>CM020230.1:2865960-4275960 GCA_009819775.1 Phoenicopterus ruber ruber | reverse complement strand
TTCCTTTCTTTCCCTCCTTCTTTCTTTCTTTCTTCTCTTTCTTCTCTCTCTCTGTCATCCTGAAGACAGTAAACACTTCCTTATCCCGCTGCTATTTGTGCCTATAGCTCAGCAGATAAGATGGCACATTTGATTAGGCCCCTAAAGCTGCAGTGATTCCTTGGTTCATGAGTGGCTTATTGTCTCTTGGCAGGCAGCTGCCCTATGTAAAGCTGCCTATGGATCATGTTGTAAATGCCCCTGTGTCCAGAGCGGCCTGGCAGAGGAGGCGAGGAGGGAGATGTATGGACCACAGGTTTTGGGGCCCCCTGTGGCTGTTTCCCTGCTCTCTCCAGAGATGATGGGGCCGATGTTTCTGCCCTGCAGAGCTGCCTCCCCCATCCTGCAGCCCCAGCAGCTCCAGGAGGGCTCTGCCAGGAGACCTGTCCTGGCCGGAGATTTCACAGCGCAGAGGTAACTGGGGCTGCTCAGAGGGGCACGGAAGCTGGCAGCTGCCTACTGAGAAGGCAGGGGGTCGCAAAAAGCATATTTGCAAGTGTGGCACATTTATTTTTCACCAGCAATTAGCATCAGGGAAGGGAGAGGAGTAAAGGGTCTGATCTGCTTGGGAGGGAGGCGATCCTGCGGGGTCTGAGCGGGAGGGCAGGAGCTGGCGAAGGAGCGCAGCAGGGCTCGTGCCCGGCCTCGGCAGAGCAGAGGGCAGCGCGGGGGGCTCTGCCCTTGGGCTCTGCCCTTGGCCCAGCTCTCCTGGTGGTGAAACACCCCAAAGGATCATCTCCATTAACAAATACAGCTAACATCAGCGCTGGATGCACGGGCAGAGAGGGGTCTTTGGAGGTTGGACCGGGAGACCCTTCAGTGGTCCCTTCCAGCCCAAATTATCCTCTGAGCCTGTGAGACGGGGCTCAGTCAGCTGTGGGGTGAAGCAGACTCCCCAGGACTGTATCTCAAGAGTTCCTTCCCCGCGAGCCTCGCTGGCAGCTTTCCCCGCTCGCCCTCCTGCCTGAGCACAGCAAGAGGCTTTGCGGGCACGCAGCGCTCGGGCTGTGCTTCCCTTCGAAGCAGCGAGTGAACCAAGCAGAATTACTCATGTTGGAAAGTCTCCTTATTTCAAGAGAAATGAGCCCAAGCCTTTGATTTTCCCTTGGACCCCTAAGCTCATTTGCGCCTCAAGCTCGGCAGAGCTCTCCCTCTCGGGATCTGCCAGGTCGCAGCACTGCTCCCATCACCATCAGATACCTCTGATGGAGCAAATGTTCCCAGCTGTCATCCATGCCAAAACCAACTTTCCTCTGGCCTGAATTTTCAGAAAAAAAGCTGTTTTTTCGGCTTGAAATCTCAAGCCAAAGTTGTTTGTGGTTTTGACAGTCTTCTTTCCAGATTTCAGCCAGAAGTTGGCCCATTTGTACCCGGTAGGAGCAATCAGTCAACGTGCAGATAAGGGCCATGGCTTCCCCGCCGCATGCCCAGGCCCCCGAGCTCGGCTGGTTTTTAATTCAGCGCTCAGCTTCACAGAGAGCTGTTTTGTTTCTGCCAGAAAGGAGCAACAAGGAAACTCATGCCGTTCAAGTAACGAGAGAGAAATTGCACGCAAGGGTGCGCTGGGGTTAAATATGACATACTTAGAGTAGCAGGTCATATATATGTGTGTATATATAAATACATGAACAAAAAGGCATATATGTGTGTGTGTGTGTATATATATTGACATTACCTGTATCATTCGTGCTGTCACCCATTCCGGTGACAGCTCCAGAGTTAATATCACAACGGGTTTGTCTGTGCACCACTAGAGGCCAGTGTGCACCTTGAATACAGAGGCCAGTGCATGAATTAAGAGCAGCCTTGTTGGGAGGACATCGTTGCTTGCGGGATGAGGTCTCCTTGTGCAGGGGACACTGGCCAGGGCAGGGGAGGCAGCTGCCCACCGCTGGCAGCCCAGCGGGATGGGTAGAACCTTCCAGCTATGGGCCCTGCGTCATCCTGGCAACTTCTTGCACAACCCTGCCGCACCGGGATGGCTCGGGCAGGGTCTTGCTGCCTGCCCGGGACCTGCTGCCTGCCCGGGACCTGCTGCCTGCGCAGGGTGTAACGCAGCTGCAGAGCCCTCTCCTCCAGCCCCGCGCAGCCCCACGCTCGCATCCACTGGGAGCCAGCCCTGTCCTCGCCGCTCTTCGGGGACCGCGGGGACACGGCGGTGGCAGAGCGGGACCCCCGGCTTCCCCTCCCCACGCCAGGCTGGTGCGGCAGCAGAGCTCCAGGCTGGAGACAGGCAGATCCCGCCTGCCTGCGTCTGCGGCTGAGCTGCAGACAGCGAGTTTTGGATGGCCCTGAAAAGTGAAATCAATTTCTGACAAAAAATGGAAGACCATTGCAACGCTTCATTTACCTAAAGATGGAGTGTTTCATGTTGTTTCGCCGAAGTTTTCAACTCGACATCGGCGGCAGCAGCAGCAAATTGAGACGCCTGTCTCCATACGAGATCATTTCGACACAGTAACAGCAGAAGCTTTGTTTAGTGAATGTCAGAATGAAACGGGTCAGAATGAATCTGGTCTGAAACGGGTACATTTTAGCTTGAATTATTTGCCAGCCCCAGGCCCCGTTTGCCATGGGGGATGAGGGGGGAGATGGGGGTCAAGCCGGGCAGGGTGGCACCAGGGTGGGAAGCGGTGCTGGAAGGGCAGCGAGGACGGAGCGCTTTGCTGTGTGAGCTCCTCGATAATGCAGCTGTATTTTGGGAACTCTTCATTTACAGTTGATGTTTTTTAAAACCTTGTTTATTGCTCGGCTCCTTTTATCTTTGGGAGACGGAGAATGAGAACGGAGTGTTGCTCCTGTTTGTAACAGCTTCTCTCCTTTGGCCAGTCTGGGGGAAACAGTGAGGTTTGGAGTATGACTTCATGTCCTGTTAGAAGCCCAAACCCAAATACTCAGCCCCAAGTTCTTTTTTTTTTTTTTCCTGTGGAGCAGAAAAAAAGACAAGAAACAAAAGCAAGGTGATATTTTTCCCAGAATCCTTCCAAAATCTTTTCCTTCTGCCTCTTAGGTATGTACTTGCACTCTCGTTCACAACCTGGAAGAGCTGAGATTTACTTGGACATGACCTGAAACAGGTTAAGGTCCCAGGAATGACCCCTCGGGTTGAGACTGAGGGTCCATCCCAGTGGTCACAGGCAGACATGAAAAAAACAAGAATGGGGCAAGTGTACATGATATCCCATATCGACCTTCATCTGCTTTCAGATCAGAGGATTCTCCCGCTTGCTTAAAAATGTGCAGTTTCACTTGCCCCATGCTCCAGAGCAGCTACGGGCAGAGAAGACCAGGGATTTGATACAGCCCCGTGCCGGCGCACCTCGGTCAGGATTGCCCCGAGTGACCCAGGGTCAGAGGAACTGCCAAAAAACAGAATAAAACCCACGCAGAAGAGTGTCTCTTTGGGGTTCCCGGGAGGGAGAGCTCCCCTCGCTGTGTCTCTGGAGCACTCACAGCCATTGCCAGAGACGTGGCGGGCTCCTAGCT
Organism: Phoenicopterus ruber ruber; assembly: GCA_009819775.1. NCBI lineage: Eukaryota > Metazoa > Chordata > Aves > Phoenicopteriformes > Phoenicopteridae > Phoenicopterus > Phoenicopterus ruber. Next base: position 4,272,435 of record CM020230.1, on the reverse strand, counting down.
GGCTGAAACTTTGAGTTTTGTTGAAGTCTGATTTTGGTTGGAGCGGGACAAGCCCCCGTGGCAGGCGGGGGGCTGCTGCTGCCTGCAGCTTTGCTGGTCGGAGCCCTCGGGGAGCAGGCGGTTTGTTTAACCCAGGACACTTCAGCTGGGAACGTCAGGCCGAATGAGCTGCCATTTCCTGGGGGACTTCGCTCCCCGCGGCTCCGCTCCAGCGCGGCGAGAGGAAGGTCGAGGAGGGAGGAAAGCTGCGGCCCTTTGCTCCGGGCAGCTCGCAGTGCGTGGCCCGGCCATCCCGGCATCCCCATGGCTGGGCGCAGCATCCTCCCATTGCTTTCTGGAGCTCCGTGCAGAGCTGCCCTGCCGGGATGGCTGCGTCTCCTGAGGAAGCTTTGCTGGGTGCTGTGCAGGGCTCCTCACGCCGACCGACACAGCGCTGGTGGAGATCTGCCGGGTCGCAGGGAGACCTGCAGATCTACCGCTCTGGCGTACACCCTCTGAGGGCATCGCTCTGGCAGCCCCAGCTGGCACGGTCTGCGGGACTGGCCTTGCCACCCTGCTCTCCTCCTGGTGCAGAAAGGGCTGTTGTCTGTAGCTGGCAGTGGGGCGGGAGCCCGAGGAGGATGCTTGTCCCACCTTACTCAATGTCCATCCTCTTGCAGGACCTACCACGGTGCTGCTTCTGTGAGCAAAGAGCTTCTGATTGTCATCGTGTCACGTGGATGGAGCACAGAGCTGCATCATCACAGGAGAACCAGCATGGCAATTGCCTCTTCTTCCTCCTCCGGAGTCCTGCCAGGGAAAGATGCCCCACGACACCGTGTGGGATTTGTGGACCACCACGGTCCCAGTGATCCCTCCAGCCTGGGAGCACTGGAACCTGGGGCCAGCACAGGAGCCCAAAGGAGCTGTAACCCCATAATGCTTTTTACAGAAAATCCACATGAGCCAAAGCTTCCTGGGGGAGGACTCAGGGTTGCCGTGTTGGGGCCACAACGAGCCCGGAGCAGCGCTGAGAAGAAACAACATGATTAGACCCACCTCGCTTTCCACCCCCCGAATCCCAAAGCACAGCTTGTTGCTGAGAAGGGTCTGACGGAGGGTGCTGGGGGCTGCGTCCCCAAGGCACACGTGCCCCAGCCGTGTTTCACGGGCAGTGCTGCTCCGGTCGCCCGCCCACACCCCGGGCTGTGCCAGCGCTGTGGGCGGGAGCGGGGCCCAGCCGGGCGTCTCGGAGGAGCGCGGTCACGCAGGGGTTAACCAGAATCCTCCCTCCATGCACAGCTCTCCTGCCAGTCTGCTGAAATCCACTAACAGAATTAGCACTGGAAATTTGTGCGCTGTACTATGTTATAAAAAAAAAAAAAAAAAAAGGCATGAAATATATTTAATCTCTCATTTCAGAATTGCATTTGACATCTAAGTTAAATAAAATGTTCCTGAGGTCATTAAAAATCAGAAATAGTACAAGATTTGGGTTTACCATAGTTTCAGAATGAATCAGGTTTCTGAACTTGTTTTAATCTCTCTATAATTGCTTTTCTGTATACGGTAACCTTTAGAAAATGAGTTTAATAATTAGTCATCTCAGACTAGTTAAAGACAACATCCTGCCCTCAGTGCACTTTTATTTTCAACAAAAAAACAATGCCAAAGTAAATCCTTCACTATAGCTGGAAACATAGATTCAGGCTACACGGTCAGCAGGTGAAACAGCCTGTGTTAAGCCCCCCAAGAGCTTGGCAGTTTAGCAATGCTCATCTTGATTTCCAGGGGCGATGGCTTTTCACTCTCCTTCTGCGAGAAGACCTGGAAGAGCAGTGGCAAACATCACAAAGCAGTGCCAGCCAGGGGCGGTCCCCTGGCTCTGCCCCTCCTGGGCACAGAGCCCCCGAGCAGGGAGGGAGAGGGTCTGACCGGCCGGTGAAGCAGGGACCTCATGCCTGGCCCCCCTCTTTTCCCAGGATGGCAGGTCTGGATAGAGTCCAGGCGCAGTTTCCAACTCCTCTGGGCCCGTGCCCGGTGCCTGCGTTGCCGGGCTGTAGATCACCGCGCCCGGGACACGCTCGTGGTCCTGGTCCTGGTCCTGCTCGTGCCACCGTCTCCCCCGCCTCCTCAGCACCTCGCTGATCTATATTAAAATCTCCTCTGCTTTCTCTCTCCCTGTCACATTTCATGCCATCGTGCCAGTCCGGATCTGTCCCGTGTTTATTAGTCTCCCACCGCCTGTATGTTACCCTCCCTGGTGGGTCCCCGGCCTCCAGGCCAGTAGCTCAGTGGTGTCGGTGGCCCCCGGGCCCCTCGCCGCTCCTGCGGCATGGGGTCCCTGCGGAGTTTGGTACCTGCTCCCTGGCTCCTCGCAGGGTGTGGGAGACCATCCCACACCTCCGGGACTGCGGTGAAGAAAGAGGAGAAGCCCAGCCCTGCAGGGATGGGGCACCCCGTGTCCCCGGCTGCTGTGTCCCGCAGGGCTGCCCTTGCCCTCGGGAGAAAGACTTGCACCCCAACGCCGCCATCAGCTATCGGGCTCCTCTTCCCCCCTGACTTCTGGCAGTCTAGTGCAAATCTGAACCACAGGTTTCCTTCACTGTTGCAGAAGGCAGTGGAGGAGGAGCGTCCTCCTCCAGGCTCTGTTTCTTCATCACACTGGAAAAGGCTCTGCAAATACAATGCTCTACATTGTCTTGTGCTTTATTTAGTTTAAATTTATAAATGGATGGACCTGCCACCATAGAATCATAGGATAGTTTGGGTTGGAAGGGACCTGTAAAGCCCATCTAGTCCAACCCCCCTGCCGTGAGCAGGGACATCCTCAACTAGATCAGGTTGACCAGAGCCCCGTCCAGCCTGACCTGGAATGTTTCCAGGGATGGGGCATCTCCCACCTCTCTGGGCAACCTGTGCCAGGGCTTCACCACCCTCAGGGTGAAAAACTTCTTCCTTATGTCTAGTCTAAATCTCCCCTCCTTTAGTTTAAAACCATCACCCCTTGTCCTGTCGCAACAGGCCCTGCAAAAAGTCTGTCCCCATCTTCCTTATCAGCCCCCTTTAGGCACTGAAAGGCCGCAATAAGGTCTCCCCGGAGCCTTCTCTTCTCCAGGCTGAACACCCCCAACTCTCTCAGCCTGTCCCCATAGCAGAGGGGCTCCAGCCCTCGGACCATCTCCGTGGCCTCCTCTGGCCCCGCTCCAGCAGGTCCACGTCCTTCTTATGTTGAGGGGCCCAGCGCCGGAGGCAGCACTGCAGGGGGGTCTCCCCAGAGCGGAGCAGAGGGGCAGAATCCCCTCCCTCGCCCTGCTGGCCACGCTGCTGGGGATGCAGCCCAGGGCACGGGTGGCTTTCTGGGCTGCAAGCGCACATTGCCGGGTCACGTCCAGCTCTTCATCCACCAGCACCCCCAAGCCCTTCTCGGCAGGGCTGCTCTCAATCCCTCCAGCCTGTGTTGATACCGGGGGTTGCCCTGACACAGGTGCAGGACCCTGCACTTGGCCTTGTTGAACCTCATGAGGTTCACCATGTTCCTGGAGGGATTATTACTCTGGGAAATGCTTCCTGCTACTCACTTTAGCTTTTCCCTTTCTTAGTTTCATCTCATTATTCCCAGCTCTAACCCCTTGGCTGATAGCCATCCCTTTCCTCCCTGCTGACAGAGCCTCTGGTTGGATTTGCAGGAGCTCTTGGCATTTACTGACCAGGTCATTCCCATTGAAGCCAATGTTTTCCATGGTGCACAGGCTAACGGCAAGTGCTCCTGGCTTGGAGAGACCTTCTTGGTCATCCTCATCCCCCTGGAGGGATTGTGCTGCCGTCCTGTTCACCTGGTGTCTCCAGAAATGGGTAACCCCCCCCTGGGGACTCCAGGTTACTGATCCGGTTCCCAGCCCTGGAACGCCCATTGAAGTTGGTGGGAAAGCGCGCATCAGGGGTGGGATGAAGCTGTAATCCCACAAATGTGCTAATCTTTGGATCAGGAGCACTCAGCGCTTAAACGTTTCTCGCAAACAGCTGAGAGTGTGTTTTGCTAAAGCAAACTGCAATTACATTTAGTGTCTTCAATTTAGCTTGACATGTTGTCTCTAGAAAGAAGAGATGTCTTGTATCAAGGGCTCTGCAGCACAGACAGGATCTCTGACCCTCTCCTCTCTGCTCTTGCAGCTCCCCCAAGCCCTCTCCCAGGCTGCCTGGCCAGGCGAGCAGAGGTGAGGGCAGCAGGCAGTCCTGGCCAGCAGGACGGAGCTGCTAACGCACGGCTGTTTCTGCCGCAGCAAGGAGCATCGTACAGCACGGACCGAGGAAATGAAACCAGAGCCTGTGTGGAGGCCAGAGCAAATCCGGGAGAAAAGGCCAGTAGGAACCAGGTGCTTCACTACAGAAACCAGAGGAAGCAGCTCACCGCAGCACGGTGATGGGTAAAGGCAAGGACCGGCACGCTGCAGCTCTGCACTGGCCAGCACGTCTGGGGCTGCAGGGCAAGAGAGTTTTCCCCAAGCTGAGAGCCCACCTAGCAGTAAGGGAGATGGATTTGTCTTCACTGTCGTCATGGACTAAAGGTATAATTAACGTAACCTCTGTGCTGTCCATGTGCCATGCAAAGGTGAAGATCTCATCCCTCCAGATCTCCTTAGGGAAGAGCAACAGACTGGAGACAAGGTGATGAACTAGATCCACCTGTGGCTCCTTTCTCCAGGAAGTTATTTTTGGTCCAGAAACATTAGATGATCTGATAACTCCTTGTAAATGTAGCAGTCAAGTCCCCTGCGCAGTCCCACGCGCTGACACCTGTGGTAGCCTTTTCTCCACCACCTTCCCCTCTCCCTTCCTTGTTACAGTTCTCTAACTTTTACAATACATGAGGCCATGAAGTTTCTCATTAGCCCACTGTTAAACAGGACTTTGGGAACAGCCATGCCATAAATAAAGGACTCATGGAGAGTCCTTTACCAGTCCTTTACCTCCCTAATGAGTCAGCCAATAGTCTCCTAATACAACCTCATCCTGTCAATGCGGGTTACTTGCAGGAGTACTTCCGTTGCCAAAATTTTCTCTGATGTTCTTTCAAACCACTCATAGCTTAGGTCAGTGTTTGACCACACTCCTACCCCATGGTCCTCTTACACCGCATCCATTGCATGTGTGATGCAGGTGTGCAGCAGCTCCCATATCAACCATTAAAATGTTCTTACTGGAAGCCAAAGAGAAAACCTGGGGGTGTGAGTAAAGTGTCTTAAGACACATATCTAAGGTGTCTGGGGATCTCAAGAAGGGTGTGGGTCTCCCATAGGTCCCATTGCATCCATGGGGAAGTCTCAACTACCCCATGACCTTTCTGTGATGCTACACGTCTGTGTTTAGACACCCAGTGTCTCCCTAGGTTTCTGGAGCGCCAGGACTCATCAGGAGCTGTAGTGCCACGTGTTTGTGTAGAACTCGAAGATAGAGCAGCTCTGAGTTTTTACAGAAAATTTAAGCAATGAGAATGCTGGTATCTGGAAAGGCTGGTGGTTGGCAGCAGGAGTTTTCTGGACTGCTTGGTGTGAAACATGTTTTCAGGTCCACAGTGAATGTCGAACATGAGGAACAACAAAGCACCCACAGGAAAAGAGGCAATACAGCACTTGGCGAGCATCTCCACGGCAGGGTGGCATCGGAGCATGGCTGGCTCCGTCTCACACAACCCCTGCTTTCCTGGAGAACGTTGTGCAGGGGGAGACGACGGGAGTGACAGTTGTCCAACAGCAGGCATGGGCCGGGGTTTCCCCCAACTTAGGGATGAAAGCGCTCGCCTGTTGGTGCCCGTGGAAGCCGAGCTCACGCGTGTGCTCGGGTACTTGCTAGTGCCAGAGCCCTGAGATTGCAATGGGTCTAAGCAGTTCTGGAGGCTGCACGTTTCAAACCTGCTCCTCCTCTTAAGAGCCCGTGCCACAGCTACTGCTTGAAAGCAGTACGTCTCGCTGAGGTTGTCAGAGATCCTGCTGGCAAAGCACCCCTCCGTCTCATCCCCAGTCTTTCCTATCGCTCTGCTCGGCACGGCTCAAAGGCACTTAGATGCGGAGGGTCCGTGTGTCCCACCTGGCTGCGACAAAGCAGCTGCAGCAAAGCAGCTTAGTGGGAAAATTAAAGTGGGTTTGGATGGGCGGTATGACTGGTGGGAAAGGATGTACGGGAGGCGAGAGGGAGAAGGAGGAATGCCACTGTCCTTGGGCTGTCATCACTCTGTCATAGAGAGCTGGTATGTTTAAATATACGCCGACAGGCTCCAAAGCTGTGGCTGGGATACGCCCAAGGAATTCACCAAAGTCGGCGTTTAAATGAGGCAATACTGGACTTGGAAAGCTGGTCCATGGTGCGTGTGTGGAAGCAACGTCAGCAGAAGAAGGTCCCTTCCCCCTCCCTTCATTGCATTAGCGTTTGCTTTCATTTTACTACTGAACAAATGAAGACAACAGCTGTGTTATTTAACAGTGTGCGTTTTACTACCAACAAAGAATGGTCCCTTACAACACGCAAAACGCTGTGTGCCCTTCCAGCGAAAAGTGGGATTGCAGGTTTGGACGGAATGACCTAAACAATGCAAGTGCAGCTGGAGCATTAAAATCATAGTTGGTGGCAAGGATGGTTGGGTTTGGCTTGACTAACCTGAATGATGATCAAAAAGACAGTTATGCTGCTTTAGGAGCGGAGCTCTTTGCCACGTATTACAATAATGGCAAATCTTAAGGATTGGTGGATATTCAAAGAAGTGATCCAAAGTAAAACCCCGTATCTCTATCGCTACTATTTTTCTAAAGGTCATTCAGATACCATAACAGCTGCTTCGCAATGAAAGCCTTGGAAGCAATAAAAGAGCGTAGGTTATCACCATGCCTGTGCTGAGTGAAGGAGCTGGAAGCAGCTCTTGGGGCCAAATCTGAGCTGGCCTGGAAACAGGCACCGTGGGCACCACAAGCAGTGAAACCATAGGCAGCACACAACTCCGCACGTGCTCAGTCAAAATATTTCCCCTGCTTTCAGCTTACTGCTTGCTTTTACCTCTTCGAGCTGCCTTGACCCCAAAATTGTAGTGTAGGCTAGCATTGAGTCTGGGGGAAAGAGTAAGCTTGAATATTCATGCTGCGGTTGCAAGGCAAGTTGTGCAGAGAATAACTCCCTGACATGAATGACACAACACATCCAACATCTTGTCTGAAGCACTCAGAAATGAAGCTTGAGCGTGCAAGGCATTTTGAAACCTAAATGGGAATGTTTGTGTACGCTCAGGTGACAGTCAAAGGAGATATGATGCATCTTTGGGGTTAGTTTGATGCAAATGGGCACTTGAAAAGAAATGTGATGGTTGGTTAGCCAAAGGCGAGCGGTAATGTGTGCTAAAAAAGCTATTGTATTGATTGAAATGCATCTAGAAAACATCAGTGTGATGTAAAACATGAGTAATCAGCAGAAGCTAAAGGCTATTTCATAGAGCTCACGAACATGTGTTTTTGAACACCCTTCATTAATAAATCAATGAAATGTTCATGTTGGCAGAGGGTTCAAAGCAGCCTTCGGCGAGCTGCTGGAGGAGGTGGCTGTATCTCAGGCTGCTGGAGGAGGTGGCTGTGCCTCTGAAGGGGTGATGGGTGCTGGGGGCTCAAGGGCACCAAGGTCTTCTCTGGCAAGTGACCAGCACTCACGGAGGACGGTGGCCCTGGGATCTGTGAGGGACAAGATGCCGCCGAGCACTAATTGCAGAGCGAGGGATCTGCCTGCAGCACTGGGGCTCGCTCAGGACCAGCAGCCAGTTCCTGCCGTGCTGTGGGACCCCGGACTGGGAAATCCCTGCACGCCGTCAGCGCGAAGGAAGTTTGATTTCAAAGAGTAAAACCATCACTCTCGTCCTGTATCCATTGCAAAGGAGATCTCCAGTGGCCTCTTACAGAGGTCTCTGATCCTGGCAGCTCGCAGACAGTTTGAGAGATGCTGTGGGTCGTGTGAGGCAGAAATTTAGAAGATAGACGCAGAGCTTGCATGCCAGAGAGACCTGTGACGTGGCCCTTAAAACGAGTATGTTTTCTGATAAATGGTTGAACTTTCACTGCCTCCTGTTGGTGCCTCCATCCACTGGCCCCTCAGCACTTCTGCTGCTGGTTACCTGACGGACTCTGGCTGTTTCTGTCTGTACCTCCTGGGGACCAAGCCGGCTCCCTGAGTCCTGAAGGACAGGCAGGACCCCTTCCTCTCTCCCACGCTGGGACCACACAAAACCCTTGGGAGGTGTCACTACTGAACTGAGAAGCTGGGTCTGTCCCAAGTCATGTGTGGGGTGCAGACCCCCTGCCCTGGTGCAGACCCCATGTGAAATTTTTTGCATAGGGAGCGCTTCTGCCGCAGCTATTCTGCACCTTCCATGGCCCTGGAGCTTGACTTTTGCTCTCCCCCAGCCCAATGAGGTGCCCTCAGCACTGGCCTGGAGCTCTGGTTCCCCCCATGGTCTCTTTCTTACTCTGTGATTTGTACAAAATCCAGCATCTCTGTCTAGAGCTGGTTTAGGAGGGAGAGGCCACACGTGAGTGATGGGACCACCTTCTTCCCCAGGGCATGGGGTACCGATTCACGGATCTTTGCCTGCATGAGCTGCAAACAGGCCCCGCCAAGGTCAGAAATCCAGGTGTTTTCTGGCTGCCCTCCCCTCCACAGCACCCATCGCTTGCAGAGCCGGGCACCTTTTAAGCCCTTCTCTGTGCTGCCGAAGAGCTCCTGTCCTGGCAGCGCTTTTAGCTACTGCATCCTTCCACTCCTGGAATTTTCAGCCTGTAAATGGGAGTTAAAATCTGCACTGGTGTGAGCTGCAGCTCCCTGTTCCTGCGCCTGCCTGCCTGTGTCTCCGGGATGCTCCACTCCAAGGGGGAGCAAGGCTGGGAGCAGGCTGTGCTGGTGGCTCGAGAGAGGTTTTGGTGCAGCAGCGAGGTAAATGGCTTTGGGATCTTGGGATATATTGGTTTCTCCATGCTGTTGGGTCATGTAGCATGAGCTGCACTCAAGCTTTCCCCCTCCTGATTGTAACGCAGGCTGATGGCCTGTCACAGCAAGAGGCTGTGACGCCAGCTGACTCTGACATGGCCCTGGGGTGTCACCGTGCCGTGGGTGTGTGCTGTGGCAGGGGTGTCACTGCGTCAGGGCAGTGGTGCTGTAGGACTCAAGGTCATCACGGCAAAACGGCGATGGGCTGTGACGGCTCTTTCACAGGGGCTGGCAGTGGTGACTGGAGAGCTCTGCAACGTGACACTGATGCAAGAGGAGCGTGAAGGCACTGCGGTGCCAAGCGGTGTCCATCATCTGTGGTGGGTGAAGAAATGGATGTAACAGGTGTATTGGGTCGTGAGGACCAATCTCCTCCATCAATGACCTCCCTGTGTGACCATGGGCATGGCTCCAATGTTCAGCAAACGGTGGGGCCATAGGGTCACATCCATGCTGACCTTGCTTGAAGGAGCTTGAGCCATCCACCACCCCAGTTCTCCAGCACAGGGCATAGGATGCATGCCCTGCAGAACTCCTACGGCTGTGATCTCCCTGAGTTTGTAGTCTAAAGCTTGACGTTCCTAAGGATCCTAGGAATTAATGGGTAAATTAAAATTCAGTTTGGTGCTCATGGCTTCGTGCCTCTGCAGTGAGCAAACCATGCGCTGAGGACTCATGGCTGAGCAGCACATCCTGGTGTGCCTCTTTCTCCATGGTCTCATCCAGGCACAAGCAACACCATCCAATAGAAAAGCCATCTAAAAGCTCAGCTGGTCTTGGCTCAGCGCTACAGCCCACCTTGGTGGGGAGGGGACATCCCCCAAGAATGTTCGTGTCCCTGTTCATAGCAAAGACCCACCACCACCACCCCAGAGCACGTGCCGTAAAGGTGAAGCTGACCCACCTGGGCATGCCAAGCCCTCTGGCTGAAAACAAAGTTGTCCGGGACACGCCATGGCTCCTGGTCAGCTTGTGGCTCAGTTTCACACTCCTCGCCCAGGAGGGAACTGGGAGCTGATGGGAGCCCTGGGAGGGAGGTCCTGCCCACCTGCAAAACTCTGTTTTTCTGGTCTTTCAGCCATAGAAAAGTTAGGGAGGGTAGTTTTTTGGAAAGAGTTGCTGTTCAGTTGCGCACATAATGCCCCTTGCAGAGACCACCAAAAGCAAGATGCTAAAAAATGAAGCGACTTGGCTGTTCTTGGCCCTCTCCCTCCTTCTGCCACCAATTTGTACAGTAAAATAGAGGTTTTACTTCAAAAGCTATGCATTTTTAATAGATTTTATTTACATAATTTTTCTGTCTAATAAGATGGGTTTTAAATGCATTAACTGCAGCATAGTTTTCTCAGACCTTTCGAGAAAAGAAACTACAATAAAAAGATTCTTGTCTCCTAATGTTCTGGGTTTCAGGCAAAAAAATACACTAAAAGGTAGGAATGCTTAAAAAACCCATAGTTCCACTGAACAAGAAAATCCAGTTAGAAAAAACTGTATTGGAAAACATCTATTTGCCCACAAAATAATGTAAAAATAATGAGTCCATATTCCTCTTTGATGTGTGTGGCACATGCTCCTTTAAGGAGAAATTCTGTATTTCAGAGATAGTGTGCATATCGTGGAATGAAACGGTTGTTATGGCAACAACTCTCAAAAGCAAGTACTTAACTGAGAAATGTGTTCCACATAGCCATAGAAAAATGAAAACATGAAAACAGAGACAGGAAGAATGGACAAACAGAAGCAGTATGAGACGGCAAAGCCAGTTCTGATTTTCAAGCGCACAGAGAAGCAGCACAGAACTAGCTTTGGGGATTTTTTATTTTTTTTTTTTAATTTAAAGCCAAAGTTTAAAGCTACATCTGTTCCTGGAAGGTTTAATATGTCTTTTATTTGATGTTGGTGGTCTAATAATTAAAACCTGCCATATCATATCAGTCCACCCTTACTGTTGTGGAGCCAGAGGACGGGGTGCAGTCGGGCTGGTGCTTCTTCCCGCTGTGTTCGGGCAGCATCCCGGCCCAGGGGCGCAGGGAGCCGGCAGCCCGGGGCGGCTGTGCCTCCGGGATCCCCGGGATGGCTGGATTCAGGCTCCTGCGGCTCAGAGTGCGTGGGGCTGGGATCCCCGCCAGACGGGTCACCGGGGGGGTGGCGTAACTGTCTGCGCGTAACCACCTCCACACGGGCTTGTTGCGAGGCTGAACCCCGAGCCGTGGGCCAAGCCCGGTCTGTGCAGCCCCTGGCCACCACCCAGCAGAAGGTCAGTCTAAAGCACCGTGGAACAGAGACAGAGAAGCCCAAAGCATTGACTGCCCTTGGCGTTGCTGGTGTCTTCTGCCATCATATTCACGTTGTCTGGAGACTGGACCATTTCCCATGCTACAGAGAAAACCCCCCTGGTCTGTCTCTGCCAGTCCTGAGCCCAATCCAGTCAGGGGCTTAGCCCAGGACAAGCAAGCGAGGCAGAAGATGTGCCCAGACCCTGTTTTATTTTGGTACCCATTCCAGCATTTCCAGTATGGACACCTGGAGTCCCTCAGCACTGGCAACACCTTCTAACCTCATAATATCCCCCATTTCATAAACACAGACCTAACTTTTGCACAAGACCCCAGGCCGGTCCCTGAGCAGCTCCGCTCAGCTGCTCTCTAGGCTGATAACTGCCTTCTGTAGAGCCTTCCCCTTAGCTGGATCCACATCCACCTCGTAACTCCTGTAACTCCTTCAGCAGAGATTCTTCCCAGAATCTCTATTGAAAGAATAATTTCCCATCAGGCTCTGTATGCAATATTTTGTTTAAACCTAGATAGATTAGCTCCTCTGCTCCTCTCTGTTTTCTTATTAAAATGATATTAAATTAGTCTAATGTGATCTACTTTTGATAAAACCTTCCTGATTTTTTTTCTCTCATTTTGTATTTGCCTCCACGTCCTTGGAGGTCCATGTCTCAGTAAAATTTTCTAGGACGAATGGAAGGGCCTGAAACCAGAAAGTGAAGCAGCACAGAAAAGAAAACGATGATTAAAAAACCCCTCTAGTATTTGAGGTAACCCGAACTGATCTTCCTGGTTTCTTTAACTACCCCGTTACACACTGCTTATCAAAGCACTTACAGAAATGACAGAGCCATAGGAACTGACTCAGTTGCAACGTGAAATGTGTGTTAGGCTGAGGCTGGAGGTTTTTACTTCGCAGTCGAGGTGGGCCGAATGCACGAGCAGTAGCCGGGTGCGCGGCTGTGGCTCAGCGCTGTTCCCTGCACGTCCGTACCCATCCTGACTTTACCCGCACGACTGCCTCCCCCTGGCAAAGCATCAACCGTGCTGGGAGCCTGACTTTCGGGGTGAAACCTGAGCGTGTGGGCTGGGTGGCTTTGCCCAGCCTTGTTCTGGTTGTGTCTGGGCTCAGCTGGATTCGGGTAGGGTCTAGGGTGGGATCTTGCTGGAGCGGTGCTGGCTGTGGCCGGTTGCTGCTGCACGCCCTGCCCTGCCTCACCGCACTGACGCACCCAGGGAGCACGGAGGGTCATCACGGATGGGTGGCATCTTGTGTTCGGTGACACCAGGTGTATCCGTGGCTGGTGGGACCCCACTCGACCCATCTCCGGGAGGAAGAGCAGCAAAAAGACTGGGAAAAGGGGGGATGTCATCACCTGGCTCCAACACTCCCACCCCTCACTGACCTCCTCAGACCAAATTTCTGAAGGTGCTGGTGTTCGCCGGGTTCATGTCCCGGGCAGGGTGCGTCTCAGCTAAGCTCTCTCACTGCAAAGCTTTTCCTCTGAGCTATTTGTCTGCGATCGGTGGGGAGAGGTGGTACCTCCAGAGCACAGGCATCCTAAGACGGTGTCTAAACCGGGAGGCTGACACCCCACCAGAGCATCCGTTCCTCTCCATTGACTTTTCTGGAGCTCATCACTCACCCCAAGCTTCGTTTGGGAGACAGCTATAGACTGGCTGGGTGGGGATTTATCCTGTGTTGTGTGCGACGAGTGAAGGGAAGGATTTCTCAATCTAACCCAGGTCTGCCGAATCCTCCTTTGCAAATAAGTCACTTACATGTCCCAAAGGCAAAGCAAGAATTTGTAAATGAAAACTTTTTCAAATAAATCTTTTGTAGGATTTACGAACCTTCTGATCGGATTTGTAACTCCAGACACAGATCTGTATACTTGCTGTGAGATTTGAAGGATTTAAAAATCCATCTCTTGACTTGTGAAACAATCTAATGTTTTAGAAAGCAGGTAGCTAAACCTAAGACTAAAAGCACACAGCACTTGGGCCTGAAGGTTTAGTGACAAGATTTATACATTAGAACGGGAGATAATGTAACTCAGGTGTATTAAATCCTGATTTATTAACAAACTCAGAAGTAATAGCTTTACAAATAACTCCCAAGACATTTAAAAGAGCTTAACCCTTAGAGTACTAGCATTTGTCAGAGTGCCACCTCTGCGAATGCCAAGCAATATGTTTAAATATACCGGGGGAAATTCAACTGACAAGCCTGCAGCCCCTCTCCCTGGTGTTTCCCTTCCCTGTGGGAGCCAGGAGCGACTCCCAAGAGCCTGGGAAGGGGCTCCCCCAGGTGCTGCAGACCCCCCCCGGCAGGTTTCTGGGGTGCTTTTTGGTCCCGTTGTGCTCAGACCCTCGTCGCGGCTGCCTGCCCCTGCCTGCTCGGTGGGACGGGGCCCTGTCGCATCCCTCTCCTGACACGTCCCAGTGCCACCGTGGTGGCTCTGCCTTTAGGGGGATGACGGTTGGGCTCAGAAGCCTCTGCTGGGGTGGGCGCTTCGGTGGGCTGAGACGTGTGGGAGAGGGCTGGGAGCACGTGGGGACCGGGACAAGCCGCCGCCGTTATTGAGGGCTCTGTGAGCAAAGGCTTTCTGGGGATGCTCTCCCTGCGTCGTCTCCAGCAGTCTCAGGGGTTTTTTCCAGGTACCTCCTATCTAGGATTCATGGCTTTGCGCTCCTCGGGGAGTGGAGATGGGGGACCTCCACTTCGGGACGATGAGGCAGGATTTCATCCAGCCATTCAAGCGGTCTCTGTGCTCTCATATCTTTAAATCTCCTGGGTTCGGCAATAACCAGAAGCTGATTTCTTCCTGGTCACAATCAATTCTGCAGTAATTTTACCTTTGACAAACCTGTTCGAAGGTAAAGGATTTTACTGCAGAACCAACTTTTCTCCATTCATGTTTAGGCCAAACGCACCGGCGTAATAAAACGGCATTTCCAGAGCAGTTGTAATTTTTCGACAGAAAAACCATAATTACCTGGAGGAGCCTGACAGGGCTGCTAATTCCCCTTTCCTCTGGTGCCCTATTAGCTTTTGTTTAGCATAATTGAGTTCTCACGGCAGCGGCATGCCCCAGCGAGCAGCGTGTTTCGGGATTGCCCTGGGCACTTGACAAGCTCCACGGGTATCCAAACCCTCGTGCGGGGAGGGAAGCCCAGGGTGTTTTCAGCTGGTGAAAGAACTCGGTGCTGTTTGTGTCCAAACTTGCTTGGAAACAAAATGACCATTCACAACCGCTTGCTCCGTTAATGGTATAAAGTGCACTAGAAAATGATTGTGAAAATAATAGCTACTTCTTAATGAGAGAGCCCAGAGCAGCCGGCAGAGGCCGGAGCACCGCGTGCGGGGGGAGCTGGAATGGAGAAGGCACTTGACATCTCTTGTGGGTTCAGCTCGCATGAGCAATTAAACATTTTTAAAACTTAACTCTTATTCCCTTTGGTGAGCTTTTCTCTCTTCCTTCTATTTGGCTCTGCCACAAATGGCTGCTCATTATTTTTGGAACGTTTTTCTATCCTACTTTGATCAGGACTGATTATACGTAGCACGGGAGCACCCAGAAACCAGCCACTGAGTAAATGTGGATGAAGCCTCCGCTCCTGCTGAGGGGTTCGTGCCACTGCTCTGCCTGCAGCAGTGCCGAGAATCAACCCTTGACCTCTCCATGCTTTTACAAATACATTTAAGATTTGAAGTATGTTAGAGATGAAGCATCTGCTGCAGTTCCCTTTGTGTGTTTAGCTTTTGCATTTTTCACTTTAGACACTGAAAGGCACCAGGAAAGGTTTTCAGTTCCTCTCCCGAGTTGGCTCAGATTTGTGGTGGACCAAAGCCCTGATTCAATAAAGCGTTCAGTCGCCTGCTGAACTTTAACCACATCCTTAAGCTCAACTTTATCCAGGAAAGGTTTTAAGCATGAGATAAAACTCCAAGAGTTTTCAACGATTTGGTAAATCTCGAGTGAGGGGCTGGGCTGCTCCTTTGTCCTGCCAAAACGCCCGGCGAAGCTCTCGCTAAAGGCAGCACTGGGGTCGGTGTCTCTCCGTGAGCGTGGTGGTCGTGGTGCTGGGCCAGGGTGCCGTTCCCAAGGGCACCACGACGGCTGATGCCTTGCAGTGAGGGAGCAAAGAGTTTCCCCCTCCCTCCCTCCATCCATCCTGGGCCACTCTGCGTTGGGTCCTGCCCACCACGGTTGCATGGCGCAAGCAGAAGGGCAGTTCCTCTAAACATGGCAGCGGGTAGGGAAGAAGAAGACGTGGCGATGGCCCTTACGGATTTAACCCGGAGCAGCCGGAGGGGTCACCCACGCCCACCCGGCTCCATCTGGACCATCTCCCAGCAGAGACGGTGCAAACCCTTGGACGGACGCAGCGGCTCCACTGGGCGCTGCCTCCGCTTCCATCATCCTTCTCGCCATTTAGGTGACCAGAAGAAGGGAAAGGGTTAAAACCAGAGTAATTAATATAAGACGACTGTTCATTGCTATAAGATGTCTGTGTATCATTAAATTTCATTTGAGCTTTAATTAGACAATTTTTTTTTTATATAAAAGTCTTTGTTGTGTCAATTAGTTGATTGACTATCATCTGGTTTCTGGGTTAGTGAAACCTGATCCGTTGTGAATGAATTTGTTGATCAGGGAAAAGGGAGCAGGGGATGGAAAAAAAATTCAATTAAATGTCAATGTGTGGAGTGACAAGCAGCATTCGATAGGGCTTTTAGTTTAATTGCTTGTATTTCATTAAGAGATGTATTTAGCAAGAGAATTCTTCATTTTCAAAAGATCTTGGATGTCTGCTTGTTCGCTTCTGGCTTTTTAGGTACTCTTGTAGTACTCAAAAAAACTGAGAACTCTTTTTTTAATTAGAAAACGTACTTTATTGTGACATGTCCCGAGACTGTTACGTCACCGATAGGCGGTGACAGCCTTTCGATGACATCCACGTGCAAATTGCAGGGGACAGGCTGCACCCCTACAGCCTTTGCAAGGCTTTCACCAAAGATCTGCCGCTCCCTCTGCTGCTCCGCAGTCTGTGACTGCGCTGAAAATAGCGCGTTAATCCTGCAAGTTTGCGTGAGGAGGAAACCGTTCAGCTCCCAGCCCTGGGAACGTTTCGGAAGGTCTGTTTTAAATCTTGTAAAGGCTGTCAATCCCTTTGGGAGGAATGGTTTTCATTTGTGTTTTATTTGGATTCCAGCTCATCGCTTGTGGTTGACAAATAAAAATGAAATAGCCTTTGGCAGGGGGCTGGCGGGCGCCCTCTAACACAGCGCGTTTGGCCTGAGCTGGTGTGGTTACGCAGGGGCATCGCCCGGAGTACGTACAGCCACGCTGGAATAACGTGCTGAGAGCACGGAAGTTTGTTTTGATAACTTTCCGTTTATTTCTAATCCAGCCTAAAAACTGTGAGCAGATAAGCGTGCGGCTGGGTTTGTTTGAGAGACGGCAACGGGATTCCAACAAAGCTTCCAAAATGTTAAACGAATGGTGATTTCCCCGTATGTCCAGGGAAACGGCGGGAGCAGGGAATCATTGCGTGCAGAGGGTGGAGATGGGGGCTCGCCCCCAGCACGCCCGCTGCCGTGGGAGGAGCGGTGGGACGTGGATGCGATGGCACGTGCCCCGTTAGTGTAGGACCTCCAGCAACGCTGCTCCAAGGGCGAGACGTCAGAGCCCCGCTTTGCTCTTGTAGAGCACTGGGCACTGGATGCATTGGCCAGCGGCTTTTGTGAAAAGGACTATCTTTTGGGCTGGATGTGGGAAAACAGCCAGCCGAGTGATCGATGGCGCGGAGGAGAACTGGAGCAAAGGGGCCGCTGTGACACCCGGTCCTGCCCTCCGCTCGTGCCAGCAGCCCTGCTGTGCGTCACTTTGGTAAGGTAATCGAGCTCCACCTCAAAACTCGTTTAATTCCTTCCCCTTGGGAGTTTTGCTTTGCAGATATTGAGGCTTGGGAGCAGGGAGTCTCTCCATGGATTTGCTCAGTGCCCAGCAGAAATCCTGGCAGGGCCTCTGGGAATGTCTGTATGGTAAGTACCTCTAATGAGTACTAATTACACTCACCACATGGGTGATCAAGCTCTTTTCTGAAACACATCAGTACAGTTCAGCGTTTTCTGCCATGTCTGTATTCTGTGCCCCCATTTGCTCGGAAAGTACAGCCAGGACACGGTCTGTTCTCAGAAACTCATTATTTCTCTTATTCTGTGACAAGAATTCACTTTCAAAGAGTTCAGTTAAGATGTTGGGAGGCAACGCGTGAAGCAACTGGCAATTATATCCTCCCTAAACACTTTGTCTGCAATGCTACACCAGCATCACGACAATGACCGGGAAGCCGGGGCTTTTACACGAGCGAAACGGAATGGCACGGCGTGGAGAAATGCTCCAGGTTGTTCTCTCTGGGGGCAAACTATCACTTTACAAAGGTACTTGGAGAGACCCAAGGTTTGGGCAGAGCAGAGCTGACATGGGTGAAGAGTCTGTATTTTACCTGAACCTACTGAAGAAGGAAAAATAAAAACCAGACCAGCCTTTCCAAGAAGGCTTCGTAGCAGCAGCAGCAGCAGCAGAAGAAGAAACTGTACGAACTGTGTGATGTTTGGGAATAATGATGAAGAATCCTGCTCTTTCAACGCTGGACAAGAGCTCTAGAAGAGCAACGGGAGCGTGCTGTGAACATCATACACCTGCATCACATACTCCTCCGCGTTCCATCTGGGGTGGGATTGGCAAACCTGGCTTCGTTTTGAAGGCTGAAGGAGGCAGCTCAAGGTCTTTAGGTCTGGCCCTGCTCAGCATCTGAGGGACCATGTCCTACGCGTCACCTCCTGGGCATCCTCATCCTGCCCTTGGCTCCAGAGAAGTTCCTCTGCTGCAGAGCCTTTGAGCTGTCCCCTGACGTCCTGGCGGTGAGCCCGTGGTGGAGGGCACTGCGGGAAGCCGGCTCGGTGTGCCGAGCAGCTCCAGCCCTCGGCCACAAGCGTTTTGTTTTTGTCTCTGAGTAGCTGAAGAAGTGTGTGCCTCTCGGTAGATCTCCATCATCCCGACTGCAGCGTGTTTCCTCAGATAACGGTGCTGCGCAATGGCAATTATGTTTTCATTTGTTGTGAGAAAACTTAATACGCAGAGTGGCAGAAATGTTATTCATCCTCTATTAATTATGAGCTACTTACTGTAGGGAATCATGCAAAAACAAAAAAGTGTAATCAAATGAAATAAAGGGGAAGCAGCTTGTGCAGTTGCTTCATGCCGCGTGGAATTAGCTCCTGCAATGCTCTGCCACCAATTATCGTTAATAATGCTGCGTGGCCCTGCGTGTGACCTTGCCTTCGGCTCCGGAGCAGCACAGCTCCCTGGGGAGATGGGTGCAAGGGCCCGCGGGCCAGCAGAGGCCGGGGCTGCGATCCGGGGGTGCCTAATGCACCAGTACTCCCACGGGACTGGGCTTGCTGGAACTCTGCCTGGCCCACCGTGAGCCCTGACACGGAGCTGCGGGAGAACCCCAGCAGAGCCCCAGCGGGATCACAGAGCTCGAGCTATTGCCTTTTTTACATCGCTGTGTTTTCCCCCTCCAGGGCCGGGGGGCCGGGGTCGTGCTGGGGCTGGCTGGGGGCTGTGAGCCCCGGAGCGGGGCTGGCTGTGCCTGCGGGTCCGGAGCCGTGCCGGTGGGAGAGGCAGACACGGTCCCACATGGTCTAGCGGTCAGGATTCCTGGTTTTCACCCAGGCAGCCCGGGTTCGACTCCCGGTGTGGGAAACCAGTTGTATTTCGTATTGTGCCTGTTTTTGGGCTCCCCGGGCAAGGAAGGCTGTTGGGGTGCCTGCTGGAGGGGGTCCAGTGCAGGCGGCCAGGGCTGGAGCACGCACGGGCCACACGAAGGGAGGCTGAGGGATGGAGCTGGCTCTGCATCTGTTCAGCCCAGAGAGAAGGTGAGGGGCAGATTTTGTTGCCGTCTGCAGCTGCCTGGTGGGAAGGTGCACTGAAGATGCACTGAAGATGGGGCCAGGCTCTTCCCAGAGCCGCACACTGGGAGGACGAGAGGCAGCAGCAGGAACAAGCTGGAGCGAGGGAAGTTCTCCTTAGTTATGAAGAATAATTTTATCACCATTTGGTGGTGAAACACTGGAACTGGGGCTCAGGGACACTGAGGGGTCTCTGTTCCTGGAGATATATGAAACTTGAGTGAATGAGACCTTGAGGAACTTGCTCCAGCTGGACCTACTGCAGCATAGAGGCTGGACTAGAGACCTTCAGAGCACACTTCTGACCCGTAAAGTTCATTCCTGGAAAGTGTTAGAGTGGTTTTAATTTCCCCAGGGACAGGATAGTTGGTGGTTCCTCATCCTAGTTAAGCTGCCTAAGCTCTCTTCACCTCTCTGCTGACCCAGGGGATGGCTCCATTGCAATGCTGGGTTACATCAGAAGTCAGTGAGACACAAAATCTGCCTTGGAAGGAGGGAGAATTACACAAAACCATTTATTTGAGATGGCAAGGAACAGACTACCAAGGAGGCGAGGCTGGGACACCGCTGCCCTGATGGAGCCGCTGCTCCAACGGCGGGCACCCTGCCCCTGCGGCTAGCCCATCAGGTACACCAGCCTGTGAAACACTCGTGCACGCATGGAAATTTGTCCTGTGGGTAAGAAAAGAATGAAATAACCGGGGTGCGATCTGTACGACAGCTTGGCAACTGATGAGGATTGTCAGTAATGCATTTTGTGAGCACTGTGAGCTTAACAGCCTGACATAATGTAGCGAGAGCTTTAATTCCCAGAGAAAGATTCTTTTTTTCAGAAAGTAATAAATAGCAACCGTAACTTCTTTAAGGGAAATTTCACCGCAGATCTAATGAGAAACTGCCTTCTGAGCTCGTACCATTAAGTACGTAAAAGGAGGGATGCTACCCACGTTTTGCATCCCCTATAAGTACCTCTGCGTAAAGAGAGAGACTTTTCCAGAGGTGTCCGCCTAATATGTCCGCACGGTGTTACAAGACTTGGACTTCAGGGTTCGGTGCTGCCACTGAATGACTTTGCCTTTGTCGCAGAAGTGTTTCCAGTCGAGTTCCTCAGAGCGTAACAGAGGACTCATGGGACCTAAAACCCCATGAGCATGTTCAAGCCTTAAAATGGACACAAGCTGCAAATGACATTATCCCAGTCATTTGAATAATGACTGAATTCTTGATTACTTGGAACTTTCCAGGAATGACCAGGAACCAAAAAAGAAGTGAGATTCATCGTCTCAGCCCTCAGCTGTGAATTTTCTGCTCAGCTCTGCTGCTGATACCGAGAGAGCAGATGCTTCCTTACTCTGCAGAAACGCAGCATGTGAAACAGTATTTTAACAGCTTTATCTGATATTTTATATCTCACTGTCAAACATAGCAATGATTCCACTTCTATTTGGGTAAGTAATCTGAAAAGAAGGCAGCAATAATCTCTCAGGAGAGCCAGGCACGGGACTAATTACTCCAGCTAGAGATTTGTAAAGACATATTTTCAGTGCTGGGATTTTATCATTCCACAGGGTAATTAAAAGACAACCCTGTCAAAGGAAGTTTTGCAATCTTAAATATTCTTTTTCCTCCATGAAAAATAACCCTTTCCAAGCTCGGCTTTGGGATGGCTTTATTTCCCGGTGACGAGGGAGGGCTGCCCGTGGTGCTGGCCTCTCAGTGCCGTGCTCCGGACATCAGGCGTTGGGAAGGAGGGACGCTGTTGCAGAGGGCCAGACCCAGCAAGGAGTTATCATCTGGCCACTGGAGAGGCTTCAAGAGACGCTTCTCTTGGACATGCTGGTCGGATTGTCAAGCGCTGTAGTTGGAGTCGTGCATCAGCGACTGACCAGAGGCAGAATTTCTGCTTGAGATTTGGTTCTTCAAAGTGCTGAAATCAGAGCAAGGAAACCTGCTCGTTGCAATGGGTTATGGCTCAGCCGCCTCTTGAGCGGAGGTCCTCAGCCTGGGGCCAGAAGTAACATCCTTGGCTGCTGCAGAAAAGGGATCAATGTGTGTGCTGCTATGGACAGACGTTGCCCTTAGGGCATTCCCCTTCCCCTGGGGGGGGAAACAGCCCTCGTACGGGGTGAGCAAGGTGTTGCTGCTGTGGTCCCCTTCTCGAAGTTTGTGCAGCACCGTGCTTCCTGCGCCAGGCCGGCTCGGTGCAACCAGCAACAATGGCAACAGGAATATAAAGCAGAGTTCAAAGGGTGACTGACTGGCAGAGGGGATTTAGGCACAGGCTTGCAAATGTCATGGAAGGACAAGTTACTTTCAGGACAAACGATTTGGTTATCCGAGGCAGTTCAGATCTCTTGCCAAAGAGTCAAACTGCTTCATATCCACAATCTCCTCCAAGGCCAATGCTGGGTTTTCCAAAAGGTATCACTGCGCCATTTCCTCTTTGGGATAGCTTGATAATTTGGATAACTTGGATAATTTGAAAATCTGAGTGTGGACGTTGTCTCCAGGTCCCCGTGACTCCCCATGGCAGCGGGGGTGCTTGTACAGTCTGGCAATGACACGGGAAGGTCCATGCGGGCGAAAGCACGAGACGCACATCTGCACTGCCCGGTCCATGGGGACCAGCTCAGCCCAAGACCTCTGCCTCCTGCCTGTGTCCCATGCAGCCCCTGTCTGCATCTTCCTCCTTAACCCGCCCTGCTTTTTAAGATGGGTTTTATGTCCAGTAAAGGATTTGGAAGTTAAGGAGTTAATTCTTAGAGAAACAAAAACTTTGGAGCTGACTTTAGTGTCCTTGAGTAGCAAAGGAAAACACTGGCCATAGTCTGAAAACAAGGCACTGCACCGGCACCTTGTCTCCTCGTCACCTCTTCCTTCTCCTCCCTGTTGGTGCCTTATGACGCATACGGGGACCAGGGATGTGACAGGCCAGTGAGGCTGATGTGACATGTGTAATGAGAAAGAAATAGTATGAAATGCAATGTATCACAAAATTAGCATCACCCAACTGCCTGTTCCTTGGCATCCTGCCGGTTTCCATCTTTATCTGGGCATTGTTTAATCGCCTAATTGTTATACTTAATTTATTTATTTTTAACGTGCCGTGAGCATGTAGAAATGTAAATTTAGCATTAGAAGATCGCTTAACAAAGGATTCCTTTTCAGAGCAGTTAACTTCTCATATTTTTTCCCCAGGATGTGAAAGTTTTAGGCTCCAGCTGTGCCGATTCCAGCCAAACCCTGGCAGATGGCAGGTAAAACCGTGCGGCAAGACTGGCGATGGCTGAGCGGGTCCGGCGCATGGGGGTGCGCGTTGCTGCGCTCTCCGTGCCCCTTCCACCAGCAGCACGCTTCCCTCGGGGTCCTCTCCCCGCTGCGGGGATCGTTTCTCAGCTAGAGGCTTCTTGCAGATACGGCAGCGGGAAAACCCGAGCGTCAGAGAGCTGCTCAGGCTGCGGAGCGGGACTCGCGGCATGAGTTTGTTTAGTTGGTAAGAACTGTAAACAAGGCTCCTCGAGGAACATGGAATCTCTCGAGCCGAGTTCAGCTCTCGTGAAATGTCGGCCTCTGGCCATGGAAACACACTGCGCCGTCAGCCCCGGGAGGACACGTCAGTGCTGGTCGTGTCCCAGCAGCCTCCAGATTTCCAGTCCGATTTTCAGACCGGTGAAAGTGGAGGAACTCCACATGGGCAAGTCAGAGCCTCTGGAGGAAGAGTGAAATAGCAAACTGAGATGAGACTTTCCCATTTACTCCATCCCAGTCAGGCCACGGAGCCTTAGTGCAAATGGCATTAATCTATGCAGCCGTTTACGGGGTTCTTTTCCAAATCAGTATTTAGAAACTTTCCCATATTTCTGTGAAGACAATTCCTTATCACCCTCTGTATCTGCTAGGGAGTGCTCTGATCAACGGGAACTCTATGCTAGGAATGGCCTAATTAAGCAAAATTAGCATTTTATCATATAATGCTAACGTTTAATCCTATATTCATGCAGCCTGCTTTAAATATACTCCCTGCACTTCCTTTCCTGTAAGTCTCTCATGCTACGCCAGCTCCACTCTGTTTTTGTCTATAAGGAATTGAGCTCGTACCTGTGACAGGTGCAGAGTGTGTTAAATCTTTTGATCATCACACAAACCACTCATCCTGATGTCCTTTAATCTAAGCAATGCAAAGAAAATCCTATGCACTAGCTTTATGCTTCTTCCAGCTCCCCGAGTTTAAACAGGAGGCTCCGCAGCTACAGATCAATGGACCTAAATTGTTTGTCTTTAACTTAGGTGGGTTTAAAGGAAAGCTGCTCAGCCCAGCTGTCTGGAGGTTCGCTAGAGGGAAGGGCTGTGTGCTGTCTACTGACGGGGGAATTCGAGTTACCTTTGAAACTTGGTTTAGTTTTTACAGCAGTCAAGTAATTAAACCGGAGAAAAAAAATCACAGCGAATCACTTGCTGCTACATTTTCCACGTCTTTCTTGTTGTTATGCTGAAGCTAATAGCGAAATTCTTTAATTTAGTAATTATTAAGAATTTCTGTGATTCACAAATGCAGTTAGGAATTCTTCCCTCCCAGCCTCTGGGAATTATTCCTGAATAATTTGTGTGGACTAGCCGATATTCCAGTACTGCTATTGGTTCACACGGGTGGCGTGAGCCATCTGCGCATCCCTGCCTCTAGCCTGGCTGGTTCTGGTACCCAGCCAACGAGGCGTGAAGAGTGGGACGGAGGATCCCGCTTGGCGAGATAAAACACATCTCGGCTGTGGGTGAAGTGTCCATTCTCACGTTTTTCTCTCCATTAAGTGACTGCGTGTTGCGGGAAAAGAAGAGGAAAAGGCCAGTGGCGGATCTGGGGCCGGTCGTGGTGCTCGCGTGCCATGGATGCGATCCCTGGGAACCAGGGGAGGGAGACGCTGGTTAAATCCCAACCATCATTTTTTGCTCTTTGATACTTTTCTACAGCCTCAAGCCCATGGGCACCAAAACACTGTCAGAAAAGCTCGAAGGGATCCCAAAAGAGGGGCCTGCCATCAGGTAACTCCATACAATCCTCTTATTTCACCTGCCCAAATAGGGGTGTGTGGAGAGCCGGTGCCCAGGAGACCCTCTAGACTGCTGCAAATGTGACCCACTGTTTTACCTTACAGCTAACTTAAAAGTTCTTTTCAAATAGAAATATTCTTCCATGAGTGGGGAGAAAAGTTTCTCACTATGAGACCAAAAATTCCTTATCTAGAAGAAATAGGTGCCGTTCCCTTTAATACTGCCATCAGGATGTTCCAAGCAAAAAAAAACCCCAAACACAAAACCCCCTCCGTGCTATGCAAAATATCACAGAAACCTTTTTTCCATTACAGTGGTCACAGGCCATTTTGCTCTTCACTGGCGACAGGGGACCATTAGAATACAATCCCTGATGCCTGCGTATCGTAATGAAAATCATATTTCTTCCTGAACTGGTACATCAATTGTCTTTTTAGTAACCTGGGAAGTGCAGCTGTATGCAAACCAGGGAACGGTCCTTCACTCTTAATCTGTTCCCCCGCAAGATAAGTGATAACTTCGTAATGTAACTTTCCAGTCTGGTAAATAAGAAGTAGCTACAACATGATCCCGTGGTTTAAATAGAATCGTCTTCCTGAGACTGAGTGGCTGCTTTCCATCTTCCCCTGGGTAGGAAAACTGATTTTGATAAAATCGGAGCATTCCTCTCTGTCTCTCTCTCCTTCCCTGGCACCTGCCTGAAAATCTGCAGGCAAACCCATTTGCATTTATAAAATCATGTGCTGCGGGAACTATTCCTAAAAAAAAAATAAAAATCGGTGGCAAGACCCTGCCCCAGGTCCTTGCTGCAGCGCTACGTGTCGGGGGGGTGGATGAAGTGAGGAGTTTGGGGCTAGCCAGGGTGGGAAGGCGCAGGGGCTGACTGAAACGGGGGGGTGAAGGAGGCACAATCCGACCTGGCAGCTCCCGCAGGGCCCCCCGCTGCTGTCCCTGCCGCCAGCCGCCGGTGCCGCCACTCCGTCCACATCAGGCAGCTCCGATTTCTTTACCGGCGACCCCTTTGCCTGCTCGACTCCGTGCGAGCCCCTCTAGCCGCCGAGCCGCTGGCCGTAGCCGCTCCCGGGGCACCTGGCACATCCCGAAGTGGAGGCGAGGGCAGGGCTGGGCTGGCCGGTCCCCGCGGGGCGCAGGCAGCAGGCGCGTCCTGGCCCGCTTCGGAGGTGGCCCACCGCCCGCCGGGGCTGTTTGCGGGGGTCCAGCTCCTGGTGTGGGCTGCAGGCGCGAGTGCTGCGTTTTACTTGTGTGGTACAAACGATTCAATCGAGAGGAGCGAACCTCAAAGGGAGGTTCTGGCAACGGCGGAGACTCGGATGCGTCGCGTGAAAGCGGCCCCGGTCCGATCTATGCAGCGTCTCCTGTGGGACGGGGACACCTGCCCAGCTGAGGGACAAAACCCGCTCGTACATGAGCCTCACCTCACCCCAGAGGCAAAACTGAGAAACCAGGGGAAGAAATTTGAATCAAAAAGCTGGAAACATTTTATTGCGAACAGCGTTGTAGCTGGCTCTGGAGAGGTTTTCCTCCTGGAGGCTTTATTTTTTGTGTTTCTACTTTTTTACTGCCCCAAGCCTGCTCTTTTTTTTTTTAAAATAGAAACTGTAAGATTTCTCTTTGCAAAAGCTTGCTCGGGTCCCGGCAGCGAGCCCTCAAGATGCACCAGCCCCTCCCGGGAGAAGGAGCCGGCGGAGGAGCGGTGCCCGGCTGCACTCGCCACCGCCCGCAGCTCCCCGAGGACCCCGACTGCTCCGCATCCCGCTCGCAGGCCCCCCGCTCCGCACCCAGCCGGGGAGGGCAGGACAGAGCCCGGCGCCGGCTGTGCCGCGGTGCGAGCAGGTTGTGGCTTTTTCTCTCTTCCCTTTTCTCCTCTCGTTCACGTGCACAGGGAACCTCGAGGAACAAATAATTCAATCTGCTGCTGGATTGCCAAAGACTTTAATGAAAGCGCTATTTATTTAGCGTCGTCTGATGCTGCATCTACAGTGACAAGGCGGGGGACGGAGTAATAACAGGTCTGGAAGCAAAGCGCGAAGCAGAGCGTGCCACCAGCATAGGAGCGTTCCAAAAATATATGATTTCAGTTTCTGGTTTAATTAGAATTTATTTTAAGTGGGTTTGCATCAACTAATGAAAGAACTGTCATTGATGAACTGCTGCTGGGCAGGCTCGAGTAGATTTTAATCTCTAACCAGCAGCTCAGACAGCTAGTGTGAGGGGAGCCTGAGGAAAGTCGATTAGAGATAGACATCAATTTAAAATTACTCGTCTTAAGGCAGTATCGACGCAGAGGGGAAACCATTACAGAACAGAGAATTATGTCATTGCATAACTGATCTGAATTCAGGGCTCACCTTAAAAACTAGACGGTGGTGTTGGCAGCTTGGTGTGTTAACCGCTGAAAGGGGGGTATTTCCTACCAGCTCATCGTGCCTCGAAAGTTCATGCTGGGTATGGGGAAGAGTTTTGGAGATTGATGGCAAATGGCCATCCGCAGGCCAGATGTGCCCCCCAGGCCTCCCACAGCTGGTTTTGCTTTTAAATGTCCTGCAGACAGTCCGGGGAAGTTGTACCCAAGAGAGGATTGAAAACGCCATCCTGCCGGTGGGGAAACTGAGGCACGGCAAAGCTATGCCAGTTCCTCGAGGCTAACCCTGCTCTGGGAGCCCACAGGAATAAACCCGGCTGTCCTGAGGATTGCTCCGCAGTCCAATGCCTGCGTTATCCTTCACCCTTCAAGAGCCTTAGGTCCTTCACCCTGGTTATAAGTAACCTAACTAACCTGTTCTAAGGACAGAGCTGGATACTCCCGCGCTTTGGAGAAGACCCCAATGGTTATTTGTCAGACTAGAAACCAGCAGTGCCCAGGGTGGGGGCTGGCAATGGCCATTCCCCGGGCCAGCGGCCCCCGCACCTCCCGAGGCAATGGGCATCTCGGCAAAGGTGTGAAATCACAGGGCGCAAGCATCTAAATCGCCGTTGACCACTAAGCTGCTGTTTCTCATCGCCTTTCGCCGAGGCTTGGGCTGAAACTGTCCCTCAGACCTCCGGAGTCAGGTCTCAAAGGTGGTAAGGGCTCCCCTGGACTGGCCCTTGCTCCCGTGAGAAGATGTTGGTGCCAGATGTGGCTCCTGGAGGCATCTTTCCAGCGACGGGTACCAGAAACAGGCCTGGCCTGCGGGATGGGTGCATGGGAGAGCAGCGCCCGCCTTCCCTGGGGACTTGCTCGGAGCGGGCGTGCTGGAGGAAGAGCTCACCAGAGGCCCCAGCCATCTCTGAAGCACTTACCGAAGAGGAAAGTGTGAGATGACGCTAGTCACCGGGGCACGCATGGAGTGAAAATAATAAGGAAATTATTATAAGGAAAGATAATTACCTATTTATGGTTATTATAAGTAAGTTGTAATTATTAGAAGGACAATGAGGCAAACAAGGATAGCCGTTCATCACGCAGCCCTTCTTCTGGCCAGGGTGTGAGGGGGCTCAGCCCTGGCAGATGCTGCGGTGCTGCCGGCCTCCTGCCCCAGCCCGCGGCCACGGTGCGGATCCTCTGCCCCCTGCGCGGCCCTCCCAGCCCAGGCAGCCTCGGCACCCGTGACCAGCCGCCCAAGGCAGCGCCGGCAGGGCAGGAGCATCTCCCGCCCGCTCTCGCAGAGCTGTGCGTGGTGCGCACAGGCACCGGGCCGTGGAGACGTGGGCTTGGGCCCGGGGAAGACCTGGGACTGGTGCGCAGCAGCTTCTGCGGTGGGTCCAGACAGAATCAGGGCAGGAAGGGAAATCATCCAAAGGATGTTTGACACAGTAGAATTTGTTTTTCCCTCTTTCCTTTAAAAAGCAAAGCAAAGCAAAGCAAAACAAGCTAGGAAATTACATGCATGCTTTTGGAATGAGACAGTAGCTCAGGGTCATCTGTGTTTATTTCCAACATTTTATCTTATTTCCGTGTGCACTTTTTCAAAACAAGGCTTTTGGGTTTTTCCTTTTCCCTTCCGTTTAGTCTGCATGCCCGGCAGCCCGAGCTCTGAAAGGTAAGCTTAGCACCGAGCTGTCATAAACAACCCGAAATCACAGGGCAAACACATTCCTCCTTCCCCATGACTGTTGCTCTCCTCTCCTGTCCACTTGCACCATGACTTTTTCTTTCACCATTTATGGTCCTGGAGAAGGATGGAACACGGATGCAAGCGCAGCCCGCGTTATTCGGGAGCACTCTGATCACCCCTGGCTTTAGGTGACACTGTCTCTTCTTGTGATCAAAACAAGCATTGACGTGGGCGTTGCTGAGCTGGGCTGGAGCGCTGCGGCCGGGGTCCCAACGTCCCCCTCTGCTCTGCCCTCGTGAGGCCCCATCTGGAGTCATGGGTCCAGTTCTGGGCTCCCCAGTTCAAGAGAGACGAGGAGCTACTGGGGAGAGCCCAGCGGAGGGTACAGAGATGCTGAGGGGCCTGGAGCATCTCTCCTGTGGGGAAAGGCTGCGGGAGCTGGGGCTGTTCAGCCTGAGGAAGAGGAGACTGAGAGGGGACCTCATCGACGCTTATCAATATCTCCAGGGCGGGTGTCAAGAGGATGGGGCCAGACTCTTCTCAGTGGTGCCCAGCGACAGGACAAGGGGCAACGGGCACAAACTGGAACACGGGAAGTTCCGCCTGAACACGAGGAAAAACTTCTTTGCTGTGAGGTGCCCGAGGCCTGGCACAGGCTGCCCAGGGAGGGTGTGGAGTCTCCTGCTCTGGAGAGATTCCAACCCGCCTGGACGCGGCCCTGTGCAGCCTGCGCTGGGTGACCCTGCTCTGGCAGGGGCTGGGCTGGGTGGTCTTCAGGGGTCCCTTCCAACCCCCACCATCCTGTGATCCTGTGACCAGGGCTGGCATCCTCCTCCCTGCACCAGCCTCCGAACCTGGCGGAGACACTTTCTCTAAGCCACCACCCTGGGAGTCA
Organism: Phoenicopterus ruber ruber; assembly: GCA_009819775.1. Lineage (NCBI taxonomy): Eukaryota > Metazoa > Chordata > Aves > Phoenicopteriformes > Phoenicopteridae > Phoenicopterus > Phoenicopterus ruber. Next base: position 4,243,182 of record CM020230.1, on the reverse strand, counting down.
CCGGTCCAGCCCATACCTCCTCCAAACCAAGCAGCACATCTTGGGTGGGATCTGGAGCACCAGAGCTTTGGAAAGCTGCGTCTTCCATCCGAGCTAGTGCCTGGCCTGGCAGCTGCTGGAGATTTCTTATGCAGCCCCCACTGTCCCAGCTCGCTCCCTGAGAAGGCGGTTTGGAGGGGAAAAGAGTTGGGTGTTATTTATATTTTTTTTTTTTCCCAGAAGGAAGAGGGGAAAATTTATGTTATATGTGGGTTTGGGGTTTTTTTTTCCTTTATTATTTTTCTGATATGAAATGGAGTTTTTTGATATATTGAATATATTTAATATTCAAATGCTGAAAATTTGCAGGATGGAGCAGACAGAGACTGCCTCTTGCGATAAGAGACATTATTACTGTTGTGAAGAATTCCTTTAAGATTCCATCTTAATCGTTCCGCTATTGAAATGGAAGAATAAAGTAATAAAATTAGATGTTTTGAAAAGACTTGATTAAAAAAGTAATTATCCTGCCAGCTCGCGGGTTCCCACGTCCTGTCAGGCTCCTCCAGCTCGGCCCCTCTCCTCACCGAGCCCCTCCCCGGCTCCCCGTGGGGACGGCAGCCCCTTCGTGGCCGGGCATCTCCGATTCACAGCCGCCTCTTCCCTCCTTCCTCCGGACGTGCTTTGGGGCTGTTCTGGGGCGCGACTCGCCTGCCGGTCCTGTCCCCCAGCCTGGGCACCCCTCTCGCGGGCCGTTCCCCTCTCGCCCCAGCCGAGGTCTCCCGCCCCAGGCGGCCGCTCCCGGCCGGCACCCGGCGTGTCCCCGTCCTTTCCTGCAGGAGCGTGCGGCGGGTCGGGGTGCCCACCGAGCCTACGCACGGGAGCGCGGAGCCCACGGGGCTGGGGCACGGCTGCCCCCGGGCACCTCGCCCTCCTCGTGCAGGGCGGCTGACGGGCGCTGCGGCTCGGGCCCAGCCTCCTCTGGGCAGCCTCGATTCCCGCTTGATGGCTTCACCAGCCCATGCAAGCGTGCACAGGAACCCTCTGAGGCCCGGGGCATGCAGGGAGCACCCCCTGCATCTCCTTTGAAAGTGCCTCGTGCCAACACGCATCGTTTCTGCCCGCAGCTTTGTAGGGTGCCGGCCTGGGGCTGGGCTCCCCCCGCACCCCGACACCGGGCTCCCCACAGCCTGCTGGAGGCCCCGGCCCTGCACATCTCGGGCCAGGAGAGACGAGGGATGTGGGATGGTGCCCCATGCCCGGGAGCACCCTCCCCGTGCATGGGATGGGTGCGGGGTCTGCCCAAGCACTGGCCTCAGCAGCAACCGGCCATGGCGGAGAGGAGAGGAGAGGAGAGGAGAGGAGAGGAGAGGAGAGGAGAGGAGAGGAGAGGAGAGGAGAGGAGAGGAGAGGAGAGGAGAGGAGAGGAGAGGAGAGGAGAGGAGAGGAGAGGAGAGGAGGGATGGCTGCACACAGAGCTGTGCCGGGCCTCCCAGACCCTCACAGCTGTAATTGTGGAGCTCGTTCTTTCTGCATTTCTAATGGGGAAACACAGATGGTGACAGCTGAGTGCAAAATGCATCTATTAAAATCTGCTGCTGATTGTTCCTCATAATGGGCTTTGGGTTTTTTGAAATATGCTGTAGAGAATACACGTCCTCGTTTGGGGATGTAGCAGGTCACGGGAGACTTGTGCCTGTGTCTATCTCTGTCTCTTCTCCATTGCTAGACATTTTCTGGCCATTATTTATTATTTTCATAGTAAATAACTGGGGATCTATCTCTGTTGGGGCCAAATAGGAATTAGAGACGTCCTGGCTGAATAAGTTCTCCAGTTGGAGAAAAGAAGCCACCCAAGGAGGATGCTGTTCCCAAGAGAAGGGCTAGCTGGACTCCAAGGCTACCCTTTAAACGACTGGAGGCTCTGGAAGCGAGGAGGTGGGTAACATGGAAGGAAGCCATGCAATGAAAAGAAGATTCAGCAACAGAAACTTACTGTTTGGGAGCTGCAGGTGCTGGGAAGCCAGCTCTCCCTTCGGAAAGCCTGGTGGAAAAGGCGGGTATCATCGGGAGCTGCTATCTCCCCCCACGTGCAATGGGCAGGGTTGAGCAGGTCCGCCCAGGCTGGCTGGTGAACGCCAGGCGTTTGCACCATCCCTCCACACCGTGCAGACCTGGGTGTTGTGCACCACACAGTCATCCCGCTGAGGCCCTCAAACACCTCCGTGAAGAGGAGTGAGATGTAAAGCCTCACTGGTCTTGAAAAATCAGGGTGAGGTCTTCTGCTGGACATCCTGAATGCAAGGCTGTTTAATTTAGTGGATACTCTTGAGAAGAGCAGCTTTGCCTGTCTCTATGCATGAGCTCCCCATTGGAGGTGGATTCGTCTTCATGTGTGAAGCTGTTTGCCTTCAACTGCAAGGGCTGATCTCCTCTTTAATCACTTCAGGACAGAAGCAGAAAGGTATTTGGTCACAGGGAGATTTGAGGAAGCCAGAAGCGTCCATGAGACCAGCCTCATGTTAGCCAAGCCAGGCTCCTTCTGCTGGGGAGGAATAGATCTTCGTGTTAATACTCACCACTTTCTGCCTGGGGAGCTTGGGTGGGTGGGGAGGAGAGGAGGGACAGTGCCGGTGGGGCTGTGGCTCCTGCTGAGCGCAACAGGCGGCTGAAGGCATGACAGAAATGAGATGCCACCTAACCCAAGCCTGGGAAGCCAGCTCAGAGCTATTTATCAGTGATGCTCTTCCATCATCCACTGCCTGCAGGTCAGAGGACCTGTAAGACCAGCAGATCCATGGGGGGACCAGGGCAAAACCTTGCAAATGTGAAGAAAATTTGACTCCAACTCCAGACACCTCCACCTGTGCCCAGAGCAGGGAGCATGCCAGGCTCCCCACTGCCAGACTGGGGTGGCTCCACGTCCCGGGCACGCTGCTGGCTCCAGTAGCCCTGCCCGGCACTCATGGCCATGCAGCCCCATCCCTGGGCTTTGCTCTGCCCGCAGCCCTGCACCGCCTCGCTGCTCGGGACCTGCCTGCACTGCTCACGCTCTGCTCTCTTGTCATGAAAAGCCCCTGCTTCTCCGGAGGAAATTTCCAAGCTGGCAAGATTTCTCCTGAGTCGGAGACTTGGTGAAGCTCCCACCGCTCTGGCAGTGACCTTATAATTAAGCAGTGTGGAGGACACTGCTCCCAGCCAGCTCCCTGAGTGCTTATATTTCAGTTTGGGCTACATCCAGCTCTAGTAAATCCATTAATTACACTTCATACTGTGGCATTTACTGACGAATGAAAGATTTCATTAAGTCCGCCTGCTTCCTAAAGCACGGTAAGACCTCGGACAAGCTCCCCCGAGCCCTGGCCCTGGTTATTTAAGTAGCAGTGCTGTGCCTCCTTGTTACACGCACGCCGCACCTGCGGGCAGGGTTTAGCCAAAGATCTTTTCTCTTATCTCCGCTGTGCTGCTCAGTCCCAGGCAGGGAGAAGCGGGCTGCAGGAGGCAGGACTGGCTCCGTCCTTGCTGGCTGTGCAGCCTTGCTTTTGTTCTGTGCAAGGACACAGGAGCCAGCTCACTTCGGGAGAGAGAGGAGATGCATTAAACTTTCATGAAAACAAGCCAGCGACAAAGGCAGAACATGAGCTCTTCCCACCGCGGCAGCTCAGGAGGGCTCTCCAGGCACCAGCCTGCGGCACAGGGACCAGACACTGAGGCAAGGTAGGGCAGCTTCTTAAAGAGGCTCTGATCTGTGCTCCAGAGGATGTCCATGTGTCCATGGCACCTCCTCATTTGCTCTCTGAAGTCTTCCTTTGTCCCATCAGCATGTGATGTTGACCTTCAGAATCTATTGAGGCAGGCCAGAGACAAGATAGCTTGAAAGGATGGGGTCTCAGCTCCAGGGCAAGTTTGGGTTTAGACTCCTTAGCTCTTTAGAGTTTCACTGGAGGATGTGACCTCTACAATTAGGGTGAATCCCTTTGGAGGATTCATGTGGATCCTCCATGCATCAGCTCCGGCAGCGGTTGGCCAGCACGAGCAGTGAGCAGGGGTGCTCTTGGGCACAGTGGCCTTGAGAGACATGGCAGGAGCCAGTTACACACTGTCACCACCCCACTGGCCATCACTAATTATAGGTTCGAACACCGATAGGTGGGAGAGTGCATAGTAAAGGTTTGTCTGTGAGTTTGTCTTTCAGGGCCTTGGTATCTCCAGGAGGTCCATTTCAAGCTTTTCTCCCCAAGCAGAAGGACCATTCTGGGAACGACAAAGCTGGGACTAAAGCCTAGAAATCTTGGAAACTTGCTGGCATCACTCATTGCTCCAGCAGGCTCAAGGACTGGGAGTCTTGTCATCCCCTTCTCTGCAGATCATGTGTTGAGAGCAGAGGACCTGCATCCTCTCCTCCACCCAAACCCATGATCAGACTGGGAATGGACATCTCCTTCCCCATCTCAAGCTCTGGGCACACTTTCCTGTGGATATCTTTAACATCTATATGGCAGCTGCTCACACAGAAAAGCATCATGAGTGAGACTTTCATGATTTCGACACCAGTGCTTGGCTTGAGGAACGAATGTTATTTCCTCTGCTCCACCTGCAAAGCGGTGACCAGTTCCAGGTGGTTTAACAGCCTTCCAAGGATGTTTCCTTGGCACGGGAACAGCTAGAAGCAAGATGTTAGAGCACGGTAGGTATGGTTTGTCTGCTGCCTGCTAAGCCCCAGGGGAGATGCCTTGGGGTTACCACCATCCTGCAACTACCTGATGGGAGTATTAGAGACAGAAATGTTCTGATCTAATCAAGTTACCTGCCTACCAGTCTCCAGGCTGAAAGAGGCTTTGTGTGGTGCACTGATGGTTAGGTAAGATTTTCTTGTCCCCAGGCTTTACCTGAGTTGCCCCCAAACCTGGACATGGAGAACAGATTTCCCCACATTGACATCCATCTCAGTAGGATGTCAGTGAGCAGCTTGTGAGGATGATGAGCAGCATGAAGTCTACAAGAGCAGGTTGCAATCAAATGGAGCTTGAATCAATGAGGAGGCCATTTTCCAGGACGGGCTCCTTGTCTAAAGCCTGTCCTTCTCTCCTCTGCCTCAGCCAGAGGATGTGCTGCCCTCAGCTCAACCATCCCACTGTGGCGGGAGAGGCGAGATGATGGGATGTAGAGCACCAATACCTGTTGAGCATTATGTCGGAGCAGCCTGTGTTTGAAGCAGCCTCCACAGCAGCTTTGACAGCCAACCACCTAACCACCTTCAGACACTTCAGTCCAGAGCAAGTGTCCACCTTCAGACACTTCCCAGCAGGGCTTCTGCCTCTGCTCCTGCCAGCCCTCCTCACGTCCCCTTCCCAGGGGTCCTACCACACTCATCTTGACCCTGACCCTGTGACAGCCCCTCCAAGCAGAACTCACCCCACATCTTCTTGGGTTCACTTCTTGCCCTTCCCCAGAAGGGCTGCAGGGGCTCTGGACCATCTCACACCGCAGAGCGTGAGGACATGACGCTTGCCTGCGTCCCGCAAAGGTCCATGGTTGGGACTTGCCGCGAGCCCTACTCAGGCCAGCCAGGGACCACTCCCTGCAACTGAAAGCCACGAGTCTCTGACCCTCGATAGCTGCTGTATCAAGTATTATTTCTGGCAGATCACTAGCGCTTAAATGACAGATACATTAGCTGAGTCAATGCTGAGGATGTAAATGTGCAGCTGGCAGAGCTGGTGTTTAAGCAATAAGACATGACAGCAGTTGGGTTTTGAAGTGATTAGCGCCTGTCTCGGGCATGTGGAGAGGCAGGAGGCTGAAGGTCAAGTGACTTGAAGCGCTCGCGGAGCACGGTAATTGTGGGCGCTCAAGAGCCCTGTGCTGTCGGAGCGCGGCCACGGTGCCTGGCCAGAGCCGAGTGCTTTCTGAGCATCCTTCACCCGGAGGGGACCTTGCCCATGGCCAGGCAAACTGAAGCTGTAGATGTGACCGGAGCTTGTACGATGTCATTTGTACTCTGAGGACTCGGTTGGGCTGTACAGCCGTCTGCGGCACTGCTCTCCCCTTGCTGCCCCAGCAGCAGGCATCTGCAGGTCCTGCGTGCTGTGCCCCCTCCATCCCATCTGCCGCCGCAGTACAGAGACCGGCTGGAGGCAGGTAGAGTACAAATTATCCCATGCTGGGGTACCTCCTAACTGGTCTCCTCCTCTTCTGTCATGGTTAGAAATCCTGGCCTAAATCCTGACTTTTCAGGTGGAACATCCCCACCGCAGCCTCGGCACCGAGATGGCAGCGAGCTTCCTCAGCAACCGGCCTGCTCCACGAGACAGCTCCGAGCTCGGCTTCGGGCAGCGCTCCCGCTCCTGCCGCAGGAGAGAGCGGAGAGGCTGTCCCGGCCCCTCGCCGCAGCCCCTGCGGTACCACACTGCTTTCTCACTTTCCTTCTTTCTCCTTTCTCCGCTCAGCACCCGAGGGTTTTCCCACCCACCTGGCTTTCTTGCTGCCCCGTTTCTGAGCCCGGAGGCAGCCCTGTGCCCCCGCTGAGGAGCAGAGCGTGCCTGGACCCAGGGCAGGATAAAAGGCAGCTGAGCAGCCAGGTCACAGCAGGACTCGAGCTCAAGGGGCTGCAGGTCAGGGGGCTGCAGGCTGCTCTTTCGCTGCTGGGGATTTCTGACCTATTGCTGACTCGTTTAATGAGGGCAGAGTTGCTTAGGAGTGATTTTAATCCCTCCTTTAAAGAAACACTAAGATAATATAAGCCCAAAGGGCAGGTAGGTGTTCCCCAGGAGTGGGGACTACCCACAGAGTGCAGCGTGTCTGGTGACCTCCCTCTCTCCTGCACTTGTTTCCTCCTGCCACGAGAGAGGCTCAATGGGGTGGCCCAGGGGAGCAGCAGCTCCTACATGAGGTCTGCAAGGACGTCCCACTGCAGTCGGGGCTCCGCTGGGGCAGCCCCTGTGCTGCCGAGAAAGGTGTAAGTCCCAGAGAAGGAGGAAATCTGCTGGCAAGGGGGGATGTCAGGCAGCTGAGAGTTGCCCTCCAGGGTCTTCTTACATGAAGAATGCTCCCACAGTGGAGACGACCCTATAAGACAAGGAGACGCAAGTGGTGGTATCGGGAAATGCAATTATTAGACACATGGAGCTGGTCTGTGGTATCAGATGGGTCTCTGTGGGTATTTGTCTGCTGGGGGACCCCAGGAGAGATCTAGATAAATTACTGCACGGTCCTGGGGGCAGCTGGTAGTTGTGGTCCATATTGATAGCAGTGATGCAGGCAAGAATAAGCAAGCTCTGCTGGAGGTTGAAGGCAGGCTGCTTGGCGGGGGCTGATTCCCAGGACCGCTGCAGTAGCATCCTCAGCGATACTGCGATGCCACGCCTGAGGTCTGAGGGACAGGCAGGAATCAGGAGGCTTGGTGTGAAGGAGAGATGATGGTGCACGGAGGAGAGATCCGGCAGAGGTGGGAGCTGAGGATCCAGGACAGGCGGGATGGTCTGCACCTTAATCATGGCAGAGCCATGGATAGTTAGCATGGTCCAAGGGGTCCTAGGGGCATATTTAGGCTACGGACTGGGGAGAGCTGGCAGGTAAGGAAGAGCACCTGGTTCAGGTGACCTGTTCTGCTTGGTGGACATAGCCCAATGCACCTCCAAAAGGACCAGTGGGACATGAGCACATCAATTACCATAAATGAAGGCGGCAAATGAGGCCACCTGCGATCCAGCTGACCGACAGCCTTGGCATGAAGCAGCAGAGCCACAGCAAAACTTCCATGAGCTCCTACACCAGCATCAGAAGTCTAGAGTTAAACCAGGGACCTGGGCTGCTTGGCATCAACACGGGTTCCAGCTCAGTGGGCATGGAGGAGCCCGGCTGGAGGGAGGATAACCCCTGAAATGCTGTGCTGCTGCGGTACCGGCCTTACGGGGACGAGAGAGACGGGTGGTGGGAGGGTGGCAGGGCATGTGGTAGTATAAAAAAGAACAGCATTAAAACTCTAGGCGGGAGGAGGGGCGTAGGGAATCCCTGTGGGTGGAAAACCCGAGGTCTAATAATAAAAATGTGCTACAGGACGGTACTGCCCTGACAACAGTGGTGAGGAAACATTAAGTGGGATGAGCAAAGCTGCAAATTTAGGCCAGGTCGCGATGGTGGGAAATGTCAGCTACCCACACGCAGCCCAGGTCGGTGCCTCATTGGGCCCAGATGAAGAGATTGCACTTTTGGACATGACAGAAGTCGCGTCCTAGAGCGATCAGCCTTTCAACCCACGAGGAGCAATGCCGGTCTGCTTTAATTTTGATTCAGAAGGTACCCGCGGGGCATCCCCTCTACTCGGTCAGGCTTGGCACAGTAGCGCGGGCAGCAAGCCGAATCGCCCCGCTACGTGGATGCTCGGCTTCGAGAAGGGAACTCCATAAAAATGAGGCGAAAGGACAAAGGAAGGGTGCGGAGAGGAAGAAGCTGCAGAGCAGCTCAGGGGGAATCCAATAAAGCTGGTGGGAGATTGGTTTAAAAACGAGTCAGAGAAAGCACTGCTTTTCACAGCGGGCTTTCGGGGCTGCCTGCCCCGAGGAGGCGGTGGGGGCAGGGGGGATCCACAGGGCCAGAGAGGGCTGGCACAAGTTCACGGGCAGCGAGTCGCTGAATGGATGAACAAGACAGGGCAATGTCGCTACCGTCCCTATAGCCTCCCTCATCCAACAGCTGCGGGCCGCCTGCCCGCGCTAGCCTGGATGCCACAGCCATCGGCTGCTCCTAAAGCAGAACAGGCAACTTTTGGTGGCCCCTCATCCCCTTTCCTTGCCTTTTGCACAGCCCTTTTCGTTGCAGAAATTATTCAGGATTTTAACCAAAAGCAGCTTTTTAAAACGCGTGCTCAGAAACAGGTTTTTTTGTTGTTGATTTTCTCTCTGCAACTTAAAAATATCTTCAGCGAAAGCAAATAAGCCTGAGCAGGTTTGTCAAATCCTTCGCGTGAAAAAAAAAAAATAGTTACCTACCAGGTTTATGGTAAACAGAGCCAGATAATGGGCAAATGCTCTCCCGGGAAGAATGGGGATGGCTGCACGGAGTTGCACCAAGTGCCCTAAATGCAGAATTTGCAACCTGATCTCCGCTGTCAGAAACCAAAACAGCAAAGGAACAGCAAACCCCTCCCCTCCCCTGGACACCCTCCGCTGCCACCTACGTCACTGAGAGCCTCGTTAGCCTCCCAGGCTCATTAAAACCTCCGCTCCGGCGGGAAGCAGAGGTCCATCTACCCGCGCGCCGAGACACGGGTGGCTGTGGGCAGCCCGCGCCCCCGGGGAACGTCCCCCCGTGGGTCCTACCGGTCCCGCACGCGGACGTAAATCAGGAGTAATCCGCTCACCTAGTCATCTAACAAGGAAAAATCATTTCCCTTGTGCTACGACTCCTGCCTTGGCCGATTTGTCCTGGCTCTTCGTCCCTCCTCGCCGCTGTTCCTCCTCTTCCTCCCCGCGTGACAGCGAAAGCTGCGGCGATAAGGAAACCTCCATCCTTCGGCCCCAGCCTTTACATGCAAGCTTATAGGGCTCTGACAGTAAAAAATGGACTTTTATGTGCTGCAGAAGTTCATAACGTCCCAGTGTTGATAGGGATAGAGTGCAAAAGAAATAAAATCAATAAAATATTCAAAGCTTTCACGTTATAAGCTCAAGCAAAACTTTTTACCAAATGTTTGCTGTATAATAAATTCTATTAAAAAGCCCAAGCTTGCATGGGGAAGAGGGGTGGAACGTTGTCACTTTAATTGCAATGGCATAAATATTTGATATTCAGTAAATTAGATCTGTAGCTCTGAAAACATTCTTGCAAATGGATTTTTACCTGTAGCACAGTGCCATTAGCAGGAGAAAGTCAACACAGCCCCAGGGCCTGTAATTAACTCAACCCAAGCAGAACTAAACATTTTTGACAGTTTTCCTGGTCTGGAATTAACTGTCATAGCAGAGAATGAAAGGAAGTGCATTGTCACATTATGTTTACGTAAAGTCTGTAAAATGCTGTGTTTTGTGGTTTTGTTTTGTTAAGTCTGGGTTTCATGCCCCATTATTTTTTTCATCATTAGAGACAAGCTTAAAAACGACTAATGATGTATTTTATATCCTCAGACTAGTACCGAAGCCGTCTGCAAGAAGGGGGAAGACATTAGCTCTGTAATTCAATTTTTTAAATTTTTTTTTCCCTATAATGAAGCAGGGTACACTGTGTACTGGCATAAATCATAATGCTGTGACATTTGAAGACATTAGAAACCCTGGTTTCCCTATGTGATTCAAGGTTCTCAGATAATAAGCAGTTTTCTAGCCCGTGTCTGTCTATTTTATTGGGGCTGGGGGAAGGCGTTATGTATGGTTTTTCCTTCTTTTCTTTCCTTTTTTTTTTGTATTTACAAAAATAACTGTCACCGGTGAAATGCAAACCCTTGAGGGCAAATCTACTTAACGCTTCCCTGAAAGCTACTTATTGTCCGGCGGCTCAGAGAAAATCTGTACAACAGTAATTGAAGGGATGTGTTGAGCTTTCTGACATTTTGTCCTAGAAATTATCTTACCTGAAAAAGAAAGGGGTATTTAGCAAGAGAGCTCCCGTGCAATTCGGAAATGTAAGGATACCCATAAACAAGCAGATTAAAATAGAAGTGGCTTGCTACTTCCATAGTAATAACTTGGGCAAATGCGATATAGCTTACATTAAAAGGGAAAAAGCAGCCTGTTTGGATGGCAAATACATGTCTTTCGCTGAAAGCAGGGATTGTGTTATAATCTTGCCTCTTTCTTGACATATTGAGAAGACAAGCAAATAAGGAAACAAAAATGTCAAGCTATTTTTTTCCTAAAGATTGCCAGATAGGGAGAAAAAAATCAAGGCAGAATTAACACCGCTCTCGGATCCTGCCTGTGCTGCTCTGCCGTGACGCTCACCTAAATTAACAGCTTTTATTTTGAATTTCTGAATATCTCAGGGAAAGAAGAGAAACCCCTCTTTTCCCAAGATACATCATGCAAGAAATGACCTCAGCTAGTTGTAATTTTTATTTCGCATTCCACTTCAGCATAGAAGTCCCTCTTGTTTTGCTGCACCGGTGCCAGTTGCAGAAGGGGTTTTAATGGGTTTTAATCAGCGTGCAGTTGCCTCTTAACTTCGGTCTCCTATTATGGCAGTTTCCACATCTTTATCCGTATCCAGAAACACGACTTTGATGAGCACGCAACATTTTCACGAAGAGGGAGAGAAAAAAGCAGGAGAGGCAGGAAAGCAGCCTCTGGAAGAGGGGAATCTGTGCAAACCCCCTTACGCCGGGAGCTTTCTAACCGTGACAGGGAAGGGACCCTCACGCTGGGAGAATAAACAAGCGAGCGCAGACGAGGGTTTAACTGCTCTTGGCAATCAGAGGCTCGGTTTCAAGTGACTTCATTCAGGTTCGAAATTGCAGTGATGAGGAATGTTTGTTTATTTATTTATTTATTTATTTATTTTATCTGCGGCTCCCCTGGGGCTGGACACGGCGTGGTGCTGAGCCTGCGACCGGCACCGGTGCGTCTGATGGGACCTGCGGGGACTGTGCAGCTGCCGGAGGGTGCTCAGCCCCTGGCAGGACCAGCCCCGCTGGAAGATGATCCTTGCTAGCAGGACTTTCTGCTGCTGCGTATCTTCTTACTGAATTAGGCAAATTACAGTGCACTGTAGCTTCGCTAAATTAATTAGCTCAATTAGGCTGGGAGGGATGGAGAGGCGTGTGTGTGTGCTGCTTCTCGCTTTCCCTCTTTGATCACTTACCTGCTCCTGGAGGCCCTGAGGTTTATGAACAGCAGCACCAGCTTGTCCCCATCACCCACGGGATGACTGCCCGCGAGGCACAGCCTCCGGCCGTCCCCGGCAGCACCCGGGGGCTTCCCCAGCCCCGCCGTGTTTCTGGGAGCCTGCAGCACGAAGCGCCTTCAAGCCCGAGCTTCGAGCCTCCTGGCCCCCGAGTGCCTTCCTGCTCCCGGCTTAGCTTTGGGCTGGGGGCTGAGCTTTGTGGCAGCGGGGAGATTCACCGCCGGGGCCATGGCCCTCTGGCTGCCCACGGGGTCCCCTGCCCTGACCGCAGCCGCTGGCACCTCGGCACCGAGCATCGCTGGTGCGGGCACACATGGGAGGGCTCGTGCCGCCAGGGCCGGAGGGAGTGTGGCTCTGTCCTCTGGGATGGGGCAAATTACACCCTCCCGTCCTCTCGAATTTCCCTGTCTCTGTGGGTTTGTCACGGGAAAGCGAGATCTCAGGGCACATCATCTCCCAAATACGAGAAACATCATGGCCACTTCTGAGGCTTGTCTGTTGCCTCCTGCTCGAAGCGCTGCAGGTCAGGCAGCTGTAACTCCAGCCTCGGCAGGTGAAGAGGTGCTGGGATCTCCCTTCTGGGATCAGACTACGCCTCTGCCAAGCCCTCTGCCTCCCACTCAGCAGCTGTATAAAATACCAGCAGAAAAGCTTGAAATCCCATGAGTGAACAAGGAGCCTTGGGAATGCAGTGTGGCCATCCAGGTCCCCCTGCCACCATGGGTGGTCACACCTTGCTTCCAGCACCAGGAAGGTGTCCGGGACCCCTCCTCAAGCCCCGTGTTGGAGCAGCATCGACGTCTCCAGTCCTTACCTAACTCCTTGGGGCAGGAAAACACCCCCGGGAAGCTGCAACATCCAAAGCTCTCTTTTCTCATATTTGTGAGTGATAAAGGATTCAGCATGTGGAGCAGAAACCAAGTTCTGATTTATTAGTAACAGCTAAACAGTAAAAGACAGCACAAGGTCTATCAATACTGCTCAGTGGTAAAACCCGGTGTAATCCACTGCACGGCAAAATAATCAAGAATGTCACTTTTCATAGGATTCTTCAGAAACAGTAAGATATTTCACAAACAGTCGTCGCCCAGCATTAACGATCAGATGTAGAGACCTGAGTGCAATTACTAAAGAAAACAATTATATGTCAGCAAATATATTCATCTCCATTTGACTTAAGCACCCACCTTTCTGGCTATAAAAGGTATCTGAATGTTAACTGAGTTTGTGGGGTGGCAAATTGAGCCAGCACCAGTCTGATTTCAGCAAGGTGGTGTGAAGGGAGGTGAGGGATAGAGCAGGCGCACGGATGAAATGAAGCTGCAGGACAGACGTCCGCATCGCAAGGCTCTACATGGGAACCCTTCGAAAGGCCTGGTGGCTTCCCTTGGGCTCGGCGCACCCCACAAGACTGACTGAGCTGAGGGCTGGCTGCAGCCTCTCTGTTTTCAGACGTTTCATTCTTTTACCTCCCCTAAATCACAGTTTTCCTCTGAAAGAGGACACGTTTGGCGAAAACTAATATAAATGGGAAGCTGGTTTTAGATCAAAAATAATCTCCATGAAAAATTTTCTCTTAATGCAAAGGATAGTAATTTTTTTTCTGTAAGCAAGATTAAGTATGTTTCTTGTGCTTGAAGAAAGCATCCCTTGCTGTGGCTCTTTATCCTGGCCACAGCCTGGAGGGTGAGATACATGGAAGAACCAGGGGCTTTCTGGTCTCCTCTGTGGAAACCAGTTCCTGGGCTCCGATCTTCAAATACCTGCGCATTTTGGGGTGTTCTCTGCTACCCCTCCAATATGCTGCCGTTGCTTTCTCGTTCCAGCTGATCGCATCAGCCCCAGTGGGCTCTGCTGGGCCTCTGCGTCTGGGGGACCCGCTGGGCAAACCGCCCCTCCTGACCAGAGGATGCTGCCCACCGGGCTGGTCTTAGCAAGAGGAGAGAAATGGTGGCAATTTGCCTACCTGTTTTAATTTTGAGCTCAAACACTTGTGATTGGGTTGAAAGGAAAAAGAAAGTAATACCAGAAGGGGAGAGAAGGCCTTTTTTTTGTTTTTTTTGGTGGGACTGTCACACTGAGTCCCACACAGTCAGTTTGACTTTTTTGCTGGTTTTGAATACTTACCCCTTCCTGGTGATAAGCTCTACCTCACCCTGGCACGATGCTCAGGTTTTTTCCAAAGCCCTGCAATCAATTGCATGCTAATACATTTTCCTGCTGCCTCTGCCTGTTCCCTGCCCCATCCCCCCAACACGTACCAGCACAATATTACCTTTCTGAATGCAGAGAGAAATGAAGAGAGACTCACAGAACATGTGAATCACAAGGAAGTGGTTTCCCTAGTGACAGTAACCACATGAAAGCTCTCACCATTTACTCTCACGGGACCTTTTAGCACTTTGGATTGTGGGGAGAGCAAGAAAGCCGGTAAAAAGTACTGTGGTTGGTAAAGGAACAAGCTAACTCTGAAATGCTAAATGGTGTTGGCAACCCCTGAGAAGACATCATCAGCTCCTGGGGATTTTCGTGAGGTTCGCCCATACCACATTGAATTGCATAGTGGCTCTCAGGGCCCTTCTCCAAGACAACGTACCGGAGACCTCAGAAACCCACACCACAGCTTGCTCAGACCCTCACCCCAATGAGCAATCCCTGCCAGGGTGACAGACAGCTCTCCAACACGCGCTTCATTTCATGTCGTCTTCCCCTGTTGGCATTTCCCCTTTGCAGCACCACATGGGGAGGCTGCGGGGGAGCTGGAGGTGATGGGAGTAGGACAGTGGTGGCACTGGCGCCAGCACTCGGGACACCGTCGGGTTTCCGTGTGCTGGAGGCCAGTATGAACCCTGGTACGGGAGTTTCAGCGTGCTTGGAAGGAGTATGGCACTAGGCAGAGAGACAGATGGAAAAGGTGAGCAGGCAGTTATCCGTGTCTTTGGCTCACGCTCAACAGTTTTTCCTCCTCTCTCTGAAACGTCGGAAATTTTTTGCAATATGTCTGAAAGCAAATGAGAGCAATGCCCGGAGCAGCCATACCAAGAGACCCCGGAGAAGTGGTGTCCACATGGGAAACCAAGAAGAAAGCATCCTGCACTGAAGCAGGACTGTCTCCCTCTTCCGTGTTGCCACCCTGGGCACATTAGCTTAATAACGAGCTTTTTAGCAGATTTCAGTGAACAAGAAGCAATTTATTTGTCGTCATGGCGACAAAGAAGACCTTCTGGAAAAGAGCGTTGAATGAAGAGAAGAAGGTTTATTGTGCAGAGCAATGAGGCATTCACTTGGAACATTAGCATCGCACAAAGCAGACCATACAAGAGGTCTTGCTAACTTCTGGATGCATGGTTGGACGCATTTTGGGTCCTTGCTTTCCCTGAAAAGGCCAAGAGGAGACCGGCACTTGGTGTTTTATACACGATATTTGATGTCTAGCCCTGTTCCTAGATGACTCTGGGGGAAAGACAAAGGTTCCTTGTTGGTAGATGGCTGAACCTCACTGGTTGCATTTCTGGTGGGTATTTCCAGGGACTGAATTCTGAGATGCAACTGCCAACTGAACAAACCCCAAATAAGCCAAGAGCAAGCATCTCAAAGTGTACTTTGTTCATTTATTTTGACAACTCTAGTGTTTCTTTAATTATTTATAACACTTCATACTGTACTGGAGTGGATTTTTGTAAAAATAATGAAGCCTTAGTAGTATAGCATCCACGATCAGATCTGCAGGGGAAGGAGGAGATAGGCAGTCGCTCTCTGACGTGAGCAGAAAGTAAAACGTAGGTTGGAAGCAAATTCTTCACTAACACAAGTTTTCAGGCACCAAAGCAGAGATGGACAGATGTGTGAGACCCAGCACTGCAAGGGTTAAAAGGAGACTTTTTGGGTGAGGATGAATTCCAGAAGAGCAGGTTCCTTCAGGAAATGGTGATTCAATGAAATCTGGATTTTTGCCCATTGTGTATTCATCTTTGGAATGCTGTCAATGGGGAATTAAGGCAGAGAAGGAAGCTGTGCTAGGCAAAACACTCCAGTAAGGTGCCCACGTTACTGCAGTTAGGTGAGAATGTTTTACTTGAAGCATCATCCTACATAAATTCCAGGATACTAGTAAGAAACACCTTGAAACACTTGATTTTGCAAAATGGCCTGAATTTCCTCCTATCTCAGGGCGCAATAAAATGTTGCCATCTCAGGATTCCCGGCAGAAGGGAAACACCTCTCTCCAGCCCCTTCCAGTGGGAAGGTGGAGGCCATGTCTGTGCTGCTGCACAGCTTGTGCCTGGCCACGGGTGTGCGGGTGGGTGTCTCGAGGGACCCTCAACTGGCCGTTCGCAGCCCCTGCAGCTTGCAGGGGAGTTGTTGCCGGTGGGAAACCTGTCCTTTTTGCCCCAGTTCCGGGGGGTGCTTCCCCCAAGGGAGACGGGAGCACCATGGGTCTTTCCTCCTTGCAGCACAACCCACCGCGGGCATCTGGACCCCTGGTGGTAGCCCCAAAGAGGTGGTAAAAGCAGGAAGATCCCAAAGGACGTGGTGCATCTCCCAGAGGTCAGAGCAGACTTCTCATAGAAATCTGGCCCCAAAGCTGGGCAGGAAAATATCGGCAGTGCCTGGCCTCAGGTGAGGGGCTCCTGTTTGCCACAAGCCCCCCCGGCCCAGAGCAGAGCGTGGTGAAGGCCACTGAGGACCCAAACCTCGTTGCCAAGAGGACTCTCTCCTTCCCACATGCGAGGCATGCGCTTATTGAAAAGAAAAGCTCGTTCTAACAGGCAAATGCTAGAAGAATGCAAACCCACAAAGAGTTTATATATTTAACCCACCCAAGGAATATAATTATTCTTTTTAATCAAGTCTATTCAAACCATTTATTACTTTATTCTTCCATTTCAATAGCAGAATGATTAAGATGGAATCTTAAAGGAATTCTTCACAACAATAATAATGTCTCTTATCGCAAGAGGCAGTCTCTGCTCTGTCCTGCAAATTCTCAGCATTTAAATATTAAATATATTCAATATATCAAAAAAATCCATTTCACTCCTATAAAATAATTCAGAGGGTATGAGGAAGAACCAGAAAGGGTCCCATTACAGCCTGCAAACAAAATCAAAAAGGAGAAGGGAAAAACTCCAGCATACATAACGAGCTGCAAATGTAACTCCTGCTCCAGAAGTCCAGCTTCACGGCAGAGCCGGCCTGGGGGATAAGGACATTATCATTTTGAAGACTCATTTATTTCAGCGCGCGCTGTACATTATATAAGAGCCAGACTTCTTTTAGCTCTCGATTTGTTGTCATCTTGTTTTTCAATGCACCATACATTGGTAAGAACAAAACTTCATCTGCACCCTGTCCAGGACACTTTTTCCAAGCTTTTCAGAGCATATAACAGAATAATGAAAAGGTAGAAAGCAGTGAGCTATGAATAAACTCTGTATCTCCAACACGAGGGCTGTCTCAGCAGCAGAGTCAGAGATGTTGCAGTGAAGTGCAAGGCACAGCTGGGAATCATAGAATCATAGAATCGTTCTGGTTGGAAGAGACCTCCAAGATCATCGGGTCCAACCACTAACCTAGCATTACCAAGTCCACCACTAAATCATATCCCTTAGCACCACATCTAAACGTCTTTTGAATACCTCTCAGGACAAGTGTCCTGTTCCTATTATGTTTTTACATTCTTAATACGCTTAGCTTGCAAGATACAGGTCTTCTGGCTGAGGTGGAGGCATGGTGGCTGTATTTTCTAGGCTAGTTTTTCCTTCTGCTTTTGACTCGTCTGTGAAAAGATTTTGAATGGCATGAGATGTATCTTACATAATTCTACAAGAGGTCTTTCTGAGGCTTCAGCTACCAACATTTTATATCAGATTACTTCATGTATGGTTGATAAAGGCCTGAGTATTACTGAGTAAACAATAAATAATACAGAAATGAGCAGGGATTTCTAAATCTCCAAATTTAATTTATTAAATAGCTCCTGGGACCAGCCTCCGTCCATGGCTCAATGGCCTGGCAAAGAGGTTTCAAAGCTGCAGTAAGTTTCAGGAGGCTGAAAGGGTTTACTTCATACGATGGGGGGTTCCCAAACAGGCAGCAGACCTGGGAGGTCATCCCGTGGGGTGGGTGAGACCAGACAGGGACCTGCCCTGCTGCCTGTGAGCACCACTGGCCACATCAGCACCACTGGCCACATGAGCACCACTAGCCACATGAGCACCACTAGCCACATGAGCACCACTGGCCACATGAGCATCGATAGCCACGTGAGCACCACTAGCCACATGAGCACCACTAGCCACGTGAGCACCACTAGCCACGTGAGCACCACTGGCCACATGAGCACCACTAGCCACATGAGCACGTGGCTCTTCTCGATTTACAGGGTAGTGCAGCACTCTGGGGATCTCATCCAGAGCACTGGGATGTCAAAGCCTTCGCATTGGTCTTGATGGCCTTCTGGATCTGGCCTCTGTAATCCCAGCACAGGATGATGTCCATTATTTCCCATGCCTTTTCCCCAGAGGTTTCCAACGCATTTTTAAGCATTCATCGACAGCTGTATCAAAGATCACCAAAATCACTGCTGCAGGGTGGTCCAACGCCTGCAGAAGTTTAAGTCGGCTGGCTTTCTGATGGCTTTCACAAGGAAAGGCATGGAGGAGGCTGAGTGTGGTTACTGGAGCTGGAGCTGAGCCAGGACACAAAGTCCCCCTTGTCAGAATCCACCATCAGCACAAAGAGCCCAAAGTTTGGGTTGGCACCTTGATCCCTGCCCAAGCTGACATCTGAGGTGAAGAACTGCAGGTCTAAGCCCTTCACCATCACGTAGGTGTGCCTGAACACCTCCCGAGCAAGTGCTGATCCAGCTCAGTTCCTCTCAACACATGGAAGCAGAGCGACCCTCAGACCACAGTCACTGCAGCATCTCCTAAATATTCTCACCAATGAGCCAGAGAAGAAAATTTTACAGTTTGAGGGTTTATACCTTTATTCATGTTTGCCCTACATTTATTTATTTTTATCTGGAAGCAAGAGGAAGAGGGTGGCCTGCCCATGCGGAGAAGGAAGAAGCCTTTGGGGAGCAGTAGGTGGAGCTCTGGGTGGGCTGTGATGGCCTCTGGGCAGGGTGGCAGAGACCTCCCAGGTGTGGTGTGCACCTCAGCTTTGGGCAAAACCTTTGCATGGAAGCTTGCAATGTCCCCATTAAAGTCTTCTCCGGGCAACCCCAGCCACCCACATTTCCTTGGGCCGGGGTGATTCGTTCAGAGGGGGGTTCCTGAGCGAGAGGGATGATGGCTGAGAACAGAGGGAGCCTTCCTGTGCTTCAGCTAATATGAACAATATCAGAACAAATCTGACATAGCTACTCTAATCCACCTGGTGCGCAGCCTGATTTCGTGCGGACAACGCAGTAGCTATGGCCTGGGATATAAAGTACCTCCAGCAACCCTCAACCCCTTGAAGCACCCATGAATAAATCAATAAGGGTCAGGTTAACAGGCAAACGGTGAGATCACGCGTTCCACCTGGCTGAGCAGGACTTTGAGTGAAATGAGAAATCAAACATTTCTTCAGCAATCTTTGCCAGGCTCCTTCCCTTTCCGTTATTATCGGTATTGATTTTTTACGTAGTATTCAAGGTTAAGCAAACTGTCTCCACCGTTCAACCTTGCTGGGTTGGGTGTGAAGGAGGCAGGAGGCAGGCCTGGAGACAGACCTCCCCGAGGCAGAGGTGCACAGGTGTACAGCAAGCTCCCTTTGCTCGGAGATCGGCTCCCTTCAGTCCTTTTTGTCCCCTCTCTGTTGGCAGCATCTTGACCCTGAAAGTCGGAGCCTTTCCTCCCTTTGCAGCTTTTGACTCAACATCCCGCCCTCCACTCCAGCTGCGTCTTTGGAGCAGTTTGACTCCAGATCAGAAATGCTCTGACTGAGGCTCTTGATGTCTTTCATCTTTATTCCTTCCCTCCTCCCATGCAGAGCTGGGACCTGCTCTCCAGCGAGGCTCCAAGACAGGGACGTGTCCCCACCATAGGGCGCTCCACCAAGGCAAGCACCCAAAATGCCCAAAAACACCAAGAGATGCTGAAATCTGCAACTCCCCTGAAATCAGTCACTCCCTCCCAAAACTGTATTCTGCCTCTTTTGTCAGCAAACCTTCCCGAACCACCAGCCCCCTGCTAATTTTTGCCATATCCATGTAGTTATCCCCACAGCAAGGCAAGAACTTCAGCCGCCAGCCAGGGCTGCCTGTCCATCCCTGGAACAACGGATACGGCGGTTTCATTGGATTTTTAGGTTATGGTATTTAAAAGAGAGGTGATAGATAGGAAAAAAATGGATTGACTGTGGAGAAAAATAAAAGTAGCAAGGAGAAGGGAAATGCACAGGGATGGGGATAGCAGCAGATCTACAAGGAAAGAAACTGGATGGAGCAGGACGGGGAAGGAAGAAGGACCAAACCCTGCTCCTCACTGCATGAGAAATCTGGACCGCAGTCACGGGGAGCAGCACCAGCCCCTTTGTTCTGCACTCACGTCTGGGGATATTTTCCAGCAAGTTTTGTCCCAGAATGGTAGAAATTAAATGCAAATTTTTGTTCTTCCTCTCAGGAAACAGCAGGGATATGTCTGTGTAGGAGGGAGCTTTGAGAGGTACGTGAGAAGGAGCAGGGGGCTCACAGGCTTGGTGTGCCCACACTTTGAATGGGGCTGCTTCTCTCTGGTGGGAGAGGCAGAGCATTTAATGAAGGATTAAATCAGGCTGTAAAAAGAGCTGAAACCCTTCTTGCTCCTGCTGGCATCAACAGGAGCTCTGGATGTTTGACACTTCTGAAAGCCAGAAGAAATGGTCCCAAAGCGCCTTCTGGGATCCTAACTGCAGCCTGAAGGTTTCCCTGGTGAGAAGCCCAGCCCTGAGCTCCAGGGCCAGTCTCCGCTGGCATTGCTTTCCCGGTGGGGACGGAGCCTTTTGCGGCTGTGACGTGGTCAGCTGGGAGCTGAAGGACATCGGCTTCTTCCAGTTGATTGTCCGTGGTATCAATGGAAATTGCAGAAATGAGCCCACGGGGCTGGGACGGAGCAAACTCCTTTTACCCACGGAAAGTGGGTAGGGAGCCTTCGAGCAGGGGAAGCAGCCCTGGACGCCCGCACACCCTTCCCCAGCGACTGCAGCCCCGGCACTGCCCCTGCCACCACCCAACCCGCAGACCCCAGAAGGAACAGGGACCCCACACTCAGCCCAAGCGCTTGCCCATCTCCGCACCAAATAGTCTAGCATTATTAATGATCGTAACGATAATTCACCCTATTACTATTGTTACTGTTCCTGCGAAAAAAAAGAACTCCCAAACCTGGATATAGTTATAAAATTTTCTTTTGGGCTCCGCAAAACATTTCCAAGTAATTATACAAAGAGTAGAGCTGAAAAGGAGCTGAGCACAATTGTCATAAAATGTAATTAATTTTGAGTAATTCACAATGGAGAAAAAGTGCTGTAGAGAGTAAATTGGACAGGAGACTCGTGTGCCGGGGAGATGAGGTTTTGAAAGGCTGCTGACTAATACAGCACTGACCTGAAAGCAAATCCTTACATTCATGCTGGACCGGCTGTTTCCATGACAACAGTTGTTATTAGTAACTGAAAATGTATTGCCGTTACGAGTGGCAGCATATTTTTTTCAGTTGAATTCAAGAGCAGCTGGGTACTTTACTCATGAAGATAAAGTGCTCAGATCGCTACAACACTAATGTTATGTGCCGCACCTCTCATAATACAAACCTTATACTTACACATGATACAAAGAGATGTGTGGATTGCTTTAGGGAAAAGACCTCAGAAGGCATAGCGTAAATGGCAGCTTGTATCAAAGAAATCAAAAGAAAATAACCATGGTCATCACTGTGCTTTAAATTAACTCTTTAGTGAAATTCCCTGGGGATTCGGGCTGACTGGCGTGTTCAAGTAACAGGTAAATCCTGTTAGGAGCTAAGCGAGCTGGCCTGACATCCCGAGATGTAATGCCTGCCTCCTGAGAGGCACCGAGGACACCTTACCCTTTAAATTAAGCTGCTTCTCATGCACTACCCCCTCTTGTTCCTGTCCTGAGAGCAGCAATTTTTATGATCTTTGAGGAAACAAAACTTGCAGAGGAAAACTCTCGCCTTGGTTCAGCCCTGTGCGATGCCACTGACTTTAATAGCATCCCCCTGGTTTTTCTTGGTGATGAGGAAGACCACACGTCAAAGGGCTCGGGGCTGAGCCAGCGCCACCGCCCGCCCGGTGAGCTGGTCGTGGCGGTCGTCTTGGCCTCTCTCCGACTCCCCAGTAACCAAAATGCTGTGGTTAGACACCGGGTGCAGCTAAACCAAATTAAGCTGCGTCACGTTTGACTGTGGCTGTTGCGCTGGTGTATATTTCGGATGTCCCCCTCTGGGTAACACACAGAATCCCAGGATTCTGGGGTTGGAAGGGACCTCTGGAGACCATCCAGCCCAGCCCCTGCCAGAGCAGGGTCACCCAGCGCAGGCTGCACAGGGCCGCGTCCAGGCGGGTTGGAATCTCTCCAGAGCAGGAGACTCCACACCCTCCCTGGGCAGCCTGTGCCAGGCCTCGGGCACCTCACAGCAAAGAAGTTTTTCCTCGTGTTCAGGCGGAACTTCCCGTGTTCCAGTTTGTGCCCGTTGCCCCTTGGCCTGGCGCTGGGCACCACTGAGAAGAGTCTGGCCCCGTCCTCTTGACACCCGCCCTGGAGATATTGATAAGCGTTGATGAGGTCCCCTCTCAGTCTCCTCTTCCTCAGGCTGAACAGCCCCAGCTCCCTCAGCCTTTCCCCACAGGAGAGATGCTCCAGGCCCCTCAGCATCTCTGTACCCTCCGCTGGACTCTCTCCAGTAGCTCCTCGTCTCTCTTGAACTGGGGAGCCCAGAACTGGACCCAGGACTCCAGATGGGGCCTCACCAGGGTCCTGCGAAGGGAGTGTAAAACTTTACACCGGCTTCAGTGAGAGAGGAGTGTAGCCCAGGAAAATATCAGTTGTCAAAGTTGCTCATGTAGGCAAAATGATGTATGTTATATTGTATGAATGAGTCTGCGAATAGCAATAACATATTCAGGAAGCAAATAAGTTACAATCCATAATCAAAAAATGTTGTAAATTACATCCTTAATAGATTACATTTATAATCTACTTGAAAGAGATCTTTAGGCACTTAATTGACATATTCCAAGATAGCTATAACATATTGGCTAGTTAGATACCAATTGACATACTTATTAAATATCAATTAGCGCATTCCATAATTTGGTACCTAATTAGCTTGCTATAGCTATTCTATCAAATGCCAATTAAATGCTTGAAATTTCTTACAAGTTGGCTGTACTAAGATAATAATTAAGAATGCATTGCTTAAGTCATTTTTAGTTAATTACATGGCAAACTAATTTTGGCTACACGCATTAGACCTTTCAATAAATCCCTCTTTATCAATCAATTGGTATCTAATGAACTCATTATTCTTTTGCTACGTCTGAATGAAAGGCTGCGTTGCCATTCTCCTGGTAGCTGTGTTTAGATGTATCTCAGCAGGGATGTGGAGCTCCATGTGCCTCCCACCCCAAAGTCTCCAGTAGGGACGGGAAATGCCCCCTTCCCAGCCCGGGGAGCAGTCCCCGTCCCCCCGTCCATGGAGGCAGGAGCCCTGCGGAGTCTGGGGAGGGGGTGGGTGTGTGGGGGTCACTGGGCCCCCCTCCTCACTGCCACCCCTCCAGCCACCTGCAGCGTGGAGGGCTCGGCACCGACCCACCTTGTGCCGGCTGCGCACAGGCTGGTGTGCAAGAGCCGTGGTGCCTGAGGAAGGACGGAGAGGCGAGAGCGTGTGCCGGGAGGAAAGGGCCAGTTGTCCGAGGGTGGTGTGGGGAGGGAGAGGGTGGAGGAGGCTGGAGGTGTTGGGGCTCCTTCAGGCGAGATGGAAGAACATGGTAGCATGAACTTGCGCTGATCCAGTACGGGAACATGTCTCCCTGAGCTCTTCATGTCCCCTACAGCAGCAGAGCACCACTTAAAAAATAAAAATAGCATGCTGTATTGATGTCTCCTCTCTTCTCCCCAACAGTTATGAGTCAGCTGCCTGATTAGGCTATTGCCATATGTGGAGCTTCTTTTACGTCGGAGGAGATTATTGCATTAAGGTGGGCAAGTGCTATGTGTACTTGTGGATGTGATGACCCTCTGGGTGCAGAGTTCTTTGGTGGAGGGAACTGTACAGTGCCTGCCCCGTTCCTGCGACCCGCAGCGCTTAGCTGGGCAGCCGAAGGTCCTACTACCGCTAAACTGCCATCATGGCCCCAGGGGACATCGGGGGGGCTGCCGGCTTTGCATGGCAGGTTGGAAGTTTGGCTACAGACTGCAGTGAATACGAATACCACTTATGTGGTAAATTGCAACACACATCACTCCGAGACGGTGCACGTGGGTGGCTTCACATTGTCTGAGAAGATACGCAGGAGATACAGCCCATGACTCTGCTCTGAACCCTCTCTTTGTCTCTCATTTTGACTGTAAACGGACTTCAAGTACCCAGCATTTTGCCCATTCTAATCTTATTTTTAATTACTTTTAATAAATATAAATAATATAAATAACATGCCAAAATACCCATATTTCCCATTTTCCAGTTTTTGCTCACGTTTGTTTGATGTGTACGTGTTTAATTTAGCAAAATGATTTCAATGAAGTGGAGAGGGATTTTTCAACATGGTGCAGGATGTCTGAATTTCCTCTGGGCACTCAGAGAGTGTTGCATCCTGCTGCAGAACATGTTTCAGGATGCTGGTGGAGGTGACCTGGGGCAGAGGGAAGGGACACGCACAAGCCCAGGAGGACTGGAACGGGTCTTCCTCAGCACTGGATACAACCAGCAT
This sequence comes from Phoenicopterus ruber ruber, assembly GCA_009819775.1. Lineage (NCBI taxonomy): Eukaryota > Metazoa > Chordata > Aves > Phoenicopteriformes > Phoenicopteridae > Phoenicopterus > Phoenicopterus ruber. The sequence goes on along the minus strand of CM020230.1, from coordinate 4,218,447 downwards.
GGGTGTGCTGCTTCCTCTTCCCCGTGGACCCTCTCCTGGTTGTTCTCCACACCAGAGCCCCATCCAAGCAGTGTCTCTGTGGAGTGACAAGGCTCATGCTCCTTCATCCCTGTGCAGAAGTGAGGGGTTGTGTGCTCGTGCTAACAGGGTGGGGAAGAGCAATTCACTCTGTGGGGCTTGACAACTACATTTTTTATGTCAAGCAAAGCCAGAAGCTTGAACAAATGCCTTTGCGGTGACAGAATGAAAGGGCTGCACAATTTTTTCTTCGTTTTGACATAATGAAAAAAGGCTTTTTACAAAATCCATTCTGCCCTTTGAATGAAGTTATTTGTTTGACTAAATGCACTGACTCCATCCAAATTATTTATTAGACTTGCTTGACATTGCAGGCAACCTGGATTCCCGTGGGGCTGGGGGCAAGAGGTGCGCTCTGGATTAATCTCATCAACTGATAACAAGGCAAACCTAGTAGAGACCTGCTTTTTACTTAAAAAAAAAGAAGGAGGTGGAGGGGGATCCAACCACTGCACATCTTGCAGGCTCTGTCTGGGACGCTCAGTTTGGGCTATTTTCTTCCCACAGGTCCGTGACACTGTCAATAAAACTCTTCACTGGGTACCTGTACTGCTACGGTTGTCACCATCAGTTATTCAGAGGTTTCACTGGATCAGGATGCAGGAAAAAAAAGACTGATGCACTGGAAGAAGGATTCCAGCTGCTCTCCTTGTGGGCTTCGAAGAAGTAAAGAAGGGAAAAGAAATCTCTGCTGAAGACAGAGGAAAAGGAGAAACAGGAGATAAATAATTTGAGCACACTAGTGGAACAGAAAGGAAAATAAAATTGAGACAAAAGGGATATATAAAAGAAACGAGCACAGCTAGCCAAAAGGATGCCACAATTACAAAGGGAACTGGGAAAGGCCTCACAAAAAGAGGTTAAGAAGGTATGAAGAAGAGAGAGAAAGGACAGTAGGAGTGGGAGCCATGCTGAACGTTACTGAGTAGTCCTTGTCCCCCCCGTTACGCCTGTGGAGGTGATGTGACCTGGGAGCGAGAGTAGAAGCCAAGTCAATCTGTGTTCATGCCGGTTCCCCAAGCACCAGCATTATCTTCCCTCTCCTACAGTCCCTGCTGTCCTTGTGATTTCAGCATGGAGGCAGCTCTGCAGAGCGCCCTGAGTGGGGTGCAGGGACACGTGAGCCTGGAGACAAAGCAGAGTGGCATCTTCCAGGCACGTGCTGCCCGGGTGGTAGCGTGTGAGAACCAAGAAAACCTGAAGAGACGTAGGAGCAGAGGGCACTAAGAACATACAGCCAGAGCTCAGCAGCAATTCGTGGATCCAGGGGGACCGAGTCCTCCGACAAGCCCTCACTCCTGTGCACCCATTGGAGATCCCAGCGGTGCCCCCTGTCCTGGGACTTCTCACCATGTGTTGGGCTGCTGACCGCAAGGCTCATGCTATTTGTCATACGGTCCTGGAGCATTCGTCATGGCTGATGTGCCAGAGCCTGCTCTGCCAAGGGAGTTCGTCAACACTCACTCAACCTACCAGCACACTAAGAAGGAGAACTGCCAGTCCGTAAAGCCTTGGCAAGCACTGGTGACTCATGAGTACACGAAGAAGATGCTGAGACCCCAAGAAGTGTTTCGGTTTTTACACCTTGGCACAGCGATGCAAGTCAGTGAAGTTCTTGTTAAGACTGATGTTTCTTTCTTGCTAGGAAGAAAACCACTTAACCTACGCTGTTCAGGAGACATGCCTGCTATTCGGAGAAGCCAGCAGCCCCCGCTAGAAGCTGTTCTCTTTCCCTGGACTGACAGAAATGACTCCTCCAGCAAGACACATCTGCATTTTCGTTGCTCTTCTTCTCTTTCCACAGCTTGGGCAAAGGAGGTCCAGAGAGAGGTGAGTTTTAAAACGTACCTAGAGTATCCACTAATAACATGGACACAGCTTCAAAGAGCTGATTTTTGGAAGTCATGCACTAAAAGAATTTCAAAACACGTAGAAGCTCAGCAAATCAGGGTCAAAATTCCACAGTTCAGACAAAGCCATTTCTCTCAGTTCCCTGTCCTCCTCATTCCCCACTGCCTACCCTTTCTGAAAACAAGGGCAGCAATAGAAACATGACATCTATTACTGGGAGACTTCCATGTTCTCACAGTGTGTTGGTTTTTATCAGTGTGAAGCAGGGAATGACAGGGAACAAAAGAAAATATTTATAATTTTATTTACCTTTCATTTTATTTCATATGTAAATATAGTGTCTTAAAGCCTTACAGGAGCAGAGAGCTCACTTCTGGCCCCTCTTGCGGAGCAAGGAACAGAGAGGTCTGGAACGTCCTACAGTCTCCAGATGGCCCCTATGCAAGTGAGTCAGCTGTCACATCTGCTGGAGAAGGAGGAGAGCATTGTCCAGGCCTTTTCTGCATCTCTGCTCTGAAATAATTTGGGACATTTCTGTTAAAGCTCAATATTGAGGAAATACTGCTTACGCATGTGAAACTGTATAGGGGGGAGATCTGTCCCCTGTGGCTGTTGGGGACATGGCTGGGCCTGTAGCTAGGAGAGAAAGCCCTAGGCAAGGCAGGGGAGGTACAGCAACTTTTATTCAGGATCCTCCACTATGGACATCCTTGACAATTCACTGATTTCATGTTTATGTTTCCCCTTTCCCCATGAAGCTACCTCCTCTCTTCTTCCCTCCTTCCCTCGCCCCCTCCCTCCCTCCCTTGGGTGATGGTGCTTCACTCCACAGGTTTGCGAGGGTGGCTGGGCGTGCTTAAATTGAACATGACTTCTAACTGCCCGACACCTCCTGGTAGAAGGGATACATGAGACTCTAAAAGATGTGATTTCTCCTGGAACTGAGATGATAACGTATCACTCACAGATGCACAATGACTGTTCAACCACCGTGCTGATGGCATCTCTTTCCTAGCGTGTAAGACCTTCTGTTGGGTTCCTTATGAGCAGACATTTAAAATGAATCCACATTTTAATAATGAATAAGACAACGGGGAGGACCAGCCAGCCCCAAGCAGAAGTCTTCCCATTGGGGTCGTGGTGATGATCCCACCAGGGCTCATGGTGCTCCATGTAATAGGGTTGTGAGTGGAGAGCCCTTCCCACAGCATTTCCTCCCGAACCCGAGGATCAATTAGTTTGTAGTCCTGTAGCTTAGGAATTCATTAATTTAAAACCCCTTTCCTGGTCAAATGCAACCACTCCAGTGCTATGCAAGGCTCTCTCGCATGGCTCTCGTCGGGGAAGGAGGGAGGCGTGTGCTGGCCTCCATCACTTTGAACACAGCCACCGAACTGGGTCACTTTCTCAGAGCTCAACAGCAGAACGGCAGATTTTTCCTGGCAAATTGCCTTGAGCTCCCTGAGCAGAGCAGCGCCCAGAAGGAGGTGGATGACCAGAAAGCGCAAGAGCCCAGACCCAAACACAGGACTTGCCCAAGCAACAAAGCATTTTGCCACAGTTTAAGCACTTGAGCTCAAACTGCCAAGCTGCAACTCTCCCCTCTGCTCTTCCGTGACTGCTACCTACTGCTGGAGCTGCCCATACTCGGGCACTTTTTTATTTGAAATTGTAGCCATACGTGCCCAACTTGGGGCAGGGTTGAAGAAGTCACGGTGTTGCAGGAACAAGGTGCTCCACCAGCAGGCACAGCTGGCTCTCCCCCAGGTGCTCCCAGCTCTACGACGCTCCTGCCAAGCACGGCTGGAGGAACAGCGTGGTGTTTCAGTCTTGACAGCCATTGCAACAGCCAAACCCAAGTCAGTTGTCTGCCTTTTCTTGGCCAAGACCAGTTCTGGCAGTCTACATGAGAAAAGTAGGCTGGGTGGAGTGATCGTTCATCTAGGTCACTTTTCTGTTTAATGTGACTTTTCCATCGACCGAGCATAAATTTTTACCCCTATTTATTTGCGTCCCTCACTGACTTGGCCTGAGCTCAGTCACTGTCAGTGGAAACTACTGACATCTGAAATGCTGACTCTGAGGTTACTGAAACTAAACTCACACAACCAGCCACTCATGTACTGCGTGGAGGCAAACAGCCCGCTCCCCTTCTCGCTCTTCCTCGTTGCTGGTGCTTCTCAGTTGGGGTTTCACACCTTCGTGTTAACGGCTCCTGTACCCCTGCCTGGTGGTGGTGGGTGGCCCGGGCAGGCTGGGATGGGCTCGTTTGCTCGCAGGTGACCTTGGAGTTGCTTTTTCTTGAAATCAAGGATCGTGCGTCACAGGGAGCGGGACCTTCCATTTACGTAAGAGGAAAAATGAAATCAGCCTGTTTTGCGGCTCTGCAGTTACGGGAATGGGACGGCTCCTCTCCCCGCACCAAAAAACCCAGCCGTGCAGTGGCCCGGTGTCACATTGACTAAACCTGAGAGTAAAAAATGCACAAAATCTGTGGAAATTACCAGGCAGAATGAAACCACCGGAGGAAAAGTGTGCAACTTTTCATATTTGACTTTGGTGCGAGGATCCTGCATTACAGGAAATATTTGCCGTAGTGCTATTAATAAAACCTGCTGAACAAATATCGAGCTACTAAACAGTTATCCTGCACATTAATAATCAGATACAGCATAATATTTAATCTAACTGTTTAGTCTGTAAGGGGACTAGCTGTTCCTTTGCTTTTAATTACAGCTTTCATTTTAAGCTAACTGTACAAATTGGCGAGATTTATGAAGCATCACTGAACACCATACCTCTGTCTGCCTTGTGGCTCTACAATTAAAATGCTCATTTTTGAACACTAGATATGTTTAATCCGCTAAAGAACCCTTGTAGTCATTTGGACAAATCTTTTAGCCTTCATTCCTTTCTGAATGAACACGGGTGCATGGGAAATGGAAACCAGTTCAAAGTCGGTGCACAGCAATGACCGTGGAGCTTTGTCGACTCTTAAAGGGCAGCAAAGAGACCTTCAGTGTTTGGCATGTGTTTGGGATGAGATGGGTATTTCCACTTGTTTTTCATCAATACATTCTAGTTTTGTCCCTGTGCTTCTCATGAGCACATCTGTTGCTTCTGTAAGCAAGTTCTCTCAAATCTGTGAGTAAGCAGCTGCACCGTGAATAAGAAACCCAAGACATTACATTAGTGAGTGGGACGCAGGACTCCTGTCCCGGCTGTCTGAAGACTCGAGGTTTCTGTGTGTTGGTGCAGTGCTCATTTGGGTTTCTGTTTTGAAGGCTCTGTTGTTGGAGCACTGCACAAACATGGAATACAGACGTTGTCTTTGCTTTACAAAAGAAATTACTCTCCATGATGAGAAACACCGCTGGTTCTTCCTTAGGAGATTCAGCGATAAAGACTTAGCTCTTCACCACCCCATCAGGAAACAGCTCCATCTAAATCTCCACAATGGGCAGTGAGTTATCCAGCCAAACCCGGCTGTCTTCTTCTCCCTCTCTCCTTAGGTAGAAGTTTGAAGTTGGAAGGCTCTGCTTTCCTTTTCTGCATTTTCCCAGTAATCCAATTGTGGAAATCAGGCAGCCTCATGTAAGGGCAGTCTGGGTTTGCTGAACTCCTACCCAGCTTGGCTCTGGCTCACATATGGTCTCCAAATTTAGCTCTGACCATGTGAGGAAGACAATCTTTGATGCACAGGAGTTGCTTATGGAAAAGGAGCATTGCAATGTCATTTTTATTAGGGCTAAGACTGAACAATATTGCCTTGGAACAAAGCAGAGCAAGAAGCTGCATCTCCTGGTATGGGCAATGGGAGATGACGTGTCAGCCCTGCTGTAACACAGGCAAACAGGCAGTTGCCCAGGGCAGCAGCCTGAAGCACAGGCATAAGCACACATGAGATGCTCCAGGGCTTGTAAAAGCTGCTCCACACCCATAACAGCTCCAAAGTGAAAACAGACTCATCCCCTCTAGCACTGCTTTCTGCCAAGACAGGTGGAGGGGAAGCTCTTTCCCTTCTAGTATCACCTCTCCATCCTTCCTAGACCCCTCCTCTGCACTTGCAAACATCTTCCCTGCATTTACCCTCTCCTTCAGAGCTGGGTGGGAGCTCAGCCAGCCCCGCACGTTCCCCAGGGTTGTGGTCGCTTTGTGCATACCCAGCCCAGCAGCTGCCCTGTCCCTGCATCATAGGACCTGCCATTATGGCTCCTTGCATCTCAGGCAGCACTGGCATGTCGCTCTCTAAGTTTCGTTTCTGAGCAGGGCAGCCTGTGTCTACGAGGAAATGAAAACTAGAAAGAGTGATTTCCAGTCCCAGCAGCCCCCTCACATGGCTCCTTTCTCACCCAGCCCACCTCCTCCTCATCCTGGGAGGTGGGAGGCTGACTCAGCCTCTGCCGGGCTCCTGCTGCCCGCAGGGTCCCTCCCGCTTCGCCCTGGGGACTCGCAGGGGAAACCTCCCGGGCGAGTGGCGGGGAACTCGTGCCTGTGGCCACCCAAGACCAGGCAGGTCTGCAAAAGCCATGCATGCTCACGCTGGCACTTCATGCCAAGGGATGCCACCATCACCAGCAGGCAGCATCAGTGCTGTGCTGCCGCCGTGCCGCGCTTGCACTGTGCTGCCCGCTCTCCTGCGCCCTGTCTTCCTCCTCTCCCTTGCTCTTTTCTGTCACTCCTGTTTTCAGTACTTTTACCCCTCTGTTTCTTTTTTTTTCTTGCTCTGCTCCATTTCCTCCTGAGGAAAGGAGAAAAATGTCTTTAAAATGCCCCTTTCCCCGCTGACAAGGTGGTGCGTGTCCTGGGGCTGAGGGTCTGCATCAAGGATCCCACCGTTCTTTGCACCCACTCTGAATCTCTCTGTCATCAGCTGTTGTGGGCAACCTGGAAGGTGCAAGGCATGGGGAGAGCAGCCCCCATGCCATCTTCCCAAGTCGGAGGTCTTTCCAAGTCGTGCTGCTGTGGGTGACAGTGGTTATCTTCATGACAGAGTTCTTCCAGTTCAGCTAACTCTGGACCACTGAGGTGGATTCCTGTGTGTGTTCCACAAAGGACTCCAGGCCCCACCTGAAGACACCGAAAGTTAAAGGAGCACCTCTTCCTTTGGGAATTTGTCCCAGTGCTTTTAATTGCCATCTCTCCGGAAAATGTGTGCCTTGTTCCTAAGTTGAAAATGTCCACCTTCAGCTTCCAGCCTCTTCTTCTTGTTCTGCCTTTCCCTGGCAGACGTGTAAGCTCTTTACTAGCAGGCATTTGTATTCCAAGTTAATTTTTATTCTTTGTTTTGCTAAGATAAACAATGAGTTCTATAAACCTCTCATTTCAAGACATTTTCTCTTGCCCTGTTATGATTTATTTGGCTGTTTTCTGAACATTTCAACATCTGATTTAAAGTATGGATGCCAGAGCTCTGCACAGTTGGCCACACTAATTTCAACAGTGCTGGAAACAGAGGTGAAAGCACAGCCTCTCTCTCCCTTCCTCCTCCAGATGCTGTCAGAGACACCTCGTGTGCTGCAGCAGAAACTCACGCTCAAGTGCTTGATCATCCTTGGGAGAGATCTGGCTTTGGGAAGATCCTGCTTGGGGCTCCTCTTTTCCAGGCTGGCTCGGTGCTCTTTTCTTCCTGTGCAACTTTGCGTTTGGCTGTATTAAAATGCTTTCCCTTCCTTTCCTTTTAATCAGGCCCCTGTTTACCAGGTGACCCAGATGACTCCGCATGACTGCGTGGGACGCGGTCTCCGCTCCGCACCAGTCACCAGCCTTTGTGTGGTCTGCAGGTCTGATTGGCAGGACTCTGGCAGTTACCTCCAGGTCTTTGACGGAAGGACTGGAACTGGACAGCCCTCTGACTACCGGCGGTCCCTGCATGTAGCCACCAAACATCCTTCCATCTCGCCCTCCCCATAGTGACTCCTCTCGGGCAGCTGCCAGCCCTTTTCTCTGCCTGCTCTCTGTTGCAAAGCCACAGAGTTACTTGCAGCACTGAGAGTTTCAGCCCTGCAGTGCCCGGCACCTCGGCAGGCGGGTCGGCTACCTCCACACATGGGAGAAGACCCGCTTTGGGCGCAGGATGGAGACCGTTCTCCAGTTATTATTAGGAAACATCCTGGAGTCAATCAGTAACTGCAGACTTAGACATGGGGTGAGACCAGGAGCCTCCAGCAGCTGAAGGCAGCAGCATATCTGCTCATATCAGCCAGCACTACCTGAGACAGAGTGTGAAATTAGCTATCGAGTGTAAAACACAGAAAGGAGGGGGCTTTATGCAGGTCACAACCTGGAGCAGAAAATCTGGGTTTTTTTCAGTTTTTTCCATAGATTTTGTTATTCTTATAAAAACCATACTTCCACTCTGTCCTGGAATAAGGACACTGACAGCCGCTGGCAAACAGCCTGACTTCATATCTGTTCTGGGATCACCCAGCTTTTCTCTGGTCCAGCACGTGAAATTGTGGCTGCCTTCAGAGCACATGGGACAACCTGGGACTGCATGAGATGAAGCAGGCTCAGCCTGCTTCATGGTCAGCCTTTGGATGAACACGGCACAGTGTCACACCTTATGTTGCGCTTTGTGTCCATCGGTTTAGTCCAAGAGAGTAAAATGCTGATTATCCAGTTCATCTTCTTTGAACAAAGAACCATTCCTGAAGAACAGTATGGGCAGGACGTCTGTTCCATGTGCTCATTGAGCTCTCCCATCACTCTGCCTGTCTACTGGGGTTCCTTCTAGGTACTGAAGTCCTATCTGAATGACTGTCCACCTTCATCTTTCAAAAAAGAGATACTGGTTATAGATAATCATGCTGGTTTAACTAACACAGGATCTGGCCAGCACTCAAACCTACTAGAGGGGGCAGACAAAGGTAGAGTCCATGTACACATGTTGATTTCAGTAGTAATACCTCCCAGTGAAGGTCAGGAAAGAAGAATACGAGGCAAGATTATATATCTAAATGGCCTGTATGAATAGCTAGAAGTGTTCTGGAAGATGGCAGGTTAATAGAGGATTTGCAGCATGATAATAAGAATAAAACATAGTCATAGGAGTAGTTAAGCCCTGGAGCTGAAAGACCTTTCAAGCTGAATGAAAGTCTGGCACTGTCCATCTAAATCATGACTGGGGTACAAGCAGAAACAGAAGAAGCAGGTCCAGTTCCCCAGTGCTGGAAGACACTGAGAGAGTCCTCCAGTGTTGATGCAATGTGCAATGCCCTCCCAAAGCACTGGTTATCAATTAAGCTTTCTGGAGAACATCTCAGAAGTTCAACATAAGTTGTGACAGGACTGAAAAGAAACAATGAGGTTGAAATACTGGCGTGCCATGTTGCACCTTTAATGAGGTCATTACCACAACAAGTAGTTGGGCTAGATTCAGTGAACAAAATATCAGTATTGATGCATCCCTGCTCATTATGTTTGCATTCTTGTACCTTGAGGACATAGCAATGAGATGGAAGCTCTCCAAAGAGGACTCTGTTGACCTGGGGGTGGGCGGGCAAATGGCAAAGAAGAAGCAACATGTCTACAGAGTGTCAGTTTGTCACCGAACCCAAAATGATGAAGAAAGCAGTGAAAAGTCATTATAAGTCTGTGGAAGAAAGACCTCGTACAAGAGTCTCAGGGGAGACTCACATACATACAGGCCGATGCAGATCGGAGAAGGTGATTACATACGCAAGTCTGTGTTATTTCCATAAAGGAATGATATGGCCAACTGAAATGTTGGAAAGAAAGCATAGTTATTCCATTATAAAAACCCTACTTTTATAAACAAGTCAGTCTCTCAAAGAATGTGATTTGGGCCACAAAAAGGAAGTAGTAGACTGGAGGAAGAAGTAAGATTAAATTAAGTTTCAGAACAATTTGAACATCTCATCATACTGCGTGCAATTTTTGTAACACCCAGAGCAGTCTTGGAAGGTGTTGGTTTCCCTCCCTTCACTGCAACAAATGTGCTGTGTGACTTACAAGAGAAGTAAGACACGCTACTCCCTTTTGCCGCCTTCTGACTTCAATTTGGGAGGACCAGTGATTTCTGCCTGACTCCACTGAGCCCCTTGAAGGGGGAAAAGATTTTTCAAAAAAATGTTCTTTAGAGTTAAAAATTTGTCTTTGTAGAGACTAAGGATCAGTTTTGATGTATCATCTTGTGCATAAAAACTTCTTTTGGAGAAAATACAAGAAACATTTCTTGATAGTCTTCAAACAGAAGGTTTGGTTTCAAATTTTAGAAGTACTGTAATCCTAAAGGATTTATTAAGAATTCTAAAATAAAGAGAGTTCACAAAATACTTATCAAGTTGTAGCTAATCCAAACTGAACTTTTCAGATGCACCATGTTTGAGATTTTGACTTTTCAGTCAGTTCCGTAATCTGCATGCCAAGGAGTCCTGGCTCGGCAGGGAGCCCTGCATTGGGGAGGAATCTGAACGCTCAAGGGCGAGCGATGGGACCTGCTCTAGAGTCGTCCATCCCCAACTTTCCTCCAAAGCCTGTAAAAAGGGAAATCTACAGAGCCTTGGAAGTAAGTAGATAAAGAGGTCGGAGAAGGGAAGAGCAAGGACCAGATGAGCATGTTGAGAAGTAGAGGGAAGGCTCACAATAGAATTAAAAACTCCATCGAGCCAGAAACAAATCAGTGAAAGGGGTGAAAACAGTCTCCCTTTGGATTGTGCTGTGCCCGTCTAATTGTACCATGGAACAAATGGAACAAAAAAGTGCGTGCCTTTCCCTGCAGCTCAACAAGGTGCTCAGGAAAGACAGAGAGATGCCTTGGATTAAATCCCATCACCACGACTTGCCTCTATAAAATGTTCTGAAGTTGAAGGCTTTTTTTTTCCCCAAACTAGTGGGAAAGCACAAGAAAAGGCCCCTAAAAAGACACCTTTAAAGACAATAGGGGTTTGAGTCTTTTTCTTTTTTTTGCAAGGCTCTGAGACATTTGCGTGGGATTCTATTCTCAAGAACATAAAAGGGAGTGAAGACTTAAAATATGAGTGAGAGAAAAGACAGTGGAAAATAATAACAGGCCAGTAGCCCACACAGACTCAAGAAAGCATCACTAGTGTCTGCTGCAAACAGAAAAGTCACTAATAAGCCACGCGCAGATCCCGCCATGGAGCTAGAAAGTCTGTGTTTTCATCCGACTTTGCTGTTGCTTCTTTCAGAAAGACAAAGTTTCCCCATCTCTGTGCTCCTCATGACTACTCACAGGGCCACCCCATCTCTGTTGCTGCAGGACCATCCCCAGCAAACCCATCTCACGCGCAGGCTCGTGACCATTGCCTAGAAGCTGTGCCACAAATTGTAACGACGAATTGCTTGTGCTTCAGCTTCTGGGTGGAAAACGCACGTAGAAGACAGCCCGTAAAATTGGTGAAATCTTTCCATTTCCTCTCTCACTTAATAGAATCATAGCATCATAGAATAGTTTGGGTTGGAAGGGGCCTTTAAAGACCATCTAGTCCAACCCCCTGCAGTGAGCAGGGACATCCCCAACTAGATCAGGTTGCCCAGAGCCCCCTCCAGCCTGACCTGGAATGTTTCCAGGGATGGGGCATCTCCCACCTCTCTGGGCAACCTGTGCCAGGGCCTCACCACCCTCAGGGTGAAAAACTTCTTCCTTATGTCTAGTCTAAATCTCCCCTCCTTTAGTTTAAAACCATCACCCCTTGTTCTATCACAACAGGCCCTGCAAAAAGTTTGTTCCCATCTTTCTTATAGGCCCCTTTAGGTACTGAAAGGCTGCAATAAGGTCTCCCCGGAGCCCTCTCTTCTCCAGGCTGAACAACCCCAGCTCTCTCAGCCTGTCTCCATAGCAGAGGGGCTCCAGCCCTCGGATCATCTCCGTGGCCTCCTCTGGTCCCGCTCCAGCAGGTCCATGTCCTTCTTGTGCTGAGGCCCCAGAGCTGGAGGCAGCACTGCAGGGGGGTCTCACCACAGCGGAGCAGAGGGGCAGAATCCCCTCCCTCACCCTGCTGGCCACGCTGCTGGGGATGCAGCCCAGGAACCATGTCAAAGGCCTTACAGAAGTCCAGACAGTTGACATCTGTAGCTCTTCTCATGTCCACTGATGGAGTCACTCCATCGTAGAAGGCCACGAGGTTGGTCAGGCAGGACTTGCCCTTGGTGAAGCCGTGCTGGCTGTCTCCAATCACCTCCCTGTCCTCCATGTGCCTCAGCGCTGCTTCTAGGAGGATCTGCTCCACGATCTTCCCAGGCACAGAGGTGAGGCTCACAGGGCGGTAGTTCCCAGGTTTCATTTTGATACCATCCCTCCACTATCACCATTTTCTTCACAGAAGCTTTGAAAGAAGGCATTCGGTTGTTAAAAAAAAAAAACAAGTTTAAAGGGGAAATAATCATTTTAAAGGGGAAATAATAGTTTTAAAGGGTAGGAAATATGTAATTACAGAGTGACTAAATCAACTCCTTCAAAAGAAAGTGGATTACAAAATTTGCTGGGTTGGGGTGGGGCTTAACTGGGGGAGAAAACCCTACAATAACAGCAATGCCCTAATGAAAAACAGGACGTACTGAAAGTCCCCAAGAGCTCTCTTACAACAAGCCTGGGTCGTTTCATTTCCCGACCTGTGGCAAGAAAGAACGACGCGCAAGAGCCGACCGCTCCATAGGTGCGTGTAACTCAGTACAGGGCCGCGATTGCCAGCACGCGGCAGAGTGCAGTTGCAAACAGGTCAATCAACGTTATCTTCACAGCTTTTATCGTCGAAGGGTAGACTTAGAATGGCTCGGGCCCGGCTCAACAAAGTGATTTGCAATTAGCTCAAGTAAATCAGCCCTTGCTTTGAATTTTCTGCTGTGGACATATTTGTTGTCCCAGCCTCCCCAGCTGCTAACGGACAGCTTCCCAGCACGGTGGCCACCAGAACTTGCAGGCCCAGGGCCCCATCCTACTGGGCTTTATGCAGAGGCTGATGCAAACGCAGTTGCTAATCCCAAGTGCTTTCCACCCTTCCCGGGGATAGTTCTGATTTGAGCTCCCGTTTCAAAGATGTGCACAAAGGCTGCTGGTTTCAAACGGGTGTCTCTGGAGGGAGAACGTGCTGCAGCACCAGGCCCCCACTAACAAAGGGGAAATAAGGCATGAGCCAATGCTGAGCCCTCACCGCTGGCATTTATCATGAGCTGAACCTTGTGGTTTTGAAAAGCTCTGTCCTGTAAGAGCCTGGGGGACTCACTGCAGCCCAGGTTACCCTTTGATGACCTTAGCAAGATGGGATTCAAGGCTCGGTGAAGAAATGCTTTTTCTTCCATCGGCCCAGTTACGTGTCTGCGTGGAGTGGGTGTTTCCTGCTGGTAGGCAAGAAACAGCAGCTCTCAGCCCCCGCTTGCCGTGCGGAAATGCTCGCCCAGAGACTCCCCTGTAGGGTCTTCACTGCTGTTGTTGGACCCACCATCAGAAGAGGCAAATGGGTTGCCATGGGCGAGACAAATCCTCATGGTCCAGCTGGCTGAGCGAGGCAAAGCCCTGCCCAAAACCATCCCCAGCCCGTGCAGGACAGCCCGTCCCCCCCCTTCCTTGCCAATGGGTTTTGAAGCACCGTTCAACAGCGCTGAGACGCTGAGCTGAGCCAAGCAGCACAGGCACAAAGTGAAAAGGTCATTTGGTAATGTAGTGCGCGCTTCCCACACACGGATTTTCACTTGACTAGAAACTGTTAATAAGTTACACCCTGGCTAGCACCAGCACAGTGCACACAGATATCGCTAATTAATAGGGGGTTTCACTACTGCTCTGAGATGAAAGCAGTCATCAGAAGTAGGGGTGGGTGCATAGGGATAAGAAATAGACACCTTTGCAGAGCAGACTTTTAGCCACAGAAATCTTGACTTAACGGAAAGCCACAAGCGTCTGTAAGCGGCAGTTTCCAGAGTCGATGCATTTGTCAGACCTCCCTGGAAAACTAGGGGTTCCTCAGGCTTGAGCCCAGCCTGGGGTTTCTCTCTGCGTGGGTTAGTGAAACAGGCCTGTAGGGAGCTGGGAAAGGACACGGACTGCTGCTCCCACCGTACCTGGGGGTACCCTGTGGCTGATAACCACGTAGAACATGAAGGGCCCACTTGGGATTAGGAGCAGCCTCAGCTATCAAGGGACTCATGATACATGTCATGAAACATCAATCAAACCAAGGTCATTCTTGTCTTGTGAATTCCAGGCTGCCGAGAACGTGTGGACATGAGAGCTCCTGCTTGATTTGGGAGAAGAAAGCTCCTTTCCAAGCGAAGGGATGCACTGGGGAGAGATGCAAGGGCCAGGGAGAAGGCAGTGCTCTCGGTTCCTAGGGCTGGGTGGGTCCTTCTCGTTCCCAGAGTGCTACTCAGGTGTTATCAGCTCATCTCATCTTTCTTTTTGCAGTTCCAACCACCAAGCAGATTCTGAGAACATGATCATTGGCCAGCCTGACACCAACAGAGAAACGCCATTTTAAAATATTTTTAAATCCCATGATCTTTTGAACTCACTCATGTGGAAGGGGAGCCATGATCACTTGGTGTTGGCAGAACCAGAGACGATCATGCTGGTTGTGCTTTGGGAATCGTCCCACCAGCTGAGCTGTGAGAAAGAGGGCACAGTGTCAAGAGACAAGAGGAAGGAAAGCGGACAGTCTGATGGCAGGACTACGCCACTATCCTTGGGGAAACAGAGGGTGCCTAGGATCTGTGAGTCCTCAAAGAGAAGGAAACGACAGGAAATTCAAGGAGGCGATGGAGTAAGGCGTTACGTCCAGATTAAGACAAAAGCCCAACCCTATTTCAAGGGAGTCCTCATGGTGGCAGCACTGGGAGTGTGAAAGCAAAGAGATGGGGGGGATTCTCCATCCAGTGGCAGTTCCCATTCTGGGCAGGGATGTCCTACACAGCACTGGCTCCTTCCTGCAGTGCCAGGCCCTGCAGAGGGGATTGGAGGTGACTGGCAGAGGCAGGGCGATGACTGGGATGGGGTGGGAAAGGTGACGGCACTGTCACTGCTACCTTTCACACGGCGGCTGTAGTGTCCCATCTGCAAGGAGGACCTCACTCCGGAGCTCCTGATGAGCTGGGCGGCAGAGCCCCAGCAGCAGCCGGTCTGTTAGGGGGTGAGGCCATCCTGCCCCAGAGGTGCACAGCAAGCTCTGGGCGCAAGAGAGGAGCGGCCGCACAGCTCAGCAGCCGGTCACCGCTTTGGGGGACTGGTCCAGTAATAGCTTACACTGGTAGGTGATGACAATCTTGCCTTGGTTTTCAGATGCTGCTGTCTCACTGAGTTAACCTTCCTTCTTTCATTGGTTTTTTCGCCCTTTGGGTTTATGCTGGTGAGTCAGGAGAAGATGCTGACCATGATCACTAAAAAATGCATTCTAAGTCAGCCAAGCACGATGTTGGCTAGCTAGGGGCACCTTGCAGAATCAAAGCACACCCTTGAATGGATGAGGCAATGCCTGGCAGGAGGGTTTGTGGTGGATGGCCAGATTTGGTTCACAGATGATATTTCTCCCTCACCAAATCCTACCTGCAGGATTTCCAGCCACAGTTACGATGCTGTTGGCCTTCTGCTCACAGTAATTTATCCTCTTCAAAACTCAAACCAAAGATAAGGAAAAAATGAATTCAGGATGACCTCAGACATTGGAGTTCTGGCTCCCAGAGCATCTTCGGAAACTTTACTTGGGATCACATAGTATGCAGTTTTGATCCAAACTAGATGTAATAGTTTTTTAATGTTCCCATTAGCTTTGATGTTTACTAAAAGAGCAGTCTCCTGATACTCCTGTCTTCCAGTCCTCTTTGTGCACCTTCAATCCCCTTTGGGTCTAAACACTCAGCTTCATACCACCTCTTTTTTTTTGCTAAAGATCATGCCAACTTAGCTTTTCTCTGGGCGGACTTCACAGACGGATCTGGGAATCTCAGTTAAAAATTAAAGCCACGGGAGTTCCAGTACCAAGTGCATAAATCTCTCCTTCAAGAAAGTTTTCCAGGTCATGCCAAGGTGATTGTATTGTACCTCTCAAAATTCTAACTACTAGTAACAAAACCTCATCCTTTTTGGTAACTGGAGTAAACCAAACGTTCGTATGTTTTTTCTATACCTCCACTGTGGGATTAGAGCTAAAGGGATAGCTGATGGGACCAAAATATTTCCAGTCTTGCAAAAAAACTCAATCAGAACATTCAATTTCAACAAGTATCTCAGTGACAGATGGGACTTCCCATTACAGGCCACTTCCTCTGTGAGAAGGAATCCACTAATATCGGAAGCACAATGCACGGCCTGTACAGCCGCTCCGTGCTCATCTGGTCCCCTTAATATGTCGAATGTGAAATTCCATCTGGTAACCATGCGCATTCAAAACACATTTATGCGGAGACAAATTACATAGCTGTAGGAGGCCGTTCAGAAGCTCCATGCACGATGCCATCAAAGGCTGTGGGAAACGGGTAGAGAAAAGCCTCGCCTTTGAAATAATACCAGTTGCATCCTCTCTCATGGTTGGCAAAGGGGGATTTTATGGGACCATGAGAGATGGAGGTGGTGAAGGAATAAGGTTTTGGTTGCTTGTTCTTTTATTGAGTCTGATTGTGTCCTGCCCTGTTTGCAATAAGGTCTAACGGGCAGCAAAAGAGCAGCTGCCTTGCAGGTAGCAAGCGGAGGTAGCAGAGGTAGCGGATGAGTGCTGAAAAACCTGGAGGGACTGTATCGGTACGTGACTCTCGGTTAACTACTCTTTGATCTGGTGTACTAAATATGATCCTTTTGGTTCAGCTACCGTCCTTTGATTATAAGGCTAAAAGCTGCATGCGTACTTAAACGCGTGAGCAAATATAGTGAACTGTTTCTTGGAAAGCGAGCTCTCACAGTTTAATTTATCTCACTTATCCCTCCAGTCTGGCAGCTTATAAGTAACTGCTATGATCAGAGACAAGTTGTTTCCCATTCTATCTGGAGGCAAATAATAGTTTCACAGAGAGGGATCTGACACTCTCTGTACCTAAGTGTTTCTCACATACAGAACATTTGAAAATCATGATTCAAGTGCTGGGTGTCAGGCAAGGAGTCAGCCTGTGCTTTTTGTGATGAATCTGGTACCTGGACCTGGGCCAGCACGATGTACCGCGGATCAGGTACACACTGCGGTTAATGAGGCAGCGACAACACAACCACCATTGTGTTCCTCATAATGGGAACTAAGGGGGCATTGCTGAAAAGTGAATGATGCCGTGTATGTAATTGTCAGACGGACGTGTGAATTTAATAGGGCACAGATTAGAAAGTAATCAATAAGTCTGGACCATAGCCTTAACGGAGCTGATACGGTGGAGAAGTACTGGGTAGCAGAACTATCTTTGCAAAACAGCTAAAATTCCCAGATGGGGTTTCAGCCTTCGAGGGGGGCTGAGGAGGATCCTTATCCCTGAGGACACAGCCCCTGGAGGAGGGATGTACAGATGCTCCTGAAAAGCTGGGTCTTCCCTGACGTGAGATACTCCCCTTAGACTCAGGGAGCGACATGTGTCGTGACACTGCACGAAAGGGGCCCCCTTTCCTCACCCCAGCTGTTTCCGTGCTGGCTGGGGTCCCCACAGTCCATTTGTGACCCGCCTGCTCCGGTGTGGCTGTGCTCAGGAGCTAGCGCTCCAGCAAGACGCATGCGTTGCATGGGATGAAAGTACAAGCTGTGTTTTCACAGACTGATCTATTGGCTACAAAAATATGTGGGTTTTGAGTGAAAGCCCAACCCAAAGGGCTTTAAAACACTCTCTGTTGAACATGTATGGAAGGGACATGTCTCCAGTGATACCCCTGGCCTGGGGGAGAGTCGCACCGTGGTAGGGTATCTCCATCTTCTCTGGACACCAAGCTGGAGTGGATCTGTCCCGCTGTGCATGGAGAACTCTGTAAAACCATGTGGAAAGAAGCACGTTCCATCCTTTTAACTGAATGACACTAGCTTAGGTAACAGTATTTTACTCCCTGTGGTGCTAAGCAAGGCATAAATCCTTTGAGAATTGAAGTAATAGACATAAACCCTCCCCTCTCTTCTTCCCCCTGTGACTCCACTCTTCTCCACTTCTGTATTAATGGATATTTTAAATCTGGAAGGAATTCAAGAGTCTGTAGTAGGTAGTTAAACATCCAGATGTATCAGTAATAATTATGCTCAGCTTGGGGAGGCAAGGCACTTGAATAACAGGCATGGTTTCCATGGATGGCTACAAGATTATAAACATAAAATTTGTAAGTGGAATGGGAACATTTGGTTTATTTTCTCTTCTCTTTACAATCACTGCAGTTTAAATTGAAAACAGTGAAGGGTAGCAGAGCCAGGCAACAACCTGAAGACTGTAAACAAAATAATTCATGTCTTACTGATGGGATATGGTCATATAATCAGTAAATTAATTTAGCCTACTCTAGTTTCACCATTAACTTTCTATTTTCTCATTTCATTGGCATTTCGCTGCCCAGTTTATGTCTCTCCTCAATACATATTGTGCTATAAACCAGAAGCAAATATCTTGAAGGGTAAATAAAGAGGTAACGAGTCTACAAAAAAGATGTTATTGAGGTACATTAACTCCTACTTACTATCTTTTAAACTTTTCTTGATCCAAGATTCATTTTTACTATTTGATCGGTTTCCAATATAAAAATAAAATGCCAAGACATTATATTTTTACACTGTGTCCTTAGTACCTAACAGCACCAAATGTTTCCCTGAGACAAGACAAGTATTTATGACCCAGAAAGGAAGGGAAGGCTCGCAAGCCTGAGGGTATGAAATCATGGTGACTCAGACCCAAAGCTGGAAAAATCACTTCAAAAGGTTTTCCTAGCCATGCCTTGGACAGTTGTTGATCTAAGCCATGGTCTGGCAAGAGAGGAACCAGTAATTCATATTGATGTAAAGCCATCTTTGCTACAAAACAAAGCAGACACCTGATATCCATGTGCAAAACCTGTTTGTGCAACAGCACATCTGTGAATGTGTGCAATTAGTGCAATTAGATAGCAATTTATATGTAAATGTCCGTCCAGTCAAATGTGCCTTTACTTAATTTGTGTATACGCTGCAATATGATTTCAGAGGGGTTTTATGCATTTTCAAAACCTGCCCCTTAATAATTGAGTGCAAGTGTTCGCCCAATGCAAGCCACATTTTAATCACCAGCTTGCAGTGCTCTGCGGAGCAGGAGCCAGCGAGGTGCCAGGACGCGGAGTTTGTCCCCGGGCGCAGAGGGGTGCGGTGCCGCTCCCGTGGGTCTGTGCGGGGGCAGCAGGATTCGGCCCACGAGAGCCGGGTTGCCCTCTGGCCGGGCTGCTCTCTTCCCCTAGCTCTTCAAGCAGCGAGGTCTGAGATGAGCCAGCCCAACGCCATGCCCAGCCCCTACCGACTATCCAAATGCCTGCTCCTGACCCTCTCCCCCCCTCCCAAGCCCCGACGGGCCGGTCCAGCGCCGAGGGACACCTGAGTACCCCCAGCTGCTGCCCCAGGCGTGCCAGCCCCATCCCGGCATCGCTGCCATGTGTGAATTCAGGGTCGTTTCAGGAACCCCAGTGATGTGGGTATAACCTCTCCGAGTGAAGTGTCGTCTCCTGTGAGCCAAAACCTGGATCAGGGTTGGGCTCTGGTCTTCTACAAGAATGAAGTTTGGCTGGTAAAGCTGGGAGGTTGTGCAGAGAGAGCAGGCTCCCAGGCCATTACTGTTCTGAGAAGGACTAGGCTGTTACTTAGGATTCGAGCCTTGGCTCTCACCCACTGTGCTTAGGTGACTGTCTGTTCCTCATAGGCAAAATATTACATGGTAATACTCCTTTGTGTCTTTGACATGCACCCAAGGACGAGAGGACCTCAGCCTCTCCAGCTGCAAGAAAAATACAACCTCTTCACTCATCTCTGCCTCTGCCAGCTGAGGAATTTGGGTCCGTGATAATTGGCAGTGCTTACCAAGGGTAGGTTAGATGAGGTAAAACACGACCGCTTCTCCCAGCAGAGGTTAGACCAGGTTGCTGAAGTCGGTGCGCACGGAGAGGATAAGTAGCAGTCGTGTGAGTACAATATGCAACTTGTACACACAGGTTTACCAAGAAGAGGATGAATTTTAATAGCAGGAATTTTTTAACTGTTCAACATGTAAACAGCATTCTGGGCTGATCTGATCAATGCTGCTTTGCAGATCACATTTGGTATGGTGCTATATATAGTCTTCCTGGAGTTTTATTTAATAGGACGGTACATTTGATCCTAATGTGCCATCTCAGAAGTAATGAAGCAGAAAAGATCTTTATCTTCTGTGAAAGTTGCAGTTATTGGCAACCATTCAGAAAAAAAAATAAAAGTAATTGCACAATCTTTGGAGATATTGTATTGCTAACTGATTTTAGTGTGAAGCTTGGGTGGTTTTCATTCCGAGTTAATCAGGCAATGGACCATATATGTTGCAAATACATCACTTTCAGACACTCTCCACATATTGACAAATACAATTGCTGGGGCTACTGCCTGAACGAAAGCTTTCTGTATCTTTGGATCCCTCTTTTGGAGCAAAATAAATAAATAAACGAGCAGAAGAAGGAAGACTCTTAACAATGTGCTAAAAGCATCCCTCTTGCTAGAGTACAGCATGGTTTGCCATTCAGTTGCATTATTTTTGAACAACTGATGCAGATGGCACAGGAACTCGTATGTTTGTGATTGCTCAACAAGCTAAATATAGAGCTGGGAGTGAAGACGGGGGCCTAAATTCAGAAGAAGGACTCAGTGATGCAGTGATTACGTCTGAGTGCTGCTACCTGTAACACGGGAGCGGGACATCTTACGTGTGGCACGAGGAGACCTCGCTGCCTGCTAGCCCCAACGTTTGCATGGGTCAAGGTTGCTGGTCAGTAGTAGTGTTTATAAAAGAGCAAACCAGGAGCTGCCGAAGTGACAGAAGGTGCTGGGGAGAGGTCTGCAGGGTTAGCTCTGCCGCCTGAAGACGTGTCTACATGACTCCAGGATGGCAGAGGCTTCTTTCTCCAGTCAGGACACACTGAGTGTTTACATCCACCCTCCTAGGAGAGCACGTAAGCCATGGGGCTGCATCCACGCTGAGAGGAGAAGGCAGCACCAAGGCTTGCGGCTGGGCAGTGAGTTTCCGCTTGTCGTGGTTTCACCCCAAATTGTAACCCAATACCCCGCAGCCGCTCGCTCACTCCCCCCCTCCCCGCTGGGGTGGGGAGGGGAACCGGAGAGAAAGGAAAACTCGCGGGTTGAGATAAAAGCAGTTCACCAGGACAGCAAAGGAAAAATATAACAATATATTAATAATGATAATAATAATATATATATAAGGATAATTGAATATATAGAACAAACGATACACAATTTCTCACCACCCGATGACCGACACAGCCCGTCCCGAGCAGCAGGCAGGGAGCAGGGGTATCCCCCCCAGCTATCCCAGAACAGCAAGTTCCAGAGAGAGCAGGCGAGGGGACCAACAACCGAACAAACGAAAAAACAAAAAGGAAAAATAAGGAAACAAAAAGCAACCCGAAGGGAAGCTTAAGGGTTAAGGCAAGTTAAAGGTCTCAAAAGCCTAGTGGCCCACCCACCGACCCTCACTTATCCCGGCCATGCCATCTATGGTGTGGAACACTCTCTTTGGCCAGTTTGGATCAACTATTCTGGCTCTGCCCCTCTCAAGTTTTTGCCCCTGCACGTTGGCAGAACCTGGGAAACTGCAAAATGCCCTTGGTGGTTCAGCAGCAACCAGCACCATCAGTGTGCTGTCACCGTTCTTCTCACACTAAAGCCAAAACACAGGAGCTGCTGAAGACAAAACTAGCTCCATCCCAGCCTAAATCAGGACACCACTGCACCCTCAGTCTCAAGCTAAGAGAACATGGTGAGGAAACTGCAGGGAATTTTAGGATTTTGAGAAGCTACATTTTGAGTTTGTGCCCTGAAATGCTACTGTAGTTGCTTACATCCCTCTTGTGAATCTAGTTCCATAAACTCTTTGAGCAGTAGGCTCTCCTGAGGGTTGGATGAGCTCACCCTTTTCCCTCCCTGAGGACTTTTAAGTTTCATTTTCTGAACGGCAGAAGCCCAGGATTATATGCCCAAATATATGTGTAATTACATACTGTGCACACAAGGATACACAGATGAATGCACAGAAAAGCAGTACCACAACACCCCCCTTTATTCCTAGCCCCGGAGTCACAAAGGCAGCTGTGGGAACAGCTGCATCCATGCCACAAAATCAGCTGAGAAATAATCAGGAGGTACCAGTGGATGGATGGTTTCCTCGTTGCTAGTAGCAGTTGCAGAGCCTCTTCTCCTCTGCTTTCTGGCAGGGCTGGTTTCCCCACCATTCCTTCCCTTGCTGCTGCTATGTTTGCTGCACTCAAGATTTGTCCAGCCTGCAGACATGAGGAGCTCCTGGCCCATGGACATGGAGGTCACCTCTTTCAGGCCATGCCCTGCCCCACATGATCAGATTAATATTTTTCACCCAGGAACATTACCAACATTTCATTGGAAAGACAATGAACAGAGATTGCACAATAGGACCTGTTATCAAATGGTCACAAGAGCTCTGTCTCACAGGGTCATGAGTAGAAAGTCCACCAATTTTCAACAATAATGTTCCCTAAAAGGTGTTTGGAACCAACCTGAATCCCTTTGTCTACCTATAACTTGTTTGTGGGTCACCTCAGTAGGTCTTAGGAAATAACGTAGTTCGGAAAGGCCCTCTGAAAGTCTCCTGTCCCACTTCCAACCCAGAGCAGGGCCCACCTCAAAGTTAGGCGAGGTTGCTCAGGGCCACATGTGGTCAAGTTTTGAAAAATTGCTAAGGATGGAGATTCTTGGTGTCTGGCTTCCAGCTTACACAAACACATGCAATGTGAAATGCCCCCGTGTGTATTTACACTTCCTGATCTGCATAGCACAGAATTTCACCCGGAATTTGTTAAATTGGCCTAGTTAGAGGCTTTGCTGATGTTGCAAAGGCTGTGGGAATAACCCTTCTCACAGAAACTACCAAAAATGTATCACAAAGACTACTGCGCCCCAACACGCAAGAAGCCAAACGAACAGTGTGCGGTTGGCAAAGTTCAACTAGCAACGTCCTCAAAACAGAGCCACAGCCAGTGTCGGCACCATGGGCAAGGGTCCAGCTTGGAAAATGAGACCATGGGCTTCACGGCAGGGATCTGCAGTGCCTTGTTCCTCCCCAGGCTCTATCACAACCTGGAAATATGGGGTTAGTGCCTCTGCTTCACTGTCCTTAGAAAGGGTACAACATGACCTGCAGATCTTTCCGTGAGTGGTGCCCTGCTGAGGCACGTGAGCAGTGGTGGAAACAGAAAATCATTTATTTTACAATGGAAACTTTATGTAATGAGAATGGTAAAGAATGGGCTATTTCCTAGCAGCATCAAACCTCCAGGTTTCCAACCGATGAGTTGACAGCCCTGCCTCTCTCTCTTGAAGACACCTCTGTCCAGCAGCATTATGACCTGCCTTCATGTACACTCCTAAAATCTTAAAGGGAAAATGATATCCCACATGCTAAATCTCCTTGTATGATCTTTCACACCTCATTAACTGCTTGGCCGCAGGGGTGTTCACTGTCCTGGAGACTGGGTACCTGCACTCAGCATCCTTCACTAAGGGGAGTCCAGGATGAGCACGAAACTCGTCCTCCACCGAGCTGGGAGGGGATGCAGCTCTCTACAGCCTGCTCAAGCTCTTCTGGCTTTTTGAGGGTATTTCCTTGGAGTTTTGGGAGCTTTGCTGATTTGAATCATGTTACCGTGAAGCTCTCCACAGGCACTGCGACACGTTCAGCAGCTTCCCCCCCTCCGTTTTGTCATGTAAATGTCAACATGAATCATCAAGACAGAAGCAAGAGTATCAAAATGGCTGGGTTTCCTGCCCCGGCAGTGACATTTAGAGCATTATTCAAGCCAGCGATCTTGACAGCGGGGACTTGCAGGAGCTTGTCAGAGGATCCGAATCACTTGTGAGGAACCTCATCGGAAGGCATGCGGTAAAGGGCACCCGATAAACAAAACCGTGCCTAAATATGAGGGTGTTTCAGCCTGACTCACAGCATATACATCTTCCCTAGGGTGTTCCCAGAGATCTCTCGCCGTTTCCCTGCCCTGGGCTGCCGCAGCGCATCAGGGCAGCTTGGCTGCAGCTCCGGCCACTCTGAGCTGCTCGCGTAGCACTTTGTGAGTGCTTACGGAGGGCAGAAATGACCCATCCCTTTCATTGTACGCTCACCCCAAAGACTCCAAACATCACCCCTGGCACAGCCCCGCCTCGCTCCGTGTTCCCGAGCACCCAGGTGGGGGGTCTCTGTCACCGCCTCGCTCTTGGATCGTGGTGGTAGCTCGATTTTTCCTTGGGAGAATGTCCGTCCCAGTTAATCCATGTGTTTAGCAGGAGGGATGCTGCTGAACTGGGAGAGTTGTTTCTCATTTTCTTTGGGTGAATTATGTAAAAGAGCTCCCGTGCTCCTACTCCCTGCTTCCAGCGCTTGAGCTTTGGTTGCCATCTCAGTGGTCCCAGTGAAACTCATGTTTTTTGGGGGTTTATTATAAAGAATGACAAAATTCCTTTTGGGCAGTAGCTTGGCAAACACTTAATCAACACAAAGAAGGGGACTAAGTTTTAAATGATCCATTTTCAATCATCTTCTCCCTCAGATACACTCCTGCTTCCAAGATTTAAATGAAGAAAGAATTTTTAGGGAAACTAAATTAAAAATAAAAAATCCTCCCTCCAGCCCCCATACTGGCAATTATTTCTTCCATCCTAAAAACCTGGTGCAGCCACTCACTGGAGCAAACTGAGCTGAGCAACAGTCTAAATTCAGTAAAAGCCCCCTTAGGCAACATCTTTTAGGTTCGCTGTTTTCTTCTCTGAAACTTCTCTCTGTGATTTGTGGCGAAGGAATCTTTCTCTATTTTTAATCACCTTCATCATCATCATCTCTGCTCTATCCTTCTCCTCCTGGCTCGGAGACTCCTTCTCGGGAGCTGCCTGACTGTCTGTCTGTCGGTCACGGCGAGCTGGTGCATTTTGAAGAGTGACAGATTGCCAGTTGGAAGGAAGGCACAGTCTGGGAGTGCAGTCTTTAGCTGATAATAACTATTTCATCAACATCAGATCTTCTGTTTTACAAAGCATAATTCATAAAAAGAAAACTCTCTTGGAGATTCTCACAATACATAAAAGCATATAAATAAAATATAAATGAAGAAAACAAGACATGTTAATTACATACAGCAGAACAGGCTCATCTAAAAAGCTTGCCTGTCAGTTTTGATCTCAAGTTTGCGGGTGATATACTGCTTTTTGTGGCTGGTGGAAGCGAGTTGGAGAATAATCCCATCCAGAGATGAAAGGCCAGTGTGGTTTGAGCCTGGACAACAGGGCCACCCGAGACCCTGGGGTTAGGTGGACAGGAGAGCCAAGGGGAGCAGAACTGGAGGACATTGGACTGCAGAGAAAGATGATGGATCCGTTTCAAGGTGGGATGGAGACTTTTGAGATGCAGCGGAGCCTGAGTGTAGAGCTAGCACAGGAGGCACGGAGCAGGGGAGATGGGATGAGCACACTCACAGCTAACGGAAAGCTGGACGCCCGCCTTTGTGCACAGGAAGAAAAAGAATGTAAGGAAGGGACCACGAGTGTAATTAAGCCTGGAAACACCGGTGTATGAATCAATGCCTCCATGAGAATTGGAGAAGCTCTGACAAGAGCCACAGGGGCTACCAATAATTCACAAGTGGTACAAAACGAAGCTGGCCATGCGATTGATACAGAGACAGAGCACGCGTTTCCTCCAGGAGAACATGATGCCAGCGGTACGGAAAGCACAGATACAAACTGCCACCCTAAAGCCTCCAGCCCTGGGCTCATACAGCCGGCCACCGCAAAGAGCATCTCCCACTGCGCACGCCCTGCGAGTCTAACGCCCGGCCCCTTCCCACCCCCCAGCTCCTGGGGGCTCTTCCCCAGCTCTAGCACCGCGTGGTGGGGTGAGCTGTGCTTGCAAAAGGATGGGGGGTGGGTGGTTAAAGAGAGAGGTGGGAGGGGGGGAGCTGAAGGGCTGAGTTAAAGCGACGAGGGACCAGAGGTTAATGGAATGGAGTCATAGGGCAGAGGACTGACCGCGGCAGATGTCACCGCTCTTGGGGCGATGGGAGAAGTCCTTCTGAAGCCAGAAGGCCGCTGCTGTCTTGTTTTCGTGCCGTGGGACTGAAGGAGCACCGTGGTGGGGCTGCTCAGCCATGAGGGCTTGGGAAACAGGGGCTGCCACACTAAAAGCAAACATGAAGACAGCGTCTGGGGAGAGTAATGTTTGGCCACGCAGGGAGAAACGCTGTGGAGCAAATCCGGACTAGGCAGTCACAAAGTGCAGGCTTGACATGACTTCTGCCATAACAAAGACAAAATCTGACCTGTATTCTCCATGTCTTGGGCCCCAGCAACATTTGGAAGGTTTCTACACCATATAGAGAGGCCTTTGGAAAATGTTGTGCCATCGTTTATAAACCTTGTGTGCAGGCACAGAAATTCCGATGCTCATCATTGTGAGGCTATCGCTGTGACTATCAGTATGGGCGGGACATGTGGATAAACATACGATCAAATAAGTGTCTCAGCTCCCCGGTGTCATGCCAGAAAGCATCTGTGTCTGCTGCTGGCAGTGACTTTTGCAAACTTGCGGCTCTCTGCATCCCTGAGTTTATCAAAGATCACACAGCAGCCAACAGCCTATCGCAGCTTAAAGACCAAATAAATCTGTGGCTTGTCTCCCAAGGTCTTTCCTCTGCCGCTCTTATCTCTGCCAAGAGGAGCAGAGGTGTAGGAGGGCGGTGGGTTCACACACACGCTGTTGCCTTGTACGCGCTGTCTGAACCCCCCGGGCCACCCGTCTCGTGGGTGTGAAGATGATATAAACGCCTGGCGAGGGCCGAGGAGCCAGCACGAGGCTCCGCTTCTCCGTAACGGCCACAGGAGCCTCTGGGAGGGAGTTTTCCATGTTGGCAAAGCCGAAGTGAGAGGGAGTATTTTTTGTTTGTGGAGATGGCTGAGGTGGAGGGACTGGGAACAAGCATCGCCCTATACAGACCTTTGCTGCCTCAAGGACCTGCGAGATGCAGGTTCAGTACTGGGTTTGCTTCATTCCTCTGGGTATTCTGGGCGTAACTACCCTGTTTGTACAGCTGGCAGGGGCATTTTGTGCATTTTCTTTCAACGTTAATGCTACTGTGTCAGCAACACCACTGGGGAGCGGTTTCAGAGAAAGCCTTATTTGGGTGAAAAAATTGCAGGCATCTAAAAACACGAAATGCATTCAGACTCATTATGGTTATGAAAGCTTTTTCAAATTCTGAAAAATATGAAACATATCCCTTTTATGATTTGAAGTTAATGCAGTTTTATTGAAAACATTGTAAAAAATGAGGAAAAAATTGAAGTGAACAACCCTATTTTGGGCCAAACAAAGCGTTCAGTTTTCCCCACAAAGATTTTTGCCTCTATTTACTGGTTGAGCCTCCACTGGGTGGCTTAGATCATGGATCCCAGCTGCCGTGTAGCCAGGTCTGTTGGCATGCGGACTTTCTGGCTGTTCAGGATGGTGGTGGGGAGGGACCTGCACGGTGGGTACTAATGCGGCTGCAGGAGGACAACGTCTGCGTACCCATGGCTGCGGGTATCTGCGCTGGGGCACCGGAACCCAACGCTGGGCATCGCCTGTTATACGTCAACATCTGCACATAAAATCCTTCCCCGTGCTGTGCAGAGTTTCTTCATGGTGGCATATAAAGTGTATGAAGGTAGCAAAGAGTCTACATCTCCAACATTTGCCACGTAAACTTCCACTTCTAACAAACAACAATCCCAAGTGATGCGAAAGCTGATAAAATGAACATTCACACTTCAGGTTTCTGCAAAACCCGCTAGGACAGGTCTTGCTATAAAATCCTGCAGAGGTGCACAAGGATTTGAAAATTACACCTGCTACCGAAGGATGATCAGGATGAACGGGGAAAATTTCAGACACGAATTACATGGACATTTCAAGCTGAGATGTGAAAAATTTAATCTGCTGAAAGACCAACCAGATGTTCCTGCCCATTCACAACCTGGTTTTGGAGTGAAACCCTGAATATGTCTTTGCTGGCAGCAGAACTGCCATTGCTTCAGTCCTGAACTCCACAAAGCCAGAAGTCCAGGCTGGGAAGGGGCAGGTTTCTCCTCCAGACTGGAGAAATATCAGCAGATGCTGAGATATGACATGGCCAATATCACACAATTTTAAACCAGGGGGTAAAAAGGAAGCAGCTATATTTCATCAGCTGCTTTTATTCTTCCTGTGTCCCAAATCCTCTGATCTAAAGGACAAGCCCGAGCCGGGAAGCGCAGCTGAGCTGTGGATGTCACAAGCCTGGGCCAGCAGCAGCCCCCAGTTGGGCTGCGTGTGGCAAAAGCCTGTTTAAATGTTGTTAAACTACTGCTAGTTTGAGAAACCCCTGTGGGTCTCAGATTGTGAAGTGCAGAGACTCCCTCAGCACTAACTGCTGTCAAATATTAATGCTGTTCCCCTTCCAGCTCTTATTCACAACAAATTTTCATTGCAGCAGGAAATGTTGCTACCCACCAGCTAGTCTGAATAGCAAAAATGTGGGATTAATTGACAGCTGTAAGACTAAACAAGGAGGCTTCTAACTAAGGAGATACCATTCCCTGCCACAGAAGATGCTGTCAGTCCCGACACGAATAGCAGTGAGGGACAGGGAACATGCCTTCAAGGAGAGAGACTTCGGAATGATGGAAAGGAGGCTTCTGGTCAGAAATCCCACAACCTCTTGACAAAGCTGCCTGGGAGAGGGGTGACCCCTCCTGCCTGGGAGAGAGGTGACCACACACACCCCCCATCAGCACACCATGCTCCCCTGCCTTGAGCAGCCGAACTCCACTGGCCCAAGCAGGCCGGAGCAGATGTTCTCCAGCATGGTCAGTCACCTTGCTGCCTGTCCTGCCCCATGGCTGGGCCCTGGGACACCCGCAGAGCTGCGAGCATGGAGGAAACCCCTGACCTGCCCCAGCCCCACAGACAGCACTGCAGGTTACCCTGGATAATGCAGAGATCCCCGTGCTGCAGCCACCAAGCCCATGGTGCACGCTGCAGCATCTTCTCCCGTCCCGCGTGTCCTTTGTGCTCCTCCTGCCTCCCTGCAAGGCTGCCTTGGGGGGGCAGAGCCCTTGCTACAGGTGCAGGGCTGCAGAGAGCGTGAAGTGCTGATCAGGCCAAATCCCAGGGTTACTCTTGTTCTTGGACACCCCCAGCCTTGCACTGCACTGGTCTGTATTCCCCTAGCTTGGCAGTCTGGTCTTGTTCCCAAGCCCAGGACCTGAGCCAAGCAAGGCTGTCGGGGAAGTAAAACCTCACCAGGGGCCAAATCTAGGCCTGATGGCAACCCTTTGGATCAGGATCTGATCACACTTACCTGAGCGCATATCTGAGGTCTGTCTTGCTACAAGTCTAGTTCACGCTGGAGTGGAGGAGCAGCAGGCATTTTTTCTCCAGCATCTCTCTGCCCCTGAGGATTCATCTCCTCTCGCCTGCCCTCTGCGTGCATGCTGGCTCTGCTCGGCAACAGTAATACCCTTCTTTCAGCCTCGTGGAGGGATGGGGATGCATAAAGGGTGCTAGCTTGCTGAAGGGAGAACAAATCGTGCTGAAGTCCTAGCTACACCAGAGACCTCTCCCTCCTCAGCAGCAGCTGCAGTTACCGAGCTGCAGGCGTGCTGTAGGACACGGGCCAAGGCTGAGCAGATTGTGATGCTGCATAGGCAGACCTTTTCTGCAACCAAGCAAGCCCGAAATAACAGGGTGCATGAGTCCATCTTCCCTCTTTACAGCAGCCTTCATTTCCTTGTGAGTCATTCAGTCTGGGTAATGAATTTTCTTTATTAGTCAGAAATCAATTCCTCCTACTCCTGACCAGTAGACGATGCGCTGTGCCATATTATGTTATCTGTACTTCTGTCTGGCCTGCCAGAGAATGCGGCAGTGACTGGAAATTTCAAGCTGAAGATGCTTGGGAGGCAGTGAGAGCAGAATGGCCCGTGCTCTCTCCTCCACAAACACCAGAACTACCCATTTCATTATTTGACTGTAAATTTCAGATGTAATCCCCCCTGATTTCTCAGGGTGAAGCACCATTAGAAAAACAAGGGGGAATGGTTTTAAACTAAAGGAGGGGAGATTTAGACTAGATACAAGGAAGAAATTTTTCACCCTGAGGGTGGTGAGGCCCTGGCACAGGTTGTCCAGAGAGGTGGGAGATGCCCCATCCCTGGAAACATTCCAGGTCAGGCTGGACGGGGCTCTGGGCAACCTGATCTAGTTGAGGATGTCCCTGCTCATGGCAGGGGGGTTGGACTAGACGGCCTTGAAAGGTCCCTTCCAACCCAAACTATTCTATGATTCTATGAAATCATTGCTTGAGTAGAGAAGACTGGGTTGAGACATGCGTGTTTGCTTTATGTACCCTGGAAAACGCATGGAAAACCTTTATATTTTCAGTGGTAGTAATAGTATATGACTGGTGAGTATCTTTGCCCACATATCACTTCACTCCTCTTGCAACACTCAAAAAAAAAATCTAGTGTTACAGATTCTCCTTATAATGCGCATTTGCACTTTTCCATAAGGGTGTCTCCATCTGAACGTTACAGATATTCACAGTTACGCTGTACGTGTAAAGGCTGCAATGTAGAAATGTTATAAAATCCTGAGGAGAACCACAATGGTTTGTTGAACATTTCCAACTGCGGTGTCCCAGGGGCTTGTGCAACGCGTCTAACCAAGCCCTGGAGAGCCATCCACCACCGACAGGCCACCGCACGCAACCGGCCCAGTCCCAGGAGTGACGCCTTCAGCTCTTTCCCGCTTTCTTTCTTCGGTACCTACAACATGCTTCTGGCTCCCGCTGCTCAGTGTCAGAGGGGTTAACGGCTACGATCACTGAGGGCAAAACTGGGCAAATTCTGGAAGAGGCAGGTCTGCAAGGTGAATGTGGGTCTGCAAGGCCAACAGGTTCCTGCTGTTAAAAAACTAGTTCAAGGGCTTCCTTTGAGGGCGGTGGAAACAGGGCTGAGGAAACAAATGGTAAATTCAGAGAGAGAAATTATAAACTCAACTAGTCCTGCTCATTGCTATGTGCTTCTTCACAGTAAGAACTATGAACTTTTAAGGTTTTCGTATTCAAGGCACCCAAAATTCTTGTAGAAGCCAAGAAATGAAAGGACGGGTCCTAAATACATATTGGCTGCTCATTAGAGGGTTACGTGCCTGAGACCTAAATACTGCAGTCGTTCTGCTGGGAAACTGCAGTGATCTGGGCTATCGCAGCCTGCTTTGGAAAGTCAGTCCCAGAGGAGCAAGCACCAAGAACAGGTTCAGCCCTTCCCGCCTGGGGACACGCGAATAGAGGAGGTGTCGGTAGGGATGCAAAAGGTGGTTATTTGTACTGAATTTTTGATGCTTTGAAGGAATGCACCTGAACAGCCTCCTGAAGGATGAATATAGACAGCCCAGCAGAACGGAGCAAAGGAAAGCTCTCTTCTGCAAAAGAGGCAACTTGGCAGGAGGCAGGGGAGAAACAAAATAGGAGGTCTAAATCTGGGTCTGAATGAGACAGTGATATTTTTTTTTACAGGCGATAGTGAGGGGTCTGTAAGCCTGTACTTTGCAGTAAGGAAGAAAGAAATCACACTGTTCTACAAACAGCAGCAAGGGTTTCCCAGAAAGCCCAGAAGAGCTCATAATCCTGGATGGCAGATCGTTCCAGCCCCATCCCGCTGTGCCGGGATAACCAGGTGCCATTAAGGCATTAACAGAGCTGCAGATTATAAGGTCAGAGGGAACACTCTGATCAGAACAAGACACTTGAGAAAATATTCACTGTTCAAGGTGAGTCACTCTCAAAGGAGAATTAATGCTAAGGAAGCACTGGAGACCTCTGGCAGAAATAATCTCCAGAAGCCTGGTGCAGTAAGCTGGAGAGCTGCGAGAGAGCTGCTTATTTAGAGAGTCCGGCAGCTTTCCCTGGTGATTGATAATATTGCTAGTGTTCATCTTCACGTATCATCCCATGGGTGAATCCATGTGAAGAACCTAGTCCTGTTTCTGGGTTTAAGAGGAGACATGCAGAGCCTTGCTAGCAGTGGTGAGATCTGGGGAAAAGGAGCTGTTTATCTCACAGACCTTCCTGCTGCTCGTGCTGGCGCATGCCAGGGCCCTGTTCTCCCATGTCCCAACTTGGTTTATGTCCTGCTTGATGGTCCTTTGCCCTGTGCGTGTTCAGGTACCAGCTCTCTGGCGCTGTGGAAATGCTGGAGACCAGCAACTGCCCAAGCAGCAGCTACCATCATACCGCGTGCATCTTAGCACTTGAAGTTTGTCATGCCCTGTGACTTCCCCGTCGTCCTAGAGGTCCAAGCCTGGAGGAACACCTTCCAGCTCTTTGTACTCCATGCAACGTAGACCTGGGGGGCCTGCCAACGAGGAACCGGCCGACTAAGCACGACAAAGCCGTTCAGTGTGGGAAAAAGGATTGCCAGGATATTTGGAAGCTGGGAGCCCTGAGCTCTGCTGTGGATGCTCGCCTGTCAGACGGCCCCACACACAGGCAAGAATTTAAAACCTGACCCCGTGTGGGGTCTCACAGGTTGGGAGAGATGAAAGTGGATTCATCTGCATGCACAATGCAGTGGAGTTCATACCCGCATGTGTATTCATACAGGGGAGCAGAAGATTGAAAACCTCATTGCTAAAGATTTTCAGTACTCACTTCCATCTCTGTGGCATTATTTTATTCCATCTAATCGGAGCAGATGTATTTTTGCTGCTGCAATAAATTGCCCAGTCTCTGATACACGTCTGAGAGATACACAGAGATGTCTGACAGTGAATTCAGTTTTGAGTCTGTGTTAAGAATTACAGGCCTAAGGGACTCCAGTCCAGAAAACCATTCTTTCTGTAAGCTGGTTTTCTTCTGTTCGATAACAATCCAGGAAAGGTGAGACATGGACACACGCTGGAGTTTTTGCCAAGGGCAGGCTGTATCAGCATTTGGGCCACAAACTACCTTCAAAACCAAGGAATCATGCCAGCTTCTGAAAGAGACATCTTTAGGAATGGTTTAAAAAAAACCCAAACATTTCATTTTTCACACCTTGACTACAGGGTAGAGGTTGAGTTTCCAGATCAGATGCAGTTTAAGGTCAGATTGTGGGGCCTCAGCCTTTCTTCCATCTGGCTTCGTGAGGTTCTTGATTCAATGGGCATCTATTTGGATAATTCATTTTGCAAGACTTTTCAGAAGCCATCAGAGATGAAAACAGCGTCCACATGTGAATGGCATCGCTCCGAACGGCTATAGTTTCCACAGCCTCCCTTGCAGGGATGCCAACAGCTCCGAGATGGCTGGCCCCTGGGATCAGGCTGGCTTTGGCGGTTAACAGTCCTTGAGAGATTTGTGGCAATGCTGGAAATCACTAAGGAGCCAAGTGGCTTTATATTTACACCTCTGACCTGACCAGGGCTTGCTCCTGTGTCCCCATTCCCTGGCAGAAAACCGAATCTGGATTTTTGCTTTGAGCGGAGCCAGTGTCCCGGGGCGGGCAGCTGCAGGCAGGGGACTGCTCACAAAGACATTTTGTTTTTCTTTCACAAACCAGTTCCTGATGCAGGTATTTAGGGAACAAACAGTCCTTTTGTAGACCAAATATAAGCGGTTTGTCATTATCTTGAGAACAAACTGTTTGTTTCTACAGTTGTAAACACACTGAGGACAGCTACTTAGTCCTGCCACTACAATTAATAGTAATTTAGGTCACTTTTGCAAGAGGTTAGTGTCTTCTCAATATATACTGGCTGTAGATCTAATCTCCCGGAGTTGGTAGCTGTCCTGGTAGCTAAAGGATAGAAGAAAAAAGACGATGTACCACTTCTTCTATAAAACACAGAAGCAATACAACAAAATGCAGAGAAAATGCTGCAAACAAGCAGCTGCTTCGTGTCCACGTGTACGTGTACGTGTGTGTGTGTGTTACAGAGGCAGAAAACATACCCATGGTTTCCTGACAGAACCTTTCTTGTCAGACCCCGGAGAGGCTAAGAGCTTATTTAACTGAACATAATAAGAGGAATTTGCAAAGCACACGTTTTTACCCGCCCCCCTCAGCAGTCTCACAAATGTAAACTCCTCTTTCTCCCAATCCCTTCCCTTTCTGAAATCAGATGCTGTCATACATAAAATTGTGTGCTAATTTTTCTCAAAATACTTTCCAGCAGGAGTCATATATTTGCGGGAGAGAAAAAGTCCTCTGCGAAGTGGTAGTGATCTTACTGTCTCTTGCTATGTTTCTGGGTCATCAAGGGTCTGACTATGCACTAAAAGAAGAAAATAAGTCCAATTCTGCAGTTAGGGGCTGGAATTGCACGTCTCGGCTTCCGTGGCTGGCCCAGCCGTCGGCCGGAGCGTCCCAGCGCGGCTGGACAGCCCACGGAGCTGGGGCGGCGAGCACACCTGCCCCACGCACAACAGGGTGGTTGCTTGGTATCAACCCCTAGATTTCCTGACCTGCAGGGAAGGACCCTTTCGAGGTCTGCGGGTGGGTGGGTTTGCACTCGAAAAGGAGAAATCCCCGGATTTAAACCACATAAGGCTGCAGCATTGGCCCCGGCCCTCACTGTCCGTAGGAACACAGGCTCAGCACTTCCATTCATCTCTCTGTCAATGTTTTGGGGCTGTTTCTCTTTCCAATCAATCAGCTCTAAAAGCCTAGTGATAACAGCAGCTGACATCCTGACCTTTCAGGGTGGAGAACAGGCAAAAACATCCCTGCAGCGGATGGCAGAAAGTACAGTTTTACTTTTCCAGTGCCTGTTAGCCACGTATTTCATTCCAAATGAGAAACAACTGGAAAGACCCAGAAAAACAGTGAATTGCCGGGTGGGTGAGGTTTGTTGCTGGTGCAAAGAAGGCGAATGTAGAAGGCAAATGTTGTATAGGGAGGTACAACAGCAGCGTAGCTGGGAGGCAGCGACAGCGATTCCTCAGTTTGACGCAGCACTGGTGGATCCCCAGGTGTCCTTTCGGTGTCCAGGAAAGTCCAGGAAAGAAGGGACCTAAGAGAGAGACCGGATGAGAGAACCCAGAAAGAATGGAGGAGAAAAAAGGCTCCAGGAAAGATGTAAAAACTGCGATTATTTACTCTGCACCTGTATCTCTCAGCCTATTGCTAGCAAAGGATCACCCGAGGCTTTTGAGAGAAATCCAAGGGGTATGCTTGCACTTGACTAATATTTGGCACTTGGAGAATAATAAATACTTAGCTTTCAGATAAGCAAAACGTTATTGTTTTATAAAATCATCATTTGAGTGTTGTAATTAAAAGCATTTTAATTAGGCATTGCCAATTACGCCTACAAGTCAGCACTGACAACGACTTGTCATCCACACGGGAATCTATCCCAAAGAAGGAAAGGGACTCAGCAAGCGGTTTTTCTCTGTTATTTTTTAGACCATTTTCTATAGCTGCCTGGACTATTGGTGAGCAGCTGAGTAAACCTGTCTAAGGGGAGAAAAAATAGGGGAAATGTCCTCAAATAGG
Source organism: Phoenicopterus ruber ruber (assembly GCA_009819775.1). Classification (NCBI taxonomy): domain Eukaryota; kingdom Metazoa; phylum Chordata; class Aves; order Phoenicopteriformes; family Phoenicopteridae; genus Phoenicopterus; species Phoenicopterus ruber. Next base: position 4,182,805 of record CM020230.1, on the reverse strand, counting down.
AGGAGAGTTGTAAAGAGGAACATAACCATCTATTCTCCACGTCTGCGGTGGAGAGAACAGAAGTCAGTGAGCTTCTCTCAGGTTGGGAAGGGTCGGTAAAGTAGACAAGGTATAAGGAAAAATGGCTTTTGACTCTGAGGATAGTGAAGGACTGGGGTAGATCAGCCAGCGGGCCTGGGGGGTGAGGGAGAGGACGTGGCTGGGAGTGTCTATTGCTGAATTTAAAAGGAATAGGTTAGATATAGGCTCCTGTCAGAAAGAGCAAACATGAAGGTGGTCTTGTTTGGGATCAACTTTGTGAGGTCCCTTCTAGCCCTACTCTTCAGGATTTTTGTCACGTGTCATACTTTATGCTAAATGGCAAACTTTTGAGGTGCCTTGTGTGGCCACGTCTCGGGTGCCTGATTCCGGGCCAGCTCATACAGGCGACTGCTCATCTCACACCTTCCACTCACTCCTTTGGCATCTGATGGGCAAGATCTGGATTCCGGGGCAATAAAAGCTGCCGAACCCTTTGGCTTTGCAATGTGCAGGAGACTCCACAACCCGGATCAGAGTCTGGTCCTACACCTTTAAAATGCAAGGAAATTGCATCTGGCAAGTCTGGCGTCTCCCTTGCAGGTCTGTGAGCGCGCTGGCAAGCACGCAGAGCAGTCAGCGAGCAGCAGGCAGCTGTCCCGCTGCATATGGAAGGGAGAAACCCCCGAGCGTTGGCTCTCTGTGTCACGCAGCGCTGAGAGCAACACTTGCCATTTGGGTCTAATTTACGATTATCCCACTCACTTCAGAAAATCCTGTTTATTTTTCCAAGACATTAATTTTTTGGACCGCAGAACAATTTTTAGCCGAGTTTGTAGTCAGATGCCGAGGACGATGCTGCTGCCCACGAGCATGCTGCCCCTGGCGTACAGCTGGCACTCGTGGGAGGGGGCGTGAGGACACGAAGACAAGCTCCCACCAGACCGGCTTTGTCCCAAGCCACCTGCTCACCTCTGTTCTCCTTGATTCATTCCTTACTGCCATCCCCTCAGAGTCTCCATCCCAAGCACCTCCTATGCTTTTCTGGGAAAGATTTTCCATAATAGGAAGAACTTTCCATTAATCCCTAGTGCATGACAGAAGAGAGAGAGGGAAGAGAGGTTACTGTGCTGGCCGCTGTCACTTGTCCATGCAGAAGCTCTGGTGGTATCGCTCTGGGCTTTCTGGCTGTCCCGTCCTGCTCTCACTTAAAGCCGCAGAGGAGTTCGCCTTCCAGTGCAGGGCAAGTGGAGTCCTCCCGTAATGATGCTCCCATAGGTACCACCTTGTTCTCAGATTCCTGTGTTTGTCCTGGACCCAGAGCAAGGCCACTTGGAGAAAGCCTGGATTCACCACAAGCCTTTTCAAGCCAACTTGAGGAAGACTTTAAACTTCCTGGAGCAGTAAATTTTAAAGGATTTTTTTCTATGACGACATTAATATCGGGCCTGGGCTGTTCTCCCCTCTGTGGGCGAGATCACCGTTATGACCTTTGTATAATCTATGTATTCATACCAGGAGGAGATGAGCGAAAGAGGCCACTTGTAGGTTACGTTCCCACCAACACCGCTGCCACTTTCACACCGCAGACCGTGGGACCGAACCCAGCTCAGCACTGGAAGCAGATTGCTAACCACCCCAAGGCTTCCCTGCTCATCAGGTTAACCTCCTTTAATTAAAGCAGCAAAAGGCGGATCATCTAGCACCCGTAACTTGCTCGGAAGCATATTTAAAAGATCCCTTCCATTCACTTTTTTGGCAAGAGATGAGCCGATACACTTACAGCTTTTAAGCTGGGAAGATGATATTCTCCGGTTACAGGCTGCCTATGGAGTCGGGTGAGGATTTTAATAAAAGCTCGCTGAAATGCTCTCAGTGTGCCGTGATTGCTGCGGCAGTGTGCATCGCTGGTGAAACTGAAGGGAAAGGCATTTCTTCTGAGAAACACTTTTTAGCAGCTAAATATTTCATTTCCAAAAGTAAATCATTTGACAAATCCACTGCTGCTGATCCCGTTTTTTTGTTAACTGCAGAGACCCGCCTTATTATTCCGTATTTAATAGATCAAGGAAGATGAACCAACAGCCTTTGGGCGCGGTTTCAGAAATGCTTGACGTTCACCCTCACCCTTTACCGGCTCCTGCAGACGTGTGACCCACAAAGCAGATCATCCTGATACACCATCTTCAGAGCAATTTATTAGGCTGGAAAACACCCAACACGGGACCCTGTAGGGAGCTGCTTGGAAGCCAGAATGGCTCTGTGCTAGGCTAAGGACAGCCTAGGACACCGGCTTAATCCATGGATTGTAATCCAGTCCTTCTGGGCTGATTTGAGGACAGGACTCCTCCTCCAGTAGGGTGGGGGAGAGAGATAGGGCTGGCTGCCCCTCCTGGGGCGGCAGATCTGGACGCTGGGCACAGAGCTGCCCACCACTTCTTCCCTGCCAGAAAAGAGAAAATCTCCTCATTCCAGAGAGAGATAATTATCCCTGATTGACCAAGTCCTCAGTCTCTAATCTGCAAACAGCTGCCAGTACATAATCACCCTCCTCATTAAAAGTGACAATGCTCCTGCTCCTAGCTTCACCCACACCCTCTCCTCCTGCGCTTGCTTGACATTCCCTCTCATCTCCTCCCACTCCTCGCTGAGCGATCTGATCCCTTTCCAGCAGCTCATCCTGAGCACCATGGACAAAAAGAAGTGGTGACGGCTCTTCCTTCTGCACACCCTTTCCGGCAAATTAAGCCAGAGCTGAACCCATGAACCTCGGATCAACGCTGGTTGCCTTTTGCTGCTGCTTGAACCTGCGATCCTAATTCAGACCCAATTGCTCTCCTGTATACAAGCGCTCCTCATTTTATCTCAGTGCCAGAGATGTTATCGAGGCCATCATGATAAAAAGGACTGGCTGTTTCTGTGGATAACGAGAATAGTAGCTACAGGGGAATGACGTTCTCCTGGCACTCGGGCTGGAGCATCAGCAGAGCGCTCGGAGCAGAAGCTTCTTGTCAGGGCCAGGAAGACACTGGCCGTCTCAGTTGCATTGGGCCTGCTCTCAGCGCCTCTTCCTTTCAACCTGCTCCTGCCAGACATTGCTCAGAGACAGGATATGTGGTCACCTCTCCTCTTCTGCTTTTACTCAGCAGTATCTTAAAAAGTTGCTCATCTGGGATGTCTCTCAGCCTCTTATATCAGCACAGTTCCTGTCTAGCACAGGCTTAAGTAACAGCTATCATTGATAGCTCCCCATGAGTATTTGCCTGTCTAAATTGCCCCATTTAGTTCGCAAATGTTCTCATGTTATTCTGAATTAAATGAGACACCCTTACCAATTTTCTATGATGTGGAGCAGGCTGACGTCTCAAACTGCCTGCTCCGTTCAGAGGAGAAACTAGAGAAACCACTCGCTGAGTGGCAAAAGGCCTCATTCTGTCCACGCCTCGTCTTTCATGCCCATGCAAAAGTCTGTGTGCACGTGTGCCTGCGTGCCTGGGGGGGGAAGCGATTTGCACTCCACTTGCCAAGGTGGAGATAATGACAGAAAGCGAGAGGCAGGTCTCATTGGGTCTCAGACTCAAGGCCCCTGCGCGTATTCCCGTGGGAACTGGGGTTTTTAACTGGGGTCAGTTTTAAAGCCTCGTTTTGAGGCAGTTCCAGCCGTGTGTGGGACAGGCTGCTGGAAAATGGAGCTGTTTTTGCTGCTGGCTCTCCCTCGGCCCTTCTGGGGCCAGCGTTGGGCGCGGCATCCTAATAGCAGCTAATCCCATCGCACGAGTGAAACAGCCCTAAATCATCCCTGTCTGATTCTTGACTCCAAAGAGACATTTCATGGGTGATTGTGAGTGATACAGTGTGCGGTAATGGATGTATTTAAATGGGATTTATGGGTGACACCTGTCACATAGACCCTTCCATCAGTGACAGGCTGGAGAGATTTACACAGTGACGCTGAGATGTGAGCTTGTTGTAATAGCTCCCTCAGTCACCGGAGAGCGTTTGAGCCTTACAGCATTTGTCAGAAGCGCAAACTGGGCTGCTTTGGCCACTGTATGATATGGCACTACACAAAATCAGTGGCAAGGAGTTGAGTGCATCCTGGCACCCGTCCATAGTGGATTTCTTTAAACCCCAAAGCTCTGCTCGCCTTTTGGGCAAATGTTGTAGGAGGTGTTTGGATGAGCCATTGGTCACAAGAACTTCACAGGAGCAAGGAGCGCTCAATAAGGTCACTGCCACACGACTTCTCCTTGCCCCTGTGTGCTCCCCACCCTTCCCTTGTCCCTGCTTCCTGGTGACTCTGGCTAAGGCTGTCACTCCAAGGGTCCCAGCTTGCCTGGACCCCCAGCTGTGCCATCAGGTCGTCTCCCCCATTCCTGCATGGACCATTCAATCCAGGTTCTTGTCCTCCACTTCTCCAGGCAGCCAGTCTTCTCCCTGCATCTCCAAGCTGCAATTCGAAACGCTCTCCCCCACCTCCTTATTTACTTCATCTGCAGGCTCCACAGCAGACGTTTCTCCCAGCCCCATCCAGAAAAGTCTTCCTGCTCCTTCCCGCCAGAGGATTAGCAAGGATATCTGCAATGAGATTATTTCTAGGAGACCACTTACGCTGTCCTGATGCTAACTCGCAATGTCAGCTCCGCTCAGGCACAGCCAGACCGCAGGAAGGTTCCAGGCATGATTTCTATTGTTTAAGATTTTATTTAGGGGGGGGCTGGTAGATCGATTTATTTTTTTTCTCGTTGCTCTTTCCCCAAAGATCTGTCTTTTGCTATTTATGTGAAGCAGTTCCTATCGCAGCACACACAGACACGCGTGCGCGCGTATCAAACAACTGAAGTCACCGATCAGTCTAAACATGCACAATGTGCACAACATTTTGCTCCCTGAGCTATCAAAGGCGGCTGGATACTACCTTGAATTGACCTGTGGGAGTTGGCTCTGCGAGAACATTTTCTCACTAGCGACATGATACATTTCTTGGTTCTTGGGCTTTCTTTTTTTAATATATATCTTTATAATTCTGCCATAAGGCAGCCATGGATTTGTAAAATTAGCCTGTCATAACAAATTCATGTCCTCATCAAAGGCTGCTGTTGTGCTTCCTCCCAGACTGGAGCATTCGCAGACTAAAGCCGCATTATCACAGTAATTTCAAAGTTCAATAGTGTATTTTCAGAAGCAATTGCTTTTAAATGCGGTTTGTTACGTAACAGCAAATTTAGACTTACACTTACCTCAAAATGAAAATGAAATTCTTTAAATAATAAGTCAGCTCCTGTTCACTCTTGTCTCTGCTTTTTCTTGTTCTAAAGTGATCCAGTTGCAGTTGGTGCCCCTGAAAGAGCAAGGTTAGAAGCACTATATAAAGCCTTTTTATCGCAAAGAGGGGGATTTTCAAACCCAGAGGAAAGTGGTTTCCACATTTTTAATCTCTCAGAAGTTACTCTTTCACATGACTCTTGGGCCTGAATGAGAACCTCTTCCGCGGAGAGGCCCAGGGCAGACCAGGATTGAGAGTTACAGATGGCTATGCCGGAGGCTAGGGTTTGAGGAGACGGGGAAGCTGTAGGTTAGGAATGATAAGAACATTGATGGAAACCTTTCTGATCAGTAAAACCCCTATCACTAACCCAGAAAGCCTCTTCCTTCTGACGCAGGACATAATCTTTTTGCTTCTGGATAAATCAAGCCCCCCTGTTGACACGGTTGAGTAAGTTGTTCTTGAAATCTTGTCTCCTTGTTCTCCTGATTTTCCTCCTGGCTCCACAATTGCTCGTTCATGATGTTGATCAGAAAACTGGCCTCCTCACTCAGGATTTCCATGGGGATGTCCTGTTTTTGACCATTTCTTGCCCACAGAGAGCTGCCCAGCCTCCCTCCCTACTCACACTCTGCACATCCACCTCTCTACCCCAGATGGTCTTGCCTGAGATTCATCTCATGTTCTGGGGAGATGCACAGCTTGGACGTGTACAACTCAGGAAGCCACTGTGAGCATCCTTGGCTGGCAAGAGAAAGGGAGCACAATTCACCTGACCTGTCTGAAATGTCTGCTTTAGGTAGTTGTCTTCATAAATATCCTCAAAACCACCTCGATACCACTCTGCAAATCCACCCTGAAGACTTTGTGTGTCCAGAGACGGGCAACGGAGCTGGGGAAGGGTCTGGAGCACAAGTGCTGTGAGGAGCGGCTGAGGGAGCTGGGGGGGTTTGGCCTGGAGAAAAGGAGGCTGAGGGGAGACCTTCTCGCTCTCTGCAACTCCCTGAAAGGAGGTTGGAGCCAGGGGGGGTCGGTCTCTTCTCCCAAGGAACAGGCGACAGGACAAGGGGAAACGGCCTCAAGTTGCGCCAGGGGAGGTTTAGGCTGGATATTAGGAAACATTTCTTCCCTGAAAGGGCTGTCAGGCCCTGGCACAGGCTGCCCAGCGCAGTGGTGGAGTCACCATCCCTGGAGGGATTGAAAAGACGTGTAGATGTGGCGCTTGGGGACATGGGTTAGTGGTGGCCTTGGCAGTGCTGGGGTAATGGTTGGACTCGATCTTGGAGGTCTCTTCCAACCAAAACGATTCTATGATTCTATGACTTTCCTTTCCCCTGGCAGCAACCCACAGGTCCTGGGTTGTCTTATAATACAATTTGGGGACGCAAGCACTGAGCCCTGTTACTGCTGAATCAACACCGACACGTCTATTGGCTTTTGTGAGAACTACGGTCAAAATGGTCAGGTTTGTGAGCCTAAAGGCACTTTAACTCAAGATGCTGATTATCCCAAACTACCGTCTATGTACAAAGATGTCTAATAATTTATATGACCGTGAGCTGAAAAGCTGCAGGAATTTGAGTCTGTAAGCCCAGTGCTTACCCTGCGGTTAATTAAGGTTATCTCTTTATTTGTCTTTTCCCTCGTGGGGTCTCAGACAGCAACAATCCCAGCGAACAGAAGATGCTCTTAAGTTAACCTTTCTTTTCTTGGCAGTTTGGGAAATTATAGCTTATTGATTGCAAATAAATTCCCTACCAACCTGTGCTCTAAGTTGCAATGATGTGTAACAAAACAAACCGTAACGGACACAGAGCTCTCAGGTCCCCTTGCATGCTGGGGGTAGCGTGTTTTATCCAGGCCCTTCTCATAAAATACGCTCAATAACCAGCAGAGATGATGTTAGAAGAAGTCGTACATGGGCTTTACCAAAGAGCAGACAAACCGTGTGACTGATGTGGGAGCTTTGGGGAAGGGGGGGTGTTGGGCGTCATGGAAATGTGTAGAAACAGATGCTGACTTTTGAATGGTAACTGCTGCATTTTGACTGCGGGGTTTGAATGCTCAGAGGTGTCAGGCTCAGAGCCTGGTTCGACCCAGGCTGTGAGAAACAGGGGAAGTGTAAAGAAATGGGGGCAAAATCAGCAAAATTGGTTCCCAAGACCACAGAATCACAGAATGACAGAATGGTGGGGGTTGGAAGGGACCTCTGGAGACCACCCAGCCCAGCCCCTGCCAGAGCAGGGTCACCCAGCGCAGGCTGCACAGGGCCGCGTCCAGGCGGGTTGGAATCTCTCCAGAGAAGGAGACTCCACACCCTCCCTGGGCAGCCTGTGCCAGGGCTCGGGCACCTCACAGCGAAGGAGTTTCTCCTCACGTTCAGGCGGAACTTCCCGTGTTCCAGTTTGTGCCTGTTGCCCCTTGTCCTGTCGCTGGGCATCACTGAGAAGAGTCTGGCCCCGTCCTCTTGACACCCACCCTGGAGATATTGATAAGCGTTGGTGAGGTCCCCTCTCAGTCTCCTCTTCCTCAGGCTGAACAGCCCCAGCTCCCTCAGCCTTTCCCCACAGGAGAGATGCTCCAGGCCCCTCAGCATCTCTGTACCCTCCGCTGGGCTCTCTCCAGTAGCTCCTCGTCTCTCTGAACTGGGGAGCCCAGAACTGGACCCAGGACTCCAGATGGGGCCTCACTAGGGCAGAGCAGAGGGGGAGGAGAACCTCCCTCGACCTGCTGGCCACACTCTTCCTGATGCCCCCCAGGATGCCATTGGCCTTCCTGGCCACGAGGGCACATTGCTGGCTCATGGCAAATTTGTGATCTCCCAGGACTCCCAGGTCCTTCTCCGCAGAGCTGCTTTCCAGGAGGTCACCCCCAACCTGTACTGGTGCAGGGGGTTGTTCCTCCCCAGGTGCAGGACCCTGCTCTTGCCCATGTTGAACCTCATGAGGTTCCTCTGCACCCAACGCTCCAGCCTGTCCAGGTCTCGCTGAATGGCAGCGCAGCCTCTGGCGTATCAGCCAGTCCTCCCAGTTTCGTGTCATCAGCAAACTTGCTGCAGGTGCGCTCTGTCCCTTCATCCAGGTCCTTGATGAATAATTTGAACAAGACTGGGCCCAGTACTGACCCCTGGGGAACACCACTAGCCACAGGCCTCCAGCTAGACTCTGTGCCGCTGATCACAACCCTCTGAGCTCTGCCATTCAGCCAGTTACCACCACCACCACCGCTGGCCTCTTGCATAAGGGCGAACCTCACCCAGAGAGGTGCTTTACACAGTGCTTGCAAATAACAGAAAATTGCCCAAGAGGCTTCCAGTGTCCCCAGCTGTGTCCCCAGGCGAGGACGTAGCTGCTGTGGTTTGGAAATGGAAAGGCTTTTTCTGTGCTAGGCTAGGAGCACCCACTGACCTGCCACTGGAGTCATCGCGTTGGCTTTTCAGGAGGAGCAGACAGCTATTGGTCATTCGAAGGAAAGTTCACAGGCCTCTCAAGATTTATATCTTTGCTAAAGGCTGATTCAATCACAGAAAAAACAAAATATTGGCTATTGGCTGCCAGTCACTCCTTGCTTAATCGTTTCATCATCCAGTTATGGAGGAGGAGCTGTACTACAGCATAGAGGTGAACCAAGACTAAATAGTGAGCAATACGGAGCAAACAGTGAAAGCAAAAGGCTGAATGTCTTAGCATAAAGTTCACAGGATGAATTAATGAATGATTTTCATAGAGAAATAAGAACTATATTCTCAGAGGAGATTACTCACAATGAACAATTCGATCAGATCCAGCCTGAAGAAAGGAAAAGGGTAAGAATAAATAGTCCTTCTCCAAAAGGAAAGGCTATTAATACTGCAATGTCTTAATGGTTCACACGAGGACCATTGTTATCAAGTGTATTTATTAATAGCCCGGATGCCTGAGAGCTCGTTTCAATGCATGAGCAGTGAAAAGAAAATTTGTGGATAAATATGAAACTACATATAATGGTCAAGTCTTGAAAGCTCAGTTCGGAAATTCTGCAAGTTCCACGATGGGGCAGTGCAGTGGCTGAACAAATTTGGTGCATAAAAGGCAAAGTAATGGAAATCGGAAGGGACAATCTGAACTATTTATGTCCATTAATGGGTTCTAAATTGACTGTAACTGCTCAATAAAAGCTCATCGTCAATGTGAAAATGCGATGAGAACATCTGCTGGGTGTGCAGAAGCTGTCAAAAATTAAACAAAATTTGTGAGCTAAGAAAGGAAGCAAGAAAGAAATGAAATTAAACATGGTCTTGGAGGGTCACACCACCAGAAACCTCTGTGCTTGGAGGCTCGTGCCCAGCCCTCACAGCACTGTGCTGCAAAACCACTGTCGTCACCTCCTCTAGCTCATGACAGCAGGAGTTTGGAGAACAGATTCACCCCAGGAGAAGGCTTTCCAGACCTCAGTCCACCAAGGGCTGGGAGAAGTCCTTGTTTTCCAGCCTTGACACAATTATGTGTATATCTCTGCCGTCAGGTCAGATGTCCTCCTGCGCCGGGGAGATTATTCACACCTACCCCTAGTGTTTCTCACCTTGATCCTCCATCAGACCAACCCAGGACAGCCGGCATCATCCCTGTGCACTGGTAATACCAAAATAACAGCCAACAAACAGGGAGCCATCCAAAAACCTCTTCCAGAGTTGGCGGCTCCTCCCTCACCCTTGCTGATGGCCTTGGGGTCCAGCAATGTCCTTCAGCAAGCCAGGTGCTTTGTCATCCTTTAATGGTACTAATTGCCTAATTATCTGCTCCAGCACTGTGGTGGAGCATTTAAATGTTTTAATCTCCACTTCCCCAGGCTCCTTCCTTTGGAAAATGAATACCTATCGCAGGGAGATGAGTTTCTAATTCTTGCATGAAAAAAACCCTCAGCACGCAGCAGCGAATCCCAGGCAGCAGCACCAATCTCACGTCTCACCCCTTTCCACATGGATTCCTCCACCACCCTTTCTGCGTCTGTCGTCTCTGCCTGCGCTGCCTGCAGAGCTGTCTAGGCTGGGCCTTCAGTGGTTTTCACAAGTCTTTTTTTCCCCTGCCTCAGCCAACAATAAACTTCACATTTTCTGTACGAGCAGAGGCTCTTACCTCACCTGCCCTGAACCCTGAATGCCCTCGAGTTGCCTTCACACCCGTACGATCTGTTTGAATTGGGCGTTTGCAGCTGTTCGGGTGATTTGGATTATAAAACTTTACATATGATTTCATCAGCCCCTGAACTTTCGTGCTGGCTTTCTGCGCTGGCTGCTAGAGCACCTGTCAGCAGACACTTGTAGTTCTCCAAGTTTCCTGCTCCAAAACCTTCTCTCGTCCTAAGCCCACCACTGTGGACATGGATGTTTGGCAGAATGTTTTCCCTTGGAGTACAGCTTGTCTTCAATCACCTTCCTTGCAGCGCAGCACTTAATACAAGTCACGTAGCTCTTTTCCTTTTCAGCTGATACACATAGTAAGTTAAAATGCAATCTTATGCCAATTCCATAAACAAGCTTCCAGCTAACATTCTCTCCCTAATGTCCTCTACTCTCTGCTTGGGTACTTAAAATCTTCCATTACTCTGCTCTTTCTACATATTTTATTGTTTGTTCAAACCACCTTCCAGTCCAGTCTTTTTCTCCCGTACAGACAAGGAGAGATGCTTTTCCCATTTACCTATTTACTGCGTATTTATCTCATAAAGTATGTTGCTAAGCAGGTACTCGCGGTAGAGTCTTCCAAATAAAACTGATGCATCTAAAATATTGTAGAGGTAGCAGTGATTACTGCAGTAAGGAAGGTCCCAATTCCGCATAATTCCACTGGCTTCACTGGAGCAACTCTTCATACAAACTGGGGTAGATGGAAAGCGTTTCCAGTGCTGGCTGCATTAGAAATTGTTATTTTCAGGTGCTCTGAATAGGCTTGCAGAATGTTGTGCTTTGGGCTGAAATTGCCTATAATCAGCACCTATCCCACAGCGATTTTTGAAAGTTTGAGCAGAATTAGGAGAGCTGCTTTTGAATACGGTGAAGAGGAGAAAATCTTTTTTTTAAAAAAATCTTTCTGACCTTTTTTTCTTGGCAGCTCTACAGCTGAACTGGCTGCGGTTTGAAAGATGCAATTTGGCAGGAAAATAGCCCTCACTGGGGAGCAGTGCAGGGCTTTGTATTGCAGGAAATTGGGTTTGATTTGCCCATGCTACAAGTATTCAAAAATTGCAATCTGACCATATGCAGTGGAGGGCTTTTGCTAAGCCGATTAGAGGACATGGAGGCCAGGGAATAAGACTCTGCATGAAGGCAGGAAGGGCTCCTTCGGCGAGGCTCAGCTGGAGATGGGCATGAGGCAAGAGCCACCCACAACCTGCCTTTGAGTCCTGAAAAGCGTTTTCCCCCAGCTTGTACCTCGGGTTTGCTTTTGCATGTTGAACAGTCTGGTCTGTGCACCCCAGTGCATGTAAAGCCATGCTTACGGCCACGCCTGTGCACCGTCCCCCTGTTTTCAATGGCTTTTTTCTGGTTATTGAAGATCATGCGGGATCAGATCCATACTGCATAATGAAATGAGACTTCTTCCTAGGCTGTCTGCAAGTCTGACCACCAGGAAAACTGAGTCCATAGCAATAAACAGGATCCATATTTCTGATCCATTTTAAACCAGAGAAGAGATTTTTCACAAACTTCCTCAGCTATAAGGATTCTTCAAATCCTCTTCCCTCCCATTAAATATTAAATCATTCTCATGCAGACACGAGGCATAGCCCATTTCAAAAAGCAGTGCATAGAGCTGCAGGAATACTGGCAAATCATATTCACATGCACATTCTTTGGAGTCATTGTTAAACTTTGGGGGTAAGCTGACCGAATTAGTGGAACACAATATTTGTCTAAAATAAAAATATCTTTGGACCTGGCAACTGGAAATCAGTTTGCAACACTGATTCCTGATAGATGGTTGTACTGCATGAGCAAATTCAATGCTTCGGGGAAAAGGATCAAGAGACAGGATGAATAAGAGATATAATAACTAAGCATTGAAGAACATGGTCCTTCTGAAACATGGTGCTGGCCATCCTGGACTGATCTGCTATGGCATTGCTCCTTTTGTCACTAAACTGCATTTTCCTAACAGATATATATATATTTTTTTATTCAGAGCCAGTTTCAAGAACGCTGTTTCATGCTGGTTTGTAGCTTACTCTGAAAATATCCCTGCTGGAACCAACGTGGAGGGATAAACTAACTAGTGACCATATCAATATATACACAGAGAGAGGGAGAGAGTTGATTAAATTGAGCTCTTTGCCTTACAAACACTTTCCACTTCGATGTGCCAGGGAGACGAGGATGAGATGTTACGTACACTTCATCTCATCACCTGTAGCCTTTCTCACTCATGTCCACTCAGTCAGATGTGCAATTCATACACTTTGTTCACCCCACTTTGACAATACTTTCCTCATTATTCGCAGCACGAGAGTACATAAAGCATAAAAAGCGAGGCAGCGCTATTTCTGCCCCGTGCTGCAGTAGAAAACCCATTAATTGCGTTTTTGGCAATGAAGCACAATGAGGTACACGCATATAGGACTTAAAGCTCTTTAAATATGCAGGAAACGTTCCCCTAACGAATGGCCTTCGCTACTTCGGAGCTGCTCTGTGAAGCCCAGTGACACAGGAGTGACTTCACCGCACTCGGTGCAACTGCGACGGGAGATGGTGCTTCGGGCAAAGGTGGCAGCGGCTGGCCAGGGCGTGCGGAAGCTGGGGCTGCTCTTTGATCCAGTTGTCAGGAAACCCTGAACCTCCAGGAGTGCTGAAGATAGCGGAAAGGAGGATAATACTATGCAGCTCGATATAAGTTACAACTCAATGAAAAACCTACATCAGCGACCCTTGAGGTTACGGAGATGGTCATTCGGCCATTTCTGTTAATGCTCCGTGATAGGGGCTTCGCTACGTGGCTGCACACCGCTTCTCCCACGATGCAGTAAATCCCAGCGGGTTCTTCCTTCATTTGCAGCCTGCTCCCCATGACAGTGGGCACAAAGAGACAAAGATACGGTACCATTTCCTGCATCTCCATGTACGTCCTCTAATTTGGATGGAACGTTACCTTTTATTACTTGTCCTCGGTTCTTCTCAAGGCACAGACAAAGAGCCACAGGCTGCGTGTCAGGGTGAAGGAAGGTAGTGGGCTCACAGCGAGACACGTGTCTGTGCAGGGCGACGGGGGCTCGAGACCACCCGCTCCGGCTTCCCACGGCGATGCTTTGGGATCCAAACGTATTGTAACTGTAGGTGGGTTTAGGAATGAAGCAGCAACTCGTAGGACCAGGTAATCCTGGTCATTTTAAATTCAGAAATGGCTGCTGATCCAGAGGAACTGGGAAGAAGAGCCCTTAAGAGAGTGAATTTGTATTCTGAGCTTTTACTTCTCACTCACAGCTGTCTGAAAAACGTCACTCCCCCACCCAGCAACTCAATGAGGAGAAGAGCATGAGGAGAAGGAAGAGCTCAGATCTGGATGGGCTGTTTGTCAGGTATGAATTCTCTCATCCAGCCACTCTCACTTCTATTCAGCACATGTAATGAATGTCTGAAAAATCTGGAAATTTATGTTCAGATCAATGGGAGCTGATTAATTACCTAAGATGTATTCAGATAACAGAGTTGAGAGGAAAAGCAAAGGCAATGCTTTCAAAAATGCTCAATGAAGTAAACCAAGTACATTGAGAATATGTTTAAAGAGTAAGTGCAAAGACAACCCAGGCAAGCGGGGTATCAAAGAAAGGAGACATCCAAAAGCCAGTCTTACAATCAACAACATAGACATGAAGGAGAAAAGAAATCTCTAAAGCTATTAAAAATCTGGAAGCCTATTAAAAATGGATGAAAAAAGGTACAAGGAAATCAAATCAAGAGACATGGAGTGGCACTTGCGAAAGAAACCTTTAACAGAGTGGAAAAATTACTCTGTGATCCAAGTGAATTTAAATAGTGGCTCCAGCGACGATGGAGAACGGCACTTTCTTATTTCACAGACCCGCTCCTAACAGACGAAATGACGCTGTGCTTTCAGTCTGGGGGGGTACACCGGGGGGGCCATCCTGCGTGTCCAGCCGTGGTGTCCCCACCTCAGCTGGTCAATGACACAACTGCTACTTCAAAATCGAGGCTCTGCTCTGCCTCCTGCTTCAGCCGCAGGATCAGCTAATCCCGCTCATGTCTCGGTTGTGTGTTTCGAATCGGGAGGACCACCGTGAAAGCCAGCAAGGGGAAGGTTAGTGCAAGCGAAAGCTGAATCTGTCTCTCAACTCCCTCCTGCGCTAGTAACCCTCTCAACACCCTGATCTGCCAGGGGCCCTGCGGAGATGCTGTGCCCAGCCTGCGATGCTTGCCGCAGCTCCGCACTCTGTGGGCTTTAAGTATTTTGTCCAGTGTCGTGGTTTAACCCCAGCCAGTGTCCGAGTACCCTGCAGCCACTCGCTCACTCCCCCCCTCCCCAGTGGGGTGGGGAGGAGAATCGGAGAAAAAGGAAAACTCATGGGTTGAGATAAAAACTGCTCACCAAGACAGCAAAGGAAAAGATAATATTAATAATTATATTATACATTAGTAATTATAATAATAAAAAATATAAGGATAATAGAATATATAAAACAAACAATGCACAATTTCTCACCACCCGACGACCGACACAGCCTGTCCCGAGCAGCAGGCAGGGAACAGGAATATTCCCCAGCAGCAATCTCAGAACAGCAAGTTCCAGAGAGAGCAGGCGAGGGAACGAACAGCCAAACGAACGAACAAAAAGGCCCAAATGAACGAAAAAAGGGAAAAAGAAGGGAACTGGCCCACTGGCTGACCCCCACTTATCCCGGCCATGCCGTCTCTGGTATGGAACACTCTCTTTGGCCAGTTTGGATCAACTATTCTGGCTCTGCCCCTCCCAAGTTTTTGTACCTGCACATTGGCAAAACCTGGGAAGCTGGAAGATGTCCTTGATCGCTGAGCAGCAACCAACACCATCAGTGTGTTGTCAACATTCTTCACACACTAAATCCAAAACACAGGAGCTGCCGGAAAGAAAATTAGCTCCATCCTGGCCGAAACCAGGACAGTCCATGGAGCTGACTCTGAGCAATGGAAGGGGGAGAAAGCCAAGGTAATATTGCCACACAAGAAAGCTGATGGTTTTATGTCCAGCCCCAAAGTAGAGCCCTTCTGCAAAGGACTAACGTTTTTTCCAAGACGTGATGGGAAGCCCCTTCTGCCCCAGCATCAGCTGCCTTCTAGAAGCACAGCAGACCCAAGCATCAATACCTTGGATGAAAGCAGGTGCTTGTGGAGGTTAGAAAAGCCTTGCCCAGTCCTGTCCCTTCCAGGTGAATATCGCCCAGGTCTGGCTTCTTCTCCTTCAAGTCCCATCTCTCCCAGGTGAAAATCTACTGGCAGCTCCACTTTTCCCCACTTTCTTTCTTTCAGCTTTACTTTGTCTGCAGAAGAGTCAACACTAACACCCAAAACATGACTCCAGTGGCAAAGGAATTAAAGAGTTACCCCCAAACCAGGAGATTTTTATAACAGAATCATGAGGATTTTATGTGAAAGGTTGAATGTGCAGAGAGACCAGAGGCACTTGGGTGGTGACCAGCACTGCTGCACCTCCAGGCAAAGCAAGTCAAGCCCGGCCGTGCTGCAGGGGCTGTGACTCACACTTTTCACCTCCTGCCCAGCCACTTCTTTCACTCCCCCCTCCCTAGCTGTGAGACCGGAGGATGAGAAAAACCCTCCAGCATCCACACCATCTAGCCCACCAGGAATGTCTCTGTCTCTTCTTCAAGCCTAGGTTTAGTTTCCTCCTTCCCCTAATCTTCAGGAGACTGTTCCGGATCATTACAACTCTTCTGTTAAAAATCTACTTATAACTTCCTAAATGCTTTCATGGCCAGCATGTTGCATTTGTTCTTGTTCCAAGATAGTCTTCTAGCTTAAATAGCTTTCTTTCTCCTCTCTGTTTATTCCTTCTCTCGTCGCAGTCATGTCTCCCTTGGCCATTGCTTTTTCCTATTACACCAGCCAAGCCCTTCCTCTCCCCGGGCAGACGAGCTCTCAGCCCGCACAGCCCCTTCTGCAGCCTTTCTCTGCACCCTCCCGTTCTCTGGCCTTCAACCGGGGTGGCGAGAGATGTGCGGTGGTCCTGGACGCACCTGGGCAGGGGTGCAGACTCATAGTCACCCATTCCTAGGGGGAAAATGTTGCCTGGAATAAGCACATTTGCCTTTCTCAGAGCTGCACCATGCTGGCAGCTCACCATCCCCCTGTGACAGATAAGTGGAAACAACTTTCACTCCTGTTCTGTCATTTCCAAGTGATGAGGCCCAAGCTTCAAGCAGAAATTCATGTTATTAGTCCCAGCGTGCCCAGCTCTGCACTTTGTACTATTACATTTCATTCTGTTTCTATTACTTCCCTCGTCAGGATCATCCGACTGTTTTATTTGTTATACTTGATCCAATTTTCCATTTACCTTCAGGTCTTTAATTATTCTTTCCTTGCAAATTTATTCTAAGCTTTGCATATCGTCGATGTCTCTAGTTGCCTGGATCCTTTATTTCTTTTTTTAAACAGGAGGACCGGGCTTGCCATTTTCTCCTGCTCGACTCATGTATTAAAAATCCTTAAGAGTGGACTCGTGATTTCATGTGCCAGTTCTTTTAGGAGTCTGGGTTGGATTATTTGTTCCCCCTGGCTTCAGTGCATTAAAGCTCTTTCAGTTTTACTTTCACCCTGGATGCTGAAATTTCCATTTTTATAAATCTTATGCCCATTAGCTATCATCCCTGTGCCCTTGTGTCCTGAAGCAGCATCTTTATTGAAAACTGAAGTAAAGTACTCATTTAGGTTTTTTGCTGTAAGTACATTTATTTTTTATGTCATCCATCTTGCTTTCTTTTTTGTCCGTGTGACCTAAGATTTTTTGCTTAAAAAAAAAATACGTATTTGCAAGTTGTAACTCAGCTTGAGTTTTGGCAAATCTCGTTGTAGGTTTGCAGGTTTTGCACTCTGAGGGAGTTTGTTGATCAGTCACTTCTTCTGTCCCTTTCAGGCTCTCTGCTTTCCTGCAATCTCTCTTCCAGGACACCGGCTGTATATTTGCTCCCTTTGCCTGGAAAGCGCCTTCCAGGTCGATTTTGCAGCTTTGACTTCCCAAGGTGTCCCTGCACTCCGGCCCCAGCTCTCCCGTAGAGAGCACGAGTAGAACTGGCTGCACGTTCGCTGTTTCTCAAAGTCTGCCCTTCCCAAATAAAGATCAGGTTTGGTTCATCCTTCTGTTTAAATTGAACCAATCTGCGATCGCCCCATCCCAGTTCTTCTCTGCATCCAGCTCTTCTATAATGTCCTTGCTGGTTTACCAGGACGACCCGTGGAACGGCTTCCCCTGCAGACCCTCGTGCCTCCTGGGGCTTGGATGCAGGCTGGGGAGCCGTAGCTCCAGCCGAGGAGTCAGGGGGCCTGGAGCGTGCAGCTCGGCCAGCATCGGGAACGTCTGCCATAAGGCTGGTGGGACAATCCCGATTCATTGTCAGCTCATGGTCCCACCTGAGGACCCTGCACGGCCAGGATGGGAGGTGGGAATCCAAGCTCCGGAAAGCACTGTTCGTAGAGTCTGCAGGTCACCCTGTCCCCTCTCCCGCCGGGAATACTCTGACCATTGCTGCTTTTGACATCACTGGGTAGCTGAAGAAAAAGCAGCCAGATTCTCATCTTCAACAACCTCGTTCCTCTGCAAAGGCTTATGGCAACAATAAAATAAAAAAGGAAACAAGAAACTTTTCTAAGAAGTGAGCAGCCTTTCCCCTGCACACATGGTTCCTGCGGTTTGGTTCATGTTTAAAAGAGCTCGTGTTACTGATACTGCAATTCAGATCTGACGGACAAAAAGGCTCCCCTGTAGAAAGCCGAGGTTTCTCATCTGCATTTCTGCTACTTGAAGATTTCTTCTTCTACTAGAAGATTTCTCATGTGTCTGCAAGTGCAGTGTCTCTGGATGGTTTTCAAATGACCAAAACCAACCAAAGAAAAGGCAGTTTTAAGGTAGGCCAGTGTTAGAGGAGAGACCCTGCAGAGTTCTGTTCCACGCTGAGATATTCTGCAGCAAAATGGGGCATCCTGCATGAACCATCCTCATCCTCTGTAAAAGGGGACATGATGGAGTTGGAATATTGCATTTTCACGTGGTTTGGGGTTGTTTTTTTAATGAGGTTCATTATTTCAGTGAAATCTAATTACTGAGGAGAGACAACAAGCTTCACTAGTGGTTAGAGTCCAGTGGGAAGCCTTTCCCATCCCACTGAAAAATACTGAGATGTTAAAGGCTTTCCCAATTTGTACTGAGATGAAACCAAGACCTTTTTGATTAAAAGAACAAAGCGACATTCCCCTGTGTTTAGGGGCACTCCCAGGTAAACCTGGGCCCAGCTCTGCCTTCGGCCTGAGCTAAACCAGTAGCTCACGTCCAACCGAATCCCGTGTCCGCTGGGGAGGAGCAGGGCTTGCTCACGCTCTGCCCTCCCCGGCGTTTATACAACGTGCCGAGAAGGGCGAGGAGTCTCCTCCGCTCGCGCAGAGCCAGGGGAGCGCAGGAGCGGGGTGAAGCGAAGGGAAGAGTCGCGCGGGCCTGGGGCGGGCGGGAGCGGACGGCTCAGGGAGAAGGGGAGGCCGTCGGGGCCGTGGTGGTCCCCAGAGAGGCACTGCTGAAATGCAGGGGCACAGGGCGAGTAGGGCAGCGTGGGCACTGGCCACCTCTGGTTTCCAGCTGTTGAGTTCGCATGTGGAGGCTCCTTGCTGAGGAACCAGCCTGGGGGGCCCAGTCCAACCGCAGCGGTACCGACGTAAGCCAGGGCTGCGGAGGAAGGATCCTCTCCTGCTCCCTCCCACGAGTGTGTGTGCTGCAGCTCTCATTCATGGCCTCACCAAATGCTGAATCCAACCCATGACATAAAGCAAGGTGCTGTTAGAATAACAACATAAATCTTCGTCTTTGGAATGACAAGTCAGCTCTAATGCAAAAGGGAAGGAGGAGAGAGAGAGATTTTTTAAATGCATTTGGTCAAGTAAAGAGTTCTAGGTTTTGTTCAGACTCTTGACTTTCTTCAGAGTAAAATAATTCCTTTACTAATGAGGTCCAGCCCAACTTAGGAAAAGAAAGTGAGTTCGTTCAGCAGATGCATCTTTGTTACTCCTCTGATTAAACAAAAACATGATTTCTAGATAGTGGGTTTTTTCTATCTGATCTCCCAGATCTAATTATTTGCCATGCAAAAAACCTTTTTCTAATGAAATCCAACATGCACGAATAAAGACCAGCGCGGCATTGACAATGACATCTTTTGCTTCGATTCTTGCAAACAGTACCAAAGAATCATCTTCTTAACAGCGCGGGGAAGTTTTGGTGAGCGCTGATGATAGAGCCTGCGACGTCGCTTCTGTGCAGCAGGATTTTCCGTAGGCTGCATTAGTGGGACGGAGCCAACACAAAGGCTCCATCTGAGAGCTCATCAGATACTAATTTACTGCCAGTCCTGCTATAAATAATGCACGCCAACGGGGAGCTGCAATGGCCCTTAGCGGAGTAATGCACTCAGGCTTTCTTCCTCCCGCAGAGGCCAAACCTCACATCTGTGCTGGTACCGCAGGAGAACCTTTTCAAAACCGCCTCGGTGACTTAGGACCATTATAGCAAAGTCACTGGGATTTAGGCATCTTTTATCTCAGTCAAGATATTTGTATCATCTCTGACGGGCTATTTCTTCCTTTATTGGCAGAAAACGCTGGCTAAAAAGCAGAAAGCAGGCAAAAGGTCTGTTTGGGATTTTCCATGGGGATGAGGCGTGGATTCCCTGCGGGGTTTTCCAGTCCCTCCAGTGAGGGCCAGCAGGTCCCTGCAGTGGAGGGAGGACGAGAATGGTCGTAGCTGCACTGTCCCTCATGCTGCTGGAGAGGGTGGCCTGAGAGACCCCCAGAAACAGGAGATGCTGCTGGCAGGGATGGGGAGGAGGACTCATCCTGACCTGCGTCTAAGCCCTGGAAAACGAGACAATTATTTGTCAAAATCAATTTTGTGAAATGCAGTCAAAATATTTTCTGAACATCCATCTGAATGTACTTTTCCCCATCCAAGAGGAGTAGCCAGGCCATCCAGTCTTCCTGGCGTTGCGACGCCTGTGTAGCCAGGGTGGAACCTAGAGCTTCTCCTCCGAGCTGTGCAGTCTGTGGCGCTCCAGGTTTTCAGTACAGGGGGCGGTTTTAGTGACAGACTGGATATTTTTGGTTTCTGTTCCACCTCTTCTTTCTGAAGCATCTTAAGAGATCTTGGCTGACACCTTCCCTGCCTTGTGTGGGTTGGTTTTTTTTTCTCCTTATTTCTTGAGTTAACTCCCTCTTGTGTCCCTTTACAAAACCCTGCTGGAGCGTCGGCCTTTCTACCCACGAACGGACCCAAGACCGCATGGGGCTCGTACTGTTCGTGATGAATAATGTGGCTTCCCTGTAGTTTTCTTCCCTTCCCTTTACTGGCATTTCAATGGTGCTGCAAACTGTCCTGCAGACTTCCAGTGGCTGATATAAGAAGATCTCTTGCTGCTTGTTTCTCTATGGGTATCGGTTTTAGCCCCAAGCCCCCCTCCCCTCCTAACCTGAGTTTCAAACGTACCTGTTGCCTGCCATCCTCAATGCTCCCTTTTATGGGATTAATTAAAGTTGGATTTCCATTTTCAGCAGAATGACTGTGCTTTAATAATCTCTTGAATTATCTCACTAAGCCGAACAGGGCTTGGTGTTTGCCTCCTCCCTTGTTTCTTTCCTGCTTTTTTTTTCCGTGAGAAGTTTAAGGATTTATGTTCTTTCAAATTCTTTTTTTTGTTTGGATTTTTTTTCTTAATTCCTCTTATGTCCCTGTCATGCTGTTCTTCCTGAGAACGGCTCTGGGCCAACCGCTGTGGTGTGGCCAGGCTGCCCCGGTCCACGGCCAGCAGTCTAGTGCCCACCCTGCAGAGCGGGTGATGTCCACCCTGGGGTGCTGCGCCCCATACCACAGACCTCTCAGCCCTGCACCCTGCGCCGCATGTGGCCCCAGCAGGACGCTGGGTTCAAGGTGCCATGGTCCGCACGGAGCAGCAGCTTTCCCTTGGCATTCATAGAGTTTAGGTCCTGGGACGGGGCTGGGGTGCAGCCCTGCTCACCACACTGCCATGTTTGAGCAGTTTTGGGGTAAGGATAATCCATCTTGAGGGGGGGCTGCACCCCTGTGCAAGGAGCTGTGCAGGTGGGAGCACCATCCATGGTGCCCATAAACTCTTCACCCAATACATAGATTTTCAACCCCCATATTTTCGTGCATGTCCAACCCCGACATCCCTCACAAGGGTAGTTCGTCCCTCCATTCATGAAGATTCCGTGGGGCAGGAGAGGCATTTTCCCAGGCCAAGGATCAGTGGTGAATGTGAGGCCCCTACTCCACCCAGGACTGCCATCCTCATCCCCTAAACATTGGCTTGCCATCACCTCCAGGGAGTCCTCAAGGGGTGGAGGCTTCTTCTGGGGAGGACTGTGAACTTAAAAAGCAAATGACGAGAGAGTTGTGTTGCATCCTCCACTTTGTATTCGTCCTGGGGGGTGTTGTGCACGTGCCCGTGCATGGTGCAGGGATGTGCTGGCGCAGCTGAAGGTAAGAGGTGCCCATGGATGGTGTTGGTGGGCTTTCTTGGGCAGAGATCCCCAAGCCAGGGTCACCCTGGTGCTGTGCTGTGCATGGACAGTGCCCGAGCCCCTTGTCACACCTTGGTGGCCAAGGGAACAAGCTGGATCCCCCGGACTCAAGCTGGAGTGGTCCAGCACATACACAGTGAGGGCCAGGGGGGCTGAGCCCAGGCCAGCACGGGGTGCAGGGGGTGCAGCGGGGCCGTGCCCACAGCTAGTGAGGCAGTGCCTGGAGATCATTCAAACATGCAGAAGCTGGTTTTCCTCCTGTAAAGATAGATGCTCTGAAGAAAACTCTTCAAGCTGTCATAAGAACTACCCTACATTCGATATAGCTTCTTGGGACCCTTGAGATGTGTCCCCTGTTTGTATGACAGCATTGTTAAATAGCAACATATCCAAAGGCCCCGAGAAAAAGCCTCTGCAAGGTTTCTCTTGGGGTCTAGTTTGAGATGTAGACCTGTCAGGGGCACCCCCAGCCCCAGCAGCCCTGGGCAGCTGCCCTGGGACCCCACCTGCCCTCCCCGGGCTCCATGTCCAATCCAGCCTGCCCCACGGCTCATCCTACCCCACAAGCTCCCCGTGCCCCAGGCCGAGCCCCGCAGCAAGCACTTGGGCCACAGGGCCAGGAGGAACATGGAGCCCATGCTGGACAGCGGCCACCGCCAAGGAGTAGCAAAATTCAGCCGATGAGAACTTGGGTTCGAGTCAAATTCCCAGTCGCACCATGAGAGTCCCCAGCTTATTAACCACCAAAGCAGCAGCCCAGCTTTGTTTGAGGGAGGATTTAGGAAATCTAGCAAGCTGTTTTGCTGTTAGATGCTGAAAGGGGAAGAACGGAGCTGTAGTATTTTTTTTTCTGAGTCCCTTTTTATCTTTTGGCAGCCCTTTGTACAATTAAATAGCTCCACGGGGATGCCATATGTTGCCAATAGTTTTACACTTCTCAGTAGTGGGAGGCTGGAACGCTTTCCAAATTGACATGATAGGAACCCATTACAAAATTCTTCTCTAAGAGGAACAGCTAAATGTTCTGTCAAGGAACTGAATTAAAAATAGACCAACCGGTATTGTTATCTCCCCAAAAGAATGCACTTGGCATCGCGCATAACGTGGTACATCTGGTGGTACATCTCTGAATCTCTGGTGCCCAAACACTAGTCTGGTAGGGCTGTAAGCGACGAGGTGCAGAGCTGGGTCCAGACCCCAGGCACAGGGTGGTGGCTCTGGGACCTGTCTTCTGTTCCCCATTGCAGCTGACCAACATCAGCCTGGTCCTGCCAAATCCGCTGCCCTGGGCTCTGGGCTCTCCCAGAGAGCCCCTGCCTGGACGGCCTGCCACCACCAGGTACAGCACAGGAGGACCTCACGGGACTGTCTTCACTCTCTAAGCTCCAGCACCTCCCAGAGAAGCTCCTTCCTGGTGTGCTGGAGCCCAAATTCACCCGAGTGCTCCCCAGCTCAAAGCAAGAAAGTGCCAAATCCAACTGCACTTCAGTGCACTCCGCCTGTGCACACAAAACTTGCTCCAGATGGATTTGGTTTCCCACCGTTTGTTGCCTTCACGAAAATACGAATTTTCGCCCTCCCCCATCTCACCTTATCTTTGATTGCCTTGTTCTTTACTTGTTTGCTCAGTGACTCCTCTCTGCAGGGCGGTGACTCGTTCTGCTGTGGGACCGGTGGGGACACATCCAGCACACAGCTGTGGGTGGTGGAAGGGGGATCTCATAATAGCTTGATAACAGCTATTAAGTAAATACCACATACTGGAAAAAAAATGCTTCACTTCAACCTCAAACAGGGTGGGGTTAACTATCAGAACAGAGTTGTTTACCTTGGGCTGAAACGCATGAATAGGGGGACTTTGAAAATCTGCTCCCATGAATTACTGGTTTCTACAAAGGCTTCTGTTATATGGTAGTGACAGCTAAAATAAGCAGAAATTTCTTGGAAGGGTTTTCTTTTTGTCTCAGTTATGCCTTTACTACAATCCCGGAGCATCATTCACACAATCAAAAATTGCCAGTGTGCCGGGTACTACAATTGCCAGTTCGAGCTGCCCCTTTATTTACTCTGATGCTCTGTTGATATTGAGTTGGGTTAAAAAAAAAAAAAAGAAAGAAAAGCGTGGCTGATTCCCACCTGAGTTTGAACTGAGAAACACAGTAAAACAGCGGCGGCAGCAGGAGTCTACCTGTGGTGATCTTTGGTCCGATCAGGAGCAGATGAGGACAAGTCTGCTTGGTTTCTGCGTGCGTGTCCCTGGGCGCGTGCCGTGCAAAGCCGCCCGGACCTCCAGGATGAACCCGCTCCGGGGTTCTGCCTGCGGAGTGTGTGCCGGGCACAGGGAAGCTCTGCTGAGAGGCAAGGTGTGTTAGCTTAGGCTGCATGACGTGTTAATGGGGTTTGGACAGCTCTGTGAGCCAAGTGAACATATGTCTGTGCTTATATACCTCTATAGGTTTCCCCGACGCCTGTGTCCACTGGCCAGATGCAGCAGGAGATCAGTAACGCAAAACACAGGCTGCGGCCTCTGCGCAATTCAGACAACTGGACTGTTACAAGATCAGTTGCCAAACCAAGGGATTTCTTGTGTGTCTGCCAAAAAACCTCAGAGGACAGTACCTAGTGGGATAGAGCGTACCCTGAACTATGCTATAGGAATGCCATTTCAGTAAAGAAACCAAAGGCTGGAGGATAACTGACTCCAATTATTTTTTTTTACCTTTTTCCCCTTGGGTGACTAGCTGAAACGCACACAGCCAGCTCTGGAGGAGCAGCCCACCCCTGGCAGCTCCCTCGTGCTCCGTCTCTTCATGCATCCCACCACGATGGCCCACAGGTACAGGGCAGGGTGGTACCCCCCCTGTCCCCCCCGCGCCTCACCGCGGAGCCTCTGAGCGCTCCAGCCGTGTGGGCTGAGGAAGTCTTTTGTTCACCCGTTTCTGGGGGGATGCTACCAAATGCACGATGCCTGCGGTGGGAAGAGGTATAGACCACGCTTGGCCACGCAGGTTGCTGCAATCCCTGCATCAAGCCCAAACTAGTATTTTGCCTCCTGGACAAAGTGGATTAAGTGCCCATAGACTAGAGCAGACCCGCCCTTCAGCTCCAGCCTCTGAGACCAAGCCCGACCTCAGGCAGGTGGGAGGATTTTGGGTGCTCCCTCCGCACAGGGCTTCCTGCCCCTTCCGAGGGGTCTCTTGCGCAGGGGCTGGCTGCCCCGGCTCCCGCTGTGAAGCTGCCAAATTCAAGCTAGGCGGAATTCGGGTGGCCTTGCAGGACTGCACAGAATTGGAGCTGACTTCCCCCTCTCCTCCTTCCTAGGCTGTGCCAGCCACGAGCGTGGTCCCACGTGGGAGACACAAGGCACCGCGGCAGAAGGGAGATCCTTCGTGCCTTTCCTGGGATGTGCCGAGCCGCACGGCTCATGGAGCGGGTTGTGGGGGTAACCGGAGCTATGGCTATGCAGGAGCTCGGGCTGGATCATCCAGTCCTGTCTCTTCTGAAGCTCAATGAATCTAGAAAACCATCTCCCCTTGTCATCTGTGCTAAGAGATTCACAGCACCTGCACAAAAGTGCTTTTATGTCTGCTTCATGCATATTGAGAGTTGACATTAAAAGAGGGAGAAAGAAAGAACAATCCATTAGGCTCTGTGCACTAAATCCTAGATTTCAAAAACTGACACATCTAAAAATACCTATGATATGAAAGCAGATACAGCATGATAATTATACACTGCAGGTCTATTGTACTATTGTACTCTGTATGGGATTCTTGCTCCGGCATCTGCTGCAACCATTGTAAGAGACAGGAGCGAACCAGCCTGGCTAAAATAAAGAAAGAACCGTGCTGTTGGATGGATTAGCATCATCAGCATCCCGAAACACTCCGGACCCTGGTCCGGGGCTCTTCAGTGCGGAGTGCTGGGATTTGGCACTGGGTAGCTCTTCTTCCTTGCCCAGGTTTGAGATATTTCTTTAAAGAGTCCTTTGGTGGCTGACCTGAAACCAGCGTCTTGTGTGAAGTGGTTAGCATGTCTGCCTTCCCACTTTCTGGAGAGATTTCGCATGTCCTTGGATGTGGTAGAAAGCATGCGTCACGAAACTACTGACCTCAAGCTGGCATGGGGGGA
This sequence comes from Phoenicopterus ruber ruber, assembly GCA_009819775.1. Lineage (NCBI taxonomy): Eukaryota > Metazoa > Chordata > Aves > Phoenicopteriformes > Phoenicopteridae > Phoenicopterus > Phoenicopterus ruber. Next base: position 4,156,613 of record CM020230.1, on the reverse strand, counting down.
GCCACCCAGGCTCTGAATCACTTCGCTATGTGAAGTGATGAATTTTGTGTGTTTCTGGCAATTTCCTGGAGTTATAAACTCCTGTGAGAATTAAAATGAAATTGTAGTCTAATTAGTTAATGATCTAATTTTATATAAATAAATCCAGTAAATCACGTTCATTATTGTGTGAAGCTTGTGTTTAAAATGAGCTCCATGACACGCACCATCCACAGCCACGTGTACGGACCATCCCCCAGCTTCCCCACTCAAACTCGGTGACTCTGAAAGCAGATTTTTCTACAAATCAAGCCTGCCGCCTCCCTGAGAAAACATGCGATATCCTCCCCGTCCAGGCAAAACAGCCGTGGGCTGGCGTGGGAAGCAGCTACTGAAGTGAGGACCGCAGGGAGCAAGAAGGGAGAGGGACCCACGCCGCAAGGTCCCTGCGTGTCACCCGCCTGTCCCCGCCGCCGACATCTGTGTTGCGTTTTCCAGCGTTTGCAGCAGCTGTGAAAGCGAGTGTTGGTCAGGTGTGGTCAGTGAAGGTCCCGTCACCCTTTGCAGAGGATGTCCGGGAGCTTCTGGCCGACTCGGCAGCGGGCAGCGGCGCTCTGCCGGCCCCGTCGCACCTTGCGCTTTCAAGCGGACGGGACAGACGGGCTGCTGCGATGAGCTGGCGATATTTCTGGGTTTAGTTGGTGAAGCAGGCTGGGATCCTCCAGATGAAAGACTCTATAAAAAGGCAAGTTATTCCCTGTAATTTGAGAGTACTGGCAACCCCACATGCTAAAAAATCCTGAGGTTCCCAAACCACAGAACTGGCCAAACTGTCACAAGATTTTCATTTTTAATTGGAGTTCCTTCTTATTTTCCTTCTGGTTTTGAGCCGTTGGGTCATGTTCTTACTTACAGAGAAAAGTCACGGTGAAGCACAAACTGTCTGGTTTTTAGAAGCGAAACCTGAACCTCTCTCGCAATCACGTGTCTCCAGGAGATGGGGCTTCTGTAAAATGTCAGAGGGGGGGAGCATCACGACAACGGCACCGGACTTGAGCAGGTGCCTTTTTTCTCTCATCCGACCGCAGTGGTGCGTGCCCATGCCCGTCTCACACTGCTCCCCGTCCCTGCCCCACACCGGCTGCGCCCCACGGGGAGCGCGGCCCCCGAAATGCAGCTTTGCCCGTTCCCAGGGAGAGCTGGGGCAGCGAGCTCTGCGGGAGGAAATCGCTCCCCCTGCTCTTTGAGAAAACCACCTGCATTTAAGTGGGTCAAAAAGTAAGCTGTGAAGTTCGCACGTCCCTGTGGTGAGCGCAGGGGACGTGCGACGGGGAGGGTGGGGCTGTCACCTCCGCGCTGAGCCTCGCTGGCAGCCGCGGGGACCAGGGCAGCGGTGGCAGCAACAGGGTACGTGGCTGCTGCTGGTGCTCACAGCCAGAATTGCCAGAAAAAAACACCAGGAAGAGCCCCAGAGGAAGACGACGTGGTTTTTTACTTGTTTTCTACCTAACAGTGATGGTCCCTCGTGCGTCCATCCCACTCCCGGCAGTGACCACCCTGTGTTTCAGGGGTACTAAAAGCAAACACTGTCCAAGCACTGCATTTCAGTCCCCAGGTCTGAGCCTGCATCTCTTCCTGTGCTGATGCACGGTGCCCAACCCACCGCTCTCGTGCTCTCAGCTGAACTTTTGGAGGCACCACAGCACTGTCAGAGGGTTGTGCTTCCACGGACCCACCAGCTGGGGAACATGAGCAAGTGTTACAGTCCCCTGCCAGGGAAATGAGTCCTCACTCTTGTTCTTTTTCTCAGGAAATGTGGGAAACAGGTCCCAGGTCTCTCAAATCCTTGGCTTGTGCTGAACAGCTCTAGAAGTACTGGCCACATGTCCAGGACACTGAACCTGTCCAGGACACTCATGCCTGGTGGAGGCATGAGTTGGAAATGAAACCTTCAAGGGCTGAGATGGGCAGTGCCATACGCACAGCGCTGAAGCTGATGGAACGGGATCCTCCAATCTGCTGTGAAAGAAACTCTACCTCTGTGCCCCAGTTTCCCCATCTGTAAAATGGGCACATGGGCACTGCTGCTGTTGGTGGAGTGCTTTGACGTGTGTTCCTGCTAAATGCCGGATGAAAGGCAGGAGTAGCAAACCAGAGAGGGACAGAGCAAGCCTGAAGTGGCTCAGTAACCCTCCTGGCAGTGCCAGGATCTGCAGGCAGCACTCAGACGTGGATGGGGACGGCCCTGGGGACAGGATGTCTTGGCCCTGGCGTCTGCTTTACCATTACAGCTCTTTCTGCCAGGCTCCCTCAGCAGCTGCCTGAAGCAACGAGGCCCTTGTCCCCAGTGGAGACACCTTCTCTTGGCACTGAGCAAGACACGGGCCTGTAAGGAGGGGACAGGGAGCAACAGGCTACGAGACGGGTGAAGGCCAAACACCATTTCAGTTTCTGTGTAACCCTGGCTCTCTCTGTACGTGGTTTTTCTTGCTATTCCTCTCAGCTCTCAAGGAGTCCATCTGTCACAACAGTTTACCACCAAAATACCTCGCCTGGCAGAAACCTTACTTTGGATACCATTATTTGTACAATTTCCCAAGAAAATATACTGCTGTAAGGACTTTCCTCCTTGGATAAGGTCACCCACCCTGCAGAGGTTGGGCACCTCTATCTGTACCAGGCGCACGTGTAACACAGAGGGAAATTCTCAGAAATAGGAGCCCTGAAACGAGTCCTACCAGGAAATTAGGACAAAGGGAGATACTGCACCTTCCCTCTTTTCAGAGCAAGAAAAAAGTTGCAGAACAGGAAGAGAAAGGGTGCTGTGCGATAGTGGAAAGAAAAGAAGGAAAAATAATAGCTGGGAAAAAGAAAATATGGAAGGAGATAGACAGCATATGTGCAAGGAGGAGCCAAAAGGAAGGGACAAAGGTGTGGAGGAAAGCCCAAGCCAGCTGGCACCGCGGGCGGTGGCCTGGGCTCCGTTACTCGACGGGCTGTGCCGGCAGGTGTTGCTGATCCCGATCCTGCCCTGCTCCGCACACAACCGCCCGCGGGACCTCTGCCAGGAAAACCGGCCCCAGCCCCCGGGGTTCATTGTTTCTTCCCGTCTCTGGAGGATCTTTGGGTGCGCGGTCCCAGGCACACGTTGCTTGCAAACCACCTGCAATGAGAGGTGCTGCGTGCGGTACTCCTCTGCCGGGGCTGGCTTCACTGCTCCGTCTCTTAACTAAACCCTGCCCCGGCCCCCTCGAAGGGGGGAATTTGGGAGGGAGGCTGCGGCGCCCACCCTCAATGCCGAAATAAAAACGCCCCATGGGTAAACTCCAGAAATCCCGCATAGCTTGGCTTGCTTTTTATAGGATTAGCTATTCCTCTGCATCATCACATACGGATAGATGTGTCAAACAACCATAGACTACTGTCGCTACTAAGGTCACCTGAAGGAACGACTCTGGATTCTCTCTGATAGCACAAAACCCGAGTCTGTTCAAGTAACATAAAATGAGACAGGCTGTGACAAATTTCTAAGCTCCTTCTCCGCCGCTTATCCTGCCACAGCCACGAACTCCCATCGTCAGTGCGTCGGGCATGGGAAGCAGAGGCTGGCAGCGCGGGCAGGGCCAACGTACAGGAAAATCAGGCGTCTCCAGTATTTGCTGTCATGAGCTGAAATGATATTTGTTTTCTGATAAAAGGCTGGTACTTTGCTCTTTCTCAAGATACTTTCAAAAGCAGTTACTCTGGGGAGTAATTTAACTCCTTCCCATAACCTCTGTCCCTGCCTCTGCCAACGCGCGTGTAGGAGCTGACATAAAACTTCATGAAGCTCCTGAGTACTCAGAGATATCCAGATCCCCTTGCTGAGGGAGAATAGATCCATCCCAAAGGAAAGCTATTGTTGCGGAAGCTTTTAGGAGTCCGGCGATCACGGTGTAAGACGCAGCGCCTCGTCCCTGACAGCCGTGCCTCCAGGTCTGGTGGGCCTCTCCTCGGGCAGCTCAGCGGTGGAGAGGGCACCGGGAAGGACCACGCGGGACGCGGAGCCCAGCCCCGCACACGGCAGTGGCTGCGTGGCCAGTGGGGACGCGTCCCCGGGCGATGCACGTCGTGCCCGAGGAGCGGTGGTGCCCACAGCACCTTCTTTCAGAGGAGGCACTAACCAGTTAATCTGAGAAAGTCAAATAGGAGAAAATTATATTGGTGAATGCTATTTGCCAAGTGACAGAAAAAAAAATTGTGATTCATTTTTGGGGGGTAACTGTAGTTCAAACATCCTCAGAGAAGGTTAACTACTCGTGACAATATGCCCAGAAATAATTTATTTGGCAGTGGATGAGAAAAGAAAAAAAAAAAAAGTTGAATATACTATTTTCGGACAGTGCTAGTGAGCCAGGAACAAGGACCAGAACATATCGAGACGTGGGTCCACGCGTCCAAGCGCCGACCAGGCACCGGGTCCCACGTGCACCTGCATTCGTGGCGATCCGCGGGGATGAGCGGTGCGCTGGCCCCTCTCCGCTCCCCGTCCCGGCCCCGCCACCGCTGCCTGGCACCGTCCTGGACCTGCCGTCCACCCTCCCTCCCTCTCAGCCCCCCGGCTGCTTCCATGCTATATGGTGGGCACAGGGCCAGTTTGCTGGAGGAGCCCTGCAGCAAGAAACCCTTGGTCAAGGGGTAAAATTACTTGGGAAATGAAAGCCGTCATGTCAGGCGGTGGCAGAGCCGCAGGAAGAAAACCCTGATTAGTATTCCTGGAGCTCTGCACTTTTTCAGAAGAAAAGCACCTACATTTAGCAGCTAGAGTAAATATCGTGCCTTAATATTGTGTGTTAATAGACTTGCTTTTTCAGCTACTGATGACTGTAGTTTTGGAAAATTTATTGTTGCTATAAAACGAGTCTCTCTCTCTCTTCCCTCTCCCTCTCCCTCTCTCTTCTGCTAATTGACAAAGAGGCCCAGTAATTAAAGGACAATAAAAGTTTTCCAGTAATTAGTTTCTGTTGTTTGGTTACAGGCCATCAATTGTTCTTTAATAATACCAGTCGTTAGCATGCAGTAGTCAGTGGGCTCTCAAAGGCTTCTGGGGCACAGCCACTTACCAACACTACACATTCCATTCCCATGAGGGCATCCTGCATCCAGCGGGAGGTTAACCCTCTCCTAGGATGAAGTCCTCCTACCCTGCCTTCGTGTTTTGGCGTAAACATCTCACATAACTAATGAGCGGGAGCCGGCAATTAGGGTGAGGTAATTAGGGGTACCTGAGGAGCAGGGAGGTGGGTAGCTCGGGGGGTGGTGCAGGGCACGGGCAGCCCCGGGGGGTTAGACGCACACCTCCCTTGCAAGGCTGCTCTTCAGCATGGCATGTCCTGCTAAAACTTCATTGCAAAATACTCTGTCAAGGCCTAATTTTGCGCAGGGGCATTCCCAGTGATCTCAGCAGGATTAAGTGAGTATATAGGCAGGCAAGCACATGCCGCTTGATCAAATGACTTCGTCTTTGCCTGCCTGAACGCTACATTTTATGCTCGAGGCTCGGTGTGTTTGCAGGATTTGGCACCCGCATAGCGATGGCTGGAGACAGTGTTCCCTGTTGGCCTCTTTTTCCTCTCGCTGGACCCAGCTGAAGCCGCAATGAGAACAGACCCAGCGAGCCCATCTCCAGGAGACATCCCAGCAATGCAGAGGTCGAAGGCTTTGATCACCCTGCGTAACACTTTAACCGTAAGATTAGATCCTAATTTAAAATGGGTGCCTAAGATTCCCCGATGGTAGAAGACATCACACGCAGAGACGTTGCCCCTTCCAGCTCCTCCTCTCTACTGCCTGCTGAGGTGGTGCAGGCCCCTTGCCTGGCCTGGGCACCCAGCCTGGGCTGAGGTCCCATCCCAGCCGAGCTCCCCGCCGCCCCGCTGCCTCATGTCAGGAAAGATGGGTTTGAGGAAAGGATTTAATAAGGAAAGGAGAAATTCAATCCTTCCCCTCTACAAGGTTTTTCACAGACACCTTATTTATACGCCTGATTTGGAATACGTTTGGAGGCTCTACCTCAAATGAAATCCCACGTTGGTTATGGGATTGCTAATAATCTCCACCAACGTTGCTTCATTACAGGTGTCCCTCGGAAGCTATGGCTCCTGGAGCTGGTGACTGCCCAGCAGCCTCAGCCACCAGTAAGAAAAAATGAAATAAAACCAAGCCTCAGCATGGCAGAGAAAAGATTAAAAATACAGTCTTCAAAATTCAGAAAGCAAATTAAAAACACTTCCCCATCCCTTATTCACACAGAGATATACATAAATACATATAGATTGTTTCTGTAAGGCAGAGACCCAGTTTGGGGATATATGACTCACAATTTTTGAATCCTTAGGGTTGCAACGGAGGGGCGTCTTGCAGCACCTCTCCTCAAGCTGCAGCCTTTTGCTCACATTCACAGCGCGGCTGAATTTAATATTTCATTTTCATATTTCATTTTCTCCACCCAGCCTTCTGCAGCAGGTCTGACGCGAGGCGGGAGCGGTTCTCCAAGGGCACGGTCCTCAAACGCACCTCTCTAATGGAGCTTTTCTGGCAAATTTTTCTCAGGGCTGGGGTTGAACAACGATGGAGACCAGTGGAGGCTGTCCCCGGGGAGCAAAAAGACCACCGCTCCAAAGCTGGGTCCTCCCTGGCCTGGAGGAGCTTCTCTCCTGCGGGCAGCTGCCTGCCCTGCCACTGCCTGTCTCTGCTTTCGATCAGAAATTCCTTACGTGCCGCTGCTGAACGGCCCCGTACGGTCCCATGAAAAATCTTGATTTTGTCTAATCAGAATTTTCTGACATTTCCTGGAAGATTCCCAAAGAGCACTTAAACACTTTTGTAGCCTGGATTCTGGATATGATTTCTGTCCATAAATAGCCAGGCTGAAGTTCAGTTAAATAATCATGGCATCCAACTGCGTGGCCCCTGCCAGAAGCTTGGCGTGCGCTTGTCATCCTGGGACAAGTGCAGCACGGTTGTGCTGGGGCGTCTGCGGCGTTCCCTCGGTCTCTCTGGCCACCTTGGCCACCCAGCACCTCTTCCTCGCACCGTCCCTCGCGCAGGCTCAGCCTGGGCACGCGCTTGCCCAGGAGGTGCTTTGGGAGAGCTGCCCGGGTCTCCCAGAGTGCCCCGATGCAAACGCGCGCGGGGAGAAGAGATGTGGAGCCGCAGGTCCCGGGTTACCAGAGAAGGCTGCGTTCCAACACTGCACTGAAACCAGAGCTGTTGTCCCTCGGAGCGGTTATCCTGACTGAGCCGGTGGTGCACCGAGGTGGATGAAATGTGGGCAAGTGCCGTGAAAGGCTCCTAAGGTTGGTTTGTCACGTGTCGGGGTAGGAGGAAGAGGCTGCTCAGCACACACAGAAGGACGTTACCTTGAAGATGGGTGCACAGGCACTTGCCAAGGGCTTGGTCCATTGGGCTCTGCAGGCACCTTGTCACCTCTTCTCTAGTGAAGATGAACCACTCATCAAAACCCATCTCTCATGCAGATCCCAAAATCTTTTTCCATACAGTCCTTTGCAATGAATTTGCCTGTGCTGAGCCCAGACCAAGCTGGCAGAAACACACAGCGAGACCTTGCCCATAAAAGCTCATTTCGTATTCGGTTATAACTTCCCCCCTCCTCAGTTTCAGGGTTGCCTCGGTCCCAGCCTCAGCACACATTGCATGGTCTTCCAAAGGACCTGCTAGTGTCCCCAGGACTGGCAGGGCTCTGGGGCACTTTGTGACGGCACCTCCATGTCCCAGCATGGAGGCCACTTGCAGGTGGCCACCAGGCGCTCTCTGGAAGGATCGCCCAGGGCCACTGCAGGGCACTCTTCATCCTCCCCTCTTGTTTCAGCCCAAACGGTGTAGAGGTCCTACTGAAAACCCCCAAGGGACTGAGCTGCTCTCCCTCAGCCGTGTTCTTCAACTCTTCCAGATCCTCTTGAACTACCTGCTTTCCCTCCCATCTCCTACATATTCTGGATTAGACAGTAGCTGAAAATCCTCTCACAAGCAGAGAAACAATTAATGCTGTTCTGGAGCCCATAGCAGCATTTCTCCTCTTTCTCAGCCTTCAACAACCAATTTTCTTGAGGAATCCATCTAGCTCCATCGCTGTTGGTGCTAAGGCATGGAGCACTCCCAGCACGAGGAGTAAACCTGGAGTGTGCCCTTCGTCGTGCTGAGAGGTCATTGATGGGCCTGATGAGACTTTTTCTTTGCATGCCACTGTTTTCCTTTGTGACAGCAGATTTTGGGGCTCTGCCAGCGGTTCACTAGTGGAGAAGAAATAAGTGCAAGGGAACATGGGTGCTTTACTAATGTCTCTGCTTTCACCTACCTCCCTAACGCCCTCCTGGGAGGGAGGTCATCAGAAACGGGAGATGCAGCTTCTTTTTCAGGCATCTGAGCAGCAACATCCTCTTCTTCTATAACGACAGAAGTGTCTGCTCTCACAAAATGCTGAGAAGCCTCAATTCCTGCTCCAACCGGGCGGGATGGAGAGCTGCCTCTGCTGCCCGAGATAGGGCCCTGCATGAAGTCAGAGGCACGTCATCACTTGACTGCACCTCCTTCTTAATGATGTGACGCCTTCTGGCAGGCAGGGTTGGGTCCCCGCGCTCCTCCCTACATCTCTCCACAATTATTTTAACCTCTATTTAATCTGATGGTAGTGGGTTGAGGTACCAAGGAGAAAACCTCCGTGCACGTGCAGTGGAGTTATTATTTATCTAAAGGCTGGGGGAAAAGCCGGCAGTGCAGCCACGAGGAGAAGCTGCTGGTTCTGTCCTGGCACAGCGGGGCCAGGGCTGGGGGGGACGGACAGGCAGGGCTGCAAAGGGCTGGGGTTTTGATAGAGACCGACTCTCCCAATTCTCCCCATTCCCCGGGAGGAAGCTTATAACGAGCTTTCCAACGCCTGGGTTTGGCCGCGCTGCCGGAGTCGTATAAAAAGGCCGGGCGCATCTTCGGACTCGTGGATGTGGTATGCAGCCAGGGGAGGACTGGTTTTGGCAAAACCTGAGGCATATCAGACAATCCATTCCTGAGACATAGGTCTTAGGGAAAATAAGTGTAATTCAGAGTGTTTGAAGCATCTCCTAATGCTTTTTCATGTCATGTCTCAAAAATGGCTTGGCCTAGAAACTTCAGATTTGTTTAATTCAAGAGCCCTTGACGTAATCTAGCACAGATGAGGGCTTCTGAGAGGCTGCAGTGCTTATTTGGAGTTATTCTCTTCCGAATTATGAATATATCAGTGTTCCATCAGCAGCTGTGACAGTGAAAAGTTAAGACAGGCTTTCCAGACTTTGTCAAAGCATCCTTGGAGTCCTTTTCCAGGATCCCTGTGTCAGATTTGTTTCACGCACAACAAGCATGCGGCAAGGTCTGCTGAGATGCACTGGAAACCTAATTCAGCCCTGATGTCTACATCAGCCAGACCTCCTCAAACCTGCTTTCTTCCTCAAATAACAGGGTTTTCCTTTCTTCCGACTCCGGTGCCCCATTCTGGTACCGCAGCTTCCTTGCCAGATGTATTCCTCGGTGGGAGGGATGTGCAGACCGGGTGAAACGGGCTCAGCCCTGTTCGAAGCACAGGCTGGTGGGGGTGCGGGCAGGGAGCACGCTCGGAGAGGGGTGGCCCAGCTTCTGTCCCCAAAGGGGCTGAGAAACGCCTGCCATGCCCCACCGGCGCTGCCCCAGGCACGAGCACAGCCTTGCACAGGGGCTAACAGGGGCACAAGCTCGGCTCCCGGCGACCCTTCTGAAAACCACAAAAAATGCAGATCTAGAAACGAGGCTATGAAAACAAAACTTCCCGGGGGACTTCACCAGGGAAATGCTATAACAGACAGGAGTGATACCCCAGCGCAGCCCCGCTTCCCTCTTCCCAGCCCCAAATCGCAGCAGCTGCCCTTCGGGAGCTCTCCCCGGGGACCGCCCGCCGGCAGGACCCACCGCTGCTGCCCGACCATGGCCCCGCCACCCGGCACTTTGTGGCCCAAGGGCGTGCTGAGTTTCCAGTCCTCATCCACATCCCGTTTCAGCCAAACCTAAGTAAAATTAAAAAGTGTCAGACAACTCCTGGCAACAATTCAGCTCAGAGAAGGAGGAGCGAGCCAGCATGAAGTTTGGGAAGAGCTCTATTTGCAGTACTAAAACTGAAAAACTCCTGAAATTCGTTTCCTCTCTAATGGCCAGGGCGACTGGGAAAGCGTGGATTTTTTTCGTAATTATCAGAGCTGAGGAGAGATGTTGCGGACAGGGTGTTAATTAGAGCTGATATACTCGGGTATATTGCATTTCATTAAGAGAGTAAATAACCCCGGCAGATTTTAATCCTGCTGGCAAATTGCCAAGTGCTGCGGAGAGATTATCTTTGAGGGTTAAAACTAGGCCAAAGAGCTAAAAGCAGCCTTTCATGAGAGAAGAAGGCCAAGGATCCAGGCTAGAAGTGGTTGGCCAAAGCTCTGGGATAATCAGATTGAAATCCTGGGCAGAAAGCACATTAAAAATGAGATAAACCACAATTGCCTGATTTCTGTGGGCGAACAGACACGCAGGAGGGAGTCGAATGCAGGCGCTTTCTCCAACTGGAAGAAAAACGTAGCCTGGTGTCATTTACCTTATCAACCCCATCGCACCAAAACGTCTGACAGAGCTGCTTCGGCCGCCGAGGCTGCGGAGGGTGACCCACCACCGACGCTGAGGAGTCTCGAGGGCAGCAGAGATCCCCTGCGCTCAGCCACGGCCGAGGGGACGATGGTCTCAGGGTGCCATAACACCTCCTTGTAGAGGTGGGTGAGGTGTCCCCCACGGTGAGGCCATCCGAAAAGCCTCCTGGTACCTCCCCAGCGCTCTCTCACACCACCGTGTTTGCGAACCCTTCGGCGTGACAATCGTTCACCACTGAGGAGACACTCAAGGGAGACGAGCAGAGTGACCCCGGTTTGCGTCGGGTGTGATTTAGGTCAGCCCCATCCCCCTGGCAGCGTTTGATGCACGGGGATTTAGTTGCTTCTGGAATGAGCTTCTTTCATAAATGCACACGTGGAAATGAAACCGAGAGGCACAGTTTCAAATTGATCGGAAGCAGGACTTGCACGTCCCTGACGCGTGCAACGCAGTTCCTCGGAAATCAGGGGAGCTGGTCCCTCGTTCCCCCGGGATTTACTGCAGCTCCTCCTCAGACCTCTCAGCCTTTCGCCAAGCGAGCGCAGTGAACGCCGTGCTCGGGGTTCAGGTAGCATCGGGGAAAGAGCACACACTGGGAAGCCAGGTCAGAAGCACCCTGGCTCCCCTCCCGCCCCGTGACCGCGTTCACCACGGGGAGCTGGGCACTCGATTACAGATCAGGCAGGCGAAACGCAAGGGGCACACGAGTGCTGTGCTCCGGAGGAGCGAGGTTCGGAGAGCACGGTGCGGGGCTGAGAAGTTGGGGCCGGAGGAGTTAGTTGTAAAGGGCACAAACCTGCACCCTGCAGCGGAGAAGGGAAATGTGCCACATCGCAGAGCGTCCAGCAGATGCTCTGAAAGCAATCAAAAGAGACACGAGCAAACGAGGGTGCTTCACCTGCCTTCGTCTGCCCCTCTGCTCCCAAATAAATTAGCACCGGTAATGTGGCCTTTAGGCAAAACGATCTGCGTTTGCAGGAGCACAGCAAAGCATCGCTCTCTGCATTTGCAGACACAAGAAAAATTAAGTAGATCAATGTAAAAGGTGCAAATGAAAGGAAGAAATAAGCTCGAGCTGTGACCTTCTCAGAGCATTAGGAAGCAAAAAGTGCTGAAGGGGGTTAAGAGGGTCTGCGATCAGTGCGAATTTCCATGTCCCACTCTCCACCTGACTCTTCACTGTCAGCAATTCTTGAATGTTGAAAATCGCTTCTGAAAAATGCAAGTATCCCAAGTTTTCAGCCTGTAAATGAGGGAGAAATTAATTTTTGTCCTTTCTACTTGGGAGCATGAGTTGTAAATCACTCCGTGAGCTATTTCAGGGCAGGACTGGAGTGTGATTATACGATGGCTGGATTAGTTTGACATAGCTTAATTCAATTAAAATGCAGTTGTATCTTGAGAAGGGACCCAGATTCCTCGCCAGTGACTGCACAGAGACTTGCACTGAAGTAACCACAGGAGGGAATTACACCATTTTATGATCTCAGCTCCAAGTAAAGACGGTCTAACCCTCCAGCGCCCGCAAGTCATGACATCAGTGCTGGTCCCACAAGGGCACCTTGCAATCAGCAGATATCTTTGGTTGGAGGAACCATGGGAAAACCAGAGCTTGCTAAACAAATCCAAGAACCGGAGAAGAGCACAGAGTCACATAAATATCTCCATCCACCCCGCTGCAGCGGATACAAGACGACTCAGAGCTCAGCGGAGCATGAGGCTCAGCGGCATCGTTGGTGGCTGTGGTTGCTGCTGTCATTAACTTTGCTGGAAATCCCGCTCGTTTGTCCTAGACTTGAATTTGAAACGAGTGCTTCTAGTCTGGATCTTCTCTTACATCTTTGATGTAGTGATCCTTGGAAATGAGAGGGGAATGAAGCCAACCCAAAGGGAGGAGTAGATATCAGGGATGATTTTTGCATTTATTGAGAGATCAAGCCTAGGAAATTGTTTCCTTCCCACATGGCTGCTTCTAAGTCCCCGTCAGAGACGGGGCTCATTAATGCCTAGGAGGCTTCAGGGCCGTAGGTGGGTATGAAATAACAGCAGAGCATCTGTTAGTAGGTCTCAAAATACCTTATGCTTTGACATAATAATTACTTCTAGAGCTGAATAGGGATTTGGTGTGTTAAAATTCAGGAAAATAAATTAAAACTAACTTCAGCTATGGGAAATGCCAAGCTGCGATGGGAAAGGACTCCTACACCATGCCTAAGACCATGGCCGGATCAATTCAAGAGGTATCTGGTGTTTAAACGTGGGCGATGTTTATTCTCAGAACATTGTAGAAACAAAGGATCAGCTTCTCCCGTATCATACCTATTAGATCTCATATTTGGGATAACAATCCTATACGGAACCTCATTTTCACGATAGAGTTTCTTGAAATCAGAGTGATTTAAACACAACCTTAGAATTAAGCGTGTTTAAGTGCTTTCCTGTGCCTTTGATGTTGCCCATGCCCAGTACTACTCCCTCCAGCCAAAAGGCAGCAACTGTTGGTGCTAAGTGGGGATAAAAAGGCGAACACAATACAGCTGAAATGACAAAATCTTTTTAATTAGGTACAAGGGACTAAACCATTCATCATGTGGAGTAGTTCCTAAAAGCACCAAACTGAAGTGAAAAGGCAATGGATGATTAAGCACAGGAAAGAATAGGAAGCAAACAGCAAGAAGGGGTTTTTTAGTAGCTTTTATCACTGTATTACTCAAAACGTTCACGTGTGAGCCCTGGCTCACGGGCTGCTGGGGAGCACCGGGCTGCTGCTCACAGCCCCGGCCAGCCAGCCCCGGGTGAAGCCACGGGCGCTGAGCAGACCCTGCCCGTGAGGGTCGCTGCGCGGAGGGTGAGGTGTGTTCCCAAGCGGTGTTTGCAAAGGGCTCCATCCCCTGGGAGGAATTGGGGAAAAATATCCAGTGTTCAAGGGGCTAATTCTCCAGCTTTGTCAGCTGTGTGTGATTCTCTCTCTCGGGCACCGGGTAGGTACAAGCTATTGGCTTTCTGTTGGTTTCAGACTGTACCTTATGCATTCTGGGTGCAAGGTGGGATGATGATACCCGGTACGGAGAAGGGAAAATCAGGCTAGTGCATCTGGTTTTAAAAAAAGGTGGTGGAGGGGGGAGTGGTGGAATGGCAAGTTTGAGAATGGAGAGCTGGGAGGATAATTTATTTAATAAAAAAGCCAAACCGCATGGAAGGGAAGAGGTCTCTGAAGAATACTAGGAATATTTATTTCCTGGAGCGTCTGGATCGGAAGAATTCCCCCAGCCAGTACGCAAAGCTCTCGGCTACTGCTGTTAGCCACACGCGGGATTCATACTGAACAATGAGGGCTCTTTGTGGGTAATCTAGGAGTGGAAAAAGTTCTCCTGATTAAGGAATTAGGGGCATCTAATTAGAGACTAAAATAAATTTTATGTGCTTGAGCTGTCCAGTCATAAGGCTCTTAAAAAATGCTCAGAAGAGCGCTGTCTGCTGAGGCTGTCTGTCTGTCCAGCTGAGCCCCACAGCCTGGTTGGTTGCCTGTCAGCCTGGCTGTCCCCATGGCTCTGGCCTCGGTCCACCCCACGCGAACAGATGGGGCGTCAGGAAAGCCCCACGTGGTTAGTGCCCCCCTGGCACCCACCAGGTCTGAAGCGTTGCTCAGTGGTGGAAAGGTCTTCGCCCCGTGGCCTGGCTTGGGCCGACGCTTGGGGCACCCTGTGGGAATTGGACTAAAATCAGGTTTTCCCCCAGCAACCTCTCTGAAAAGGATGCTCGGGAGAAGGCACAGCCGGCTGCTCGGGATGGAGGGATGGGACGGGACAAGAGCATGGATACCAGGTCACTTAGTGCCCAGCTTTGCTCAATACCAAGCAACTCTACTTTGCTTCCATTAATTTCAGAACGTAAATTAAGAAAAATGAACTCAGCTTCCAGGTTACTGTAGGTAGCTAAATGCCAGACAACGAATGTCATCTATTTCAGTTGTTTACATTTGATGCCTCTTATAAATACACTATTTCTGATTAAGAAGTTGTCTTTTTCTAAAGGTTCGCTTATTTTTTCAGTTCAAAGTCAATCTTTAAAAACCCCTCTGCCATTATCAAGCCTGCAATGGTTTCATCCTAATCCCTCTTATGCTCTCCATTCTTATCCTTTGCTGAGGGGAAATGATAAAAATTTTTCTGACACAGAACTCGGATCCAGCGCTGAAAGATAAGCTGTTTCAAAATAAAATGATGAATTTCAATTTCAAGCATTGGTTAATATTGCCATTTTTATAGATATTTTCCTACTGCAGATTGAACAAAGCGTATTAGCCAAAAGGCCTTCTCCTGAAGTAGTAGCTCAGACTTCTCTAAGACTCCTTCTTCATTCCAAGTTTCCCCTTTTAAGTATTGTCTTTCTATAGTAGCTAACACCCAGAGATCAAAACCATCTTTTTAATTAAAATTCAATCAAAACTAGGTCTTGGAAATTTCCAGTAGGTGAGAAAAACCTAAGTTCACCTACAGCTAAGCTTGCTAGATGTTTTTATCGCAAGGCTATTTTAAGATGCTTAAAAGTTTGCCTGTTTTAACAACTAGCGTTCAGATTTCGTCAGACGTACTCGCAGGAGGATCGGATGCAGGACGCGCGCGTGGCCTTAAACACTTGTCTCTGCAATTTCAACAGTCTTTCAGCGCAATTTGCGTTGGAGTAAGGGATGTGGACGTTTACAGTGATGATCTGGAAAGGTCTGTCCAAGGGTTTGGAAGAAACTGTTGTGTCTAATGCAATGAACTGGCCCAGTGTAATTTTTTGGTGTGTATGAACTGGAATAGTTTTGCTAAAGTCAAGAGCTGGTCAGCATCACCAACTGGAGACTCCTGAATCAAAATCGTAGGAAACTGTTATGTGCATAACGCAGAATCAGTTAAATGTGCGTGTCTTGAAGGGAACCAGAGGGAGGGAGGTCTGCTCTGTTTATGCTCCGGCTATTTGAGTCCTTTTTTAGGGTGAAACAAAGCATCTGTGACAGTGTGTACACACCCCACCACCCCAACCATGAGCGGTGCCTACGGAGTAGGATACATCGATTCATACAAAACATTGAGTTCATCGCACCTTTAATATCGCGGGGGGGTATTAACGCAGGGAGGGAGTGGTGGCTCGGGGTTCAGCTTTCCCTTGCCCTGTCTCTCCGTTCCCTGCTGGACACTAATCTGGAATTGGTGTCTGCAAACAGCCAATGGACAAACCCACTGCCCTTGGGCTGCTTCTTCCTTGCTCCATAGAGAAACAGCCACAGCGGCAGCTGGAGTCCGCCTTGGCCCTATGCGGAGGGCAGCGGGACTATGCCAAACCGCTGCCCGCCCATCGATGCCGCTGGGGATCGCCGCTGCAGGGTCCTGCCCACTTGCTGCAGCATTCGTGGCTACAGCCATGAACACGTGTCCATCAACCAGTCTCCAGCTACAAATCGCAGCGTGTTAGCAACACCGTGGTGCAGATACAAGCAGCAAATAGTGCTGGAAACTAATACCCAGACTGAAAGCTGCTCTTTTTAAACCCAAGTACAGCTGTGACAAATACCAGGTGTGTAGAAAGCTTGCAAAGTCCTGTGTTGCTGCAAGTTGCTCTGGTGAACACTGTGCGGTAAGAATATTGCATAGCTCGGTGAGGAATATCCTTGTTCCACAAAACCTTCCAACTTCCCCAAAATGTTCCTGCAAAGGGACAAGTAAGAGGGCTTTACTAGTGTTTCCTTGTTTAGTAACACTGAGGAGGGTAGAGACTGACCCTCAGACCCTAGAAAAAGCACATATTCACTTAGAAGCTACATGACACCTTAGGTCAAGTACGTTTCTGACCAGCTGGCCAGGAGCTTGAACCCAAGTGATGCACAGAGCAGCTGTGTGATTGATTATGGGGCTGCTGGTGTAGGACCTCTGGGTGCAGCTTTTCCCGTAAAACTTGGTGTTCAGTAGAGGTGCATCAACGGGGGTTGAATGTCAGCAGTCAGGACTTTCGGCCTTTGGTGTGGAAAATGAACCTTAAAGTCACCAAGTCAATGGAGGCTTTATATTTACCATGTGAAGATGCTTCACCAGGAGATATGGGGAGAACCGTACAGCAGGGGCTCCCGCGTCCCACATTCAAGTGTCTGTCTTCATCCAGCTCTCCGATAGTTTGTGCTGTATGTTCCCAGCATCGATCAGAAATTTCATCGCTGACCAGAGACAGCTTTTCTCAAGCAAATGTTGTCAGAATCAATACGTTCCCAACATTTGGATGAATCCTAAATGTCTGATTTTTTAGAAAGTGTCACCAAAAAACCCCCAGCCCAATCCCAGCCTGATGTTAATGAGATCTGAATCGCTGGTTTCAAAGCGTGAAATTGGCAGTGATATCTTCAACCTGAAAATGATACACATGCAGCAAGAGGAAGCGGGATCGGTTTAGCCTGTGAGAGAGGGCATGTTGCACAGCATTGACATCTCTAGTTGTTGTTTTGCACATAAAGTCTCTCTGCTCATTAATGGCACTATGACGTGCGTGTCCACGTTGGAGACTTTTTTTGTCCTTAGGCGTTATAGCCACCAGTTCTTCTCCATTTCTGCAACGCTCTGTGTTTTCTAGTAACCTTTGGAAATTGTTCACTTCAATTTTATTCACCAGAGACAAAATGCTAATAGCCTGGCACTTCAAATGGTGAGGGGAGAAGGAGGGGAAGGAAGGAAGGAAGGAAGGAAGACCTATGTGATCTATTCATTCATTATTCCACGGCGCATGGAAAGTCATCTCTTTACATGATTGACCTGCCTGGATTTGATTACAACACACAGCTAACCTTTTCCAAATCTGGTCGTGTCATACAAGAAAAGGGTTGAAGGCTGTTGCCATGGTATTAAGGTATCTCTTGAGAAAGAAGAAAAAAAGAGAGAGAGGGGAAATGATGCTTCTTTACTTCCTAGCCAAGTATAAACAAGAAACACACGCACATGTTTTTGTTTTGGAAGAGCTTTCAGCTTCTTATCGAGTCTCATCTATCAATGCATTTCCTCGGGAAGGGAAGGAGGAATTGTCTGCTTTGCAGATCAGTGTCTCTTCAGCGGATGGGGAGGGGGGGAGACGACAATTGGAGGGAGGAAAAAAAAAAGAATAAATCAGTCTTGCCACCATTCATGATTTATTCATGAGACACGTGAGTTTTGCATTTAAATGTGACATTCTCATGATCTCAATATTGTATATGCAAATCTAAAGATTTCTGCATCTCTCCACATGCCCAGCTTAAGGCTTGTCTCAGATCCGCAGCTCCGTAAATGCAAAACCGGCAAGGTTCGCGCGGCTTCTGGTTTGCTCCCTGTTTATTCCGTGGCTCAGAGACTGTAAGCAACACTGAACTGCTCTTAATATCAGAGGTATAATTTAGATGTCATTATTTTTTATTTTTTTATGATAGTGAACTCTCACAGTCAGGGAATTACCTGTAGGTTTATTAATGGTTTAACTTTCTGAGGTCTTGCCTTGCCTGAGCTTTCCAAGCACTTCTCTGCTAAGGCGAACAGTTATTGCTCAGGATAACGCATCGGGATCAACACGGAGTAAACACTGCGCAGCTCTGAACAAAGAATTTACACCTTGGGCCATGCCGGCTTCAACACTTCCAACATGAATCTCTAAGTTGTCACTCAATAAATAAGGGGGAATGGTCTTGTTTGCAGGTTTTTAATGAAGATATTATTGGTATATTAAAACAAATACAGCAAATACGCTGATGCAGGGAGGACAGGCTTCCCACAGCAGCGGTGCTCGATTCGGGGCATAACCCAAGCCCTGGTTAAATCTGTCGGTCTCTGTCCCTGGCCAAGACTCCCTCTTCGGGGACGCGAGGCGGGACGCGAGGCGTGAAGGCACGGCGTTGCGAAGTAACGCAAACTCTGCTCACACGAACTCCTGTGCGGGAGGGACCTGTGGCGCGGTATTTGCACGAGTGGGTGGCGTAGGGAAAAGGCTGTTCTTGGGGCTTTGCCTGATCCGTGTGCCTGGGATGTCGCTTCATGATCCTGTTGCTACTTAGTGAATAAATCGGAGCATAAATAATTTTTATATGTTATTGGGTCAGCTCTGTCACGAGGCTAGTGGCAATATTCCTCAACTATGTTATTGACAAACAACCACCACGTTCATCAAGAACAATAAAACTTGTAGTTTCCATAGCACTTTCCCACTTCCAACACTCGCCTCCTGTTCTCCTGTCAGACCGAAGCCAGAACTCACTGAAGCTGGTCGCCTCGTGTTCACTTTCTGAGGTCAGGGCCCGTATCAGCAAAATTCTTCCTATTGGTTCCATGATTTTAAAGCCATAAATGTTTCCCAAATATCCATCCAGCCTAACATCCTACCTCCAACAATGACTGCTTAAGGAACGTGTAAAAGAGACAAAGCCTGTATTGAATGACGCTTCCCCAGGGTGTTACCTCAGATTTAGGAAAATATGAACGTAGAGAGTTCCCGATGTTATATACTCAGGTCATTGCAACTAATCGCTTCCAAGATCTTGTCCCTTTTAAACCCACCTGGACGTTTGGTCCCACAGCACCCTACGGCAACGAGTTCCACAATTTAATTTCCCATAGAGCGGACAACTACTTACTCTCGGATAATATAATACGCGTCCCACTGTTGTTTTCCATTACAAGAGATGATAAATGCTTGTTCCTGAGCATCTGTCTCCATGCTGCTCATGATTTTAGGAGCCTATATCAAAACTCCCTCAACGGTCTCTTCTCCAAGCTAAAATTCGTATGTATTTACCTGCTCTATTAGTAGCTGCTCCTATGGAAGCAGCTCACAACTCTGACTCTTTAAACCTGTCTTTATAAATTTTCCCGTTCTCCAGTATCCCTCCTGAAAGGGGAACACTAGGACTGCTTGCAAGATGTAGGAAGATGGTACAGCAGGAATTTACGCCCTGGCATATGACTTTTTCTCTTCGGTGTCTCACCTGCCGATCGCTGGCATTCTCGTTATGTTTTTGACCGTCCCCAACTGCTGAGCTGATGATGTTTTTGAGGAGCTGCCTGCGTGGCTCCGAGACCCTTCCTGAGCAGCATGTGTGACACACGCAGCCACAGCTGTAGCGTACGGCTGGCGTTGCTGCTCGCTCGTTTGCAGCAGGTTGCATTTCTTGCCACGGAATTCCCCCTGCCGTTGCATCTTGCCCGGTTATTCGGGCGGCTGTTCCACACCACCTTTCCTCCAGCACCAGAGCTGGCCTAAGAAAAGATGCAAATACTTTGCATTATCTTGCAAACATCTTCACTGTGCTAATTGCTCTCCTTTCCAGATCGCTGATGAACACGCTGAACTGCGCCGGCCCCAGCCCGCGTCCCCGCGGGGCTCCGCTGGCAACCTCCCAGCTCAGGTGAGACCATCCATTTGTTCCGTCCTTTGTTTCCCGTCTCAAAACTAATTATCCAGCTCCGCAAGGCGACCTTCTTTTAGCCCACGACGCTGGCTAGGCGCCCGCGGCGCGCGTGTGCGCTTGCCTCTCCCGGTGATCTCGGGAACTTGCATTCAGCTGAAAGAGAGGGAAAGATAACCAGGGGGGAAAAGAAATCTCGCTGGAATTAAATAATAAAAAATAACTTACAGATGTTTTTTCCATCATTCCCACATCCTCTTTTGCCATGTCTTCGGTATGTTGTAAGGCTGGTACTGATACGGGCACCTGAAATAGCACACTGAATAGCTGGCCAGACTGGGAGCCTTGTCTGACCAGCCAGGGAAAAGAAACTCACCCAGGGATTACATATTGTTACTTAAAGATATGCTATCAGGTCGGTTTAGCCCCCATTTAAAATCTGAGAGGGATAAACATTTCCTTGGGAAAACAAAACAAAACAAAACAAAACAAAACACAACACCCAAGAAAACCACCCCAAACATACGTGCACTAAATTCAAAGACTCGGAGAAGACTGAGTTTGCTGGGTTTTCGCCATTTGTTTTTAGTGTGGGTTTAGTGGCCGGTGTTTGCAGCCACGCTGAGCAGCATTGAAACGAAGCAGTTCACGCCTCCAAATGCCACAGCGATGCCTTGCCCCGAGCCGCTCGCTCCCTGCCTGGGGGGATGCGAGGGCCCTTACGCTGAAGGGTGCTGCTTGCAGAAATCCTCAAATGCATGTTATTAACTGGGCTGAGCGAAGCCCAGAAGTGGGTGCTCTGGAAGCCCAGGCCATGAATGATTTCACTGCTATAACTTTATTCTCCAGCGGTGGATGGAGCAAGCTCCTCCACGCCTTCCAGCTCCCGCAGACCTCGGGCATCGCAGCCCTGCCTCCAAACCAAGCACCCTTGGACATCATTTGGGGCTGCGTTTGTGAAGAGAGGGGCAAGGGGAATAAGCAGAGCTGTCGCACACGCTCAAACGTGATTTACTTGTGCTGGGCAAGTGGGTTTCCCCACGTTAAATTCTGCTCGTGCTCACATTCATGTGGAGCAGGGGTGTAATCTTAACACAAGCGAAGAATGCGCTCCCTTGCAGACCTTGGTTTCTGCAAGCGTGGCCCCTGTGAATGTAATCAATGTTGTGCAGAGCTGCTGAAACCGAAAACAAAGCCAGAATGATCATTGTGCTAAGTTTGGGTTCCTCATTGTTCATTGAATTACATCAGTGTTTTCTTTAGTTGCACAGTCAGCTGGCAAAGGTTTGTTTGAAATCTCGAGACTCTCCCCTTTCAGGGGAAAACATGAATTTCCGGGAGACGGGGGCTCTGCTCTGCATCACGGCGCTCGCTCTGCCGCGGCGCGGGGTGCGACGTGACAGCCCAGCCCGCCGCGGGGCTCAGCCAGCCCCGGGCCCGTCAGCGAGGGCTCCGATGCATCCACAGGAAAAAAACACTCCGGTTTGTTTCTTTTTTCTTGCTATTTAACTTGCAGAACTATTTTATCTGCTTTAAAAAAAGTAATTAACTATTAAAACTTATTTTGTAGGGAATCCCTCTCCCCAGCTCAGGACCACAATGAAGTGCTGTGTCTCACTGGCATTTTAAGGTGATCCTACATGGCAAAACCCTTGCTTTCTCCGAAGGCTCCTTGGATGCAGAGAGTGAGCAGCGACCGGCACAGCCTGTGCTCCCGGGGCCCTTCTCCCTGCAGCAAACCCCGGAGCCTTGTCCCCCTGCCCGGTGGGATGGCGAACGGCTGCTGCGTCGGTGTAATGTGGGATCCCTGGAATATCAAGATGGGGTAAATCCTTCTTTCCACTGCTGCACTCACGTACAAAGTCCTCCAGCAGCCGCGGGACGAGGAGCGACTGGATGTTTCAGATCCTCGGTACGGACCGAGGTTGGGCGCGTGGCTGCGTGCCAGCGAGCACACGCGTGCTGCTGAAGGGGAGCCGTCGCTCACCCAAATTTCACTTGACTTCCCCCTAAAAGTCTGATTTTCATCATCCACAGTCTAACTTCCCCCAGAAGACCTCTCCGGACACTTCCCAGGCTGTGTCCCAGAGCAAACTCTCCTGGAAGCTGAAGTGGTCAGGACACGAGCTGTAGAGTGGTGGGGTTTGGCTTTTTGGAAGCGTTCTTTTGTGTGATCGGAGCACGTGCCGAGCGGCTCAGCCTGCGTAGCCCACGCTGCTCTCACGCTGCTTGCCTTGCTCCGGGACTGGGTTTCTGGCTTTTTTAACTGTGTAGGGGAAAACAGTGGTAAAATGGCAGAATCTGGCATGAAGTTTAAGAGTCAAAGCAAAAACCTAGCGTGGAAGAAGCCGTACAACATCTGTGTCGTGCAAGTTTCCTAATGAGCCTGCAGAACTTGGGAAAGAAGAAATGTTGCCAAGTCTGGTGATACTTGCTGCTTCTGTTTGGGGAGGGGGCCTTGCATAGCCACGGCGAGAAGCTGGCCAAGGTGAAACTCAAGCCCAGAAGACCAAAGAGAGGAGGCAGGAGTAAAAGGCGGATGGAGAACAGGGCAGCGAGGAGTGTCAGGGCAGAAAGGGCACGGGGGCCGCGAGAGTGGCCGGGGGAGGAAGAGCGGGGCAGGGACTAGAAGGAGAAAGAGTGTGGGTTGTGGTTTGGGGTGTTTTACCAGTGTCCAGAGCTGAGAACCAAGGTCTCCGCAGCTGGGCCTGAAGCAGACAGGGCTCGTCCTTGGGCATTGGTGGGAGGAGATATCTTTTTGGAGAAAACGGAATTTATCGGGGTTAAACAATTTGTGATGTGTGTTAATTTTGCAACTTCTTTATGCAAGAGAAAGAGAGAAGGGGAGAACCGATTGAAAATATTCAAAAGATCTCATTTCAGCACTTTCAAAAATGAGACATTTCTGGGTTTCGCTTGGAAAGAAGGGCTCTGGTTCCTGCCTGCTGTGATTATCTCGAGGCACCGAGGGCAGGCAGTAACCTGACACGTACCTGGAAGTTCTGCCTCAGACAGAAGCCGTTTTGGGGGTTAACCCGTGATAATTCCCCGCACCCTCCCTGGCATTGCTGGAGTCTTTAGTTCTGCCATTGAAATGAAAATCCATTATTTGTCCGGCTCAGCTAATAACACCGACCGGCATTTCCACGGGCAGCAGAAACCCTGGAGGAAGGCTGCCAAAAGCCCGGGGAGTCAGAATTCCTCTTCATGTTCAGAGCTTCAGACTCTCAAACGCTTTCGCGATGCCATTACAGATGCCTCCTGTTAGCCTTGCGTCAAACCTCTCTTCTCCCCCACTCCATTAGCCCCGCAAGGACGACGATAAACCATCTGAAGAAGCAGGAGTCATCCCGGGTCAGGCTGAAATAGCTAGAAACCACTGATAATCTCCAGGTTCATTAACATTTTTGGTTTTAAAAAGGTAACTTTCTGTCACTAGGAAAGTATAATAGGTATAGCAAGCAGAAGATAGAATTTTAGCCTTTATTCTTAAGGAGATAATGTTTTGGGTTGTCAAGCAGGGGTGCAGCGTGTCTTCACGCGTGGGAATACATGCAAGAACGTTTTTCAAGCGTAGTACGTGTGCCTAACTTCAGCTCAGAGGCTACCCTGGGAAATTCCCACCCTGCCACGAAATGCCCAGCAATGATACGGTGGGTGAAAGCAAAAGCAGAGGCTTGGAAACATTAGAAAAAATTACAGCAATGAAACTGAACTAAAATGAATTTTGACATTTAATCCTAGATCAACTGGCAAATCTCACAATAGATACGTTTTTCTTGTCATCCTGGCAAAGCAGAGCCACATGAAACTGGTTAAAAAAAAAAAAAAGGAAAGGAATTAATTTCTAAGATGAGGCGCCAGTCTTCGGAGTGGGCTGAGGGGGAGCGCAGGAGCTCCCTCACACCGCCGAAATACCCAACAAGTTTAGAGAAAGAAGCCAACTATCGCAAGCTCAGGAGATCATTTATAGAACAAAAAAATCACTCTCCGCTGCATTGGAGAGCTCGAGAGATGCTCTCAGAAAGATTAATTTTCTGGGTAGAGGAGGGGAGCGTCGGCTTCACCCCTCAAAATGAACCGGCGAGATGATTCAATTGCACCACTTTCAGAGCGTGAGCCCGAGACATTCGTTCAGAGCGTAGCCATAAGAAATGACTCCTTTACTTTAGGAGGAAGAACACTGAAGAAACTGTTAAACGTGGTCACAGTATGTGACATCCTTGAAATCAAAAGCAATACTTCTTCTCAGCGACTGCACAGTAAAATTAAAGATACGAAGCCAAATTCATCTCTGGTGTAATATTCCTGCCAGGGGCTGGGGAGGCACCTGGGATTAATTTCCTCTATTATACAAGTGGCACAAGACCCTGACAAATTGTTTCGCATGTTTTTTGAAACACTTAGTTACAGAAACCTCATTCACGAAGTGTCCCACGCGTGCAAAATCGCGCGGCTGCGAGCTCCGCCTCGCCGAGGCCGGGACGCCGGGCTCGTCGCTGCCCGCGGGGGCGACTCCCACCCCGGCAACCGGGGCAAAAGGTGGGAAACGGCAAGAATTTACTGATTTCTCGTGTAGAAAAACCACCTCCGCCGGGTGACTGGTGATCAAGGAGGGAAGGTGGACCTTGGCGTGCACGCCTTGGTGACGGGGCAGGTCTGTGATCGATGGATGTGTGGGCTGGACTACAGGCTCGTTGCCCTTGGCCAGCGCGTCGCTGGCAGTTGAGCATCACGTCCTCCAACTCTCGGGTCGTCCCGTGACACCTTCCCGAGGCGGCGGCAGAGCAAGCTCGCCTCTCCCTGATCCTGCAGGCCTTCTCCTTCTCTTTGGGGCAAAGCTCGTAAACCCAACCTGTGCAGGACAACGCCTGTATTTATGCTCCCGAACACAACACACTCCTTTGCTTACAGTTTGCCTGTGCAAAGCTTACATTTTCCCGGACGAATTATAAACGGCAGCGTGGCGCGCCGGTGCTCGCCGTGCCGGCGTGCGAGGTGAGAGCTGGGGCAGCACTGGCCCAAACCCCCCCGAGACAGGTCCGGTCCTCACCTCCGAACAGCCCCGGGGCCCCACTCCTCCCCGGAGCGCACGCTCCTCTCTTTTATGTAGCCACCCTTGTCTTGCTGCCCCAACTTTGCACGAGCGTCACTGGCCGGGTCAGGTTTAAGGAAGCACATGCCATTCAGATAGTCTTCTCCTCCCGTGCAGCAGCGCTGGGAAGGAGGGCAAGCTGTTACGCTTCCCTGTGAGACCAGGACACCAGGCAGCCGAGCAAATAATGTCCAAAGTCAAATGCAAACTCGGGACAGACGTGAGTACAGAGCCCGTGGTCAGGGTGTTTCAAGCGAGCCACCTGCAGCTGGCCTCCCAAGTCCGCATGTGGCGAGTAAATTCATTTTCTACAGTGCTGCCCCACATCGTGGACAAGGGGGCTGCTGGCCACTTGAGGCTTTGAAAAATCGAGTGTCTTTTGGCATGGGTTTGAGGAGGTGAGGTTAAGGACAAGGCGCTCTCTGCATTTATTACGGAAAGGATTTCACCTCATGTGAGGTGAAACTTGTGGCCAGCAGAAACAACACGTATGACCTTTGAGAGGACAGGTCTGCTAACAAACCATAAAATATCCCCCTCCTGCTACATCACATACTTCCTAAACTGAGACCGGCTCGCCGTGGCACCCTGAAGCAGAGGCCATTGACGCAGTCCTGAGCTGGCTCTGCAAACCATCAGCTGTCATTCTCAAGGCCACGTGTTGATGTTGCCCCAAAGAACAGATTTACCGAGAAAACTCGGGAAGAGGAGGCCTCGCGCAAAGGCTCGTGCCTCCGAGCACCGTTGCCGTCTCCCCGTGCACTCTGCTGGCACGTGGCATCTTCACCTCGCAAAGACCTGAGCTGCTCCTCTGAGGTTTTTGACGTTTGCTGCCAAATCTCTTCATAAACAACAAGGCAATCGGTGCAGCCGTGTTTCCTCCGCTTAGCCTCCACAAAACGTGCTAAACCTGAACTTTGTTGGATTTTCATTTCATAAAAAGGTGAGGATCTTACGGATTCCACGTCCCCGCAACTCCAATTGGGCAACACCCTACAGGTTGGGAGGAGGCACGGAGCCTGGGTTTGAGGCATCAGGGTATCCAAGCACTTGTACCGCCTTGAAGACGAGAATAAACTTGCTGATGTGTTTTACAGTGTTGGTACCTTTTGTCTTCAGCATATTCATATTAATGGAGACTTTTTTGGGAGGGAATGACTTGCTTATATGCATCAGCCAGTTTGGTATCTGACCAAAGAGGAGCAGGTATTTTCACCCGCGCAGAAGAACAATGTAAGTTGATGTGCGAGCATCCTTAATGCTTCTCCGTCATGTTTGAGCTTGTTTTGTTTTGTTATATTTGGGTTTCTGGAATGTTTTATCCTATCAATGACATTAATTACAGAGTAATTGCCTTAGTAGCATGTAACAACTCTCCTCTTTTTTTAAATAGATTTTCACACAATGTGTAAACTTTGCTGTATATGTGCTACGTTTCTTGTGTCACGAAATAATGTGTAGACAAAATAATGTTTTTCCTGTCAGAAATTCAATGGGCATCTAAAGCAAAGTGACAGGTGGTTAAATAGCTGCATTTAAAGGATGTCAAGAAGATTTTTTGGACAGGTACCAAAACCCAATGCCAAAAAGAAGGCCTAATACCATCTGGTTTGTTAGCAGAGTGATGCAATTTTACATTAGATTTTAAATGACATGAAATGCCAAATTCGTAACCTTCATTTGGGGGTCAAATCCAGCTTATCTAGCTTGTGGATGTGTTTATTTACTAGCGCGGCTCCCGACCCAGAGCCCACGCAGGTAAATGAACATGCTTTCAATCAGACTCATTCTAAAGTAATAGGAAGCTCTTGAGTTGCATTTAATTTTGTTTTGTATTACATGGAAATCCAGATGCAATGTGGATTTAATTAATCCAATTTCATTGCATTTTAATGTACACATTTGCATTGTGTTTATTGGCAATTGGTTTTATCCATTTGTTCAGCATTTTTATGACCAATGAAACTAGCGAATATTTAGAGATCTATGTACTTCCTAGCAGGAATGAGGAGTGTAGCTCTGAATTAAATAGTTCTCAGACATAAACTGGGGATAAGACTAAAATGTCAAAATATAGCTGCATAATACCGTGGAAAAATGATATCGGTATTTTAAAGTAATAAACTGCGTTGTGCTAAATTATTTTAAAAATCATTTCAGCAGGCATTTTAGAGGGTCTGTTGAGAGGAGGAGGACTACTCGGAAACAAATAACGAAACTGATAGATTCAGACACTTTTTCCTGCTTCTGAAAGGTGCCTTTGAAATGATGATTGTTCAGGTTTAGCCTAATATTTAGAAATACTCACTGTAGAGTTTTCTCTTCTTTGTGAGGAGCCCGTGTGGCTTAAATGGGATTGCTGATCTAATCACACTCCGCTGTTTCTGTTCCAGGGCTACTGTTAGGCATGAAATGCGAGTTGTCATGTTCGGAGCTCCTCTTTCAATGACCCGGCCAGAGCAACTACAGACGTTCTGGGTTTTGTGAGGGCTCAGTTGTGAAAAGCACGACAGGAGCAGCATCTCCGCACTTCTGCGTTCGGCTGCTTGGCTCGGCTCTGCCGTGAATGCTGCGGCTCGGGTCGTATCGCTGGCTTTGCCGGCCCCGCGGCCGTCCTGGACCGGCCCTCTCGCCTTTTGACGCTTGGCCAAAACACAAGGGCTTGACTCGGGTTTTTTCCCTGGTCCTCTGTGGATCCAAGGGGTGTTTTGCTGATCGATGGCTGATCCATTGAGCCAAGTGGAAGCTGCTCCTCTGCCGAGGGTCCGCACCGCCTCTCCCTGTCCCCCGTGGCACCCAGCCCTACGGAGGACAGCACCCAGCTTCGCTGGAGCTCAGCTAGCCCCAGAGGAACGGCCACGGCAGTTCCCCCACGGAGGGAAAAAGCCTCTGCCCCAGCCCGCAGGCAGATCCGTGCCTGCAGCGGGCACACGGGGTGTCGGGGGTGAGCATGCTCCACCTGCCTGGAGGTTTGGCCTTTCTCTCTCCTCTGCCCTGGCTCGCCCTTGCAGTGAGAGATCCCCCAAGGACGGTCCTCTGAGGTCTAACCGACCTGAGCTATTCCTACAGGTTATGTAGGCACCAACACCAGGTGCTTGGGCTGAGGCTGCTCCCCGCACTTCTTTGCACTGTTTGGCAGCTCCTCGCTTGGCTGGTGATACCTCATGCGAAGTGAGCTGAGTCTCTGGGGCTGGCAGGTAAGACCTGTCCAGTGCGGGCACCACTGAGGGAGCAGCAGCATGTTCTCATCGAGAGGCTCCACATCCTCCTGCTCCAACAGCTCCTGCGGAGCTGGGCTTTCCAGGGATGCTCAGCCTCCTTTCTGCTACTACCAGCTCTGAAGGAGGAGAGGCTGCTTTCTCTCTGACCTGCTGGGAAAGACTCAGAGACAGATAGGTACCAAAAAGTGGGGTCTGGGTGGAACTTAGATAGATACCTGCATTCAAACCCATGCACGGGAAATTCCCGCACTCGGGTAGAACCTAGGAGGTGCCTGAACTCATTCAGCTCCCTCTGTTTGGACAACAGAGATCTCAAAGAGAGAGACGTTCCAGGGCACGTGGGCACCTTGCTCCCGCCAAGGCTCTGCTGCAATCCAGAGGTGGGTGACACGGTAGGAGCAGAGCTGCTGTATGCACACACCGTCTGGCGTGGAGCTCAGGAGATGCAGACATCCTCATCAAAAACTCTGCCAGCGCCGGTTGTACCTTTGCGGTCCCCTCAGGGCAGCCTGACAAGCCCGAGCTGCTCAGGTAGGATGTACTGTGTGTCCTGTGCCCACCAGGGAGAAGCTCGGCACCATTAATCCCTCTGCCTCGGCGGGGAGAGGTTGTATGATGCTGGTCCTATGCAGAGAGGGTCTTAGAATCGTAGAATTATAGAATCGTTTAGGTTGGAAGAGACCTCCAAGATCATCGAGTCCAACCGTTAACCCAGCACTGCCAAGGCCACCACTAACCCATGTCCCCAAGCGTCACATCTACACGGCTTTTCAATCCCTCCAGGGATGGGGACTCCACCACCTCCCTGGGCAGCCTGTGCCAGGGCCTGACCGCCCTTTCAGGGAAGAAATTTTTACGAATATCCAATCTAAACCTCCCCTGGCACAACTTGAAGCCATTTCCGAAGTGCTAGAGGAAAGCAGGAGTTCAGACCAATCTGCATCTCCGGGTAGGTCCCTACCCGCACGTGAGCTCCACAGGGGCATCACCAAATGAGGGACAAAACACATGGAAACGCGGGTAAAAGCAGGCTGAAGAAGGTGTGGAGCAGCAGGTACAAGCTGGAGGCTTCCTGAACACGCGGTGAGGCCGGGCAGGTCCCCCCAGCGCAGCGGGAGCTGCTGACACATGGGCAGAGGCTGGAGGCACCTCGTGACACATCGTTCTCCAGGCCCTGGCCAGGGGTCGTGCCGGGACCGACGCTCAGCTCCACCGGGTTATCTTCTCCTGACAGTCTAACGACTCGGAACGCTGAAGATGCGAGGTGAGCTGTGAGAATATTTGTTTGAGGAAGAGCGTTTCCTCTGCCAGCTTCCCTCGGCGCATATCGGGGAAAAAAAAGCATTTATGGATATTAATAGCAATAACACTTTTTGACGCCGGGTTTTTCAGACCAGGCTCTGTTTGAGGTCTAACGAAGGCAGATGAATGCGCAAAGTTTGGGAGGGCTGATGGTTGTAAATCTCGTGCTCCGGGGATCTGAGGAGGCACTAAGGAAACGGTGCTTCGTTTGGGAAAGATGAGCTCTTGAAATGGTTTGAATGGGACCGTCGTGGGGTCTCGGGCACGGAAAAGAAATTGAGTTGTATCTGCCGGGGAGACGCGGCAAGTTTGGCGACAAAATGTGTTAATTTTTGTGGGAAACAACAGAATTGAATCCTGCTTTAGGTGAAAAAGCCAGTTCAGCCTTAACTGTAAAGCTGCTAGCAATGACTCCGCAATATATGAAATATAATAATTATGATAATTAATAAAGATAATAATACAGTAAAACCTTGCTAATTCATACTAATGACTCAGAGGCTGCTTACTAATTACTGAATTTTGTGGATAAACAAGCCAGAATAATGCATCATAAAACACACTTTGTTCCATTATTTTGACAACTCTTGTTTAGTTTTAATTATTTATGCTTCATAACATACTAGTCGCTGTACTTGGGAGGGGTTTACAAAAATAATGAAGCTCTAATAATTTGACATGTCGGTTCAGTATTTGCTGAAACAGGGAGGGAGGAAACCCAGCCCTTTCTGGATGTGTGCAAGCCAGGAAGAGCGCAGCTCAGCTGAACGCAGATCTTCAAAGTCGTAATGCGAAATATCATACGTCTCCGTCACGCCTCCGACCAGGAGCCCTCGGAGCCGCTCGCCTCGTGGAGAGCTCCCGCAAGCCGACCTGCTTCGCTGCTGAACACAGAAGGATCGATGCTGATTCTCCAGAAAAATCAGACGGTTTGAAAAATAATAATAAACGTGAGGTAGTTTTTGTGCCCAAATCAATTTTTATCCTCAGATCAATTTTTTCCACCATCACGAGGGCTAAAAGCTTGTTTTTAATTTAAATGAGCGCTACGATTTTTACATAATCACTTGATTCCCGGAGCTGGCATTCCCTCGAAACCCCAGCCCGCCTTCCCCCTCCCGAATTTGGCAGGAGCTGGCCACAGTCTTGCGATGAAAGAGGCTCGTGGAAGAGCTCAGCATTTATTTAGCTCAGTTTTCCAGCTACAGAGAGTCCTGTAGGGTGCATGTTGCAAATGTGCCTTCGTAGTCATGATGTTTAAAAAAAAAAAAAAAAGGCCATTTCCATCGGAGATGTGCCAGCAAACGGACTCTATCAGCCCTGTCCTGGCTGTCTGAGAGCATATGGATCCGTTGCGGTAACTCGCTGTATCTGGGACCGGAGTAACATGCTGCACCAACGCTCCATGTATAACGTTATCCTCCTCCGGGCTGGTTTTCTGAGGGGCCTGTTGGGAGACGCGCGGAAGGGAGCGGGAGAGCGCGGGGCCCGCGGCGGCGTGGCAGGACGGGGGGAGCCCCGCTCGGGCTCAGCCTGCCCGCCCCACAGCATCCTCCCTCCCTGCCTGCTGGATTTGGGCTTCCCGTGCCCGTCTGCCTCGCGAGCCCCGGCCCGTGGGGAGTCGGGGGGGACGGCGGGGAGGGGGGGCTGCCGGCTGGCCACGGGTGGGTGCTGCCTTTCCAACAGTGGGGTCTCTAAAGATGGAGAGGCGTAGAAAGCTGGGTGGCAGGAGGCCGTAGGTCTCCGCGCCGTGGGGTGCAGGAAGCCAACACCGGTGTCGGAGGCCGAGACGGACCTTCCCCCCCAGGTGGGAGAGCGGGGGGAGACACAGGCCTTCCAGAAGGTGTCTTGGTGCCGGGGTCGCATTTAGGGTGGATCAGCAGGAGGAAAGCATCCCGCTTCGGGGGTGGGCACCGGGGACTGTGCGGGGAAAAGGAGGCTGCTTGGCACCGTCCTGTGTCGGGAGGAGGGCAAAGCCGGGCACGGGGTTTCGGTGAGGGCTGGGGGCAGAGGAGACGCGACGGGGTCCCCGTCAGGGAGCGGGAACGGGCGTCACGACCGCCCTGCCGGTGCCCCGGCCGCTGCTGCAGCCTTCCCCGCCTGGGTCCGCCGGGGACGGGGGAGAGGGGGCGTCCCGCGCTCCTCCCTTACCGGGCACCCCCGGGGGGGCTCCGGCCCCGCTGCCCCGAGGTGCCCCAGCCCCCGCCGGTGCCGGCAGCGGGGCGGGGGCGGCCCGGCCGCCGGGGGGAGCCGCCCGGCCCCGCCGCGAACAATAGCGGCCCCGGCGCGGGGCGGAGCGGGGCGGGCCGGGGGCCGCCGCCCGCCCTCTCCCCGCCCCCCGCGCCAGAGGCACCGCCGCCGCCGCAGCCGGGTCCATGCCCGCTGGAGCCCCCGCCTGCCGCCGCCCGCAGCCCCGGCATGGACGTTAGGTTTTACCCCTCCGCCCCCACCGCCGTGGGCTCCCTGCCCGGCGCCGACCCCACTTGCCTCGGCCCACTGGATTATTATCACTGCAACAAGGTACCGGTGTGGCGGCGGCGGCGGGCGGGGGGGGCTGCGGGGGGCGGCGGTGCCCGGCGGGGCTGCCCGGGCGGCTCCGCTCGGCGCGTCCCGCAACTTCTCCGCGGGGGGCGGGGGGGGGGGGGGGCAGGAAGGAAAGTGCCGGCGGCGGCCGGCTCCTGCGGAGGGAATTTTGAAAGTGGTCTGGAAGCGGCGCGGGGAGAGCCGTCGGGTCCCCGGCCCGGCCCGGCCCCGGCCCCGGCCCCGCTGCGCTCCCCGGCGGGGCGAGCGGAGCGGCGGGGCGGGGGGAGCCCGAGCCCGGGGCGCTGCTCGGCGGGGCGGGCTGGAAGCGGTCGCGGCCGGGAGAGGAACGCTCTTTGGGGCTGTTTGTGTTCGTTTCGAGCGGTGGGTTTATTTAGTATTTTCCCTACGGGAGCGTTCGGCCCGAAGCGACGTAGGTGGGATTTTTGTTGTGGTGGTTGTTGTCGGGCACTTTTGTTGTTGTTGTTGTTTGCTGCGGTGTTTTGCACCTTCTTGGCAGGGCTGGGCTGGGGTCGCCGGTACCTCCGGAGCGGGGGTTCCGGCGCTGGCCCCCGCCGGCCCCGCTCTCGGGGTAAGCGGGGAGCCCCGGGCTGGGGCTGGGGCTGGGGCGGGGAGCCCCGGGCCCCGCGGCGCGGCGAGGAAACCTCCCCAGCCGGCAGCCTCCCCGCTCGCCGCGGCTGCGAGGCAAAGCACCTTGGGGGGGGGGGGGGGGCCGCAGGGGGGGTCCGGGAGCGGCCGCGGTGCCGTAGGGAATCTCCGCCGGGCGCCGAGGCGAGGGGGTCGGTGCGGGGCTGCAGGGGGAACAGTTCCCCGCGGGCTGCCCCTTCCTCGCGTGTCGGTAAATAGCGCCGATGCTTCAGCAGCGCAGCCGTGGGAGGCAGGGTCGGCCACAGCGAGCTCCGAGACGTAACCCCGGCTGCGTCCTCCTGGGCCGAATTCGGGGAATTGCACTGGGAAAAAAAGTTAGGAAAGGGAGAAAACGCTCTCCTGCGTTGGGACTGCAGCTCAGGGTGCCCGCGGCTCGTCTCGCTGTTGTGATACTTCGGGATCAAACTCTTCGGAAACAAGCGGAGGGAAACCTGTGTGGCTTCCCAGATGCAGCAAATTAATCTTTATGTATCAGTATATGGATTTAATTGTTCTCTGTCATTTGGGTTATTTATCTCTTTTTATTAAGTTGTAGCAAGCCTAAGAGTTCTCATTTATTTTGAGATGCCTGATTACCCTGAAAGGAAACAACTTAAATTGATTTCTTCTGTATCCGTGTACTGCTAGTTTCAAACTGTTTTATTAGCATTGCCGTTGCTCTTAAAATGCTAAATATGCTCTTAAAATACTAAGGAGAGCCGGGTCACCTGGGAGCGGGTCATCCGTGCCGCTGAAACGTCAGCCGATAAAGTGTGCAAAAGCTGAAAGTCTGGGATCACGCGAGCGTGTGCCGCTGGGAACTGCGGCAACCCCAGATCCTGCTGGCTTTAGGAACTCGGTTTTACCCAGGAGTTGTTAGATGGGAACATCATTTAGTTTGCCTTCCAGTTTTTCGGGCAGAGGCTGGTGCTCGCAGTCGTGCACGCAGCGCTGCAGGGCCCTGTCGCGGGGCTGCGCGGTCCCGGCGTCCCCCCGGCAGCGCCCACCCAAGCCTTGGGGCACGCGGGGCCCCACGTCGTCCGCTCATCCGTGGCCTGAATCCCTGAGATTAGTCCCGGATTAGGCGGTCGCAATTGATCCGCGGGTCCTTGCTGTCACGCGGCGCTGCGGCCACGGAGGCCGGAGGAAATCGCCTCTTCGGGGTCTCCGGCGAGCGCAGCCCGGCAGAATGAGGGGGTGCGTTTCGGCGCTGGCGGGGGTGGCCGGGACGCTGGAGAGGAGCACCCCACGTACTGACCACTGCCACCAGATGCTGCTGTTGTCGCTGCTACGAGGATCTTAAGGCAGCGGGAGGAAGAAAGGAAGTGACTTACCCTTTTCTGATATTCAGGGCTTCATTTTTTTTTTTTCATCTTCTTTTCTCTTCTGAGTTATCAAATGTCACTTGCTTATGCACAGCGGTGCACGTTTGTCTGTGGGATGAGGCTGCTGGAACGAAGCCAGAGATGAAGTGGGTTGACTTTGTTTTCCCGGCCGAGTGCAGGTATAACGGTCGTAACTTCAGCATCAAAACGTGGCCCAGTGCGGGGCGGGCGGTGGCATCGCCTCCTGCCTTTGCTGCCTTTGCTTCGGAGAACTTCTCCGGCCGGCATGGGGTGGCGTGTGGCTGAGGATGGCCACCGGCACGCTGTTCCCTTGTGCCCGCTTCGGAGAGCCCTGTCCGAGCACACCCGCTTCTCGGAGCCGCATGGGACCCTCTGGGAAACTCCAAAACTCACCCCAGCCCCATCGCTCCTGTCCGGTGCCGGTGGCTCATCCCAGAGCTGGGCTAAGACAGTGTCTGCCTCGAAACGTTTCCGCTTTAAAAAACTACAGAGGGGGTAGGGCAGCGTGGAAAAATCAGAAGTTCTCCCACTGGCACGTGCAGGTATCCCGGATCAAATCCAGCTCTAGGAAGAGCCTGGGCAAGGAGCACTTACAGGCTCTTCGCTGTCCTCCTGCTTCGCTGAGTTTATGGAGGGGCTTTAAAGCCCTTCAGTTTAAAGGGCTTGTTTTGTTCAGGTTTGGCTTTTTTCTCCCAAGGGGCTGCTTTGTTTGTTTGTTTATTTATTTAGGGGGGAGGCAGAGAAGCCGGGAAGGAGTGTGCAGTGTCACTGTGTATAAATAGCTCGCTGAGAGCACGGCAGGGCTCTGCCCGCGCGCCCATCGCCAGCGAGCTCGCCGGGGAGATGCGCTTTAGCCCAAAGCATCCTGAAATGTTAATGTAATTGTTTTGTGCACTTACCGAACATGATACGGTTACCGTGAGGTCTCCGATCTCGCCTGCGCGCTGCAGTCAGCCACAGTTTCTCTTTGCAGCCACAGAGGTGCCTATTGGGTATCAGCATTTCCATTTTTAAAAGGACAAGGGGTGTTTAGAGGGATAATGAAATGGGAGCGTACGTTCAGCCGAGGCCTCTCCAGAAGGGGGGCATTTGCACCCTTTCTTTAACCGCTTCCGGAGCATCCCTGTTTTCCCTCGAAGGGCTGGCCACTGGGAGGGACTGGGGGGGGGGACACGACGTGAAGGGCTGGACACCCATGGGTGGAGAATGGGGTCCCTCACGCCCCGGCAGGCAGGGTGAGAAGGAGCCTTCCCCTCTGCTGACTCCGTTTGGTGAGGAGTTTTTATGCCTTGGGCATGCTGGTGCCGTCAAAGCAGGGGAAAAAGGGCTCCCCGCAAAACCAGTCCCCATCACGGGTGAGCCCGCACGGAGCAGCTTGTCGTGGCATCTGGGAAGCGGAGCCAGCCCCAAACTTCCCGGCTCGCAGCCTGGAGGACTGATGCTCCTTGGCAGGGTTTTGAGGTTGCGCTGGGCTCGGCCCGAGGTGCAGGGGCGATACGGAGCGACACCTTCCCGGAGCCACCCGAAAGCCTCCCTGAGGGTGTGCTGCACCGAGCGTCTCCCACGCGGGGTGCCGGCCCCTCGCCTCCCTCCCGTGAGCCGGATCCAGGACCTGCTCCCGCATCGGGACCCCACAGAAGCAGCACCTCGTGTGCGTTAGGGTGTGCCTGCACAGCGGCCGCGAGGGACGGGGGAGGCTCGGCTGAACGTGGTCCCATCCCTGCAAGGAGCCCTTGTCCGAACTGCGGCACCCGTCTCTGTCGTCGGCCACCCGCGCCCCGCTGAAGGGAGCACCTACCTCCGCTTTGGATTCCCCTTTTACATCTGGGTCTAAAGCCCCTTTTTCTGTCCTCTCTGGCCTCTTTCCTGGGGCTTTGGTACCCGCTGCGGGCCCCCTCCTGCTCCCTTGCTGGGGCAGCGAAGCTTTCGCGGCGCCTCGCTGCTGCCTGCGTGTTGTGATGGTGTGACGGGCGAGGCAGCGCGTTCCCGCGCCACGTAAGGGGACGGGTGGCCTGTGGTGGTGTATTTTCACGTCCCTCCAGCTGCTTTGTGAAAATTTGGGGATTTTTCCCACTTAAATGTAAAGGTCTTCCTGGAGTTTGTGTTTCACGACAAGTAAACCATGGGAAAAACCCACGCAGTTTAGTAACGCGGGGGCTCGTTCTGCTCTTAGCAGAGCCTTAGCGACAGGGCCTGGTACGCCGGCTGATATACCGGCGTGGAAGGATTTTCCCAGATCTTAAATTGCGTGGGTCCACAAAGTACGGGAGGGAGTTTTTCCTTCTTAGCCCAGGCAAAATTGCTTTTGCAGGGGAGGCGCGTGGCAGGAATCCCGCTCTTTCCCGCCGTGTGTGTGGCGATGCTGTGCTGTGATGCACGAGGAGTGATCCTGCTCCCTGCTCCCCAGGGGCAACTTTGGGGAGCGCATTAACATCTCTCTAGTCTTCCTGCAGAAATAAATTTAGATATAAATCCTTCTCAGTTGCTTGTGGTGTTTTGGTGATCGGACTTGGTTAGCACGGTGCCTTGTTTCCGCTTAGGGCAATGACTGATGGGGAGGAAGAGGAGGAGGACCCAGCCTGGGAATCCCTAATGTTGCAGAGCAAACACGCTGCTGGGACACTGGGGGTGCCCGTGGTCCGTGGGAGCCTCCGGCAGTTAATGGGGGGTACGTGCCGGGGAGCCCCGTGAACCCTGTGGCGTTTCTGTAGGATTCAACAGCCCCATCAAAACTTGTCCCAAATCTTCCTAATGGGGCTCCGTGGCTTTGCATCTCCAAGCACACCCCGTGTCTTCCCTTCTAGGCTGATAAATTGGCAAAAACCATTTCGCCAACACGCCATCATAAATTACGGATAATTAAAATCTACTAGTCATGAGATGAGTATTAATCTGCAACCGATGCTCTCTCCTTCTTTTAAGAACCCTTCAGAAATGGGATCTGAGCTGCTGGTACGAGCCCGGGTCGATGTAGCGAATGCATTTCTGTGGAACATTCTGTTTTGTTTTGACTTTTACCATAAATTGTACATTGCAGTGATAAACACGGTCCCTTTTTCATCTTTCCAGAACTGCTTTGCCATTCTGGAAGATAAAATATATTCTTTTCCTTTCTACTTTCTAAGCCAACTCTGTTTTGAAGTAGCATAAATCTTTCTTTGGAGATGGAGGATTTTGGATGGAGAACAAAGTCCAGCAAATTTTTAATTTGGGGCCTGTTTTATTCTCATTTGGCAGGCAGCTCCTGTTGATTTGCAAATGTGGATTTTTTTTTTAGGCCCTGACTATGGGCAAGGGCTTCCTCTGAAAAGTATTTGAGCTGCTCAGTGGGACAACCCTGCGTTCTCCAGAGCGCTCTTTGATGGGTTGCACGGCAGAAAGCGGTTGAAGCTCCGTTTTGCCTTGGGCTTTAAGTCAGGGAGTGGGAGGTAAATAATGTCCGTCCATTCATAAAAACTGTTGTTCCCTCTGTATGCGCAGGGCAAAGGCTTTAATCTGGTTGTTTTTGGAACAGTGGGAGATATTTTGAAGACTGGTCTAACTTGTACTTAACAACATGTTGTTTGGGGCCGGTTCTGAATAACCTTGTCAAGGGCCCGATCCCTGAAAGTCCCTGTAGCAGAGGAGGCATCAAGAGAGCAAAAATTCAGGATCAAAGTCTTGCAAGTTTCTCCGATTTATTTATGACGCTTCAAATCAATTATAAACATTGTGCCCTAAATCCGCGGTCCAAAGCCTTTTGCGTGTTACACCGCCGTAACCACGGGGTCCACCCACGAGCAGCTCTGGCCTTGTTCTGTACCTCTGAGCTTGCAACAGGCGCCGGGATCAGTTTGTGCATCCACGACGGAGAGGAGATTTCTGTTGATAAGTTGCATTTCGCTTGTACCGGAGCGGAGTGTCCTGGAGCTTGCGAGGCGCGTGGCCGCTGCGCGCCGTGGGGAGAGCGCCCGTAGCCCTTGCAGAGCTCGTTCGGGACCCTGCTCTTGCTGGTTGTAAGAACGGGCCCTGCTGGCTCCTTTCCTGGCGGTGGCTGTCACCATCGCGGTATTTCCGTGGCGTTGGAAGAAAAATCTCTGGTTTCCTTCTGCCTTCGCTTTGCGCCTCTCTGCTGCCGGGCGCGAGGAGCGGAGGCGAGCACCGCTCTGCCCCGCGCGCGGACCGGCCGGGCGCTGTGTTACCCCCTCTAGGTACACAATTCTTCCCTATTACCTTTGTGCTCACCCGTTTTTTTTCCAAAATGAGCTCTAAAATGCTTTTACCGTAAGTTGGGTTATATCTTTCAGTATAAATGAAGCATATAATTGTGTTTTCCTAACAGCTCTACATTAAAAATAAGTTATTGTGCTGCTAATGTGTTTTCCTTGACAATTTTCCATCCAGCAAGTGCAAGGCTTCTGTCTGAAGCTGTTGTGTACCGCGTTCTCTGCCTCTTCTTTATATTTCATTCTGCCTTTCTAAAGTCGGGGTAAAGTGTTAGCGTGATTCCAGCTTTGATACCATTAACTCCTAATCGGAGGTTTGAGCTCCACTGTTCCACCTTCCTGATTTTACACACACCTTTTCACATAATTAAAGCTTATACTTGGGGATGCACAGTTCAGCTGCGGGGGGGGGAGGGGGGGAGAAATCTCACAACAAAACTTAACTGAAACAAGCACTAATCAAACCACTCTTAAAAAAAAAAAAAAAAAGGGTGATTGAAACCAGTGTTAAATTGTCTGGGTTTTCACTTATATGACCAGATTTAAATATTTTAATCATCTGCATCCCCCCCCCCCTTTTCTATTGTTTCCCTCTGGTGGTTTTGTTCTGATGGATGCCGTTTCTTCTTTGAAAAATGGCATCGGCTGCCGCGTCGCCTGCAGGCGAAATCTTTGCGTTATGCCACAGAATCTCTCTCCGCCGCCGTAATCTTTTGCATAGATTGGTTGACCTCTGCAGATATAATTAAATCTCTTCCTGACGACTGTGTGATTTCAGTTCAGCTCTGTGGCGAATGTAACTGTTAGGTAAGTGTTAAATGAGGGCCCTGGACCAGTAATTGTTATTTTGGAAAGATTATTTGAGCGTTGGTTTATGCTGGTTGCCGCGCGCAGCTTCTGAGGAACCTTATCTGCAGAAATCGTGTGACTCTTGGTCTGCGGCAGGTTCTTGACCTCCAATTATAGCCTCGACACAGGAGGCTGGATTGCGCAAGTGTTTAAAATGTAGATATTTTAATTATTTCTGTTGGTTTAAGGACCCAGCCTCTTGCTCTCACGGTGCATTTTTTTTTTCCTGTGTTTCGAAGGATCTCATAACTTCGCAGGAGCTAGAAAAGGGGGGCGGCAGCATGGGGACCTGTTCCCAAGCAGGGTGGGTGGTAAAACCTGCTGCGGCTCTGCCCCGAGCCTCTCCTCCCCACTCCTGACGTGCATCTCCGCTTCCACGCGGCTGAAGCCTGCGGAGAAGGGCTGGGGCAGCCCCTGCTCCGGGACGGGCAGCCCGGCATCGCGGGCCCCGGGGGAGACGGAGCAGCGGGCGCTGGGCGTGCTGGCACGTGCCACCCTCGCCTCTGGTGACGTGCCGCTGTCCTCTCCCACCCAGGCTGTATTTCCCCCGGGACCCGGCTGCCCGTGCCCGTGGGTCCTGTTCCACCTCGGCGGCGGCAGCGGCGAGGAGCCCGTTTTTTATCAGATTAGCTGGATCACATTAGCAGGTTTTTCTTCCCGCAAAACCTACGGATGACTCAGAGTTTCCATTCCCAGCTGGACTCAGGGAGGCTCCGTCCCCTTTCTCCCCGGCTGTCTGCCTGCATGCTGCGCTCCTCCTCTCCTCTCGGCTTTAGAAAACCATCGTCTTCCTCTTCATCTCCCTCTGCTTGCAGGGCGGAACCCGCGCTCGCCGGAGGGCAGGGCTGGGAGATGAGGGCTCTGCTGTGGCTCTGCCGTTCATCCTCTGCGTGAGCTGGCCTCGTCTCCATCTCCAGGAGCAGCGGGTCATTTGGGGGTACCCCATTTTTATGAACAGTTTGAGCCAGCCTGAGCACTGAGCATCCCTTGCAGGAGACCTGGGTACCTGGAGAGGTGCAAGCAGAGCCTGGGGCACCCCGAAAGGCTTCTCTCTTCCAAGGATGTGGCTCTCCACGTTTATACCTATGAAAGAGTTTCACCTTTCCAGCCTGATTTACCCAGCGGTTTATTCCCTGAGCATCCCTCCCTCTCCCTGGGAAGGTGGTAGAGCCGTACGGCTCACGAGGAGTTGTTAAGCCATTTGAAAACCCTCAAATGCCACAGTTTTCATGTGAAGGACGACCCCGAGCAGGGGAGGAGGTGGGGTGGGTGGTGGTGACGGGGAGCTTGGCCTCGCCTGGTCCCACTTGCTGCCCGTGCGGGGAGCCGGGGCACCTCAGTCCCTTCCCAGCGGCGTGCAGCCTGAGCTCCCTTCCCCCCCAAAACCTCATCTCCGCGTCAGCGACGAGCCATTGCGTTCCACCTCTGCCATCGCCTTTCCTTTACGCCGCGGGGAAGACGCTGCCGGGGCCTCAGGGCCTTTCGGGGCGCTGCAGCCGGGGCGCGACGTGGGCTACCGCAGGTGGGCTGATGCGAGCCCAGCGCTGCTGTGCCCGCCGAGGCGTGCGGGCTGCGGGCCTCCCTACCCGAGGCTGCTCGCTAGCTCTGAATTGACAGACTTCTTTGTGTCATCGCTTACAGTTACTGAACCCTAAAATAACGGTAAATTCTTTTTCCTCTGTCAAAAACTAACAGTTTAGATCCATTCCACGTTTCTCGTTTTCCCTGGGTGCTCCTTCGAGCAGTGGGTTTTTGCGTGGGGAGCCGTCTCAGCACAGTGCCTGCCGTGGAGGAACGATGCGTTTTCAGGGGCTTAGATTTCTAGTCCCTGGTGTCAGAAGAGGGGCAGAGTGTGCCCCCGAGTCCTTAGCGAAAAGGAAAGGAACTTTGACGGCGTGGAAATTAAATCTATGAAAACTTTAGAGGAAGTTTTGTATGGAAACCCGTAATTGAATTATCTTGGTTTGTCCCAGCTTACGTGGTGGGCGCAAAAAGGCGTTTGGATGTCACCTGAAGAAGAAAACGCGGAAATACTGGGGGGGAATATGAACCACAGAAGCTGGGGCTTGTTGTAGCCCTGGGAAGTGTGTGTTCCTCCTGGTAGGATCCCGCTCTGCTCGTCCGTGTTAAACCCGGGGAGGCAACTTTTCCCCCGATGTGCGTTATCTTGTCTCCGAACAGCATTCAAAGGAGAAGAAGAATGTGCTGTTACAAATATCAAACTTTTGGGAATGGCTGGCAGACTCTACCGCCGATAAGCATTGTTGATTGAAGATCAAACAGCCCTTGAAAGCAGAAGAAAAACCTTCCCGCGCGCGCCGCGGATCTCACCCCGCGGCCAGACAGCGAGGTCAGGAGGCTGCAACCCGCCTCTGTTCGGGAACCTGCGCTGGAATTAACGGTCTGGTCTCCTCTACCCCAGACGGATGTTGGTGACACGGTGGTTTTAAACCCGATAAATCTGTTAAAGCCGAGAACAACATTTATTAGATGCCAAGAAAACCAGAGTCATGTTTTCATTATTAGGTGGTAGTTTTATATCCCCCCCCACCCCGCGTAAGATAAAGAGTCTGCCCAGGAGGAAAGACTGCGGGTCATGAAGTGAACCGAAGACTAGTGGCATGTGGTTTTTAATTAATTGACAACCTGTATTTCTGTATCAAGGTGGCAAATTAATTGTGGGTGGCCGTCTGTTTGCAAACCAGATAGTTCTGCCGTGGCTGTGCCAAATGGTACATGTGGAGTATTTAACGATTTGATTTAAATCAGACCAGAGTGGAGGGTTTTTGAAAACTGTATTAAATCAGTTTTTCCACTTAAGAGTTGGGCTTTGAAAAGGGGAAAAATATTACTGAAATGTTCTTTTTAGCTTTATAAACTTGCAGCCCTTTAAGTAAAGTGGTTGGCGTGTAGTGGCCTTCTGTTGGGGGAGGCCAAACCCTGGTGGGAATAACAACGTTTAACTTCAGTCGTCTCTGGCAACGGGGCACCAAATTTGTGTGAGAGCCCAAAAGAAAGAAACACATGTTTAAAATCATAAAATAGTTTAGGCTGGAAGGGACCTCTGGAAGTGTGTTTAAAATAATTCCAATAGCACCTTCTGGGATTGAGATGGCAGGAGAGAAAAATATCAATATACAGCCCGCACCAACTATGAGCCATGGATTTTCTGCTCTGATACTACAGGGAGAGTCTCAGGGTGATGGCTGCAATCAAATGCTAAATAGGAAGTTTGTAATAAAAAGGGCTTTAGTTAGAATTAATAAAACGTGAAATGCCTCATTCCTTGGAAAACATGCCGTATTGACTGAGATTTAGAAACATATCCTGTAGGAGCAGGGATCCAGATTGCAGGCTCCAGAGCTGGCTCCGGCATCCTTTCCCTGCATGTGTTACTATTCCTGTTAGAGTGCAGGGTTTCATTTACTTCATTTTTTTTTTTTGCCTGGAAAGGTCATGGTGTGCAAGCTTGAGAGGAAATTAGCGAAGAGCTGGAAACGAGGGCAACCTCGTACAAAATTCTCATCCGCTTCTCCCGCTCTCGCGCCTTCCCACGCGGCGGGATGCTGCCCCACGCGCGCCTCGTCCCCGCTCCGAGGCTGCGGGCTGTGCTGGGGTCACGCCAAGCCCCTTTGCCATGTCCTGCTGCCTCCAGCTGGACCGAAAACCTGGCTTCGTTTTGGTGTCGGTAGTACCGAAGGGCTGCCTTCCCAAATGGGACGTGCCGCACGCTAAACCTGTGCGAGAGAGAAGAACGTGCCCCATTTTGGGTCTAACTGTTGGGTCCTCTATAAGTTCCCAGAGCAGGGACTGGGTACTGAGTTTCAGGGAATATAGGCAGGATCTAAATGTAAAGACGGGGTAGTCATTAGCAAAATAGGATCCTTGTATCACAGGCAAATCCAAGTTTATCACGGAAACTTTTCTGATTTGGGCTGAGTTTGATTAATTTCAAGTCCTGCCACCCAGAGCTGTCCTCCACGAGCCGCATGTGGAGCCATAGGCGCAGTTCCCATTTGCAGGAAAGCACTGCTGGAAGTTAATTGTCTGGGAAATGGGGATTTCAACATCCTCTTGTCTTGTGGAATTGTCTTACGATGTTCTGAAGCTCAACTGGGGCTTCTTGTTTGCCCCTGAAGCTGGAGATCTGGGGTAGCTCAGGGGCGGGAAGCGTATGCTGTGGGATCTGGGCCTTCAGCTTGTGTCACTGTCACCGTGCCGTGAGCACGGGGATGTGCCAGCTTGGAAGGGATCCTCTGCTTGGCAAAAAAAGGTCTCGAGAGCGGGCTGCCTCCTCGCTTAGCACTGTTACCACAGGAAGGCTGCGGGGCCCAGAGGCTTCTGAAGAGCTGCTGAGGCCCTTCCCATCCCGCGGTCACCGGGCCAGGGTGCCGAGGGGGCCAGGGTGCCGAGGGGGCCAGGGTGCCGAGGGGCCAGGCGTCCTCAGGTGCTGTGAAATGGGGCTGGTGGTTGCCGTCCCGCGCTGTGGGCGTCACGGCTGCTCCTGGTGGCAGCGTGGCATGTACAGCGGGACGGGGGCTAGCTGGGCCACCTGAAACTGGTGGCCTCATCCCTTTGGCCAGAGCTGGAGCCACTGGAGAGATCAAGGGGGAGATCCGGCCTTCTTTGGGGTTTCTGCTGTATTTGTATGGGGAGAAACGAAACCTCCGATGCTGCTAACCCAGCAACGTCCAGGCTCAATTAACTTAAAAATCACAACGTGAAGTTTGTGTGGTCGAAGGTT
Source organism: Phoenicopterus ruber ruber (assembly GCA_009819775.1). NCBI lineage: Eukaryota > Metazoa > Chordata > Aves > Phoenicopteriformes > Phoenicopteridae > Phoenicopterus > Phoenicopterus ruber. The sequence goes on along the minus strand of CM020230.1, from coordinate 4,112,615 downwards.
TCCGAGCGCGACGCCTGTAGCTGTCGGCGCTTTGCCTGGCGCAGCCGGGCTCCGTGGGGCCGGTGAGCCGCCGCCGCCAGCGCCTCGGGTCCCTGCCCGGGCATCGCTGAGCTCCGCGAGCGGCATCCGCGGGGCCGGAGGCGGCTCGGCAGGAGCTGCTCAGGCCTCGCAGCTTGGAGCCCTGCGCGAAACGGCTTTCCCTTCGCTGTGTTAAGTGGCGCAGGCTTGACTGGAGTGCCTTAATAAAGCAGAAAAAGCTTAGTCCGACGGGGGTGGGAAGGAGGTGAAAAAGGAAAGCTTAATTCCCTGCTCATCTCGGCTGCGATTCAGGTTTCATTTCCCCTCGCGGAGGTTTCCCCTCTTCCTCCCTGCTGTCCAAGTGTTGCTTCTGTTGCATTTGTTATTTATTTTCTTTTTAGCCTGAGGGCTGCTGCGAGAGGTGTCTCTTTGCTCTGCCGGCTGTTCCTGATGCTTCGTTTTCCTTGCTAATACCAATTGTTTCTGCCAAAATCGTTTGGTGGTGTTATGTAAACCTAGAATCACACGCTAACGCTTTAATCTGGGGGCTCCTAAACGCACTGGATGGGATTCGCCCCCGCGCTGACTCCGCTGCCGGCAGGCGTGTTGTGCCGGGGTCCCTTGGCTCAGCAGCCCCCGGGGGTGGGATGCCACTGGGCACGACATCCACAGCCATCTGAGCCAATATCGCCGTTGCTGCTGGGAGTTTCGGTGGGAGGCATGAGAACACCCTGTACGTCACTCAGGGCTGGGATTTAAGCTCTCTGTAGAGCGTGGTACCTGCGCGGCAAAGCTCGGGTTTTGGCACCGGGGTCGGTGTTTCTGCTGTTGGGTTTGCAGCGGCGTTGGTGGATGCTACGTGTGCGGTTCCGTGCTAGCACCCAAAAGTGCCTCGCTGCATCTCTGCCCCGTTGCTGCCCACGGCCCAGGGCAAACCTGCCCACGCGGTCCCCGTGCTCGCCGCCAGCCAGCCGATGGGATTCCAGCTCCTGGGGCATCTCCAGGGAGATGCTGCATTCCTGCAGAGGCTGCTGGATGGGCACCTCTTCTCCTACGCCAAGGAGCGTGGGCCCTCCTCTGAAGTGGGCACGCTCTCTCGGTGGCACCCGGTTGTTTACCTGGAAAGTGATATTACCAAAGATCTTAATGAATTTCCAAGTGCTGCTTAATGTGATTTGGCAGCCAGAATTATTTTAAAAAAAAAAAAAAAAAGAGATCCACCACTGCTGCGTGCCCAACCTCTTCCCCATATAGTCCACTGTTTTTGAGAGATTAAAAAGAGATTAAATCCTGCTGAGCTGGCAGGTGATGCTGATGGATGTTTGGAGGGGATTAGAGTAAATCCGTTCCTCCTGATTTAGCTCAAGATTCGAATTCATTGATAAAATTTGCCCAGGTTACATCTCTGAAACCTCCTCTGGGCTGGTGAATCTGCAGAGGTGTAAATGAAGGCAGAACTTGTTGCCGGAGCAGAAAGGCTAATGAATTAACCTTTATAAGGTTGATGAATGCTTAAGATAGCTGTACATCTATTCCTGTGGCAGTGCCCGATTAATCCGCACTGCCACAGAATTAAAGGGTGCCTGGGCTGGCTCCTTGGCTGGGGGAAGCCGGCCTGATGCTCCTGCTGCGCTGCAGCACGGCTGTGAGATGCTCTGCAAGAACCGACCTGTGTGTGCAGGATGTCGTGTTCGTGTGTCACTTGAGTTTCAGCTAAAAAATGCCATCTCAGACTAGGGATGAAGTGGAATGGGTGCAGCTATGCATTGGGATTGAGGGGCTAGATCCAGCCAAAGCTGTGCTGGTGTCCTGGCTACTGTTTTTCTTCTCTGGTGGCCTTGCAGTGGGACTGGAGGTTAAAGAGGATGTTCTTGGCAGCCTCCAGCAGCTGTTGGACCTTCTGGTATATCTGCATGCACCCTACAGCACAAGCACAGGGATGGCGGCACTCCAGAGTGTGCTCCTATAAGGTGCCCCAGCACCAAAAAGGTGGTCTTCAGAGGAGCATTGAGACCTGCGGTGTTGCCGTTTGGGCCAAGGACCAGCGCTGTGACTCGCACCAGCGATACGTAGTGCCCTGTGCTGGGCGTCCTGCTGGGGCCGCGGGAGAGAGCACGGCTCTGCAGCGGTTCCAAGGATCTGTTCAGCACAAGGCTCAGCAGCAGCACCGAGCGACTGTCCTGGTGGTGGGAGAGATGATAATAGCCTTCACTACTTCTTCTCCGTGTTGCACGTAGTCAAGTTCTTGAGGACCAAAAAGACCTGCTGGGAGCACAAGGGGTGCAGCGGTGGAGCCTCCACCCCCGAAAAGCTTTATAAACTAGGGCGGTGCACAGCAGGGTATTTGCTGCTGGAGATCTGCGCTGCCCATGGCATCCACGGGAGATGACGCGGCAGAGAGAGGAAAAAGCTTTGTGCAAAGCGACTTTGGCATTTTTGGCTTTCGGAGAAGAAGAGCTGACACCTGCAGCCCTGTTTGGAGCCCTGACCCTAGGACTGCTCGTGCAAGAGGGCTGCAGAGCGGCTCGGCCATCTCGGGATTTTATGCCACCTGCAAACCCGTGCCCACCTCGGCTCTGAGTTTCCTTGCAAAGAAATAATCCCTGGAGTAGCAACAGTGGCAGCTTTGGGATGCTTCAGAGAAGGTGAGCCGGTAAGCAGGAGGTTATCTTCACGCTGCTGAGCAAAGCTGACATTTAAAAATCACCTGGATGCACGTGAAGTTGCATATAGACCTTTTTGACCAAAGAGATCAAACGTGCTCGTGCGAAGCCTGTCTGGGAAGGCTGGGGAACCTCAGAGCGTGGTGGACCCGACGTACAAATTCACAGCAATCGCTCAGGGAATTTGTGGTAACTCTGGAGGTGCAGGAGACAGCTGGTGTGTGTCTGATGGGTCTGCTCGCTTCAAAGCCTGCGAGGCTGCAGCTGCTGAGGGAATCCAGCGCACGTCGGCTGCTGCCACGGGGCTCTTTGCTCTCTGTAATTTGATGACTTGTATCTCATGAACAAGAGCGCTGCTAATGCCAGCGCGGGCCAGGTGCGCTTATCCCGAGTGGGATCTGCAGAGCCAGGCTCTAAAACAGGGCTGAGGTCGGAGATGGTCTGAACAAGTAGTGTCACGGCGCGAAGGATACAAGGATCAGGCTTGCTCCCTGTGGAGCAAATCTGTTTGCTTCCTCCGAGTTGCTTTGGATTTACATGGTTGTAGCAGCAAACACGATCCCCTCTCCGTCGTTACAGATGCTGGTGGGATGGGTAGGAAAAATGAAGCCCGATGGTAAGTCACAGACAAGTAGGAATACTTTCAAGAACATAATACTTGGGAATAACTTAGAAATAACGTATTTTTTCAATGAGTCATTGGAATCACGCTTTTCTAGAAAGCAGGGGGAAAGAGAGCTTGAAATTACCTATATTAAACGGAGCTTCCATAACTGTCATTAAGCAGGAGGATTTTGAGGGAAGCGTTTTCCAGTTTCTTCTTCATGCTGCTGCACAAGCTGGTGTTTGCTTGGGTGTGTCTCCTTCAGGAAGAGTAAAAAATAAAGTTAAATTCACCGTATGGTGGAGGAGCATATTTGGTATCTGGTTTTTGTGATGCTGGTAGTTTGTTTAAAATCGAGTTACCTTTGTATTTGCTTAGTTTAACTCTAAACAGGAAAATAATGGCTGTTGTAATGTCTCTATTAGAAGAATATTGTTTTAAAGCACTTTGGGGTTACATTAGTTGAGCGCAAAATGAATTCCTCCTCTGGAGCAGATAAACCCCGGTGGGGCTGGATGCTGGGAGCTGACAGCTTGATGCGGGGATGCGCATCGCAGACGGGTCTCCGGGGGCCGGTTCTTGATGTAATTCTTCGTGCTCCTTCTCTTCCCTCCTCCCTTCGCTCGCCTCAGTGAAGGGGCATCTCGCCCCGGCAAATTGGTTAAAGCACTTACGTCTGAAACTGGAAGGCACTGGGCGGCGGAGGGGGGGCAGCGCTGACCAGAGGTGGAGGGAGCCCGGAAAGTTGGGAATGTTTTAAACGTAGCCTCCCCATATGGCAGCACGTGAGTAGATACACTTGGAAATACCTTTTATTTTCTCATCTGAGCACCAACTTAGGCTTGCAGTTTGGGGGCTTTCTTGTTTGGTTGGTTTGTTCCGAACTATGCCCAAGTCTGACGGGCCGTGACGGGGTGCAGCGGGAAGGCGCTCGCTGCTGAGGCCGCGCGTGTGTCGGTACCGGCGTAAGCGGCTCTGGGCGTGCGAGGCAGCTCGCGCAAACAGCAGCCGGGCCGCACGCACAGCCTGGGCGCGGGAGGCTTCTGCGCACCTAAGTCAAGCCGTGTCCGAGAGCCACCTCGCCAGAGCTGCAGATGCCCGCAGGCAGAGTGAGCTTAGGCCTCTGAAAACTTGGCACAGGTTGGTTTTCAAGCCGATGATGTAATACAGCAAATATTAGGAGAACAACATCTGGTAGCTCTGCTGTCTACATGCCCATTGCAAACAGTTTTTCAGGCCTGTGTAAATGTTCGGTTTAGCTGCGTAACAGCGTGGTGAGAGACTCGTGCAGTCAAGGCCACCTGCTTGCCTCTCTTCCTCTCACATAAAATAATGGCGACTTTTTTTTGTTTGGTTTTGTTTCCAATGCATTAAGTGACGCTTTAAAAGCAGCTAAATGCATTAGAAAGAGAAGTCAAGATCTCTTTGTGCAAAGGTGTCAACGTTTTTATTTTAAGCTTAATGCTGCAGTTAATTCATTGTCTCCAAACTGTAGAACACAGGTGGGGATGACTGAAATACCTCGCTGGCAGGATTAGTTCCCAACTGCGGACGGGGGGTGTTTCCTGTGCAGGGCTGCGGGTGATGTGGGTTGTGTGTGATGTGCTGCTGGTGCAGGTCCGGGCTGGAGCTCCTGTTCTGCAGCCTCCGCCGCGATGCAGGTTTCCAGCCTCGGAGGTGGCAACACCCCTTCTCTGTCCCTTCTTGTCCCAAAGTGAAATGGAGCTCACACTTTGTGGCTTCGCACCGAGTTACTGGCGGTGGAAGTGCTGCGCAAGCTCCAGCCCTTGGGTACGTGGCAGGGATGTGCCCGTAGGATGCAAACCTCCCCGCCGGCTTTGCAGGCAAGTGCATAGTGGTGGCAGCGGAGTGTCCCAGCTCTGCACGAGCAGAGGGGATGGACAAGCTCTGCTGGCTTCCTTTGTGGGTAATGTGGGTACAAGGCTTTGTTTAAACTTCGGAGATTGCAAAAATTGGGGTTGGGTATTATTGCAAACTACGTGTGGTCCAGCGGAGTTTCAAAGCCCCAGCTGAAATGGGTTTTACTGGGCACTGAGGAAACACCTGGTAAAGGATGGTCCCTAAGAAAAATAGCAAAGATGGACAAAGAGTGTGTATATGTGTGTATATAAGGGAGAGAGAAATGATACTGCTACCAGAGAATTTCTTTCCAGGATAATTTTTTAGATGAATCTCAGTGCTGCAAGTTCTGCGTTACCAGCACGTCTGGCACGTGGTACCCGAGACCAGGGTCCTGTGCCGTGTGTGCTGAGAGAGGCCGGTGTCCGAGGTGAGGCTGGTCCTTCCTGGGCTGCTGCTGGGGAAATCGTTGCTCTTGCAAGTCATACGCTTGGTGAGATTGCAGCTGGGCTGTGGCTTCTTCCCTCACTTTGATGGGGAGTTTGCACTCTGGGAAACCATTAGATGATCGTAAGAAAGTACAGACGTGATGCAAATGAGCGAGTGTGGTTTAAGCTCATCTTTAGCTCCAAAAGACCTCTGGAGATAGAGAAGCCATCAGCGTCCTACCACTATGTTATGCAGAGCCTGGGGTGCAGCCACCAGCGGTTTGCATCAGCCTGCTGCGTTTCAGCAGCACTGACTTCAGAAGAGGCTCTAAAACAAACAGGACTGGCCAGACATCCCTGGTGGGGTGCAAAAATGGGACTTCAGACATCAAAGAATCAATTCCACCTCTGAATTCCCTGGGCGCTGTGGCCAATTAATTTGTGATGTAGCCTCCTGAAGCATGAGGCACGTGGTTTACGGTTTTACCAAAATCATCTAAGCTGAAAAATTCATCAATCCTATTCCTTCCTCCCAGTGACCACACACTTGGCGAAATTTTCGCATTCTTCCTTCCCCTTTCTCTCTGTGTGAAATGTCCTGCCTTCTCATAGAGAACGCGGCGGGGAGCACGTGGCTGCCTGCGGTACCGGAGCCCTGGGCGCTGCTCTGCGCCGCGCCGGAGGGTAGCTGCAGCTCTCCAGGCTTGCAAGATGCTCCCTGTTTAGCAATGTCATCTTGTTTCTTTTCCTTTTGGAAAACTGGGGGAGGAAAAAAAAATGGTAAAAGAGGAGCTCATCCGCTTCCATGCTCATCTCCTTGCTACTACGGTGAGAGGGTTAATAGGAAAGGTGACCACTGAGCTGGTAGCCACTGTCTGCATGGGTTTTGCTGAGTTCCTAATGCACGAACCTCAGCACTGGAGTGAGATCCATGTTGCTGGTGAAAATCGGGAATTGCGTGTCTGTCCTGTGTATGTAAAAAGCAGGGTTTATGGGGGAAGGATAGTGCTGACAGAGGCCATTTCCCTAGTCCGGTGAATGGACCAGCACCTCCCTGAGCAGTGGTATCAGAGGAGGGTCCCCGACAGGGACTGGCACGTAGGTGTTGGCTTGAGTGGGGATTTCTGCATCTGCCTGGGGAGGAGGGAGCTGGGGAGGAGGGGAAGGGGTTAAAACGAAGCAGGCATAATGTCCAACAGGCATAAGCATGTGGGCGTGAAGGAAGACAGACTTTTCTGTTGCATGGTGCTGTTTTCAGTCAAAGCATTGCAAAGATCATCAACTCTGCACCACTGCAGAGACCCCGCTCCTCTGCCCCGTCCGCACCTGCTGGGGAATTCCTGCCCGGCACGGGGGACACCCAGTCTCCATCCCCCCATCCCCAGGTCTGTGCCTTGGGCATCCGCAATGGCGTGAAGCCTTCTCTGGTGTTCTAGGACTTCAGTTCGCGTTGCCGTTTTCATTGCTCTCGGGCATCAATGGCATGTGTGAGTGGGAAAGAAGGCAGTTCCAGTTTGGCCACATTTGTTAAATTTGGTATGAGCAGATGTCATTTTTTTTTAAAAAAAAAAAAATAAATCTTAAAACGTGCAACCCAAGAGATGGATGAGTGTAAGTGCTATGAAGAGGTTATTGGTAGTGCCCAGCTATTGATTCGGCTGAGAGGCAGGAGGAGCAGTCCATCGGCATCCTCAAGCCTACCCTCTCGTTTCTCTTGCAAGTGCTGCTCGTCCCTGCGCTGCAGAGCCCTGTCTCTCGGTCGCGAGGGGTATCTGGTTTCTCCCATCTCCTCTTCCCTTTTCTCTTTGCTTCTCCCGCCTTTGCTCCGTGAGCCCTGCCAGCCGGGGACGCGAGGGACGGTTGCCCCGGGGTGTCTGCGCTGTGGCCAAGGGGCTGTTGGACACGGCCGGGGCCCCGCAGCCCCAGAGCTCTCCATGTTGGGGGTAAAACCCCTCCTGGCGCTGCGCATACGGGTGTCGGGGGGCTGCGGCCCAAGGCCAGGGTGAGGGGCCTCGCCTGAAGGGTATTTGTTTACAGGCTTTAGTTTGATCCCTTTGCAGCTCCTGCCACAGAGCCTTGCTGCCGGTGAGTGCTTCTCTCCACCAAGTCACTTTCGGTGGTGAATTAAATCGTTACATTATTTTTTTTCCCCTCCAGTATTCCGTGTTCTGAGCTAAATTAGAATAGAAACCTTTTCAAACTGTTCCTTTAATAAAGTATTTAGTTAATAGATGATGCATAGCTCACAAAGCTTGCAAGAATCTGACATGGGGTATCATAATATTATGATATTTAACAGCAAAACCTGCTGCATTATCAACTTACCTCTATAGCATGGAGGAGGCAACAGCTGAGGCATAAAAACTAATGCTTCAGTATGACAGAGCTAAAATTGAACTTGGCAATTACCACGTGCGTGATTCGCAGTATTGTGAAGTGAAGCTACTATATAAATCAGCTCCAGTAATCATAGGGTTTAAAATTAGTCGGTTACTATTAACTCTGCCAGTGTTAGCATATGTTGAAGAATTATAAAAGTAAAAGGTATGGAATATCTGAAGTACAGGTTTAAAGTAAACCACTTGAACAAGCTCCCAGTGGGAGGATTTTAAGTTCATACAGAAGTAAGGTTTTGGGTACTCTGACAAAGGTTTGTGGAACACATTTAATTGCACATTGCAGCCTAATCTTTTGAATGCTTAACATCCTTTAGAAAGCACCTTTTCATGTTCCCAAGACTTTCACAGTTCACAGAGGGTAGAGTGATGATTGAATTTAATTTTTTCTCCCTCACAGATTTTTTTTTTTTCCCAAAGCAGCGCTATTCAAATAGTTTGCAGAGCTCTTCAATGCCAGGCATAGAAAAAAAGGAAACAGCAGGATAATGTTTTAAAATCATTATGGGGAAGTGAAAGGCTGCTCTGAGCACAGCACAGAAATTAGCAACTGCTATGATTGCTAAATTTTTATTCAATGCAAAATTCATGGAATTTGCTGCTATGAAAAATACGGGAGTCAAGTTATTTAATAGGATTCTAAATTATGTAGGATGCACAAATATTTTATATGGGGCACGGAGCTGCGTGTGTTTCTGTCGGAGAGCAGGAGCTGGAAGCGGCTCTGCTGGGGTTGGATGCTCGCTTTATTGTCCGGTCCTTGCTCCTCTGGTTCGTGTTAACGCTTTCAACTTAATTTTTGAAATAACACCGTTTCGGTCACGGTGACGCACGGCTGTGATGAACGTGCGTGGTCGATAACCTCCGACAGCTTTCGAAGGAGGGTGAGGCTGGGCGGCTGACTCGCTCCGGGGTTCGCACCCCTCGCTCCGGGCTTGCCGCATCGGGAGGACGCGTGGCCGCGCGGTACCTCGTGCGCTGCGGGGGCCTCGTGCTCGCGGCCTTTGTCGTCGGGGCTTTGCTGTCCGTGAGTGGTTCCCGATGAGTTGCATCCAATGTCAGTGATGGAGGAGGAGATGGCACAGTCCTCTCGGATCCCGCAGCCTGGCCCGGGCTGCTGCCAGCGGCTCCTGAAGGATGCTCTGGCGGTTAATCGCATATCGAATGCCTCAGTCCCTGGGTTCTCCCTCCCCGCGTCCCCTCTGGGGAAGGCGGGCTGTACTCCGATGGCGTTTCCTAGCTGGATGCTTTTCCTGCTAGTGAATCTAAACCCGCCTTTCCTCAGCTTCATCCGTAGTTCCAGTCGGGCCCCCTGCAGCCCTGCCTCACCCAGGCGGCATCCCCTGCGCCCCTGCGAGGGGGTCCCACCCCTCTCTTTTCTCTTTCCATGTCTGACCTTCAGATTCTAACGTACGTCACGATGACTTTTGGGCGTTTTCTTTTTCCCCGCTTGCCTCCTGTCCGTACCGTTTTGTTCCGGTACAGCCACGTCTGGTTCCAGAATGGGCAACGTGTTTCTAACTCGGTGAGGTGGAAACAGTGCAGCAAATCTGCGCGTTAGTCTGTCTTTACTTTTAGTCCCCTCATGTGTCCTAATTATTTAGTGCAACTTGCTCAGCCGGTGGTTTTGAAGATGCTCGTGCTCTGGCAGGGAGAAGGATCCGATGAGACTGTCTTTTCTCTTTCTCTTTCTCCTTCTTTTTTTTTTTTTTTTTTCCCTTTCTCTCTTGCTTTTTTTAAACAGAGAAGGAGGAGCAGCGGCGTGCGGCAGGACCGTGCTGTGCTCCTGGTTAATGAAAAATACTTTGTTAATCAAAGCGCAGCCCGATCAGATGGAGGGATGGAAAGTTAACGCCGAGGACTGTTTGGGTGCTGCTCCGGGGCAGCGCCCGCCTGTGATTGGGGTTAGTGGCTGTTCTCTGCGATAAAGACTGAAGCCTGTGAAGGTCACTGGGCACAGATGAGCCTATTTGCCATCACATTGAGGACTCTGTATTTTGGAAATAGGCTCTGTTATTTGTCTCACCAGCAGCAAGGCGTTACCTTATCAGTCAGAGATAAACCTTGCTGTGTTCCGTTAAAGGATTTTGAAATGTATAATTTTCAATTGGCTGAATCAGGGTAAATTGCCCCCATTCTCTCTGCCAGTAACTTTAAGATTCACAAAGAATTTATCAGTACATTTAACACTTCCATTGAAACTCTATTTCTGAGGTTATGGAAATGAGCTACAAATGAAAGTCACAACTCAAAAAGCAGGAAACATGCCTGTAAGCGAGGAAAAAGCTGTCACTGGCATTGTGAAGAGAGAGAGGTATAAATAGGGCATTGGGTTAGAAAGCAGGAAATCTGCGTGCTGTGGGTTTTACTTGGAATTTCTTCTGGTGACCCTAGATAAGATTGTTAACCCTTGTCTCTGCAGACAGTTGTACGTGCTCATTTACGGGCTCTGTTTCTGGCTTTTGGGATTGTCTGCGTGAGCTAACTGTTTGAGAGCGTAGCCACTCCATCAATCATGGGTGTGTGGTTTTCGTGCTTAGGAAGGATCACTTGACCAGAGAGACTGGATTTCTCAATATTTCCTGTAGAGTATAATTTAGTCTTGTCCCCACACTGCATGGCCTGGGGAGAGACGATCTCGTGGCGAAGGGTCTGTCCTTACAGGCAGGAGAGGGGAGGGTGAGCGTCACAGGTACAGCGGCCATTCCTGCTGCGGGTGGACTTAACGCAGTCGATGACCACAACTTCATGTTCGGTTTTGGTTTTAGAGAGAAGGTAAGATAAATAGCGGCAGTCAGGAGGGACTTTTTCTCCTCTCCGTGGTGGACCCAAGAAGACCCTTCCATGTGCGCCAGCGCCGTGGGTGTCTGCGCGTGTCGGTCCTTGCTCGCAGCCCACACAGAGCCGCGAGTGAAGAGGCTCCAGTCGTGACAGAGGCTGTGTCCTGGGAGGCATAACCTGCCAGAAAAGGGCAGGTTTCTGCCCAAAACACGCTGCGGTCTTTCAGCCTCCTATAAGCACTGCTGAGCGTGTAGCACATCAGCAGAACATGACCCGGTACTTGTCACACCGTTCTATATAACTTTGTTCAAAGTGGGTATTTTTTCTCCAGTGTACGCCGGCTACGGCAATAGGCTGGGGGGAAGCCGTCAAGGTGGATAGTTGCAATGGGAAAGCCAAAGAGACAGTACAGATCGTTACCGCTAAACGAGGCACTGAGCAGCATCCCACCCGCGATAAGATGCGGGGATGTGCTTTACATCGTGTCCTCCGCAGCGGGAGATGCAGGCGTTGGAGCATCCCGGGTGTGCGGTACCGACGTGCTTGGGAGGGGATGCTGCCTCCCCTCCTGCCCACCGCCATCTGGAGGGGCTTTGGAGTTTGTGGTGGGGTCTGTTTTCTGGGGATAACCCAGCACTGCTCCACCAGCCGGCCGGGGGAATGCGACCGTGGAGAAGAGGCATCCCACCATGGCGTTTAATGACTTAAAAAAAAATCCATACTGGGACAAAACCAATGCTGTGAGAAGGGGGCCTGGCCTCTCTGACACTGATGCTTTCGGTTCCCAGGCTGACAGCGCCAGTGCATGTGTAAGTCAGGGGGTCGTGTGGGTCTTTAATAAAATGACAAGTGGGTATGATAGTTCTGACTGTTACAAGTTATAAATTTGACCTAGGGAGTTATTTCAGGCTTGTGCAGCCTAAAATTGTCTCACAGCCTGAAATCGCATCTCCAATAGAAATAATAACCTCCCATCTCTGCAGTCCCTGCGTGCTCTCTAATAACCAAATGGTGCCTTCCCCGGCGGTGCCATCCCGGCAGCAGCACGGCTGCTTCCCGGGAGCGCTGGCGTCCAGCAGCGCTTGTCTCGCAGATGAGGTGCAGGAATCGGGGTGTTTCCCGCACGGCTCGTGACTCTGTAAAAGCTGGTAGTGGTATCTTTGGGGTGTGTGTCTCGGCTCTGTTCTCTGAAGGCTAAAAAAAAAAAAAAAGAGATGCATACTTTGTAGCTGGGCAGGGGGACTGGTTAGCTCTTGCAAGCTGCATCTGAGTCCTTCAGAGGAAGCCATGAAGGATTCCCCGTGTTTCTTGTTCTTTGATGTCCCTTGTACCCTCTCGCTGTTAATCCCGGTGCTTTCGTAGGGAGGTTCCTAGTGCCAAACCTGCAAGCTGGTGACTCAGTGCAGAGTGACTTGTCTACCTTTGGCTACGGCTTAAACCCCTGAAGCTGAGCGTGCTTGGAACAGCTTTTGCACCGCTTGCAAGGCCCTTTGCAGAAGCTGCAACCGAAATTGGTGGGGACAGAGCAGTCGCACCCCCTCGTAAGCAAAAGCAGAATTTGTCTCGTCTCCGGAGCGCACAAACATTTGCTCTGTGGGCTGTGCTGCAGCGGCTCTTCTCTTCGTACAGGTTGTTTTGTTTCCTGTGGTGTCTGTGTTGCTGTTGAGGCAGTTCCACGAACCTCCTGTTTCTCCCAGGGCTGTTTGCATGGCAGGTGTTTGCTGTGATAAAATATTGACGGGGAGGAGGAAGGAAGGCTTCGTTCTCTCTCTGTCCCTATCTCTCGTTATTTTTCAGGTGGGAGGTACAAAAAGGGCCACATCTTGATTTTAAAATCAACCAAGGTCAGGACAGAGAATCTGGGGAATTTCTAGAATGTGGATATAACATCAAATCAAACAAGGGGTTTGGTGCAGCCTGGGATAACTCTGTTGCTAGAAGTCGGAGCTGGGTGCTGGCGGGTCTGTTCGGGCACAGGCGGAGGAGCAGGGCAGAAGACGCCGTGGGCAGTGAGGTGTCCCAGGGAGCGTGTGGGGCATAGGCAGCATGTGCTGGATGTCCCAGGGCTGCCTGTCTTCAAATGCCCCAAAATGCAGCACGTTCCTGCTCACGTTGTCTTTGTTGATGTCCTCAAACTGCAAGAAAAACTGAAAAAGCATCATGAAAACCTCTGGACCCCTTGCTGAGCAGAGGTGCGCCCCGACCTCCGGACTGCCCGGATCCTTCTGGCGCAGGATGGGAGCCCAGCGCGATCCCTGCCTGCAGCGCAGCGGCCGCAGGCTGAGCCCCGAGCCTTGCCCGCGCACCTGCCCGTGTGAAAGGGGCCGGCAGACGTGCGGGGTGTCGGAGCACGGCCCGTTTGGGAGCCGGGCTGGGCGAGCCGGCGGGGCTGCACCCCTCTAGGACAGGCTCTCGGGAAGCCCAGCCTGCGGCAGGAGTGAGAGGAGCGGGCAGCGTCGGGGAGGAAAGATGGTGGGGGGAGAGTTGGGGGGCTGGGACAAGCAGCTGCCTGTACTTTGAATTTTGACTCATTGCATTGCTGCTTTTGTGCTTTTGCCCGTCCCTCTCCTGTCTTTTCTTCCTGCCTGGGCTTTCTGCCGGTTCTGACTTTCTGCCCCAGGACCCAGCAGGCTGAGGCTTGGCCAGGTTAACTAAACATCGAGCGCAGTGTATAAGGTGATTTTGTATTCAACAGAGATGCCGACTGTTTAGTACCAGCCTGTAACCCGCAAGCAAGAGGCCTTCTCCCCTGACGTTGTAGGTGGCAGGTTGGGAAGCCAGGACCTCACCCCATCGCATTTCTCTTTTTCTTCCTGCAAAGAAACGTGTTGGATGCTCCTTCCCTCTTCCCAGAAAAGAATAAGCCCTGATGGCTCTGGACCAGCTGCTTTCCAGGGTATTGAGCAATATCCATGGGACCATGGCGAAACCGGGACTGAAGGGGAGAAAACCAGATAAGACAAGTACGGGTGTGGAGGCTCTCGTCTGGCAGGGGAGACAGAGCCTTGCTGCAACGAATGCAAGGTCGCGTGGGTTTCGAGGAGTGCTGTGGAAGGGAATCGCTGGGTTGCACACGTGAGGATGGCCTCCAGTGCGACCAGTAGAGCTCACTGGGTGGCTGTGCCTGCTGAGGTGAGCCATGTGCTGCGGGCTGCCCACCCAGAGCAGGGCTCGGGGCCCTAGGTTGGCCTTTCGTAACTTTTTTTTTTAATACAGAAACTGAAAACCCCCTGCTTTTGTCTTAATTGAAACAAAAACAGGAGGTGAGTGCCCCAGAAACTTCACTGTGCACAAGCCTTGCGTGGCTGTGGTTTTTGTTTCTAGCTAGCTATAACTATCTGATGAACCGTTTCTGTTGGGTTTTCTTTTCTATTTTTTCTTTTTCTATTTTCCCTGTGTGAAGGAAGACAGAATTTTTTTCTGGCCGGTTTGTAACTCTGCTGTTCCCAGCTCTTGCCGTGAGCGGCCGTGTTGATGCTCGGTGTAAGCGAGCGCGCTCCGAATCCGTGCGCACGTGCCAGGTCTGAATGTGACCTCCAGCAAGGACATTAAATGACTCTACAAGCCTTGCTGCAGTAGCGCGTGTGTAACGCCACGGGTTTGGCGTTGGTATTGACTGGTGGCTATAACACGAGCTGCGGGATGAGGAGTGCAGGTTGCTGTGCCCGGGCAGCCGGGCTGGGATTTCCAAGTGCCTGTGGGAGTCAAGTACCTCCGGTATGGACATAAGGTACTACCCAGTCTTCTGCCAAGAGGTAAATATCTGGTAAGAGTTAAATAAACAGCCACTCAATACTAAAGAGAGACCTACCCATGCTCAACTCAAAGGGACAAACCAGTAACTGATCACAGAATGGCGGGGGTTGGAAGGGACCTCTGGAGAACACCCAGCCCCTGCCAGAGCAGGGTCACCCAGCGCAGGCTGCACAGGGCCGCGTCCAGGCGGGTTGGAATCTCTCCAGAGAAGGAGACTCCACACCCTCCCTGGGCAGCCTGTGCCAGGGCTCGGGCACCTCACAGCGAAGGAGTTTCTCCTCACGTTCAGGCGGAACTTCCCGTGTTCCAGTTTGTGCCCGTTGCCCCTTGGCCTGGCGCTGGGCACCACTGAGAAGAGTCTGGCCCCGTCCTCTTGACACCTGCCCTGGAGATATTGATAAGCGTTGGTGAGGTCCCCTCTCAGTCTCCTCTTCCTCAGGCTGAACAGCCCCAGCTCCCTCAGCCTTTCCCCACAGGAGAGATGCTCCAGGCCCCTCAGCATCTCTGTACCCTCCGCTGGGCTCTCCCCAGTAGCTCCTCGTCTCTCTGGAACTGGGGAGCCCAGAACTGGATGCAGGACTCCAGATGGGGCCTCACCAGGGCAGAGCAGAGGGGGAGGAGAACCTCCCTCGACCTGCTGGCCACGCTCTTCCTCATGCACCCCAGGATACACAGGTTTGGGTTTTATTTTTGGTCATTGCAATGACCACTTCTGCTTCATGCTGTTTTCCCTCATTTCTCTGTGCCTGTGGACCCACTGTTCCCGGTCACCGGTGCGCGCGTGCTGTGCTGCCCGGGGACTGCTGACACCCAGCGAAGAGCGTGCCAGAGCCGGTCCCCCCGTGTTGTTTCGGCCGTTTGCAGTTCCAGGCAGTATGCATTTTTAATTTGTGTCGTTATCCAGACGTCTTGGCTTCTGCTGTAGGGTGTTTTGAGCTTGTTTTGAAGCTTCACAACACAATGGCTATTTCCAAAGGAAAGGTGGTGAACTAATTGGTCTGACCAGCCGCAGCAAATCCTACAGCACAGGATTGCTTCAAAGGAGAACGATGAGCCTGCTCAACTAAGTTGGCATGTGGGTTTTGAGAGTAAATCCTAGAGCAGAGAGGAGGATGAAATTCAAGATCTGCTCTAGCTGGAAAATGGGAAATATGTGGTCTCTTCAGTATTCTGCTATTAAATGGTGGTAACAAGGTGACACTCTTCGGTGGAAGAGTACCTGGTTGCAAGCATAGGTCTTGTTGAGAAAGGGGCTTAGCAGCTTTTGCTGATTCAGAAAAGTGATATTCTAGCTGGGGTTGTCCTTACAAGAAGACTTTGTTCCCTGCAGCCTTGCACAGTCTTTAAGTGGCAGTACCAAACTACCAGTGTAATAGAAACACAGAATCATAGAATATCTCAAGTTGGAAGGGACGCGTAAGGATCATCAAGTCCAACTCCATGCTCCGTGCAGGACTACTTATGATAAAACACGGATTAAAAAATGCGTAAGTCCTGTCTAAACCTTTGACTCCAGCATTGCCATCAACTGAGGGAGTATTGACTCTTAGTTTAATACTTCTAACGCTGGGTCGTGGTTTTTGCATTGGCCTTACTCTGGTGAGGATATGCCTAGTGTTAGTCATTATGGTTGGCACTGAAGTAGGCTCAGAGAGAGGCACTTGTTGGTTGGTTGGTAGTGCCGCTCGTACCGTGCGGTGCAGAGCTCCACCTCCGTGTTTTTGTCAGCGTTCCTCGCTGGAGCAGGGCCCGGGCGCCCACCTCCGCGTCCCAGTGCAGCCCAGGGACTGCAGCCTGGGGACGTCTCCGTCCTGCCCTCCCGTTGGGGGGTGGGCCTGCCCCGGGGCAGCTCGCTCTGCTGGCGCGGGGGGCTCCCACCCGAAGACATGCCAGCTCCTCCTGTCACTGGCTTCTCGTCACAAAGACATGTATCTGTGTGTCATCAGATAAACGGGAGAACGTTTCTGATAAGGATATAAAGACAAAGTCCGTAGATAAGATTCTCTTGAATTATGAGGCCTCTCTGAAAATAGCTTATTCCTAAAAGGTTTTCAACCACCGCTCTGGCGTGATGCAAGACAGAAAGTCCTTGTGCATCAGGCCGGTAGCAGATGTCAATTGAAGGACGTGCTGAATTACAGTCAGTTCGTGTGCCAGGAGAACGGGCCAAGTTTGCAATTGTGAATGAGGTTCCTGTGCGACTGTGATTCTTCTGTTTGTTCGCAAATTGGGTGTCGACACCGTTATATTTTACTGAATGTGTTTGCCTGGAGGTATTGTTTAAGGAGTAGTTTTGTGTGACTGAATTCCAACCTGTTGGATGTTTGCAGGCAGTTCGGTGTGGTTATTTATTGGTTTTCGTGTGACTGGAGCGCAGCTGAATAAACGAATGCTCGTTCCTTCGAGTGCTTGCAAGAAGCAGCTTGGAGCCAGCGTGAAGGAGCAGCCGCAAGCATCGCTCCGCATCCCGGCAGCCGTCCTGAGCTACGTCGGGAGAGGTGAAAGCAAAGTCGCCTCCTGGAAAGGAGAGAGAAAAAAATAGTTGTGTCGTTAATAAGTCTTGTTGGCAATTTTATGTATTTTTTTACTTGATTTTAAGGCTCCCGACACAGCTTACCGCTTCTGCAGCCCTTGCTGGCCTCCCCGGGTGCCTGCTGTGCTCGGGGGTGTGTTGCTGCCGGGTGCCCCCGGCTGGACCGTGGCCGTCCCGCCTGCCAGCCCGGGCCGGCGGTGACGGCCGTGGCAGGTCCCTGCTGCACAGCAGCGGTCGTGTACCACTCCTGGGAGCAGCGGCTGCGTCTGCCGGCCCCATGCCGCTTCTCCTAAGGGAAATACTATTTATTACAGCAAAAATACATGTTAAAGAAATGCAGCAGTAATGAGACCATCACGTTACGGGTATGCCCACGCTGGTCGTGCTTAGGAAATACTTGACCATCCTAGCGAAGAGGTCCCCTCTTCCTTGCCGTCGCCGAGGTCTGTGTCTGGCTGGCGTGGCTCTGATCCCTTCACTCACAAATGACTTGTCCCCCTGGCCTCGGGAGCGGGGTCTGGCTAAAAGCGACCAGTGCTGGTCCCTGCCCTCTTCCCGGGGACAGCGGCCCATCTGAATTCCCCGTAGCCCCCTGGGGTGTCCCAGCCCTGGCAGGAGCTCTGTGCCCTCCAGCCCGTGGTGCAGCAGCCCGCCGTTGCCTCGCGGCGACTTAGGGGCTCTCTCGGGAAGCCGGAAGGATGCGCCTGCGAGCAGGACGGGGCGGCAGCACCCTCATTGTTTTGGCCACCGCACACACAAAACACTTGAAGTCATCGCTTGCAGATCGTTATCCTGCAGTTCTATCACGTCCCGTAACCACCGCCTTCCTCTTCCGATAGCGATCGCGAGCGAAATGCAAGATCTGTTGGTGAAGGGCTGTGAATTCCCAATCAGGGAGGATTTGAGGGTTTAAAGACAATTAGCTTTTATGCTTCTGTGGATGGCACGTGGCTCTGGACCAGCATGGGACTTGGAGGGCAGCGGCCTCCCCAGCGCGGCAGCGTTTCGGTGTTGATTTAAGCCTTTCCATAAGGTGTTTGCAATGATACTGTTAACTCAGCAAACCTTTAGAGCGACTGCTGCCCTGTGATCCATGCTAGTGTAACTTCATACCCTCAGGCAAGCGGGTCAGCGTCCACACCAGGGGCTTTGAGTGGAAGTAGGGCATCTGTGTCTGAACAGAGACGAAAGAAACGATGCAAAAACCCGTGCGAGGGGAAGCCAAACGCCGGTGGGCTCCTCCCCGGGGCTGCGCTTCAGGTGAGCTCGTGGCACGGCCGGCAGGACGCGGTCAGCGCTGGATGAGGTGAGACGAGCAGGGCTCTGTCTTGGTTAGCAAAGACTACAAAGAGCAGATGTATTACTTATTTACGCAGCCCGGATCCTGGTGTGATGGAGTGCGGCGCAAAAGCTAAAATGACAGTAATTAGAACGGATCCGCACTCGGTGACCCAGAGAAAAGTGAAAACCCGGGAAGATAATCATGAGCGAAAGAGGCAACACAAAACAGAAAATGGTGATGGTTACAATTTGAATGAGAAAACGAGCTCCTAAAGCAAACTAGCTCCTCGAAATCCCATTAACGCTGACAAATATCCAGCTCCAGGATTCGGGAAGTATCACAGTGAACATCTGTTCAGGTAAATAACGAGGACGAATCCAGTTGCTGTTTGAAACTGCTGCCTGCTCCTCTGTTTAAGGCGAGTCTGTTAATACAGGCCGCCTGTTACAATCGCTCGCTATCATTACAGTGCTAACAATTATAATATTCTCTGTGGTCGGGGATTATTGAACACCTGGCTCCCGGCATTAACTGCAGCGTGGCACCACAACCGCTCCCACAACAGCAGCTCTGAGGATAACCCACGTTCTTGGCTTTAAGGATGATAGATTACCCAAGAGTAGTTGTGTTTATGAGCCCCCTAAAATGGGCGAGATTCCAGTAAATGCAAGTCTGGATTCTGTTCTAATTTGCTCGCTGCTCCGTCCGGCTGTTTCTGGTTGGGTTTTAGATCCAAACAAATTTTAGTCCTCTGATGTTTCATGAAACTGTTTTGGGTTTGTTTGTTTTTAATGAGGAAGCCCAGCTCGTGAGCTAAAAAAGACCTCAAAGGCCCGTCTGAAGACGGCTTTGATTGCACTCAGTGGAGTGGGGGGACTGATTCAACATCTCCATTTTGTAGGCATCCAGCACCAATAATTTATAGCCATAAAAATAACCCTGAGAAGGAGCCCTGCTCGTCCAGGAGAGCTGGGAGCATCGGGCTGGCTTTGGACTTGGCAGTCCTGTTGACTCTATGATGTCTTCTGGTTGGCTTTGACTTTTGTGAAGATAACTGGAGGTGGATCAGGCTCCCGACTCCTCTAGGGACACGTGGGATCTCGTATGCCTTTGGAGGACAGGCTGGCAGCCTTGCCTCTTGCGTCCCCGGTGACGTGCCAAGTGGCACTGTCTCGGCTGCTTTGGTGCAGGAAAACAATGACGATTTGGTCCGAGTTGCCTCTCGGCCAGAGATCAAAGCTGTGTCGTGCGTGCCTGGCTGCAACTGGACGGGGAGCAGATGGCGGGCTGATCCGTGTGCCCAGGGGTGGCAGTTATTCAGGGCTGGGTCGGATGCTTTTCCAGGGCTTTCTTCACGTGTGAGGCCCATTCGTGTGTAAAGGAAAACGGCGTCGCACTGGAAGCGCTGTGCACGAGTCGAACGCCCCAACGCAGCCGTCTCTGTGCCTCTGCTCGCTGGAGCCATCTTCTGAGCCATAGCTCGAGTGGTCCTGCTCTCACCGGCACCCTGAAAAGCAGCAGCTTTTGTCCTCAAAATGTTTGAGGTTCCTGCAGAGGTGGGGGTATTCCTCAGCCTGGGAAGTGAGAGGAAGGTTTCAAGCCATGGTGGACTCTTCTCCCAGCAGTTGACATGGCCTGGACATGGCCACAGTGAGACGAAGCAGGACCAGGAGGTAGACTTGGGACAGGCACCAAAAGCAACGTCATCTATTTAAAAAGGATCACAGTGGAAAGGAATTCAAGCAGCTCTGGTGTGCTCTGGGAAGCCATGAGCACTCGTGGGGATTTCCTGGGGATTTGAGGACAAGCTTTAGTTCAGGGGTTAGTCTGGTGGTCTTTTGACAGCAGGAGATGAAGTGAACGGTGCAGCCCTGTCACCCCTCATGAATGGGGGTGGCAGCAGCTCCATGGTGAATCTTGGCTCGTGCTGGATATGAGCCCCTTGGCACCAGCACTAATGATGGAGAAAACTAAGCAGGAGCTCCCCCTCCGGAGATGTCACACATCTTGTAGGGCATCTCTAGACCTGGTGAGAGCCAGGGCTCTGCAGGCTACTGTAGCCTGAGGCATACCCTCACCCCTGTGGGAATCGCAAACATTTTGATGACAAAAGCTGCTGCTTTTCAGGGTGGCAGTGAGTGCAAGACCCCCCGAGCTATCACTCAGCAGTTGGCTCCTGCTTAATTTTCTCCATCATTAGCCCTGGTGCCAAGGGGCTCGTATGGCCATCCTTGGTGGCCCCAGCAACCCTGGCATGGTGAGACACCGTGGGATCCCTTGGAGAGCTCTGGGGCAGCCCGGCTTGGCCATGTTGGCCGTGATGAGGAACCCAACAGCAACGGTCATGGGGTTCAACCAACCAGGGCGAGACATGGCATTAGGAGCGCCTGAGCTTGGGGGGTTGTAAGCTCTTATCCGAAGGCCCACAGCGTGTGTACCCCTGTTAAGAAAGAGAGGTGGTGGGCAGAAGAGGGTATAAACTGCGAGTGAAGGAACACGGTTAAATAGCGAAGGCCCTTGCCTGGGTTGGGGTGTTTTGGCTGGAGCATGGTGTGCAGAAACCAGCTCAGAGCGAGCAAGGTGTGATCGCTTTGATCCTCGGAGCAGCGTGGGCTGTGTTTTCAGGACCTGATGCCGTCCCTGTGCCGGCAGCGCGTGCCTGCCATCCTCCGTGGGGATTTTTGCCTGCAACAAGACTCCAAGATTTCTCTCTTGGCTCCAGGTGCTCACCAAAAGCAGTGGGTGCAGCAGGACAAACCTGCAGGAAGGGAGAGTTGGAAGAGATCCTGCTTCTTTTCTATTGTTTTATGCTAGTAGTAGGATTTTTTTTTTTTTTTTTTAAATGTAAAGCATGTTAAACGTTTCAGAAGTGCCAGGGCTGGGCTGGGACCCAGCACACGCGGAGAACAAAGCACGTCAGTGAGTCCCTTGTCTCCAGGCTGGCTGACAACCCTCTGTTCTGGCTAATTTTTGGTGTCATCAATCACGAGCACCAAGACAGCAGCCTCGCGGTGCCCTGTGTGCACCGCGGAGCTCATTGAGTGACCTATTAGTGCTTTCAGTTCATTCTGGTGACATATTTATAGCAGGGAGATCTACAGCACCGATTTCCTACAGGACACATCACGGTTTGACATCAGATTAAGTTATAGAGTACCTTTTCCTGGCTGGATCAATGGGTAGAGTCAAACGGAGCCTCGTCTACATGCAGATGAGGAGGATTAGATTTAAATCGGCAAATGTCAGTAATGGCTGTTCTTCCCACCAAGGGAAGAATAGGCAGGGAAAAATTTCCGTCATTAATAATTGAAGTTTATAGAGGGGGAAAAAAAAAATGAACGTATCATATACTGCTCCTGCAGATAACAGGGCTCCGCTTTTGCTGATAATTCTGTCTGGCAGACAAGTGCTAAAAAATTATTATGATTATCACCGGGTTTCTGAATCTGTTATGAATCTTCTGCAGTCGTGGAATATTTTAACAAATGCCCTTTTGTAGCAGAGCTGAAAATACTATTGGTAGCACAAAAACGTCCGTAGAAAAATACGGACAAAATAGTTGGGAATGAGAGTTGGTATAATTTGCCAAAAGGAGGAGAATAAGAAATTCTGGTGGCGACTTTGTAAGGGAGGGTGACGGCGGGGGCGGCCGGTTCCCTCGCCAGCGCCCAGCGCAGTGGATGCGGGCGGATGCAGAGGGGCAGCAGCGAGCTCCGCTTCAGCCGGCCGTGGGAGAGCGTGGTGGGCTCGCGGAGCCACGCGGCGCCGGGGGTGAGCAAAAGACCTCCAGAAGCAACTAGAAAGGAGCTTTTTAAAGCTATTTGCAATGCAACGTGTGAAAATGCAAAAGCTGTGTTTCTACAGGCTTGAGAGAGAGTTTTCTGTTCTTTTTTTATATTTTCAGGGAGGGTTCCCAGTGGTAGCACTGGGTTTACATGGGCAAGCCGTATCTGCCGGGCTCGCTGGCAGGGAACCGCGTTCCCATCGTATGTCCATGAAATATTTTGGTCACTCTTCGTGGCTGCTACTCTTTACGCTGCCAATAATCTCTCCAGCCTGCAAAGCACTAGAGGTCGTGGTGCTCTGCAGCGAAGTTCGGTGCTCGCGTGCTCACTCGGCATCCAAGACTATTAATTCCAGCAAGCGTTCAAACAACAACAGCTCGTGTAAATCAAGCGGGAAATAATACACGGAAAGAAGTGAGCATGAATTTCTAATTAACTGAATTTGCAACTGGTACGTGCAAGTTAAAGGGCATGTGATTTATCACCTGTCAGTAAAAATATTGGTTGTAGCTTATGCTTTCAGGCCTGTAGTGTGTGCGTAGCTCAGCTGTGGAGTTAAAGGGCATCTGATTTATCGCCTGACACCAGCCATACTGGTTAGAGCCATCACGGCTGGGCTGGCAGAGACACCACGTTCCCGTTTTCACCAGGTAGCTATTTGCTTGGTTATTCCTCCAGCAGAGAGAGGTCTGAAGGGCTTTGTATCAATAAATACACAAATAAAGGAAAGTTACAGCAAGAGCTGCTTTTCCCCGGTTGAAAGGGAGGTCTGGAGCGCAGGAGAGCAGCCAGTTTGGCCAGCGCAAGGTGAGGGACGATGAGCCTGGTGGGTCCTCAAGCATGTTGGTGGGTGAGAGCCCGTCTCTTCGTGGCTGATGTTGGACTCCCTTTTCACGTTTGCAGTTCACAATGCGATACTTTGCCTGAGCATTGGGTTTGCAATGGTGTTGAGGCCCTAATAGTGCTCAGTGATAGTGAATTGGATCCGCAAGCGGTCATGGACGCACAGTTGACTCAACTCCTCTTTCTTTGTGCCTGGAGGTTTAAGTGGGTACGCTGAGACCAGCCTTTAGGAAACTCCTTTAATTCCAGGCTCTTTCCTGGGTATCAGGAACTTTGTCTGTACTTGTTGGCCTTAGTGGAGCTTAAGCTTTTAGTTACTCTGAAAGCTAGATCCTTCTTACTGCTGGCAAAAAGATGAGCAACCTCGCACAAGCTGTACGTTGTAGTGTGGGTAAACTGGCCCGTTCCTGTTGGATGCCAGTGCCGCTGGTTTTGATGCAGAGAGTTCAGTGCAGTTTAAGCATGACCACATCAGCCCAGTTATCTCCGTGTGTCAGATGCTGGTTTCCAGGGGGCCGTGTAGGAGTCTGGGGGAGCTGAGCGTTCATTAACGTGGAAAGATTGGCCAAACTGAATTCCACCCTTTGGTATCAATAGATACTTGCAATTGTCACCCCCTATTTTTCTGTCCGTGTTCTCCTCTTTTGTGACTGGTAGACTTAAGGAAAGTTTCGAGTTTTACATGCTTTTCTCGAGTCTTAGGTGCTCTCTGAGAAAAAGCAGCTGTCGTTAAAAGCGGTGTAGATGAGTTTCTGCTCTTCCTTGTGAGCCCACACTGAAGCGGGGATCCTGCCAGGCATGGGAGCTGTGCTGCCAGAGAGGGCTGGCTGTGAAACGCGTCTTCCTAGCTCCTTTGGACTTTAAACGGTCACAGGACCCTTTGCGTAACCCATCACCTTCCTGTGTTCGGTGTGATCTGCCCCAGCTTCTCCATCGGGTTGAGTGATTAGTGCTGTAACAGCGCAGTTTGAGGGTGTGAGAAACGATGCTAACACCGTTCGTACAGTTTGGGTCCACCAGACCGTGAACCTGTCGTGTCTGGATCGTTTTAACCTTGGCTTGCCATTAAATATTAAGATAGATTGGGGTGGGGGTGGGGGGTTGTGTGTGTGATATGACAGGTTTTGGAGTATCTAGTGTAAAATATTGAAAACTTTTCTATAAAGGTGCGTGCAGTCATTGCTGTTGGCTGCATCAACAAGAGGATCAGTAAGAAAGCTCTATGGACCACAAAAACCTCATTACATAATGTCTGGAAACACAAGACATATATGAGTTCAAGTAAGAGATACAGTAAATCATAAGGCTCCTGAGGATGGTGGAAACTCTTTTAAGTGGTCTTTAATTACCAAGCTCGAAAAATCTCCTAACCCAATGCTGAGCAGAAATCGGTGCTGACTGGAAGGGTTGGGTGCTGAATCTGGTGTTTTCAGCTGAATCAGTTCCTGGATGAGGCCTCCAAAAAGCCCTCGGATGCTGAGCAGAAGCTCAGGGTGGTGGGAAGCCGCGTTCCGCACCTCGCCGCTCCCCGTCCTGCGGCCGCAGGTGGGTTAAAGCAGCACCGAAAGGTCCCACGAAGGGCAGGGAGTGATGCCCCGCGTCCCGCTCCTCGCCCCGCTCTTCCCCTGGGCTCTCCGGTGCAGCCTTGCCCTCCCGGTTCCACTTCTTTCATATGTACATCTCATTATTAGGTTTGGTCCTCCTGCTCCCTGGGACCCATATGTCAAGATTTAGTTACTATGTTGTTTTTTTTTTTTTTTTTTAAAGTTTTTAGTCTTCCTCTTTCTTTGTGCTCCTCTCCTGAGTGTTTTGCAAATCCGGGCAATTATCAGGGCAACCGAAGCGCCCTGCTAGCAAGGGAAATACGCCATCAGCTTTGTATCTTTTCTACATAAAAATAAAAGTCCGACGGGGCCTTTCACGTAGCCGGGGTCTCGGAGGGGGTGAAGGAATGAAAAATGGGCAACGCGATAGCATTTTGCTACTACTTCAGCTGAAGGATGGAAGGAATCAAGGTAACACATGTATTTGACAGGGAATACTTTGTGTACTTGTGTAATCTGTTGATCTGAAAATTAAATCACTTTCTTCTTCATCTTCTGTGCCATTGATCTTGGACTTATTAGTGAAAGTACAAGCCGTCGCGGTGACATGTCCCCCTGCCTCGCACCGCCCTCGCGGAGAACATGCATCAGCAGATGCTTTTATTCGCGTGAGTCAACTATGGGTTGTGCTCGTCCCCAGACCGAGTTAACTATAAGGAAAAAAAAAGAGAGGAGCTGGAAGACTCTTACAAATTTCGTTTGTTTTCCCTGATAGTTACCTTTTCCCTTGTTTTTTGCAGCTGGCTCCCGTGCAGCGGGGTCGGCTCCGCTGCCCGCGAGCGGGGTTTTGTGGCTCCGGGCGGTTGGGTACGTGTGCCCGGGAAGCGCTGGTGGGAGCGGGGCTGGAGCGGGGTGCAG
The DNA here is from genome assembly GCA_009819775.1 of Phoenicopterus ruber ruber. NCBI lineage: Eukaryota > Metazoa > Chordata > Aves > Phoenicopteriformes > Phoenicopteridae > Phoenicopterus > Phoenicopterus ruber. Next base: position 4,087,204 of record CM020230.1, on the reverse strand, counting down.
GAGGGTGCCCGTGCCCTGCCTGGCCCCGTGCTCCTGAGCCCTGCGAGCTGGGCTGGTGCAGCGGGGGCAGCAGCGAGAGGTTGGGGCTCGGGGTTTGTGTGCAGGCGCTTATATGCTTATGTACATGGGGTGTGGTGTTACATATATATGTGGACATAAATATATAAGTATATAATAGTAAGTGTGCGTGTGTGAATTTGCGCGTGTGTGTATACGTATGCATGTACAACTTCTGCAACATTTCAGCTCCAGTCAACCTCATTTACTGTGTTTTCTCATTGTAGAAACACAATACATTTGTGCTTTGGAGATGGAGAGAAAAATGAAAATTTGAGAAAGTCCACTGGAAAACTTAAGCAATGATTTATTTAACCATTTGCTCTGTAGACAGAATTCAAGGCAATGTTATGTTTTTAGGTAGAAGCAATACTTTTTTGTTCCCCCCCCCATCCACCAGCTGCCTGTGCGTTTCCTGACATCCCTTCTGAGCACGCCGGGGGATTGCTGCCCGGGGCGCGTACCTGCAGGGACAGTGCCACCAGATACCCTGCGGGCAGCCCTGCCTTGGGCTGTGCCTGGAGCCCTCTGCACTGCTCTGCAGGCTCCTCCATCGCCGCAGAGAAAGCACGAGCTGCGGGAAAGTGAGACGTAATGCTGGAGGACAAGCTACCAGTCGGAAAGGACGTGGTTTTTGGAGAAAGCGTCCCAGCCTCGCCGTCCGTTGTGGCAGGAGTGGCCGGGGGCTGGCACCCTCTCCCAGCGTGTCCGCTCTCAGCTTTCCAGAGAGGAGCTTTTGCGCTGCTGAAGCTGTTATTTAAAACCCTCTTCAGCTGGTTTATTCCAGCGATGAGCGGTGCCTTAGAAATCCCAGTGTGCTGTTTGCCTGCGAGTGCCCTCGGGATGCAGGCAGCGCGAGACTCGAGCGTGGCCGGGGGTGATGCGCCATAGAGGGGAAGGGATGAAAGGAAGGTGGGTTTGAAAACATCGGGCAGAACAACACAGCGCATGGTATTGAGAATTGAATCTTCCAGCTGTCTTTCAGTTGTTTTATCGCATTTAATACCTATGCCACGGGGATGGACGCAGTACCAAAAAGCACAGGCTCCCTCCCCACCGCGCCTGCAGCGCTGCTTCCCCTGTGCCGTCACCCTCCTCCTGAACTCCCGGCCGGCTTTCCCCTGTCGAGCAGGGTACCAGGTAACCAGGGGCAGGTGCCAAAAAATCGGCCCCATGTTCCTACCAGCGCGGAGCATTGCCCGGGGGAGCAGGGCAGGCAGCAAGCGCGCCACGCGCTGCGGGCACCCTGCGCTGCGGGCATGGGGCTTCGTGTCTCCCGCCGCTGGGAGGGATAAAGAGGAGGGAAGATCAAAGAAATAATAATATTTTTACACTTACTGTAACTCGGATTCAGTTTCATATTTCATTAATTATTGTTTTGTCATGTTAGGAGCCTGGGGAGGAAAATATTAATCACAGGTTTTGCTGAGTGCTGTTTCAGTAAGTAAATTAATTTCAGACGGGAAACTTGTTTGTGTGGATATTTGGCTCCTTCCCGCTGTCGGCAGGCGAGCTCGCCGTGCTTCCCGGCACCCCGCCGAGCCCCGGGCCGTCCCCCGCCCGCCGGGCTTTTTGGCATATTTTGGTTGCAGCATTTGCCTTCACCGCAGCGAGCAGAGCTTGCAGGTCCCGTTGGGTTTTCTTTTGCTTGTTTTTGTTTTCTTTTTGTTCTTTAATAACTTCTGGCAAAGGCCAAGGCAAAGAGACGCCTTTTGTGGCTGGGGCAGGAGGCGGTGGAGGCGGTAGCAGCCATGGGATGCTGCAAAGATCCAAACTAGCCTGTGCAAAACTCTTCTGGCCCGTGCTGCAGCTGCGCGAGAGGAGTCTAACAGCAGGCAGGAAAGAGCACGGCCCCGTTGCTCCTGTCCCCCCTCTCCATCCTCTCAATCCCAAATCACTGCACTCCAGTCAGCCGGCTGCATCCCACGCCCTCCCCGGGCACGGGGCTGCACCAGGGCCGTGTCCCTCTGCGCACCATCATCTTCGTTTGCCAGCTCTTGGCCCTGGGGAAGTTCAATGACACGGTTGCATCTTTTCTTTTTTTTTTTTTTTATGAATCAAAGCCAGTGTTTCTTTGTCGAGGAAGAGAGCCCTGAGGTAGATCAGATTAATGGCGTGCAGCATGCTCCCCCCCACCAGGGATTATTCCCTCCCTGTCTTAAAAGCGAGTAAGGAGCTGTGTTGGTCACGCGTGGATCAGAGCAGTTACATCTCGGCTACTCAAAGCAAACCTCCCAGGGGCTTATTTTGGGAGAGGGCTTTGCATCCTTTCTCGCTTCTGGAGCCTGTGACCCCAGACAAAAATAAATACCATCTAACTGTTCCTGCTCTGGGTTATTTCTGGCAGCATCACCAAGTAACTGAATTTCAGAGGGCTGTGAGTGTGTGTCTATGTGTATATAAAACAGTAGATCTCAGTGAGATAATCAATTATATGCAAGAGGAAACCAGAACTTTTTCCATTGGTTTTATCAGATATTGTGGTCAGTCAAGGCAATTCAAAGCAGCTCAGAACCCTATTACACTCATTCTTGCTATAATCACTCCATCTCTGTTTACCATATTCAGTTAAAGTGGCTTGTTTGCTACATCCGCTCCGCTGCCAAAATAACCTCATTTACTCTTGCAAACGGCTTCTGTTGCTGCTGCTGTAGTGTTCCTGCATTGTAAATATATTCTTGGCCGCAGCACTGAGGTTTGGATAGCTTGTTCTTTGAATCCTGCCGTGGAGTTGATTGGTTGGCATTCTCATTCACTTTCAAATACCGTTTGAATGACAGGGGTGGTTTTTTTGGAAACATGGGCTTTGCTTTCACCTGCTGCGGAGTTGAACAGTCGCTGAGCTTGGGGCTGCTTCGTTGGGGTGTTGGTGCTTTGTTGTTTTTTTTGTGGTCGCCTTTTTTTTTTTTTTGATGTTTTTGCAAATTTCATCTTGAAACAGAAGAGTCTGTTAAAAATATATTCATGTCGCTACTTAATGGAAAGTTGGACGCAAAGCTGGCAGGAGCCTGCTACAACTGCAGCGGCGGATGCGAAGGAAGGATTTGCCTGCATAACATGCAGCCATTAGTAACATGCAACCCTTAACAACCAGCAGCCAGCGAGCAGGCTCGGCTCTGCGGAGCTGCGTCGTTCAGCTCATTTCCTCCCCCCCCCCTTGTTTTTACTTTTCTCAGGTGCACAAAGCCCTGCGGCGATGGCTCGGTTTGGTGCAAGGCGGTGGGGTGAAGCTGGAAGAGCTGTCGCGTTTGGGGAAATGGGGAGGGGGGGGGAGGAAAGCTGGCCCAAGCGGCCAAAGCCTGGGTTTTTGCCTTGCGTCCTGCCTCTTTGCCGCAGCTCAGCCCTTGCTCCTCGCCCCGGCAGGCTGCGGGAGCCTGGCCCAGCCCTGCAGCTAACGACCCTCCCCCTTGGTCCCTTGACCTTGGCGTTGGCGGCGTGCGGGGGTCTGTCCTGTCCTGCCGGCTGGGGCGGCAGCGGAGCTGGGGTCTCGGCAAACAGCTTTGGCAGGGCTGTGATCTCTGCCATCCCTTTTGAAGGAACGCATTTCTGCTGCTGGTTACTTCATCGGTGATGGGTGATGCTAAGACAAAGAATGACGCAATACACCCAGCTTTTCCGCTCATCTTTGGTGCGTTGTTGCTGCAACCGCCTTGTTGCAGTTGCCTTGTCCTGACTACAAAAACCATGCTGACGCGCAGCAGGTCCCTGGTCCCCGGGGACCATGTGCTGCTCGTTGCCTGTCACCGTACGTGGGACGGGGCAAGCAGCTGGTGCTGAGCACCAGGACACTGGACCTCACGGTGGCATTTTGTGTCTCCTTGCTGGGTGCCCGGATCTGCTCCCCTCCCTCCCAGCCAGGCTTTGCCCCCGGTTGGGGTGGTTGAGGTGCACCATGGCTTGGTGGAAAGGAAGAGCTTTGTCTCCTTGAAGCTCAGGAAACAGCTGTGGAAACAAAACCCCCAAAACAACCCAAAGCAGGGACGGGTTTATAGTGCTTACGAGTTTCTCATGCTTCTTGGCTCAGAACGTGATTTTAGTGCCCTGAAATGAACCATCTCGAAAACACTGTGGGGGTTTTCTGGTTGTTTAGGCGGGGGGGGGAGCAAAACTTCTCACAGGTATAAATCTAAAGCCAGGGGTGAATTTGTCCCCTTTTGTTTTCCTATAAGTATTATCTTCTGCTTTGAGATCAATAAGTATTTTTTACCCTGGCATGCTGTGAAATTCTGCTTTGTGATCAAAGCCTTGATTTGTTTCACTATGAATCGCGCCTCTGACCCAGCCCCAAGCGGGAGCTGCGTCTGCGTTAGAGTTTGCTGTTGGGAGATAGGAAACCGAAACGGCAGGACAGGGTTTGGTTGGCAGCCGGTTTCTCCTTCCCTGCGTCGCTCCTTGCGGGAGCATCGTGAAACGTCTCGATGCCGTGCTGGGGATGAGCGCGATTGTCCCTATTTTGCATGTGGGGAAACCGGTGGTCTCTGAACGAGCCCGTTTTGGGTGAGATTAGAGCGGTTTTTCCCTGTGTGCTGGGGTTCCCGGCCAGCGTCTGCTGCCACACTTTCCTGGGGGAGCACGGGAATAGCCCCTCCGCTGGGGACTTGCATCCCTGCAGCAAGCGATTTCCCGAAATTCATGGGTTTGTGTGTCATCATCAGGTCTCTTCTACCTCCTTTTTTTGGCAAAACAGGGTCTTTTCCATTTCTCTTCCATAAAACAGCTTCATGTTTCAAATGTCCTCTATTGCCGCAGGGCTTTGGTTTCCCATCTTCCCACCCTTGTTTTCCCGTCTCTCCCCTCTGGGAAGGGGGTGAGCGGAGCTGAATTCAACACCTGAAGCAAGCGTGTGCTGACAGTTTGGATAACAACGTTACGGTATTTTCTCTATTATTTTCTGACCCGTTATTTTTGCCCTCTATCATTTTGATACTGCTGTGCTTTCAGCAGAGGTTTGCACGGGGCGGCTGACGTTGAACGTCCAGTTAATTTAAACCCTGCTGAAGTCCAGAAGGATTTCAGACCGCTCCTTCCCGCATGGGCTGCTCTGCGTTTGTCACCGTAGGGTTTCTCCTGCGCTGGCGTTCCCTTCTGCTTGGTGAGGTGGCTCTGAAGTTCCCAAGGCTTCCTCGTTTGTAATTCACCTAAATAACGTTCTTTTCATCTGCAAACTTTGTTTCACGATGCAGCCTGGTTTCCAGGTCATTAATAAAGATATTAAGCAACAGGAGACCTGGTTAAATACTTCTGTTGGTGTGGTGGTAATTATTTCCGTCTTGAAAAATGAGTGGCGTGCTTGGTCTTGTCGTGGCCCTCAGCAGTGTTGGGTCTGCAAACAGCATCGCCCACATCTAAAGCCCAGTTTGGTTAAACCAAAGCACAGCTCCGTGTGGGAACTCGTCACTCAGTTGAGATTGGTCTTGCATTAATTTAAGCTTATGTCAGTTCCTCCCAGAATAACCGTATTTAGATGAAATTTAAAGAGACAGTGGAAGTCGATGCAAAGAAAATGCGCCTTTATTGAAACATGTTGAACCTCAGTTGAGGTGGGTTCAAAGCTTTACGTCTGTCTTTGTAGAGAGCTCTGAGAAGAAACCTTGGAAAGCGTCAACGCGCCTGAGCAGCCGGTTCTCCCGTCACCCTCGGTCGCGGAGGGCGAGCGGCGGGAGAAGTGCCGTTCCCCTCTCAGAACTGCCGTGCCGCTTGCTGCAGCGTGGGGCCGTCGTGATCTGTCGCACGTTCTCTGGGCCTGTTTTGTTGTCGCTGGTCTTCCTCGTCCTGCGGCGAGGCTTAAGTTGTCCCGATTTGCAGGTTTGCTTGGAGTCTCTCTCAGGGACAGGTGTAGCGTTTGCCAGCCCAGGCCTCTTCTGCAGAGCAGCTGATTTTGCTGGTGATTTTTCACCTGTGACATTTTATAGGTTCCTCTGGGACTGTTGGGCAATAACATTCATGGGTTTCGACTTCAAGCGACCAGACACTGCTTTACCTTTGAGAGCCAATGTCTCAATCGTCGCGCGCCTGCGGACCGAACAAATCGGTGCTCGCCTTCTCTGGAGGACGATAGACCAACCTCCTCGACAGCTCTGCTGCCCAACGTGTTTTCCCCTATTCCGTAGCTGCTGTTGGAGGTCAGCCATGAGTTGTGCACACAGGAACCTCGCTCATTGCTGGGCCTGATATGGAGATAACTGGGAGGCTAATGCCCACTAGAAGTTTTTTCTTTCTATGCCCTCACTGGCCCGAGCAGTCCTGAGATGTCAGGGCTGGGCATCACGCAAAGACCAAATCAGCTGCTGCGGCCCCAGCAGTCGGTGGGGACACGCAGCCTTGGGAGTGACCCAATCTGTCCCCTCTTCTGCTATCTCATCCCTGACCGTGTCTTTAGTACTTAAAAAGAAGTGAATACAGGTGTCTCCTCCATGGTTTGGGAGGGAGGGGGGGAGAAGACTGCTGCAAACAAACTCATTGAGTCTTTTGGCGTTCCCCATGTCTCCTGCGGTCCCGGTGAGGTCTTCTGCCAAAGCCTCCTCCTCCTGGCATGCCTCCTGCGCGCCCGGGTTGGGCTTCTCTGTCGCTTGGCTCTCAGTCCTCCCGCTTTCCTGCTCATGGTGCGTCTGCTTCAGCGTGTGCTCTTTTCTCCGGGCCGAAGTTTCCAGTCTTCCGCAGCAGAGCTCGGCTCTGGCGTACGCCTCGGGCTGCAGGGGCTGGAATTGGCGTTTCCCTGTTGCTTTCGCCCAGTAGCTCGAGGGCTGTGCTCGGAGAGGAGAAGCTAAAAACGGTCTCGCTGTGGCCTTGGCTGGGGTTTAAGCTGTTGATAAAATGCTTCCAGAAATCTTGTCCTGATGGGAGGTTTGGGGCGGTTGGTCTGAATTCAGCAATCCCGTGCCCCGGTGCTGCCCCAGTCCTTGTCCCCCAGCGTTGTCGGAGACCCCGGCTGGGAAGCCTCGGAGCAGGGCAGAGCGGCACGACTGATACCATCCTCTTCGCTGGCTGATCGTGCCCTGGCTTAGCGGTGGTGAGAGAGCAGAAACTCCCCAGGAGGGACGCAGCGAGCCTGATTTCTGAACTCAGCAAAATAATTGAATATACTGCTGGGTCAGGGGGTGTTGGGTGCAGGCACGGGTTGGTGAGCAGCGTGTCCCGGCCTGCTCCGAGACCCAAGAGATGGGCGGGTGGATGGAAGGGATGTAACAAAATGATGGTTTCTGTGCTGCCTGCAGCAAATGTCTCCACGCAGACTGAAACTACAGCCCCGGCGGGCAGCAAAGGCAGACGCGATTTGCACATAAAGTGTTTGCTTGGGGGTTGTCTGCGTCAGCACTTGCAGCGTCCTTCGGATCCGACCGTGGTGCATGTTGTTTCCGCTATGACTTGCAAAGATTTATATATATATTTTTACACTTATATATTCATACACTATTTTTCAAGAAATACAAACTATGAGCTTTCTGCTCTTTGGGAGATTTATTATGTTTTGTTTAAAGGAACCAAACTTGTTTTTCTTTCCAATGAGCGCACAAGTGTCCAGCCCCACTTACCGGCGAGAGAAGGTGATTAATTCTTCTGGTTTTGTAGTCAGCAGCGAAACGTGGTCTGGCGATACGCAACCACCCTGCAGCCTCGCTGGGGCTGAATTATCTGGCACAATGAAGCCTATAATTAGCAGGTGGAGAAGATGCTGCACGTGTAGCGTTAGAGGATTGGAGAGGGACGGGCTGCAGGGCAACCGAGGGAAACAAGAGATTATGGCCAGGCAGTAAAAAATTAAGTGTTTTTATCTCTCCAGGATGTTTAAATCTTTATAATACAAACTCAAATAAAGAAAACCTTTATTGATGTGATGGAGTTTAACCAAAGCAGAGTCTGCGGCTGTTGTACCACATAGCATGTGGCACTGGCATAATTCCTGCTGCTCCCTGTGGGTTTGGAACAAGGAGGATTCTTTCTCTTAACAGTTATGAAAAATTTGAAAGTGGGAAAAAAAAATCCTATCTTTTATAGAGGTGCGGCTGAAATATAAATGAAATATATCCACTGGAGGGCCTGAAATCTTGGCGTGACTTCCAGAATTGGGATGCAGAGTGCTCGGTGGAAATCACTTTCCCCTACTAAATGCTTTTGGAGAAAGCATGAGAGAATAATCTTGTTTGCTGGTAAATGTGATTTTTTTTTTTTTTTTAGGTGTCTGACTTAGGCACCATGAGGACCTGAGCAGAGGTTCCCGGTCTCTAGAAACGTGTGGCTCAAAAAGATCTCTCGAGGCATCAAAGCTGAACTTGAGTATCATCTCCTTAAAATTCCAGGTCTGGAGATGTAATGTCATGATCCGTTTCAGCAGCGCATCCTTCCCTGCTGCAGAAGGACCACAACACCCCTTGCGAGGCTTCGAGCAGCCTGGCCGGGGAATCCTGTGAGGTGGTACCCGTCCCTCGCGTGCCCTTGATGGGCATCACAAGGATTTGGGGAGCAGCAGGACTAGATGCAGCTCTGCTGGTCATACCCGTCACCACGATCCTATCTCTACACTTACACACTCGCAGGGTGTCGTGCATAAGAGATCCCTCTCCTCCCACACTGCTACAGCGAGGAAGGAAAACCCGCTTTTCCTACCCAGGTTTTGAACTTGTGGGCAGCTTCTTGCCCAAGGCCGTGCTTTATGGCAACGTTGTATGGGTCGCTGCTGCTTTGTGGGTTCTTGGGTCAGTGGGCCCAGCCTTACGAAGCCGGGTGTGCCCTTGGAGATACACTCCTGATCCTGTGGCTGAGGAAAAAATTGCAAGCAAGGAAGAGGCAGATGCTGCTGCTTGTGTTCCGTGCAAGCACACCTACTCGCCCTGGCTGTCCGAGTTTTGGCCTGGGCAGTTGTCGGGCTTTTAACCGGGCCTGGCCTTCCCTGAAGGCGTTGGCTGCGCGCGTGCTTGGGGCCAGGACCTGTCCCGGGGCCGCACGTGTGCTTGTCCGGAGGGGAGCGGCCTGCGGGCCAGCGCGCGGCACCCCTCGCCTGTGCGGGTGGGCAGCGCGCCCTAGCAAGGAAGGGTGGGTGCTTGTAAGGGCCTGGCCCCGCAGCCGCTTTGCTTCTTCAGATGACGTCTGCTCCTCGGCCCGTGCAGGCAGCTGCTCCGACAACTGGAGCCACGCGAACACGGGGAGCGCTACTCCATAGTACTTCTCACAATCATTCCTTTAACAGGCATTGCCTGGATTGTGTACGAGAATTAGTAAATATTAAAGTGGGTTTAAGAAGACCCTTTGGTGTCGGGAATCGCGACTGCCAGCAGGAGCAGGCGGGTGATTGCAGCTGCCACCGCCGAGGTGCATCTCCTCTCGGTGTCCCAGCGGGCTGAGCATGGGCTTTTCCTCCTCTTGCAAAGTCCCTGTCGGACTCCTCTGGCGGCAGCTCCGGTGTCACGGCCGTGCCCGTGGCTTCGCAGGAGGGATGCAGGGTGCTGGAGCACGAGGGCCTTGATAGTGGCTAACGTTTCCCTTTGCTTCGTTAGTGCAGCTGTGCTGATTAGCGGGCTGCACCCGTACAAACGAGAAGGGCCAGGCCTTTGGGGTTCCCCCCCCATGGCAAAGACGGCAGCAGCCCAGTTTGGGGGAATTTCAACAGCAGTGGAAGGGGTAGCGCAGCCATAAGTCCTGCGCGATTTGAGGGCAAGGGCTGTGTGGGAAAGATGGGAACTCAGCTTGTCCAGGGAGCTTTCACGTTGGCCCTTTGTCAGCACGAGTTGACGTTGAACAGGGCAAGTGCTTCCCTGCCAGAAGGAGCCTGGCAAGACCTTATTTGTGAATATATGAATAGCAGTTTTGTAAATAGTGCATCTGAATTTATGAATGATCTGACACCGACGGGTTGAAATGAACTTTGTAATTTTATTGTGTTAGATTTAGTAGGTCAGACGTATACATGCCAAGTCAAAATGACCTAGAAAACCTTTCTAGGTCAAACTATCACTTGAAAAGTTGTCTTTTTCAAAGGCAAGGCTGTAAGATTTCATGCTTACTCTGACATGTTTCCTTCTAACAGTGCGACATGAGTTTTTGGGACGTGGCAGAGAATTTCTCATCTCCTACACTGAGAAGAGAGAAAGAAACATGAAGAAGGGGGAGACTAATTTCTCTAATGTAGCAAGGCCTTTTCTGGCCACCCCTCTTGTCCTGAGACAGTATACCGGACACCTGGCCGGCAGGATTTTAGGCTAGAAGTTGCAACACCGATTCTTTTAGTATCTTGCTCTTTCCAGCAGTGCTGAAACCCGCCAGCAGCTCCTGGGCACGGCAGCAACCCGCACCTCCAGCCTACCTTTGGAGCTCTGACCCTTAATTAGATGGGAAGTTATTTATTAGAAGGAGCTTTTTCTCCCCTAAAGAGGCTCAAGGGAGGCTGGTGAGGTTTGCACGCGATGACTCTCTTCGCCAGAGAGATGGGATGGGGCAGAGCCATGCCCTGGTAACCCGGGCGCCGCAGCCGGGGAGTCACGGGGGGGGCGAAGTTGGAAGGACCCAGGGCCTCGATGCTGTTGTCCTGCAGCTTGTGCCCGTCCTGTTAACGCTGCTGCGGTCCGAGCAGAGGCAGCTGCCGTGCTGCTAGAAGGAAGCCTGAACTTCTAATAAAAGCTCGGCTGTTCGTGTGGGTTACTTGTTATTTCAGAGTGTGAACGTAACTGCGGCTCCAGCAAGAAGTGAGAAGGGCTACCTCCCACCGCCACGTAGTTCTGAGCAGACCGAGACGTGTTGGTGCTGCGGTGCTTGCGGTGACGCTGTGCAGTGGGGCTGGACCAGCCCGGGGCTGGTGTTGGGCTGGAGACCTGTTCTTTGGCTGAACATGCGCACGTGCTGGGCTGAGACGGCAGCATCCTCGGAGGTACCCGAGCAGGAGTCCCGCTTCCCGACCACAGCCGATGGCAAGCAGCACCTCCGCGTGCTGTTTGCAGGCCGTGCCTGCTGGCTTTGCTCCCCGGGAAGGGTGGCCGTGGCCCGTGCCCAGGGCTCCCCCCTGCTCCCCTCCGCCTGCCCAAGCCAGGCACGGTTAACGTCACCAGCAGGGCTCGGCACTGGCAGGTACCGGCACGGGGGGCATCCCATCCCGGCTGCTTCTGCCGCCTCCCGGCACCCGGCAGTGCTGCCCTGCCGGCATTCCCGCCGGAGCGGCACAACCCAAACCCCGCGGGTTGCAGACCGGTTGTTCAGCCGAGCCGTGACCTACTTGAAAGTAGCTTTTGCCATCCCAGGAAAGTGGGTAATCGGAGGCTGCGGTGCCTTCTGAACAATTACAGCTCACAGCAGTCCAAATGAAAATGTTTGTTGAAAACAACATGTGCATAATTAAGGCTTAATGAGCCCTTGTCTGTTTGGAATCTGCAATTAGATTTATAATAGAAAATACTAGCAAATGCCAAATAGCTTTAAAAGAAGCCGAGATAAAAGATAATTTTGCTGCAAATCTATAGTAATACTGTAATTTAATGAGCTGGAAGTGGTGCAGAGAAAGACTGTAAAAGCTTTGGACAAGTTTGCATTGTGTGTGTTTATCTTATCTGCCCATTTCCCTATCTATAAAGCTGTCAGTCTTGCTTTTAACTGGTTGGAAAAAGGCAGGACTTTGCTAAAATCAGGAAGACTCCCTTTGTTTGTTTTTATTTAAGTCATTAATTAGTCAGGCAAAGCTGCTTTTTCCTCTTTCTCATCAACATGCTTTAAACTTCTTGTTAGGGTTAATAATAGTAATAATAATAATAATAATAGCAATAATAATATCTCTATTCAATTATTTACAGTGAGGCAGGGGCATAATAATAATCAGAGGTGCTTCCTTCTGATTAGTTTCATTAATTTTAATGAGTTTTCAACTGTCTTTTTAAGACATTGAGAATTTTCAGCGCTAAGGTGTATATATTAACAAGTAAACCTGAGGCCAGCTTGGCTGCAGTAAGTGCAAACTACCTTCTCGCCCTAATTAAAAACAGTTACGCGGCAATAAAATTTGCTGGAAAGATGAATAAGATGAACAGAGAGAGGTCTCAAGAAAAAAAAAAGAGCTGAAATTAGAAGTGCACGGGAGGAATGGTTTGTTGGTGGGGGTTTTTTAATAACCAGCAGTTGAGGTTGGGAATGAAGTGGTTCTAGCTTTGGGTACGACGTGTGGACATGGTAGGGAGTCGAGGCCGGGGTGATGCGGTGGCGGGGCTGCTACGTGCACAACCCCCTGGAACTGCAGCCCAACAGCTTTGTTAGACAAACCTAACTCAGCACTTCATAAAATAAGGCGTGCGAGGATGTGGTAATGCTGCCTGTGGAGTTACCTTTCCGATGTGACTTTATTGCCCGTGTGAAATGTCGCTGAGCTTCGGCTTCTGTAAAACCATGGGTTTGCATGTCTTGACTCTCCGGCGTGTGAAGTTGCGACAGCGGTGCTGCGTTCGCAGCTTTGCGCGTGCAACATCTGCAACGCTCCGGGTCGTCTCCCTGCGACCTTTCAGCCAGCGGATTTGGGCTCCGGCCTCTGGCTTCGCAGCGGCGATGAGCGCCCGTGCCCCGAGCACGTCTGCGCGTTCGCGACCCCACTCCCGACCCGCCGCAACTGCCGCTCCGTGGGGTTTTGCTGCTCCCGCGGGTGTGGGGCTGCGGGGTCGGAGCGGCCCTGGGGCTGGGTTATTTAACCCCGCCGTGCAGCACGCTGCTCCGGTGGCTGCCGAGGGCACAGCTCCCCCTCCCAGCCCTGCATCGCTGCTTGGGGCATATTTCAACTGCTCCTTGCACCAAGCTTCCAGTAAAATTGCTTTTTCCGCAGAGGTTGGGATTTTAAGGCTTTGGGGATATTTTCCCCAAAGGGTTTGCTCGGCTTGCAGCCCCCGCGGCCGTGCCTGGCTCTGCGGCCCCCGTCTGCTCGGCCCCACAAAGGTGCCTCAACGGCAAATTCTCTGGCAATGAAAACCCTGTGTTGCTCCTTTGCTTCCACTGCTGGAGGGGATGGGGTGGTAGGCGGGGGCTGTGGGTGGCAGGGGGGTCCCCTGGGTGCAGCGCAGGCTCCTGGAATGGCTTGGGGGGCTCGTTGCTCTTTGCTTAAGAGGATAATTGCAATTTTTGTTCCAAGGCAGCATCATCAGCATAGCCAAAAAGAGGCCCGTGTGCTGGAGATGATGCTCTTTCTTGGCAGAGTAGGGATCCGAAATCTGGCCACCTTCAAGTCTACGAGAGACTCGCATCTGAAGAGTGAGGAGGTTTGGGTGAACCCCCTCTGCTCCCCGACGGTCCTGGCGTGGGGGTTCAGGCTGGCCTGCGTGTCCTTCCCACAGCACGGTGACCCAGCGGGCCGGGACGAGCTCGCCGCTGGCCGGTGTACGTTGAAATACGCGTTGGGGTTGTGAGCAGTCCCCGTCGGATTGATTGTGTGGGTTTAGAAGGAATAACAGGGTTGTGACGCTGGGGGGATAAAAGCCGGTTCTCTGATGCGGGAAGCTGTGTGCTGCGTTATTCTTTATTATTTGTTTACATTGGACCTTCCCGACTCTCGCTAGGATTAGGATCTGGTTAGATGATGTAAAAACACTTACAGAAGATGCACATGGAGTCTATGATTTAAATAAGACAGGGCCAAAGAAGAGAGGGAAAAATGCAGAGGGCTATACTGCTGTATGAGAAGTGGGCAGCGAGATGCTCCCAGACGTCCGGGATGTAATTTCAGAAATTACCTTCCTATTATCCTTGGGTTTGGGGGTTTTTGTCTTTAAAGGAGATCTCACTTTTCATTAGTTTGGTTTTTTTTTAATCATGAACGTGTTCAAACGTCTAAGGTAAAATTGTGAAATGGATTGTACTTTGCCAGCCCATTTTTTTTGCAAGTCATACTATGTACCGCTGCAAGAGTTATTTGCATACGCAGTTGAGTGCAGAACCACAGAAGGCAGGTTTTCACCAGTGCCAAATATTTGTGTGTTGGAAACTACTCTCTAAATGACTAGCATGGAAGAGCTCTGATTTTTTTTTTTGTTCCCTCCCGACGAGCTGTTTTTTGCATAACGCTCCCCATTCTCACCAAAGTTGTCTTGCAAATAGATTCTTCTTCTCCCCTATGCTTTGCAACAGAAGAAAAAACCCCACGATCTTGAATTCTGGGGGGCCGAGATGTGCTTTTGCTTTCGCTAGCGGGGCAAAGCTTGAGCGTCGGAAGCGTTTAGCGCGGTCCCTGGCTGCGCTGGCAGGAGAACAGCGTGTGTTCTGGGCTGCGCGTCGCGCTGGCTTTGCTGAAGGAGCAGTGGCTGTGGAGAGAATTAAAGTTACGATTTTTCTTCTTGAATGGCAGTTGAGTAGCGCCTATGATCTTTGTGAATTACTGGAGTGAGTTAGGAGATATTTGGGAGCCAGGTTGTTAGCCTGTGCAGCTGTCAGCGACGCGTCAGAAGCATAATACATGGTCTTAAAACGTTAATAGCCGTAAGCGATCTTTGCATCGCTCCTCTGCCTCTCTGCGACAGGCGCTCGTGCACTTATTTATTTATTTACTCTGCAGTTGAGAAAAGATAAATAGAGATTTCCAAAATTATTCCCCGCGCCGTGCGCGTACGTCAAACCCAGCGTAACCACAGTGACTGCTCGCGGGGCCGCCGTGCCCCAGCTGCTTCCTCGGCCGCGCTTCTCCCGCGGGGCCGCTCCTGCTCGGCCCGGGCGCTCGCGCTCGGCCCCGGCCTTGGGTGCGCGCCCAGACATCGCTGCCGGGCAGGGTCCCTGCTCGCTCCTGGGCCGGGGCGACAAACCTTCCTCGAATCTATAGGATGGGAAAACTTTCTGGCTTAAGGTTTCTTTCTGCCCGACTGCTCCCTTGCTCCCTTAGATGTTTTGGTGCCCGTGCGTAGCCCCTCTTCGGTGATACCCCTGGTTGCAGCGAGGGCTGTTGTCCTCGTATCGAAATCAGCATCTCCAGAGCAGACTTCCAGAGCAGAGCCAGGCTGGTAGCTGCTTCCGAGGCAGGCAGGTATAAGCTCTATTTTTATCTCAACCCTGAGGTTTTATCTTGCAAAAAACAATGTTTCTAGGTGCCTCTGACGCTGGCACAGTTCCTTGCACAGAGCCTCCGTGGCTTCTTTTAGATCTTTGTACATTTTCTGCCTCTCTTAGTTTCCTGTGAATTACAAGTGTTACCGGTGAAGCAGGCGGTGCAGTGAAGTCTCATTATCACTTACTGTATTTGTTTCAGACCGTCTACACACGAGCCCGGTGCCAGGAAACGCGCTGCGTTCATTTACCTCCCTCCCTCCCTCCCTCCTCAGCAGCGCGCAGGGCACCAGGCATCTACAGCGCGAGCCTTCAGCTCTCCTGGTTGTTCGGCTGCTGACGGGAGAAGGAGCAGCTTAGCAAGGGCCCGGTATTTATTTTTTTTGCAGATAAACTCCTCGAGCACCTGCGTAAGCGTGATAAACAATGCAGGATGTGCTTGTTGTTTGGTTTCAAAAAGGAAGTGATGTTACATGCCCGAGACTTGCAGCTACATCGGCGTGATCGTATCTTGCAAAATAAACAGCGCTGAGCACGGTCAGCGCTGGGCTGGAGCGGTGCTGGGTGAACGCAGGGGTGTGCTGGGAGGGTGGGCATCAGGCCGTGCTCCTCCTCTTCCAAGCAGCCTGTTTGCCTCATCTACGCCCAGACTTCGAGGGAAATGGGGAAGGGTTTGGTCTGGCCGAAGCTGCAGCTCTGGTGAGCTCTCTGCACCATGGGAGAGGAGGAGGATGGAGACCTCCCATGCACCCGGTGCACCCGAGCTGCTCGACGCTCCGCGCGGCACCTCTGCCTGCCGGCGTTACATCGGGGTGCGGACAGACTGAAAACTAAAAACTAAACACGATCGTCTGAATATGATCAAAGTGTATTAGTTCAAGATCTGCCCTCAGGGGCAAAACCTGCTAAGCTGAAAAACCTCAGTCCCTCCCCTGTGCACAGCGAGGTGCAAGCGGGAGCAGCTTTGGCCTTTGAATGAGCAGCGTGTTTCTCCGAGCATCGTCCTCCCTTGCTGCGGCCGGGAGAAGGAGAGGAGCCTGGGTGGAGGATGAGCTGGCTTTGCCGCTCTGCCGTCTGCGCTGCTTTCGCTTCTGTTTCGGAGCCGCCCGTGAAAGGGTTAAGCAGAATTTTGATCTCGGCAATATTTTCATGCTTATACATTCTGTTTCTCATTTCCATGACAAAGATGGTAGGAAGAGCAGAATAAGGTACAGAATTTGCAGAGCAATTTTAAGACTGTAATGAGAACAGAAAATAGTAGGGGGAGAAGAATTGTAATTAGAATATGAAATGGGAAAAAAAAATTAATCTATTTCCATGTCAGTCTTAAGACTAAATTCTGCTTCTCCCTGTAGCTTTCAGCGGACGGATTTTTTTTTGTGTGTATGTGAAGAGCTTGAACTCCTTTGCAGGCTCTGAAAGGTCCAGGTAAATGAGTTTAAGTCCTCATTCCCCCCAAATAATGTAATAACAATAATTTTGTGTGCAGCGTTCACAGAAAACCAGCCGGTCTCTTAGATAAATGAATGCTGTCACTTGAATAGTGGTGGCATTCAAGATCTCTCCAGCCTCGAGTACAGGAGAATAAAAGGGATGCTGGAGATGCTCTTGGGGTGGAGGTCCGTGCGGCTGCCTGGGTAAGCATCACACGATCTCATATCACAGAAGCACCCAACCACCAGATACTGCCGGTTGGGAGGGACCTCTGCATGTCCCAAGCCCCCGAGCAAAGCGGGGCCAACCAGGTGAGGTTGTGCAGCACCTGGTACATCTGAGCTCTCAGTATCTCCAGGGATGGAGATCCCACAGACTCTTGGTCTAATATTTGACCACTCACATGGTGAAAAAGTTTTTCCTAATATCTAATGAGATTACATCTACCCCTGGAGCTTCCAGCAACCCACAGGTCAGGGTCATCTTGAGCTCAACAGTTTGGATTTACCATTCCCTCTAATTTGTCCAGTTGCTATTCTGGATCCTTCTAGGCCACAGCATCCTGGAGCAAGAGGTTTTGCTGTTGGGTCCTGTTTGAAGAACTTCTTTGGAAGGTGTTTAATTCCACTAGCTAATGATTTCAGTGCCTGCCTCCCTAGTTTTGGGCTATGAGAACCAGAGGAGAGCCGTTCCCTGTTCTCATCTCATGACTTCACATACATCTCCATCGAGTCCCTCTATGTCATAGAATCATAGAATAGTTTGGGTTGGAAGGGACCTTTCAAGGCCATCTAGTCCAACCCCCCTGCAGTAAGCAGGGATAACCTCAACTAGATCAGGTTGCCCAGAGCCCCGTCCAGCCTGACCTGGAATTTTTCCAGGGATGGGGCATCTCCCACCTCTCTGGGCAACCTGTGCCAGGGCCTCACCACCCTCAGTGTGAAAAACCTCTTCCTTAGGTCTAGTCTGAATCTCCCCTCCTTTAGTTTAAAACCATCACCCCTTGTCCTGTCACAGCAGGCCCTGCTAAAAAGTCTCTCCTCATCTTTCCTATAAGCCCCTTTGAGTACTGAAAGGCCGCAATAAGGTCTCCCCGGAGCCTTCTCTTCTCCAGGCTGAACAACCCCAACTCTCTCAGCCTGTCTCCATAGCAGAGGGGCTCCAGCCCTCAGATCATCTTCGTGGCCTCCTGTGGCCCCACTCCAGCAGGTCCATGTCCTTCCTGTGCTGAGGCCCCAGAGCTGGACGCAGCCCTGCAGGGGGGTCTCCCCAGAGCAGAGCAGAGGGGCAGAATCCCCTCCCTCGCCCTGCTGGCCACGCTGCTGGGGATGCAGCCCAGGGCACGGTTGGCTTTCTGGGCTGTGAGCGCACAGTGCCGGCTCACGTCCAGCTTTTCATCCCCCAGCACCCCCAAGTCCTTCTCGGCAGGGCTGCTCTCGATCCCCTCATCCCCCAGCCTGTATTGATACCGGGGGTTGCTCTGACCCAGGTGCAGGACCTTGCATTTGTCCTTGTTGAACCTCATGAGGTTCACCTGGGCCCACCTCTCGAGCTTGTCCAGGTCCCCCTGGATGGCATCCTGTCCCTCAGGCGTGTCCACCGCACCACTCAGCTTGGCGTCATCTGCAAACTTGCTGAGGGGGCACTCGATCCCGCTGTCTGTCATTGATGAAGATATTAAAGAGTACTGGTCCCAGTACGGACCCCTGAGGGACACCACTTGTCACCGATCTCCATCTGGATGTTGAGCCATTGACCACTACCCTCTGGATGTGACCGCCCAACCAATTCCTCATCCACCAAATAGTCCATCCATCAAATCCATCTCTCTCCAATTCAGAGAGAAGGATGTTGTGGGGGATCGTGTCAAAGGCCTTACAGAAGTCCAGATAGACGACATCCGTAGCTCTTCCCTTGTCCACTGATGCAGTCACTCCATTGTAGAAGGCCACTAGGTTGGTCAGGCAGGACTTGCCCTTGGTAAAGTCCTGCTGGCTGTCTCAAATCACCTCCCTGTCCTCCATGTGCCTCAGCGCAGCTTCTAGGAGGATCTGCTTCATGATCTTCCCAGGCACAGAGGTGAGGCTAACAGGGTGGTAGTTCCCAGGGTCCTCCTTTCTACTTTTTTTTAAAATGGGGGCAATGTTTCCCTTTTTCCAGTCCCCAGGGACTTCACCTGACCGCCAGGACTTTTCAAATATCATGGAGAGTGGCTTGGCAACTACATCAGCCAATTCCCTCAGGACTCTGGGATGCATCTCGTCAGGTCCCATAGACTTCTGTATCTTACAGTGGGAGGGACTTTGCTCCCCCAGTCCCTGTCTTGTGGTCCATCCACTCTAAAGGTGTGGGAAGAGAGGTTGCCAGTGAAGACTGAAGCAAAAAAGTCGTTGAGTACCTCAGCCTTCTCCTCGTCCGTTGTTACCAGTTTGCCGCTCCTGCTCATCGGGGGGGTACACTTTCTTTGACCTTCCTTTTCTGGCTGACATACCTGTAGAAGCCCTTCTTGTTATTCTTTGCATCCCTTGCCAAGTTCAGCTCCAGCTGTGCCTTGGCCTTCCTGACCCCATCCCTACACAACCGGGCAGTGTCCCTATACTCTTCCCAGGACACCTGTCCCTGCTTCCACTGCCTGTGCATTTCCTTCTTGCCCTTTAGTTTGACCAGCAGGTCTTGACTCAGCCATGCTGGTCTCTTGCCTTCCTGCCCTGATTTCTCAGGGGGTCCTATTGACTGACTCCTTGAAGAGCTGGAAGTTTGCTTTCCTAAAATTCAGGGTCCTGACCTTACTCTTTTCCTGACCCATATCCCTCAGGAATGCGAACTCCACCAGCGTGTGATCACTGCAGCCCAGGCTGCCTCCAATCTTGACATCGCCATTAGCTCACTTGCGTTGGTGACCATCAGGTCCAGCATAGCATCCCTTCTGGTAGGGCTGTCTATTACCTGGCTTAAGAAGTTCTCCTCCACGCATTCCAGGCATCTCCCAGCTTGCCCACAGCTCGCTGTGCTGCTTTTCCAGCAGATGTCAGGGTGGTTGAAGTCCCCCAGCAGGACGAGAGCCTGCGAGCGTGATGCCTCCTGGAGCTGGAGCAAGAAGGCTTCGTCAACAGGCTCCCCTTGCTCGGGCGGCCTGTAGCAGACCCCAACCACAAGGTTCCCTTTGTTGCCTCGGTCTCTGATTCTTACCCGTGAGCTTTCAGCCTGCTCGTGGCTGTTCTTCAGAGACGGCTCCTCGCACTTTCTCCATTGCTTGACGTAGAGGGCAACGCCTCCGCCCCTCCTTCCTCACCTGTCCCTTCCAAACAGCCTGGAGCCATCGATAGCCGCACTCCAGTCAATCCATCATCTCTTTTCCTCCTCCGCGTGCACCATTCCACACCTTAGATCCTCCCTGCTGGTGCCCTCTCTCCTTCTCGTAACTGTACAGATAGCAAAATAATGTTTGCTGTTATTCTCTGTTCTTTTCCTAATTGCTCCTAAAACTTGAACGGCATTTTTGGCAGCTGCTGAGGACTGAGCAAAAGTTGGAAGTGAAATCTCCAGAACGAATGCACGATTTCCCTCCTGGACAGTAACAGCTATTTTAAGGCCCATTGTCGTGTCTGTATTGTTAGGATTGCTTTTCTCCAGTGCATTACTTTGCATTTATTGACATTAAATTTAATCTTCCATTTCCTCACCGCTGCTTAGTACTGCAAGAGTCTTAATGCAAAGCCATTCGCAGTCGCTTTTAGTTTTGGTTAGCCTGAATAATTTTTGTCTCGTTAATAAACTTGAGTCCTTCTAGATGACTTATATTATGAACTGGATAGATTTTAGTGCAGATGGATCGTGGACCATGATCCTCTTCTCACTAAAAGCTAAGGAGTATCTTTTCACCAGCTCTGAGCAAGAGGACCTTCCCTTTTGTCCCACGACAAGTTGGGTTTGGTTTTTATGAGCTTTTTGTTGAGGAACCTTGTAAGAAGTCCCGTCAGAGAGGTCGTTTCCCCCTTTCCAGGCGCTCGTTGACCCTTCCACAAACACGCCGTCCCTCGGCGGGCTCTGCTGTCCCGTCTCGGTCTGTCTCGGTGGAGTGTTGCGGCTCCGATGGTTTCACGCGGAGGGAGTCAGACCTGCTGGGCTGGCACCTTCCCTTGCCACCCCCGTGCGGTTTGGAGCGGGGGCTGTAGGCTGTGCCGCGTTTGTTCCCTCGCGTCGCTTCGGAGCGGGTGGGTGAGTGCCGCCGCGCCGTGGGGGTTCCTCAGCATTTTGTGGGGTTCTTAAATTTGTTTTCCTACCGGCCATCCCAATGCGAGAGCTGCTCACCTGGGTCTTCCCGAGGGAGATGCCCCAGTTCGGGAACCACTGGAAACTCCGTCAGCGTACAAGCCAGCACAGATCGTTCCTGTCTTTCCCACCCGGTTGTAGTTTCTTGCCAGTCGATTGTGCCTCGATCCGCCCTCGGCACCACCGGCTGTGCAGTAGGTTTCCTGCTTGTCGGGTGTTTGAGCAATAACTGTTAGTCGGCTTTTATCCTGTTTTTAAATTGCTCTTAAAACAACCAAACCAACCAAACCATTTTTTACTCTATGGTTTTAAGCGTTAAGACTCCACCTGCGTCATGGGGATTGTACCCGAGGGTAACAGAGGGAGCGTCGCCCGCGCACGGCAGCCCCGGCCCCCGGAAAGCGCCGTGGCTCTCGCAGGCGCTCGGCTCCGCGGCCCTTGGGAGGAGGGAGAGCCCCTGCCGCGCCGCCCCGCTCCCTCCCCGCGGCCTGTGTCCCGGGGCAGATCGCAGCGAGGGGCAAGCGCGGGGCCGGGGCGAGATGCAGGGGGGTCCTGGGGGGGTTGTAAATCTACTGCTGAACTTCTGACCCTCTTTGACAGGATCAACTGAGGGGCTACCCAAGCATTTCAGCGCACAAATAAATAATGCTAAGTAGATCGCTTTGGGCCAGAGGTTGTGTAAAGACCTTAATGGGGAGAGCGCAGTTAAAGAGATTAAGCGAACCTCAGCGACGTATTCCCCGAAGAAGCGTGATGCTAAATGACTCCTGTAGGAAATCACAGCGGCAGCTCTGCAGGCAGCAGCGCCGGCAGCGGCAGGGCCGAAGCGAGTGTTTCGCATCCTGGGGCCATGGCAGAGGTGTGTGCTGGCAAAGGCGATGGGTGCCCAGCGCTGGGATCCTGGGTGTGGGTGCCCAGCGCCGGGGTCCTGGGTGGTGGTGCCCAGCGCTGGGGTCCTGGGTGCAGGTGCCCAGCGCTGGGATCCTGGGTGTGGGTGCCCAGCGCTGGGATCCTGGGTGTGGGTGCCCAGCGCCGGGATCCTGGGTGTGGGTGCCCAGCGCCGGGGTCCTGGGTGCGGGTGCCCAGCGCTGGGGTCCTGGGTGCAGGTGCCCAGCGCTGGGATCCTGGGTGGTGGTGCCCAGCGCCGGGGTCCTGGGTGTGGGTGCCCAGCGCCGGGGTCCTGGGTGGTTGTGCCCAGCGCCGGGGTCCTGGGTGGCGGTGCCCAGCGCCGGGGTCCTGGGTGGCGGTGCCCAGCGCCGGGGTCCTGGGTGGTTGTGCCCAGCGCTGGGGTTCTGGGTGTGGGTGCCCAGCGCCGGGGTCCTGGGTGCAGGTGCCCAGCGCGCCCATAGGGCTGAGCCCGGTGCGAGGGGTGCCTCGCGCCGGGCAGGAGCAGCATCGTGGGCGTGCAGGGCTGGAAGTACTATGGCCAAAACGCGGTTCCGGCAGAATGTGGTTATGCCACTCGAATAATACTTACCTGGTAAAACTTAATTGTGGAAAAAACTTGACTTCTGTAAAGCTTTCTAAAGCGGAGGTGCGTTTTCACATGGTGAGCAGGGTGCCATCAGAGGCAGCAACTAAACCCCGGCAACACGTGGGCTGCAATAATTTTTTTATTTCTCTTTTTTGAATGGGAAGTATTAAATAGAGCATTGGCTGTGTTATGCACATTTTCATGTATCCCCACTTTTATGCACTAAAAATGTAAAGACATTTGTTGCATGGCGTCATTCTGGGTCACTCTGTCGTGGTGCCAGCGGCGGCTGAGGCGTAGCTTGCCGGACACCCAGACCGGCTGCATCCCAAGCATCTCTGGGAGGGGTGATCTCCCCAGTGCACCCAGTCTGGAATGAGGGTGTCAGGGGTTGAGAGGGGACCCGCTGCCTGGTGTGGGTGCTGCCAGCGTGTTTCTCACAAAGTTGAGGTTTTCACCTCAGCTCGTGACTCTCAGGAAATAAAAGGATGTGATGAGATTTGTAATAAAATTGTACGAGCTGGCAGTGCCATCCATGAGAAAGTAACACCTTCTCGGAATCTTGGCAGAAGGTTGTGTTTCTTTCCGCTGGGTCCTTCCCGGTTAACAAACATTTATTCTCCGTGTTTGCACAGAGCCGGAGATCACACAGCTGCTTTGCTCTGGGGTCTGTCCCAGCTTGCACCGTGCATTTATTTTTCTTATTCATTTTCATCTTATTAACACGGGACCCGTATGACCTCTGGGCACATTTACAAGTTGGAAAATACCATCGTATCACAAAAATAACAAACCGGAGCGAGTCTAGAAAAGCAATAAAAATTTTAAAAAAAGTGCTTCAGAGAACATCATCTGAATGAAGCCCGCGCTCAGCTCCCTGCATGGGCTGGTAACGCACAGCACCGCTCTGCCTCCGGAGCTGCGGGGCCAGCTAGAGCTCCCCTGGAAGTCCCGTAGTAAAAGAATTGTACTTTTAAAGTAAATTCTCCATGGCAAACTAAATTTCAGAGGGTGTTTTCTTGCAGACTAGAACTGTTCTTTTATCTCTCGCTTGGACCCGAAGTACATGGGAGCGTGTCGGATGGCGAGGCGCTGTCGTGGAGGCACGGCCCTGTGTCCGTCACCCTGGTTTCCTTGGGACTCTCTGTCTGAATGGGGCTGGCGGCGTCCGTCTGCCTGTCCGGCGGCGCCAGGCGAAGTCACCTCCTGCGGCACGAGGTCGGGTCGCTCCTGCGCTCCCCTTCCTTTGCTTTGGAGTTCGCGTGGCCTGCAGACCACGGCAGGTTGCTGGCGTTCGTTTGACAGCACGCCTTTGTTTCCAGAGTTGGTGGGAATCTGGGCAGTTTCCTCTGAGAGTTTTTGCTTTTTTGTTTTTTTCTAAATTGGGTGCGTAGAGTTGTTTCTGTCCTGGGTGTGTTACGTGAGACAAGTCTGAGCTGGGATTTGAGAAAGCGGCACTTCATGGACCCTTTTTGAAGGAGAGGTCCTTGATCCTACTTGTGCTTGTCGGCAACCATCGCTAACGTAAGTCAGCGCAAGCTGGATAAAAATGGATCCAAGTTTCAAATAGCAGAAAAGCAATTAATCACATCTTCCCCGCCTCTCCCAGTTTCCCAGCTCGGCTACACGGGGTTTGCATTTCCCAGGTTTTGAAGCACAGACCATGTCGTGGATGCGAAACGCTACAAGCCGCCAGTGATCTCGGCTCGCCTCGGCTTCGTACTCGCTTCGTGCAGGAGAGGGTGGGAATCAGCCACAGCCGCCCGTTCGCTTCATCGGCTGCTTCTGTTAGCCACAGAATAACGGGAGTTAAATAATTACAAAAGAGCAAAAGGATGATTAAGGCAACTGCACGAGAGTATGTTCCTTTCAAATTAGGACTTGAAAACGATACCTGCCGCTCCGCGGGTGTACATCGTTCAATGCGGGTTTGATCAATTTTGGGGGGCACAGCGGGTGATGAATGGATGCACCCAGATCCGGATCGGCCTGGGAGGCCTGGCACACACCGGGAGTTAGACCAAAGCGAAAAGGCAGGAAGCGTTTGTAACCAAAGGGAAATATTAAAATGTCTGTTTCTGCCGTAAATCTACCTGGAATGATGGGGCTGATTGTTTTGAAGTGCATTCTGTAGCGAAACAATAATGAGAAGAGGGAGAGCACATTACTTATCTGCTCTACCTGGCTGGTGTATAAGTGGCAAACGTCTAATTGAAAAAATATCCTGATGGGAGAATTTCTAATAAAGTTGTTTGCACCCTCATAGCCTGGAGGAGAGGGGGGAAAAAATCCAATCAGCAGTGGAGAAGTTGCAAAGTTTCCATTGCATTTCAAGTCTTGATTTTCAGGCTCGCTGCTCAGACTGGCAATCAGAGGCACAGCAATTTTGAAGGCAGGATTCATTCCGGTTATTATGAAGGCAGCAAGGAAGTGTGGAGTGGAGGTCGGGGAATAGTGGAAAGCCATAAAAAAATACATTCTGACAAACAGAATGATATAGAGAAAGCAGAGTGCTCGTCCTGCCCTGGACCTCCCCAGTGAAAGATACTTCTTGTTTTCTGAATGTAGGTTTGCAGGTGACACTTATTTTCTGGCGAAGAGCTCTTTCAAACCGGGCTTAGTCTAGAGCTGCAAAATACGGCGCTGGAGCAGGACGAAAGTGGGGGGGGAGGACGGGGGAGGGAGGCAGGGAGGGATGGATGTGCATCATCAGAGCATTGAAATCTCCTAGAGGGGCAAAACTTTTACTTAAGAGCTCTTCCTTTCCTGAGGTGGAAGTAAAGACTTCTGCAGTGCAGATTCCTGCCTGGTTCCAGGGACGGACAGCACGATTTCCCCACTGGGATGTTTTCTCTCTCTTCAGGGCTGCTTGCTGGGAAGCTGGGGTGCAGCTCGCCGGCAGCACCTCGCCGTGCGGCAGCTTTGAGGGGTCCCGCGGTGCCACACAGCGCGTCTGCGCCGCTGACCTGACGCGCGGCTCCGGCACTGCGGATGGGTCCGCTGGGAAGGGCCCTGCGTCCACGGGACGCACAGCCTTGGGGCGTCTGCTCGGGCTCCTGGCTCCACCCGATGGGTTTTGGTGGGGTGCTGAGCATCTCCGCCGGACTGTGCCGGCTCTCCTGCTGACGCAGCCTTCTCCGCCGGGCTTGGCAGAGGGTGCTGCGGCCGTGGAGCTGATGGAGTCTCCGTGCCCGAAAGCACAGCAGCTCCAGCTGGATCTGTGTTAGCAGGAGCCGGCTGTGCCAGCGACCGTTCTACAGGTGGAGGGGAATTCAGCTGAAGGTGGGTAGCACCCAGCTGGCAGCTGGGGGAGCTGCGTGTCCCAGCACACCCGCAGGGCTGCTGGTGCCCGCGGCGTCCGCGGCTCCTCCTCGCTGATGGGTTTAACCGAGTCCTGCATTTGCGCAGGGATCGCCTTCCTCCCTGCCGCGGCTGCTATCGGTACTAGTCAATGAGTGTCACAACACCCGCGCTAATTTTGCTGCTTTTAATTGGTTTGCTCTGCTATCCCAGAGGATAGTTTGGCAATTAGAGGGTGTCTGATGCCGAGCAGCGCTGTGTTACCCCCACTCGGCTTTACTAACTCCGCTGACTTTAGTAGCTAATCCTGTAGCACTCTGAGAAATGGAAGTGTGATTAATAATCTACGCTGAAAATCTTCACCTGGTTTTAGTTAGATTTCTCTTTTATTGTTCTTAATACGAGCCCTTTCTGTTAAGGCATAGCTGGTATCAGCTTCGTATCGGAGAGCGAGAGGGGTGAACAATCCTCAATTCATCATCCGGCTTGTAAGGGCAGGAGGGCTGGCTCTTCCCCTCGCTAAGGGTATGGTGTCATTCACAGCTGGTACCTTCATCCTTGTCTCGGGAGTGTTTTATGGCATGGCCCGTTTTATTGCCATAATTAATTTGTGAACTTAGCCTTGAGACCTGCCCCAGCCATACTTCGAGCTGGAGACAATCCTGCAGGGCTTTTTTCCTTCGTTTGGAATCGGAGCAAGCGAAAAGCTCCTGTTGTAGATAATTAATGAGAAGAGTTTTGCAGTTCTCCGTGGGGGGTTTGTAGCCTAATGAGTGGATTAGCAGCTCGGAGCCGGGTGAAGCGGGCAGAGGCGAATGCAGTGTGCTGAGGCTGCCCTGCCCCTCGCCCAGCCGGGCAGGCAGAGCCCTGGCAGAGCCGGCAGGGGAAGAGGAGACGGGGGAAACCTGCCGCCTTGCAGCCGGAGTTTGCAAACAACAGCAAACCGTCGGGATGGGGAGCCAGGCTTTGCGTAGAGACCCCCTCCTGTACGTCCAGGGTGGCTTCCCGCGTTGCTGCTGTCGGGTACGTAGGTGTCTGGGAGAGGATTGAATGGGACCTGCCTGTCTTGGAAATATCCGTCGATGGAAGTTGGCTTTTTAAAGCTGATTGGTGGTCTAGTGGGAATTTTAGCAAGAGCTTCGTTTGGGTGATCTTTGCTGTTGGGTGTATCTGTGGTTTTGCACACGTTTGGCTTATTTGTTTGAATTAGAGTGATTCATTCATTATTTCGCTGAAAAAATACCATAAACATAAATGTTACCATGTCCCATTGCAGTAACCGTGATGTATGTGTGCTCATACACGCTCAAAAGTTTTAAAGGAGCGGCTCAGGATTTTCTTCTGGGAATCTTGGCTCTTTACGGGAAGAGCCAGGAAGGTATTTGGGATGCGCGTGACCCTGGTGTGCAGATGGCATTTCACTAACTCTAACTTTTCTTTTGTCTTTCTAGTTTGATGGGGAGAACATGTACATGGGAATGAACGACAACGCCCAGGAGTTTCTATCGGCAAATCAGGTAAGCGTCGATTTGCTTGGGGTGGGCAGCGTGGTGAGATTTTCTAGAGGACTTCGGCTACGCCCAAGCACAAATTCTCAGAGCTCTCTGTGAATCTGCGCTCCTGGGACATCAGGAGGAGGTCAGAGCTGTCAACCCGGCTGCTGCCGAGGAGCAGCGGCAGATGCGCTCGGTACGGGGAGAGGGATGCGCTTGTGTGCCGGAGCTGCTGCGTATCGCTGGAGCCCGGCTTAGCCACGGCTCTCCAACGAGGCTGAAAGGCTTTGCCTCAGCATCCTTCCCGCAGAGTGAAGATGCAGTTGGTGTTTCTGGATACGGTGAGGTTCCCAAGTATTGTGTGTAGTTCAGGTGTCGCCTTCCCTCGCATAGAGTATTTCCTGTAGCTAAATAGATTAACAGTTTGCCAGCTCGGGGAGAAAAAGGAATCAAAGGTTTTCTCTTTTGGAGCTATAAAACCCCACATGGAGGACCAGAATAGAAGTGCTCATGTCTTGCAGGTGCCTGAGCCTTCAGGGCTCTCTCTGGGCTCGGATACACATGAAACAAACATGTCCATTCCGTGGAGCCCTAAACATATGTAAAGTTAAGCCCACACGTAGGTCCTGCTGGGAGGTGAGGACTCCAGCACGTGCTTACCTGTCCTCCTGACCAGGAGATGAGAGATGGTCCCACCTGCGTCCCTTTGCGGTGGCCCGGCACGACTAGAGCGTGCTGGGGACTCGGTGCGTCTTTGAGGTGCCCGATGCTGCACCCTCGGGGCGAAGCCTCTCATCACATCCAGCTGCCCCGTGAGGGAAAGCGCAAGTTCATTGCTAGGATTTTTCAGCATCCCATTTTTGGGCTGTGTTGGGCTGTTCCGTTGTGGGGCCCTGTTGACCACCGACACATGCGTCGGGGGCTCTGCAGGGTGATGTCCTGTGAAGGTGATGCGTTGCAAAATTTAAAGGGCAGGCGTGTGACGATTTCCGTCCAGCCCGGGATGCTGCCGGCTTCCTCTCGCCCTGGGCCTGGCGCGTGTGGCCTGGGTCAAGGTTACGGTGTGCTCCTGCTGCCGGGGATCGGTACTTACGCAGCATCGCTATGAATTACAAGGCTAGCGAGTCATCCGTGGTGTGTCTAACTCAGGTACCAGTGGTGATTAAAATACATGCGTATTAAACTGCAAAGAGGATGAAAACCTGTTGTTTGCCTTCTTAGAGTGCGGCAGGGAATTGGCACGTTGCTCGGGAGAGTTGTTCCTGCCCTGGCTTTTGAAGACGGCAAAGCCACGGCCGCCAAGGCGTGGGGAAGGGCTGTTCTTGCGTGAGAAGGATTTCCAGAGGGTGGGGAAGGAACCGCAAACTTTGTGCTATCAAGTGATTCAGCAGAAACAAATATGTAGTCGATCAACAACGGCATGTCGTTGGTCATAAGAGCCAGGAATTGCCAGAGGTTGAGTAAACACAGAGAGGAGCGGGGTGACCCCAAGCTGCCCCGGCTGGGAGCAGGACCAAGGCGTGCAAGGGCGCGGGGTGGCACCCGGGGCACTGCCGGGGGGGTGCCCCCATGGGGTGCTGCGATGACCCCCCATAACCGGTTGTTTAGCCTGGAAAGGAGGCTGAGGGGAGACCTTCTCGCTCTCTGCAACTCCCTGACAGGAGGTTGGAGCCAGGGGGGGTCGGTCTCTTCTCCCAAGGAACAGGCGACAGGACGAGAGGACACGGCCCCAAGTTGCACCAGGGGAGGTTTAGGTTGGATATTGGGAACCATTTCTTCCCCGAAAGGGCTGTCGGGCATTGGAACAGGCTGCCCAGGGAGGTGGTGGAGTCCCCATCCCTGGAGGGATTGAAAAGCCGTGTAGATGTGACGCTTGGGGACATGGGTTAGTGGTGGCCTTGGCAGTGCTGGGGTAACAGTTGGACTCGATGATCTTAAAGGTCTCTTCCAACCTAAACGATTCCATGACTCCATGATAACCTCGCTCAGGGCGGCAGGAGGGGAGCAGGGAGGGGGGGCGAGGATCCCAGTTTATGCCCTGGGAGTTAGTGGTGGCTCACACCCAGCGTGAGCTTTGGCCGAGGAGGATGGGGAGCAGCCTTCCTCCCTCACCCTCGTTAGCTCATCATCTCCCTTTGTTTACCTGCACATCAGCGCTTGTTTACCAGAGAGCGCTTTATAGCACTGGTCATGGCTTTATTACTAATAACAGAACTCTTCTGTTTAAATGGGGGTTTCCGGATGTTTTTTTAGTGTTTGCTAAACCTGCTGTAACCCGAACGAGCACATTAAACAGCAGGAGCGGGGTTTCACAGCCTCGCTTGAGAGGCTGCTAAATCACCGGCCCTGAGACCCCTGTGCAGCGCACGCGGGATATCGCTCAGCCCTGGGGATCCCTGGGGACAAAGGCAAAGCGTACACACTAATTACTGAAGCCATCACACTGTAATAGATGGGCCTGGTGAGTTGGGTTTTTTACCCCCGTTTTTGTCTTAAACTGGTTGCACTGGGCACCTTCAGGCATCTGCAGCTCTCGGCAGCAGAGTCAGCTTCACGCTGAGCCCGGCTCAGGCGCCAGGGCCGGGACGTCCAGCGTTAACGGTGGGACATCTTAGCTTCACGTCGCCTGTTTTAGGGCACGCTTGCTTATTTACCCCAGTTTTGCACTCCACTGGTACCAGCACGCTTTGGTGGCCTGGGGTGAGCCCGTCACGATGAAATCCCCGGGCCTGCGCGAGGGCTTCCAGCCCCTCCGTGCTTCCAGGTGGGTGGGAAGGGCTGGGAGAGCAAGAAATTCATCTGTGTGTGGCCTCGTTGCAGCTGGAAAATTTTTAGGGGTGCACAGATGGAAGAAGTTCGATAGTCTTTGTTATAGGAAATTCTGTATTGCCTTGCAATTTTTCTTTCAAAATACCTAGAAGGAGTTAGGCGGAAAGCAGAACTCAGTTTATCACCTCTCCCCCCACCCTGGTTTAAACCCAGGGGGGTTTAAATGGCTCCTGCCTGTCAGTGCAATGCTTTACGCTTTCTGCCCGGAGATCCAGCAACTACTTAAGCTCTTGAGTCATCCTTTCCCATCAGGCAGATAAGATTATTCTCATTTTACAAGGGGAGCTGCAGAGACTCTGCGGTTAGGGCAGCTCCTGCGCCGAGCCGTCCTCGGGCAGCATCGCGATCCTGCAGCACCCCGACATCAGCCTTATCTCAGCCCCTCGTACCGTTTTGGATCCTAAGGAGCTTCTGCTGTATCTCATGGGAGAGCGTGGTAAAGCCAGGACCAGGGCCGCTTGCCTCTCCTTCATCATTCCCTACCCCGCAGAGCTGCCAACCTGGGGGGGAAGAAGAAAAAAAACCCACCCCCCCTCAAAAAACCCGAACAAAACCCCATCCAAACCACCTGAAAGCCGGCTGGTCTGCTCCGTCCCCTCATCTTACGCGATGAGATTGCTTATGTGCTCTCGGCTGCGTTTCTTGTTGTCATCCCGAAAGGGGCTGGTCTCAGCTGAGAACGAAATGCAGAAACACAGGAGCCTAAAACATAACGAGAGCGCTGACAGATCCAGACTCGCGCCGGCACAGCCTGCTTGGGGAAAATAATTCCTCTTGTTCCCGCAAATAGAAGGGACATTTGACCCCAGAAGTGAGTCAAATGTGAAATGTAATTCAACCCCCAACAGGGGCCGGAGTATAAATGCAACTTGACATCTGATCAAACTACCGCGGACATTTGACCCCCGAGATGAGGGAGGTATCTGTTGTGCCCCAGGAAGGCGGCAGAGCATCATTCCTCACCCCCGTCAGTTCTCTGTCCTTCTCTCCCCCCCTCCCCAAACAAAGACGGGGGATTAAGTAACGCAGAAATCCCAGGCAACAGACAGATTACCAACCATACAATGTACTCTGAAAGACGAGTAAAAATGCAACGGTGCTGTTAAAAGAAATAAAACTACCCACAAAATGAGTAAGAAAAGGCATGTATTAAGGTCTTTGTGATAGTGAGAGTAACCCCAGGAAAGACAACGGCTGGGAAATTCCTCGTGTAGCTGGACAGGAATGAGGTTGGGTTTGTTTGGCATCGAGACTTTTGCGCTTGCAGGAAGAGTCCACAGGTGCTTTATAAACGTGAACTAACTGCGCCCGGGAATGCCCTTCGAGAAGGTGTCGTGATCCCGCGTTACGGGTGAATGAAGGCAGGCAATACCCTGCCGGGGAGCGGGGATGATGTGCTGGAGCGTGTGGGAACGGCCGGGCCCTGGCACGGTTTGGGGACAGTTGTGCCTCGGCTCACTGGGAGCAGGGACCTGACGCTGTGCCCGGCCTGGGGAGGGACATCGTGGGAAGCCTTAGGGGAGTTTTGCCGCATTTCTCCTCTCTCCAGCGCGTGTCTCTGGCTGCTGGCAGGGCAACGGGCAGCCTCGAAGGGGGAAAGGGCTGCTCTGACGTACCGCCGGGCACTTCTGATCCTGTGCTCTGCCTGAGCCCGGGAGCTTTCGGTGCACGGCTTGTTCCAGCTGAGCAACATGCCTGTGTCTGTGCCAGCAAGTTAATTTGTGTGACTCCTTGTGCAAATGCTGTTATACATCGGTGTCGTTTATTCAGGCCGGGGAGATGCATCAGCGTAAGCATCTCTTGGCTTTTGTAACTGAGAGCACAGATAGGACCCCACTGCTTTACCTGCGAGTGTTGAAAATACGATCGTTAAATTGACAGAAAGTTCTTTGCACACCATTTTCTCCTCCTGATGCTATTCTTACACGACGGTCTTGCTGGCACACTCCTGCTGCCCATCTGTGTATCAAAAACGTCAGGCCTTGGCTGCCAGGAGCCACATCTGTCCTGTGGCCATGCGTGGGGGCTGCAGGGTTGCGCAGCGGCATCGAAAAAGCATCATTTCACCAACCCCGGTGAGGCTCCTGATGTCCATCACCCTGCGGAGCAGCCGAGAGGGCTTTAGCTTGGGCTGTGTGCATTAGGGCGAGACAGGGTAACCCGTGGACGGAGCTGCCCACATTTATACCGCTCAGAAAGTAGAGCCGTGGGCACGGACGTGTTTGCACGTGGCAGCACGTGCCTCAAATAGAAGGTGGGGTTTGCTCTGGCTGCGTGCGAGTCGGCAGGAGCTCAGCTGGGTGCGGGGACTATACCGATGCCCCAAGGGAAACAGAGTTACGAGAGATGATATTTGTCATGTGCACACACACGTATACAGCGTCTGTCTCCAAATGTGTTCCTCTATAGATGTTAGTGCGGGGTTATACATGCCTGCCCCTTTCCGCACGCAGGAAATCCATCTGCGTATGTATCCGTGTGCTTGGATGTGTATAAATCAACATTTATCTACTGTATCTATTGCCCTTTATCTGTTTATCTCCATACATCTTCCAGCTCGGGTCTGTATTAGCCATAATAGATACAGTAAGTCGCTGATCTGGTGGGTCAAATGGTCAGGGCTCTCGGATCAGCCGTCGGGATACATTACCACCAGGGCCTACGGTGGGGCTTGAATTACAACTTACATTTGACTCATTTCTGGGGTCAAAACGTCCCTCTTATTTGATCGAATGACAGAAATTGTATAATTTGTATATATCCCTGAGCCATATGTGCTCTGAGTGCCACTCTAATGTGTTTTATAAAGGCACAGCTGTCTCGGTGACTTATTTAAAATGGGATTTTGAAGTAGTGTTCTTGCCATTTAATGTCCTCATTCAGGGTTACACAAGGTTTATCAAATAATAAATAACATTTAGAACATTCATTTTAGCATAACAATGGGTTTGCCAGTTATAAGGAACTGGACGGTACAATAAAGCCGTGTTTGGTAAATAAGCAATCATGTAGAACGCAAGCGATAGCATAATTAGAAATTAATGACGGTGCGGGAAGCTACGGATACCTTCCCCGCATTCTGCTAAGGCTCCAGACTAGACAGAGCTCATCTTGGCAGCCTCTGCTGTAAAATATGCCATCAAACCCTGTCACAATACTGCCAGACGTGTTGTCCTCCCACCTCCTGGGCCTCCCACCAATCTCGACTGAATCGCAGCAAAATGCCAACAGCTGATAAACCGAACCCACGTCTGGGGCAGATCCCCGCCGTGCGAGGGCGGGGGGTCCCCTTCCCCGTCGGGGACCATGGAGCCAGAACGCGGTGACTGCAGCCCTGAAGCGGCCGTGGAGCCCCGGGCAGCGTGAGGGCGATTCGGTGCTGCTGATGAAGACGTGGGTCTTCAGGTCTTCCTCCCCTCGTTCCTGCTCCTTCCTCCCCTGTAGGAAGCTGTAAAACAAGACCAATATGGACTTTGGTTTTCCCTCCATCAGTGGCTTTGGTAGAGACGCTCTGTCGCTGGCAGTGAAGTGACAGCGTGCAATTGCTTGGGCGTAACGTGTTCTCATGGTGGTTGGCCCCTGACCTACCAGGATGTGTGAATTTGGAGGAGTTTCCAGCAGTTTGTTTGTCCCTGAAGCTCATAAGGTGCAGCAGGTCACTCACAGTCACCACAGCCGCTGTCTCAGACCTGGGTTTGCTCCAGAAGAAAGGCTGGAAGAAACCAGGAGACCATACACGTGGCTGAGCGATACCTCAGGGTGATCCTTCTCTTGAGTCTCGTCATGGCAAAGACTGCACAGCAGAGTGGTGGAGGAAAAATTAGAGCCCACCGCGAGGTTATTCTTCGTGCAATTTCCACTCAAGTCCCCTAATGAACTTCTGTGTTTCTGAGGTGTCTGATCAGTCTTTGTGTATGAAGAAACTTGCGTTTGTTTTACCTTTGAGGGGACACGTCTCAGGGTCTTCATAATGTGTTGATTTTGGCTGTTGACTGGCTTGATGTATTGATCGCGGGACCAGATGATAGTCAGAGGATGGTCGGTGTTAGAGAAAATCACTGATACAAGTAGAAGGGTTTAAAAAAGGGGGGACCTGTCTCCCAGGCGTGGAGAGCTCTGATGCTCCTGAATGTCCAGCCGTCTTGTGCTCCTTGGGCTTCACCCTCCTGCCTCTGCACAGCATCCTGGTCTCTTCCAATCTGCAAATAGTCTGTATTTTTGAAGTCTACGGTCGACCACAGCAGGGGCAGAGGACACCTTCACGTAAAAAACTGATGACTCCCCATCCCTTTACAATGATACATTGCAAATATTGCTAGAACATATATATATATATAGAAGGCCCCTAGTGAAGAGAAGTGAGAGCTTTCTACGGACCCAAAGTTGACAGAGAGGATTAAGCGGTTTGGCAGCGCAGCGGGAGCTGGGAGTGCGCGCTGCAGCAGGCACCCATGCTACGATACAGATTTTGCTCTTTCCCTGCTGTTCTTTGAGTAATACTGTATAATTTCATATGTTGTGCTAGAGAATAGAAAATAGAGGGAAGACATTGATAGATATTAAATGCCTTTCTCAGCAGACGATTCAGGAAGAATCTCATGTACTATTTCAGAATGAACAATGGAGTGTTACATGTCATTTATTATAATCAGCAGCTAATGGAAACCCTTCCAGGCGGGGTTTTGGAGGTGAGCGCAACTACAGCTGATGATCCAGGCTTGTGAATTTTGCATGATCTCCTGTGTGACAGTGAAATTTTTGAAAGGTGCTGTCAGGAAGCAATTCCTGCAACTTAGTCATAGCAAGGGAAGCTTCTATTGCTGGTGGAGGGTCGGCTGTGGTGCTTAAATAAAATAATAATAAAAAAATCCCTTGGTATTACAAGCAGAACGAACATCATCTTCAACCCTTGGTCTCAAAGGACTCCTAAGTTGTTAACAGTAGGGTGTCTGGAAAACAGCCACCGAGCATCACAGAGTGAAAAGCTAATGTAGCTGAGCCGTTCCTAGGCCAACATGGATCGTCTCTGTTTCTGTTGCATTTACCCTGGGGGGAAAGAAGCAATAGCATCTTCCACAGTGGAAGGTATCTGTCGGGTGACACAGAGTGCCTCGTAGGGACGGAAAACTCCCAAATTGTCGTGGTGGTTGAATTTCATGCATAGACATTTCATCAAGGAGCTCAGGTTCCTGCATAGGTTTAGGTGTAGGGGCAAAGGCAGGAGGGAGGAGGAGACCCTCGGGCGCTTTGGTGCGGTGGTCAGGAAGCAGGAGTAGCGCTGGGGCTGGCAGCCGGGGGCTGGGCACGGTGCCCACCACTCCGCCGAGGCCTTCCAGGTCACCGCAGCCAGCTACGCCACTGGGTCAGTCCAAGCTGTAATCATTCCTTCTCTTTCCCAAGTCTTTCCCAGGTTTTCTGGGGTCTGAATCAGCTCAGAGGTTGGTTTTGACCCAATGGTAACGAGCATCTGTACTAAGTAGACGCCTGAGTGTAGCCCTCAGTCTGCGAGGTGCGTGATCAAAACGTGCGTGAGGACCTTCAAACAGGGCTCTGATTTCTTTTGTGGTGAAGAGGTCTGTAAGCAGGGAAACATTAAAAAAAAATAATAAAAACCCCATCAAGGCAGGAGAGCTCCAGGCCATAGTCCAGCTGCCCGGGGGCTAGGGAGGTGGTGGGTACCCGGGGGCTGGTGGAGAGCGGGCGGCAGCAGGACGACGGGTATCCCACTGAGAAACGGCGTGTCCTGCTGTTCCGTCTCGATCCAAAGTTTTACATATAGAAAACACCGATTCCAAGACGAGTTCTGATGGAGGGTTGGACATGGGTGTTTCTTGGCGACGGAATGCCATGATGCCCACCAGCAGGGCTGAAGGAAACATGGACCCGAGGTTCCAGAAATGCTCCCCGCGTGCTGGAGGGTGAAGGAGATGGAGTATCTGCGACTGCTTCGGAGCACTGTGGGGTACAGTGAGGTCCAGTCAGACTAAATAGCACTGAAGGGGGTCTGCTGGTGCGCGTGGTGACTCCTGTGGCGTGGGGACGCGTGGGCTGGCTCTCCAGCAATGCTGATGAGCTCGTAAAGCCAACGGCTCATAACATAGCAACAAAATACAGAGGAAGGTGGTGTGCTGTATCCTTTAGCCATCAAAGTGTCACTTTAGCAAAGCTTTCCCACTCTGCTCAACACTGCTGTACAGGGACCGCGTGTTGTGTACGTGGAGCTGCTGCCTTGGATGGTCAGCATGGCCCGGGGCAAGGTGGACACGTACACATGGGGGGACCGGGGGCAGCTCTGGAGGGAGCAGGTCACCCTCCAAGTGTTGGTATCACATGAATACGGTGCTTATGTGTGCTTTACACCCCCTGACAGTGCCCTTCTGGTCAGCTCCCGCTGCTCCTCAGAGAGTGCTGGGTTGTCCTTGGGCAGTTCTGTCGCTTCAGACAAAGGCAATCCCGGAGCTTTTATGCACAAGCTGTTTCTGCCTTCAGATCCTCCAGCTCCTCGCGCTGTGCTAATTCCTCGCCGCTTGTCTCCCGAATTACCCGCTGTGGCACAGTGTGATTGGGAGCCAGGTCTTTACATGCTAACGATTGATGCTGAGCTCTGATAATGCGATAACATCGCTATCGGTTAGCTGTGACGAGCAAGATCTGCTGCTGCGTCCTGTTGGGGGGGTTGGGTTTGGCTCCTGCAGAGGTTGGTTTGCTTCTGTAATGGACCTCTGGGGAGTGGCTTTGGAAAACTGTGTTTATTTGTGGAAATGTAGCACCGTGGGCCACAGGAATACGAAAAAAACCCAGCCTGTTGCTCTTGGGATTTCCTTTCCCAACTGATTGATTACTACTTCTCTTCTCATCGGAGCCCCAGCCCGAGCCGGTGTTTGGGTCAGCCATCACAACAGAG
Organism: Phoenicopterus ruber ruber; assembly: GCA_009819775.1. Lineage (NCBI taxonomy): Eukaryota > Metazoa > Chordata > Aves > Phoenicopteriformes > Phoenicopteridae > Phoenicopterus > Phoenicopterus ruber. Next base: position 4,050,456 of record CM020230.1, on the reverse strand, counting down.
TGATTAACTGGGGAGCCGCTCACTTCCAGCAGGAAAGCGTTATTTTCCACCTCAGAGTCTGGATGAAGGCCTGTGCAGAAAGGAAGACCCCTCCATAGCCTGGGCCGGCTGCAGAGCAAAGCCCTTCGCTCCATGTCGGCTCTGGGGCTGCCCTGGGCATGTGGCAGGTTGGACTCCGCTCCAGCCCCACAATGGCCTGACGCGCTCAGCAGGGCACCTCGGGGCTCTGCAGGTACGGGAGGATGAGGAGGGTTATGTATCCCGAGCGTGGCCATCCAGCTCCTTACGCTCGGAGTCAGGCGTTCACTCCAACCTCTCTGTGGCTGGGCAGAGCAGCGGACCCAAACTGGTGTCCAGCAGCGCTCCGGCAGCTTGCCTGCGAGCGTGCCGTGGTACCCAGGCCCTCACGGCTCTGCCAAAGTGGTGGGACGTGGTGGGGAGCCAGCCCACGAGAATGGGCTGGCTCGGCGCCTGCACGCGACCGGGCGGTGGCATCGGCTCTGCTGCTGCGGCTCCAGGGTTTGGTCAGTACAGCCCTGGGCATCGCCCTTCTCGAAGCCGGAGCGGCTCAGTGGGTGCAGCTGGCGGGTACCCAGGCAGGGCAGCGTGGGTGCCACGGGTGACCCGGGCAGGGCAGCGTGGGTGCCACGGGTGGGCCGGGCAGGGCGGCGTGGGTGCCACGGGTGAGCCAGATAGGGCGACATGAGTGCCATGGGTGACCCGGGCAGGGCAGCGTGGGTGCCACGGGTGAGCCGGATAGGGCGACATGAGTGCCATGGGTGACCCGGGCAGGGCGGCGTGGGTGCCACGGGTGAGCCGGGCAGGGCGGCGTGAGTGCCATGGGTGACCCGGGCAGGGCAGCGTGGGTGCCGTGGGTGACCCGGGCAAGGCAGCGTGGGTGCCACGGGTGACCCGGGCAGGGTGGCGTGGGTGCCGTGGTGACCCGGGCAGGGTGGCGTGGGTGACCTGGGCAGGGCAGCGTGGGTGCCACGGGTGACCCGGGCAGGGTGGCGTGGGTGCCGTGGTGACCCGGGCAGGGTGGCGTGGGTGACCTGGGCAGGGCAGCGTGGGTGCCACGGGTGACCCGGGCAGGGTGGTGCGTGCTGTGGGCACCCAGGAGGGGAGCGTGCACCATGGGTGCCCGGGAGAGGGGAGTGTGCTGATGCAGGTAACCAGGGAGAAGGCGAGCGCGGACGTGGGTCCCACGGGTGGGAGCGTGCGGCGCAGGTCCCCAGGGAGGGGCCCGTGCATGCCACCAGGCCGGTGTGGTTCTGCTCCTTCGGGGAGGGCTCGGATCTGGCCCTGGCAGGCGATGCACCAGGCCAGGCTGGTCAGAGCCGCGATGGGAGCCGAGAAGCAGAGCCAGGGCTGCAGCAGCGTTCCGCGGGGAGGTGTGCTCTGGCACGGACCCAGCTGAAGCACCGCTGTCGCAGCAGGCTCGGCTCCTGCCGGCGCGGTGAAGGGCGGCAAAGCTGACCCGGAGCTCTGCGTTTGGCCCGTGCGCCCACCACCCGTGTCGCGGTTCTGCCGAGGACCGTGCCGGGTCTCGCTCGTCGGCGACGCCGTTTTCATGATCAGCAGCCTCTGAGCGAGGCTGAATTAAATTTATCTCAAGCCAGGAAATCCATCAGCAGCCATCAAAAGTGTCTGAGCTGATGCTGTAGAGCTCAGGTCTATACATCTGTGTACACTGTAAAGGGCAAAATATGACTTGGCTTTTATTACTTTAATTAAAACATGAGTGAAGAGTATGAGATTCATATTAAATTGTATTTTCCTGGCTGCTGTGTGAAGGAGCTAACTGATCTGATTACCATGAAGATTACAAACTATCAAAGTGAAAAAGAGCTTTTTGCAAGTATTTCATATTAAACCTTCAAACATAACACTTTAAGAATAATTATAGTTGTATTACTGGAAAATGATTCATGAATTCTGAATAAATATAAGACCCTTAAAGGGAAATGTTCCAAGACCACAGTTTTCGTTCCAATCTGATGAAATTTAGTATCATTTTGCAGCTGTAGAATAAAATAAAAAAAATATGTACATAGACTGTATTGAGTATATGTCAGACTAAACTAATGAGATTTTTTTTCATCAACTCTGAGCACGCACACAGACAAATGGAATAGCCATTCTCATTTTCTGTAATAGAAAGCACCGAAAGAGAAGGCAGGAAGGATCTTACCGCTCACAAGTCTTTATTCTACCCTTGATTATTAAATAATATATTTTAAGTTCTCGTATCTCGACTGCAGAATGTTTGAACTGACGTTAATGGGTATAGAAGAGAAAAGAGCGAGCTTTAAAAAAAAAAAAAAACAGTGAGGAAGGGCTAGGATTGGGAATTTTATTAGTATTCCCAGTGGGCTGTAATAAAGATACTTTTCACACAATACAGTGAATGTTTACAGCAGACAGTTTAGTTTCCTTCCAACAATTATGAGAGAAATTGAATCTCAGGAAATGTTAGTTTTCTCTAAAATTAGACATAACAATAAAGATACCCCTGAAAGTTTATTAAGGAGGGAAGGGAAAAAAAAAAAAAGCCATCAGTCTCTGGAAGACAATTTAGCAGATTTATTTTAGGAATTCCAGATGACTTCTAAACAAAACCAGACACCTACGCCGGGCTCGAAGCCGGGGGCTGCTGTTCTCTAGAGGAGCCTTTTTGCCCCAGGCTTCAGCAACCCCTAGCGCAGGTTGGAGGCAAATCCCCGAAAGGTGCGTGTGTCCACCCCGGGCCCGGCACGGGAGCGAGCCCCTCGCTTGGGAAGCGGCCGGGCCGCGAGGGACCCGCGCGTCGCGCCCTCCTGCCTGCGGTCGGGGTGCTGCGGGCCCGGGAGCCCCCACCGGTACCGAAAGGAAGACGCGTGGTCCTCGCCTGCCCACCCTCATCCCGGGGCAGGTTTCCCGGCGCTGACCACATGAAAGGGAAACATCATTATTTACATCAAAAGTAGCGAAGCTGTAGGAGCCCTGTTTCATAAAATCAGCGGGATGTTTGCTCGCCCGCGTGTCAGAAAGCTGAAAGAGCGTATTTTTGCAGGAATATTTGCGTGCCTTCTTGCAGGTGCGTTAACATTGACGCTTGTGCAAAGGCGATGCTTCGTCCACCCCCTGCACGAGCGCAGAGCCCTGCGAGTGGGTTCGCAGGCACAAAGGGCTAGTTAGCAAAACGTATGAGCTCGGGCCTTTAAGTTTTTCCTGAGAAAATCAGTCATGAAATGCCAAGAGCGGAGCTGCAGGGAAAGGATGGAAATTATTGGGCACTTGAACGCAACTTCGGGAATGAATTTATCATGCTCGCAGAGATGCTGGGGATCAGAAAAGGAAAGCCACTCGGTAAAACGCAGAAAACTCTGGAGCTCTTTGAGCAGCTCATGCTATGGTGTTTAATTTTGGAAACACTGCGGTTTGAACACGTAGCATAGTGCTTCTACTTGCCCTGGTTTCCAGACTTCTGCGTCGAGGATTGCTGCAACGTCCCTGTTAGAGGCACCTACTCTCTTCTACGTGTGTGTTTTTTCTTTAGTCCGTGCAATCCTTGATTCCCGACTTCTGCCTCACTCTGTTCCAGTCTGGAAAGAGATTCCTGTTATCTCATATCAAGAATAGGGATGGGAGGAGAAACGGTGAAAGCCGATGTAGCTCAGCTGGCAGCCAAGCTGCTCTAGTAATCTTCCTCGAAAGGATCTGTCCCATTTTGATCATGTTTGAGGCTAGACTGGGGTGATGCTTTTTAGTAACACCAAGTAGGACTCTTGAGGTACCCACTTGGGTACCGGTGTCAGCGATAGAAGCACTTGGCTTTGAGACATCACACGTTTGTGGAAATATCTAGGCTTTGGGGGGGCTTGGATTTGAAAGATGGCAGCTGAAGCCCTGGGGCGCACTGGGCAAATGTGAATTTTTACCATGGGGTCCATGTTTTGGCTTTGTTACCTGCAGCCCTGTTGTGCTCCGAGCCTCCCCCGCCTCCCCGTTAGCATCTCTCTCTCATTTTGGCTCTTCCACTTCTGCCCGTTTCCCTTGGAGCAACTCAGGTTCTACCTGGCATGTTGTAAACGAGTAAAAATAATAGAAAGACCTCTCCAGCTGCTTAACGAGCGAAGTGTTTCGGTTGGTTTGGCCTCCAGATAGCTGGGGCTGGTTTTCTTCGGATGCAGCTGCTAATGGAGTGCCTCCCGCCTCATGCCTTGCGTGTTGGGTTGGGTCCCTCGTGGACAGGTGATGAAGGTCGTGCTGGTGTTGAGGCGAGCCCTCTTGCACCTTCATCTCCTCTGCAGAGCTCTCCCGTGTCGACAAACGCTGCCCGTTGCCTCCAGAGCTGCCAGTGCCTGCAACGGTCCTTTCCCACTGCCCGCGTTGGAGGTGGTCACTGCGACAGGCTCCTGAGCGTGACCAGCAGATCAGTGTCCCGGCTGTCCTTTAGATGGAGAGTTGTCATTGCTTTAGGGAAAAATTGCTATTTTGACTGTTAATTTGATGGTTTTCCTTCTTGCCTTCCTCCTGAGAGGATGGTACCTACTCTAGCTATTCATTTTGTCCAGGTTGCGTAATGCTTTAGAAGGTATTTGATGTGATTTAGGACGTAGAAGAGCCCCTCACAGCAATGCGTGTGTTCCTGCCTTTTTTTAGATACCGTATATAAGCCTGTTTTTATTAAAGAAAAAAAATTGTTAAAATTGTTAGAGATAAAATCTGCTTGTTTCCCAAATTCCCATATTGGAGGCTTAGGGCTGAGATTTTCCCACCTACGCTGGGGATTTGGATACTTGGCCGTGCACCGTGTTACAGTTCTCACAATTTGTCATGAGCCTCTTGGTGCTCCGTGCTTTCCCTAACAGCCCGGCACCTTTGGGCTCTTGTGACACAGCAGCTTCTGCTTTGCGTAAGTCAGTAAAAGAATAAACTTCTTGCAGTCGTGGTTGTGGAGGAAGGTTTGGAATTGTGCTCAGTAAAGGCACAGGAGGTAGAGAGGGATCCCGGGTTATCTTGACATCTCGTGGATTGGGAGGACTGGCACGTTGGTGAGTTTTGCAAGGGTTTTAGGGTCTGCAAGGGTTTTGGGATCTGCAAGGAGTGAGGCATCCGATCCCATAGGTAACCTGTAGCATCTCCTTTGGCCCACCCGACCTGGGTCGTGCGTGGCTGCAGACAGACCTCGCCTGCCCTGGCTTTGGAGGCAGCGCCCGCCCGAACCCGTCGTTGGGACTGAGACGGGGTAGATGCTCTTGCCGTCTCACCGCAGGGTTTACTTTGGCAAAGCTGACGCAGAGGTATCTGCCTTTGGCACTTCTCCCGCGTGCCGGAGCCAGATTCTGGGGCTGAGGGTCTTCGGGATAGTGTGGGAGGCTGATTTATTGCGCTGGTGATTTCAGTTAATTTCCTTTTCCCATTTCGGCAACTTCCTGGCAGTCTGAAATGTTTTGCAGTGGACGGACGGGTAAAGGATTTCAAGCTCCTCTTGAGGAAAAAGAGGAGGGAGGGGAGAGAAGAAGGTGGCATTTTACAAAGCATTGATCTGTTCTTAATTTTAATAAAATAAAATTTAAAAAAAAAAGGTAAGCAGCACCTTAGCTGCTAAGGCGACAGGCGCTTAAGAAGCACTGAATAAATACATAAAACATATTTGCTGAAGGCATTTGTCGTTGCAAGTTTAAACATTAAACATGCCTCCTTCGTCTGATACCGTAATAAAGCAGGGGTGTTCAAAGAGCCATTCGCGGCGCTCTGACGGCAGCTTTACATCTTCACTATACGTACCAAGGAAGCCGCACTGTATCAGCGATGCCTCAGTGAGTTTTGCCCCCAGAAGGGAAAGTAAGTGAGTTCTGGGAGGGATTTCAACGTGGGCTTGGGCTTTTTTTGGAGCGCGTTTCCACTTTCGTATTGATCGACGTGGAGGCTTTGGTATTGCTCCCTTGCAAAGCGCTGGGGCAGGTCCACGGGGCAGCGGCTCTGCCATTGTCCCGCTGTCCCCAGGCTTAATAACAGCTGGCTCGGGGCCTGATGAGACAAATACACAGGTTTGTATATTTAGTTTTTTAAATTACAGGCTAAGGAGGAACACAGATACTCAATCCATTAAGAAATAACTAGGTGGGTGATTCACTACCATTTGTGTAAATGGCACTGACTCTGGTCTGCCTGCACAATTTATTAATACTTCACGGGAGGAAAAAAAATTATTTTAATCTCATAATGGATGATGAGCTGTGAAATTGCTTCTGCAGCAGCTGGGCACCCTGGGGGAGGTGCTGGATTGCACCACATTATGCAAGCTCTCCCCACATCTCTGCCTTCCTCGTGCTAACCAGACACGTCAAATCTGGGCTATGGGGAGGGGGTGCCGCTGCTTCTGTTGGGGTTTATCACTTTTTTTTTTTTTTTTTTTAAATATATGTAGTTTTCTTGTCCATTTGCTTTGGGGTCCCACGTCTGAGTTTGGAAGCGTGTGGGCTCAAACCTGAGCGTGTTTGTGGTGAGCGATGATTTGGGCTTCGAAGGTCCTGGCCTGATCCCTGTCGCTGCTGGCCGGGCTCACGACACTGAATAACTAGAAATTTAGCAAATGTGCTGGGGCTGACCCAGTTTGTGACTTCATCTGGCTGATGCCCTCGCTTTGTTGGTGAGAATACCAAGAGCTGTTAGTGTTGAACAGCAGCTTTGCTCTGCCCTCATGGGTTTGGACCGGGCCCGTGAGCCGTAGGGATGCTCCGGGTGCTGGGAAGTTCCGTTCGTGTGCTGTAAGGCCAGCCTGGGGGCTCGTACTTCGGTCACACGTGGGAAGACGGGACGTCCTGTATCTGTCCCTGGGTGTGCAGGGATCAGAGCAAACCGGGTGTAGTGTGGGGCCATGTAGGAAAAAAATTGCAGATTGCCCCCTTAGCTTGGGCAAGGGATTTGCAGCGTTTGCTTCTCGAGCGTGCCGATGGCGTACGCTGAGTTGTGCCTGCGTGTCTGTCGTGCCCCGCAAACACCGGCGCCGGTGGCTGCAGGTGTGCCCTGCGCGGAAGGACGGCACAGGGCTTCGTTTGAAAATTTGTCTTTGTTGATGGGAGAAAAAAGAAAAATCTGGGAGAAAAAAGACTTGATTCAGGCTGGGATGTGTTGCTGTGACGGCTTTGCTGGAGGGTCCTGCTGCAGAGCTCTAGGTGAAGCAGTGTTTGCTGCAAGACCTGCAGCACAGAGTACGGCTCTGCCGGCCGAGTGCAGAGCGCTAGGACGTATCCTGTGGGAGAAAACTCCAAAAAGCTTGCTACAAAGCATCCATGCAAAGCGTGGCACAAAACGTCGGCTTTTTCAATCCCTTAACCCCACCCTTCAGTTCTGAGCGTGAGGGCAATACTCTCCAAGACAAAAACCGATAGGGGCCAAGGATGGTGCAGAAAGTAGTTTCCTTCCCACTCTGGGTCCTTCTGGCTCAGCTGAAGCCAGGTTGAATTAATTTCTTAGAGTGCTTTTTACTAATTCTCCCTTGCATGCGTTCCATTACTGTTTTCAGGCCGCCTTATCTCTTGACCTGCTTACAGTGCATTATACGTCATTACATAATGTACCCTCGGCTCAACACAAAATGCCGAATCCGTACGGTCCAACAATGGATTTCTGTGAAGTGCGCTGACCTTATTATGCAAGTTCCTCAAATAATTCCCAGAAATGCATGATACTCTTGAGTAGAATATTATCATATTCCTTGTATTCACTCCAGGCGAGATGCTAGGAAAGAAAAGAAAAGGGTTTATATTTGCCTGGCCCAGTCGGTCTAATTTTAGATCCCCATCGGCTCCTCTCTCACTGAATGTACAGCCCCTTCAATAAATTTTAAAAACAGGCAAAAATCATTATAAACAATTTTAAGGAGGCTGATTGTGAGACAGATGACAGAGGCTGCACCTTGCCGCCGTGGCGCGGAGCTCGCACGTCTCCCAGCTTTCCCTGGGGCCCTGCCACGTCTGCTTTGGAAGACGAGGGAAGAGGAGCCACAAAACCCCGCAGTGCCGTGAAACGGTTCTCTTGTCAGGGTGGGTAGGTAACTCAAACAGAGGTGAAGCTAGATATTACTACGGGTGATCCGGGAGCAACCAGGCATCAAACATGCCTTGCAGTCCTGGCCCTGCTTGTGAAGACGCAGCAAAGGGTTTTCAGGAGCTCTGGTTGTTGCCGACGGTCGCATAAGCCAATATTGAACGCTTCTGAAAACGCCGTCAGCAGCCTTTGAGCCTTAATGTCCCATCTGCTTGTTTTGGAAGTTGAAGGTCTTTGTTGTGGGGACGCGGTGGTGCCGTACAGAGTTCAGCCTCCGGAGCCGGAGGTGGCAGGTCCAGGTGTAGCACCTCCACGCGTGCCGTCGCGTGAATGCCCAGCGTGGGTCAGGGCAGCGTGGGGCGAGGAAGGGGATGCCTGGACGTGCTCTGTCTCGTGAAAACGGCGTTTCGGAGGAGTAACAACAGCAAATCTGCGAAGCGGTGGTTTGGGGCAGGTTTGTAAGGAGCCTGGGGAACTCCCTGCTGCTCGACGTTGATGTCAAGAGCTTAATAGAGATGCACGGAGGGGGAAGGACGATAGAACCAGATGAGGCAGGCGAAAGGGAGGGATGGATTGTTCTGTCCTCTGAGGAGCTTCCATAATTGTTCATTAGGGATTTTTATATCTCCCCCAAAACGCTGGCTGGTTTTGGCTGATTTGTAGGTCAGTGTGTTGACAAATGGCTGATCTGATTGCTTAAGTGGATCTTGAGTTCTCAGGGGGAGAATAGGTGGCCGTGGGCTTCCATTCATCCCTGCAGGTGGGTTTGGGAGCTTTTCTCTCCGGGACGTACCTGGTGGCATGAGACGACGGATCTGGAGGGACCGTTGTCCCAGGAGGTTCAAGCGGAGCTCTCCCTTGGGACACGCCGCGGCGCTGGCAGGGTCCATCCCCGCGCCCCCCTACGAGGCAATTGCTGCCTGGCGGCGGAAGAAGGAAAGGCTGAGACGTCCGAGGTGGATTGCATTTGTCTTCCTCTCTATTCCTGGGGGTAACTGCTTCCAAAACTCATTTTTGTCTGTGTCCCTGGGGAGTTAGAGGCCTGCCTCTCTCTCTCTCTTCCCTCAGCAGGATAAACACGGCATTACTAATCCTTTAGATCCCGTTGCACGCTGCACTGCTGCTTCCATGCATGCGTATCTGCCTTTATGGCCACTGTAACCTTTTCTTGAACCAGAGGTTTTCCTGAACAAGAGCCCTTTGGGACCTGTGTGGGCTTTCCTGGATACATTTTTAATAAACACAATAATTTGACTGCAAGCCCATTACCTATCCCCCGTTTGTTCTTTGGGACAGTCATTTCCATGCCTGCAAAACCCACTAACTCAGAGGGCAATCAAAGGAGGAATGACAACCGGGACAAAATTGGTGTGTGTTGTGATAAACCAGTCCATCTTCAGCGTCGTGCACCGCAGCTTTATATATTGCCTGTAAATAACGGCCTCAAAAAGATATTAAATCTTTAGAAAAAATCAAGCCTAATTGTAACTATATTTTTGTTTTCCATTTTGGTTTATGTACAGTATATGACTTTTGCAGAGACATTTTTATTCCAGGAAAATGACAGGCCAAAAAGAAGCCATAATTGCACTGATTTTTAGAAGTGCCTGCATTACTACAGATCTGATGTACTGCAAGACATGAATCAGAAAAATTCTATTAAAAAATCTCTTGAATGGCTGACACAGGAGTATTATCCACGATGATTAATTTGACTTGGTCATTATGAACACAGACAAGTCTGACAAAATTGCATTTCATTCCCCACTGAATTCATAAAATCACTATACACATAATAAGAAGTTATAGTTCTCTGCTATCCACTATTCTTGACAGGATTCCAGTTCTGGATAAGATACTGATTAAAAAAAAAAAAAAAAAAGCAGAGGGAGAGAGGGAGTTGGGAGCCTTTCTAAAAGCCTACAATGGGGCTGATTTCTTTTGCTGTAAGTTGTTCATAGAACTCCATTATTTTTAGGTTTTTTGGGTGAAGTGGTGATGCAGGTCAGCCGCAGCTTGGACAATCGAAAACCCGGCTGTAAGCCCTTATTTCCAGGGAAAGGGGTGCGGCAGAAGCGCACGCGCGTGGGCGTCGCGTCCTGAACCCCGAGAAGCCCCGCGGGGCTGTGCCCGAGGGCGCGGGGCAGGGGCCGTCGCCGCCGCTGCCCCTCCTCACCCACAGCCACCAGCAGCCCTGCCCAGACTGAACCTCAGGGACTGTCCGTCACGCACATCGTTATTAATAACCGGTAGCTCGTTCTTCATTTCCAGCCTGCTTAAATGAGGTACCAACGGACAGGTTGAGGCCAGAGAGTCCCAAGGGTGTTGTTTCTGGCTTTGGTGGCATGTAAAACAAAACCAGCGTCTCCGGTGAGGAGCAGGATTGGGGGCATGCCTCCCCAGACCTTATCTTTCGGAGTGAATGGAGATTTTCTGTTCCCTCTGAATGTTCCTGGCCGGTTCCCTTCACAGTCCGGGTCCTGCTGAGCACCACGGCACCACATCGCAGCCATCCCTTCGCTGCTGTAGCGACTGGCCAAGGAGATCAGAGGTTATCAGGGCAAGCGCGAATGCTTGGGACCCTGGTATCTCCCTTCTGTGCACACGTGGGTTTATGAAACTTGTAGAAAAGAGACTTTTCTTGCGCTGCCAGATTTGGCTGGAAGCATCCGGGAGGCTCGGCTTTTGGAAGACCCGTGGCCGTGTTACTGCGCGGGATTTGCGTCTGCAGGAGATGGGACAAGGTCAGCCCATGTAAAGCCAGGCAGGAAACACCCGGCGAAGCCGTGCGGAAGCGCATCGCTCGAGCTGGCGCTGCCCTTCTGCTGCGGGTTGTCGCAGCGCGCGGAGTCGGCGTCGAGGCGACGCCTGCGCGGTCGGAGGGAAGGGTGGGAAGCGGGGAACGTGGAGGTGTGCGCTGGCTCTTTGGGCGAGCCGACATTTGTTTGGGATGTAAAAACCCGCTACGACAGGTACGGAAGAGGAGCGCAGAGGGAGGCAGAGCCCGGCTTTCCCGCAGGTTGCCCGCTGTGCTCCCAGCCTCCCCGGCGTGGCCGCCTGGTACTGAATATTGTGCAGACGCTTCTAATGCACATTTATGTTCATGCAAGAACTCATTTTTCCCTTTTCAACCGCATTCCCGTAGTCAAAAACCTGAGCATGTGAAAATTAATGTAGAAGGGGCTGGGAACACTTCAAAAACAATCTGTAGATTGTATGTGACTGACTGTTAATAAATACTTCTTTACAGTATTTATCCAACTCTACCCAAGTAATTCATTGGCCCTGCTATTCACACGCTGGATCTCCGCGTGCGGAGATGAGGCAAATCAATTTCCATTCCTAAGACCCGGAGCTGCTGACATGGAAAATCAGCGGTACTTCACTTCTTGGCACGGGGCTTTGGGAATCACAGGTGCGAGCGCGCCCTCCGGCACCCTCCCCCGGAGAAGAGGTGCCGGAGGGGTCTGCACCCCTGCCCGCGGCCCCCGGCCGCCCCGCAGCGAGCACCGCGCCGTTTCCCATGCTGGCCCCGGAGCATTTCTCTGGAGTTTGCAACATCCAAGTGGCCTCCACCTTCTCCAGCCGCCTGAGCTAACGTTTCTGTCCCTGTGGCTCCAGTGCTTTGCGCCGAGCGGAAAACTTCGGTGGTTCACGTGCCGGAGAAACGTATCAGAATCCCCTTCTTGCAAATATAATCGTGCCAGTGCCGAGTAATGTGTGTGGTGGAGAGCAGTTCGGAGGCTCCTAAGGAAACGCGGGGTAGCGTGCCCTTCATTAAGCTTCGATTTTCACTTTTTCATTGTGTTTGGACTCTTTTCCTCTTTATGTGGCCGTCCTGGTTTTGGCTGGGACGGAGCTAGTTTTGTCTCCAGCAGCTCCTGTGTTTTGGCTTTAGTGTGAGAAGAACGGTGACAGCACACTGATGGTGGTGGGTGCTGCTGAACGACCCAGGACATCTTCCAGCTACCCAGGTTTTGCCAATGTGCAGGTGCAAAAACCTGGGAGGGGCAGAGCCAGAATAGTTGATCCAAACTGGCCAAAGAGAGTGTTCCTTACCAGAGACGGCATGGCCGGGATAAGTGGGGGTCGGCCAGTGAGCCAAGTACCTTTTTTAACTTTTTTGCCCTTTTTCATTCGTCCCTTTCTGCCCTTTTTTCTCTCTTTTTGTTCGTTCGGGCCTTTTCATTCGTCCGTTCAGCTGTTTGTGCCCTCACTCTCTCTGGAACTTGCTGTTCTGGGATAGCTGGGGGGGGGATACCCCTGTTCCCTGACTGCTGCTCGGGACGGGCTGTATCGGTCGTCAGGTGGTGAGAAATTGTGCATCGTTCATTTTATACATTCCATTATCCTTATATTTTATTATTATTATCATTATTCATATATAATTATTGTTTTTTTTCCTTTGCTGCCCTGGTGAACTGCTTTTATCTCAACCCACGAGTTTTCCTTTCTCTCCGATTCTCCTCCCCACCCCAGCGGGGAGGGGGGAGTGAGCGAGCGGCTGCAGGGTATTCGCTTACCGGCTGGGGTTAAACCACGACAATGGCGCAAGATCTTCTCTCAACCTGGCGCGCCCTGCAGCGCGTGTGAGCGCTGGCACACAGTGAATCCTTTTGTATGTACAGAAGAGAAATAGGGAAAGTGTCTGTATGAAACAGCAATGTGCTTATCTGGCTCCTGGCCCGATCGGATGCATCATCCAGCTTTGGTGCAATCGAGATACCCCACAAACCACCTGGAGGTTTTCCTGCAGCCCCTTTCCCGGGCTGCGCTGATGGAGCTTGCGGCGCCGGCGGGAGAGGCGTGCTCTCCCTGGGGACACACACAGCCCTCGGGCCCCAGGTCCTGCTGCCATCCCCACGGCCGGCTGGGCTCGGGTGGGAGGGTGGGGGACGGCGTGGACACCCCGTAACTTCCGTGTCCTCCCTGCACTGTGTGCACCCTGGGGGTTGCGGGCACAGCCCTCGGCCGTACCTCTCAGCCGCACGAACAGCGATGTTTTCCTCACTTGGCAGACTTGCCGGGCTGGCTTTGGTCTGCTCAGACCCCTCTAATCTCTGAAGTGTCTGGAGGGTCACGTTCCGAAGGCAGTAGGCTCCAACGTTAGCTGCAGGAAAAACCTAGTTAGCAGGTGAGGGATGGTACAGAGTCCATGGTGTTTTGTGTCATCTGGATGATTAGGGTGGGATGGATCACGCCAGCCTACGTATTTCCTTGTACCTTACCGAGAATAAATGTTCTCTCTTAGGCTCATATTTACTGTCGAATGTTATTTGACAGGGCAAATATTTACCTGCAATAATACTGCAAATCTCTATCCTTCTCACTGTGAATAATATTTCTCTGAATCAATGCTTGGCTGCAACTCTTGGGTCCTCGAGGATAATCACACAGAACATGACTCAGTGGAGAATTGGGGTCGCTGGACATTTGCCATGCTGCCGAGGAGAATGGGTTCCCAGGCCCTTGGTCAAGTCACGTCCTCCGTGATTAATACCAGTGCACAGTGGAGGGATGGTGCTGGCTGGCTGTGGAGGGTTTTGTGAAGAAGGACAGCACTTTCCTCCCCTTCCAAGAGGGGAAAGGCAGGAGAAAGCTAGAGGCTTAATTTCTAGATATGCTCAACACTTGCAGCTCCTTCCTGCGTCACCTGCACGGTGAATTCGTAGTGTCTTTTAAAACGTGGCTGTGGTTATAGAATCATAGAATCATAGAATTGTTCTGGTTGGAAGAGACCTCCAAGATCATCGGGTCCAACCATTAACCTATCACTACCAAGTCCCCCACTAAATCATATCCCTTAGGGCCTCATCTATACGTCTTTTGAATCCCTCCAGGGATGGGGACTCCACCACCTCCCTGGGCAGCCTGTTCCAATGCCTGACAACCCCTTCGGTGAAGAAATTTTTACGAATGTCCAATCTAAACCTCCCCTGGCGCAACTTGAGGCCGTTTCCTCTTGTTCTGTCGTCTGTTACTAGGGAGAAGAGACCGACCCCCATCTCTCTACAACCTCCTTTCAGGTAGTTGTAGAGAGCAGTAAGGTCTCCCCTCAGCCTCCTTTTCTCCAGGCTAAACACCTCCAGTTCCCTCAGCCGCTCCTCATAGGACTTGTGTTCCAGACCCTTCCCCAGCTCCGTTGCCCATCTCTGGACACGCTCCAGCCCCTCAGTGTCTGTCTTGGAGTGAGGGGCCCAGAACTGACCCCAGCACTCGAGGTGCGGCCTCACCAGGGCTGAGTACAGTGGGACGATCACCTCCCTACTCCTGCTGGCCACACTATTGCTGATACAGGCCAGGATGCCATTGGCCTTCTTGGCCACCTGGGCACACTGCTGGCTCGTATTCAGCCGGCTGTCAACCAACACCCCCAGGCCCTTTTCTGCTGGGCACTTTCCAGCCACTCCCCCCCAAGCCTGTAGCGTTGACTGGTGGATGAGGGAAAGGCTGTGGACGTTGTGTACCTGGACTTTAGTAAAGCCTTTGACACCGTCTCCCACAGCATTCTCTTGGAGAAGTTGGCTACCCATGGCTTGGATGGGCATACTCTGCGCTGGGTAGGAAACTGGCTGGATGGCCGGGCCCAAAGAGTTGTGGTGAATGGAGTTAAATCCGGTTGGAGGCCGGTCACAAGTGGTGTTCCCCAGGGCTCAGTACTGGGGCCAGTTCTGTTCAATATCTTTATCAATGATCTGGATGAGGGGATCGAGTGCACCCTCAGTAAGTTTGCAGATGACACCAAGTTGGGAGGGAGTGTTGATCTGCTGGAGGGCAGGCAGGCACTACAGCGGGATCTGGACAGGCTGGATCGATGGGCCGAGGCCAATTGTATGAGGTTCAACAAGGCCAAGTGCCGGGTCCTGCACTTGGGTCACAACAACCCCAGGCAACGCTACAGGCTTGGGGGGAGTGGCTGGAAAGCTGCCCGGTGGAAAAGGACCTGGGGGTGTTGGTTGACGGCCGGCTGAATATGAGCCAGCAGTGTGCCCAGGTGGCCAAGAAGGCCAACGGCATCCTGGCCTGTATCAGAAATAGTGTGGCCAGCAGGAGTAGGGAGGTGATTGTCCCCCTGTACTCGGCCCTGGTGAGGCCGCACCTCGAGTACTGTGTTCAGTTTTGGGCCCCTCACTACAAGAAAGACATTGAGGTGCTGGAGCGTGTCCAGAGACGGGCAACGAGGCTGGTGAAGGGTCTGGAACACAAATCCTATGAGGAGCGGCTGAGGGAACTGGGGATGTTTAGCCTGGAGAAAAGGAGGCTGAGGGGAGACCTTATTGCTCTCTACAACTACCTGAAAGGAGGTTGTAGAGAGATGGGGGTTGGTCTCTTCTCCCTAGTAACAGACAACAAAACAAGAGGAAATGGCCTCAAGTTGCGCCAGGGGAGGTTTAGATTGGACATTCGTAAAAACTTCTTTACCGAAAGGGTTGTCAGGCATTGGAACAGGCTGCCCAGGGAGGTGGTGGAGTCCCCATCTCTGGGGGTATTCAAAAGGCGTTTAGATGAGGCCCTAAGGGATATGATTTAGTGGGGGACTTGGTAGTGATAGGTTAATGGTTGGACCCGATGATCTTGGAGGTCTCTTCCAACCAGAACAATTCTATGATTCTATGATTCTATGATTCTATGACTGGGGTTGGTGTGTCCCAAGTGCAGGACCCAGCACTTGGCCTTGTTGAATCTCATACCCCTATGGCTTTGGCCGAATCACAGCTGGTCCCTCAAGAGGCGCACTGCTTCAGGACACCTGGACGTCCCGCAGTCTCACACCAGCTGGACGCGTGGAGGCACGTGGATGGGTCCCAAATAGCCCCTCTTCCCCGTGCTTGCTGGGAAGGCTCCCCGGGCTCGGGCCCACGGTTGGGCAGGGTGGGTTTGTGACTGGCTGGCTGGCGGGAGCGGCCAGGGCTTGGCTTTGTTTGCAGTTCCAGAGGAGGTGGGGTGTAGGAGCGAAAGACGAAGCAGCAGCGATGCTGAGTGTGGGTTTGAGTCCAACAGCAGAAGACGTGCCGGGTCGCTGTACCCGTCGGGCCATCTCATAGTGCAGACCAGGGCGTGCTTGATAACCCCCAGATGCGCACCGTGTTTGCGGCAGAGACGAGCTTCTTGCCGTCGATAGACCAGTCCCCAAAGCCTCCTTCTGCCTGAGAGTCTTCTCCTGCGCTGGGCTCTGCATGCTGCAAGGCAGAGAAGTGTCTGGGCCCCGCAGGTACAGGCTAGAAGAAGTGGAAATCTGGCCCAATGCTTTAAATCGATCAAAGTGAGCGCTGGGAACGGGTGTCTCCGTTCCCATCCCTGCACGCCCCATCAGTCTCCGGCGTGCTGGTGGCCAGGTGCAAATACATCCAGGTGACTTGTAAAAAAGCTGAGTGATGTGGCTGGGCTTTCTCAAAGCAGACCAGATGGCTTCGCGGCGGAAGCTCTCGCTGCCTGCCCTGCTGCCTGCTCCCAGCGCAGCCCCCCGAGCCACTGCCACACGTCCAGCCTGGGTGGCTGTGCGGCAGCTCTGGCTCCGGCACCGCTTGCCTGACCTTGCCCCAGCGCTGCCTCGTGCAGCCCGCTGATAAGAGCAGAATAAAGGTGGGATTGTTTCTCTCCCGCCCTGGAGCAGCAGCAGAAGCAGCGTGTTCCTTTGTTGCAGGCGTTTGCCCTGCGTTACAGCAATGGTAGATACTTGCCGTGAAAATGCTCAGCGCTATTTCCAGCTGGATGCTGGATGCTGGCAGTCCGGAGTGAGAGCTCTTCACTTCTCTCCTTGACCCACAGTAATTTTCAGGTGCAGCTTAAGGGCCTGTAGAGAAGATGTCCACAACGTGATGAGTTTATAATTCAGGTGCTTATCCAGCCATACAGAAGAAGATCCAGTTTTACTGTTGAAACTCAGGCTTCCCATGCCTGGGACGCTGGAGACAGACAGCGGGACCAGCTCATTCCCCTGTCAAGCTCTTGTTCTCCACCCACTTTCTTGATTCAGCTCCGTGTCCATATGGGACACTAACTGCACCTCCTGCTTCTTCTGCACCCACAGACGTGCGCTGCAGAGCCCCCTGGGCCCCGGTCGGCACAGCTGTGCTCAGGGCGTACACGGCGCCGTTGCGTGAGCATGAATGTGAGAGGCAGGGACTCGTGTCCTCCCTCTTCATCCTCAAGTAGCTCTGCTCTCCCTGCTTGGCCAGGGCCATGCTGCAGAGCTCTGCTGTGTCACCCTCTGTTCTTGCTTGTCCTGCCCCCAGGGACTTGTGCCCGCCAGCTCCTTAACCCTTTTCCAGCCCCACCGCTTCCCTGTCCTCCCTCGCAGCCTTCTCCTGCTGCCCAGGCTGTGGTGTCCCTCCCCACCAGCCTCCTGGGGCTCACCTGCAGATCCTGGGGTTTCCCAAGTACGGGAAACCTGGGAGATCTTGGCACATCGTCCCCGTGGCGGGGAGCACAGCTGGCAGGAGGCCACGCTGGGGTGTCTCCAAGACCCGCTGGTGCTTTGGGAGCGCAGGTTGTGTCTGCCGGTGCCGCCGCAGCTCTGGCAATGGGCCCTTGCTGTGCCAGTCACCTGCGCTCTTGCAGGGGGTTGAGCAATTCTGACTTTCCTCTCGTACGCGTGCAAATAGCACGTCCCCAGCGATGTGCTCGTGAGCTAGGAGGGAGCAGGCGGTGATGTGGTTACCTGTCCTGGCTCCTCCTGGTCCTGGACGTGGCCTGGGTGACACCTTGCTGGGAACCAGAGCCTTTCTCCCCATTACAGACCCCTCCATGTTTCCCTGTGCCGAAGGTGCGGATCTAGGGAGCTGTGGCCCAGCAAGGCTTGATGAAAGGGTGGCGGGGAAGCTGTGTGGCCTGAGCACGGCAAGTTGGATGTACCTCTTCATGTCCCCACATCGCCTCCCCTCCACCCCTCTGTCCTCTGACCCTGCAGGTGGACGAAGACAGTCCAGGGACCTCTGTTCAAACTTGAATTTCAAGAAGGAAAAATTGCTTTTAAATATGGTTTTGCTGCTGTTGGAGGTTGGCTGTACCTGCTGCAATGCCAAAAGCATGGCCCAAAGCGTGGGTCATAGCCCTGGTGCCGTCCCCAGGGCAGTTCGGTCCCTGGCCGGTGCCCGGCACTGCAGCACAGCCCCTAGAGCTGGGGCACAGAATGCACGGGGGTCTGAGGGCAGGGAGCGAGGCAGAGGAGGGGCACCGTCCCCTCTTTGGGCTGCCTGGCTCCATCCCATGGCTCCATCCCGTTGCTCCATCCCGCTGCAGGCGGGAGCAGGGGCTTGACGCTCCGCGCAGCACCCACCGCCCTGCAGCGCGAGCCGAGAGAGGGTTCGCGGGCAGAGGCTTGTTGTTGCAGCTGATTTCAGTGTTTTAATTTGAAGAGGAATAATGTGTAATCACAACAACTGTCATCTGTTTGACAGTGGCAAATCCTAGATCTTCCGTGGGTTTGGGCGTACCGTAACGGGCAGCCTTTTAGCAGAGCGAGCTTCTCTGCACTCGCGTTGGGAGTCATGGTGGGATGAATGGGTTCAGACCGGCTCACTAATCTAATTTGTAATGTATCCTTATAACATATAATTGGCTGTTTAATTTAATTCAAATTAACATAAGAATAGAAAATATAATCTGCAGCGTAGCCCACACGGCGGTGGAAAGGAGTGTTGGGCGTTACTGGCAAGGGGTTGGAGACGACGGCTTTTGCGCACACGGCGTGAGACCACCCTTCGCGGGGATGGAGACGTCACCTCGGACGTGTCAATAGGCACCGCATGTGACAATACATCACCCCCTTTCCCACCCTTCCGAGTGTCTATCTGCCTCATCTCCCATCCTTATCTTTCTAGCGATCTATTTAAAACATATATAGAATAAACGCGGCTTCCTTTGCAAAATTGTTCATCGCGATAGGGTGTAAAGGCTGGCAGGCGCCAAGTCTGATTATGTTGATTGGATATTGTCTAATCTGATTTTGATTGTGTACAGCTTTGATTGTCATTTTGATATGTCTGCACAATACTGCAGCTATTTGGAAAGCTTTGTGATTTAAACAGGTCTTGGTGGGGTTTTTTTTCCCCCAGCTGACTAG
Source organism: Phoenicopterus ruber ruber (assembly GCA_009819775.1). Taxonomy (NCBI): domain Eukaryota; kingdom Metazoa; phylum Chordata; class Aves; order Phoenicopteriformes; family Phoenicopteridae; genus Phoenicopterus; species Phoenicopterus ruber. Next base: position 4,031,354 of record CM020230.1, on the reverse strand, counting down.
AGCAGAGGCAGAACCGCGCAGGGGGGCGAGCAGGGCGACGGGGCTTTCGCGCTCCCTACAAAACCGCCTCAAAGCCCTCCGGTGAGCGGCTCTGCAGCGACCCGAGGAGCGTGTAGTTTTGAAGAGATCTTTAGGAAACTTTGAGTAGGTTTTACATAATTTAGTTAAGTACAGTAAAGCCACTTGCTTATATACCTGATACCAAAATAAACCAGTTGGAGGAACAAGTTTTGCTGTGCAATGATTTATTTAAATCCCTTTCTGTAACGCATGGAGCGAAATCCTCTTAAATAACTGGGAAAGAATCGGTGTAACTCAAAGAGCGTAGCCCAAACAGAAAACTAACTACTAGACGTATTAAATGGCATCTAGCTGTCTGCTGTTGTGTACATCCTCTCAGCCCCTGCCTTCCCCGTATAATACCACTGCCAGACAGAAGCTGGCTGGGAAAGCAGCTGGGCTTGAATTTCCCCCGACCGATGACTCGGTACAGAGCTAGCGCAGCCCGGGCTCCCTCTTCTATTTCTTACACGCTCCTATTTCCCCACGGCCAGCGGGAATTTCAGGCGACCGCGAAGGGTCGGGTGGGACGTGCAGCCCCTGCTCTTTTCCCTGTCTCTTTTTGCAACGGGACGAGGGCAGGCGAGAGGTGGGGGTCCGGCTTGGCAGAGGATGAGCCGCGTCCAGCCCCGGTTTCGGGGTGAGGTGGGAGTGACCCCCTGCTCCGACACGGCAGTGCCGGCGTGCTTCCACCTATCCATGGGCACTCCTCGCTCCCCGCTGCCTCTCCTGCCGACTTCTGTGGTCCGGTTAAATACGGGGTTTATTTTATTTTATTAAGGGTTTTCTCCCTGCAGTCTGGGGTGCTGAAGAGCACGAATCCGAGTGTGAGCTCTGGGGCAACGGATTAATAAAGCCTACAGTGCTTAACTGCTTTTGCACACATCTGGGGTTTTGCTCTTCAATCAAGTATTAAGTCAAAATCCAACCATGAAACGAGGTGATCTGGGAAATTTAGCTTAAAATCCATGTGTATAATACTATAGCTAATCAGAATTTCATATGGTATAATAATATGTGAAACAGTAGATGTTTAGAATAAGCCTCCTCTGCCAGAGACTCATTATATTCTGCTTTGACAATTAATAATCTTGGATAGATTCACACTTTGGTTTTGTCTGAAGTGAAAACAGTTGCGCAGGTGCTACAACATATTCTTTCTCCGTATAAATGGGAACGCTGAGACGTAAGCAAGCCGCCAGAACGCACGGGGAGTACCAACATCTCCGCGTGCTCGGGGTCGCCGCGAGGGAGCGTTGGCGGGGAGGAGAGGGAGCGCTTGGCTAAATGAAATTTGGAGGAGGATGTAAGGAAGGACAAATCTCCGTGTGGGGGGGAGTCACGCAGGCTTTCTTTAAAGGATTTAAAAAACATGTGATGGCTGTGGTTCCAAATCTCTCCCTGGTTGCAGCTTCTGTGCTGGAGTTTGTGAGGAATCAACGGGAATTTTGTTCCCGAGCACTAGTTATTCCTACAGAGCTAATTCTCCTAAACGCTCTTGAAAATACAAACTGTAGATACTGCAAGAGCTGAGCTGGGTGCCCAGAGAGGGGCTTTAACTTAAAAATGAAGCGGCTGGTTGGGAAACGGCCGTGCCCTTTCATGGCGTGGGCTCTGCGAGCGTTGCTCGGCTGGCTGCGATCCGGGCGTGGAGGTTTCTGCGGAGGTCTCGGCGAGCGGAAGGTGTGCCGGAGGGATGCCGCGTGGGAGCGGGAGCAGCGCGGATGCCCCAGGCAGGTCTGAGGCGGGCGAGGACCCGTGGTGTCCCCGACGGACGCTGCCGCGCTCGCTACCAGGCTCCTGCGTCGTTGCAACCTGCTGGTGTCCGGGGCTGCAGGTGTCTTTTATATTAAACCCAAACCTTTTTCACTGGAATATGCTTTTGTGTTTCTCACACAAACAATAACTTTGCTGAAGCAACAAGGCAGTGACGCATCGCAAAATGTCTTTTTTATGTTTTAGACGTATAACAGTCAGAATGAGAATAACGAAGACTACGAGATCCCTCCCATAACGCCTCCTAACCTCCCTGACCCTTCCCTCCTGCACCTGGTGGACCACGAAACTGGATACCACTCCCTGTGCCACAGCCTCCCTCCGAACAGCCTGATACCAGCGTACCCCTACCAGAACATGGACCTGCCGGCCATCATGGTCTCCAACATGTTGAGTCAGGATGGGCATCTTCTCTCCAGCCAGCTACCCACGGTCAGTGACTCCTCCTCTGTCGGTACAGCCGCGCCGTGGGGCGTGGGACGAGTTCGGCGGAAGGGTGTTAGCGATGAGGTGTCTGCAGCGGGGGTTGGAAGGCGCCGGTGGTGCAGCCCTGCCTGGCTCTGCTCTGCCCGCCGCGGCCGGGTGCGATGGCAGGCGCTGCAGGCACCTCCGTGCCCGTGCTCGTGGTGGCAAGTTCCAGTTTAGTGTCTCCCTGAGCCTTACTAGGTGCACGTGTTCCAGCGCCGTGGGAAGGGGACCAGCCGAAGGCCCTGGTTCACAGCCCCCGCGCCCCTTCTCCTGCTGGGAGAAGCCCCCAGCCTGTCCCCCCCGTGTCCTGCTGCCGGCGCGGTCCCTGCGGCATCAGCAGGAGGAGCAGGGATGCTCCGCGAAGGGAAAGCTGGCCGACGGATTTCAAGGGGAACGAGATCCCCCTCGCGCTTGCAAACTCACGTCACCTCTTGGCTCACGCCGTGGCAAGGGGACACCTCGCGACGTTCCCAGCGGCTCTTCTGTAGGAATAAATACGGCAGGGATAGTGAAATAACGCGCAGCTCGGGGAGGAAAATTCGGGGCTAATTAGACCTTACGACGCTTCTGTACCAGCAGCACCGAGGAAAGGTTGTGACTTGATTTTGACAGTGATATTGAATTAATACTGCTGCCGTTTAATACTGTTTTCCTCTTTAGCAGCTTTAGCCCGACGGTTCGTTTTCTACATTGTTTCTCTCTAAGATCATCGATTTTCATGGGTGCCGTTGGAAGGCATCAATATCAAACAGCGTTAATTTTACTTAAGTAGCGTGGCTGCGCATCTGCCACTGCGCTAGCTGGAGAACATTTGGTGGTGATTGCTTGAACAGATAACGGTCTGAAAGGCAGTGATATTTAAATATTTAAATGGGATATTATCTCTTAGTCTAGGAAAATCCCAAGGCTTGCTAAAGTCTTGATGCGTCTCCAAGTTTCATTGTTAGTGTGTTTAAGAAAAATATCATGTTCTGCCCATCAATATTGAACACAGGGATATTTCTATGAGATTAAATATTACTTAGGCCTCTGTGTTAGCTTTTAGGTTCTTAGGTGATTAAAACATTCATTTCTGAGACAAAAAGAGTCAATTTCAGGTGAAATATTTTTCCCTGGTTTAATTTAAAGCGCAGCTCCTTTGCCTGACCCCTATTTTCATAACACGATAATTTTATCCTGTGTTGATTATCTCATTTTTGAGAGGTGATATTGCACTTATAAATCACTTTCTAAAATACCTAAAGAAATAAGAATAGTGGGATTTATTAAGCAGCTTCTGTATGTCTCAAATAATTTATTTTGAAGTAGTCCTTGGGAAATGTTCTCTTTCTTACTTTATGGTACTGTTTTACAAATGCAGCGTCGTGACAGTAAATCAGGGCTGAGCCAGAGAAGATAAGAAGGGGGCTTAGTGGGCTGTAAACGTAGAATAGAGAGATTAAGATTTGTTTGCCCCTTACCACGAAAATAAAAAATCCAGTGAACCCTGAATTTTCCAGCCGATAGTGAATTGAAACTGTTCAGTTTTGGGCGGAAACCCTCGGAGCTGGAATACATCTTCAGAGGTCCCAGCAGCGGAGGAAGCAGATCAGGGAGTGAACTGTGTCGCAGTTTTAGGTCAAAATTCAATCCTGCCTTGTCAAAGCCTTTTTTCCGTGCCGTCCAACTTCTCCTGCTGAAAGGTGACGCCTTCTAGTCCCTTTTTTTTTTGGATGCCCAAAGAGCGTCAGTCCTCCCTTCCCGCGGCGCCAGCCCACGACGGCAGCATTCGCCCCACAGCGCACATACAACTCCTGGTCCCGGCAACGGGAGCACGCGAGAACGCAATAAAATCCCAGGGACGGAGCAGATTTTTAAACCCTCGTGGTTCATACCTCCTGGCCGCATGCCGGCGCGGGGTGCGGGACGTGCTACGGCCCTGCCTGCAAGTCCCCCCGCTTCGGGCGGGCGTTTGCAGCAGGGAGCCTCCGGAGCAAGGAAGGGGCTCGTCTGCTAACACTTCCAAACAGCGAGGATTTATTGCCGCACGGATGGCGGTGGGAAGCCGGTCTGGGAGCGAGCCTTGCCTGCGCGCTGCCGAGGAGGCGTGCGGGGGATTTGTCTTTGTTCCAGGACCGACGTTGCTCATGCAAATGCTGGAGCCGGGAGCCTCTCTCCTCGCTGCCGCTCGTTGCTGTCGTCGGTTCGGGTTTTTGCATACGCAGCTATTTCCTGCCTTGGCTGCCATGTCCTTTGGTTTGAATGCAGTGACAAATGACAAACAATTCAAGGTAAAATGTTTAGACGTTGGTTAGACTTTTCCTCTAGAAAAGTAGCGTGAGCCTTGGGGTTTTTTTAAGGCATCTTCATGAAAAAAATCCCGAGTTGCTGGAAAGTCGTGAGCTGGGACTCACTGGGAGCAGGGGGGATTGGTATTTTCCTCTACAGCTCAGCAGTGAATAAGGAAAACACAGGTGCAGGGTCCTGTCCCCTTTGGTGTGTCTCTTGTCCTGGGATGTCCCAACATTAGCCTTAGGTTGCATTAAGCCTCCCAGTGTCTCCGCAAGGGAGGAGGCTGCTGCTCCCATGATGCGGGTGAATACCAAGTCAGAGCGAGTTTAAATCGGCGCAGAAATTCCCGTGGCAGGATGAGAGCTGGAGAGTGAACGTGGGTCTGCGGTGTGCCAGAGCCTGCTCCCGGCTCCCACCAGCCCTGGGGCGTCAGGAGCTGGAGCCCCTCGCTCGAGCAAAGGAGCTGTACCCTGATGGGGAAAAACCAAAGCCATCGTCGCCCCTGCGTTTCCTTATCCCTTCCACCGTCACCCCTGCATCTCCTTATCCCTTGCACCGTCACCCAGAGCACCCTGCACACCACCGGCCTCTGCCCACTTCGCTCTGCCCCATGGGCCAGGTCTACATCTACATAACACGGTTCTTCACGGCTGTTTCTGGCACTTTATTTCCATATTATTTATTTTTTCCCATCGGTTTTTAAAAGTCAAGGGAGTTTTGAAACACTGAAGGCGGGGTGCAGGGAGCTGGAGAGGCGGGGAGCAGGGATGGGTGGGCAAGAGTAGGCAGAGGCGGCAGAAGACACGACGTTGGGAAGACCGATGGAGCGGGGTGCAGGGAGGCCGGGGAGGAGGCAGGGCTGGCTCGTTTGGGGAAGGAGTGTTGGTTTTTGTGCTGGTGACAAGAAACAAACAGAAAATTCTAAATGCAGTGGATATTTTTTTTCCTGCTGTCCTCTCTTTTGGCATGGGAAAAGAGGAGGGAAAGAGGAGGACTGGCAGGAGGGAAAGAAAATAGGAGAGATGTGATTGTCATTGAGAAATGGGAATATTTAGGAAAAAATAATCAAAGAGGAAAAAAGATGTTTTCTTTGGAAAGAGAATGACTTTGCCCGCTGCGAACATCCCAGCAGTGTTACAGCATGGACCAGCACCTGCTGAGCCCTCCAGGGATCCGCAGGGAGACCGGCGGGGCTGGGGCCGCGGCGGGGCTGGGGGGTGCGGGGGAAGCCGGGGAGGGGGCAGAGAAGCGCCGTGAATCGGCGGCCTTCGCTGGCGCGGTGGGGTGCCGCTGGGCTACGGAGCTGCCGTGAGTAAATGAGGTTTCAGAAGGGATTTGGCAGAACGTATTTGACAGAAACAAAGGGCGATCAAGGTCAGAGCGCAGGAATCTCCAATGCGGCGCAAACATATTTCCATAGGTATTAGGTAGCGGCTGCGCGGGCTGGGTGGTGAATTTAGGGCAGAGCCATATATTTTTGCGCAGGGGAAGCATCGTTTTGGACGCGCGGCAGCTGTCAGGAGCAAACGCTGGCTTTGTAGCGGGTACGTTGAGTTTGATTGGAGAGACTGGCAACTGTCCCCGTGGCTGCATCTTCCCGGTGCTTCTCACGATGAGAGATCTTTGTGCCTCTTTTGAAAGCGCTAACGTTTCCTTGAGCCCGGCGGGATAGCGTTTTTCTGCTCGCAGCAAGCTGGTGCAAGTGAAAAAAGGCTGCAGCCGCAGCCTGGAAGTTCTTCATTTCAGTTTGTTGAGTGGAAGCAGATTATTTGAAAAATATTAAAAATCCTCAGTGGCAAAAAGCACATTCCTGATGTAAAAATGCCAAATTTCCAGTTACCTGTGGAACCTGCTGATGTAGAGGGGAGAGCGTAACGGGTCAATGGGGGGTGAAGGATAGTACCGAGGATGAGTGCAGCCCTGAAATTCCTGAGGAGTTGCTTGGTTGGCTTTGCCACCTGAATAGCTGTTTCCCAACGCTGTGGGGCTCTGCGGCGGAGCAGAAAGGAAAAAGTGAAACAACTCAGCGGTCACACACCCGCCTGTCTCCCACGTGGGAAACGGAAAGGAAAAGTAGCCCCTTCCTCGAGCTGGGGTGTGCCCGGCCCGGCTGTGGGGAGGGCGTGGGGCCCCAAGGAGGAGCATCCTCTCCGGTGCCCACCAGAAGACCTCGAGCGAGGTCTTGCTGCGGCAGGTTGCCACACCAGCCCCCTGGCCGGCCCTCGCGGCTCCGCAGGTTTCTCACCAGCTCCCGTCCGTCCCGAGACGGCTGCTCCCCGCCAAGCGCGGCGGCGTTTCTTACCTACGGCCGGAGCCGGAGGGGACGGCCGCGATGTGCTCCGGCCGGCCCTGGGTGCAGCCCTAGGAAGGCGGTGCGGGCGCTCGGCGGTGGGCAGCGTGGCGGGACGTGGCTGCGCAGCGCTGGCGAGTGCGGAAAGTTTTCCAATAGAGGATAGAAGAAAGAAATCAATTTAAAAGCCGTGTAGATGCGGCGTGTGGGGACATGGGTTAGTGGTGGCCTTGGCAGTGCTGGGTTAACGGTTGGACTCGATGACCTTAAAGATCTCTCCCAACCTAAACGATTCTGTGATTCTAGATGTTGACACAAAAGCCGAGTAAGATGTGCCAGTCTTTTACCTAAGTCATTGGAAATGTATGATCCCAGTAGCAACACGACTTACCTGTTGTTGGAAAATACTTCCAATCCGTAAATATTTCAATAATTTTAAATCACTGCCTGTTAAAGTAAGTTATTTGAAATAACCTCCATCCCAATGCAATGCACACGCAGCGGTGCCCTTTACAGCACGTTCACGCCCATCGGAAGAGCCGCGGTACAGAAGGAAACAGCGAGAGCGGCGGTCGGGCGATGCTCGGCCGGCCCCATCAAACCTCCGGCGGGCAGCGTCTCGCCAGGAGCAAAAACTTAGCAGGGTCCCCCGCGTTTCAGGCCTGGATAAGTTTGCGTTGGCAATTTTGTGTTGGGTGCTTTAGGTTTTGACTAATTTGTCTCTCTGCTTATTAATGGTTCAGTATTTAAAAACTAAACTCCCGAACATGAGCCCTCGGTGGAAAATAGTAATAATACAACCATACATGAAGGGTTCTTTGTATTAAGCAGAGCCCTGTTTGCAATTCCCTGCTAGTGTTTTTCTCAGAGGCAATAAATGAAAGAAATATGTCTTTTTAAATTTTATAAAACTCAGAAAAATGGTTTTAAACAGCTTTTCTTCACCTCCTATAATTATTTATTTTCAAACAGTCCTTCAGGGTAATGTTCCGTTTTCTTATTTCACACTCCTTTTTCTCATAAATGAACCATCACTTCAATAAATCATTATGAAAACAGAGACTAACACAAACCCTGAAAGGTTGAAAGATTTATGTAACACATTTATGTTTTCCATTTTCTCATTCTGGTACTCCACTGCTAAAGCTAAGCTAATAAAAGCTGCTATTAATATTTCTTGTTGCCTAGCAACCGCAGAGAGGGAGTAATAGCTTTAGCTAGAAAAATAGATGACCGATAAGGAAAAATTCAATTCTTTTATTATCTCAAGGGAAAATGGGCTTTTACTGGAACATTATGATGTACGAGTGTGAAGTTGAATACAAAGGATATTTTTTCAGTTGTTTTTCTATTTTTAATGAACGTTATTTTACCTTCACAAACTCGTTTAAGGCATTTGCCCCACCTACTTGCGAGCTTAATTTAGCAACACCCATACATGCTTCTGGCTTTAAGTATCTGTTGGCATTTTCATTTGAAAGCCCCCTTCCCTCCGCGCCTCCCCCCGAGCTTTATCGCCTGGTCATAAAATTTCACTCCGGGTCAGAACCTGGGAGACAAGATTCCCAATCAGAGAGCAAATTGTTCTTGTCTGTGTTTAAAAAACGTGCTTTCTCAGAGGAAGGGGCACGGGTTGATAGTTGCTTTCTGAAGTTCTGAGCTCGCCAGGCGCGGGGAGAGCAGGAACGCTGCTGCTCCTGCCCGCGCTCCCAGAGCAACGGCTGATGCTGGAGGTGCCGGGGCGGAGCTGGTGCCTGCGGGCAGATGCGTGGGTCCCTGGGGGAAGACGGGTCCTCTTCTCTGGGAGAGGTCCTCCCCGAGCTTCCCCGGCATCCCGGACACCAGCACAAGCTCCCTGCAGAGCAGCAGCCCCTCTTTTCCCGGAGCTGCTGCGGATGCTTCGGAGTGGTCCCTGCCAAGTGCTGCTGGGAGAGGATCGGGGCGATGGGCGCCGCGGTCAGGTCCCAGCTCTGCGAGCGCTCAGGCAGCAGCGGAGCTCACGGGGAACCGGGCTGTGCGTGAGAAGAGGGAACCCAAGGGACAAGCTCCCACCGGTGTGGTTGGTCCCTGGGTTCGCCCACGGCTATCCTGTTTCTGAGGCGGGAGAAAGTAAGGTGTCGTGACTTTTCAGCGGAGTGAAGTGTTGCGCTAGCTGAGAAACAAAGCAGATGTGGGTTGTGCTCGGGAATGCAGGTTCTTACTCCCCAAACAAGGGGAAGGAAGAAGGCGAGGTGTCCCCATGGCCTGCAGGGCCTGGAAGAGGATGACCTTCACCCGCCAGGGCTGGGGGTCTTGCACGGGAACCTGCCTTTTTCCTAATAACTTCTCAGAGCCTGCTCCCGGCAGGAGAGCTGCTGCTCGGCAGCTCGGCTGGGCACGAGGGGAGGCTGCTGGGACTGGGGCGGCCCCCAGCGAGGGGACACCCCAACCCTCACCCGGAGCGGCTGCTCCAGCGGCAGGTGCAGTCCCAGCTCCCCTTCCACGCTGATCCAGCCCCCAGCAGAGCAACAGCACGTAACGAATGAATTTACTTTCCAATGAGCCAAGTTGCTTTTCCCCGTAGTTTGAAATCCTGGCTTTGTCCCGTGCTGTGACGTCCCCTTGGCATCAGCGTGCCTCCTGCCGGTGTTTGGCCGGCCCTGTGCGTGGAGGAGGGCCAGGGAGGAGGAGAGGGGATGGGGAGCCGGCCCGGCCGCTGCAAGAGCGTGTTGTCCTCATAGGGAAATGGCCAATGGGTTTTTGAGAAGTGATTTTCCAAAAGGCAGGCAGGGACCCAGCCTGGGGAGGAGGACGCTGCTCCTGTTCGCGTCTTTGCATATCTCCTCCTTGGTGCTTTATAAAGCGGCTTTTCCCGCTGCGGACAGTCTGCTCCTGACAGCCCAGATCCTCCGAGGAAAGAGCCTCGATTGCAGCCTCCAAATTTTATGGATGGCTGAAGGGTCTGGCTGATGGTCGGCACCTCTCTGGCCCAGCATCCCTTCGGCATATCTGTATGGAGGCGGGCTCCGAGACCTGCGATACTCAAAGCGCTCAGTGTTTCCTGGGAGGTAGCAAAGGTCTTCCTGAGCTTTTCCACCAGCCAGTGCCGGGTTCTTGCCTGGGGGATCCTGCCGCGTTGTGACAAATTCCACCTGGCACCTCTCAAAGGATGAGTCACGTGGGATCGCCGAGTCCTCTCATAGGTCTTACCCTTAGGAGGTTTTCCATGATATTCACCTATAAATTACTTTTGCTCTATATTATTGCCTCACTACTATTATTATTGTTATTATTATTATTATTACTACTACTACAGTTACATGCTGTTACAATTGTAATGTCATGTATATTATACACACGTGGGCCAGAGCCACAGGTGCTTGACACGATACAAAACCTAAAGGGAGGAGATGCTCCTGCCTTGGAGAACTTACTACCTACAGAGGCAGGACAGAAAAATAACATACAGGTGCAAAGTAGCAGCCAGGGGTGCAGAGATCTGCTGCCTGTAAAACACAGGGCTCTCGCGCCCGCACGCCCTGCTCATCACACCCCTGGTGTAGATTTCTTCTTCCCTGTCCGTCCTTCTTCGTGCTGCAGCCACTGCTACGCGCCTGCGTCCACCCTCTTCTTTCTGCCCCGTGACAAGGGGATGCAGGAAAGCCTTAAAACGTGCTCTTACCCACCGCACCACATCGTACCGTGCTGGAAGGGACACTGTGTGTGCGTAAGTCTGGCTGCAGAAGTGTCTCTCTTGTCTGTGTCTCTTGGTTTTGTGCTGAAAACGGGGTCCTTATCTCCCCCTGCTCATCGCTTGGCTGGAAGGACAGCAGGTCCCGTCCCGAGGTGGTGTGACTGCTGCTTTCACTTAAGCAGCGTCTCTGCGCCACATCGTGGTCCGGTTGTGCTGCACCTTTCAACTATGCCATGGAAATACGTTCCCCTCATCTTTCCTTTCCTCTCCTTGAGTTGGTCACAATCTTTCTGATAAGCCAGTGGCTCCGGGACAGTCCCACTAGTTAAAGAGTCGCCTTATCAGCCATAAAATAACCGTGCCATAACCGCGGGGAGGGTGCGCATGTCGTGCCCAGAACATATGTCGGGTAAGATGGTCCCTCTTGTTTGCACGGGGCTGCGCGTTGGCTGCCGTTAAGCATTTGCAGAACTATTTGGTTTGCTTTTATGGCAATTTAAAATATTACCGGTTGCATTTAAGTTTGCATTTAAGCAAACTTCTTTGGAACAATAATGAGCGCTATAAATACGCAGTTTATGTAACAGCAATGAGGAGGCTCGTTGCGAACAGCATGTATGTATTAGTAGTGTAATTAAAATATCAATTACGCTGTGTTGACAGTTTGCCAAATAACTGGCTTTTGCGCACAGTAAACTTAATCACTCCAAAGTCTACTCACAAGACCTGATGCAATCTTGATGCCAAACTAGTGCGACATAAAAACGGCATTTGCTAAAGCACAGCTTCGATATTACTTTGCGTAATGGTGCTGCACTCCATAGCTGGTATCATGTTCTGAAAATTATCTTTTAATGTACAATTTGTATTGCTGAGAAATGTCACTTACTTCGCAGAACGTCTCGCCGACATAAAACCCAAGATTTATTCCTGTCATTTTTTGTCTCCTATGCCATGTTGATAATAAGAAGTCTACTTTATGTGTGTAGTGCTCATGTCAGTTTTGAAATTTGGGGTTTCATAAAAGACAGTAGTATAAATAAAACATGATATAAATTAAAAATATAGTGGAAAATAAAATCTGTGAATTACAGTAGCAGATAAGATGAATACAGCATGAAGGAGGTTTTCAGAACAATATCAAATAACTGGAGTAAATATGTTCAAGGCATGGGATGGATCTTTTTTAAGAACTGATTCTGATCTGACAATGGGTTTGTCTCTGGCACGCAGACGTGCGGATGGATGCCTGTTACTCAGCCTAGTTTTAACCCTTCAGATTTAGGTTGTGTACTTCTGCAGGACGACGGTTTTTCCCCTTCTTAGCATACAACCCCACTTCAACAGTTTTTCTGGGAGAGGTTAAAAATGCGTTGTGCCAACATCAAAAAATCCAGCGGATGAGAATATGAAACCTCCATGTTTTGAAAAATGAACTAGAGATTTGGAAGAGAGTTTCTTTGGAGTCTGGGATGTGGCTCTGGGGAAGGAGTGCCCCAGCGTGGCCAATTCCCCGTCTCCTCGGGCAGGATTTGTCACCTTGGCCCCGGGAGCGGGGGTGATGCCTGTATGGGCTTTCCCAGCCGCTCGGGCTCCGCCGTACTTGTGGGACCGTCTCTGCCGTCTCCCTCCCTCCTGTCATAATTTGTAAAAATGTAGGACATTATGTCACAAGTTAGCATGAGGAAAGATAAAAAGATTGACCAGTCAGCTAACAGTCAGAAAGTGTCAGCATTACCCTTGCCCGTGCAAACTTATTTGGGGCATTACAAAGCGTCTTTGCCCTTAATTGCAGCATGAGATAAACCTCGTCACACTGTCTTCGCTTAAAGGTCGGTGGTCTTGGCGCAAAGATTTTGGGTCCTGTTCGGCCCTCAGAGACCCCAACCGCTTTGGGAACAGAAAGCAAAGTTAATGCTAATGTGTTTCCAGGGACTCTGCTAACCAAGACCTGCTTCACCGGTGACCTGGGTGTCCTGGTTTCGGCCAGGATGGAGCTGATTTTCTTCCCAGTAGCTGCTGTGCTTTGGATTTAGTGGGGGATTTGGTATGTGAAGAATGTTGATAATACACTGATGGTGCTGGTTGCTGCTCAGCGATCAAGGACATTTTGCAGTTTCCCAGGTTTTGCTCATGTGCAGGTGCAAAAAACTGGGAGGGGTAAAGCCAGAATAGTTGATCCAAACTGGCCAAAGAGAGTGTTCCATACGAGAGACGTCATGCCGGGATAAGTGGGGGTCAGCCGGTGGGCTGGGGTCCTTCTCGTGTGTTCAGACCTTTTTGTTCGTTCATTCGGCTGTTCGTTCCCTCGCCTGCTCTCTCTGGAACTTGCGGTTCCGAGATCGCTGCTGGGGACGGGCTGTATTGGTCACCAAGTCATCGAATGGTGAGAAATTGTGCATCGTTTGTTTTATATATTCTATATCATTATATTTTATTATCATTATTAACATATAATTATCTTTTCCTTTGCTGTCCTGGTGAACTGTTTTTATCTCAACCTACAAGTTTTCCTTTCTCTCCGATTCTCCTCCCCACCCCACCAGGGAGCGAGCGAGTGAGCGGCTGCAGGGTCTTGGGTCGCTGGCTGGGGTTAAACCACAGCACTAGGCCGTACGTACGTACCGGCACTGCAAAATGTTCTTGTGAGAGCTGCAGTTTCTTACTTCTTCCTCTGCCAATTCCTGGATGTGCTCAACCCCCTTGCAGCTGGTCGACCAGAATCTGCTTCCACGCTCCCCCAAATACTGTCTTTGTGCCTTATTTTGTGCACGTGGGTCAATGGTGCAGGTTATCTGAGAACTTACTTTTATTTGGGTCACGCATGGGCAAGTGGAGTCGTTTCCAGGCAGCAATAATCCCCAAAGCACGTGTCTCTGTGCCGTGCCCTGCAACCTGTTCCTGCTCGCTGCTCGTCACGAAGCCGAGCTTTCGTTGCCGCCTCTCCGGAGGGACAGTGATGGTCTAACGCGGGGAAGGTGGCTTTGCCAACGACACAGAGCTCCCTCCATCCCACCGGGTGCTTGTGCCATATATTCCCCTCGTTTGCTGTCCTTTCCGTGCCGTGCCACGCTCCCCTCTTTGCCATGTGCGCTTGTTTCCATGGGAGTGACGAGGACATGGGGGGGTCTGTGCCACGCAGAGGAGCCTCCGAAAGACAAGTGAAGGTTTTTAATTTGCATCATAACCTCTGCTGCACTGTCAAGTCTTCGTGCTCCCACATGTGTTTACACTCCGCATCGTAACGCAACAGAAAGTCTTTTTTGAAGTGCATCAGGGAGCTGTAAATAGAATAATTTTTGCCAGTTATAACTGGCAGCAACTTGGATAGAGGAAAAACTGTGTGCTGTCCGTTACCCCGCCGAACCAGCATGTCTGGCAACTCTTTGCCATCCATCTTGCACGTTTTGATCAATGTTGCAGCCCATCTTTAATTGCCCTTATCCCTTAGATCAATCATATTTATCTCTTAGCTGTCGTTTGCCTCCTCTTTGCATGTTACCAGGTTGCATTAACCTGCTCCAGCCATTACTCATCGCCCCGGATTTTCCTTGCTGACAAGGAGGGTCCGTGCAACTTGGAGGCTCGTTTCCAATGGACACACGTGCTGCGTGACACGGCTTGCTTTCGGTTGCCTTTCCCCAAGTTTCATGCTCAAACGGCCCCGTGGTGGCTGGTGTCGGAGGCAGAGTCGGTGCCGTCCCCGCAGCTCGGCCGCCGCCAGCACGCGCCCGGGGCAGGAGAGCACAAAAGGATGGAAATTTCCACGGCTTTTGTTTCAGCTGTAGAGGTTATGATGACTATTCAGTGCCGTAGGTGTGTGCACGTTGAGTAAGTCTTTTTTCATTATTTAAATAGGAGCCGTTTTTAGAGGCAAATAACAGAAAGTGCTTACAATAAAAATAATAGGCTGTAGCAGGCTTTGTTATGCAATGAGGAGGTCAAAGAGCTCCATCAGCCACTCGGCTGATCACTCCCAGTGACGGGAGAAATGGTTCCTAATTGGGAGGTGAGATTTCCTCCGCTGGTAAATATAAATGGCAATCTTAGCCTTTTCAGGGGAGTTTTCTCCTGCCGGTGGACTCAGTGGGGTTTGCTGTCAAGTGTTGAATGATGGTGGAGAGCAAGGGAGAACACAAACAGGAATCTTGACTCAGATCTCCCTTTCTTCAACAAACACCCCGAATCTCTGCCTGCATTTTACCAGTGGGGTGGGTGTGGATCCAGACAGGTCCAGCTGCCAAATTCAGACCCCCCAGGAGACCAGACGTCTTGAGCCTCTGAAGCACACCCTGAAAAACCCAGCTTCCACCCGTCCTCCCTTCTGCCTCCGTGGTACTGGCCGAAACACTCTACATCCCCACAGCCCAGAAAAATCAAAGTTACCATTGAAATGAAGAATGCTACTTCAGTCCTGCCTCTGTGAAGAGGTGTGGGATGCAGTGTCAAGAGAAATTATAATGATTGCTACAGATGCAGCTTGTCACAGAGAGAGAAAAATGTTCCTGCATCTGATGCATGGCAGCGAGCCAGTTGGTAATGTTATATGTCCGAGTGTTTCCCTTCGGCTCTGCCGGCTGGAAAGCATTCCTTAATGCTCTGCGTGGCTGTTATATTTGTCTCCCAGCTCCGCAGAATCCCATTAGAAACCTTCCGTTTACACCACGGAAATTGTTTGGTCTCTCCGAACGGCCACGCAAGGGAGGGAGAAGTGTATTGCTGCAATTCTTCAACATCCGTAGAAATTGCCAGCGTTATACTTCTCACTTACCTCTCTTGCAGCGGGCATTTCTCATTACGGATGGAGATGTCCTGTAACCTGCAGTAGGCAGCTGTGAGACACCATGGTGCTGGTAGAAGGAGCAGGATCCGCTCCCTTCCCCTCCAGCCACCGGCAACGCGGCGCCCCGGGCAGGCACCCGGCAGAGAGACCGATGTTACTCTGTGTGAAGCCTGCTGCTTTTGTCTCCGTTATTGCTCTGGAGTTGGAGTCCAAAGGCAGATGCGTAGTGGCCAACATGGTCACCCCATGATGGGCATTGTGCCCTCGGCGCTCGGGGCTGCGTTGGACACGGTTCCCCCCACTGACCGATACCCCTCCCGTCTGGTTTCTGCAGAAATTGGTAGCAGAGCAAGTGGAGATGAGGGGGGACTGGCAAGCTGGGAAGAACATGCCTTCTCCTTGCAGTGACGGGGCGGAATTTGGGGTGATTTGAGGTGTTGCAGCAAGAAAGGGGAATAGCCAAGAGCAGGGTCGGTCAGGGAGTGGCCGTCCTGACCCGGCACATTTTCGGTGGAGGAGAAGCACATTTTGCCAATCTCTCCCGTTCTTTATTATGTTGTTATCTGGCTAACGTTAGAAAAAGCAATGATTAAAGACCCATGCACATCATGATTTGTGGGAGTCTCTCAAGGTTTTGTTGTTGCCCTGGATGCTGTGTTGTTTATGCTCTTTTATTAATGATGCTGCATGTAGGCGGTGAGGAATAAAATTTGCGGGTGACACAAAGAAATTGGACATATTTGGGACAGGAGAAAGGGAATTCAGAGAGATTTAAACATGGGAGGGAAATGGTCTGCAGAATGGCTAAGGCAGTTTGTTCAGTGTTGAGAAATGTGAATTAGTGCATGTTGGGGAGAAAAATATTCACTGCTCGTAGAGCTTGCAGTGTTCTGCATTGACTGCCAGAAAGCACACGGGCTGCTCCCCCAAAGCCCCTGTGCAGGGACAAGGTGTGAGAGGAGAGGAGGAATTCAGGGGGGATTTTTGGAGGGTTCTATATTGTGTACAGTGCTGGTCAGCCCATCTCGGGCAAGAAGGAGAAGGAAAAAAAGAGGCTCAGAGAATGGAAATGGAAGTTGTCATGGGCCTGAAAAGCTCCTCTACGATGGCAGATGGTAAGTTTAAGAAGGAGGTGAATAAAATAACAGAAATTATTAAAGCGCCTAGAACAAACAAGTGAGAACAGCTAGATCAGGAATGTCCCTTAACAGGGAAACTTCGTGGGGATTGAGATTTGGGAGTTCAGAACAATAAAAGGGCCACACAGGCCAAGATAAACTCTGGGACTCACTGCCCCAGAGAGGTGAAAAAGAAAACACCACAAAGATATATTTTAAATGTTTATGGAGATACCAAAACCATGGGGACTTGCTGTAGTAAATGTTAAAATACGTGTTGGTGGTGAGGAGGAGGTAGCTGTTACATGCAATAAATCCAAAGCTGACTTCTGGACGATGTTCTTAGTCATATGGTTTAGTTTTACATAGTCCTGCAAGGCACCGGGAGTTGAACTCGATGATCCTTATGGGTCCCTTCCAACCCGAGATATTCTATGATTCTATGATTCTAACTGGAATTAGTCTGAAGCTGGAGACCACCAGGTCCCACCTAACCCATATTGTGTCTCATTCCGGGGAAGGTGATCAGGCCATGTCTGCGTTGGGCTACTGGTGACACCTACACCTACTGGTTTTGCCATAGACCGTTGTTAAAAAACAATGACCGAGTCGGTACTGACTCTGCTGTCATTGCTGTGTGGCAATGTGAGCCAGGTCTGTGTAGTTTCCCTCTGCATCCAAAGCCGGGATCCTCTTGACCTTGACCGGGTAGGGATGGAGATTTGGGCACATTCCGAAATTAAACCTCATAGCGTTAATAACTTCTTATTACTTGAAACATTTTTAACGTGTCTCATCAGCATTGTTTCCTCTAACGCAAAGAGAAGGTCTGTCCTGGTGCTCTTTTCCAGTTTGTACTAATGCCGACCCGTTGGGATAGACCGGCCTTTGCAAGCCACCTCTTTGAAGGTGCATTTTGCATGTGTGCATGGTCTGCATGTGCAGAGATGGTCTCTGGAAGAGCCCAGCTCCAGTTGTTAACACAGCGCAGTTTCGTGTCCTTAGTGTAAAACACCCATCTGCCGTTGCCAGTCCACCTGCTTTATGGCAGGAGGTTTCTGCCCAGTGCTGGAGACGATCCTGCGCACAGCTCCAAGTTTCTCGCTAGTTGGGCTTTTTCGTGGCATGTTTCCAGTTCTATATCAGCTTTCTGTGTCTGTCCTAGAGACTCTCTGATTATTTCAGCCTGCGTTTTTTAGCAACAGTCTACAGACAGTTGGCCATCTGGTTAGCATTGATCTGAAGGAGGCAGCGTGCTTACCTGCAGTAAAATCACTTTCCTCTCAAGACGAGTCCTGTTAACTTTCTTGTTCATGTTGAGCTGAACTGAGGCCATCCAGTTCTGGCAAGAGGGAAGACAAGGTGAAAATGGGAGAGCTAGGACTCATTCCCTTCCCAGATGTCCCCTGCAAAACCCAAAGCTGGTATCAGCAACTGAAGGTGAGTTCTTGCGTTGATGTCTGTGTCTTGGCAGGCATGGTGAGGTAGAAGGTGCCTGCCTTCTCTCCCAGCATGACAAGGCAGGCCACCGCTCAGCCTGCTTGGGGATTGATCTAGTTTTCCAGCCTTGCTTTTCTAAAGAGCCAGCTGGTTTGGATTTGGTTGGTAGTATTGGCTAAGTTCTCTCTTTTGGGAGATCTGTTCCTTTTTAAGCTTACGTTTCATGATGGGATTTGTGGGTACCACAGCCTGCCTCCCCTTGGCACTGTCCCATAAGAACATACATTTGGGTTCATTTTTCCTGTAGCAGAGCTGAGGGTACAATCAGGCCTCTCTGATGAGCTCAGGAAGTCTGGAGGTCCATGAGAAATGTTCAGAAATGAACCACACCGTGGAGCTCAGAGATCGTCTGGGCATTGAGCGGATATTTGCTGGAGACGGAACTGTCTTCATGGCCCTAGAAGTGACTGCAGGGCTCTCATTGGGGTGTCTTAGATGCCAGGCAGCTCTAACTGAAGAAGTTTAATGTTAATGTATCTGCACTGCAGATTGAAGGACAGGAAGATCTGTACATACGGGTCCTCCTATTGCCTCCATCACATCAGCTCGCTGAAAGGACCGAGCACTTCTTGCTCTACTTTGTCCTTTTGCAGGGCATCGTTGCTTCTTCAGCAGTTGTCCGTTGCCGGCAGAACTTCAGCCCTGCCGTGGTGGGCAGTAGATGCTCTACAGCATCTACAGAGCGTCTGTGCAAGAATTGCCCTAAGAATGAAATCCAAACAGTAGAGGCCAAGACAGAAAGAAAAAGGGTTTTAATGTTTCCACTAAAGCAAAGACTGACCGGGTGCAGTCCCGGTTGTTTTCGGGACCCATCCAGACTGGGTCAGGGAATTCGCAAGGCGGGTTAGAGATCCCTGTCCCACCCCCCTTTGGATTCTGAGCCCCCTTCTTTGATGGTTCAGCATCTGTGGCTCTGCACTGCTGTTTCACAGGGCGGCTGCCAGTTCCTGAGGGGATGGAAGCCAAGGTTCAGCACCGAGTATTTATGCCCTGATGAGGGAAATTGTGTTAACGCCAAGTGGAAGAGCAATGCCGCTGCTGATTTATGGGATGTATGTGCGGCTAGGCAGCGTGGGTCTGTAAACATTTCCTCTGCTAACCCAGCGAATACTCGTTTTGCAGTGAAGAGCCGTAACGTTAAGCTGGTGGTGGAAGGGACCCTCATGTGGAATAGTCCAAGGTCCAGCAAGTGGGACTTGTAAGAGTAGTTTTTCTCTGGCATCTCACAGTCCCAGAGCGTTGATGAAACGGGACCTGATAGAGCTTCCCTGAGGCGAATTTCCAAAGGATTTAAGGGGAAAAGCCTGAATCTGCTAGGATCGCACAGAGCTGCGTTTCCAAGCCGTATCCTGCCAGGAATGGTTTGCGCGTGCGTGGCTGTAGATGCTGCTGTCGTGCACGAACAACTTCAGGCTGGCACAGGGAAACTTTTGTCCGTGGCAATTCTGCCTTTTGATTGTATGCTTTGGGTCTTACGCCTCAAAAATCCAGGACTAAATTGAGGCCCCTTTGAAAATTTGGTTTTCCTGATCCATAATGGTTGATTGGAGCTGGGATTCTCCTGAGTGACAGTTTGCTTCATTCCCTTTTGCTTTGCTTTCTCACTGAAGTAGAAAAGTCATATACAGTGCAATGAATTTAGTGCCGTCAGCAGCAATTCAGCCATGCTGATTTATTTGAGCCATTCCCCGAGAAGTACCGCACTTCTCTGGAAGTGCTAGTGCCCGTGAATTTCATGTCGATTTTTACTGTTGCCCATGAATGGTCAAAGGTTTTAGTTACGACAACCAGATCTTGTGCTCTCGTGTCCTCTGGGTGATGCCCAGCTCTGTTGTTCAGCTCTCCTTGGAGTAGGCGTGCGTGGAAGCGGAGCTGCCTCTCCAGCCGGAGGTTGCTGCAAGGAGTCGAGAGTGGGGTTCTTGCGATGATTTTACATCATGTTCCATTGTATTTACATTTTTCCAGTGTTTGTGTTGTGTTGGCCATATGATTACAATAAATAGGTGTGAGGGAGCAGCCAGTAACATTTTTAACACCCAGTCAAACGCTTGGCAGGCTCTGACGCCATGTACACCATGAATAATGCTAACTGGACGTCAGTTATAGCTTGCATTTAAGGTTCACTAGGGAAAAATTAGACAAATAACTACAATTATGGCTGTAGCAAGATGGCTCCTTTGTAGTACATAATCTACAGTAATTTAAAAAACATGGATCATTAAAATCAATACATATTGCAGCCAGACTTTATGAGCTTGATTCTCCCTTACACGAAGACGTGTTAGTCTTGTCAAGAGCTGAGAGCCAAAGTTATGGAAACAGCATTAGCTCAAGGAAGGTTGGGCTTAATATTTCCTCCGAGATTCCTTTTCCTAGTGCACTACTTTCCTGTATTTATCACCAAATAGAAATGCAAGTATTTAGCACGAGCAAAGTGGACTTCTCAGCCACTTTGAATTCAGCATGGAATTGGTGTAGCCAGCAGTGCCGCTAAGTCCACAAGACCTGAGCGTGCATCTGCTTTGTGGGATTGCAAGGCTTGGCTCCATGAGCCCTTTCCTTTGGGTCAGTGCTGGGAAGTTGCCCCTTTCGGGGGGAATGGGAATGCAGGATGGTGCTTTGATCAGCAGAGAAACACGATGTGATATCAGGAGTCCAAGACACCTGATGAGGGGCACCAGGGCGCGGCGAGTGTTTGTGAGGTTGGCAGAGCTGGTTTTATTAAGAAAGGACATTGCCTTTGAGCTGACTGCTCTGAGCCTGCGTACTGCAACAGCCAAGCAGCCCACCGTGGGGAAAACCGAGGGCACCTGGTCGTCGTACAAATAGACATTTAGGTGACTTCTTCAAAGCCAAAAAGACTAAGAACATGGAGATAGAGGAAGGAAGGAGAAATCCCCTGCCCTGATGGAGACTGGGCCAGAGGCACTGGGTACAGACAGTGCCCTTCTTGCTGGAGCGTCTGACAAGGGAGGTGTGAAAAGTCTTTCAGAGCTAGGAGCTTACAGAGTCCTTAGAAAAAAATTATGTTTATGAAAAAACAGGTTTTCCAGCTGAAGCTGTGAGTAAGATTGCCAAGTGCAGGGCAGTGTCAGTGTTGAGTCATGCGTATAAAAAATACTAAGCGTTGAGCCTAGCCATTTTGTTAAAAACATTGCAAATGTGGAAGATGCCTACATCAATAAGCCAACTTTGTGGAGTGATACCTGGGGTGGGAGTCACTCACCAAGCCTGAATTAGTCACCTAGGTTTCTTTGGCAGTGAAGAGACTCTTCTGGAGTGAGATTCACTGGACCCGTCTGAAATACCTACCCTGGGGTGAAGCGAATGTCTCTGCAGGGATTCGAGGAGGACGAGACACCCAGCTCAGATGCGCTCGTCCACATTTCAGGTGCTTGCATTTGCACAGATGTCAATTTTTCCAGCTGTTTAGTGGAAAGGAACAGTTGCACATTGGAAGTGAAGGTTAATAAAATAAATTATATTCTGTCTGTTTGCAACACACTGAAGAGACATGAGTAGACATGAGCATGACGAGGAGCAGCTAAAGTTAGGAGTGAAATCCTGTCGTGGGCAACCAGTCCTGGTCCTCAGTGGACAGGCACTGACGCTGCGAGGTGAGCAGTGGCTGAGATGCTGGAGGGAAGGGGCTGGAGGGATGGGGAGAGCTGCGGATTGCAACCTCGTCACCCGATACACGAGAAAGGAATGTGGCAGCATTCCCGCTGGTGTCGCAGGAAGGGCTGTTCTTTGGCGTATCATCCTCCTGCAAAGGCAAAGCAGCAGGACAAGACCCTGCGGTTGTGCTTCAAGGGAAGTTTCTTGTCTTCAGCTTGTGTTCCTGAAGGGTGGAGGTAGCCGAGTGCCTAATCTGTACCACGGTACTGCAGCTCAGCCCTGCATGAGGGCCACGTAGAACTGTGTGTTCACGGCGTGAGGGTAACCTCTGGTGACACACAAACAGGAGCTATGAACATACGCAGCGTCTATCCTGCCCTCTGGGACAGCCAGCATAAGCAAGGAGCTTCGAAGAGTGGCAGAACATCCTAGCGGATGGCACCACCCGTGTGAGTAGGTCCATTCATGTGCAGCCATGGAGGAAATAAGAGGTGTCTTGAATTTTGCATCAATGCCCAGGAGTTGAGTGAGAATTTTAAAAGGAAACATTGGCACTTGGCCACAAAACCTGGTGTGTGCCAAAACAGCAAGAACCAAATTCTTCCACAGGTTAGGAGTGTCTTTCCCACTTTCTCCTACGTCTACAATCTGCCAGATCTCACTCTCTCCATGGACCATCCCTCCTGCCTCTGCAGATTCTGCTTCTGGGGCGCAGGCAGCCCTGGGAGCCATTGGTCCCACGGGGTCCATGAGATGGGGAGGTCCTGCAGGAGCGAAAGGGGACACCAGTAATGATCCATCCCAGTTAGGGTACTGGATACCAGGATCTACCCACTGCAGTTCCTTCCGCAGAGAAGACGCTTCAAGCTGAACAGAGAAAAGTGGCAGTTTCCAGTTTACGTGAGTGCAAATTGCGGAGTTGGGTGAATGATGGCGGAGTTTGCAGGAGCTCAGCCAACTCCCCCTTCTCAGGGAGGCAGAACAGGCCCTGGGTCTGGGAGCATAAAGGAAAGTGTGTCTGAATCATGCATTGACATCAGCAGGAGCGCTGCAGCTCTCCGGCTCACGTCAGAGCTGAATTGATACGGTTACAGGAGGCTGCGTGGCTTTTAGTATTCTGGGAGAGCTGCTACAGTGGCAGAAAAAATTATTCATGGATCAAAAAAAGAAAGGCATTAGCAGTACAAAGTGTCATGATTGTCTCTGTTCTACCGCAAGGTTGAAACGAGATGCCAGCTGCGGTACATGAGAAATAGCTGAAGAAACACCAACAAAAATGCACTGATTATTCTTGAAAGACCCTTGCAATTCAAGCCAAGGTATCACTTTCTAATTTATGGGGAAGTACAACGGGTGCACAACCCTCCGCTGACTTGCAGGCGGTTGATCTGGAACAAGAGGCATCGCAACAGAAGAGCGTAAGTCGCATGCTTTATGCCGCTGGAAATAAAGGTTGAGGTGAACCGAGGAACTGCCAGCGACAAAGCCATGATTAAGAGATGCCAAACCAGCTTTTTGTCCTAGAGAGGGGAAAAGAAAAGGAATACAAAGTTCACGGAGGAGGTGGCGGTTCCTGCTGCGTGCACAGGGGAATAGAGGAGGGAATAATCTTCCCCAGGAGGAATCAAATTCAGGTACCAACAAGCAAATGCCACGCTGAATGTTGAGTCCTGTAGTGGAAGCACATTTTTAAAAAAGGAGCAGATACAAAATTACCTGAATGCCTAAAATCTTTTACCGGGCTCTGTTCGATATTGAGTGTCAAGTTTGGCAAAATGAGTATTGCCAATGAAGCCATGCCGTCTCTGGTATGGAACGCTCTCTTTGGCCGGTTTGGGTCAACTATATGGGCTCTACCCCTCCCAAGCTTTTGCACCTGCATATTAGCAAAATCTGGGAAACTGTAAAATGTCCTTGATCACTGAGCAGCAACCAGCACCATCAGTGTGTTAACATTCTTCACACACCAAATCCAAAACGCAGGAGCTGCTGGAGAGAAAATTAGCTCCATCCCGGCTGCAACCAGGACAGGTGGTTAGCAATAGTCCACTGTCTCCACTGGTAGAAGAAAGTAAAAATGTGTATAAAATACTTGTAGGTGTCTGCTGGGGGTGCTGTGAATGCCTGTCGGGGTTATGAAAATCTGAACGGATTGCTATAGGAGAAGCACGTATGGAAGTTGCTTTCCTTGACGCTGGGTCTAAAACCCTTCCAATGACCCTGAGCCAACTAAAACATGTTGACACTGTAATAACTTTATAATAATGTTGTTTCGTTAAACTTTGGCATTTTTGAAGTTGTTCGCTCAGCTGATCCATTTGTAATTAGCGTTTAAACACTTGCGAATATCCGTTCGCTTTGCCACCCCTCCTCGCTGAGGAGCATCGCTCTTGGTACCCAGGAGGGTGCGAGGGGTCGAGGCGCTCACTGCGAGCTGGGGCACCCTCAGCCCGGCTCTCCCCCCCGTGTTACGCTCGCCTCGGGACACGGGAGCAGCTCCTGGCCACGTCAGCAATCCGCAGAATCTCCTGCTGGGATAAACCGCTTGGCCTTTGGTCTCTTCGTTCATCCACTTGCTAATAAGATTACCCCGTACAACAGCGGGACAGCGATATTATCCCTGAAGTAAGCAGGCGGGCTTTGGCGTGTACGCGAGAGCGTCCTGGCCGGGTGTTTGCTCAAAAAAACCCCCTTATTTTTCTGGAAATAAAGCAATGGTTGCAAAAGCTGTTATTTCTCACCCGGCGGCTCCGATCGGTGCGGGTGAAAGTCAGCGCCCGCGAGGGTGCGTTTGGGTGCTTGGGATTCCCCTGAGGCTCACCGCTGTGCCGGGAACACTTCGCAGCCCTGTGTGATGCTCCATCTCTGCTACCCCGGCTCTGCTACCTTCGGTCTCACGTCGCCAGCCCCGTTTGCGAGGATGGCAGATGGGGGGGAAATATTTTAATTTCTAAACTAAACCAGTGTTATGTGGTGCCGCTGAAAAGCTGCAGATGCAGAGTCCCTCAATACCGTTTTTACAGTCTCTTCTCAGAGCGGGACCTCGCTTTTAAATGAAAAAGTTCGGTCTTAAAATAGAAAACCACACTGAATTATGCAGCCACTTGATAATTATTTTTTAGTGCTGCTGCTAAAAATGCCCCATTAAAAGGCTGTAAGTCACCGCAGAGTGCCGTCAGGCTGCCACACACGGGGATGTTATTCCCAGCTGCATTTTATTTCCTAATTTTGGCGGGCCGAAGTCTTGAGACCAGCGAGTAAATATTTGCATCTCTCTCTGTTTATCTCTGTATTTCTGTGTTCTGCGCGGCGCGTGCGGCAGAGCGGGATGCCGGCTGGCGGGGCCGCGGGGTGCCCCGTGGAGCATCACTCGGGGCACCCGGGGGTGGGTGTCACCCCGGGGTCCAGCCGAAGCCACGGCGGGGTAGATGTGCCGGGCTTTGAAAGCGTGCCAGTCCGCGTGTGCGGAGGCACACGGGAGGGAAAGGCTGTCCGCCCGATATTAATTATGACTTTTGAAGCTTTGCCTAATTACATTGTCTCTCGTAAGACAAAGACACAAATATTTATGAGTGGGACTTTTTATTCTCATTGTAATCAGCGACATAAATAGGTAACACCTTTATAAAGAGTTAATAAAAATGTGTCAACATGGGCTCGAGCACAAACTATTGAGCAGTGTGCAGTAAAACATTCCAGTGTTTATTGTATTAATTGAATATTCATGAGATGCCAATTTAAATTACAGTTCACAACTGTTGCTGTGTCTAATGAATAATTTAAACAAGTGTGGCCAAAGAGATTTCAACGCTGCATTAGCAAACTGCAAGGGATTAAGCAACAGAGAATTTATAATTAGCTTTGTATATCCTATAATAAATTCATTGGAAAGATGGTTTTAATTATCCCACATGTTAATTCAAAATTCAGTGCATTAATTTTCGATTGAAAAGTAACCCTTTCTTCCCAGATAATATATTTGTCTCTTCTTCGTCTTCTGCGTCTCGGGAACGGGAAATTGCAAGCGTGGAAGGGGCCGACCTTTGCAAGCTCACCCGTCGTGCCGCGGCGTTTGCGTCTGCCCGTCTCGGGTCCGGAGTCGTTGCTTTTTTGCATTTCCAGCCGGGGAAGCTGAGACAAGGGAGCTCAAATCCCTTCCTGGAAGTCTGCATCCCAAAATCCTGCTGTAGCTTCTTCCGAGTCCGTCTGCTCCGGCACGTCCTCTTTGCTACACTTCTGGCTACTTGGGAAATGTTGTCTATTCCTGGAAAGCCAGTCTGGGCAAGCGATGAAAGTTTTTGGCAGTCGTCTCCTATAAGCAGCTTTAAGCTTTTGTTTAAAAAAAGAGGATGCGTGTAAATAACGGGCTAAACCCCAAAGTTGGAGCTGAGAGTGCTGCATCTTTTTCGAGCAGAACAGGAATAGCTTTTCCTCTATTTGGTGTCTGTGAAGTGGTTTGTGTGGGGGAGATGGGCCCTTTGCCTGTCGCGACGGGGGCTGCGCAGTCCCGGCCGCTCGCTGCTCTCCCGGGCGGGGGGGACAGCGGCCTCGTGCCGCGGCGGGCGCAGGGGCCGGGGGCTGCGCTGCCGGCATGGCTTTACCCTCCGCGCTGCCGGAGGTGAAAAGGGGCTGGCGATGTCCTCAACGGCGGGGAGAGCCGAGGTCCTCAGCAGCTGGGAGCCGCCCACGGCGATGCTGAGCCCTTCAGAGGGGTGAACCTTGTCTGCGCTTTCCCCTCCACCTGCTTCCCCCAACCCACCGTCTTTGCCGGGCTGTTCGGCTCTAAAGCCCGTTCGTATGTACGGAGACGGCCGCAGCTCCTGAAGAACATGAACGCTTGTGCTGAAACCCGCTGGACAGAAAAAAAACTGGGAAATATTCCAGGGAGCGCAAATCCTTACACCTACGTGAAGCCACCCATGCTCAGAGCTTGGCTGGCAAACTCAGGAGGTGTCTTTCGGTGCGCGTCGGGGAGGAAAGCGCTTCCTTTCCAGGTGGTTTTGTTTAATTCCAGGTCAGCAGGTTAATGAGATCCCTGGGATATGCTATTTGAGCTGGAATGTAAACATTCACTTGGCATGTGTCCTTGATGCCTGATCAGATGGAAATGCAAATGCGGTGCTGAGCGTGGCATGCCATCCAAAATGTGGTGGTGACACGATGTGTAAGACAAAATAGCAATCACTTTTTTTAAAGAGCCTAATTGAAATGTTTTCTGTTGCCTTTGAGTCCTGCCATATCTATCAAATCAGCAGCTCGGCACCGAGGGTGATGTGCCTGATGCTGAGGTGGAAGCTCCTTTGGCTCCCTCGGGAGCACCGAACACCCGGGGCTGTCCCGGGAGCCGCCGGCGCGGCAGAGGCAGTGCTCAGACTTCCCCTAAGACCTTAATTGCTGGCTTAGTGCCTCTGTCTTTTGGGTGACCAGAGTTATTTAGGTTGATAAATGGATAGCATCGCGGTAATGCAGTATGTTGTCGTTGACACGTATTGATTGAACCTCAAGACTCAATTGATCAAGCTCCCCAGTGCCAGCATGTAATCCCAGTGGAAAAAAATCAAACCTTTAATGGGGTTAGGCGTTACTCTGGGTTTTCCACTCGGGGTTATATGTTTTGGGAGGGAAGGAAGTGGTTTTGATGGTCTGAATCCCTGCCATTACCTGGACTAAATAAAGACAGGCAATAGGAACGCTTGTTATTGTGGCAACCCAGTCTGGGGCAGACCCAAGCCTCATTTAATATGGCATATTTCACATCCAGGAACTGAGTGTCTGGATGTTAGAAGGAAATAAATGAATCTCTGAGGTGTCTGTTATCCATCATGAGGAAGCCCAAGAGGACAGAGATGCTGCTGGACTGAATATTCTTTCACCGGTCCTCCTTAATACACTACGGCTAATCTAATAAATTGTATTGCACAGCGCAGGCAGCGCAGCAGCTCAGGTTAATGTTGCTGCTGGAGCCTAAGTAGGCACTTCCTAAAGTTGTATGGCTTTAATTCCGCATTTATGCAGGGTTTTGCATGTCTGTAATTTGTGTCGGAATAGCGTCTGCAGTTATATTAGCTCGTTAAGGAACGAGAAGGGTTTGTCGTCGTCGGGAGTCAGAACAGAAGTTACGGCATCTGGCTCTTGTGGCAGGAGTCGGTGCTTGAGTTGCTCTTCTCTGTTCCCTCCTGCAATTAGTTTTGTACATACAGAGTCATACGGGCTTTTTGCACCTATTTTAAAAGTGTTCGGCATTTGCTATAATTAAAGACGAGAAGATAATAGGCTGTGCCTCCTGTTAACAGTTGACGTGACGCAGCGAAGTCATCGCACACCTTGCAGCTCTCAGCGGTTCCCTCTGCAGAGCAGGTACCTGCCGTGAGCATCAGTTCGCTGGTGGGGAACTGATGTGCGGGAGGTTCGGTTCCCTGTCTCAGATTGTTCTGGCAGACCTGGGTTTTGGAACTCAAATAGTTGCCCAACGAATATTCGACCACAGAACCATCCTTCTTCCCTGGATGCTTGTGTTCCCGGTAATAGGAGGCTCTTATGAAACACTTATTAGAAACCAACGCAATAATCCCAGCAATATCTGGCCACAGAGGGACGCCAGGTTGGGGGACAAGAAGGAGGCAGCTCGGTGCAGATGTGTAAGAGAAGTGATGTGGTTTGCGTGCAGATGTGCTATCGACACTGGGGGACTCGTTTTCCTGTTGTGTTCTAAAATTACTTCTTTTCTTCTTCTTTTTTCGTGCTCCATGCAATAAAACGTGGAGGCCTGTCATTACTTTTGAGCCTGTTGCTTTATGTGAATGCAACGTCTGAAACGCCTGCGCAGGGCCTGGAGCTACGTGAGCCGAAGCGAACCGGGCTGCGCGGAAAGGCCTCGATAAGCTGCCAGCGCTCACGGGGAGGGCCCGTAAATCCCGCGGGAGACGATGGGGCCGACGCGGCTGCAGGTCCAGCCCGTGGGTGGATGGAGGAGCGTGGTGTACAGCGGCCGGTGAGCTGCCTGTGGGAAGTCCCGTAGGGGCTGGAGGTGCTCTTGCCAACGTTAATTTTTATCCCCCCTCCACCCTGAGAAGCCAACACCGGGATTTACACCGTCCCCAGCATCTTCTCCATCAAAAGCGAAGCTGCGTGCCCTTCTGCCAGGCTGGGCACGGGCTCAGCCCCACGTGCTCCATGGCTGTCGCCGAGCAGAGCCGTGTGGCTGGGGGTCCCGCAGGGTGCTCTCCCTGGCGAGCAGGGTGGGGAAGGGCTCGGTGCGATGCTGCCTAGGCCCGGACACGCGACGGAGCACGCTTCAGCTCCGTCCGTGGCGGTGTCCCATTTGGCAGGCAGGGTACCGAAATGGAATGAGCGGCCTCCAGCCCACCAGCAGCTTTTCGGCGTACCCGCCCGGAGTGCTCAGCTGCCCTGGGCCCCGCCGGGCGCTGCGAAGCAGCAGGGCTTGCCAGGGTCGGCAGCTTCTGTACGGCCTCGGCTGCGGTGCAGCAGCTCTCGTCCCTCCCGCGAATCGGGCAGACCTGACTGTGCATCCTTCCAGCCTCCGCCAGTGCCTCCCACCAGCGTAAAGGCTTCCTGATGGTGGAAGGGCTTTCTCCGTTACTCCTTTTTCTCCTTTTTTCCATTTTGCTCCTTTTTTCGTTTTCAGTTTTGGGCATTGCCCGCTGTTGCGTAGGGAATGGAAGGGGATGTCGAATCCAGGGCGCTTTCTGAGAAATTGAATTCCTCCTTCCCAGCCGGCCCTCCCGCCTTGCCGGGAGTGCCAGAGCGTTTGTGGGAGCGGAGCCCGTGGAGTTGGACTTCTGTCCATCTCAGCGTTCAACATCTTGTAAAAAGGAGGCTGAGCTGTAATTCAAGACGTTAAACATATAATAATGTCCAGGATCTGGTAAACCCATCAGGAAAAGCAAATTCCCTCAAGGAGTCTCTGTGGAGCTGGAGATGTGAAGTGAAAAACTTTCTGTCTCTAGTATTTTCCCGCTTTCCCTTTTTTTTTATCCCTAAGGTTATTTGCGTGAAACCAGATCTCCGCTTCTCAGGAATCCATTTGCGTGTCTCAGATCCCGTCTTTGACCCGTGGGACGGCTTTGCTGGGCAGGGGAGGGTCCCCCGGAGGGCACAGCTTGGGATCAGCCCCGCGGTCAGAGGGGACCCGGGGCAGTGGGGCCAGGGACCCGCTGCAGCCCCACGTAACGTGTGGTCTCTCATCCCAGCCCTGGGAAGCACGCAGCAAGTCCTTGCTACAGATAAGCTACAGAGACGCTTATCTTCGTGGAAGGTTTTAACATTGGCTTCTGAATCCAGCTCCCCACCAGTATCCTTGGGATTAAAAAGTGAAAGCCGAAAATTAAAGGAAATGGGATGTATGAGCAGCTCTCATGCTGAAGGGGTTTTTCCCCTTGCTTCCCTGGGGACAGCTTTGCCTCACCGCTAGACCCATATAACGCAACGAAAATACTCCCCGAGACAGTTTGTCTGCTCCTCCCTCTGTCGTGAGCGCGGAGACGGAAATCTGGAGTAGGAGATCGCCCGAGGGGGGGTGCAGGGCCGGCGCAGCCCCTTCCCTGCTCCCGTGACCATCTCGGCCCCTCGGCCCCTGCACCTGCAGGTATTTCTCATCTACCTCCTTTGCTTCTTCTCCCGTACGTAGCTGCTGTCGCTGGCTTTCCTCCTCTTGCCAACACACGCGAAGGGGATGTGACAATTTTATTAAGTTTTATAACCCCCGCGGGCTGGCGGGGGGCTCAGGGTCTAGTGCTATTTAATTACCTCCCACTGTCCGTTACAGGGGAATTCTGGCCCCAGCTTTTGGGACGCGATGGTGTTATGCCTGGATGAGCGGCAATTGCCTTCATCTACAAATGGTTTTTACAAAATCGCTAAATAATGTATTCAGAAAACATGCTGGAAATTAATGGAATAGATTATTTGCAAACATGTTCACTGAATTATCAGGCTTGTTCTTTATCCGTAAAATAATGTACCTAAAAAAAAAAAATAAAAGAAGTTTATTGAATACGTTATTTACAGACTGTTCTCCAGCTGAGAGCTGCAGGAACACCGACGGAGCGCACACGCGGCCCGGCTGCTCCCCGCTGCCTGGGGGCAATCGCTCCTCCTCCAGCCAGACGCACGGTCCAGGACTTTGCTTGCAGTTTGCTGGACCGTTTTGCTCATCCCTGACCTCGGGAGAGCGGGTTTGGAGAGGGATGCATGCCAGCCCTCCCCTGCTCCCCGGGGGAATAGTCACGGCATTGCTTTGCTTCGTGCATCGCCGCCTTCTAAGACCCAATGCTGCTCCCAGTGAAGAGGCAAAATACCTGTAAAAAAAAGTCGGCGGGGAGGAACGAAGCTGGTTTGCGTAGAGTTGCCACGTCCTGGTGCCCTGCGCTGGCAAACAGCGAGGGATCGTTTGGGGACGGACAGCTGAGGCTGCCCGCGCGGTGCCCACGGCAGCACGTCGCCCTGCAGAGAAGGGAGCCCACCACGGAGGAGCCCTGTCTTACGCGAGGGGAGAAACCTGAGCTCCTCGTGCCCGGGAGCTGTCCCACCACCGGCGTTGGCTTCTGCAGTTCTCCTGCAGTGTCTGTCCCATCGAGTGTCCCAAGCGCTTCCAATGCAAGCAGCAGGGTTTATCCTTCCCTCAAGTCGAAGGGACACTGTGTGACGCTGGTGGGCAGTGTCCACTAGTGACAAGGCAGCTCAGGAGCTTGAAGGAAGCCCAGATCAGCCCTGGGGTCTCCACAGTGCAGGCGAGGGGGGCTGCAGGAGGTCAGCTATAGGAAACGTCCCATGGGCAGTCCAGGTCCCCATCTCACCTGTGGTGTTTCTCCAGCATCACACAGCTGGTGGGATTCAGGACTCAAGATAGGCCAAGACCTTATCATCTTCCCCTTAAGAAGCAACGTCCAGCGAGGGGTGCAGGTCTGCAGCGGTGCTGAGACGGAGGACAGGTCTGGTGGTCCAGCCAGTTTGGGTTTGTCTTTTGACATCTCCAGGTGCTTTAAAACCGTGACCTTTTGCAATCTGTGCAGCAAACTCCGCTAGCCCAAGAGAGAGGGACGCACGCTGTTGAAGCAGGACTTCTGCCTGGCTGGCACTCCTGGGGGTGGGCGTTACTGGATTTGGGACCCTCGTGGACATCTCTGCTGTACAAGTCCACAATAATGCTCTTACTGGCAGATGACCGTGGTGGGGGGTTATATCATAGGAAAATAACAAGATTCGGTTCATGCCATACCGTTGGTCTGTTCCTTTTGGCCGTGCCCTTCCAGCACCGGGAGCGATGAGAATATTAATGAGAAATATCTCCCGTCTGCCGAGCACAGTCTATCCCGTTTCGCAGTGCCGTTCTCACCCAGCAGTTACAGCGCTTCATCTTCGTGCTGAAGTGTTAATTGTGTTTGGAGGATTCTCTCCCCTATAATAGCAGGATATCGTAACACAAGATCACAGCCTGTCAAAGCGCCGAATTCAGCTTGGCAGGCAGGTGCTTCCCAAAACCAGCCCTCGGTCCTGCCTTCCCCTGCCCGCCAGGCACCCGGGGGCCGCAAGCTGCAGGGAGCTTCGCTTTGGGCGGAAAAAAACATGCAGAGGTGGTCGAGGCTGGAAAAGACATGGAGCGGTTTATGTAGTAACAGAAGCAGATCAGGAAAAAAAACAAACCACGGGTGAGGAGACAGAGACAAACACAACTGAACTGGGAGAAGCCCTGGGAGCCTTGTCTGGGGTCAGCTGTGCGGCTTTACGGTGAATCCTCATGTTGGAAAACACTGCATTTGAAACTGCCAATATTAATTAGAAAGGGCGGGATTTCACATTATGTAGCCTTTAAAGCAGACCGTAAAACTTTCCTTTCTCATATATGTCTGCTCAAATCCTCTTTAAGTCATCAGGCTGAGCTGACTTGTCGGCACGTGGCTTGAAACGACTGACTGAGGAGCTCTCGGTACTGCTAATACTGGTGTTCAGTAATTCTTGGAATATTGGGGAGGCTCTGGAGGACTAGAAAAGAGCTAATGTGCAAATATTTAAAAAGGGAAACAGAACAGCCCAGGTAATTACAGACCTGTCAGTCTGTCATCAATCCTCAGCAAAATAATGGAGTGGCAGATCCAGGCCTCAATTAATAAAGAATTAGGGGAAGGTAATATAATTAATGCCAATCAACATGGGCTGATGGAAAACAAATCTTGTCAAACTAACTTGATATCTTTTTTGATGAGATTACAGGTTTGGGTGATAAAGGTAACAGTGTTAACATAATATACTTAGACATCTGCGAGACATTTGACTTGGAAGCACAAAGTATGTTGAGAAAGTTGAACAATACAAAATCAATGTTACACAAGTTTGGCGGATCGGCTTGTCACTCCGTCTTCCCGGGGTTTGTCGTAGTTTTGCCAAAGAAAGCATTAAATAATTGCCAGTGAAGCTGTCGATGGCGCAGCGAGTAGGCGCGTGGCAGAAGACGGAGGTGCAGAGCGTTTAGCGTGGCCTGCTGAACTGATCACCAGTAATGAACACGCGTTTGGAGAACCGATGTTGTCCCACCTGCAGGAGCATAAAATTCTTTCAGGATGAGGACTCTTCTCCTTAGGGACGGTGGTGTGGAAAAGGGGTGTGAGATGCAGGAGCAGCTATGCGTCGGGGTGGGTGCTGGCCGATGGAGGCCTCCAAAAAGCATCCGTAGCGATGAGCGGGGCGGGAAACTTGGAGAGAGAGCAGAGGACCGCTCTGCGTCTTTGGCCAAAGCGGGAGGGGTTTGATTAGGATCTGCAAGCGCTTCGGGGAAGGACAGCCTGGGGAGAGCCCCCCAGTCTGGGAGGCGAGGGGACGCGGGGCTCCGGGGGCTGGCAGCGCGGGCCGGCCGTGGAGGCTGCACGCAGGGCTTGCTCCCGGGGTCACCCCCGCGGCTCTTCAGCGAGTGAATCCGCCCTCACGGGCAGCTTGTGAACCCCGCCTGGCAGGGAGGGTTCGGGGCAGCAGGCAGCGCCCGCCCTCCTCCGCGGGCTCCTTGCAGCCCCCCGTTCCCTGTCCTGCTCTGTCCCCCCGCCCGCCGCCCCCGTGCCGTGCCCCGCGGGCTCGCAGCGATGCCTTCGGTCCCGCGGCACAGCCACCGGGGCAGAAGTAAGAAGGCTCATGAAACCGAGGGCCCAGGAAGGCTGTGCCTTCAGATCTGCCCTGGGGCATGTCTGTGTCTCAGGAACGCTCTTCAAATCATGGATGTGGGTTCTGTCTCTTTGCTGCCTGGCTCCGAAGTCAGAGATGCTCCTTCGGATCACGCTTGCAAACTTGAGTCTGTAAAACCTCCTTTCTTTCACGGTGTTTGATGAAGAAAAACTGCAATTTCAATATAATTCCCCCAAATTTCCGTGTGCCCAAAGCCAGCACCACCAGTTCCCCTGGGCTCCCGTGGGCCAGCGAAGCCACCCCCTGGCAGCCTGATGGGGGTTCTGGGTCCCTGGGACCGTGCAGGGGGTGCTCGGTCCCTCTGCGGACCCGAGGCGTCGGGAGGGAGGCTCGTGCCGGGGAGTGCCAGCCGTGGCTGGGACCCCACTGCATATAGAAAGCCTCTGCCATATGATAAATGCCCCCCGCCCCTACCAAAATAAATCGCTTCCTTTTTAAATCCTTTCCTACTGTTCCCCTCGTCTTCGTAATAGGATGATCGGTGGAACCAAAGATGTGGCTGTTACTTTAAAGGATAAATTAGTTTGACTCTTAACTCAATAATTAAAACTGTTATGGCTATGAGCCTGCAGGGATAATATACTATTATTATAGTCATTTGTTTCAATTAAATGCTTACTGATTTTACAATAGCAGCTGGGCACCTGTGTGAGATAGCTATTACTCTGAACAAGACATCTCAAATTCCAGCAGAAATTTGTCACTGCACTAAAGCATTTTACATAGACCATGAAAGTTTATTAGGAGCAGTTACAAATTGGGAAGAGGAGGGGTGGTAATTGGGGATGTATTTTCTTATCAGCTTCTCTCCCTCCTTCTCTCTCTCTTTTTAAAGTAAATCATCTTTAAGCATTTCAGCTATGGTGATGCGTTTACGTTTAAACTTCAATGCAGAAAAAGCCTGCTGGGAAAACTTTGCTTCAAAGCTGTTCGGCAGATAATTTCTCTCCCTGGTTGATTGTGATTGTAATGGCTTGTTCTTGGGAACAAACCTAAGGAGCAGTAATCTGTGCCGCCGATGAGCCCCCGGAACAGCTGCTCCCCTCGCCCGGGGAGGAAGACCCCAGCTGGGGAAGGCTCCGGCTGTTCTGCTCAGCCCACCAGTGTGGACTCACTCTGGGAAGGGCGGCAGTCATAGGATCACAGAGTGGCTTGGGTTGGAAGGGACCTTTCAAGGCCATCTAGTCCAACCCCCTGCCATGGGCAGGGACATCCTCAACTAGATCAGGTTGCCCAGAGCCCCGTCCAGCCTGACCTGGAATGTTTCCAGGGATGGGGCATCTCCCACCTCTCTGGGCAACCTGTGCCAGGGCCTCACCACCCTCAGTGTGAAAAACTTCTTCCTTATGTCTAGTCTAAATCTCCCCTCTTTTAGCTTAAGACCATCACCCCTTGTCAGCAGGCCCTGCTAAAAAGTCTCTCCCCATCTTTCCTATAAGCCCCCTTTAGGGACTGAAAGGCCACAATAGGTCTCCCCGGAGCCTTCTCTTCTCCAGGCTGAACAACCCCAGCTCTCTCAGCCTGTCTCCATAGCAGAGGGGCTCCAGCCCTCGGATCATCTCCGTGGCCTCCTCTGGCCCCACTCCAGCAGGTCCATGTCCTTCTTGTGCTGAGGCCCCAGCGCTGGACGCAGCCCTGCAGGGGGGTCTCCCCAGAGCAGAGCAGAGGGGCAGAATCCCCTCCCTCGCCCTGCTGGCCACGCTGCTGGGGATGCAGCCCAGGGCACGGTTGGCTTTCTGGGCTGCAAGCGCACAGTGCCGGGTCATGTCCAGCTCTTCATCCCCCAGCACCCCCAAGCCCTTCTCCACAGGGAAGCCTGGCGGGAAGCCTGGTGGTCCCCATGTGCTGGTCTCTCTGGCACGTGGGGCGATGCCCCTGGGCTGGGGCTGCACCGGCTGCCTGCTCCCGCTGATCTTGACCATCATCTTTCGCACATCCCGCTTTACGCAGCTCCGCTTTAGCTGGGGGGCTGCGGTGCAGCGGGGGTCAGCCAGCGCCGTGCGGCAGGCTCCAGCCAAATTTCTTCCTTTCCTGCTGGGTAACATCTGCGAGCGCTTCGGCACAGATCCCACCCGGGATCGCAGCCCGGCCGGCGGGGCTGGAGCCGCTTGGAGCATCGCTGCTTCACGTGTGCAGCGAGGGCAAAATGCGTCAGGGGGGAATAATGCAGAACCTCTGAATTTGTACTCCTGCCACCAAAACACGGTGGTATCTTCAAGGTGTCGCCAAGACCAAGGAAAGGAGGAGGAGGAGGAGGGGAAAATCCCATGCAAAGCGAAGGCAGAAGGTGGTTACGGGGGTGGGACCTACCTCGTGGCGTCAGTTGGGAATTAGGCTTTTGCAGGAGAGGACATTCAGCGACAGCAGCTGCCCCTGCCTGAGCCGGGGACCTGAGTCCCGGGTCTGCTGGCCAGCGCCTTCGTCCCTGTCGCTGCAGGAGCTGCTTTTTAGGGGTGAATTTGGGGCGGCAGTGAACTGGAAGCTCCGCTTGACGCATTGCGAAACATTACCTTTGCTAGCAGAGCGCCCGGGTCCCAGCCAGGCTCTTCCCCACGGCGCTTGGTCACTCGAGCTGCAGAAGCGTGGATTACCCTTCTCCCCAGAAACACGGAGCATGTGCCGTTCGTCAGCCTTTTTTTCTCTCTTTCTTAGGATTAGCTGGAGCGTTTATAGGCCTGATATGCATATTCATTAAAAAAATTGAAATATTGTGGAAGAAAAGAAGCTGTCTTTGAGTTAGCACAGCCTTTGGGAATCTGCTAAGTAAGATGCACTTAATTACTTCAGCTCTGCCTACATCACATTTCACTCATGTTTCCTCGGAGATGCAAAACATCTTTTCAGCGGAGGCTGCGAACACGTCCCGAGCCTTTTGCAGCACCTCGCGGTGAGCTTGTTGCGCCGAACGCCCGGGACGGAGACAGGACCCGGCCCGGCTCTCGGAGCTGCTCCTACCGCTGACGGAGCTCATCACGTTTGCAGGGCAGTTATTTAATCACGCGCGTGGCTCCGTGGGGCTCGGCGGGGATGCTGAACGCCGCGCGGAGGGGAAGGGCGCGGGTGCAGCCCCAGCGAGCCCGCGGCAGGGGTTGCACCCCGCGGGGCCAGGGTGCTGCGGGAGAAGAGGTTGTTTGCTTTCGCAGGGGGAGCGTTGCATTCGTTACCTTCTCTCGCTTTGGTTTGCCGTCATTGCAATTTCGTTCATCATTTACTTGCCGAATTAGGCCATTTGCTGCAGGGGAGCATCTCTGAATCCTGCTCCCGGGTCTCTCTTTCCTTGGGTCTTTCTTGGAGGGGCATCAGCTACTTTGGGTGCATGACTAAGGCCCTGAAAATAGCTCAGTGTCTGCAGGGTCTCGCAGCGGAGAGCAGAACTAACCCTTTCCCCAGCTCGAGCGAAGGCCATCGTCACCCTAAAGCCCGCAGAAGAAGTGCTGGGGCTGCGCACGAGCCACACCTTCATTTTCCCCCAGACACCTTACATCTGGAGAACACCAATGGCTCTTCCACCGCTCGCCCTCTCCGGTCCCGAGGACATCGGGAGCTGTGGGCAGGGGCTATGGGGAGGTGGTAGCCTGGCGTCTTACTTCCAAAACTGCATTTTTTTAAAAAAAAGGGAAGTAGAAAGAAATTTAGTGAGTGGCAAACGGTGGAGCCAGGTCCTGCCCCTCCAGACGGCGGTCAGCAGGGTTGCACATGGGAGCATATTTGCACGTGTCCATCTGCGAAACCTGCTGGCCAGGGAAAAAGAGATGGAATCATAGAATCATGGAATCGTTTAGGTTGGAAGAGACCTCCAAGGTCATCGAGTCCAACTGCTAACCCAGCACTGCCAAGGCCACCACTAAACCATGTCCCCGAGCGCCACATCTACACGTCTTTTCAATCCCTCCAGGGATGGGGACTCCACCACTGCCCTGGGCAGCCTGTGCCAGGGCCTGACAGCCCTTTCGGGGAAGAAATGGTTCCCAATATCCAACCTAAACCTCCCCTGGCGCAACTTGAGGCCGTTTCCTCTTGTCCTGTCGCCTGTTCCTTGGGAGAAGAGACCGACCCCCCCTGGCTCCAACCTCCTTTCAGGGAGTTGCAGAGAGCGAGAAGGTCTCCCCTCAGCCTCCTTTTCTCCAGGCCAAACCCCCCCAGGTCCCTCAGCCGCTCCTCACAGCACTTGTGCTCCAGACCCTTCCCCAGCTCCGTTGCCCGTCTCTGGACACGCTCCAGCCCCTCAGTGTCTGTCTTGGAGTGAGATGTGGGAGAGGGAGGGATGGGAACAGAACCAGCGATACTCAGCAGAGGTTTTAAGTAAAACCACCAGATTTTAATGACGTAAAGAAATAAGCAGCTGCTTGGCAGGAGATCTCCGAGCTGATATATCTCTGGGGGGGTGTCCCAGGAACAATGCGGTGTCTCTGCTTTTTAGGCGAGGGCTGTGGTCGGGTCGCTGTCTGTGGGAGGCTTCCGCGTGGGTTCTGTGAGCCGGGACTCAGGTTTCTGGGTTTTCCTACAAATTTTCATAAGCATTTGCAGCACGTGTCCCATATCCATAATTGCTCTCCTGGACTTGTTCTGCTCTGATGAATAAATAACATGCACTGTAAAGAAAAAGTGTATGATTACATATTTAATGGATAAACGGAGCCGTTGTGGTCTATTGGCCACATAATAAAAGTTTCAAAAAAATTGTCTTAATACAGTATTTACCCAAGAGACTGCCATGGCTGCAAATGTGAACGAGCTATTTTAAATTTTAAAATGTTTTAAGCCACGTTTCGTAGCCTTCACCATTTCTAAACCTCCCGTCTTCTAAACTTTTTCTTCATTTAAATTTAAAATAAGGACAATAAGTTATTCTTTTCCTTAGCAGCTGGCAGATCTTCTCCAACATGAAAGGTCCGGATTAAGCTGACAAAACCTGAGACAAATGTACCTTTTCCTCTGCTGGAATCTGGGAAGGAGCTCGATGCTCACGCGGCGGACGGGTGCCAACCCGTCTCCCCACCTCGCAGGCTCCCCGTCGCTGCCTCTCTCACCCCTGGCCATTCCCACGGCGTTTGCAAATTTGATTGCAAATGCAAAAATCTCTTCTCTGGTGCCCCCGGTGCCGCCTGAGCCCGTCGCCCTTCCCCAGCTTGCTCGGCTGCAGCGTGCCCGTCCTCGATGTCTTTGTGGCCGGCATGCCGCAGGCGGCAGCGCGTGGCAAGGAGAGGCCAGACCCCTGCAATAGGGCAGATTTAAGGGCACGTAGAACTCGCCGTAGGTCGGGCAGCGGCTCCGCTGCGGGGCAAAGCCGGCCCTGCTGCCTCCGGTCACTGGTGTTGCCTTCCAGCCGCCGCAGCCGAGGACAGACCTCAGCGTGGCCCCACGGCGGCCGCGGGCAGGCTCCTCGTGCTCTTTAAATGCAAGACGTTATTTTCTTCCTGCGAGTTAAATCCCCGCACTTCGTAATTAATACAGAAAAAGGGCCGATCTAGGAAAATCTGTCCCCCTGACACACACTCCTCTGCTGACGGAGAATCCGAAAGAGAGCAGAACACGCTGTCAGGTGTTGTGTAAAGCTCTTGATTCCTGACCTGCAGCAGTAAATCTGGTTTTGCGTTTGGATTTATTTCCTCTGAAGCCTACTGAGCCCTCGCAGGTCTTCCCGGGGTCTCTTTCTGTACGTGCCGCTAATGGGGTTGGCAAGCCTCCCCTGCAATGAGAGATTGCACCTCAGCGGGCTTATCGGAAATGAAGATTGTTAATAAATAAAGCCTGGGTCTTTAAACTCATGTTAACATTAATCAGATTAATATAAAAGGGAAAAAGTCTGGAAAACGTTGCAGGCAGGGTTTGCTCTCCCTCCCGCTGGCTTCCTCCGTGGCGGGATGAGGCTGTGCGGCAGGAGGCAGCTGGCTCTGCCCGCGGGGGGCCGGCACGGAGGGATCCTGCGGCGAAAGTGGGGTTTTCCAGGAAAATGGGACAAACTGGAAATGGGGTCTTGGCTCAGCAGACGGCAGGGCAGCCCCAAAACCTTCCACGCACCTACAACGTGGCCGGGTTTGTCCCCATCTCGTCTCACCTTCCCTCCTTGGCCACGACAGGGGGTTGTTGCTGCTCCCGCCTGACCCAACCACTTGAACTTCGGTTTATGTGGTGACACGGGGGGATACACGCTCCACGAGATATTTTATTTTGTCATTTGACATTTGTTATTAGCCATATATATGTGTTTTCATTTTTCTTTCGAATCTTTCGAGAGCGTCGGGCTCAGCAGGCTCGGGGGGCAGCGCTTGTGCCGGTGGCCTGTGCTGTGTCCGTGCGTCCCTGCAGCCGGGTGTGATTAGTCGCCTTTCAGCCCCATCAAATGTCCTCTCGTGTTATGACGACAGATAAATGGGTGTTAGGAAACTCTTTATTTCTGGGGACAACTCTATCACATAGCCACCTCTCCCATCTCTGACGCGTGGACACACACGCATCACTTCTGGTTCCTTCCCTCGCTGGGAAATCTGAACAGGCACCCATAATTTTCTTTGCCCTTGTCTGGACTTTTTTTTCTTACTGCTGCATTCATTTCGGGTGGGATCGGAACAGGTTGCAATATTTAAAATCAGAAGAGTCGTCTCCTGGAGGAGTTGTAATGAGGCGATGGCCACCAGCGGAGCTTGCCCCCGCGCGTTGGGGTCCGTCTCGGGGCACGCCGCGGTGCTCGGGGACGTGCAGACCTCTGGCTCGATGGCAGCGTCGCAGCTCTGGGCAGACCCACGCGGTGGGAGCAGGGCCCTGGGGGTTCCGCTGGCGGCTCTGTGCTTGCTGCCTCTAAGGTTTAACCCCGGTAGCGCCGGCGACCCAACATGCGTACGGGTGATGCGAAGGGTCGGTTGTGGTACCGTCACAGACGTAGACAAGCAGATGTTTTTTCATCTATGCAGTTACTAAATGTCAACACCAAGTATTGCTCAGAAAGAGCATGTTTGGGATCTACGGCCTCTAACGCTGCAGCGCTGATGTACCAGGGCTGGACTGTCAGCCATGGGCCCCCAATTCCCTGGCACAACACGTGCCGGTGCTCAGCGGTGGCCTCACGTGTGCAGCAGCAAGGGTTGGCCCCAGAAACGCCTGGGACGTTGCAACGCCCTCGCTTCTCCCAGTCATTTGGCCAAAAATTGTGCTCATTTCTGAACTTTTCTGTTAGACCGCTGAGAGGTACCAGACACCGCTGGTCCCTGAGGCAGGGGGTCACCTCCTGGACACACAGACGTGTACAGACACAGTTTAGCACCTCTCTGTAGTCCCCGTGGGCAGGAGCAGAGCCCCGGGTGCTTGCTACTCGTTTCTTGCTCTTGGCTTGTTTGGAAGGGGGCATGAGGAAGACTTTGCCGGCTGCGTAGAATAATTTCAAATCAGTCCATGAGAGTTCATTGTAAAGTGATTTGACAGTGTGGTAAATAAATAAATACCTTTTTTAATTACAAAGTGATATTCTCCTAACTCAGATCCAGGAGATGGTCCACTCGGACGCCGCGTCCTATGAGTCCAACCGTCAAGTGCCCCTGATCAACCGCCCCGGGATGTTGGCCGGCCCCATGAGCGCTCTCAGCCAGTCTCAGCTGATTTCGCAGATGGGGATGCGGAGCGGCGTTACCCACGGCTCCCCATCGCCCCCGGGAAGCAAGTCTGCCACACCATCTCCCTCCAGTTCTACTCAGGAAGAGGAGACAGAGTCACATTATAAGGTACGTGCAGCCACGCCTGCTTTAACAGACAGCGAGAGAACAGCAGATGATGTTTTCCAGTGCAGGATAAATTGCACTAAATAAGAGCATGGACTTTTATACACACACACACACATATATATATATATATATATATAGTGGGAGACTTTCCCAAGGATGGGGAGATTGTTTCCCACCCAGGGTGAGGTATAGCACAGCAGACGATCACACACGCTTGGGTTGTGCATGCAGCAAGTTTGGCAATGAGAGCTGGGCTTTTCTCTCCATGGTTTACCAGGTCCCTCAAGCTGCAGAGTTTCCTCCCATGAGGGTTTTGACAAGCAAAGCAGGTTCAGGGCTAAGGTTCTGCACATGCTTGGGTGCAACAGTAGATTTCTGGTCGCAGGTAGAG
This sequence comes from Phoenicopterus ruber ruber, assembly GCA_009819775.1. Lineage (NCBI taxonomy): Eukaryota > Metazoa > Chordata > Aves > Phoenicopteriformes > Phoenicopteridae > Phoenicopterus > Phoenicopterus ruber. The sequence continues at coordinate 3,989,502 of CM020230.1, read as the reverse complement.
GAGACTAAACCGGGGAAGGAAAATAATGCCGGGTGGGATGTAACTGAGCTCACTGGACGTGGCTTGCTAAGGAGAGAAACAGAAGTCATAAGACAAAGAGTCTTCTGCCTTTTAGTTTGCCCGGGTAGTGTTTTAGGTAGTCACCAATGTCTTAGTGACACGGAGTCTGCCTCCACAGCCAACACAACTGCTGTGTCGGCATCAAGAAACCCAAGGGTGTCCTAGGGCTTTTGGGGCACCCTCGTCGTTGCCCAGCTTTCTCAAAATGCACCAGCGAAGCAACCTCTGCATGCTCTGTTCTGCGAGTCCTCCGCCTGTTACTTGCTGAGGACAAATGGCAGCAATCGCAGGGTTGTTCCCTCAACACCCAGTGGGTCTCCATGTCTGCAGGTCAATCACTGGGCTCCCTGGGGGACTTTAATCAAAGGCTTTCATGGAAAACCTTCTCCTGGAAGGTGCTGATCCAAGGATGACAGCAGAAGCGCTGGTATTGTAACCTTGTCCCCTAAAAAGATGGTTGTGACAGGATTTGAATGTATAACCAGAGCAGCAAACAGTGCAGAGACTGGAAAACTGGGAAAACGCTAGAACTGAGCAAAAACCTTTCCCTCTCCATGGAAATCCAGGCAAATGTATTTCCATCAGTCCTGTAGTTTTTCATGCACTGGCAGCTGTCAGTTCAGGTCGGGACATTTCAAAGCAGAGTGCCCACGTGGGTGCAAAAACTGAGCTTCAGTGGAATAAAACTGCAGAACGAAGGGATACACGTGATTGGAAATAGATGGAGTTTCTCAAACTCTGCGACTCCACGTTTGGAGGACGCTGTGGGACAGGTTGTGCCGCTGGACCCCACCGTCTGCCGTCTCCCAGAGCCCGTGTCACACAGCTCCAGGCAGTTACCTGGGACCTGAAATCTTCCGTGTCAGTGGAAAATGAGTTTCAGCTTAGTTACACACCGGGTGCTCTTGCTCTGCCTCTTTCAGCGTCACCCAGCTTTCCTCCCGGCCAGCCGGGGCCGCGGGAGTCACTGGGGAGGACACAGCTTTGGTGTTGGATCTTCTGTGCTCGTTGAACCGGTGATGCCGGTGATGCCTGTAGTGGTAGAAACAATTTGGAGATGTCCAAATTATGACAACTTGCAGAGATTTTAATTTTTTTCTAAAACATGAGATATGCCCCCTCGTTTTTCTGCCCTGTGAACTACCCAGCAGGGCAGGTGGAACAGGAGTGAGGTACTTGATGGAGGCTGGAGGCCGTAAGTGTAAAGAAAGCAGCAGAACCATGTTGTGGCCTGCAGGTTTCTGTTTGCTTTCTCTATCTACACAGCTGTTGTATTCACTCATCAGTCATTTTTTTGTGTGGCCATTAAGGGCCTTTCTGCTACAAGTCATCAAAGCAATGTCTAATGAGCAGAAATTAATCTTGTGACCAAGAAGGTCACACGTTAAAGAAATGGGATGGATGCCAGCGGGTGGTTCAGGTCCAGTAGGTCCTCAGAGCCGGGGGGCTTGTGATTTTAGGAGATCTTCCAGCCTCACGGATGCATCTACCTGCTTCATGGCTTCGGGGGGGTGTACACATGCATGGGAGGGAGAGGTAGTTACAGCCCAGATTCCAGCTGGATTAGTGATCTCTCTCTCTAGTTATAAAAATCATGGTGTCCGTCAGGTTCCTGCCCTTCACGGGTTCAACATCTAAGGTGGCATCAAGTCACCAGCTTACGGGGTTGTAGCTGTGACCTGTGAATTGCCCCAGTCCACGTCTGGTGTTGCACGTACCTTCTGCTGCCTCCCCAGAGCAGGTCCATGCCGGGGCTGGTGGCCACGCGCTTCGTCCCGCTGCATGAGCCTTCTCGGCTGGTTTGACCGCTGCTCACCCCTTGAGGGACACGGTTGCTCTGGGACAGCGAGGCGCTGGCGCGCGGGGTTTGCCTTCAGCCGTGAACGTGGCTTAGGTTGTTCAAGCATCTGCCGCGGTCCAGGGCTGGGCTGCTGTCCCATCCCGTGCCGCCTCACACCCAGCAAACCGCAGGAAAACCAGGCAGAGTCCTGCTCTGCTCCCTCCTGGGCACTGCCCGCTCCGGGCAGCCGTGCAGGCAGCGTCTGTTTTCCATAAATACCGTTTGCCCGTTGGTGCTGCCTGAGCAGGACCGGCTGTAAAACCCTCGTGGCTGCGGTCGCGTTGCGCCTGTTCCCGGCTCCTTCGCTCGGTCAGCGGCTGGGGGAGAGCAGGTCCCCCCCGCGGCACTTCAGTGAATCCAGCAGGGTTACAGTTAGTTAAAATACCGTCTCACTTGCTAATGGGCTGAAGCCCTGTCATGCATTTTTTTTCTCCTAATAAGCTGGCCTTTCACCTCCAGGCCTCCCATTCAAGCCCAATTGGGCAATTTTAAATGAAATGCAATTTTTTTGGTCTCTCTGCTCATTCACTAATGGTCACTGTCTGTTTGACAAATGTCACTGCGCTGATAGTGAACTTAATGACCAGTCAAGAGCTGCTGAGCGGAGAACAGGAGCTCTGCTGCCCTTTCCTCCCCGTGCCTGGCCTGTGCCAGCTGAAGGGAAGCCTCTTAAATCCCGGCGCTTCCAAGCACGCAATCGAATCGGCAAATCCATCAGGAGAAAAGGCCTTTTGCTCCCAGCGCTCACCGGGAGGCACAGTTTTTCGCAACGGCTTGGTGTTTAGACCTGTGTCAATTGATTTTTTTTTTCATGTTTTTTAGACCTCCAAGTGACAGACTGGGCGACTTTCTAAGTAATATAATTAGCCCGTGCACCCGGCAGAGCGGGGGCTGCCGCAGCCAGGCAGCGGCTGAGCACCCGGTGCCCGAGCGCCGTGGGGCTGCCGGCGGAGGGGCTGGTGCCCTGTTTGCCCCTGAGGATGCCGAGATCCAGCCTGCAGCAGCCAGCTGGCAGCAAATGGTTTTATTCCCTGCCGTGTTTAACCTCTGGTGTATTTAGTTTTTCCTCTGCTATAAAGTAAGGATAATGGTGCTTCCCTGCGGTGTGAGCTTTCACTGGCCACAGTTAATGCGTTGAGAGCCTTGGTGTGTGTCCAAGTACTTTCCAGGGGTCTTTTCCTTTGCGCACCGTCTCACAGAGGCTTCTCAGGTCCCGTATATTCCACGCGCTGCCCAGGGCATCCCAGCGGAGGCTCAGCCGTAGGATCTGCTTTCTGCGCGGCCTCCACTGGAAGCGTTCCCGTTTCCACCTCGCTGTTTTCCTTCCCAGCCCGGTGACAGTGTCTCGCGCTGGGCAGCCACAAAGCCCAGCTGCTGGTGCCTGTGTCCTGCTCGCCTTGGTTCAGCCACCCGCAGGGCACCGAGCCGGGATGCAGCCAGAGCCAGGCAGCCGGCTGCGCCCGCCCGTCCTAAGGAGCGAGCGGTGTGTGCAAAGCGTTTCACGCGTACGATTAAAGTAGTTTAATTCCTGGATATTTTTCCTGGCTAGGGGTACATACATGCTAGCAGCGTGAAGCACGTTTTGGATGGCCCCAGTGTGATGGCTGATGCGATGCTGGTGCTGCTTGGCTGGTGCTCGCGACCCTCCTGCCTCGGGAGCAGGGAGGCTGAGCCGCCGGCACGCGTGCGGGCGAGGAACGTCAGAGGCAGCTCACAAAGGGGGATTACTGGGCTGGAAATCAGAAACCATGTGGAAGCCGAGTATGGAAAAATTCATGGACTGCTAAAGGGGTCTGACTGGGAAGCAAGGTGTTTGGAGAGGTCTCAGAAGAGGATCAAGCAGAGAGTGAGCTGGGATAGAATCATAGAATTGTTCTGGTTGGAAGAGACCTCCAAGATCATCGGGTCCAACCATTAACCTATCACTACCAAGTCCCCCACTAAATCATATCCCTTAGGGCCTCGTCTAAACGTCTTTTGAATCCCTCCAGGGATGGGGACTCCACCACCTCCCTGGGCAGCCTGTGCCAGGGCCTGACAACACTTTCGGGGAAAAAATTTTTACGAATGTCCAATCTAAACCTCCCCTGGCACAACTTGAGGCCATTTCCCCTTGTCCTGTCGCCTGTTCCTTGGGAGAAGAGACCGACCCCCCCTGGCTCCAACCTCCTTTCAGGGAGTTGCAGAGAGCGAGAAGGTCTCCCCTCAGCCTCCTCCTTTTCTCCAGGCCAACCCCCCCCAGGTCCCTCAGCCGCTCCTCACAGCACTTGTGCTCCAGACCCTTCCCCAGCTCCGTTGCCCGTCTCTGGACACGCTCCAGCCCCTCAGTGTCTGTCTTGGAGTGAGGGGCCCAGAACTGACCCCAGCACTCGAGGTGCGGCCTCACCAGGGCCGAGCACAGGGGGAAATGCCAGGAGGAGAAGGGGAAAGGGGGGTGACCGAGGATGAGTGTCTGGAAAGCCCCAGCTTCAGAGCAGGGACCACCAGAGCAGCACAGGGCAAACCCAGGCTGTGACCCGGGCTGCGAGGAGGCACCCAAGCTCAGGCACCCGCTGGCAGTTTGTGCAATGATCCTGGGGGCTCCTGGGGGCTGGAGAGACCCCCAGGGCTGCTGCCCTCCTCGCCACGCTGGGAGCCCTCCTCTGCCCATGCCCTCTCTCATCCCCTTTGCTGACAAGCTCTAGCAAGGACTCGTTAAGGACTCATTTCGGACTACTCCCAGCTGACTGCTAAGGTTCATCTCTTGGTTTTGCAGGTTACTGGAGAGAAAAGACCATCAACAGACCTGGGTAAAAAGCCCAAAAGCCAAAAGAAGAAGAAAAAGAAGGATCCCAATGAGCCCCAGAAGCCTGTGTCAGCCTACGCCCTGTTTTTCAGAGACACGCAAGCAGCCATCAAAGGGCAAAACCCCAACGCTACCTTCGGAGACGTATCAAAAATTGTTGCGTCAATGTGGGACAGTTTGGGAGAAGAACAAAAGCAAGTGAGTTACTGATCTCTCTTTTTTCTTTCAACTGTTGAAATGTGTTTTTCCACGGTACAGAGCGTCAGAGTCTCCCCAAGCGCGTCAGGAGCGTAGCCAGGGGCTGAAACGGGCTCAAGGGTGTGCGCAGAAACGGAGGCTGTTTCAGGAGCGGTGCTGAAGCACCCGCTGCCACTTGCAGCGATGCTCGAGTGGTTTGCGTGCCGCGCTGCCAGCCCCGAGCCGGCGCGGCGGCTATGTGACCTGGCCCTCGGACACCTCCCTGGGGTGCCCTGCACACGGGTCTCGGCCACCCGCATGCCCCGAGGAGGGAGGGTCTGGCCCCCGTCGCAGGCAGGGCCGGGCCGGGGCTGCAGAAGGATGCTCTCAGTTTGCTTTGTCTCTGCCCCTTCTTTAGAGAAATATCTGTTGTTACACGAGGAAGAGCAAATTTTCCTGATAATTATTCTTTATGAGATCATACTTTGCAAAAACATCAGTGGCCTTTGCATGACATGGAGTTTTTACAGCCTTAGATGGGAGATGGGCTTGTGTTTGCTTATTTACTTACAAGAAGTGATGGCAAACCGGCTGAAAATTGTTAACTCTCTACATCACTGGCCTGAAATCTAACGGTAAGACTTGAAAAGCTGAGGAGGGAGCTGTCTGAAGTGGCCTCGCAGAGGAAACCTTCCTGCCCCAGAGCTGTCAACCACTTTGTCTGCTTCAGACAGAGACTTCCAGGTCCTGCTTTAACTGTTCTGTTGCTGCTGAGTCAGTTACAAAAGCCTGTAATTGCTTGTTGCCTATTGAGAAAACCCCAGGGAACGCTTTCCGTAGCCAGTATGTCTTTTTACCAGGCGGAGCAAGATCTGACACTGTGTGATGTGTCTCCGAACCCAAACATGCTTCAGCTGACAATCCCCCCGGGAGCGGTGAGCCCTTCTCCTGGAGCCTGGCTGCCAGTGCCAGGCTGGCTCCGGCTCCCGTTGGGTCTCCATGGCCGGCATTTGAAGCAGCTACGTTTGGGGAGGGAGCAGCAGGGAGGAAAAAAGTCATTTAAATGGAAGTCATGCTAGGAAATAGCCGTGCTTTCCGCCCCGCGCCGAGTCGGGCATGAAAGCATGGCACCTTCTGGGACGAAAGCCCTTTTGCTGACCCGTTCGGAGTCTCCAGACTGTGCAAAGTGTTGCTTTGATGTTGTCACGACCCTCCCTTTTCTCCTCTTTGGCTGGGTCGCTGGGGGACCACGCGGGAATTTCTCGTGCTGAGGAAGGTCCCTCCTTGTGCAGCAGGTTGGCCCCAGCCCTGCTGCCCGGGAAGCTGCGGGGCAGGGGCCGGGCTTGGGCTATTGGTGCGAGGTGTGGGAGGTTCAGGAGCATGGAAGAGCTTTTATGTCACGTCTTTCTCCTCCTTTCATCCCTCCCAGCATCTCGGTCTGCCTCTCCCTTGCTCCATCTGGATACGAATATCTCTGTAGATTGGGCACTGAGCTCGGCTGCAAATGTGGTTTATATAATGGAAGTGCTGGTGCGACCCTGACTCAGCGCAGTGCAAATGCTCGGCTCTTAATTAACAGTAGGGATTAAACCAGCCCGTTTATCTTCCCTGCTAACTCTCCCTTCTTCTCTTCTATGAGATAGCAGCAGCCTTGCTGTCTCTTTACACACGCTTTCTAAGTGGCTCCATTTCTCCCTCTGTAATTGATTTAATTAAGTCATTTGTTCCTTGTCTGAATGCTTAAATATTAACTTCCTGGCTTTGTCTCCGGCTGTATACTTTTCTCCCACGACAGCTACCTCCCTGCCCGGGACTCCGGCTGGAGGGACGCTATTTATCTTTGGCTCTGGGACCGTATTGCTGGTTTGTGCGATGGGGCACGTTCGCTCTTGAAGTGTTTGGCTGGAAGAGAGTTTATTTAGTCCCTGTTTGCTTTCCCCTGCCAGCATCCCCAGTCAAGTTTGTTTAGATTCATAAGGCAATGCAATGGAAAGGAAAAAAGGAAAAAGGCAAGGAAAAAAAAAAAAGCACTAACAAAATGTCTTTAATACGTGAAAACAAGTGCCTAGGATGTCCTGCAGGTCCTTTCTCCCGAGGACTGCAGGACCTGATGCCCGCGCTCACGATGAAGGCAAGCAGCCCGTGCCAAGCACTCTCTCGTTGCCTCTCGGGACGGTGACTGAGCGGGACAGCCACGCGGTGACGCCATCACTGGCCAAAATCCTGGTGGGACCTGGGAGTCCAGACTCCCACGTGGCCGCACCGGACCGGGGTTCAGCTCATTGCCAGGCAGGAGCATCGCGCTCTGGGCAGGGGCGGAGGGTGGAAAGGGAAGCGTTTCACCCGGTGCGCTGCTCCTCGCTCGAGTGACAGCAGCGGTTTTGAGTATCTTCATATCCTCACTGCAGAAAGCCGTGCAGAAGATGACCCGGGGAAAAGCCAGCACGACAATGGCAAAGTAGGCAAGCAAGAGCTCAAATCTGGGCATTCTTGCTCGATTATGACCGAGGTTTTAGTTAAAGAGAGCTTCCCCTCTTCCTGGCGTGAGAAAAGAGGGTGGTTTTGAGGCTGGAGGATGTGATTTGGGACTGGGATCCCTCAGCCTGAGATGTTCAGGGTGGGCCTGGGGCATCGCGTCTCCAGAGGGCCGATGCGCAGCCCCCAGCCCCACCGGGCAGTCTGAAGCAGCCGTTTACATCCCTGTAGTTTCCGCTTCGGATGAGGTTTACAAACCCTATTTCCCACCTTCCAGTGGGCCCAGTGTCTCCCCAGCCCTGGGTGTGTTCCAGTTCCTGCCTGGTGGGAGAACAGCGGGCAGAACAGGCAGGGAGCAACCAGGGAGGGGTTCAGTAAACCCCGCCAAGCCAGGGCTTGTGATCCCCCCCACCAGCCGCCCCCAGCACGTGCCCCGCTGTGCCCGCAGATGTGTCGTGGGGCGGCCACCGTGCCCGTGCCGGAGGGACGAGGAAAGCCCAGTGCCCGTGGCTTGTAGCCGTGCTGCCGGTGCGACCCAGCCAGCGCGGGGGGCTAGAAAGGGTGGTCCTGTGCCCCCCCAGGCAGGCAGAGCCTCGGCCCTGCTCGCCCCGCAGACCCGACGTGGAGCGTTTCTGCAGGCAGGAGCGAGACCCCTTTGCCAGGTAGCTCAGGCCGGCACGCGGAGGGTTAATCCTCTGCCATTTGTGCTGCTAATGATTATATGCACTGTAATATCAAAGCTGTAGCTATTTATTTGCCATTGAGCAGGTGCTGCTGCTCCCACAAAGCAAATTTGCTTTCTCCTCCTGATGAAACAAGCAAAATAAAGGTTGCTCACGTCCCATTTCAGATATGTTTTTTTCCCTCTGCACTAGCTGAAAGACAAACAGCAAGCGGGAACCAGAATGCATATTATGCAAGAAACCATATAATCTAGGAGCATCTTTGATTTGGCTGCTGCTGTCACAGACATGTATTTCTCAGAGAGGCGATTTTTTTCCCCCCCTTTCTTTCGTTCTTACTGGTTTATCATTTGTGCCTTTGTCATTTTGTTCCTTCTTCTTCTTCTCTTCTCAGCCTCTTCACAATGAATCTTCATTTTCCCTCTGACACACTTGTATCTAAATTTCCTTATTTCCTGCCTTTTTTTATTTATATCTGTTGCCTGGTGATTTGATCATGCTGTGGAATACAGGATTAGCAATCTCCGTGTCCTTGGGTACTGCTCAAGGACACCTGTTCGGCAAAGCGCCGTTTTCTTCCCCATTTTAACCCCTTCCAGCGTGGCCGTGCGTGTGTAACGGCAATAAATGACAATACCTTTACATATCTCCGGCGGTGCATTAGCAGGACGTTGTAATCTTCATTCTTCAACAGCTGGCGTGGCCCTTTCTAAGAAGCTTACATGGGAATCTGAAGAATGTGACTCGGGGAAAAAAAAAAAAATATTAATACGTACTCTTTGAACTTTGCAAATAGTTCTGCAGCTGTTCCTGTAGAGATAGCTGAGACTTTGGTGGAGAGTGAAATGCTAATTCAGGCATTATCATCAAATGGGGTACCTGTCGCAGTAAGCCGCCCGCAGCTCCGGGTCCCCGCTCGAGGCTCGCAGAATCCCGTGCCTCGGTGTTATTTTTTTTCATTAGCAGCTATAGACCAGCGTTCAGAGCGTTATCCAGCGAGGTTGCTCTCTGGTTTGACAGAAATTAGAAGAATCTGAGCACTAGATTGGAACAAACTCTGCTAATTCCCTAGGAAGGATTTTTTCCCCGGCACGAACGCAGTGCTCACAGCCTGGTCCCAGCTCGTGCCGCCCGGCAGGGCTGCGGGGTCCCCTCCTCCCACGGGGCCACCAGCCCTCCTGCGGGCAGTCGCTGCTCCGGAGCAGGTGACACCCAGCCCTGGGTGCATCGGGGGGATTTCATTTGGGTGATAAGCCTGGAAACTCTCCGGAGCTTGTTGAGAAGTCACCGGCGGGATTTGCTCTTCTCTGCCGTGTTCTCATATTCCCTCTCTGAGCGCCTTCCCATCGACCACTGTATTTTGGGGGAAGAGGATGTTGGCGTGGAGCCTGGTGATGATGGAGCACGGGAACACTGCCAAGCTGGCAGTTGCAGATGTCTCTAGAACCTGCTTCTTTTTGCTAGGAAATCCAGCAACAGATTCAAAGCATTGGGTCGATGTTTCCCTAGACCCTGGCAACCCAGAGCAGCGGCATCAAGGAGTTCCTGAGCGATCTGCTGAGTGAGCCTCAGGCTAAACCAGGGCTTCCCATCCTAAGGGAGCAGAAGCAAAGTCGGACAAAATCAGCATTTCCAGTTGAGTTTATGAGTCTGGGGACTCAGTGGGGACACAAAGGTACTGGAGATGAGTTCTTGCTCGCGACGTGCTTCGCCACAACCAGTTCAGTAGAGCTAAGTGACTGCGTGGCCAAATGCACGTGTGATTTTCCCGTACAAATGCACAGCCTGGAGAATAACACAGCGTTCACACTCCAGGGATAAATTACCCAGCAGAAAAATTACTCGCTGAGCAGAAAATAATAGATCACCCACCTAATCAGATCCATCTGCTCATTGAACCTGATACATCACCTGGTGACAGGACGGTGCATGTATCTGCGGTGGGACAGAGGCACCTCGGGCCAGCTGTAAAGCTGTATTGCAGCAGAGCCGTCCCAGGGGAGCCGCGTGCAGGAGGTGCTGCCTGGCGGCGTGGCCGTCACGCTGCCCCGTTCCAGCATTGTACGGAGCTGTCAGCGGTGGGGCCACCACTGGTCGCACTTTCCTGCTGCTGCCCCAAAGCCCTGGCAGTGAGGGGCTGGAAGGGTCCAACCAGTTGCCCTGGCCTGGAAGGAGGTTTCAGCATCTTCTGAGCGTCAAGGAAAGCCATGTACCGGAGAAGGATGAAAGCACCGATCCCAAACAAGGTTCCAAGAAAGGCCTGGTGGAGACCAGGATAATGATCAGGAAGATGTGAAGGGCAGAACTGCTGTTAAAAGCAGCTCCAAGAGTGTGACTTCTCTTCTTGGAGAGCAAAATCAGAAGTGTGGAAGATGCACGTTGTGTGCTTTTCATCCTCCGTGGAGGTTAGGGGTTGGATTGGTCACCCTCCTCCTCTACTTCATTTTGGAGTCTTCTGTGGGTTGTCCTGCAAATACACGTGTTCTCACATGGAGCGGTAGATGGCTTACACCCAGGTGGCACAATGAAGTCAAGGCAGAGGAAAGCAGGACTCTTTCAGGACACTTTAATCAATGGTAATTACTACTTGATTATGGGTTTATTCATTCATTCTCCAAAGGACTGCTTCACAACACTGCATCTCCACCAGGATGAAGGAGGAGCTCTCCCGAAACCAGAGCCTTCCCTTAGCCAGAGCCTTCCATGTAGGTGTCCTCAGGGATGTCAGATGCTCAGCAGCTCCCATGCCGTAGCTGGGAGAGCCTGGGGGAACTGGAGCACTGCTTAACCAGCAGCATCATGGTGGGCATCATTGACAGGTGCCTCCCATGTCCGAGCTTGTTGACCTCAGGACTTAGCAATGCAGACTATAGCCGTTAGACCGAAGGAGATGTGCTGAGATTTACACAGTAGACGGAGCTTTGGTTGGTTGGTTTCAATGGGGGGAGGGACAGAATAAGCCTTCCCCGAGAAGGGAGCAGGAGGGATCCAGAGGGTGCGAGGAGGTGAGGAAGAGCTGGGAAGGAATGACGTGGCCATGTTTGCTATCTGCATTTCCGATGGCCGCGTGGAGGCTGTATGCAAAGAGAGGGTGGTGTGGCAGACACCGCTGCGCAGGGAGGAGGTACTTTCGAGTCATCTGATGAGTAAGCCGTAAGTTATGATGATCCCAAGAGATATCTTGAAGGGAAGTGTATAATAGTTACAAGAAAAACCCTCCAGATTTACAAGCAGAATAAAATCCACATTTATGCATTTGGGGGGGAAAAAAACCCAGTCATGGAATCATAGAAAGGAGGGCAAGGAGAGACTTAAGAGGTCAACCAGCCCATACTGCTGCCTGAAGTCAGGATCATCTCTGCTTAAGCCATTCGTGATGGATGTGTGCCTAATCTGTTCCTAAACCTTCAGTGGTGCAGATTACACATCTCCCCAGGCAATCTCTTCCCGTGCTTAATTATCCTTACTGTTAGGAACGCTTTCCTCTCGCTCAGCCAACATTTCCCTTGTTACAGTCTAAGCCCATTGCCTCTTTCCCTGTCTGCAGCAGCTGCAGAGCATCATTCATTGCCCCCTTCTTTGCTGCGTCACATTTGGAGGCTGTGGCTCCTCTTGGTCTTCTCTCCGAGCTAAGGAAACCGAGTCCTTCAGCCCTCCTCCTGGAGACCTTTGTTGCACTTCCCATCTCTTCTGTCCTGATGGTCTGTCTCATTTTTGAAGCAAAATGCCCCAAACTCCATCTAGGATCGCAGCAGAGACCTCTTCACTGGGGATCAGCGGACCCCTTGATTTTTGGGGAGAGTTTGGGTACTTTTCGGCATTCCCCAGGCTTGGGCAGCAGCGCTTCTGCTGAAGCAGGTGGGCCGGGATGCAGAGGTTACCGGTAGCAGCTACTGCTGTCGTTCAGTGCCTGCGCGACACGGAGCCGCTCGTGGGCGTCAGCGGGGTTTGGAATAATTGTCTTCTCTAATTAACTGGTTATCAAACAAGAACATTTCATTACGGTACAATTACTAGCTGCTTTGCTGAGACACAGAGGTGTCAGGATTACGATCCCAACATATGCTTCTTACAGCTCTGATTTTTTGTTTTCATAATCACTAACCATTTTTGCTCCCCTCCCCCAACCCACCCACTCGCTTAATGACTAATGAATCCTCCTGCTAACGAATAAGGAAAATAAATCAGCGGGCATGGCAGGTTAGAAAGAAAAACATGCAAAATGTTTTGAGGATCCTTAAATCTGATAAATTACTTTGAAATTAAAATCCCTGGGAGAAAATGGGATTTAATTAGAAAGTAACATGGGTTTGTCAACGTTTAAATTAAAATTTTAAAGGTTAGAAATACTGCACTAGAGCTGCCTTTACACAGAGGATTCGTGAGAAGTTCTGTTCGGATCCGCTCTCCCCGCGTCAGCGCGGCATTGCCCCGGCGGGAGGCTGCGGTGTCGCGGCTCCGCGTCCTCAACGCGGCACCGTGGGGGCTCAGGAAGCCCCCCGCGTGCGGGGCAGGGCTCCGGGAGTCCCGGCGGGAGACCCTTAGGGATGGGGTTTCGCAAAGAGGGCGGTGAGGCCCTGGAAGGGGTTGCCCAGAGAAGCTGTGGGTGCCCCATCATTGGAGATGTTCAAGGCCAGGTTGGACGGGGCTTTGCGCAACCTGATGTGGTGGAAGGTGACCCTGCCCATGGCAGGGGGTTGGACTGGATGAGCTTTGAAGGTCCCTTCCAACCCAAACCACTCAGTGACTCTACGGTCACCACCAGGAACCTTCCGGAGCTGGAGAGAGCATCAGAGGAGCATCACTGGAAGCACCGCCTGGGCTCGCCCTCTTGCCCTTCTCCGTAGCCCTGCTCGTGGCCAGGGCTGGAGCAGGCTTGGCCCCAGCAGCCTGGAGGCTTCTCCTTGGGGCGACCCCCCTCTCCCTCGGCTGCCCCTTCCCAGTCTTGCTGCCCGGCGAGCACTTTCCAAACACGAGCAAGGCACAGCGCCCGCTCGCTGTCCAAGCACGACAAGGACGGATGACGAGTGGAAGAAAAAAAAAGGTGTAGCAGAACAAGCAAGTGATGGAGATGAAGACAGGCACCGAATTTGTTAGTTATTCGTTTATTTGCATTTAGGTTAAGGAAGTCTCATTTACCTGCCCTCTCACTGTCCATAAATGGCAGATTTTTCTCCAGACGAGTGTTCCTAATAATGGAATTTGCCTCCGCGTAGCTGTGAATACTTTGATTTCCCACCGTCCCAGATTTAAAAAAAAAAAAAAGGCAAAAATACTCATTGTACTTTGCTGCTACAGAGGAAAAACATAAATACAGTTTCAATACGTCAGCACCCAGCCCTGCCCTGAGACACAGGAATTCGGCTCTCATTGCCGCGCGGGCGTCGGGCGCCGCATTTAAGCGCATCTGTCGGTGGCGGAGCTGGGGACGCACCGCGCTCCGCTGTGCCGCGAGCGCTGCGGCGGCGGCACCGGGGCGCGGTGAGGGGCCACGGGCGTGAGCGGGGCGAGCACGGTGAGAACCGCAATAGCTTTTATCAGGGGGACAGGTACAGTTTGAAGAAATAGTTGCTTTTCGCAGGCAAACTCTTCTTCAGGCTGACATTTTGAAATGTAATTTTGTTCTGAATGGAGCAAATATAATAATTCCCGAATACCATAAAGCCGAAGACAAACTTAGGAAAACGCTCCATTTCAGAAAATTACCGTCTGAGACCTCCAGTGTGTTAAGTCAAAACGTTTCATTACGGGAGTCTCTCTGATTTAGCAATGAAAATCAGGTTTTCAATCCATTTTTAATAGAATTTATCTGTACTGATTTTAAACTGAAATTCAGATAACTGGATGGTTTAACTGCTGGAAGGTTATTTTCCCTTTGGAGGTCAAGGAGGGAGTCTGGGGCGCTGCCGTGGCCCTGGAAATTTGCAGGGGAAAGGAGCTAACTATCCCCACGAGGCTTCGGCATCGTGATTGTTGAAAGCTGTCGTTGTTTTTAAAGCAGAATTAAATGTATGCAAATCTGTTCTAATTGAAATCAACTTGCGGTGCGCCGCTGGAGGAGGGCTTTGAGTTTCCAGCGCAGGAGAGGGCCGATGAGTATTTTTCTTGGGAGTTTCTGCCTTTTTGCTGAAATTTTTATTCCATTTTAAAATACTCTTCTCGCTCGCTCGGTTTAATCTGTTTAACCCCGCGGGGACTCAGGCTGCTTGAGACAGGCTGGATTACGCCGCTGTTTCTGCATACATGGAGGACCAAACGTTGGGCAGACAGGGACCAGCACTGTGAAACGATCATGAAACATGTCTCATTGCAGGGGCGAGAAGGGAGAATAAACAATAATTCACTCTTACAAAGCTTTATTATTTTTTTTTTCTTGGGGTAGCAAACTCTCCTGATACTTGTTGTTTCCCTGCAAGCCCCGGAGGCGTAAGATTAGGGAAAAAGCTCAGCTTTTATGTGCTGAGAAAGGACTTCTCAGCTGTCAGGACTGTGGAGAAGAGCTGGAGGGTGTTGAGCTCTAAAGGCTTAATAACGGGAATGCCAAGAAAACGAACGAGTAGTTTAGGATTTCTGAATGTCTCGCCACTTTTTAAGCTAGTCCTGTCATTTGGGGATTTTGGCTCTTGTCTTGCTCTTCCAAGAGCCTGGATCACACTCTCCCTCGGCTCCTGTTGGGAAGTGGTTTCATTGAGTTCACCCTATAAAATCAGGCTATGTCTCTTACAGCAGACGTGCATGACGGTATCTGCCAAGGCACGCAGACCGCTTTGGCCTGTGACGCCTCCAAAAATCCCAGCGTGGTCTGATCCAGGGGCTTGATTTGCTTCATTTGGGGTAAATTCCTCTCCAGCAGGAATGAGGTTTTCATGCAGACGTTTTTGCAGGGTGCAGCCGAGCCCAGCAGCACCCTATTCTGCTTTATTCATTGTTATCCGTTCCTTGGTCCTTTCAGGCATACAAGAGGAAAACAGAAGCCGCGAAGAAGGAGTACCTGAAGGCCCTGGCAGCGTACCGGGCCAGCCTCGTCTCCAAGGTACAGCCCGCGCTCGCACGCTCGCTGGACGTGGCAATGCTGAATTAGTTGCAACTCACGGGACTCTCCAGGGAGGAGCAAGTGTATAAGAAACACGGCGTAATGGTGCTATCGGCACCGAGAGCAGTGTTAGCCGCCTTCCCGAGGAGCTACAAGAAATGCTCTGCAGCACGGTTAGGGCGGGCGCCAGGCTGCCTTCTGCCTTTAGCACCCCGAAACGAGACCCTGCCCTGGGTTGTCTTTGTCAGCAGGTGTCACAGCAGGGGCGCAGTGTCCCTGTTGGGGACAAAGGGGTCCCTGCTGCCTGTCCCCACCGCCAGTTCCTCGCCCGGCTCTCGGGGTGCGAGTGCAGCAAGCGAGGGAGCGCCGGCGAGGGCAGGAGGATGAGCCTCACCGGGGGTGACACCAGGGACTGGCCCGAGGGAAGGTGACAGCCCAGCCCTGGGCTCGCCGGCCAGCGCTGGGCAGCAGCCAGGTGCCAGCATCCTGCTCCGGGCACTTGGGCTCTCCCGGCTGCTCAGACCCTGGGTCCCGCTTCTCCCGTGCACACTCAGCCGAGAGCGGGGTTTGTAGGGAGTAAGACCCATCACTGCGGGTTGATGAGCCTGAAGAGCACACACGTGCTTAACACGCTGCTGGCAGGCAAAACCCAGAGAGCCCATTTCGGTGCCTAATAGTGAATTTTCAGGGGATTTCAGGTTCATAGGGGAACTCCTGGTGCTGCAAGGCTGCACCTGGGGTGGCGATGATGGGCCAGGTGCCTGCCCATCCCAGTCCTCCAAACGTGGACACCCGTCCCAGGGGACCTTGCACCTTGCCCTCCTCCATGCCCTCAGAGAGGGGACACAGGCATTTGCTGCTTGTGAATTTGGGGTGGCTCCTGCGGATCTCGTGAGCTTGCTGGCTCAGGAGCACGTGCTGCCCTTGGGTTGTGAGTATGTGTGTGTGGTTGCTTTCCCTTCTAAGCTTCTCCTTGGTACTATACCACACCTTCAGTACTTAATCGTCGCATTCAGCTGCCATGGGAGATAATGTGATGTCCCAAATCAACCGTCATCTGCAGGATCCACGTGATTGTGGTGGTGGGCTGGAAAGGCTCAAAGCCCCTGTACAGATGTGAGCACCGTTAGCTGTCTTAACTTGTAAACAGAGCAGCAGCAAGGACAGAAGAAGGGAATGGAAAGGACTGTTTGGGGGTTTAAAAGCTCTTCTTGGTCCCTCTGGAAAGCTCTGAGGCTCTTGCCTTGAATGCGCCTAGCAGCCGTGTGAGGCAGGTAGCACGGAGGGCATGGAGTCGCCGTGCTCCATGGTTTCTTTTTTTTCCAGTTTCTCCAATGACCAGTTCTTTGCAGAAGAGCAAATTTGTTTTGAGTAAAACAGCACAGTGTGATCCCAGCTGCCGAGTGAGAAAGGATCTGGAGTATCATTACAGAGCCCATCGCAGGACAAAAACCTCATTGTCCAGGCCAGGAAATGTCCTGTTGTTCTTCTCTTTTTCCTGCAGAAATGAGGCCACCATTGTGCTGCACATTGTAGACCCCACCAGGGCTGCAGGAAGGCACGAGATTAGGAAAGCAGAGTTTTTACAGTCCCATTTGTTCTCTATTGGAAGCAAAAGTGATTTTGTCACCCACCTATGTGGACCTGAGCGAGCTGCAGGCGGATGGTTTGCCTCCGCGCCGGTTCATGCCCCTCCGGTGCTCCAGGCTCTGCCGAAGGCACGGTTGAGCTATTGGACTTTAATTTCCCAGATGTGGATACTGCACCCAGCCTGCGGTCACCCAGCGAGCCGCAGGGCTGGGAGCGCGGGTGCTGCCTGGTGGGAGAGGAGCAGGAGCTGCGGGGAGTCCGGGTAGCTTCGTTGGACGGACGGACGTGTGGGGACAGATAACGATGTTTCCTCCCTTCCTTCCTCACCACCCTCCGTTCTGTTTTCCCACAGAGCTCTGCCGACCAGGGGGAGACGAAAAGTGCCCAGAGCAATCCGCCTTCCAAAATGATCCCCCCGAAGCAGCCCATGTACCCGATGCCGCCGCAGGCTTCCTCGCCCTACCCCGGCCTGGGCTCCTTCTTGTCCCCGTCGGACCTGCAGAACTACCGCGGCCACCCCCACCCCAGCCTCCCCAGGACCCTCACCTCCAAACCCATGCTGCCCAGCATCAGTGCCTCCCCGCCGCCCTCCTTCCAGATCAGCCCCCCGCTCCACCAGCAGCTCTCCTTGCACCACCCGCAGAGCTCCCTCCTCAGCCAGCCCCTCAGCATGCAGCAGGTCCCCCAGCAGCCCCTCCTGTCCCCCCCCATGGCACTACAGGTACAGCCACCCATGAACGCCTCGCCTCCCGGGCAGCAGGTGGGTGCTCGGGGGAGAGCGGGTTTGCGGCACGAACCGCACCGTGTTCCCCTCTTCACCGCGGGTCTGCTGGTTTCTGGGTGCTTTGGGGGTGGTGGGTGTCAGTGCTGGTCCCAGGGGTCTCCTGGCCCCATCCACCTGCAGGGCTCGTAGTTTGGGGGTGAGGTTTTCACGAGTGCTGAGCTGGGAGCACGAGCTCCCCCACAAATGGGGCAGATTTGTGCAATGGAGCAATAAAGGCTCTTCCAGCGGGGGAAGCTGCAGGAATTGGGGGTGCCCCTGGTGAAAGCTCCTTGTGCGTGTGGTCCCCCGGCCTTGTCTGGGGGGGAGTCGCTGATGGTTGTCTGAAACGACGGGTTGGACAGTCGGGGAGAAACCCCTCGTGATACTGCTGGGAGAAGGGGGGGCTGTAAGGGCATGGGATGACAGCAGGGATTGGGGCGGGGTGCCAGGAGGAGGAGAAAAAGGATAGAGCGAATGTCACAAACAAAATGTAAAATCAGTATTTTTCAAAAAAAAAAGCCTGGCAATAGGTGAAAAACACTTCTGTGGCAGAGAGCCGAGAGCATGCCGTGTGTGCTTGCATGTATGCTTATACTAACAGCACAGCAGCGAAGCAACGCCTATAGACCCGTGCCACGAGCGTGTCAAACCTGCTGGGGCAAACCTTCCGTGGCTGTGCCCGGGCTCGGCCCGGCAGCGCTCGCGCGGGGAGCCGGCCTGCGGGGTCAGAGGCTTTAAACCCGCTAGTAAGAAAATGTATCTGGAGGGAAAATTGGCTACAGCAAAAGCCATTTCCTATACCTTATGGAGAACTTGCCAGTACCCGAAGGTGGGGATGAGTGGTTTCCAGAGTTTCTCCATCTGGAATATGAACTGGACGAACTGTTCACAGTGGAGGACATATGCTCGGAATTCACAGCTGCTGCCATTTACTTGACGATACTTTTAACTGTAGCATTCCCCCAGCTGGCTGAATAATTTGTGTTTCACGTGTTTACTAGCTATATATCACAAAATTCATACTGTACTTTAGCAATGAACAAAGCTTTCTTTGCCATAATGTGACCTGTTCAGTTTGGGACTAACTTGGAGAAAACAGAAATTGTTCATTTGGGAGCAGATATTGCAGTGGAGGAAAACCAGCGAGAGCAGGGATGTGGAAGCAGTTAGCCCTGAGCATAATAAAAACACAGCACACGTGGGAAGGTCAGATCCTCAATCAGATTTTAATTTCCAACCTGGTCGGGGTGTGCCCAGGAACTTCTCCAGCCCGGTGATTGGGCTTTGGCTCTGCATAAGCAAAAGTGGCTTCTGTCATGCAGTGACAGTCCAGAAATGAGCAGAAAAGGGGATCCTCGTAATCCCTTTAATTGGGGTATTTGTTGTTGCTGAGAGCAGCATTTTGTGAAGATTCATTCCACGTATGTTTGCTAATAAAAAGTTAAATGTAAAAAAAAAAAGAACCAAAAAGCAAAAAATAATAGTGTCCTAATTTGGATGTTTTGGAGAAAGTCATGTTCTTGGTCGGGTAACTACCATGACTCTCCTTTATATACTTTGCCTAATGTTACCTAATTAAGCCAACCCCCAAAAATCGGGAAAGCCAGTCAGCTTCCAGATAAAGCAGTCCCGCGGCATCCTCGTTAAATTGCTGGCGGTGAGAGCCGATGGAGAGCGCATTGCCTGTGTGGATATTCCTTACCCTGTTACTGTACGTGACGATGGGGTAACGTGTTGCCGCAAAGGGAGCTGCACTTGAACTGGAACGATGGGTTCGATTCCCAGACTGCTGGTGCACAGGCTTTCATGGCCGTGCGTCCTCTGCAGCCGCTTCCCACCCCCAAGGAGGGAGGTCCTGAAAAACAAGCCGGGGGAAGAGGAACGTAAGACAGATGGTGCTGCGTTGACTCCTGCCTGCAACACCTCGTGCCCTGCCAGGTCCCGCTGCAGTGGTTTCGGTCCTGGGCTGGGGCTCGCCGCTGGCCCTGGGGCTCCCCCGTGCTCCGCGCTGCCGCGGTTTGGGGGCAATGCACGTAAACGTGTTTCTGCAGTATTATCAGATCTGCTGTTTCTCCTGCTGTATTTACTCCTGTAACCCTTCCTTTCCTTTCCGCCCTGCAGGATTTCTCACATATTTCATCTGAGTTTCAAAACAGTGTTGGACCCCGTTCGCCTGGTGCATCGAACCCTCCGGGAAGCACTGAGTGGGACAGCGACTACCCCAGCAGGGAGTGTGGGATTAACCACTGCAGGCCAGTAGACAAAAGCGGACACTGCTAATGCGCTTGCTATTGTCTGACCCGTGACAGTGTGCAGCAGCTGAGCACCTGCCCTAAAATGTGCAGCAAGCTGGTAGGGTAATTCCGGTCAGTGAAGTTCAAGGTTTTCCCTTCTCTATGAGCTCACTGAAGTGATGCTATGGAAGCAGGTAGCTAAAAAATCACAGGTAATTTCTTCATTGGGCACGAAGAGGTTTCCTTTTTTTGTCTTTCCATCCCATTGGCAATGGAAGAGTTTGACAGGTTTCCTTCTGGAGCAGGACGGGGAAGGCCAGTCTCCCAGGCAGAGTCCCTGGAGGTTTGAGGGTGGCCATAAGCAACGTCCCTCTGTTCCTCAAGTGGTTGCCCTGTCGCTGAGGCCACATCCTCCTCTAGTTATCTCTAGCAATGGGTCCCTCACCGGTCCTGGGGTTTAACCGTGGTAGGGTTCAAAGCTGTATCTGACCCAGAGCTCCAGTCCCTGCACCCTGCAGGAAAAGGCCCCAGACGTCCGCACAGATCTTCCCCCTTGCACCCTACAAGCTTTGGCGTGAACGTGCCAGCACGAAGGTCTGCTCACATTCCCCGGTAAATAAAAACATGGGGATAGTCTGAAAGCTGGGGAACAGCGAGGGTGTGAAAGCCATTTCCAGCCTCTGCCTAATCCGCTGCTCTTGGCTCAGCAGGGACCGTTTGCAGACTATTGTGCTCCGTGAAACGGGCACGTGGTTTGCTGGGAGAGCAGGTAGGGAAGGAGGCTTGGTAGCTTCTGAGCATTGTTTGATTTGCTTGAAGTACTGGAACATAGTGCTTTCACTGGAGATAATAGCAAGCTCCAGCCTTCTCAGAGCCCAGCTCCCGTCTGTGCCAGCAGTGCACTTACAAATGCCGGGCTGGGCACAGACTGTACAGACATTTATTGCTTTCAGGGAAATAAATAACTTGCTGAGCCATTAGAATATCGCTACTATCTGCCTGCCCGAGGGTGCTCAGCTACGTGGATTATTCTGGGTGCTGCCAGCGACCCCTGTGTGCTCCTTCCTGAAGTCTCCGCAGACAACCCAAAAGAAGGAACCTCTCCGGGACTTGATGATAAAAGTCATTTTAGATGCTGTGGGCAAAACACTAAAGCCAATTGGAGGGTTATGGCGCATGGATCCCAATTTCCAGAGGTGCTGAGCAGAGGCAGCTCCCACAAAAATTAGCCCCCCTGGAAATAAGCATTGCTGCTCAGGGGATCAGCAGGGAAAACGCTTGATTCCCTCTGCAAATCCCACTGCCCAGCCCCATGCAGAAAGCTTGGGGCACTCTAGAAACGGGTGAAATGCTCCCGTAGTAGGCAGGAGTGAGCTTTGTGTTGCTAAAACAAGCTCTGTGACATCTGTCTGGAGCGCCGTATTGTAGGCAAAGGGCCCATGCAATTCATGATCAAAGCTCATGCATTTCATGCCTTTGTCACAGCAGAAATATCGAATTTCATGGGTTTATCACAGCTTCCTGGAAAAAAAATCGTTTTAAAGCCAGACAGATTATGCAGAGACTTGCAGATAATTATTAGAGTAGATTATAGCAATGAACCCAGATGGATATGGATCAGTACTGCAGAGAGTGCTTAGTGCACCGAAAAAATGTCGTCGTGTCTGTTACGGAAGGAGCCCATCTCCCGTGACTGGAGACACACGAGCTGCTGGCAGCCCGGCTCCCAGCGCTGGCTTGGTCCCATTTTATTGTAAAGCCTGGCGCGTCAGCGGTGCCGTCACCTCCTGCTCCTGCCAGCCCCTGGTATTTGCTGCCCAAGGGCACGCTCTGCCTCGCTTGTAGCATCCACACATCCGCAGGACTGCAGCCCCGGCGTGTCTCACGGTTACGCTTGCGTCCAGAAAAGAGATGATCTGGTTCTCGTCATCTTCGTGTCCGTTCTGCTTTCTCCAACGTGCGTTGCGCTGATTTGCAGGCGACGCTGGAGGTTACCCTCGGGCTCCTCCGCAGCGCCTTGCCACGAGCTGGGCGCGAGCCGAGTGCCTGCGCGGCCCCGGTACTCAGCAGGGCTTGGGCAAAGCGGTGATGCAGGGAAGGCACGTCTTGTTGGGTTTGATTCATCAGCGCAGTTTTAGGTATGATCGGGAAATCTCTGCATCATGTAATTGCCCATTTCAACCTCAAAACTGCATTCAGCTTGATTGCAATTAAAGCAGCACTCTGAGGAGCAAAATCAGCAACTGGCTGGAAGGAAAAAGGATTATTTTCTGTTGTGATGTGGCTCAGCTGTAGAGCCCCAGATTCCTTGAAGAGAGGATCGTACCAGCCTCCCCAGCACACAGGCAGGCCCGGCTTGCTCTCCGCATTAGGATTTTTATTGATATTTCTTTAGCTTCCAACGTGTGTTGGCAGTGGGTTATCTGGGGTAAAACCTCCCAATCCTACATTTTCTTTTGTGTTTGGCATCCAGACAACTTCTGAAAAGCTAACAAGGTCGCCTTTCTCTCTATCCTTCTCCATCTAATAAGAGAACTGCTGTAGGGTTTTTTTTCCCCAGCCTATCAGTGCTAGTTAAAATGCCATTAAACGACACTTCTTCCCTTATGCCCCTCAAATTCTAGGATCCTGCGAGCAGACACTCCTTAATTCATAAATCAGCCATGTTAGAGAGAATTTTAAATGTTGCTTGGTCCATCCTCTCCTCTTTCTTAATGATTTTGTGCTTACTGACTTCCATCCAATTTTCTGAGCTCTTTCTGGGCGTAAGCCCAAGCTGTCCGAGCCTGCTAGCAAAGACACGGGGCGCATTTCCCAGCTCCTGCTTCGTATACGACTATCACTTCCCACAAGCAATTGCAGGGTACGGTTTCATTGCTTTTTGCCATCACATCACAAACTGCTTACGTAGTCCCCTGTCTCCCTCACCCGACAGCCTTACTCTCGCGCTTGCTCTTTCCCGCTGAATGCCCGTGTTTTGCGGTGACTTGCTCCAAGGGAACTACCTCACCTGGATCCCGGCTGCAGCTTGGTCTACAATTGCTTGCAAATCTTTCTTAATTCCTCGAGGCACCTCACTTGTCTTTTCTGCCCTGTCTTCTGATTGCAGCTCTTTCCATACCAAAGCTGCCTTCAGGGTTGCGTTTACATCTGTCTCCTCGCACTTAGGTATTTTGGTGATAACACCGGACTGGATTCATCTTTCTAGGTCCTTCCTCTCATTTGCAAGGCACGGATTAGGTTCTTTTTGGGTACCATCGTTTAGCAACTTTTCTCCCCTCTTCCCGCTCTCCTTTGGGCTAAAAGCCGGGACGCTCTCAGTTATGCCTTGTCCAGGCGCACAACACCGTGTGCAGCCACTTCATCCAGACACTTACAACCTCGCTAATCCCTGCTAACGATGAAGTCATCCTCTCCAAATGGGGGAATTTTCCAAATCGGGAACTAAATGAGCAGACACTGTGAAAAGGCAAGGATACACCATCGCAAATGCACTTAGTTTGGATTCAATTATTTATGGTAATACTTTGTAATGAACTGGGAGATGTTCTGTAGCATATTTTGTAAAATTAATGAAGTTTTAGTACTGGAATACCTCAGTACTGCTCAGTGGCATTAAATCTTTGCTGAGTGCAGTAGGGAAGACTCTGCATTTTAAATGCAGGTTATAAAATGTGGAGATTAACGAAGTGCAGCCTCTTTTGCGCTCTATCAGAAGACAGCTCTATCAACAACAGCATTACCTTGCTGTCTACTAGTTCCCTATTATTCCACTCCTAAGCACACCCGCACCGGCATCTCCCAAAGCTTTGTAATGTTCTTCACCACCTTTTAAGGCCAAGATGTCTTTACGGAGCCAACGATGTTTCCATCAGGTCTGTGTAGATGATAAAACCCATTCAAACGCCTGGATTTCACAGGCTGCCCAGGGAGGTGGTGGAGTCCCCATCCCTGGAGGGATTCAAAAGACTTTTAGATGAGGCCCTAAGGGATACGATTTAGTGGGGGACTTGGTAATGCTGGGTTAATGGTTGGACCCGATGATCTTGGAGGTCTCTTCCAACCAGAACAATTCTATGATTCTATGATTCTGTAGGTCATCAGCCAGGGGAGAGGGACTTCAGCCACTCCTCTCTCTGCTGTGTCCCAAAAAAAGAGCATCTGGGCTCCCTCGTAGGACACTGCTGATGGCAAGGTAAAAGTGCACGCCTGTCCACGCAGAGGGCTGAAGCACCAGGTGCTGCAGGCAGGGGCAGGAGCGGCGATACCTGCCTGCACCCCTTGCTGTAGAGCCATCCGCGTGCAGGGCGTTTCGGTGGTGTAAGCTGGCTTCCCTCTCCAGCACACACCTGGATCTCTTGAAATCAAAGTCATTGCTACAATAACGTGATCAACTCAGGATCTGGTGGGCCGGGGACGTGCAGAGCACGCAGCCCTGGCTGCTGTCCCACCAGCCCTCCTCCGTAACCTCCTGGGGGTCAGGCAGCACCGCAGTCTTCCTTGGGTTCCTTGTACCTCCCACTGTCTTCATCAGACCCACGGGACAGACCGGCTAATCCTGCTGTCTCAAAGCATTTTCTCCCCTCGCTTCGTGATTATTACTTTTTCTAGTTGTACTTATTTTGGGGGAGTAGGAGCAAGGCACTGAGCAGGTGGTGTCTCCTGCTCCCATGCTCTTCAGCCATCAACTTCTGTAAATCCTCCTGGACACTCACAAACATCTTCAGGCATAAGCCCCTTAATCATATTTTTGAGATCCCCTGCTCCTTATGCAGTGTCCGAGTGACACATTTTAATCACAGAATCATAGAACACCAGCTTGAAAGGGACCTCAGGGATTATCTGGTCCAACTTTTCTTGGCAAAAGCACAGTCTAGACAAGACGGGCCAGCACCCTGTCCAGCTGAATCTTGAAAGTGTCCAGCATTGGGGAATCCAGCACTTCCCTGCAGAGATTATTCCAATGGCTGATTGGTCTCATGGTGAAAAATCTTCCTCGTGTCCAATCGGAATCTCCCCAGGAGTAACTTGTACCCGTTACCCCTCGTCTTTTCCATGTGACTCCTTCTAAAAAAAAGGAGTCTCCATCTTCTTTGTAGCCACCCTTTAAATACTGGAACATGGTGATAAGGTCTCCCCTAAGTCATCTTTTCTCAAGGCTGGACAATCCCAGCTCTCTCAGCCTTTCCTCATACGGCAGGCTTCCCAGCCCTTGGATCATCTCTGTGGCCCTTCTCTGGCCCCTCTCCAGCCTGGCCACAGCTTTTTTGCATAGCAGGGACCCAAACTGAACACAGTGTTCCAGGCATGGCCTGACAAGTGCTGAGTAGAGTGGGACAATGACTTCTTTATCTCTGCTGGTGATGCCCTTGTTGATGCGACCCAGCACCCTGTGGGCTTGCTTGGCCGCAGCCGCACGCTGTTCGCTCATACGGAGCTGCTTGTCCACCAGGACCCCCAGGTCCCTCTCCACAGAGCTGCTCCCCAGCCAGGGAGATCCCGGCCTGTGCTGCACTCCTGGACTGTGTTTTCCCAGGTGCAAGACCTTACACTTGTGCTTGTTGAACTTCATAAGGTTCTCGTTGGCCCACTCCACCAGCCTGTCCAGGTCTTTCCGCAGGGTGGCTCTCCCTTCCGAAGTGTCCGCTTCCCCACTCGGTTTGGTGTCATCGGCCAACTTCATCAGGGGACACTTGATCCCATCATCCAGATCACTTATGAAGATACTAAACAGCGCTGGGCCCAGTGTCGATCCCGGGGGGGCCCCACGCATCGGCTTCTCTGGGAGGAGGCTGTGGGAAACCATTGAAAGCCTCGGAGAAATCCGGGTGGACAATATCCGCCACTCGCCCTCGCCGGCCGTTCTGGAGCGCCATAAAAACCACGGCGCGGGTGAAGACGGGCGACGCACGTCTCACCTTCTCGCTCTCCTTTCTCTTACAGCATGCTGCCGAGGGACAAGGCGCTCTACCTCACCTAAAGCTCAGCATGTCTTTTCGAGGCGGCTCAGATGAAGGACACTTGAGAGGGTCGATCTTACAGACTACCCGGAGAGGCACCGAGCAAGTCGTACGGACGAGAGAGCTACCACTGCACCTCGTCGCTGGCTTCGTTTCCAGGCTCTGAGAGCAGTTTTCTTTTGTTATTTTTGAACTCTAAAGTCTACTTTCCGTGGAAGCCCCAAAACCTCATAAATCATGAAGGACAAAAAAAAAAAAAAAAATTTAAAAAAATAAAATAAACACAAAACCAACAAAAAAAAATAAACTAAGGACACCATTTTTCTGCTTGCCATCAGCTTAGCTACAGACTATTTTCCTAGTGAACTGCTTTTAGACGCAGCGTAGGCCCGGTCTGGTGTCCTGCAGCCTTAGGCCAGCTCAGTAGGAGGATGCACTCTTTTGACTTGCTAACAGCACTAAACTTTGTGCAAGAAAATGTGAAGTTTGTGTGAATATTGTACATGCAAAGGCCTTGGATGTCTGGCGAAAAAAAAATACAAAAAATAAATAAAAACTATTGCTAGGTAGGTGAGAGGGGGGGAGCAGAAGGCAAAATACGAGAGGAAAAATGTGAAAAAGATCATGAAAATATAATTTGTTGGATAGTTGTAAGTAGTTTACTAAGTGTTTTAGAGCTGTGCTAAAGACATCTTTAAGATTTTTTTGTGAAAAAAATTAGTAGTTTACTTTATAGTAAAAGCATTTTATATTAATTGTAGCACATTTTTTAGTTATACATAGAAGGGAGATGTGTATAAAAAAAACAACAAAAAAAGCCTGCCAAACTTGTTTCTATTATTTGTACAGCAAGAAATGGACAATTTATATCCATGTTGTATGGCATTATTATATTTTTTCTGCCATATGTCCATCTATTTAAAAATTGCTGACAATGATTTTTGTCTATTTATGAAAAATTAGAGAGCATAAGGTGCATTTTTGGGTTTTTTTTATTTTTTATTTTGTTTGACGGTGCTGCTTTCGCAGCACCTGGCACATTTGGTTCACAATGCTTATCTTACCTTTCTTTATAATAAAACATATGAAAAGTAGAACTGAACCAGTCTCTCCTTATTCCGGCGGCACACCCTGGAAACGCCGCAGCCGGAGAGGTCCCTGCCTTGTCCTTGTCCTCCTCAGCGCTCCCATCCCTCGCTCCTCTCCCATCACACCCTCCCTTGCTTTCTCCTCCTCCCTCCTTGCTCTGGGCCAGTTTTACTTAATTAAATGTATGTAAAGCCATCACTGGGCAATGGCAGACAAACATCCGTCTTTCATTTTCTTGGACAATGCCACCTCTACCCTCGGCGGAGGGTACTTTCCTTTCGGAAGCGATAACGTGCTGCCCCGTGCATTTGCTGACCAAGCTCTCCCATGCCCCAGCCCTACCAACCCTGGGGCAGACAGAGAATGTCCTCCCAGACGTGGGGGTCACCCAGCTGCCTGGTGGCCACCAGCAGATGCCCCGTTCCAGCTTTTCCTAGGAAGCGTGGATGAGGAGGATACGAAAAGGATGGAAAATTCAAATGGCGTAAGGATGGAACTGGCATTTCCATCCTTCCGTAGCAAGGGTGGAAAACTCAAATGGCATAAAAAATAACACGATGTGAAATTTCACACCCTGGGCCACCTGCCTGGAGGAAACCTGTTAATTAATGTACCATTTCAAGCCCATTCATAGACACAGCTTAGCCGTAGGAGTCTCACCACGTTGTGTCACTAGCACACAAGTTACTGTCATTTAGATAAGGCCCAGTTTCTTCCAGTGTGCATTTAAATGGGAAAAGGTGGAGCTGGGGCATGTTTGTTTCTCATGGGGCATCAGGTCTCGTTCAGGTCCAAAGGCCGCAGCAAAGATCCAAGTTTTGCCCTCTGTGATGAAAGTGGCCTTAATATTTATGTTCTCCAACAACTTGAAATACCTCTTTTAAGCTTTCAGACCATTTTAATAAACCAGAGAAGAGCTCACTCTTCAGAGTTAAGGGGGGTTTCGATGAAGTAAACGGTCATTTCCATCGCCTAATGGTTTTACATGTGCTACAAGAACTTGGTGCCGTGCCCATTGCACTAAGTCCTCATCAGAGTACCAAGCCCCAGCTCTTGCTGGCCCGCTGGCCAAGGAATGCGTGGTGGGAGTTGTCCTGCTCTGTCCTCTGGTTGACCCCTGCGGTAGCGTCATCCCACACACCCCATGGCACGTCCGACAAGACCCACCCCAACCACCCCCCTTTGCCACCGGGAAGCTGCCATCTCTGGCCCCGATGGGGCGATGGGGAAGACCTTCGGAGAGGGAGCGGTTTGGGGCACGGTGGGCTTGGGCCAAGCAGCGCCCAACAGACCACCCTGGATGCCGGGAGAGGTGGAGGTAACGGCACCATGGAAGGGACGGCAAGTCCCTGGGGCTGCAGGACCCCGCAGAGGCTTGCAGAAACCCAGGTGGGTCAGAAACTCCTCCTGCAACCAGCCTGACATAAAAATCTGTGTTCTCCTCCGCTTCCGAGGCCGTCACGGTGGTATTGCCAGGCGATGGTGTGGCAGCCCTCTCTGCTGAGAACATTTGCTTTCTCGGCATGAGAGAGACATGAAATCAAGACGTAACTCTGTGAATCCACTTTCATTAGAGCAGTTACACTTTTCACCCCAAGCTTCCTGATCTCTGCAAGGATAAACAGAAAAAGTGCCTGTTCCTTGTCCCATTGACCACGGTGACTACATTTTATTCCGGTTATAAGCACAGCAAAATCTCACCAACACAGCACGAGAGCTGCGGAGATGGGCAAGCGAGGAGAGCTGCTGGATAAAGCTACAAATGGGGGACCCTTCCTCGCCGGTGGCCAGCGTAAGGCCGTGCAGCTCCCCTTTTATCTCTGTAATCTTGAGCCATTTGAAAATAAGACATAGAGCATAATAAAACTCCCTGAGCAACACGGCGAGCAGTAACATCGCAGCCCATCTTGGCTAGCATGTGGTGAGCAGATAATTACTCTGCAGTATCAGAGCCAGGAGATTTCTTCCAAATACGCGATTATTAAAATAGAGGGGAGAAAATAGGACATTAAGATGAAAACCTACCTTGAGTTATCGCAGAAGGAGATAGGACTTATTCCACGGAGAGTTTCTGAAATGGTAATTTTTGTGTGTGTGTGGCAGATAAGTGGCCTTGAGACTCTAAAATCACAGGGAAGAGGTTTCCAGCCCTGGGAGGAGGTCTGGAAGAGGTCATCACCGGGAGCATCACCTCACACCAGGTCCCTGTGCTTTGTTCCGAAGGAAAAGCGGCCCCGTGGGCCTGCGCCCCAGCAGGCAGCCCCCGCCTGCGTCGTCTTTGTGTCGCTGTGACGGTGGTTTTGAAGACGTTGGAAAGCCTCCACCAAGAGGGTCTCCTCTATTCGTGGTACCTCGCCAATTTAGGATTAGCCATGCAAAGCAATAACCATGCTTTTAGCGACTTTCTAGGCGTCCTCCCCACATTTCTGCAGGGCTGCCGCTGCTTATCTGCGGGCGGGCGATGGCGAAGGGCTGGGGGCTGCCGTGGGGCGGCCGTGCAGGGCACAGCGACCCTTCTCCAGCCGCGGGGATGCGGGAGCTGCCGCGGGGATGCAGGGGAGTTGGCTATTACAGAGCCCGGGGCGTTAATGAGAAATTGTGAGACGTTCCAGACCACTTTAATCCCTACTAATCTCTAAATTTGCATGATGGCAGCTGTGCTTAAACGGTGTTCCAGCTGTTGGCTAATTGTCCCGGGCCTGGAATTGCTCCAGGGAAGCAACTGGGAGCCGAGCCTCCCATCCACTGTCATGGCTGGCTCACGAAACGAGTCCGATCCCCAGGAACGGGTTCGGCCCCAGCCCCGCGGGCAGGCGAGGGCGAGCACCCGGGGGCAAGGGGCCGGGCAGCAACGGCGGGGCCGGGTGAGCCTCTCCTCGGTCTGAACCCTTGGTCTATTATCAACATATTAGTAGAAAAGGTGGTAGCTGGGTCTCAAGAAGCCATCCATTGCCCCTCACCCCTCAGGGCAGGGTCAGCTCGTCCTAAACCCTCCCTGTGTGCCTAACCTCCCTTTAAAAACCTTTACATTCCAGGCAGATATAACCTAAATCCCTCTCCCTACAAAGCAAATCCCTTACTTTTGAACATGGGGAAGAACTTATTGCTTTCCTTGTTGCGGCAGTTTTTTCCATATTTGAAGAAGGACACGGGCTCCCCCCACCTCCTCTCCTCCCGCCTGAGCAGGTGCAATTGCTCCATGAGGTCGTGCTCCCGGGCAGGACGACCTGCTGTGCTTCCACTTTGTCATCGACCACCGGCCTGTTCCT
This sequence comes from Phoenicopterus ruber ruber, assembly GCA_009819775.1. NCBI lineage: Eukaryota > Metazoa > Chordata > Aves > Phoenicopteriformes > Phoenicopteridae > Phoenicopterus > Phoenicopterus ruber. The sequence continues at coordinate 3,959,544 of CM020230.1, read as the reverse complement.
CGGAAGGCTCCAAACCAGCTCCGGGGCAGGGGCTCGCAGGGCAGGCGCTCGCCGGCGCCGCGGGGAGGCAGGGCCCGGGCACGTGCTAATGATGGAGACGGAAGTTAAGAGGCACGGGCAGGGAGAGACCCGGCTAATTGACTTGGGTTTATGAAGACGTAATTAGCAGCGCTGTAGGATGTAATGGGGAGTTTAACAAATCTCATCAGCGGAGTCTCGGCGGTGTTAACCCTGCGAGCGCAGGGACTCAGCCCTCCAGGCTAGCCCACGCAGCCCTGGTCGGGATGGGGTGCCTCTGGATGGCAACACCCAGCTCGCACAGAAACAGGGATACCGCCGGCATCCCACCAGCATCCCATCCCATGGGGACACAGACTCCCGCACGCCCGGGGTGTCCCATGGGCTGGTGCTGTGCAGAAAGCGCCTGGGCTGTGCCCGTGGTTTCGCCTTGGGCACCTCCCCGAGCTGCGCCCGCAGCACAGGGCCATGGCCACGAATGCCCCAGCAGCGCTGGGAGGACAGTTTGTCTTTGTTACGTCTGTGTTATTGTTATTAAGATGATGGAGTGGAAGGAAAAACAGTCCTGACAAGCAATATTGGAAACTTTACGCAAGAAGGATCAAAGGAAAGGACTTCATCTGACAAATCCCAGGTCCCTGACAACTGCGGCACGTGCTAGGAGCAGAAGTCTTGTGCCAGCCCCGGTGAGGTCCTTGTCCCCCACCGAGGGCAGCTTTGCACCTCAGTGAGTGTCCCCCTTCCCCAAAGGTCCCATCAGGGCTAGGGCTGCTGTGCGGGGCCGGTGGTGAGAGTGGGGGTCCTCCCTGGGCTCCTGCTGGAAGCAGAGTAGTCAGACCTGGAGCGAGTCCCTGGTGAAGGAAACGTGTAACAGCGCTGGGACGCAGCTCCTGGGACAGCCCCCACGTACAGCGCTGGGACCCCCAGCTCGGGCTCAGCAGTGCCGTGCAACCAGGCAAAGAGGTTGTACGTCAGATGCAGCTCATCGCCCCAGACATACCTGTGCTTCACAAAGGCGGTGGCCACCACCACATACTCCCACCGGTGTCATGACCCAGCCCATTGGCGCAGGCAGGGGGTCGATGGGGACCTCGCTGTCCGTGCGAGTGGCCGAGGTAGGTGGGATTTGAGCCCCGTCGGCAGGACCTGCTGCGCTTTGCCTGCCCTCTGCCCACCGCGTGACGGAAAGGCTCCACCCGTCAAGCAAACACGACATGACGCAGCTTTGCCATCTTCCTGAGGACAGAAGGGCCCAGAAGAGAGCCGTGACCTTGCGGCGATGAACCATAGTCAGTTTGCTGCCATTTTGCACGCCCCGCTCTGCAGCGGGAGGTTTGCGTGGCCTGGTTCAAAGTGCTCAGCATCACCTGCGCAGGTGATCACACAGTGCAGAGTGCAGGCAAAGCACTTACTCCGATACATGAGGAGTGCAAAATTATTGGTTTGAACAATGATTTTCGACAAAGAGAGATGAGAGGAATAACAATTCTTCTGGATGAAATACTGTGCTGGCCAGAAGGGTAATTTAGAGTCAGATTTGCGATCGGATGTTTTATCACTGTATCCTCAACTCTTCTTGACTTTCAACTGCAACTTGATAAATCAGCATAATACCTGGCACAGTAATTGCTGTAGATTTTATTCCTAGTGGGGTTACTTTATTACACTGCAAGCACATTACAGAGCTTTTTGTTGCTCTGCCATTATTATTTGTGGGGACAGAAGCTCAAATAACGCAGAACTTTCCAGGTGGGTATTTTTGCAGATGATACTGGTGAGCTCGTGCGCAGGTATTTGTGCAGCTGAATGCCGTGTTGTGCTCAGCCTCCCTGTCCCAGCACCTCCATGGCTCCTGCCAACCCACTGCTTTGCTCTTCTGCCTGTGTTTATGCTCCCGCCATGGCTCCAAGACAGCAAAGGGCTGGGAACCCCCCAGGGAGCCTCTGCCCGGGATGGTTATTAACTTCCCTAGGCAGTGCGTTACCTGTTGCTCCTCACTTGCTTGAGCAGGATGACCAAGTTTCCAAGAGCCACAAGAGATGCTGTGGAGCTGTGTGCTCTTCTGCCCCCCCCAGCCAGGTCCCTGTGGGAGGTGGGCAGACGCTGCTCACCACCCCACACCCCCTTGGCTCCGAACGCCTTGGGTCTGAAAGTCCCCAACCCCGCTCCTTGCCAAGGTCCCCAGGGTCTTCCTGCCCCTGCCAGAGCGGACCCCCCTTCCCTCCTGCCCTGACTCCCTCACCACACCACGACTCGGACCCCCCCATTCCCACAGCCCAGAGGTGCCCCCAGCCCGCCCAGCATCCAGCCACCAGCACCGCGCCTCTGCCACCGCGGGTCCGCAGTGGTTGTGGCCGCAGTGGCTGGAGACATCTCGTACAGCTTTGGGATGAGGATAAACAAGAAGGTAATGCAAGGAAAGGCCAAGCCCTGGCCCATCTGCATCATGGCCTGACGGTGTGATAGCAGCTTTGTGCCCTGCCTCATCTGTCACTCCAGCACCGACTGCAAACTCACCCACAGAGAAGGATCACAGGGGACGAATACATCCCTCGGTGGGATCCTGAACATCCCCACGGTCACCTGGCACATCCTCATCCCTCATCTCCCAGCAGCCTCACCCAGAGACAGGAGCAAGGGCCAGGAGGTGCTGCAGGGCTGTCCCTCCCCATGGCCTCGCTTTTAAGGTCAGCCAGGCCGGGCACCAGCCACTGACGGCACTCAGTCACGGCCGTATCGTGCGATTCCTCGGCCTGCAATCACATGAAAATTTTATTATGAATGAAGCCTCTTGCACTGCAAGTCTGTGGGAAAGAGTAACACTTTTACTGCTCTTCAGTATGTAATTAATGTACGTTTCATTGCTTTCCAGATGAATTTCTGGTCACAGGAGATAGTTATGACTATAAAATGACAGTTACTTTTGATGGGATAAAGACTATAGGTCAGTGTCTTCTGCGAAGCGGAGAGAGGCCACACGCACGTGCCTTGTGCCGCCTGTCTCCCGTGGGGCTGGTGCTTGTGAAGGGAAGGCAGACGGCGAGCGCAGCCGCCCGGGCCCGGCAGGGAGATCCAGGCACGGCAGCAATACCCCGCTAATAGCAATCCTGAGGTTTGAAGTGGTTGACAGGATCAGCTTGAAGAAAATGAGCAGAAAAAGCCCACCTGTTAGAGGCACCACCGGTCTGCTGAGAATTTAACAGCAGAAAAATAGCCGGACTGCAGAGCCTGACATGGATCTGTCCTAAAGGGTCTTCTGGAGTTTGACATGTCCTCGTCCTCTTCTTGCACCTATCTGCCCCGTGGCTCAGCACCCCTGCCCCGCAGCACCCGCGCCGCTGGGACACCATTCAGCTGGGCAGCTACTGGGGTTGTTCTGCTCCTCAACCCCCTCTGTGGCTCCCGACAAAGAGGAAAACAAAAAATGCCACTAAAAATAGCAGAAAATCCATAAGGCCTGTTGGTCTCTAAGAAATATCCAGGCAGAAATGGCAATTCCCCTCTAGATTCTCTCCTGATCACCCACGGGCTGGTCGTGTCTCACCGTAGTCACGTCTGGGGGATATGGCTCCCTCCATCACAGAGTCACAGGATGGTGGGGGTTGGAAGGGACCTCTGGAGACCACCCAGCCCAGCCCCTGCCAGAGCAGGGTCACCCAGCGCAGGCTGCACAGGGCCGCGTCCAGGCGGGTTGGAATCTCTCCAGAGAAGGAGACTCCACACCCTCCCTGGGCAGCCTGGGCCAGGGCTTCGGCACCTCACAGCAAAGTTTTTCCTCATGTTCAGGCGGAACTTCCCATGTTCCAGTTTGTGCCCGTTGCCCCTTGTCCTGGCGCTGGGCACCACTGAGAAGAGTCTGGCCCCGTCCTCTTGACACCCGCCCTGGAGATATTGATAAGCGTTGGTGAGGTCCCCTCTCAGTCTCCTCTTCCTCAGGCTGAACAGCCCCAGCTCCCTCAGCCTTTCCCCGCAGGAGAGATGCTCCAGGCCCTCAGCATCTCTGTACCCTCCGCTGGGCTCTCTCCAGTAGCTCCTCGTCTCTCTTGAACTGGGGAGCCCAGAACTGGACGCAGGACTCCAGATGGGGCCTCACTAGGGCAGAGTAGAGGGGGAGGAGAACCTCCCTCGACCTGTTGGCCACACTCTTCTTGATGCCCCCCAGGATGCCATTGGCCTTTGAGCCACAAGGGCACGTTGCTGGCTCACGGGTAATTTGTTGTCTACCAGGACTCCCAGGTCCTTCTCCGCAGAGCTGCTTTCCAGGAGGTCAACCCCCAACCTGTATCAGTGCCGGGGGTTGTTCCTCCCCAGGTGCAGGACCCTGCACTTGCACGTGTTGAACCTCATGAGGTTCTTCTCTGCCCAACGCTCCAGCCTGTCCAGGTCTCGCTGAATGGCAGCGCAGCCTCTGGTGTATCAGCCAGTCCTCCCAGTTTCGTGTCATCAGCAAACTTCCATCCCCGATTCCAACCTGCACTTCAGTCCTACGGGGACCACCAGGATCACAGGTTGCACCCTACATCTGATGGGAGCAAGAGCGAGCAAGGCGGGCTGGCCAGAGAGAGCCACGTGGGCTTTCAGACCCGTCTCTGCTGCAGTGGTTCCACGCAACATCCCTTCGCGCTCCGTGCGGCGCCGGCAGTGGGAATCTGGCAGCTGGCCGCCGCAAGCCAGGCTGCCTCTCCGGGGCACGCGTGGAACATGCAATCATCTCTGTTTCCTGATTAGGAGCTTGTAACTCCCGCAATGAAGAGGAGGGCTGGAAGAAGTCCCAGGGATTTGGGATTTCTCCAGGAGACAGAATGGCTTGGGGGAAGTTAGCAGAGAAACAGGATAAAGGCATTTCAGAACATATTGAACCTTTTTTCTTTTTCTGGAACACACAGACATTCGCTAGATACCGTCTCCGGAAGCACTACACTGCGAGTAGATTTATTGGCTTGGAGCACAGTTTATACTAAATTTTTTCTCTAGCAATTTACACAAAATATTTCTGTAGTTATGCGGGGAGTTTTTATAATTAGAGCCTTATTTGACTGCTTTAATTGTGGCTGGTCTTTTGGCAGAGGGCTTGAGTAGTCCTACCCTTTCGAGGGCTCGGGCTGTCTCCCGCTCACCTGAGTGACTGGGGGATACAGAGGAAAAAAGGCCACAAGCAATCCCCGTTTCCCTCCCAGCACTCTGGAAACGGCACACGGAGAGGCTCTTTCAGCTTCTAAAATTGTCAAAGGAAAAAGGTGGGACAGGATGGACCTGAAGGCCTTTTCCACCCTCAAAACACATCTCCTGGGAGTTTCTCGCATCATCTCGGTCACGGAGTGAGCGCCGTGAAGGACCACAGCTTTGCTGCCCTCCCTAGGGAGAGCCAGCCTGCAAAGAGAGGCTGAACCAGTAAGGCCTGGAGCAAGTCACGCTAATTGCCCTGACGATGGGCAAAACGAGCCCCAGCCCCTCAACGGCCCCGCTCGCCGCTGTCGCCCAGGTGGGCAAGTCCCGGCTTCCCCGCTGGAGCTTCAGCAGGGCTCAGAGGGGAGCTGGCTCCCTCCCAGGGCTGTCCCCTCCCCTGGCACCAAAGTGCTGCCTCAAATCAGGCAGAAAAAAAACCCGCCCACAAAAACTCCCCAAATTTTGGGGGGGTGTTTCTGCCAAAACACCGTGGGCAGTAGGGCCTCGCTCGGTAGTTGGTAATTCCACTGGAAACATTCACAGACCAAAGCCTACATCAGGTCTGGGGCTCCAAATATCAAGAGAAGAAATAGCTAAGCATCTTATTTTGAATAATTGAAAAGCGATCTGAAGTCATGATGCAAAACAAATGCACAGTTCTCATTTTACAGATTAGAAAATTTTGATTTCTTAAACCCCTTCAGCAATTCAGACTCTCAATCAAGAGTTTCATGTTTCTGCGTTGTTTTTTTTCTTTGACCCCTTCATAGCACTGAATGCATTAAAGCAAGAAATGCCCAAGAATTGATTTCTTTCCTTTTCTCTGTACTGAAATGTCTCAACACTTCACTTTTTCCTTTTCAAGTTGCCCTTTTTACACAGTTGCAGGCATTATTTAAAGCTATAGAGTTGAAAAGACTCAAAAACCTGGAGAAAATAAGTCTCCTCTTCCCTATAAACATTTGCCATCCATCCCTTTGTGTTCTCATTTTTGGCACAGAGGGAGTGAAAGAGAGAAATGAGAGAGAAGGGAGGAACTGGAGACATGAATAATTTCTTCTTTCTCAAAACCCAAACTGAAAAGTGAATACAGAATGAGACATAAACTTTAATTTTTTTTCTTTCATCTAGAAATTTCCCATGAAAAGATAATAATGCACCCCCACCGCCTCCTTCTCTTGAGTTCCTCCGACACCAAACCCTTTCCCTCGCGGCGTGGGCGGGAAGGCGGGGGCTGCAGAGCCTCCCAGGAGCCACCGCCAGCCCTTTGGGCGCCTCTTCTTCTGGCTTTGCCCAGACAGAGCACCCTGGAGACACGGTCTCTGCAGGATGCCCCAGGTAGGGCAGCCACGCCAATAATCAGTCGGGCTCTATAAGAGTGGAGTGAGCACAAAATGGGTCGCTTGGATGTTCTCCTTGGGGAAGCTGTTGCTTCATTAGAGTGAACTGTGCAATATTGCCTTCTGTAGGTGGAAGTAGCCCTGTTCTGCTTGAGGTCAGACCAGAAAGATGACTTTCTGTAGGCCGTAACATGGCGGAGCCTCAACCTACCTGCAAGTTCAGCTCCGACACCCCTTACTGGGTTCGGTAAGAGCAGCCAGCCCGCTGACGTGCCTGCATGGTTTAGCACAGATAAAAGCAGAGAGGATCTTAGCTGGTACGAAGCTGTTGTGGTTTAACCCCAGCCGGTAACCAAATACCACGCAGCCACTCGTTCACTCCCCCCGCCCCGGTGGGGTGGGGAGGAGAATCAGGGGTTGAGATAAAAACAGTTCACCAGGACAGCAAAGAAGAAGATAAAAATATATTAATAATAATAATAATTTAAAAATACAAGGATTATAGAATATCTAAAAGGAACGATGCACAATTTCTCACCACCCGACGGCTGACACAGCCCGTCCCGAGCAGCAGGCAGGGAACAGGGATATTCCCCGGCAGCAAGAGCAGAACAGCAAGTTCCAGAGAGAGCGAGCGAGGGAACGAACAGCTGAACAAACGAAAAGGCCCAAACGAACAAAAAGAGGGAAAAATAAGGGAAAAAGAAGGGAACTGGCCCACTGGCTGACCCCCACTTATCCCGGCCATGCCGTCTCTGGTATGGAACACTCTCTTTGGCCAGTTTGGATCAACTATCCTGTCTCTGCCCCTCCCAAGTTTTTGCACCTGTACATGAGCAAAACCTGGGAAACTGCAAAATGTCCTTGATCATTTAGCAGCAACCAGCACCATCAGTGTATTATCACCGTTCTTCTCACACTAAATCCAAAACACAGGAGCTGCTGGAGACAAAACTAGCTCCGTCCCAGCCGAAACAGAGGCGTAACTGCAGCACTGGTCTCAGCACACCCTGCGATAAGCGTGCAGGAGCCATCAGCAGATGCTGTCCAGACTCCACGAGCCTGTCTGTCCTTGGGTCATGCTCATGCTTACTCCATAGTTAGCCCCCCTGACTGCTTGGGCTGCTCCCTAAAGCCCAGAACTTCATGCCTCAGGGTATAATGACCCGGCCCGAGCACAGCAAGCCTGTTTCAAAATGCCGTGCAAGGAGCAATGATCCTTCAGGGCTTCTGGTGAGTTCAGCCCAAGTCAGCTTGAAGCTGGAGCATGGTAACTTTTGAGCACCCTGGTTTTTAAACCACCAGCTTCGCACCAAGCCAAACCACCCCCAGCGCCGGTGGGCACAGACGCCAAAGTTGGGGTTCATTCATGTGCTCAGGAGGTAGGTCAACCCACGGTCAACTGCCAAAATGCAGCAGTGTTTACAGCAGCATCTGCCACTGCAGGGCTTGGTTTCACGGCCGTGTTCTGGGTCCTTGCACAAGCACCGCTCAGCATCAGCTCATCCCGGCGCGCAAGGCAGGCCACGGGCATCAGATGCCGCATGGCCTGATACTGAGAACAGCAGAGCACACAGAGTTGAGCTGCTGAAGCTCCCCGGTGCATTTCTGCACAAGATTTTAAGAAAACCAGTCCATTTTGGGAACAGAAAGAGTTTGCCTTTGCAAACTGGCAGCTGGGCTGGCAGCTCTGCTCAATTCTGTGTCCCCAAAACCTACCATGAAGGGGGCCGGCGTGGTGATGGTACCATTAGGTACCATCAGGGTTAAAAAGGGCTTGGAGACACTCATGGACAACAGCCCCGCAAGCGAAGACTGGAAGGAACGGAGGCATTGGCACATCCATGCTCAGTGCCGCAGCTGCAGGTGCCGGTGGAGTGCAGGGGGAACGGACTGGAGGGTACGGCCAGGCCCGTGTGCTCTCCCACAACAGCATCTCCCAGCATCTCCCAGCACTGCTTCTGGAGACATGGACCATCTCTCTGACCCCATACAGCACGGGGTATCAGTCACAGAGAAGTACAGCGGTGCTCCGAGCTCCCTTGAAGCCCTGCCTTGTCTTATCAGGACCTAAGGATTTGCCCTAGGATAACCTCCAAATATATTAAAGAACAAATTCCCATTAAAAGCTGCCTGTCTGGGAACTGGCTTGGCCTTCCCCGGTGCCTCCATCTCAGAGGTGCAAGGGAACTGTTTGGCTGTGAGAAACAAACCTGAGCAAAGGTTTTCCTCGAAGCCGGATGATATCGTGCGTGCCTGAACTGCCGGTGCTCAGCTGGCGGTTCCTGGAGAGCCACAGGAGCCTTCTGTTCATGCAGCTTTTCGCTATTCTTCCTAATTATAATGTTTTAGGCATGAAATATGCTCTGGGGTTTGGAGCAGCAGTGAGTATAATCTACTGCCAACATGCCTTTGAACGCACACAGAGCGCAGTGGGGCAGGGCTGGGGGACACGCAGGGCAGGGCTGTCACCCCACCTCGCAGGCAGCTTCGGGGCACACAGCCCGCACGGTCACCGTATGTTTTATCCCTGTATCTCTTCATTGCTCGGGGCAGGGTGGTGAAGGGGTAAAACAGCATTTCAGAACCCCATTACTGGATGTGTGGAGGCCTCAGTGCACCTGGTATCACAACAGCATGGTTTGTTGTGTGTCTCTGAAGCGTCCTCCTCAAAGCAAAGTTTGTCTCTGTGGTCCCCTTGAGCCGCTCCACCCTGCGCGTAAGGAGCTCTCACAGGTGCCTCGCAAACTCCTCTGGGTTTTCATAAAGACAAGGCCAAAAAAATGAGCTGAATGCATCTCCCAGGGTTCGACCATACATGACTGTCTGCAAACCCTGTTTTGCACAGCAGCGGTTCGGCGGTGCTGCTCGTGCTCTGCTCTCCCAGCCCCCAAAACACAACTTACCGTGGCCCAGGCAGCCACCACGCAGTTACACTCACTTTTGTGCTGGATTTACACCTGGGTGAAAACAAAACTTTTAGTCTTCCCGTGCAGCAGTCCTGGTCCAGTGGCGGTCCCTGTCCTGCAGTGGCCCTTGACCTGTGGTGGCCCTTGTCCCGTGGTGGCCCTTGTCCTGCAGCATCCCACATCCCTGTCCCGCCGCAGGAGCCAGGGCTGCAGGACAGCATTGCCGCACTGTGCAGGACAAGGTGCTCCCTGCACCCAGGGCCACGCTCAGCGCCCACCCCAGCTGGTGCAGGGGGCTCACACGTGCCCACCCCTCCTGCTCTTCATGGCTCTTCCTTTCCCCCTTGCAAGCCTGGCATTTTATCAGTCCAGCCCCAAAGCCACACTGGCGTGAGGCTGTCGGGTGCTGCAGCAGAGGATCGGCTCAGCTGGCCACCTCGGAGCTGCTGGGCATGGAGACAGGCGCCTGGGGACTCATTTTTGAGACACCTCAAGGGGCAGCAAGATGGGCAGGTCCCAGTTTATTCCCTTCTCTGGGAGCAGACCGCACTGGGTAGTCAGGCTCCGAGACAGCAGGTGGGATGCAGGACACGGATCGCTCTGCCCACAGACACACACCCAAGCCAGGGGACCTTGGCTGGCTCATGGAGGAATTCCTGATTTTTCCCTGGATTTTCCCACCAGCGCCAAAGCGACGGGCTGTGCCTGCCGGGAGGCGTCTCCCCTGCCTTCTGCGTGGGCGCCGGCAGCCTCGGCGTTCTCCTCCAGCAACGCTGCTGCTCTTGCTCACTTTAGCACCCTTAGTCCAAAACCCCCAAGGCAGAGCAGGACCTGGGTGCTACATGGAGCACCCTCCTCCCAGCCTTGCTGCCCTAGAATGGGGGATCCAGCCCCTCTCCCTCCGCAAACACAGAGCCGGGACGGAGACGGCCCAACAACAACTGGGGGGAGGAGAAGAGCCATTCAAACACTTGAAAAAAGCTCTTCGCTAAAATAAATGCTGGTGAGAACACAGCGAGGAGCTCCCAGAAGCAGAAGGACCCCATGCCACAAGCTTTGGGCTGCTGGGGCCGGCTGCTGGGGCTGCAGGAAAGGCAGTGAGGGATGCGATGACCAAAAAAGGCTGGAGAAGATCAGGGGCTCGACCGAGTGCCGCCGTTTCGGGGTGAGCACCACGTCACCCCAGCCCCGGTTATGCAAGCGGCAGGACAGAGGTTTCCGGTGATATTTGCAGGGGGAGGTGGAGCCCCCGAGGCGCAGAAGTCCACCTCCCCCCGCAGACCTTTCCACTCGCCGTTTGACGGCGTTTGCTTCTCAGTTTATTATCTTGTGGTTTGAAACAATACAGGAAGGATGTAGGTGTTTGCAAGAAGAAAGAGAAAGAGGAGGGGAAGGGAGGAGGGCTCGCCAGCCGCTGCCGGGCTCCTCGGCGGGTGTCACTTGCTGGAAACTGCTCACCCACGCACGTTATTAAAGGTGATGAAATTAATTTGGGGGAGAACAGAGTAGAAAAGGGTCAAGTTCCCACCAGAGCTGGACTAGGAGGGGCTAAGATGCTTTCATGAGTACCCTCAACCATGGGCAATGGGTATCCTCCACAGCAGCCCAGGCTGGTTCCTCTTAAAAATCAAAGAGAAGCTACTGATGGGGATGAACGGGGAATGCAGCCGAGACAGGATGAAATTAGGGAACTAGACTAGGAGGATGGGGTGTAGGCAGCCCCCAGCCAACAACCCAAGGACCGTAGGAGGCCCAGCAGTGTGTGGAGAGCTTGGGAAAGGCGCTGCCAGGAGCTCAGGTGCTGCGGGTCAGCCCCCGTGGATTTGCCATGAAACACTTGATCACAGAATCCCAGGATGGTGGGGGTTGGAAGGGACCTCTGGAGACCACCCAGCCCAGCCCCTGCCAGAGCAAGGTCACCCAGCGCAGGCTGCACAGGGCCGCGTCCAGGCGGGTTGGAATCTCTCCAGAGAAGGAGACTCCACACCCTCCCTGGGCAGCCTGGGCCAGGGCTCGGGCACCTCACAGCGAAGAAGTTTTTCCTCGTGTTCAGGCGGAACTTCCCATGTTCCAGTTTGTGCCTGTTACCCCTTGTCCTGTCGCTGGGCACCACTGAGAAGAGTCTGGCCCCATCCTCTTGACACCTGCCCTGGAGATATTGATAAGCGTTGGTGAGGTCCCCTCTCAGCCTCCTCTTCCTCAGGCTGAACAGCCCCAGCTCCCTCAGCCTTTCCCCACAGGAGAGATGCTCCAGGCCCCTCAGCATCTCTGTACCCTCCGCTGGGCTCTCTCCAGTAGCTCCTCGTCTCTCTTGAACTGGCGAGCCCAGAACTGGACGCAGGACTCCAGATGGGGCCTCACCAGGGCAGAGCAGAGGGGGAGAAGAACCTCCCTCGACCTGCTGGCCACACTCTTCTCAATGCACCCCAGGATGCCGTTGGCCTTCCTGGCTGCAAGGGCACGTTGCTGGCTCATGGGGAATCTGTCGTCCCTCAGGACTCCCAGGTCCTTCTCCACAGAGCTGCTCTCCAGGAGGTCACCCCCAACCTGTACTGGTGCAGGGGGTTGTTCCTCTCCAGGTGCGGGACCCTGCACTTGCCCGCGTTGAACCTCATGAGGTTCCTCTCTGCCCAACGCTCCAGCCTGCCCAGGTCTCGCTGAATGGCAGCGCAGCCTCTGGTGTATCAGCCAGTCCTCCCAGTTTCGTGTCATTGATGGCCAAAGGGATGGAGCTCCCTAGTGCAGCCTACAGAGGGTCTGCAAAATACTCCCAGGGAATTACGTCTGCCACGCACGGAGCGCTCGGGAAGGAGTGAAAGCGGAGTGAGGAACAGAGGTGAGTGCTATGTCTCACCTGGTAACGGGGAACATCACAGGAACAGCAGCGAACGGGTCTGAATCAGGAGCACTCTGGTCAACCCCCGCATTTCCAGTACGTGGTGGTGTTCTGCCATTTCTCCTAAAGCAGAATAAAACCAAACATTTGTGTAAAATTCCCCATATTGTATATAACATTCCCCCTTAACAAGAAACCCCACCAGACCAGCATTATTTTGAAAACTTCGCTTTGGAAAAATATTGAATTGCTTTTTGGAAGGATATCCTCATCCTCAAAAGTATTTTCTTGCATGGGCATTATGTTACCGGCGCATCTGAAGTGGGGCTGATAGCAAGACAGCAACAAATGACCAAACTAGTATTTTTTTTTCCAAGAGAAACGCCTCCGGGTGGCACAGACCGCTGTGGCTGATGGCCGAAGTGCCGGGCACCCCATGTGGGCAACCATCCATCTCCCGTCCCCGCCTGCCTGGGAAGGCCGGGACCCGACGTGGCTTCCCGCAGGGTTTTGTCCCGGATCCACAGCAGGACCACGGCACCGCCTCGGTGGTGGCAGTGCCTCGGTCCAGCCACGCAGCCCTCGAAACCCCACAGCAGCTCGGCTCTGCGGCAGGGGCCCGGGGCACCGATGCCCAGGCGCTCGGCGTGACCCCCATCCCCGCAGGAGGGACCCCGGTGCCGGGAAGGGAGCTGGCAGCTCTCCAGGGTGGGATTTGAAAGGTATATCGCTGCTTCGGTGACGGGAAAGCTGTTCTCTTGAGCGGTGGTATCTCATCTATTTTGCAAATACAAATGTGATAGAAATCTGCAAAATAAGGAATATGCATTAACTTCTGAAAAGTTTTGACTACATATCATTATCTGTAATTTCACTGCTTTGATTTGCATATTCATAAAAGAAACATACAGCACGGATGTGTCAAAGGCTTTCAGATGAACACGAACAAAACCAGCAGACTTGCAAGCTCAGTTTTGAAGTAATTGCCAAGAAGCCTTCACTTTCCCTGATGTTAGTGTAATATTTTGTCCCTGAGCTTGCAAAGCGCTTCCTAGGTGCTGCTCCGGTTTGCTCAGCTCCGCGGGCGGGAGCAGGCACTTTGGCTGGGCGATGCACCTTTACACGCAGGAAAAGCAAGCCGGCTTTATACCACGGGCAGAAGCACCAGCGAGGCAGCTCGGGGGGTTTCCAGCCCGGGATGCCGTTATTTGGGCTATCCCAGCTCCAGCAGCACTGAGCGTCCACCGACAAGCAAGGCGACATAAGGGTGGGTGGGCTGCACCCCGTCGAGCTTTAGGGGCTCAGCTCGTCCGTGCCCGTCCCGCCGCCGCCGGCGGGCGCTTTCAGAGGTGCCGTGCAGCCCGTACGCTTCAGCCGAGCGGCACAAACAGGCAAGCCCGAGGCTGCCGGCCCTGCAGGCAGCCGGGGAGGTGGCAGCGCCTGCAGCGCAGCTGATAGCAAGGTGATAAAAAGCGCGAGTGACTTGGCTTTTAACTTATTTCCATGCTTTTAAGCTGGTGAGTAGGTGAAGCAACTGCCGCCGCACCGAGCTGCTCTTGGTGCTGCGACTCTCAGTATCACAGCGATGTTTTTCCAGTACTTTTGGGGCGCTTGTGATTCATATCTGAGCCTCTCCGTCTTTATAACACACCCGTCCCAAACTCTTTCCTTCCTTTTCCTTACCCCCCCCTTTACAGAGGAAGGGCTCACCAGAGAGGGGGGCCTGCGCTTCTGCCCACGCCCCTGGGAGGAGCAGCACCCCACCGCGTTTGGGTGTCCCTGGGCTCGGCGGATGCCAGGAGCCCCCCCGACTGCTTGCACCCAGCTCCAGCAGCACCCGCCGGCACAGAGCGTGTCACGACGCTTGGAGAAACGCCAGCTGCTGCTGAAGGAAAGCAGGTGTGGCAGCAGGAAAAGGGGAAAATGTTATTTTTCAATTTCCCTCTGACATTTTTCAGGCGGGAAGCAGCGGGTTTTTTTAACAACAGAGAGCAAAGCAGAGCTGACAGGCTCAAGTACGTGCTGGTGCTCAACATTGCTTTGGGTGGAGAGTGTGAATTTTTGGTTACAAAAATAAAACGTTCTGGTTTTGAAAGCTGAAATCCTTTTCTTTTTTTTCTCCTCTAACTACCAGAAAGCCAACCATTTGGGCAAAATTTTACAAAACCATTTGGCTGAAAGCACTCTCCTGCTGCGAAGGCTCCTGTGCTGTTGGCTGGCTCTTGGATGTGACATGCCGAGACAGAAAGGATCTTCCCCACATCACTCCCGTGCTTGTGGCCACGTCTCATGCGCCTCTCAGACGTGAGCCAAGGGGAAATCTGAGTTTCCTGGAGGATTTTGAGACCACCACTGAACGTGGCCGAGCTCAGGCTTCTCCGTGCATGGCCAGCACTGACCCCAGCCACCATCTCACCCCGGAGACAGGACATCCATGGCCGGGCACCACCGTGCCACCTCTCCAGCCGCTCCCCAGAGCAGCCTTCTGCAGTGGGTACCTCAGTGACTTCACTTAACTGCCACAAACATTTTTTTGCCTGTCACCAGGCAGCTTTTATGATGGGACATACATTAATTCACCTCTAGAGAGCAAATATAAACTCAATAAGCAAAGACACATTAGCAGGCGAATACATCATGGCCACAAAGGCGATGCTCCGGGCTTGCTGCATCGCTGGCGCCGGGCTGGAAGCAGATGTGGGAAGGGGCTTGTGCGCAGGGGGAGTTTGCAAGAGGATGGACAGTTCTGCTCAGAAATATCCCCAAAACATCCCCCAGGCACCCAAGCGTGGGGTAAGTGAACATGAGAGGGAAGAGGAGATGGGTCAGCCCCATCCTGTCAGGATGAGGCGTAACTAACCCCGCTTTTCTTACCCCACCGAGCAAGAGGAATGGTTTCACTGGAAGGATTTCACCATCCTCTCTCTCCCCAAAACAACCCGCAGGAGTTCACACCCAGTTCCAGATGCAAGTGGGTGTTTTGATGGTGGTTATGGTGTCCAGCTGCATAGAGGACAGGAGTTACACTTTGTAAGATGCTTTTTGAGATTTTTGAATTGGAGCAAAAGAGCAAACCCAAAATCCCTAAAAAAGAAAATTCCAAACATACATGTTTGCGGTGGAGCAAAGGGTTTTACTGCAAGTTTGATTTCTTAACTATTAGCAACAGAGAATTTACAAAACCTCATTTACTTTAAGACCATTCAAAATGAGAAAAGGAGATATTTAATTCTGCAACTGCTGATTGGAGATATGCCAAAATTGCCAGTTATTCCCTTTTGAAGAGAAGCAATGAAAAAAAAAAAATCTCCTTTTCCCATCGCTGCTCCTGCCAGCTCGGCCCCCCCAGCCCCGGGCCGTGCTGCAGCGGGGCCGCCGGGACGCAGGGCAGCACCACCAGCCCCGAGCCCCCCGTGACCTGTCACCCTGTCCCCTCCTGCAGCAGCGCAGAGTGAGCGTCCTCGAAAGAGCGAGGCAGCCCTCTGCGAGACACGGGCTGCAGTCTTCTCCAGCCTTTACAGTCCTTCTCCCCTTGGTTGCCGGACGAGGACATAAACACAAGGGAAATGCTTTGACTGTCCAGGGAAAGCTCCATCTGGCACGTGCCGATGCTGCTGATGCACAAGTAGGTGCTGCTTTAACTGGGATGGGGTATAGGAGGGTCAGGGTGAACCAGTCCATCTCTGGGAGCAGTGCCCGGTGCCCTGGTTGCTCCCACTACAACCCAGTGTAGCCAAATTCCCCCTTCCTACCGTGTAGATCACAGCCAAATCCTGCAACTATGATGCTTGTCCAGAGCCTTTTCATGGAAGGGGGAGACTGAGCGGCAATGGATGTTGGTGCTCAAGCATTGGCCTCGGGTTTGGGGCTCAATCATTCTGGCACCAGAGCATCTCCTGTCCTAAAGGCATCCCGGGGCGGAGGGCAGGCCCAGCGCAGGCTCCGGCGTCGCTTGAGGGAAGCCCACCTGCCACCCCGCCACCGCTGCCACATCCCTGGCGAGGGGACAGGTTCACGTCGCAGCTGGGGAAGCCAGGTCAGCAGCCCGGGGCGCAGCCCGCACCCCTAACCCGCAGCGCCTGCAAGAAACCCACGGTCACCCCCAGCTTTGCAG
This sequence comes from Phoenicopterus ruber ruber, assembly GCA_009819775.1. Classification (NCBI taxonomy): domain Eukaryota; kingdom Metazoa; phylum Chordata; class Aves; order Phoenicopteriformes; family Phoenicopteridae; genus Phoenicopterus; species Phoenicopterus ruber. Next base: position 3,943,161 of record CM020230.1, on the reverse strand, counting down.
CCAACAGGGCTGGAGGGGCTGGAGGCGGCGAGGCACAGCCCCGCGAGGGAGGAGGGCTGAGCTGGACCTGCCACGCTCCTGCTGCAGAGGCTGAGGCTAAACCCATCCCTAAGCACAGGGCTGCCGGTCCCTCTGCGTTACAGGGCTTGGCGCTTGCTTTTTTCATGCAGCTGCAAAGCCTCTCCTCTGGCTACTGTCCAGTTACTTACGTGAAGGCACAAAATAAGCTCGCCTTTCGGTTTTAAAGGGAAGCCTGAAAATGGAAACACTGCATGCTCAGAAAGCAAAACTGAATAACCAGAACTCAAGAAGTACGATTTTAAAAACCAGATTTTTCTAGTCATTCACCCAATGGGTGCTACAAATGATTTTTTTTGAATATTCAGCATCAACCACAGGTTACCAAGATCTACCTGCATCTGCCTGTCCCCCGGGGCTGGAGGGTAGCCCAGGTCACCAGAGCAGTGGGACCCACAACCCACGCATGTGCCCGATGCAGGGGGGCTGCTCTCGCTGCATCACGGGGCAGCGCCTGCACCCTCGTGATGTTCTGCTGCGCTGGCCGGAGGCTGGACACACGGACTTTTTGTGGCCAGGACACTGGGTGAGAGATGCGCTAATAAGCAGAAGCACGAACACGCTGCGTTTCTCAGAAAGCTCCCCTGGGACTTTCCCTTTTCTCACAGCGAGAAACAGCCCAGGAAGGTCTGGGGCAGCTCTGGGCTTTGCGGTGGGGGGTGCCCAGGGTCCCCGAGGCAGCAGGGCTGGGGGTGCCTGTGTGCAGCCAAGCACCTCTGTCCCGGGGAAGGCAGCCATTCCCGTGGGAGACTTGCCCAGCAGGAGGCACCTGGAACAGCTCAACTTTAGCCCATGTCCCCTCCCAAAGTGCACCCACCCCTGTTCCCCTCCACACCAAGTCCCCAGGGTCCCTCCAGTTCTCATTTCCTACCCTCTCTCCTGTTTGAGGTCCATCCCGCTCCCTGCAACCTGCCGATGGACACGGTGAGGCCAGGTATGCTTCCACCTGATCCCTGCCTTGTGAGGACACTGGGAAAAGCACATTTAAAACCATCCTTGGAGAAGACCCCGGGTTGGGCTTCCTCAAGCACCCAGCCACAGTTGGTGTTGGCAGGCACGGCCGTGCAGCTCTCCTCGGTGTACCCCGGGTGATGAGCAGTCTCCAGGGAAGCACCCAGATCGCAAGGCTCCCTTCCCATGGGCAAAGCCAGGTCAGCACCAACACACCTCTCCATCTGTTATCCCTTTCCCCGTGGTCCTGTTGGACCTCTTTCCTACTTGATAGGACAGGCTGCCGAGATCATCTCTCAACATCAGCTGGTTTCACCCCCCTTTTCCCATGCTCATTCCTCCCTGACCACCTTGATCCTTTCCCCTCCTTTGGCCCTTCCCCTAAACATCCCCGAAGTCCTGGACAACCCCCAGGTTCTCTTGTTCAGTCCTAAACTCCCACCCCAACCCATTGCATAAGCAGCCCCCTGCACCCCCTCCTTGTTGGCGTGGGTCCCTGGCGAGCAGGTCCTCCACGGGATCCCACAGGGACAGTGGCCTCCTCGCCACCCGCAGTGGCCCAAGAGGACACGGACAGCCAGGTGCCACATCCAGCATTGCTCCTCTGAGTCTGGTCACTGAGTCTATTTTAGCCATTAGCCTGTTTTCCGTACAAGTAATCATACCCCACATTTTGGGCCAAAATTGCAAAGAAAATAAATCACATCTTTTGTTAGAATGAATCACTTCTTTCAAATGAAAGCAATGTATTTTCATTTCACTTTTCAGCAGCGGAGAAAAAAGCACCTTCAAGAATTTTTGAAACCAAGGAAGTTCATATCAAAAAAGCAAACCGACCAGAATTATCTCAGTCTTGGAGTCACTTTTGTAGTTTCAGATTAAAAGCTCCACAGTGCTGACAAGGAGCCACAAACATTTTCTAGCCACCAACCTCCTATCCTGGAGCACCGTGCCCAGCTCTGCTTTGCTGTGACGTTGCAGTGACAAGCATGACAGCCATGGAGCTGCTCCATGGGTGGCACCTGCCCTTAACCCCGCGCGTGACCGCTGGCACCAGAGCTTGGGAAGTGGCACCAGCCTCCTCCCCGTGGCCCATCCTCAGGGACTAACCACGTATAGGGGAGCGCTTTAGGTGTGCCTACATCCACCCCTGCCGCCACGGGCTTGGACGGCCAGTGCTCCTCCCTCCTGCCTGAAGCCAGCATTAATATACGCACTTTTCAACTATTTCTGCTGGTCTTTGTGTTCTCTGAAGCTGCTGGAGACACGTCTGGGTCAAGTATTCCTGTCCAGGGCTGCAGTTCCTGCAGCAGAAGGAACTGGTCCAACTGGCAGTGGGAACAATCAAAATTGTCATTTTAAAAATAATTTTCAATTTATTCCCTTCTCTGTGCAACTCAGATGGGAGTTAAATTGATTTTTTTACACTGCCTTCATTTAACGTACACAGCTCTTTCACTCCCTGCATCACTGGAGGAAACCTATGAAAACCAGTTAAACAGACACATCTGTGCTCAGAGCCCTGGCAATGCCGAGTGGGCGTCTCGCGGGGGAAACCAGAGCGGTTTGCAGAGCCCAGAAGCAGCCCTCCCATCTCCACGGGGGCTTAAGAATATCACGCCGAGAGGAAGATCAGGGCCTCGGATCGAGGCGTGAGCTGGGCGCAAGCCAAGGATGCTGTAGCAACCTGCAGAGCCCGGTCTTCTGCTTCAGGTGGTGCTTGGGACCCAGAGCCTGGCACACGGAAAGCACAGCGCCAGCACAGCCGCCCGGTACCAGCGTGGCTAAAAGCGTCACAGAGCATCCCGCGTGGTCTTTCCCACCCCACCTTTCAGCCACCAGAGGCTGTGTTGCAACTGCCATCGCCTTCAGCATCGCTCCACGGTCCTTCTGCTGAGCTCTTCTGGGGATGGACAGGGAGAGTTCGGTGACAGACCCAAGCACCAGCACCGTGTAATGCCAATGTCCCTGCAGAAACAAGGGGATGGGAAACAGGTGGCACTGGGCAGGGGCATGGACCTGGAATAGGCTGGGATTTCCCTGGAATTACCCTTTTGGTGAGGGGTTTCACCCCAGAAGAATCAAATGGTATGGAAAGCATTGTTGTGAGTGTGCTGCTGAGCAAGTCTGAAAGCCCAGGCCACACACGGGCTGCGGGAAGGTTGCAGCAGCCACACAGTGTACCTTCAGCATCTCACTGACATGGTCTGAGAGGTCCCCAAAGACACATCCTTCCTCTCCCTGGTGCCACCAATTCTTGCAGGAACAGGGGTCCTGGCTTTGCATCCAGACTCTGCTGGTGTAACACACCTCCATCCCCAAGAGAAGTCCTCCCAGCCTCCCCCAAGCCCCAGTGGCCTGTCCTCCCCCATTGTCCCCTCCCTGGTCCATGGCATAAACTAGATCTGAAACTGGAGTCAAACCAAAACTCAGCCTCATTTCTTCCTGCAGGAACTCTGGTCCATGTTCGCTTCAGCATGTTGCTGCACAATTTCAAAGCCTGCCCTGAAATACGGACACTCATTCCCTCCTTGGCAGGTGAGCTCAGACACTCCTGGACTCTCACTTGGGTTAGGTGCTTCAGGCTGTCCCTCCAGGGCCCAGAGCAGAGGCTGATGCTGGTACCTTCACCTCACCCTGCCTGCACAAGAGCCTTCAGCCCATCCATGCATCACCACCAAGCAACCCAGTCTGACTGCACCTGTGCTGGTAGTGCCACCACTGAGCTCCCGGGGTGGTCAGCAGGAGCAGGTCTCCAACAGGGAACCTGCAACATCAGGGTAGGAACAGGCAATGTGGAAACGGCTGCTCTTGAGCCCTTCACGCAAAGCATCCAGTCCCCATGTCACTGCGAGGGAGCAGCAAGAGCTGGGCTGCTCCTCAAGGGACAGGGAGCAAGGTGAGCAAAGCAGACCCTGAGATAGCCCAGGTCCAACCACGAGTCCAGCCTATAAGGCAATACCATGGGGATGAAGCAGATCCGAGGTCAATCCTAGGAGTCAGCCCTCAGGTCAGGTTTAGGACCAGGCTCAGTAACTACCAGACCAGCAGCTCTCCCACATAGCTTAGGGCTGAAGGGCAATTGCTGAGCTTAAGTAGAGCTCCTGGGCCCAGGGGTGGGGGTGGAGGCTCCAGGTGAGGCTGGTCAGGGCCATTAAGGCTTATTAGCATCCTCAGAGCCCTGACAATCACCTGCGAAAAGGATAATACGTGGAACTGCTCCCATTGCCCTGAGGAACCAAAGATTTCAACCAAAGGTTGATGGACTTTTCTGCTTGTAGGAACACGATGAGACTCTCCCAGGCAGGTGCCTGCCTGATGCCCACCGTGCAAAGCAGAGCTAACTGGGTGCAGTAGCGCTGCGCCCCAGGAGCAGGCATCTCCTATGGGTAGAGGGGAGGAAGGACGGAGGATGGACGGGTGGCTACGGTGGCAACACAGCTTGAGAGAAGGCACATCAGCTCCGGCTCCAGGAACGGGGTGGCCCAGGGACCGTGCAACCCCTGGGAGAGCCGGACGTTCAGGAGTGCCTCCCCGAGGTGGGAGCTCCACCATGGATCTGCCTGCCTGGACCTCCAGGAGTCACGCACGCGATGGGGGATGTTTTGAAGGGAGTCTGGAAGAACACAAAACTTCTTCTTTGGGGCCTGTTTTCTGTACAGACTATAAATGTTTGTTGGATGAAGAACACGCTCCCAGAGGTATGTACCTAATGGATCTCAAGGAGCCACCATCTCTTTGCTGATGGTTTATAAAGAAGCTCAACTATTCAACCATCGGAAAAACATGAACGGAGACTTAATAAAGGCATATTTCCAATATACAAAAAAATAATGAATTTGTATGGTATCCTGCCTACAAGATGCATTAATTTAGATAGACAGCACTCAAGGCTTTAAGAGCCGGTACTGCAGAAGGTAGACAGAATGAAAGCAAAGGAGAGTAAACAGAGGAGAGATTTCTAAGTGCCCATGACATTTGTTCAAATACTTTATTTCAATCAGCTTAAAAGGGAAACATAAAGCTGAGGTGGCTCCTAGGAAAGGGAATGAAATTGAAAACCAAGTAATGCACTGAGAGCAATTCAAAGGGAGCTGAGAGGCGGCCGTCTGCCGCAGACGGGGCGCGAGCAGCCCCACCGAGGACGGGCTCTTGCTCTTCTGATGATATTTTTGTTTCTAAAACAGACAAAATGTCTGTGGAAGAGAAGCCGCTCCAAAAAAACAGTCCCTGAACAACACTGGTAGAGTTTCACCTGCACAGACTAGGTAATTTCACATTTATTTTGCCAAATGCTCGGGGTGGGGGCCCAGACCGGGCAGAGCAGCCTGCCCTTCAGGAGAGCATCCAGCGTTTAAAGCTCATGTTCAGATTGATTTAGAAACACCAAGAACTGTTGCAGGGAAAAAATGCAAAAACTCAAAATATCATCTCAGAAAAGGTGTGAAATTCCACTTCAGTGCTAAAAATTCCTCCTTCCAATTCTCCAGCCTCTTTCACGTGCGCCGGGAGCGCGCTGGCAGGAAGAGCGGTGTGCGATGTCCTATCCGGGTGTGCTTTCACAGGATCACAGGATGGTGGGGGTTGGAAGGGACCTCTGGAGACCACCCAGCCCAGCCCCTGCCAGAGCAGGGTCACCCAGCGCAGGCTGCACAGGGCCGTGTCCAGGCGGGTTGGAATCTCTCCAGAGAAGGAGACTCCACACCCTCCCTGGGCAGCCTGTGCCAGGGCTCTGGCACCTCACAGCGAAGAAGTTTTTCCTCGTGTTCAGGTGGAACTTCCCGTGTTCCAGTTTGTGCCCGTTGCCCCTTGTCCTGGCGCTGGGCACCACTGAGAAGAGTCTGGCCCTGTCCTCTTGACACCCGCCCTGGAGATATTGATAAGCGTTGATGAGGTCCCCTCTCAGTCTCCTCTTCCTCAGGCTGAACAGCCCCAGCTCCCTCAGCCTTTCCCCACAGGAGAGATGCTCCAGGCCCTCAGCATCTCTGTACCCTCCGCTGGGCTCTCTCCAGTAGCTCCTCGTCTCTCTTGAACTGGGGAGCCCAGAACTGGACGCAGGACTCCAGATGGGGCCTCACCAGGGCAGAGCAGAGGGGGAGGAGAACCTCCCTCGACCTGCTGGCCACACTCTTCCTGATGCCCCCCAGGATGCCGTTGGCCTTCGAGCCACGAGAGCATATTGCTGGCTCATGGGGAATTCGACATCCATTTTCCTGGGCAAAACTCTGGTGCTGCTCGAAAGCAAGACTTGACGAAAGCTGCTCCAACGTCCATCACGACCCCACCGTGCCCTGCGGCGCGGCAGACGCTGGGCTCTCCCGCTGCCTCCACGGCATCAAACAGCAGCACCGAGGGGGCTATTTAGGTGGAAAAGTGGACTTGGGGCAAAGTGACATTTATGTCGTGGTTTCCAAGCAAAGTTGTGAAATTTTTTGTTTGAAAATTGGAAAACTAGCAAGCTGAAGGAGAAGGAAGGCTTGGTTTCTGAGCACCTTTGCTGCACTAGACTGTGGGGTAAAAAATGTATTTGTTCAGCAATGTAATTTACTTCTAGTAACAGAAGAAAAAGGTTAGGCTATTGATTTATCACTATTTTATATTTGTTTTCTTCTTTTTTACATTCATTAGCTCACAGGGTTTCTTTTATCTGTGAGCTGTCTCTGATAGTATTCAATACATTTAGCTTTTCTATAAATATGTAAATATAAGATCTGTATGTGTAAACACACATGCATAAATAAAATGGTAATGATGTGTGTATCTGTATTTGTGTATATATAAAAGCTAAATTATCTCCAACTTATCCAACGTCCTTTATATCTCCTACATGCATCCCAAGCCAGCATTATGTTCCTAAATACATGAAGTCTTCATATCGATATGAAAATGGTACCTATGAGGAATACAGATACAAGACTAGAAAGTGTTTCTGGTGGATAAGTAACTCCTAATTCCTTAATTTCTTTTTACTTGTTCCCCAGAGTAAGCAGTGGAAGATACATAAATAAGCCTGCACAAATTTATTTAACCTCCTTGTTTCGCCGTTTTTCGTGTGGTTTGTACCGGAGATGCCTGAGCCGGTGCCGAGCGGAGCAAGCGGTTCTCCCAGGAGCATCTCTGCTGCTGGAGCTTTGGTCCTGGTCCAGAGCACAGTTTGGAATGACGAGGGGAAGGTACGATTGCACCAAACGAAGTAAAGGCTGGGAGGAAGGAAAACTTCCCAGGGAGACCCTGAGCTGGGTTTTCCTTGGATGCCGGGCAAACAGGAGGCTTACACCTCTCAACTGTGCACAGAGAGCTGGGGGTGCCTGGGGCTGCACGTAACCCCCCACTGCCCCCCGCCCAACTGCAGCGTCGGGGAACCTCCTGCTTCTCCCTGTGCACACAGTTAACCCTGCTTTGTGTTGAACCTCCTCCGGCCATTAGGAAAGAAAATCAGATGAGAAAATTCTCCATCCTTGTTAGAAATCATGAGCTTGCCCAGCAGTAGCCCACGGTCCCAACCGGCTCCCAAAGGGTGAAGCCTTTGAGCCACCATGATCTCTGCTGCCACCTCCGCCCGCTGCCCATCTCCCAGGGTCCTCCCGTAGGGCTGACCGGCGGCCCGGGGTATTTTCTAAGCATCAGCTCAAAGGGCCAAACGGAGCTCAAAGGGCCAACTGCTGCTGGTGGAAACGGGCACGAGACCCAGGAAAACCACAGGGATTGACGCCTGGGATGCGTGAGCAGCAGGAGCGAAGGTCGCGGCCCCTTCTGCCTCGCGGCGGGACGAAGCAGCGGGGGCACCTGCTCTCCCCCGGCTCAGGTGGGGCGGGAGCATCCCTGGGGAAGGGGCCTGCTCCTGCTGCGTGGGCCGAGAGCGTTGGCCTCCAAGGCGGGGGGGGGGGGGGATGCGTGGGGGTGCGTGGGGGTGTGCGTGGGGGTGTGCGTGGGGGTGTACCTGCGCGCACGACGCGAGCCCGTCTCCCCACTGAGCGCCCTTTGGCAGCCTGGGCAGCTGTTGACTTCGGGGACCGTTAGGAGGGAGCCGCCGCCACCCCCGGTTTCTCCTCAGCGAGTTGCCGGGCAGGAGCCCCGGAGCCGTTTGCCCGCCCGGTTCCCGCGGGAAGCGGCCCGGCCCCGCCGGGATGCGGCGGGCGCTGCCGCACGGCGCGAGCTCCCCCTGCCGCGCCCGCGGGGAGCAGCGGGCCCGTCCCTGCCTGTCCCTGCCCGCACCTGCCCGGCCCTGCCCGCACCCGGCCCATCCCTGCCCGCACCCTACCCGCACCTGCCTGCCCCGGCCCGCTCCTGCCCTCACCCTGCCCAGTCCCTGTCCACCCCTGCCCGTCTCTGCCCGCACCTGCCTGCACCCGGCCCGTCCCTGTCCGCACCCTGCCCGCCCCTGCCCGTCTCTGCCCGCACCCGGCCCGCCCGTGCCCGCACCCGGCCCGGCCCAGCCCTGCCTGTCCCTGCCCGCACCGGCCCGGCCCTGCCCGCCCCTCCCCGTCCCTTCCCGCACCCTGCCCGCACCTGCCCGCACTGGGCCCGCCCGTGCCCGCACCCGGCCCGTCCCTTCCCGCACCCGGCCCGTCCCTGCCCGCCCCCTGCCCGTCCTTGCCCGCCCCTGCCCGGCAGGGAAGTGGAGCCGAAGCCGCCCGCGCTGGGCCCCGCACGGCACGGCCGGTAGCGCCGGCGGGTCCCGAGCCCCTCCCGCCGGCTGCCCCGTCTCCCGCGCTTGCCTGGATCGGGCCGGGTTCGAGCCAGCCCTGCCGGCTCCAGCACCCGGCAGCGCCCGGGGGAGACCCGCAGCCGGACCCGCCGGCTCTGCTGGGGCGTCCCTGCGGGGGGGGGGGGGGGGGGGTGTGGCAGGGGGACCGACCAAGCCCCCGCAGCCTCCCGCTGCCGCCAGCCCCCAGCTCCCACGTTTCTGCTCCGGGCAAGTTTCAGGAATCTTTTACAAACTGCATTTATTTTGCACCCTGTGCCTATAGTTCTAATGGAAGGAAAAAAGCCACCGATATTTTGGGACTCCTGAAAGAGCCGGTGCCTAAATGCCGGTGCCCTGGGATCACGCCGGTTGGAAAGCTGCACTCCGTCCCGCTGCTCGTGGCTTCGGAGGCGATTTCAGACTTGGTCTCTAAGCGAGGCATTTATAGCTGTGATGGGCTGTGCTGGGCATTAACGCTGTCCCCGAGCCAACAACCTCGATTCCTGCTTTTATGCCAAAATAACGCGGAGATCAGTGCCACCCCGCGAGGGAAAAGGGGAGGCTGAGGCTGCTGAAACGCCCGCTCGGTGGGACCCAGAGGAAATCCCCCCTTCAGCTGCAGGACATGGAAGTGGGGGTTCAAAGCCAGGTTCAGGGGGTTATAGGGCCGGGATTCAACAGTCCCCTGGCCCCAGTGTTTTGGTGAGAACATGCGCAAAGCCTGGCAAAGCCCCACCAGCACAGGGGATGCTGCACTTGCCGCTGGCTGGAGCGGCATTGCCAGGGGCTTTGTGGGCAACTTGCACTGCCCTTGCTTCCCTCCGAGACGGGAAGGTTACGGGAATTACCGTCCACTCATCTCCCACTCCCCTGAGCTAAGATAACGTCCTTGGGACGAGCTGAGATGTAGTGCCCAGGTCCTGCGTTTATCTGTGGAGTCTCAAGAGCCCCCCCTTCCTCCAAGATGCCTGTCGGAATGACTTCTCCCTGCTGCAAGGATGCCCGCGTAGGGTTTGCTCTGGGCAGCAGATTACGTGAGCCCGGGGTCTATGCTCTTATTAGAGTCCCTGGGGAGGGAGCTCTGCCGGGAGCACGGAGCACCAGCAGCATCCAGGGTTGCCATCTCCCTTCCCTTGGTGCCCAGGAGGATCCAGAAACACTTCCAAGTGTTTTGCCAGGAGAGGTTTCCTGGGACAAGTGCTGCCAATCTGCCCTGGGTGGGTGGGAGCACGGAAGGGGACTTCGTGGCTCGCCACAGTCAGCGCGAGGGAGGAGGAGGAGGGAGAAATAACAGCTAAAGCAAGCTCGGCTTTTGCTGGCGTCCCGGCAGCCAGAGGTGACAGGAGGGGTGACGAGCCTGACGCCCTTCTGGCACACGGCGCGTTGCACGTCCTTCCCGGGCAGGAGGTGAGGTTGTCTCCATCAGCAGTTACTAACGGTGCCGCAGAAAGGTCCGGCCTGGAAACCTTACCGGCCAGGGGCACCAGCGGGAATCACAAAGCGGGAGCGGTTTCTGCGCGTGGGGTTATGCTCGTGGAGGTAACCACAGCGGGGAGGTGACGGCCGGGGAGGAGGGGGGCAGTGAGCTGGGAGTCCCTGCGGGCCCTCCTACTGAGAGCCCCGGCTGCCCGGCTTCACTGGAGACTCACAAAAAATGTGTATTTTGACTCCATCCCTTCCTGGGCTCATCTGAGCAGCTCCCCGACCCGTGGCGGGAGTGACGCCAGGCCAAAACACCGGCTTGGGCAGGGCAGGGCTGGGGAGGGATGCTGGGAAAGAGAGAGAAGACACTTGATGAGTGCATCAAAGACGGGAAGGACCAAACGCAGGACCAGCTGCCATCACCCCCCCGGGCACGGCACAGGCCGAGCGCCCCGGCCCCACCTTCGCCTGGACTGGAGGGAGCTCGCCTGCGGAGAGGCCATTTCCCTCCAGGCTTGCGGGAAGCGGCACAAGCCGTGAGCTCCCCGCGGCTCCCACCAGGCTCGAAGGGGGGGCAGCGGCAGGCGGGACAGGAGGAATTAGCCCCCAGGCTCCCCTGCCACCCCGTACTGCCGGGGCAGGGCCACTCCTCTTTGCCCCTAGATTTTTGGGTCAATTTTTTCCCTTTTTCCCTCCATTCCTGGGCCAGCTTCCCTGCTCCATGCTGCAGACAGCACCCGCAGGAAGGGTTCAGGCCGGGGTGGCCCAAAGGCGTGTTTCCCCCCCACACCTCGGTGCTGTCAGCAGGCAGGACCCCAGGACGCACCAGATTAAACACCCCAAAACCCAGAGAGAGCCATGAAACAGCCCCAAACCGCTGAGCGGTCCCCAGCGCTCCCGGGCTCCTGTGGCTGCCAGGGCATCCCTCCCCCCTTTGCTGTGGGATCTGCTCCTCCACGGACGGTCCTGCAGCCACCAGGACACAAGGCAGGAGATGTCCCTTGGGTGGGAGTGCCAGGGCCACGGGCACGGGGGGCACTGAGGTCCCGCCGGGTGCTCCGACTCGGAGCAGTGCGGTTTCCGCAGGGGATCCCAGCGCTGCATCCCACCCCGGCCGGGTGCGGAGCGGTGCCTGCTGCGGAGCGGACGGCTGGATGTTTCCACTGAGCTGCTCACCCCCTGCTTCTTGCTGGGCAGAAAATCCTGGGTATCCTATGGGGAAATACAGCTTTTTTTTCCTTTCCCTTTTTCCCAAGTGTTCTGCAAAGCTCAACACATCCTTTTTTTCACCATTGGTGAAATGCTGACTTGCCAGCACCAGTTTTTAGCCTCCTTACAAAATTCAAACCCAGGAAAAGTTCAGCCAATACGCTGGTTTTCCACTATTTCCTCTTGGCCAAAACCCCAAAGCCTTCCCAAAAAGCAGCTGCAGCTCCGCGGCTCACAGCTGGCTGGCACGTGGCCCCTGCAGTGGGGAGCACACGGCGGGCCGCGAGGCCAGGGGGATGCTCGGTGCCCACCGATGCCGGGGCTGCTGCCACCCCCTCGGCAGGGCTCCCCCGGGGCTCCCCTGCACCCCACGCCGCCCTGCGCCAGCACAGCCCCGCCATTTCCAGCCTTTGCCACCACATTTGCGTTGCTCCGGGTACCCGCGTTGGGGCGGATCTGCTCCGCGGTGGTCTCGGAGTCACGCGCAGGGGAGCGCGGAGGAGACGGAGGCAGCCCTGGCTAGGGCCAGGGGACGCTGCCCCATCCTTCCCCATCCTCCTGCCGGGTCTGCATCCCCTCCCTACCTGCGGCGGGCTGCAGAACTGCCGGCATCACTTTCCGGACTCCTCTGGCTCAGACTTCACTCTGCTGCCCAATATTTCATCATCCACCTCAGCGAAATGTATATTTCCCTTTTAAGAGCTCTCCTAGAATAATATATTTTTTTATTATCGTGACAGTGAGGGCTCCTGTTGCCATGGCTACGTGCCCTTTGCTAGAACGGGAGCTTTCTGGGTGCTGGAAATTCTGCTATTTTTCCTGATCTACAGGGTTTGATTTTCCCCCCCCCCCCAATTTGGTCTTTATTCCCATTATCATCATCTGAAACAACAGGTCATTTATATTGCATATGGATATGTCACCAGCACAGTAAACCCTTCAGAAACAACCTTCTGCTTTTAGAAGGAATTTTTTTGGGGGAAAAAAATCTACCGCGCGGCATTGATAATATATAGTATAACAAAAACATGGAAACTCTGAAAAGGTCTCATCTGTATCTCGCCACATTATACATTAAATCCCATTTCTGGCTTCAGGACTCCTGAATGAGTGTTATAAAACCAGGTCCAATTTTATGTGGTTTTCATACTCTTGCTGTAGAACAAACCTGTATCTTCTGGTTGTCAATTCAGCCGTCCTCCGGTCCTGAGCCTCTTGAAACCTAATCTATTTGAGAACACACAGAGAGAAATTAAATGGATATATTAAATGGGGAGGGAGATAGAGAGAGAGATCGAGAGATAGAGGGAGAGATCAATCAATTCAGCTTTTTACTCCAGCATTCCCTTACAGGCGAGTGCCGTAACGTTCACATTTACAAAGGTATCACACATACACAAAGGCATTACAGGAACTTTTCCAAAGCAGTTCATCCCTCGGGGTTACCAGTGGTGCGGGATTGCACTCTGCTTCTGCAGCTCACGGCTGTCAATGCGCACTGCGAGGGAGCAGGAATATGCCCATTTTACAGAAAGGGAAACTGAGGCACAGAGCCAGACCATACCTGGTCCCAAAGCAGACGAGTGACAGAGCTGGGGTAAAAATACCCGGCTTTCTGCCGAATCTTTTCAGTGGCAGCATCCATACCGGCTGCCTCCTTGTTTTGCGGCGAGGAGGACGAGCGAGATGTCACCTGTGGGCTCGTCTCCCTCCGCCTCATCAGGACCAGAGATGCTGCGTGAGACCCATTTGCTTCCCTCTCCTCGTACTCGCGGCTTTTTTGTTACTTTTTTTAAAACTGAAACTAGTAGCAATTAGTCGAAGCAGACTAACGCCCCATGGAAACCCCCAGAAGAGCAAACGCTACAGAAAAGGTCCAAGACTTGCCTACCATGAGGCAAAAGGTTTGCTACTGAAGTTCCCCAAGGGACCGGCCGAAGCGAGATCCCGAGTGGATTTAAGGGTTTATACAAACTTGCATGGAGCAGCCAGTGACACTTACTGGGCTCAAAGACGATAGCCGGGTGGGAGACGGTTTAGACGGTTTCCCCACGCCCTGGCGAAGCACTTTGCCCCGCACGGGGCGCAGGCAGCAGCCGTGCAAGGGCCCCCCGCGTGCCCAGCCTGGGCAGCTCCCCGTGCCTCACCGCCCGGGTCTCGGCAGCGTCCGCAGCCCCTCAGGTTCAGCAAAGGGATGGGGGGAAGATGAAAACACGGGTGTCCGTCGCTGTGTTTCACCCCGGAGGGCGCAGGAGGCTGCTGGAGGAGCCTCTGCCGCGGCGGCCAGGACTCGGGACCCCCCCGGGCGATGCCAGCGGGGAGGGAAAGGATGCTCAGAGCTCCTTTGCCTGCGGCTGGAGCACACGGGAGGGCCCTGGAAAGGGACACGGAGCTCCTGGAGAGCGTGTGATGGCAGGGGAGCATCAGCTGGGAAAGGGCCCAGCCCCATGGAGAAATGGGGGTGTCCTCACTTGGTTAACTGGAAACCAGTTAAAAGGTGTTTATATCCCCACTCAAGCCCTGCGGAGACGCCAGCACAACCAGAAACAGGGGCCCGGAGAGGCGAAGGGATGCCCCAGCGATGCCCGAAGAGATGGAGGAAAAGCTCCGGCTGAAGTAGGGGGTCGCACCTGGGCACGGCATCTCCCTGCCCGCGCCAACCAGCTCTGCCCCCCAGACAAGCTGATTTCCAGCCGAGGACGTGGCTGGAAACCTCCGCCATCGGCTGCCCCACAGCCTTTCGATGGAGAGTCTCCTTCAGAATGTCACGCGTTAAAACATATCCCACCGCAATTTGATTTACCTCTATACGGGGGGGGAGAAAAGGGTTATCCGTGACTCATTTCTCGTGCGAGCCGTGCAATTTCGCATCACGCTCTGTTGCCATGGAGATGTCACACGCGCGGGCTGGAAGGGGACCCAGCACCCCGGCAGGCAGGCACAGCACCGGGGAGGCGAGGAGGAAACAAATATTTTCCATAAAGAGTAAAAGGAGGAGGAACAAGGGGGAAAGCAGCAGCCCAGCAGGCACAGGGCAAAATATTAATTACCGGGGTGCAGAGCTGCGGTCCCCGCAGGTCGGGGACACATCCCGCCGGGCGCTGGACACGGCCTCCAGCAGCACCCGTGGAGCGGAACAGGGTGTTCAGGTGCCCCACGCCAGCGTCCCAGCGCCGGGGTCCCTACAGTTTCCTAGAGACATCCACATTTGCGAGCTGACCGCATTTAAAGCGCAACTTTTAGGTGCGATTTGATAAAAGTGAGAAATAAGCCTTTTTTTAAAAAAAAAATTGCTTTTTCTGTGTTTCTCCTACTTCTTTATGAAACTGGCAGGCTGTTGCACCGGGAGCACACGCCGACACCGCTGCAGCTGCCGACGGCGGGAGCGCGTCCGTGCAAGCGGTCGTGCCGGAGCCCCCGTCGGCGCCGCGGCGTGCTCGTGCTTCACCGCACCCGAACGTCTTCATCGCCGCCGCCTGCAGACCTTCCCTCGCGCCAAGCAGCGACGCCCGAGCAGAGCCGGCGGCTGCGGAACGTCGCGCAGGCAGCGCGCTCGTTGCTCTGAGCAAAACACCTCCGTGTCCGGCTACTTTGGGAAATGCCGTTTGACGCAAAGCAGTTGCAGACACAAATGCTGATCCCGGTTCTCACACAAAACCCTAACGGGATGTCCCCGCGCAGGAGAACACCGTCGGTACTTCAGAAAAGCAGCACATGGAGCAACGCTGGGAAAATACGGCAATAACAAGTGTTTTGGACAGCTCATGTCGTGTTTTCCATAATTTAAACAAATACATTCATTTCTTCAAACGTCGTATTAGCAAAGGAAGAG
The DNA here is from genome assembly GCA_009819775.1 of Phoenicopterus ruber ruber. Lineage (NCBI taxonomy): Eukaryota > Metazoa > Chordata > Aves > Phoenicopteriformes > Phoenicopteridae > Phoenicopterus > Phoenicopterus ruber. The sequence continues at coordinate 3,927,982 of CM020230.1, read as the reverse complement.
CAGAGTCGTGATTCAGCCAGGCGGGCAGAGTATTTTGGACTGTTTCAGCCTATTCATGGGATGAGGATGTTCCCAGGCAGGGCGGATGGTCAGCCCCGGTTTGCAGCCCGTCTGCTTTTGGGGCTGTTTGGAGGAGGCAGGAGCACTGAAGGTCGTGAGCAGCAGCGTGGGAAACCTTGTCCAGATGGTTTTTTTCATGGCTTTAACTCAATAAAGTGGCTCAAGCTGGAAGTTACCACCCGGGACGAGGAGACACAGCCACCGCTGCCTGAGGACGAGCCAGGGGAGCCACGGTGGCAGGGGTGCCGGGCCTGGGGGCTCCCAGGGGTGTTTGGGCTCTCAGCACACCCCGACTTCCCCCCAGCCTTATATCCTGACCAGGCAAACACCACTGAACGCTCAGGGCTTGGGTCCCCCGGAGACGGGGCTGGCAAAGCCCGTCCCTGCCCGGGGCCGTGCCCGGGGCCGGCACAGCCGAGCAGCCGCCGCGGGGCACGTGTGGGGCTGCGGAGCCGCAGCAAGGGCCGCACCGAGCGCTCGCTTTTCAGGCAAGGATACAGCCCAGGCTGAATGAGAGAAAATATCCTCATTACTGCCTCGGATCCTTAACATTTAATGTAGCTTCGCCGCTCCCGCAGGGCTCCTGCCTGGGTAAGATCACTCCTGTTTACATTCATCAAATGCCAAATACAGTTTCCCCGCACCCCGAACAGGAGATGACTGTGGGATCGCCAGCACCGGCGTGCCGCACTAACACCAGATGAATATTGACTTTTTAATGACAAGTGCTCTAGTACAAATACCAACCGATGCAACGCGGGCCCGGGCAGACAGCTGAAGGGGGCCGGCACGCCTGCTATTCAGCAAATGAATTATTTGATTCCCCTTCCCTGCAGCATGCTGTCTGCTAGGAAATTTTCATTTGGTCTCCCTAACTCGAGAACCAATTGTAAATGTCAGCGCTAAACGCTCAGATTTAAGTGTTAGGTTGTCTTGTTTGATTACGGCACTAAAAGGTCAGAGCCGACTAATGGAAAGTACAAGCGGTATCGGGAGGGAAACAGTGTTCTGCCGTGGGCGAGCAAACACCTGGGGACAACCTAATCACTCTTCCCTCAGCATCTCTCTCTTCCCTCTCCGGCTCCTTCATTCAGGGCTGTTTTCCAGACCTGGAGAAGCCATTTCTGGGGAGAATTCCCGCTTGTGACGTTGCTGCCGGGGATGCTGACAGCGCCGGGTTTCCCCACAGAGGAAAGGGAAAGCTCACCTCGCCACGTCCTGGCTGGATTTGCTCCCAAAGGGCGAGGGACGGCACGAGAGCCGGGCTGCTGCCAACCCCACTGCATCCCCCACTTGTGGCCACGCGCGGCTCAGGCTGGCGTCGAAGCATTTTGGGTGCCAATGTCTCTGCGCCTCCATTTCCATCCCCGTTTTGGCCCCTCTCTGGCAACCAGCATCCCCAGAGCTCCATGTAGAGAGCAAAATAGGACTCTTTTCCTCCTCCTTTCCCTCTTGCCATCCATTTCCCCGCCACTCACAGCACCTTTAAAATCCCCTTTCCCTGAGCTGTTTCAGTCACGGTGGCCAAATAAAACTACAGTTGCCTCGAAGTGACTCCGCTGAGGAAATCTGCTTTTTATCTGAGCCCATTACCACCATTCCAGTTCTATAAGCCGAGTTCATTATATTTATTTTAGAGCCGCTTTCAAAAATATTAGTCCTTCTGCCATAAAAGTGCCTGGCAGAATAAAACCCCGATGAGCTGTTATTCCTCCCCGGGGAACGGCGTGGTGTGGGCCCAAGCAGGAGCGCTCATCACTCCGTGCAGATGCCGCCCTGCTCCGGGAACCAGTCCCTGCTGCTGAAACCTGCCCCGGGCAGAGAAATTCAGTGCCGATTCCAGATGTCTGAATGTTTCCAGACATTTACATCAATGAGAACTGGGAATTTTAGGAAAACTAGGAGTTTTAGGAAATAATTGTAATGTTTTTCGCCCAAGACTTTGGGGTCTCTGGTGAGCACTGGCCTCGATCCTTCAGCACCAGCCTGGAAAACAACCACCGTCCCTGGGATGCTCGTGCCACCTCTCTGGGCATCTTCCCGGGAATCAACGATGCTGCTGGACTTAGGGAGAGATCTCCAGCTGCCACGGGCTCCTCCTGGGGAGGCCGTTTCTGGCCTTTCTTTCTGGGTGGTTTGTTACAAGGTCCTACATCACTCAGAAATAAGAGGCAGTTGTCTTCTTCACAGGCCCCTTCGCAAGAGCATCCTCGGGGAAAGGGTCCCACCAAGCAGAGGAGGGTGCCAGAAGGGTGAAGAGGCTGAGAAACCATCAAATACCTGGGGGGGGGGGAAGTCCCCACCCCATCACCAATATCAAACGCAAAGAAATCAAAGAAAAGAAATATCCATCTCCAAACTGAGCCGTTTCTTTCACAGCCCAGGCACGGAGCGGGACGCTCTGCCTGAGCTGCGCTGGTAAAGTCAAGGCAGTTTGCGGTCTGTAAGATTAATAGGAAATCTGCTCTGGATTGGGAGTGATTCCCTCTTTTATTGGAATGAACCCCAAAGAGTAATGGCTGGAGGGCAGGAAGAGGAAGGTAAATTGCAGTAATAATGTGTTTCCTTGTGCAGACATACTTTTGATCATAGAAAAATACACCATCTGTTTCTAAATTACTTGTTCTATTGATTTAACAGCTAGTAACGTGGGGCTTTTTCTTTTTCTTTTTTTTTTTCTTTTGCAAATCCATTTTGCAAGGTCTCCTGGAAATCTGACAGTTATGTGCAATAAAAAGTACAGGCTTGTTCATCGTAAAAGACTACTGCTGGCAGCCACGGGGCTCTGCGCGGGGAGGAACGGGCCGTACCCCGGGGGCTCCCCAAGCCCCCTCCTCCCCAGCACCCTGTCCCACCAAGAGCTGAGCAGCCGAGTGCTTACGCGCCCCAGAACATCTATTTCTTTACACCAAATAAGCTGTTCCTGCGCCTTCTCCCTGCTCCAACCACGGGCACCCCACTGCCCTTGCCGCTTTGCGTTTTTATGGCTTTCCTTCCACGTTCTGCTGCTTCCCCTGCGCCCCAAAGGCTGCAACAGCCTCGGGCTCCCCGCGCCTGGGAGCGGTTCTGCACGTGGCAAAGCACGTCCCCCCGCAACGGCCTCCCCCGCGTCACACGCCTTCGCGGGGCAGCAAGGGCAGCCTCCCCCCGCCCCAGCGACTGTGCCCACCCTCCCCTGCCAGGCACCCGCTCATCTGCGTTAGGCAAATCATTCATTTCCCAGCGGTGCACTGAGGTTGGCTCTCAGCAGAGCAGAAGCCCTGCAGCTCGCAGCCTCCTCACCTGCAGGTGCCACCCCCGCTGTATCAGCACCCCGGGAGCAGCACTTCACGCACAGCCGATCCGGGAAAACGGGGATTCCCTATCTCAAACAAGGCTCCGGAGGGAACGGCGGCTGCGGCCCGGCCAGCGATGCTGCCGACGCGCCCCGCCGCTCCGATCAGTGCCCCAGCGGGGACGACTCCGCGCAGCGCAACAGGACGCATGACTTGTCATTAAAAATGACATTATTTTGCTGCTAATTAGTTGCTATTATTCAGCCTGCAGCTGGAGCGTTTGCCTTCTCCCCGGCTAACGGCTTTCCTGGGAGACTCTGGGCTCCCCCACGTACAGGGCCAGGACAAAAGGAGGTTAACCCAGAATTTGTCACTTTTAACCCAGAATTTGTCACTGTGCAGTGATGCGAACGCGGCCCTTTCCTGTCCCGGTGACCCTGTGCGGGTGCAGATGCTGTGCCGAGAGCTCTGCTCCTGCCGCCGACCCCGGGATGCCAGGCTAGCACATCTCACAGCCCGGCAGAAACACGCCGGCAAATAAAACCAAATTAAACCACGTCAACGGCTCCCAGCACCGGCGCAGCACCTTCCCCGAGGAGACGGGGGACCGTTCGGTGCTGACAGCTCTTGCCAAGCTCCCGGAGACGCCTCGAGGACCAGTGTCCGCACACAGCCTTGGTGCTTCGCTTTGGGCACCCGCGAGGACGGGCCGCGTCGCCGGGGAGCACTCGGCAAGTGCCGGCTGTGCCGGGGGCCCGCAGACACCATACCCACGCCACGAGGGCTGCCTTCGCTGCCGGACTTTTCCAGCTAGGGCGGCACGCGAAGGGAGCACCATTCAAAACCTCTGCTGCCGCCCAGCCAGGCGGCTACTTTTACTAGAGGAAGGAAAAAAATTAAAGGCAAACCACACAACTTTTCTGAGTTTGGAAATGGTGCCGGCCCTCCGCGGGGCGTCCCAAGGCACGAAGCGACGGGTATTCGAACCCACCCAGAACTCCAAAGCTGGCGCAGGCATCGGCGTGTCCCCTCGGTGGGCTCCGCCATGCCCAGCGCAGCATCAAGTGCTTTAAAAGACTTTTTGTCCCAATCTGACCCCCCCAGGGTCGCCGACAGCCCCGGACCAACACCACCGCCTCACAGCAACGTCCCACAGCCTCCAAGCAAAACCCTTCCTTCCCCCCGCGGAAAATACCCCGAGGCACAGCCCAGGCATCACCCACATACGGATTTTCTACTTCTCCAAGCGAAACCAGGAGACAGATCTTGGCTCCCGCTGGTTGTGCTCTGCAATGTTTATTTGACCCCCAAAAAAGGCGTTTTCATGCAGAATCTTTTGGTTCATAAAAGTTGTTGTTTCCCAGCAGCCACCTGACAACCCTCCCCCCTAAACCGAGAAGTAAAGTGACCCAGGAGTGAGCAAAAGAAAACGAACCGTCCAACTCCGACAAAGAAAAGTGGTTCCTATCATTCGGTACAATATGGAAAAATTTGGCAAATAGAGCTGATTTGCAGTTCCCATCTCTCAAGCACCATGGAGCTGGCTCCGGTCTCCAGCCCTTGGGATGTCTGTCCGGGGGACAGACAGATGTCCTTGTGCTGCAGGACCTGGGGACTCTCCGGGGGGGTCCAAGCCAGGCGGGCGAGAGCTGCCGCGTCAGCATTTTTAACGGGGTGATATAAATATAAAACATTGATACAAACGGGTTCTTTGTACAGAAAATATCATCTCACAAGGCACTGGGGTGACGACCGCGCAGCCGCTCACGGCGGGCTCCGACCGGGCTTCTCCGGCCGCCGCCGAGCATCGGAGTGGGAGGAAGGAGGGGAAGAAGGGACCGGAGATGTCCCGGTGCTGCCATCCAAGAGGGATTCCACCCCGTCGCTGCCCCCAAACACCCCGGGAGTGGTTTTTCCCAGCCGGACGGTGCTTTTCCTTGGCAGGGGTGGCGTGACCCCGCAGGGGCTCTGGTCTCCTCGGGACAGCTTGGGGCTGGGTTTGGCCGGGAGGGAGGTGCATAGATCGGATGGGGGCTGGGGCTGCTCTGCCCGGCGCTCCGCTCCCCCTTCACGCCAGCAGCCCCAGCCGGGTCACCTTGGCCGAGAGGAAGGAGTGGATGATGAAGACGATGGTTTTAGGGCAGGAGTGAAGGTCCAATTGCTGCAAGAAAGGAATGGAGGGATGTTGGCACAGGGAGGGCTGTGCCCAGAGCAGCCAGCTTTCTGCTTGCGGCGGGGAGGGCAGGGACCACCCAGAGCCCCCCAAACCCCACCACAGCCTTACTGGGGCCCTGGGAAGGGCTGCACACCATGGGGGCTGCACGCGGCCAGGAGCGGGTGGACAGGCCGTGCCTCACCCCCACGTGCCAGGCAGGATGGATGCTGTGCGCAGGGTGGGTGCTCTGCTCCCCCTCTCCCCCCAGAGCTGACGGGCACGTGGGTGGGGGGTGGCGAGGGCAAAGCCAACTCACAATCTCTCCCTCCGGGCCACCAAAGTCCAGGTAGAGCATCTTGGTGCCGTCATCAGAGGACATCTGCAGCTTCTCGAAGGGCTGCTGGAGCAGGATGGTCTTGCTGAGCCCGGGCTCGGTGGTGGAGATGGTGAAGCCCTTGTCGATGTGGATGGACAGGGTGCAATCCTGCCCCTTCCACGTGCAGGCTGGGGACGGGGACAGGGGTGAGATGGCGGCCGCCCGCCCCGCCACCCGGCCCCCGGCCCCCACTCACCTGCCGAGACCTCCTGGACCAGCTCGGCCGCGCCGTGGGTGCCGTCCACCAGCAGGCGGGTCCACAGCGCCAGGTCGCGGGGGCTCTCCAGGCTGAAGAGGTGGGTCTGCACGCCCAGCCGGGTGCCGGTGCGCAGCGCGAACGACAGCTCCGCCTCGTACAGCGCCGAGCCCTTGGCCGGCCCCGAGTGCACCAGCCTGCGGCACCGCCGCGCCTCAGCCCCGCACCGCTCCGGGCCCCGCTCCGCGCCTCAGCCCCGCTCCGCGCCTCAGCCCCGCGCCTCAGCCGCGCTCCGCTCCGCGGTGGTCGCTGCGCGGCGGGGCCGGCAGGGGGCGCTGCAGCCCCGCGGATGCGCCCTCGCGCGCCGGCGGCACCTCCCGCGGCCGGACCCCCCCCGGAGCTGCCCCCCGCGCCTTGAACCCCCCGGCCGTGTCACCCCGCCACCATCCCCCGGGCTCTGCCACCGCCCCTGCACCCCGCCACCGCCCCGGCGCTCTGCCACTGCCCCTGGACGCTGCCACCATGCCCGGGGCTCTGCCACCATCCCAAAAGCCTCTGCCACCCCCTGGGGCTCTGCCCTGACCCCCAGCCCCTGCCACCACCCCCGGACACTGCCACCACCCCCCTGGGGCTCTGCGCTGACCCCCAGCCCCTGCCACCACCCCCGGACACTGCCACCACCCCCCTGGGGCTCTGCGCTGACCCCCAGCCCCTGCCACCACCCCCGGACACTGCCACCATCCCCCTGGGGCTCTGCGCTGACCCCCAGCCCCTTGCCACCACCCCCGGACACTGCCACCACCCCCCTGAGACTCTGCCCTGACCCCCAGCCCCTGCCACCACCCCCGGACACTGCCACCACCCCCCTGAGACTCTGCGCTGACCCCCAGCCCCTGCCACCACCCCCGGACACTGCCACCACCCCCCTGGGGCTCTGCGCTGACCCCCAGCCCCTGCCACCACCCCCGGACACTGCCACCACCCCCCTGGGGCTCTGCGCTGACCCCCAGCCCCTTGCCACCACCCCCGGACACTGCCACCACCCCCCTGGGGCTCTGCGCTGACCCCCAGCCCCTTGCCACCACCCCCGGACACTGCCACCACCCCCCTGGGGCTCTGCGCTGACCCCCAGCCCCTGCCACCACCCCCGGACACTGCCACCACCCCCCTGGGGCTCTGCGCTGACCCCCAGCCCCTGCCACCACCCCCGGACACTGCCACCACCCCCCTGGGGCTCTGCGCTGACCCCCAGCGCCTGCCACCACCCCTGGACACTGCCACCACCCCCGTGGAGCTCTGCCCTGACCCCCAGCCCCTGCCACCACCCCCAGCCCCTGCCACCACCCCCAGCCCCCGCACAGGGCAGGAGGGCGCTGGGCCAGCGGCCCCTACCTGGTGGCGATGAGGGGGTAGCTGTGGGCGGGCTTGCCCAGGGCGTCGCGGCTCTGCGGCAGGCTGCCGTACAGCAGCAGCTCCTTCTCCGTGAGGACGGCCAAGAGGTTCCTGGTGCCAGCGCTGGGGAGCTGCAAGGGACGGGGTCAGGGCCACCGGCAGCATGGTGGCATGGGGTGGCGGGGGGCAAGGGGGTACCTGCTCAGTCAGCCAGCCCACGTGCTTGACGTCCCGTCCGGCCACCGTGCCAGCACCCGCCAGCTGGGCTCGCAGCTCCTCCTTCACCCGCGGCAGCAGCGCGACCACGTTGGCCTGGATGGCGCTGAGCCACGACTGCGCCGTGGCCTCGTCCTTTGCCCGCAGGAAGAGGGCAACGTGCCCGTCCGCCGAGCACACCTCCAGGTACCTGCAGGGACACGGCCCCACTGGGTCCCCACCGGCCCTTGGTGACCCACGGCACCGCGGTGGCATCGCCACCCCCCGGCACCATGCCCTGACCTGTGCTCCGGGTCGGCGGGGAGGCACTTGCGGGACACATAGCACATCTTCAGAGGCACGGTCCTGCTCTCCCGGAGCTCCCGAGGGGGTAGGAGGGGGGACGACCGCTTCTGCTGGGCGGCGGGAGAGGGGTCCCAGCTGACCGTCGCCCCCGTGGAGGAGTTCTTAAAGTAGGGCGAGATCTCCTTCATGTACTTCACTGGAAGAGAGGCAGCACCCAGCTGAGGGCACGGCACCGGCCAGGGCGGCCTCATCCTGCCCGCCAGCACCCATCCACACCCCTGAAACTCCTTGCACCCTCCCTGCGTCGGAGCCGGTGCCTCCTGCGTTACCTCCCCAGAGCCGTCACCCGTGGGTGCTGTGGAGGGTCCTCTGCCCGGCATCCCTGTGGGTGCGGGGAGGGGATGGCACTGGTGGGTGAGGTCACGCCAGGGAGCGACATGACACCCAGCATGCTCCCACTGCCTCTGCCCCACCATCCCAGCCTGGGGAGCCTCCCGGGAGGGGTAAAAACGGCCTTTCCCCCCTTTTTTCTTTCCTTTAACCCAGGTCAGTTCACAGATTCCAAGCCGGATCGGTCCCCGGGGCGGCACATGGAGGCAGGGGGCGGGGAATGGGCAGGAGTCCCAGGCCAAAATTACACAGTCCAAACTGCGCTGGTACAGCCGGTCCCGCGGCCAACTGGGAACAACAGCTCTCAAATACCATGGCTCGGCCCCAGGAAAAGCCTCGAACTGTGTGCTCGCAGCTCGCACAGCCCTGCCCCATGAGTTAGAAACCAGGCACAAGAAATCAGCTTTTAGTCCCCGGCGAGTCTGGCTCCGGAGCCAGAGCCCTCAGAGCCACGCCGGGACGGCAGCCGGCCCCCGAGGCTTAGGGGAAGGGGGAGACGAAAGCCACCGCGAATTGATGGGGCCCCGCAGCTACATCCTGAAAATTGGGTCGGCAGCACCGGCCAAAAAGCTTCGGCGGAGCGGGGGGGATGCCAGCGATGGTCCTGCCCGGGGGACCAGCTGGTGGCTCCAGGGAAGGGCTTCCCTTTGTGGCCCTTGGGGAAATCGCCATGGGACAGACACGTGCCCGCTGCCGCGTCCCCAGCCGGCACCGCTGGTTTCCCTCCAGGTCCACGTCAGCAGCACGGGTGGCAGGAGGGGGGACACGAGCTTGGCTTTGCAGCCAACTCCTGTAGGTGGCTGGCTGGTGGACCAGCTCCACCGCTGCAGCAAAGCCACGGCCGCCTGACTTTGTGCCAGAAAAAAGCCCTTTTCCCACCAGGAGAGAGGCTGCACGCAGAGCCTACCATCCCCACCCTTCACCCACCCACCACCACCCATCTTCCCCTTTTTTCCTATCCCAGTGAGCTCCCGAAATCCCGGCACGAGCTGCGGTGGGGCCCGGTGGGGAGGCAGAGCCCCGCGGGGTGCCCCGCTGTGCCCAGCCCCAGCGGGACGCAGCTATAAATGGCTGCGATGCCGCTGCGGCACGTGGGTTGGGTTACCCCGCGGTGGTCCCGCAGCGCGGCCGGGGCCAAGGAGGCGGCGTGGGGCCACCAGCCTCGTGCCCTGCGCCTCCCGTTATAAATAGCTGCTGCGTTCCCGCAGGCATTTCAGCCGCGTTGGATTTTACCCCGAGTCATTAATCTTGGCAGCGGGGACCGGCCATTATCCCGGTGCCTGGGAACTAATTGGAGTTCAGAAAGATATCATTCAGGCGCTGAAACCCGAGCAGCGTCCCCGCGCCAGCCCGTGGCTCCCCAGGCACGCGGAGGACGTCACCGGGATTAGCTGTGCGATGGTGGGGTCACGTCCCGACGGAGCAGAGGAGGAGAGGAGCAGTGCCCAGCCCAGGACAGGGCACGGAGAATTAGGCAATGGCCAGTGCGTGTGCCTCTCCGGCACACGGCTTTAAGGAGGATTTAAGGCTGGTGATGAAGCACCGATGGGTTCCCGCAGCACAGGGGGGCCCAGAGCCGGCGCGGGGAGCCAGGATGCGAGGGGGGCTGCGGTGCTCCCGGGGGAGCTGCGCACCAGGGGCCGGGTCACCATCCCACGGGAGCTGCTGTCTCCTCCAGTGCCAGCAGCGGGCTGCATTTCACAGACACACGGCACGGCCGGGGGACGCACAGTCCGACAGTGCTGTCCCCAGTCTGCTCCGCAGCAGCGGCCGCCGCACCCCTGCCCGTTCCTCGCAAAGCAAATAATGAAGCCGCACGGGCTCTGTAGCGGGTTGACTTACACTTCTGCCAGTCCCTTCACTGCAGAGGAATCGCCTGGTATTGGATGGATTCATTCATTACCTCCATCTCATTAAAGCAAACAACTCGGACCGTATTATGCACCTTCTCTGCTACTGCTACCTGTAATTCTTGAATTTTTTATTATTTTTCTTAATTAACATCTCGCAGCGCTGGGGCTCCCGGGCTGGCTGCCCTCTCCTTGTTAGCCAGCACCCTCCAAAAATCACCCGGCAGAACCACTGCCTTGCTGCTCACGACCGAAAGCCGCCTCCAGCAGGCAAACAGCCCTCTCGGTGCCTGCTGGGCAAATCCACGCAGCCCCCGAAGCCACGCCGCCTCCACGCTGGCTCTCTGCTCCCCGGGGAGACGGCCGGTCCCACCGAGCTTCTCCAGCACGGACTAGTGGGGACAAATAGGACCTTTAACTGCTCAGGTTTTTGCACTGAGTAACACTTTATTTTAGGGTTTGGGGGAACAGCAAAACTCTCCGGGGAGGCCACATGTGAGCAGCTGCTTGTGGCCACCCGTGCCCGGATCGCCCCTCTGCAGAGGGGTTCGGCACAGGGGCTCCTGAGCCCCCGGCATCGCCGGAGCATCGCGCGCGCCCCGAACCCCACAGCGAGCTGCAGCGGGACATGTCTAACCAAAGACTTTTAAATCTGACCTGCTCTTCTCTCCGCGTTGTAGCTGGGTTTTTGTCTCCTCCACACTCCAGAAAGGGAAAACCACAAAAGTCCCTTGGTTTTACTCCTCAGGTAAAGGTTCCTGCCCTCCAACCAGCCCATCCCTCCCGAGGACGGGGAATGAGCCCGAACCAAGCGCTGTTGCACCCTCGATCCCGAGTCACCATGACCCGCCCCACGCACACATCGTGGCTCAGCACCATCCGAAGCCAAGCTCCTGGCCCAAGAGGGCTTCGCCGGGGAGCCACACACCTTCCTCCGGCCAGGAACGCGGCCCCAGGCAGACGGACACCCAGCAGGACAGACGGACACCCAGCAGCAGGCTCCAGAGCCCCCACCCGCTGCTTGGGCCACCAGCCCAGTGCCAGCACACTCTGCTTCAGCCCGGAGATCACGGCACGGATTCACCGCGGAGAGGTTCAAGCCTGCGCTGCCAGTCAGGGGCAGGATGCGTCCCGCTGTTTCCCCCTCCCCGAGAGCTTTCCAGCAGCATCCGTACGGTGCTGTGAGCCAAAAAGGTCCAACCGTACGTGGCCATCGCATCAGGAAGGCTTCCAGAGCGGCCCTGGAGATCCAGCGCTGGCCCTAAGGGGATGCTAAGCCCACCTCCAGCTGGTCCCTCTCTGTCTCAGGACTAACAACGCAAAATTAACACGTGAAATCAGGGCAGTCAGCAAACACACATCCCAAAGAGACACCCTGAAACGACCTGTAAACTTCAAGATGATGCTGTGACGTGCTTCCAAAATGCTCAACGCAGGGGCTGCCACAGCTGCCCCGTCCAGCATCTCACCCAGGGACCGTCCTCTGTCCCCGGCTCTGAGCACCAACAAGGCAGCAGCTGCTGGTCCTACCTGCCTCAACTCAAGTCCTTCTACCCCAGGGCAGCAGGAAGACACCATGGGGTGCTGCAGGGCGGGGATGCCACCGCTGTCCCTCCTGCCCCAGGACCCCGTCCCAGCACCCAGGGCCACACGCCGTGTCTCAGCTCTTTCCTAAATAGACCCCTGTGCTGTGTGGCCAGCGGTGACCCATGGGCTGAGGGACCCCAGGAGATCACGGGACAACTCTCCGTGTTTCGAGAGGAGTTGAAACACCCCTGGAAAACTCCCCAGGGAAAGCAAAGCTTCAGGGCAGCGAGGCGCGGAGGAGGTGGAGGATGAGGACCCTCACCGTCTCTCTGCATCACCCCAAGGGCAGGTCCAAAGCCTCTGTTTCGGTTTGTTACCATGTTTAAACCACGAGAGCACACGCGGCACTGCCAAGGGCAAAGCCCAGCTGCTCAGACCCCGAGGACCGTCACCTCTGCCAGAAGACGTTCGCTTCAGTGTCCCACAAAGGGCTGGAAGCCACCTCAGGGCTTTCTCTCCTAAAGCCCTTCTGAGTCCCCAAGGGCAGCAGCGACAGGGAACCACGCAAATTCCCACTCGAAAGCCCCTTCCACTCTGCATCGTGTCTTACTCACCCCAGGGTCACCTAACTTTTGTGGGTATTTCACATTTCACACCACGCACCTCTCCGCACTCTGCAACCGCCTGGGCTTCCCACGGTTAGAGCCATCAGCCCGCCGGAGCCGGGCACCCCCGGCACCGCGCCCTCCTGGCACCCCTTAGCTTTTCTGAATTTCAAGCTTCCAAGTTATGACTTGGCTGAGCGAGTCCCGGAGAGCTGCGACAGCCCCCGGAGCTGCCCTGCGGCCGGAGAGCCCCGGGCTGCCAGGGCGGCAAGATGCCCACGGCTGCCCCAGCTCTTCCTCCCCGCTGCTCCCAGTTCTCTCCCCGTGCCACTACAGCACGGGGGCCTCGCCGGGAAAACCACTCCTGGCACCGAAGCCCTTCCTGGGGCAGCTGGAAGGATGTTTATCAGCCTTTCCCTTGCTGCGGAGGGACTCTGGATACCAAGCAATGCAAAAAAAAAAAAAAAAAAAAACCACCAAGGGAAAAATAAGGTAAGGCAGAGCAACTCTCCCCAAAATAACAATGTAATATAAACACAGTCAAACTCCTCCTGCAAATATCAAGAGAGTTGTTTGGCACATCCAAAAAAAATCTTGGCAGGACACACCGAGCGGTATCTGCGTGTCCTCATGCCCAGCCAGCAATGACACCCAGGAGCCAGAAGCCAAGCTGAGCAGCCCGGGGTGAGATCTGGCATGTGGACCCACTGCTGATATTCAAATTAAAATGCATCATCTCCCAGCTCTGCCGTTTTGGAGAGTCTCACCCCAGCTCACCGCCCCGCGAGGAGGTGCAAGCTCTCCCAGTTTTGCTACCTGCTGCGACGCCACTTGCAAACTACCCTAAAACCTCCTAAAACCAGGGATGAACGCAGCCAGGAGGAGGAAGGCGGCGAACAGACACCGGCTGTGCCAAACTACTCCGTTTTGGTACTTACAGCAACCATGAGGGAAGTCAGAGTCGCCCCTGGCAGCGCACGGGGACCAGAAAGCACCTAAGGGACGTGAAGGTGCTTTTCTCCAAGCCCTGGAGCAAGCCCAAGCAGGAGAAGGGAGCAGGGAAGCCCCCCCTTTAACACCCTTCGGGCACTTTAAGGCCACCCTCTGCCCCCCCGCCCCACCACCCCTCCCCGGGCAGGGCGCTCGGCCGGCCGGCTCCTGGAGAGCCGTCGGGGTGGCAGGTATAAGGCAGGGGACACCCCGTCCCGGGGCAGGGCCACCACCTCTGCAGGGCAGAGACAGCCCGATGGGGACCAAGCCGCGGTGCCAGCCTCACCATCCTCCACGGGCAGGGCCGTACCACGCCGGCAAACCCCAAACGGGAGGAGATGGAGGTGCGCCGTGTGTGTACCCAACGTCCGCGATCGGACGAGTAGCAGAGACCCCTGCTCCGCTCCGGCTGCTGCCTGCACCATCCCCGAGCAACACCGTGCCATGAGAGCCCGACAGCATCAGCTACGAACTAATCACAAAGCCTCCAGCGTGTCGTGGTGGGAGCCAGCCCAGCCCCGCTCTCCTTCCAAGGGTACCTGCTGGGAGTTTTAATTAATTGAGAAGCCCAGCGGGTCATACCTGAGCTCAGCGAGCTACAGCAAAGGCCCTGCCTGCAGCTGCCTCCTGGGAGGGCAACCTGGCAGCGCCCGGCTCCCGGGGGGATGGAGGAGGAGGAGGAGGAGGAGGTCCAGGGAGAGAAGTTGTTCTCTACAGAAAGGGCAGATCATCTCCACCTCCCGCAGGACCTCTAGCAGAAAGGAAACCCACGCCAAAGTAAAGGATGAAAAGAAAATAACAGAGAGAGGGTGGTCTGAGAACAGCGGCTACAGGGAGGAATTTCGCAGACTCCCAGAGAAAGAGGCTCTTGTATTTCTCTTTGGTCAAAAAAAAAAAAACCACCACCCCACCAACAACCCTATCTGCTCCCAGCAGCTGTGCAGAGCAGCACATTCCTCCAGCTGAACCGTGGTCCTGCGGCTCCCAGGAGAGGAGGAACCCACAGCAGAAAGGGCTGAGCGAAGCTAAAAATGAAAATCTGGAGCTGAGACAATCTGGGGAAGGCGCAGGAAAGCAAGAGCCACGGTGTCACTGGCAGCAAAAGACACAGAGCTCTTCTTTGTCCAGGCAGAGCCCAGCGCGCTGCCCCCAGATAAAACCTCCCTTTGGGATCCACAGCCCTAAAAGCGCACCGGGAAGGGTCTCCAGTGCCAAGACCCCCTCGGAGAGCCAGGGCGAGCCGGGGGCCGGCTGGCAGCGAGGAGAGGGGAAGGGTCCCGTGCTGAGGGACAAATCCCGGGTGCTCACCCCTGCCCGGCCGAGCTTGCAGAGGGTGGGCGAGCACAGACAGACGCGATGTGAAGGGTAAAGGGAGAAGAGTGGGGTCCCTCTCTCAGGGCTCCCACAGTCCCAACCCAGCAGCCCTCCCCCACCCCGCAAGCGGGGTTCGGGGGGCTCCTGCAGCGTGCTGGCCCCCGCAGGGCTGGGAGACAGCCAGGACCCGTCAGTCCCAAGAGGGAGCCCGTTCCCAGGGGACAGGCTCCAGTCTCTCCTGGGATGGCGAGAGCTGCGATCCCTGGGCTGTTTGTAGCCTCAGGTGCCAGAGCTGGGGGGAGCCATGGCTGGGGTTCAGCTGCCGGGCACCCCACGGGAGGCAGCTCCTGTGGCTGGGCTCCTGAGCTGGCCCTGCCTGCACCCGGCAGCCTGCTCCTCCTGCCTGCCCAAAATCCACCCCAGCAAACCGAAGGTGCCCAGCGAGGAGCGGGGTGCCGGCGTACCCCCTCTCGGCTGGCTTAAGCCTGCAGAGCCGCGCAGCCCCGCTCCAGCCGAGGATGCGGGTTTAAATGAAAATCAAAGGCAAAGCAGAAAGTTTCCCATGGCCCCAGGAACCGCAGGCCTCAGGGTGACACCGTACAACAGGAGAGTCACAAACCCCATAAACCTGCCCCATGCATCCCATCGCTGCCGGCCCGCGGTCCCGCAGCGGGGAGACGGAGCCGCGGGGCATCGAGCGGTGGCACGCACGTGTTCCTCCCTCTCTGGAGGGAGATCCCAGCAGTTACCTCCAGCTCTCCATCCATCTCCGGATGAGCAGACAAACCAGTCTGCACATGTTGTTTTCCATTTGAAAGAGTATGCAAACGCATATGCAGATGATGTGCCATCCCCGTGCTCCCAGTACATCGCCAGGAAAACTGGGGTCAGCCCCCCAGAAGCAGGAGGGCCGTCGTTCCCCCTCGCAGCCTCGTCTCCTACCTTCCAAGACCACCTCCTTGCCCGTCTTCTTCAACGCCTGCACCGCCTCGTCGTGCGTCGCCTCGGAAAGGTCGGTCCCGTTGACGGAGAGGATGGCGTCCCCCACGTACAGTGCCTCGGTCTGATCCGCTGCCAGCCCCTTAAATATCTTGGAGATCAAGATGGGCATTTTATTCTCTCGGCCACCTTGAAACAGAAAAGAAACGAAGCGGTTGTGGCTGTTGGAGCATATGGAGGAGCGGGTGGGGAGGGGGATGCTCGGGTACCAGCCGGCCCTGGCAAGGCTGAGCCCTTCTCCCAGCACTCGGCCACGCCGTGCCTGCTGCCTCGTTTCCTCGGATGCCCACAGCACGCCTGTAACAACCACAGTAGCCAAAATACCACGAGGCTTTACATCAGACGAAGACGATTGCTCCAAAACCACTCCAAATGGTTGCATATTTCCTCGCGGAGTGAACACGTACCCTGGCCATCTCCCCATCAATTTTGGCAGGAAAGCATGTCTTTATTTGCATTATTAATCATGTGTGCTGAGCGACTATCCCTGCTCTGAGGACTTCATGATCTAAACAGATACGACAGCTGAATGTGTTTGGAGAGGCAAAAGAGACAGGGAGAAGTGAACCAACCTGGCTGTTTGCTCCTCTCTGCACAGTAGCCCTATTTACCTGCTGCTCCCCGTTCTCCAGCCTAACAGGATGCTATTCAAACCTCCCGGCAGCTCGAGGAGATCAATTTGCACGTTAACTTTTGAACCCGCAGGGAGATGGGAGCAGCGCTGCTGCCTGCGCACCAGGGAGCAGGGCTGCCGTGGCTACGGCCCAGCCTCAGCCCGGGCAGGAGGAGCTGGGGGTCGGCAGCCCCCGACGTGCCCTGCGCCCCAGGACGGCCTGTCCCGGGGAGCCTCCAAGAGACGATCTCCGCTCCCGGGGAGAGATGCTGAGCCCAGCCTGTTGTCACCGCCCGCTCCGGGGCTGCTCCCAGCCAGTGCCACAGGCATTTCCTCGCTCAGACGCCTGCCAAGCCCCTCGGAGGGCTCTGGTTATCAGCTGTCAGAGGCCCCCGCGGGGGCTGCTCCGAGCTGCCAGGCCCGTCCTTACAGCAGCGGCTCCTCGCCCGGGCTGCCGGCACCGAGAGCCCCTGCCAGGGCCAGGAGCCTGCGCCAGCTCCCCGCCGTCCTGCCAGCCCGGGGAGCAGCCGCCCAGCAGCTACGGCGCCCGTCCCCTCGCCACGTCCCCAGGCAGGACACCTCACCCGCACCCCGGGTTGCGGTGAAGCGTCCCCAGGTGAAATGCGGCTGGCACGCTTTTTAACGGGGAAGCGTCAGCATCCCGGGTGAGGAGGAGCGATGCCCTCCGCCAGCAGCGGCCGTGGCACCGGCAGGGCTGCCCCACCGCCCCTAACAGCTTCTAGCTCCCATTTTACACAACAACTACTTGGTTTCCACATACGTCACTGCAAAAATAAAGTTTTAACTGAACCAAGTGATGTTTCTCCTTTCCCTGGAGAGCTACAGAGCTAGCAATAACTTGGCAGCCAAGGGGTTATTACGAAGAGGGTTCTACGCGTCTCCAAAAGAAGGGCTGGCAAGCTCGGGCACCCCGCAGACACAGCCAGCGGCACCGTTCCGATCCAGTCCCAGCACCCGGACATCCACATTGCAAAACCTCCCCACTTCCAGAGGGAGCCGGAGGCTGCGGCCGCGTCCCCTCCGAGCTGGGAGGAGAAGCCACGTCAGGAGGCGAGAGCCTCCGCGTCGCTGCGCCTGGGGCTGCCGAGCCCGCTGCCTGCCCTGCCCGCTGCCTGCCCTGCCCGCACACGAGTTACGAGCCCTCTCACCCACGCGCCGTGACGGCCCTTTGCCTGCCTGTTTGCTGCCCATTTAATCCTCCTTTCACAGAGTTTCCAACGTGCTCGGAGCCACGTGAAAGCAAAGGCAGGCAGAAACGCCATCCCTGCCCCATGAAGTTTCCAGCCCGAAGTTCAGGCAAGTCACCGAGTAGCGGGGCAGCTCGGGAGGAAAACAGGGATTGTAAGAGGGAGGCTTCCCGCTGCTCAGCTGTCTGGGATCTCCAAGCTTGGGAGCGCTGGTTTAACGCCCCAGCTCTCCACGCCTGGAGATCTCCACGGGCTTCACAATCGCTTCCTTCATTTTGCCGACAGCTTAAAGGGGCATTTCTCAGCCCGGGGGCACGGAGGGGACAAGGACACCCGGCAGAGCCCTCCCTTTGGCTGCAAAAGGGCAGCTTTTGTGTAACCCTGCGTGTCCCACCTGCCTCGTGAGGCAGCACCCTACCCCCGCGTGCAAAGGGGCAGTGGGAGCCCCCTCCAGCTCCCAAACGCCGGGGACCCCCGCTCCGGCCGGGGCACGGCGGGCAGGGGCTGGCCGGTCACCGCTGGACCCCAAAGCGCTGCTCCTTCCGTGGGCTGGGGCCGTCTCGGGTCCCGTCACTGCCACGCGTCCCCTTCCTCGTCCTGCTCAAGGGCTGGGCTGGGGCAGCGCCCGGGGTGCGAAGACCCCGGCCCCAGCCCCGCTCCCCCCGCTGGGTTTCACGCCAAGCGCGGCGCGAGCTGCTGGGACGGCGGCAGCAACAGGTCGCGGTGCCCGGCGCGTCCCCCCGCCCCGGGACGCCCCCGGCCCGGCCTCACCTTTGATGCTGATGCCGAGCCCCCCCACGTCCTGCTTGACGACGCGCACCGTGCGCCTGATGTTGGCGAGCGCCTCGGGCACGGCGGAGCCCGGCTCGCCGCCGTTCAGTTGCGCCGCCGGGGCCTCGCCGGGGCCGGCAGCGGGGCCGGGGCCGTCGGCCGGGCTCACCCCCAGCACGTCCTCGGCCAGGCTGAGGAGGACGCGGAGCCACTGCCCGCCGGGGCCGCGCAGCTCCAGCAGCCCGGTGCGCGGGGCGCGCCTGCCCGCCGCCATCTTCCGCGCCTGCCGCGCCGCCCCGCTCCGCGCCGCTCCGCGCCGCTCCGCGCCCCGCGCACCGCCCCGCGCACCGCCCCGCCGGGACGGAGCCAGCCGGCTGCTCCCCGCGCCGGCCCGGCATGGGGCGCGGGCGGGGACTCGGGTCCCCGGTGCTCCCCGCCTCGGCCCGGGATGGGGCACAGGGGCGGACCTGAGTCCTCAGTGCTCCCCTGTGCTCCCCGCTCCGGCCCGGGATGGGACGCGGGAGGGGGACCCGGGTCCCCGGTGCTCCCCTGTGCTCCCTGCTTTGGCCCGGGATGGGGCGTGGGAGGGGGACCCAGGTCCCCGGTGCTCCCCACTCTGGCCCGGGATGGGGTGTGGGAGGGGGACCCGGCTCCCTGGTGCTCCCCGCTCCGGCCTGGGATGGGACACAGGAGGGGGACCCGGCTCCCCGGTGCTCCTTGGTGCTCCCTGCTTTGGCCCGGGATGGGGCGTGGGAGGGGGACCCGGCTCCCCAGTGCTCCCGGCTCCAGCTCGGGATAGGGCACAGGGGCGGACCTGAGTCCTCGGTGCTCCCGGCTCCAGCCCGGGATGGGGCACAGGAGGGGGACCCAGGTCCCCAGTGCTCCCCCATGCTCCCCAGTGCTCCTTGCTTCAGCCTGGGATGGGGCACAGGGCAGGACCCAGGTCCCTGGTGCTGCCCAGTGCTCCCTGGTGCTCCCTGCTCTGGCCTGGGATGGGGCATGGGAGGGGGACTTGGGTCCCCAGTGCTCCCTGGCGCTCCCCAGTGCTCCCCACTTCAGCCTGGCATGGGACACAGGGTGGGACCCAGATCCTAGGTGCTCCTCGGTGTTCCCTGGTGCTCCCTGCTCCAGCCCGAGATGGGGCACTAGGAGAGATCTGGGTCCCTGGTGCTCCATTGCTTGTCCCAGGCCTGGCCCTGGACGTGCTGGGGGTCCCCATGGTGGGCTGTGTGGCAGGAGGCGCAGTGGGAACTGTGCAGGGGGCAGCTGGCTCAGCCCCTCATCCCCCCGGGACCCGCAGCCCCCGTGCCTGCGGCCCACGCCTGCCATGGGGTGCCCAGCGGCAGCGGGATCTGGCTGCTCAGCAAGAGCACGGAGCTGCAGGCCTGGGGCGTGGATCTGCGGGGCAGGGTGCTCGGGCAGCCCAGGGAGCACCCCGCTCCCGCGCCCCTGCCCAGCCAGACCCTGCGGGGTGCCTCAGGGTGGCTGCTGCATTCCAGGGGTTTCTATGCCATGCACCAACTTCCCAAAACACTTTCGGCTCCTTCATAGGGGCCGGCAGCAGCACAGGGGCAGGCGGCGGCTCTGGAGGCCCCACCGGGCAGGGCAGGGCAGGGCAGGGGCTGCCTGCATCCAGCCCTGGACCAAGAATTTTCTCCGTAGCCAATTTCTTTGGCCCTGGGCACAGGCAGCTCCGAAGAGCCCCAGGGGGTGTTAAACAGCAGTGAGGCAGAAGGAGAGGGTGTTTGTGGACATTCAGAAGAGTCTGTGTTGCTTTTCCATTGCTCATCCAGCTTTCTGAAAACAGGAACGCTATTTTGTTTTCTTTGGCAGACCCACATTTTTTTTTTTGCAGCTGAGAGGCAGCAATTAGGAGTAGAAAACACCTCTAGGAGTAGCAAATACCTCTTGGCGCATCCCCCGTGCCCCTTGCACGCTCCAGGGGCCTCTGGGATGGGGCTACCGAGGTCCCCGAACCTCTGCAAAACACAGGGATTTATAAGAATTCAGTAACAGTTACCGCGGGCTGGGAAGGGGACGGAGCGAGGGGGGCTCCGGCCACACGGGGCAGGGGGGTCGCAGCGTGCGCTGCTCAGCACAGCCCTTCCCCGGGCGGGGGCCGCAGCCAGCCCTGAGCATCGGCCACGCACACAGGGGAAAAATGCTCCCCGGGCTCCCTCCCACGCAGCAGCAGCTGTGGAATTTCTTGAGGTTGCAGCAGAGGAAACCCTGAAGGTTATTTCTTTACAAAACAGCCGGTTCACATATTCCTGATTTTCCTTTTGCTAAAAAGTTCAGGGTTTGGCTTAAGTGACTTCTTGCCTTTGTGGGATGGTGCCGCACTTCTACACCGATCCCTCACCCAGCCAAAGGTATTTCCTATGATCCCGTCCCCTGCACACCCCACGGGGCCGCCCGGGCCCCGCTCCGGCTGCCCGTGCCGCTCGGTTCGTGTACAGCAGAGGGGAATTCTGTCCTTTCATCCTCGAGTGGAGACAGGGCTCATTTTCCCTGTGCTCCTGCTCTGGGAGCACTCACTTTATTTACCAGCCAGGCAGCTGCAATCATCAGTTCCTCCAGGTTTTTTTCCTTCCCAGCACTGTTTTTGATATTTCCAACCTTCAAGGCCACGTTCCCATCTGAAGCGGCAGTGGGAACTCTAGATTCTGCTTTTGGTGCTGCGGAACGGCACCGTTTGGGTTGTTTTCTTTCGTTTCTCAGTTCTGTGCCCAGCAGCGTGGATGCGGAGAAGCACGGCCTGGATGCAAGGAAGCCATCCGGATGGTGTCAACGCCAGGCAGAGGGAAGAGCCCTGCCTGTCCCCGTCCCGCTCCTGGGATGGGGAAAACACCAGGGTCCCCGGAGCCGTGGCTCGGCGTGCCGACTTCACCTCCCTCGGAGAAACAGAGGCGCAGGCGCCTGCGCAGCCCCTGTGCCGCTCCCTTTCCAGTAGCAGGTTTGCCTAAATAAAAGCATCACTTACTTCCCCCAGGTCACCCACGTCCCTGCCCCGGCGCCGAGGGAGCTCTGAGTTTGCAGAGACGTTTGTCACACCCCATTCCCCACCAAGAGATCTCCCTCCAGCCCCCGTGCAGACGGGCTTCGTTAGAAGACAGGTTTCGTTAGCACAAAGGCACTGAGCCTTTGAAAGTGGGATGCGGGACATGGGGAATCACCCTCCTGGAGCTACGAGGGCTGCAGATACAACGGACCTGTTGGCCCAGCCGGGCTCGGGGACTCCTAAAGCCATTGGGGTCATGGTAGAAAGCTCATCCCACGGC
Source organism: Phoenicopterus ruber ruber (assembly GCA_009819775.1). Classification (NCBI taxonomy): domain Eukaryota; kingdom Metazoa; phylum Chordata; class Aves; order Phoenicopteriformes; family Phoenicopteridae; genus Phoenicopterus; species Phoenicopterus ruber. The sequence goes on along the minus strand of CM020230.1, from coordinate 3,906,479 downwards.
GGCTGCTGCTGCACGGGCTGCGGGACCGCCTGCTCTCCCCTTCTTCAGCAATTAATATTCCTTTGGCAATTGCATCGATTACTCATGTGGGATGGAGACCCAAGGCAAGTACACTTGCAAACCAGGAGTCCAAAGGGCCCTTAGGACCCAGGTCCCAAATGGGGCGGCCCCGTTGAGCGGGGGGTACGTGAGGAGGGGAGCCATGGGGCTCAGCAGACGGGTGCAGCGTTTGGGGCGCTTGGCTCCAGGCTTTAATCCAAGATAAAAATCATTTGCTGGCTCCTCTGCACAGCTGGGCCAGGCGAGAGCTGTGGCCTGGGGAGGTCGGGCACTCCAGGATGTTCTTGGGGGTCCTGGTGCCCCCCAAGCAGAGGTGCTGCTGCTTTGGGGACTTTCCCACAGGCTTTGCTCCCCTGTTCAGGCTCTCAAGCCTGCTTTTGCTCAGGCTCCTTCAATTCCTAGGAATTCCTTCGTGTCCCAGGGCACATGGTGAGCGCTGGGAGCCCAGCATATGGGGTGGTCCCAGCTCAGTTTGACCCTCTGCAAGATACGGTGAGCGTAATTCCCGTGCCGCGGTGCCGCAGGATGGGCTGCGGGATGGGAAGGTGGAGGACGAAGGCTCTGGCCGAGGCTGGCACGCGGAGTGAGTTGCAGCTTCCAGGCGTGCCAGCGGCGTTCATCGGGGCTCCTGCTGAAGGGAAGCAGGCGGGAGGGGAGTTGCTTGAAAAATTACTATTCACAGAAATAGAAACTTCCCGCAGAAACAGGCGTGCGTCGGTGACAAAAGCCCAGCTGGGAATTTCTCCCTGGCAGCAGGAGCGGTGGGAGGGGAAGGGGCCGGGCAGCGCGGGAGGCTGCGGTGCAGGGCCGGGGGTGCTGCCAGCACCCCGACCCCCGCCCTGGGGGAATCACTGCTTTTTAGCTGGAAAGAGCATCGCTTGTCCCCGGCTGTCCTCCCAACGGTCCCCAGGAGGAGGACCTGGTGGCACGGGCGGCGATGGGCTCCGTGCCCCCCGCGCCGAGCTGTTCCCTCCAGCGGCGCTTTCTCCGCGACCCGTTCGGACGCTGCTTCCCCAGCGATTGCCATCGCAGGGCAGTGCCTGGCCTGGCGTTTTCTCTGCATAATCTCTCCGGCCCCCTGAACTTCATCGTTACACAGCTATTATTAGACTCATTTCTTGGCATAGCCGGGAGCTGTGTCAGAGCCCACCAGCCTATTTATAGAGTGCCGTGAGATGCTTTGTTACTTGCGTTAATTAAATTAATCCCTTCGAAAACAAAATAAAAGACCTGAAGACCTTAAGAGTTCAGTCCCTGGGACAACATTCCCAAACCGCGGGGATCCAGGTAACATCTCAGGCTGCCGGCCGGTGCTCGGGATGCTCCGACGGTCCCTTGGCACTGGGGGGGTGCTGCTCTGCTCAGCATCCCCTGGGAATTCATGGCAGGGCCATGGCACCGACCCTGCCCTGCAGGACTGAGCCCCGTGAAAACTCCACAAGGGATGGAAAGGGAAATAAAATAGATTTTATTATATAGATGGATTTAAATATATATAGGTTTTAATACAGATATTAATAGATTTAGCTAGGCAATATGCATTTAACCAATGGATTCATCCTTTGTTATGTAGGAAATGCGACAAAAAGGCATTGTCTGACCTCAAAATCACTGGAATCTCCAAGTCTTTTAACTTGAGAGCATTTTGTGTTTGCTTTGGGACATAACTAATCCCTGCAAAGTTTATTCTGTCTCAGTCTGGGCTCTTCTCTTACCGGATCCCTGTAAGAAAGTCGTGATCAGCTGGGCTCTCATGGTGTGAAAATACTTTTGCTACCGCGTGGCAGATCTCATGTTATCAAGGCAGGATCATTTCTGTCAAAGAAGAAGAGACCGGATGGGAAAAAGCAGCACCCAGAGCCAAAATAGCCTTGGGAAAGGTGAACGCTGTCGCACATTAAAGCCCCAGGTTCACTGCCTGCTGCAGCTTCTGCCTCTCAGATGCTCTAAGACCAAGCGGCATCAGTGGCAGGGACTTCAACCAGCCCCTAGGGTAACTTAATGGACATAAATGAATCATAAAAGTCAGCACGTGAACTGCAGATTGTAAAATCTACTGTCACGTCTGCAGTTTCGATTGAGCTGATTCACCCCACTGGCCTCTTCTGCAGGGAACGGGGCAAACACCCCGTGTTTTGGTTAATCTGCAGCTTGCAAATGAAAATGCTGCTTCCTCCCTGCCAGGCACCGGGGAAGAGGCATCCCTTGGACTGCAGAGTCAGCAGGATACACAGCTGGAGATACCACCCCCGATTCTGTACGTCCCCGGGCACCGTGGCTGCAGTATCTGTGGCACCAGAGCCAGAGCTTGTGGGGAAACTGAGGCACAGAGCGAGGGCGGGCAGGTCCTAGCTCACACCAGGCCTGCAAGGAGCACTGGGTGCACCGCTGCTGTGTCTCCCGGCTGCACAGGCCGTGCTCGGGGGCTCAGAGATGTCTGCTGGCCAACGCTGGTGATGTGGCCTCTCCCATGGGCGCGGGCAGCATCTTCCCTCCAGGCAGCACGTGCCCAGGCAGTGCTGCCCGCTGGGGCGTTTGAGCTCCAGGGGCTTTATTTAGCGATAGCAAATCCTTCCCTGCTCCCCAGCTCCTCCAGCCTGGCCTTAGTTGCATCCCACGTGTTTGCCCGGGGGGCTGCTAAAATCCTGGGGCAGGCTGCGAGGTCAGAGGGGCGACGGACAGATGGATAAACACGCCTGCAGACAAGTCCCTCCTCCCCAGCAAACGCAGTCCCACGCACGGACAGGGCTTCTGGATGCGGCCATGCAGACATGGACCCCCGTGCACCTTCCCTGTGCCTCTGTGCCCATGCAGATGCTGATACGTCCCAGGAAAGCCACAGGCTGAAAGCCCCGTCCCCTCCTGGCTCCTCCATCACGCCGGGATGCCCATGGGAAATGCCAGCTCCCCCGGCGCAGGGACCTGGCAGCGTCCCGGCACTCGCAGCTCCCTGGGCTTTTTTTAACTCAGCAAGTAGAGCTTTGATAAATGTCACTTCTTTCCGCTGCTGTCGTTTCTCTCCGATGGCCCATCAACGTGACAACACCAGAGGTTGTCCGGAGCAGGAGACCTTGATGGATGTTCCTGGAGCGGCCGGCTCAGGGGATGCGGCAGGAGCACAGTGCAGAGGGGCAGGAGGGATGGGAAGAGCCTCATGTCCCGGGAAAAGGCTGTTTATGAGCCCAGAGGGATGTTCCACCAGGTCTGGCTGGAAAGTCACCTTCAGCATCAGGTTTTTGAGCTCAGTGCATCCTTCTACCGGGGGCTCACCTTCCCTGCAAGGGCCACATCCCTGCGGGACACTGCAGGCCTTGCAGATGCTGCGGGCAGATGATGGACCCATCCTCCCAGGGACCGCTTCTCCTTCCCACGAGTGGGGTGAGGAACAGCTGTGGGCCGAGTTTCGGTATTGCTCCGTGGAAAAAAGGCACCTGCAGGATTTCAAGCTGACAGCAGATGCCAGCAAAGAGCCGCTCTGCAGCCAGCCGGGGCCTGTCGTGGGCAGAGGGGTGGTCGGAGCCGCTGGGACACCTTCTGCCCAAACCCACCCAGCCGGCTGGGTGCTGCCTGCTGGAGGGCAAACCCCTCCTGGGACCCGGGGGAGCGCAGGCGGTGCTTTGCAGCCAGCTGAGAACCCCCATGCTCAGCTCACAAACTGTAGCATCCGCCCTGACCCCCCTCCCATCCCTGCTGCAAAACTGGTGGCACCAGCAAGAGCAATGGGGGACGTTGCTCCCTCTGGCTCATCTCACCAGGCATTGGCTTTGTGCCCCGGACCCCAGGCCAGCACCCACGGGGGACAGGGGACACGCTTCCCCCGGGGCCGGCCACTGGGCGCCCAGCCTGTTGGTTATCACAGGGGCACAGAGCAGCTTGGGTTGGGAGGGACCTTCAAAGCTCATCCAGTCCCAGACCCTGCCCTGGGCAGGGACACCTTCCACTAGACCAGGTTGCTCAAAGCCCCGTCCAACCTGGCCTTGGTGTCCCAACGACGGGGCACCCACAACTTCTCTGGGCAACCTGGTCCCGTGTCTCACCACCCTCATCGTAAAAAAATCCCTTCCTTACCCAGGCTAAGCGGGCACTGGAGAGGGATTCTCACCTCGTCTCACTGCCTGGGCTCCGGGCCAGCCCCAGCCCGGGTCTTTGCGGGGTGGTGCCCAGCAGGGTCCCCCCCTGCATGCCCTGGCTTTCTGCTCAGCACTGTGGCCCCAAAACCCACCCTCCCCTTCCTTACCAAATTCCCTTCCTAAGGCCCTGAGGCACCTCGCGCTCCCTCCCCGCTTGGCAGGCGTCTGTGACGCTCCTGCTCCGCAACAAGGGCTATTTTTACCCCCCAGCCGCACACATGCTCCCCCGGCTCAGCCTCCTGCCCTCCCCATGCCCAGCACCATCCCCGGTTCCTGGCTGGGACCCCACTGCAGCTGGGCCCAGGCTCTGCTTGCGTCCCCCAAGCACCCCACTGCCGGTGGGGGGGTGTAGGAGGGGCCCCTTCCCTTCATTTGCCGTCATCATTTCTGCACGCCCCATGCACTGCCCCGTGAAAAGCTCTTTTTTCAGCCTGACAAGTAGCTGGAGCTTGTTTTCTAGGAGGACGTATACATACATACGTGGCCCCAGCTACTTCCCCCTTCCCAAGGGTCTTTACAGGTCCCTGGCTCAGGTCCCTCAAGCGAGCTCAGGGCTGCCCAGGGGATCGGTGCTGGGAGCTTTGCCAGGTCTTTTTGACGGTCAGGGAAGGGTGTGGGACCTGGAAAACCCCCGGCTCCTGGGGTTCAGGGGGCAGGCAGGGTCTGTGAGCGCTCCCCATCCTTCCCCGGGCTGCCGGACCCCGCGTGCCTCGAGGGGACCCGCCACAGCCCCGAGCCCCGGGCTGCTGCCGGCAGCGGGACGTTCTGCCCATCTCAGGGCCTCTTTTAAGGGCTCCCTAAACCAAGCACCAGGGCAGCGGCTTGAGCCCGCTGGGCTCGGTGAAGGCTGAGCAGGGGGATCCAGCCACCTCCCAGGGCAGGTGCTCCGGGTGCAAGCCCAGAGGGGGCTTGTGCAGAGGCTGGGTGGGCTGTGGCAGGGGATGGGGGCATCACCCCCGCTGTGGGCTCCCCATCCAGCCCACGGCATCGCCAAAGGGACCCACCGGCACCAGAGGGTCCCAGGGATGGCAGTGGTGCCCCCCCCCAGGGACAGGCACCCTGGACGTCACCCACTGCCCCAGGCTGGCCCCTGCTCACCTCTGATACAGCCCTTTGCTCCTTCCAAAGGGAGGTTTGAATCTACCCTCTCAGCTGGCGCAATCCTATCGCAAGCAATTCCCCAGCCGTTCCTCCGAATCACAGTAATTACCTCATTACTTTGATATTAATAGAATTCATATGGCCTGGAGAAGATAATTGAAACTAGCCCTGCGCCACTGCCGAGGGGGAGCAGAGGGGGCCGCGGGGGCCTGAGCTGGGTGAGGGGTGCAGGGCGGTGCCCTGGCCAGATCCTGGCACGCACAGCGGGTCCTGGGGCCAGCGGTGCCTGTGGGGCTGCAGCCCGGCCGGTCCCGGCTCCAGGGCTGAATTATCACCGGGAGTTTGCCCGAAGGTACCAGAAGTGAGTAGGCAGGATGGACACCCATCCCGGTCCCCGGCAGGCTCCATCCGGGAGGATGCTCGGCTGGACCCTGCCCCTGCTCTTGAGTTGCTCACCCCCTCGTTGTCCCCTGCCTCGTTCCCTGCTCTGGGCTGGCCACGGAGCCGTCCCCATTCTTTCTGGGGAGAAAAAGAAAAAAAAAAAAAAAGATTCATTATCTGCAAAGGCAACAAAGGCAGCGCGGTGCTGAATAGCTCTCGCAGGCGATGCCGTGCCCCCGCAGCCGGCCGCTGCCCGGCGGGGCGGTGATGGAGCCGTCCTGCCGCCCCTCCGGCCCCGGGCGCGGGCGGCTCCCGCCCCACCTGCTCCCCGTCAGATGGGAGGTGACCCCCGACAAAGGCCGGGGCCGCGTCTGCCACCCTTGGGCTTTGCCCCGACACGTGTCTCCTTAACCTCTTCCTTGGGACCAGCTGCTACCAGGGGACCCTCCTTTGTGGCCCCGGCGCGCGGCAGACGAGTCTCCCCATCTGGCCGGCGAGGCCTCGTCTGTTGGAAACCCCCTGCGCCAGCTTATAACGGCATTAACCTCCCCCGCCGCACCCTGCCCTGCTCCCACCCCCCCGTCAACAGCCACCGAGCGCCCCGGGTCCCCGCGGGGCGTCGGGCTGGGGCCAGCCTGCATCCCGGGCTTCCCGCACGGTGCACCCGCCGCCCGGCACCCAGCCCTGCCCGCTCCTCTGACACTGCCTGCCGGCGGGCCGACCCACGCACGGAGCACAGCGGGGCGGGAAATCTCCTCTCTTCTCCTCTTCCAACACCGTGGTGTAATACTGCATGTAAATCCTGTATATAAATGTCGCACGTAAATATTGCATGTAAATACTGCATATAAATGTTGTGTGTCAACGCTGCACATCGATGCTGCACGATATAAATGCTGTATGTCACTGCCGCGGGGTGTAAGCACTGTGTGCAAATGCTGCACAACATAAATGCAGCACGTAAATGCTGATTATTGGTGCTGCATATAGAAATGCAGAGTTTGGGAGCCACGGGGGCCGGGGGGCAGCCAAGGGGAGTGCCAGGGCTTGCAGCAGCCGCGCTACAGCCAGCCGGGGATGGCAGGCAGGTGGACCGGGCCGGCTCACCCTCGGGAGGGCACAGGAGATGGGTGTCAGGAGCCATGCCTGGACAGGGACCAGGCAGGACAAGGCAGGGGGGAATTTGCCTCCAGGGGCTTGAAAAGTTCCCGCACTCCTGCGGCTGCGGGTGGGGCGAGTCCAGCCTTGGCTCCGGCAGCGCTGGGGCTCAGGAGCAGGACCCCAGCACAGGGGCTCCATCCCAGCCCCGCTGCAGCCCAGCCACGTGCCCTTGCCCCTTGCTTGGTCTGGCACCAGGCTCCCCAGGCAGCTGGGGGATGCTGGGGCACCCCGGGGTGCCCGGCAGGCGGGGGACCTTCAGCGACGGGATGCAAGGAGCAGCGGTGTGCAGGGTCAGGCGCTGGAGCCCGTTGGGTCAAGGAGCCAAGGCGGAGGCTGGCGTCCCCCGGCTGGCAGAGGCCCCGCAGGCTCCTCTGCCCGGTCAGCGGTGTCCCCAGGCCAGGGACAAGAAGAGGCGAGACCACCACCGCAACCTCCCTCCCCAGACATCCATCCCCGAGGAGGCCTTATCGGCCGCTAATGCTTCACAGCAGCCTCCCCAAAGCTTGTGGGCTTGGCAAGATGCTCCGAGACTGCATTTGCTCCAAATGGATTGTATCAGGGGGAGAACAAAGCCCTGGAGAGTTTTCAAAGCAAAGTTGCGATCGCAGCCCGCAGGAGAGGCAGCCGGTCCCCTCTGGCGGCACCTCGCTGGGGCCTCAGCGGGGCCCGGGCTCGGCCCCAAAACCCGCCGGGCAGTGGGCTGGTGCCCCTCGGCTGTCCCCTCCCAGCCCCGGCTCTGCCGTCCCACGGTGGTGGCCGGGCAGGAGCCGTTCAACGGGTGCTGGCCAGAAAACAACAGCTCGTTTTCACCAAAAAATGTCCTGCTGCAAAATCTGGCCTCGCTCCAGCTGCAAATGAAAAAACAAGGTTGGTGGTTTTTTTTTTTCTCCAAAGTTTCTTGGAAAGCTGGTGCGGGCCAGGCTCTGGAACAAAAGCTGACCTCGGCATCATGCCAGGGGGCTGAGGGTGTTGCACGGGCGCTTGCCCGCTTCACTCCCCATCCCTGGTGCAGGCAGCTCCAGGCAGCAGCTGGCAGAGTGGGCTTTTTTCCTCCAACACCCTCAAGGACTTGGGGAAAAAAAGGGAAATATTGTCTCCTCTGTCGATCTTGGCATAAAGTGCAAGCGCAGTGTCAGGAGGGGTGCTAACGCAGAGGCTTCCCCTGCCCAGGCTGTGCTCCGAGCCCTGGGAGCGTCGGCAGAGATGGCCACGGGCGATGCCAGGACGCACCCAGGGCACGACAGCCACATGTTGCATGAAGCAAGGTGTGCGCCGTGCTCGTGGCGAGGCGTCCCCGAGGGAGCGATGGCACGCGGGGAACCGCGCTTGGCAGGAAGGACCGGAGGAGAAGGAGGAACCGTGCAGGCAGAGGAAGGAGTAAGACCAAAAAGTCATGTTGGCTCAGCTTCCCCTCCGATACGCAGGGAAGATGGTGTCAGCAGTGAGTCAGCTCCAGGAGGTATGTGAAATCATAATTGAAGAATGCTGAGAAAACAGCAAAATCCCACAAAAAAAAAAAACTGTGGGGAAAAAAACCCCAACAACCCTCAAGCAAAAGCAACAGCGATGGCCCAGATCCCAGAGCCTCGGCGCTGGGCAGAGACATGAAAGAGGACGGGTTTAGCAACTGGACGCTCTTCAGGGCGCAATGGGATAACTACAAAATTGCATCAGGGCCAGGGAAAAAGGAAAACAAACCCAAAAGCAGCGGCTTTCTGCTGCGGGACACTCAAAGGGCACCACATGGCCCTGCAGCATCTGGCCCTGCGGAGGGACCCACGTGAGATCCCGGAGACTCTCCCAGCGCATTCCCAACCCACGAGAAATGTTGCGGCCGCGAGGGCTCCTTTGAACAAGTGTCGTCGAGAATCTGGGGAAACAATAGAGCTGCCGGACGCCAGGCTCTGCAAAATGCCTGACTCACGGCGCTTTCGCCTCTTGAACGACAAACCCGTTTGTGCCCAGCTTAGCCAGAGGGAGAGACGCAGGGGCTGCTCCGGGGGGGCTCAGACGTCCCCGTGGCCGCAGCAAGAGAGATGCAGAGCAAGCGAGCAGCCTCCTGCAGAAAGTGTGGGGTGGTTCACCAAGGGCCGGAGGGGAAAAAGACACGGGAAAATCAAGCAAAACGTCACAAACTCAGAAACTCAAAGGAAAAGGTGTAAGCAGCGGGCAAAGGGAGGTCTGCGTGCCCTGCGGAGAGAGGCTGCGAGCGGAACAGCTTTGCTCGGGGCTGCGGGCAGCATGGGGGGACAGTGCGGGATGGGGTGGGATGGGGAGAGGGGAGGGGAGGGGTCCTGCCCATCGCCGCGGGTGTCTGCCCCAGCCCCGGCCCTCCAGCCCTCCTGGGCAGCCCCGGGCACCCAGGCGAGGAGGGGAGCAGCGCCTCGAAGGACGGGGCGTTGCACAGACCTGGTGTGAATTCTGGTGCTGAGCAGCACTGTGAAGCCTTTCTCATCTGCACACCAGAGCGGGCCAGAGGGGCAGGGCAAAGCCAGATAAAAATTCAGCACTGACATAAGCCCAGTCCCCCCGGCCCACAGGTACCGGGAAGGGCTTCAGGCTGCTGCTCCAGCATCGCAGCACAGCCACGTTGAGCTACAGCGGGTGAGATCAGGTCACACACAGCACCAAACCCGGGACAGCAGCTCACTCATGGGGACACAAGCCACCCCGCGCCCACCCGGAGAGCGCCGTGTCCTGCAGCGTCCCCGCGGGTGTGTGAGCTGGGCACCAAACCACGGCTGCAAGGTCCCCGGCGGGGCCCACGGCTTGGTGCTGGGAGCCAAACAAATACAAAACAGCAACAGAAGATGGTCTTTTGACATCATACCCAGAAATAAATCCAAAAAATCCACCCAGTTCAATGTACGCTTCAAAGCACGTCCACTGGGGAAGACAAAAATGATGGCAGTAAGGAGTAACTGCGTGAAAGGGGCTCCCAGCCCATGCTGAGGAGCCAGCGTAGGCAGGGGCACCATAAACTGCCCTTTTCATGGGTGTGGGCATCTGAAGCAGTGAACATCGCACACTAGCAAACACCCACCATCGAAGAGGTGCTACTTGAGGTGGCTGGCATATTCCCAGTGCTCACCTCCAGAGGTGGGCATTGGCCACCGCTCCGGGGTGAGCAAAGCTCCCAGAACGGCTGGGCTAGGCTGTAGCTTGGTGCTGGGTCCTCGCTGGGCTCCCCAAGGCTGGGACCTGCCCCCAAAGAGCTAAAAGCGATGTGGGAAATGCCTGTAAGGACTGCAGGACAGGCAGGCAGGGGAGGTCCCCCTCCGGTGGCCAAAGCCCCGGTGTCACCATCTGTGCGGCTGCAGATTCCGCCCCCCAAACTGTCCCAGCCCCGCGGAGCTCTTTGCCCTCAACGGGGAGGATGAACAAAGAGTTTTTACATAGTCCCATGCGATCTGCATAACGCACGGCCCCCGAAACACGCCGCTCTCCCCCGCCACGTCGCACAGAGCTCCTAGATGTTCCTCTCTCTTCTCAGCCTGCCTCCTCTTTCCCTGGCCACGTATTGCAGCCGGGAGCGAAACCACACGCCGAGCAGCTCCGCCAGCCCTCCGGGCATGGGTACCGCAGCCCGGCGCTTTGGGGGATGCTGCCGGAGGCACCCGTAGCCTGACTGGCAGCTGTTGCTCCGGCACGTAAACACCACACGGTCAACCAGGGAGAGACAAATGCGAAAGCGTGTTGAGACATTTTCACGGGGACACTCTGAGGGTGACACGCTGCTGGTGGCTCATCCAGAAAGGTCCCCTTCTCCGCTCCCCCCATCACCTGCACCCCAGGGAAGGAAACTCCTGCTGGCACTCAGGTGCTGAGCTTTAGCCGGGGCTGAGCATTTCAGAACCACAATATCCAGCCCCTTTGAGCTGAGAACAGAAACCATCCCTTGCTGATTGCTGGTTTTGCTTTAAAATACAAAAGCAAAGCAAAAAATAAAGGCCCCCGGTCCCTGCAGCTGGCTGCTGTGGGTGCAGAAGATGCAATGCCCGGTTGCTATGACCTGATGTGTTTGCAGGGCTGGAAGCGGCCTCATCCAGCACCCACACTCGGGCTAGACACAGCCCTTTGCCTCGCTGCTAGCCGCGACGACACAGTGACAGGTAGACGATGCAGCCGACTGCAATGGTGCCACGTGGAAGTGGCCCAGCACAAAAGTGGCTCTTTCCCCATAAATCACCCCAAAGGGAGGGTCCACCCGACGGCAGCAGCGCAGACCCGGCCGGGCAGCACCTGGGAACACACCCGGGCGCCCGCTTGCCGCAGGACAGGCGCGGGCAGAGCCGGCAGCATCTCAGCATCTGCAACCGTCTCCAATAATACCACCCGAAGGCTCCAGAATGTTGGGGAAAAAATAAATATAGCTCAAAGAAGACTAAGAGATCGAAGGAAAATGGCCATTAGCAACCCTCCATCTGCAGTAAAAAAGCCAGCCGTGTCCGGCACTCCAGATCTAATGGGTTTTTAATATTCTCGTGGCACGCACTGTGGTATATATGGTAAGAGACACTTGGAGGTCTTGCATGAGCACCATTACTCGGGGGGCTGCTCGTGGAGTTCAGGCTCTTCCTTTCCCTGCCAGCTGCCTTGTAGATGTAGATGTTTCAATTATTCTGTCAAGCTGCATATTCCAAATTAAGGCCAGAGAAGTGTCTCTGTCTTATATAGAAAGAAAAAAAAAATATATCCCTAAAAGGAAAAGAAATGAACTCAGAAATTAATAAGGCTGATTGACAATGCTGCTTTGGAAACTCTGGTACCATATGGCATCCTTGAATGGCTGCAGTGCTGTTAGGATGGAGCTGACCAGCTGGAGAGTTACTGTGGGTTGTTTGTAATTGTAATAATGGATATCAGATGGCTGGTGTGGAGCAGTTTATAAATGAGAACAGACAATGAGCCGCACTGTTTGTCAGGAAATCATTGCTGATATGGGCTTTGCGCTACCCACCACTCCTCGTTTGAGCTGGCTGCTCCCAGGGCACCCCGTGCTGCCGGTTCGCCCGGCTCCGGCCAGGAGCGGGGTGATCCTGGGACAGGTACCGCATCAGTGACCGGGGCGGGTGGTCCAGCCATGAGCAAAACTGCCACGAAAACCCCCTCAAGCGCTACTCAGGGATGCCGGCGAGGCTGATGTCCTCATGCAAAAAACGTGACGCGCAGCCGGGTGCCTCTCGAAGGAAGCCAGAGCAAACGGGGATCCGGCCAGGGATCCGCCAAAGCCTCGGGAGCCGTCCAGGCTCGCAGGGCTGATGGGGGCTCAGATGCTGACACTTCCAGATTGGTTTTTGTGCTGAACAGCCGGAAAAATCATGACATTTCAGAATTTGCCATTTAATGGATTTTTTTTTTTAAAGTCGGTAACAGTGAAATTCATTATTTCAATTTCTGCTGATCTCCAGCTCTATGGCTTATCACATAAAACAAAGTCTGAGTTTGGAACGAAAACGTCACATGCTTGTTCCCTTGTCTTTTCCAGAATGAAATTCCATCCAAATGAATACAGGGCATTGCCCAGCTGAAATCTCCCTCTGCTCCAGCAGAAGCCACATCGCCCGGCAGCCAAGGGCGCCGAGCCCCAGGCTGGGGGGACCGGGGCAGGAGCTGGCTGGGAGAGAAGGCTGCATTCAAGGCTTAGATGTTACACCTATTTTTAATTCCCTAGCATTCCTGGATTATTTCTTTTCCCCAAAAACTTATTAAAAACCAAGCCATAACCAAATTGCATTAAGCACCCCCCGTGATGCCCGGAGCCCCTTTGCTGGGGGGACCCCCCAGCAGCCGGCAGCGGCGGCCAGGCAGAGCCGGGCGATGGGGCAGGGCAGGAGGAGCACACCCGTGTGTGCTTTCACGCTCCCGCGAACCCCAACGCAGCTGCTCGCTCCGGCAGCTCTTCTTTGGGGCTCGGCAGCCCCGGCGCGGGGATGGAAGGAGTCCCGGCACTGCTGGGGTTTCGCCCCGCTCGGCCTCAGGCTGACGGCATCGCTGGCGCGGGGGCCGGGGAGCGGCGGGCGCGGCGGGGCCGGCCGGCCAGCAGCAGGGAGAGCTTTCTAGGAAAGCAAGTTCTGTGGGAAGGCGGCCAGGACCGGAGCTGGGGCCATGGCACGTGCCAAGCACCGGGCAGAGCATCCCCGAGCCGACATGCCCCCTGAGCCCCTCTGCAGGGCATCTCCGTGGCCGTGAAACGCTCCTACCTTGCTGTGTATAATATAATTAAATATTTCTTTGAGATATTCCTTATATAAATATTACATCTGTTTATATTTCATATATTTATTTATATTTGTATGTTTTATATATATTCTTACATAAATATTTCTTTTATACTATTCTTATATATTATATAAATATTTCTTAGGAATGCCAGGGCAAACAAATCCTCAGACAAAACCCATTGTCAAGCTGGAAACGGGCAGGGCAGAACGATTAAAGTCTGTGATCGAAATCAGCAGGCAGGAAAACTTGCTCTAAACCATCACCCCTCGCCGAGCTCTGCGGTTATTTCCCTGAAGAAAGGCCGACTCCTGCTCCCAGGTCTGGAAACATGCCCGATTACAGCGGGGCATGGCTCTCCCTCAAAACTCCCGTATTTCTGTTTTTCCAGTTTGGAGAGGATTATTTGAGCCTGCTTACTCAGAGCCTCAGTTTTTAGGCTTGCAGATAAAATGTGAGTAACCCAGTCGTTTTAATAGCAGAGATTCAGGGTTTGTCTTATTTATATCCACCACTATTTAGGGAAAGTTGGCATTCGATTACCGTGCAGCAAACATCATGACCCACTGGTTGTAATTAGTTAAGGGGACGCTGAGATGCGGCGCAGACACGAGATGCGAGCGCGTGTCGGACACCACCACCGGCGTTGGAGCCGGCCCAGGAAGCGGGAGGGCTGGCAGCATCCCCCGGACCTGGCTGTCACGTCCCCGGCCCCGCGGCCCCGCAGACCTCCGGGCAACCCGATTGCATCCTCCCGGCTTTAGCCTGAAGTTGTCACTCGATAGGAAAACTCCCCCGCTTTCTCCAGCTTAACTTTGGCTGACCTCATCAGCGAACTGAACTAATTGAAGTCAGAAAATAGCCCAACGGCCCTTCCTGACGAGGCGATTGCTGTCAAAGCTTGTTCCTCGCACCACCCAGCCCCGCTCCCCTGCAACGAGCTGCGGGTTCCCCGTTCGACTTTGGCATCGCAGATGCATCGCTTACCACTCGCTATCACGTTTTAAATCACCGTAACTGCAAGCTCCGTCATACGTTGTCAGGAGTTTAAATGCAAAGAGGTTTAGATTTCAAAAGAAAGAGGTATTTAACATGAATCCTTACTCAAATACACTATTTTTTCCAGCACAGGCACTCTGGAAATGCTGAGCACCCCAGGCTGGGTGCAGCCCTTCACTGGTGCCCGAGTGTCCTACAGCCTGTGCGGTTTGGTGCGCCCAGCTCGGCTCTCCAGGCAACACTTTTGGGGTGTCATCTGTTTAATCAGTCCCCATCCCCCCCCCGTTGCCCATGGAGGGGCCTCACTCGCAGCCGTGCCGGTGTCGTTGTTGGTTTTTATTTTACAGGGGTAATAGAGCCTACCCACATCCTCCCGGCCCCGGCCCGCCCCGGCTCCCACCCACACGCCGCCGGCATTAATGGGTTTACTTTGCCGTGCCTGGCAGGTAACGGCCTCCGAAAGCGGGTGTCAGTTTGTCATCCCAAGCCGGCAGCTGCGCGGCGGGCGAGGAGCAGGTGGCAGCCCCACGTCCCCTCGCGCAGGGCTCCATGCTCGTGGGATCAGCGTGTCCCGGAGGGCTGGATTCGGGATCCGTGGCTCCGCTCCGAGTCCTGCTGCATCCCCGGCCCCACTGGCTCCCCGTGTCCCTTCTCTCCCCTTCCAAGAGAGGTTGAAAAATGGACTGAGAATCTGCTGGGGGGAGGTGAAAATCCAAGGCAGGAGCCAGCTGAGCGCCGGGACGGGCACGTGGTGCTGTGAGCGTGACCCCCGCACAGCCGTGCCAGCCCGAAACCCTCAGCGAGCTGCTGGGGGGGACGAGCGCACCCCCAGCCAGACACGGGATGCGGGGCAGGATGAGCACCAGAGCCGACCGGGAAGAGCCGTCCCCAGCCGGGAGGAAGAGGATGAAAGCACAGTGCCAAGGATGAAGCCAAGGAGGTGCGTTAGGAGCAGAGGGGTGAAATAAAGTCAAGCAGTGGGCGACGGCAGAAGTGGCGAGTTGCAAGACACACTCAAAGCTCCTTCTGCTTCAGACATCTGCAAAAAATATCCCATGAAAACGGAAATCAGGCTCCTACCCCTGGCTCCACTCGTCTCCTATTTACTGGAAACCCAAACACCTCCAGGGTGGCAGCTGACTTTTGCTTTGTGTCTGTGTCGGGCACACATGTCCCTTTGCTGGAAAATGATAAAAAATTATAAAGCCACTGTAGCAAACCCCAGAAAAAGGCTGAGTGCACACATGAGGATGAGGATGGCCACGAGAGCT
Source organism: Phoenicopterus ruber ruber (assembly GCA_009819775.1). Classification (NCBI taxonomy): domain Eukaryota; kingdom Metazoa; phylum Chordata; class Aves; order Phoenicopteriformes; family Phoenicopteridae; genus Phoenicopterus; species Phoenicopterus ruber. The sequence continues at coordinate 3,891,154 of CM020230.1, read as the reverse complement.
CTTCATGGAGGAGCAGCAGAAACCAGGGGCACTCCGGGGGTGTGCTCTGATGGGGGCTTTGGCTGCGACTTGCAAAACAGTCTCTCCTTAGAGAAAGAGAAATTATGGGATTTACCCCACGGGTGCAGGTCTGGCTGGAAACGGAGCACAGTGCCGGGCTGGAGGCGATGCTGCCGCCCAAGCGGCGTTGCCCACCGCGGGACAGCCCTTCTGCCTCCCCGGAGCCCCTCCGGACAAGGGCCTGCTCCGAGCATCCCCAAACACTTCATCCTCCAGCCCATCTGCCGCTCGAATCCCTGCTCCCCGGCTGCGATGTCAGGGCAGCTCCCGCTCCTCATTAGAGGTCGCAGCCCCTGAGCAAAGATTAATCTGGTGCTTGTGCGAATTTATCTGCTTGAAAAGAGAGGGACCAGCTCTGACCTCGCAGTCTGGAGACTGGTGGGGAGTTTACTGTCCCCTGAGCTGTCAAGTCAATTCCCTGCAGTACCAAGCTGTTGTTCTTGGCATCTGCTAGGCAGAAAGACTATGAAACACCCCAAATATCTGTTTGTTTTAAAAGGTAAATATTAATTTCAGGATGCTGTTTACATAACCAGACTTTTCGAGCTTGAAGTCATTGCCTTTTGCTAGTTGTCACATGGTATTAGTGTGTATTTAACATTTATTTAACTCTACTTGGTCCTGCTTCTGCCAGATGGCAGGCAGCCTGCGTGGCTAGGCACGGGCTTAGCCGAGTGTTGCTCTGAAAGGAGAAAAGAGAGTGGTTTGAGACTGAAAAGGTAAAAGTTTGAGCAGTTTTGCTGCTGCAGGTCCCCGAACAACACCGATGCGCAGGCTCCGGCGTCCCTGAGGCTGGGTGCTGTGCCTGCCCCAAGAGCGCGGCAGAAGCCAAAAGCAAGACAACCTGGGAAGCATCATCCTCTGACAAGTCCACACCAGTGCAGGGGCCAGGCTTTCCTCAGCTCTTGCTGTGCATCGGAGCCAGGGCAGGGGCTGACAACTTGCCTTTGACTCGCTGGCTTTGCATCACCTTGGCCCGATCCTGCCTGGCACTGAGCTCTCTCACTGCACGCGGGGAGCAGGGCTGTGGACCCTGGCAGAGAGCTGGCCCTGCAGAGGCCGTCGTGGTCTGCAGGCACCGCCTGGGGAACCCAGAGCTGAAGCCCTGAGCTGCAGAAGTGCGCGGGTGGCCCAGCCAGCCAGTGACCTGGAGGAGCAGATGACACGGGAGAGGACTTGCTCACTGTCTCCTGAGATCCTGAACAGCAAGTTTCTTCATCTCAGTGAAGAGCTGAGAGATCTCACAAAGTGATGCACATCCCTGATACACGGTCCTGACTACTGAATGCTCACACGTCTCTTTTCCGCTCCTCCAGTCATTTACTGTCCCAGCACAGGGCATTTTGGGGGTAATGCAGCACTGCCGGTGTCACTGCTTTCTCAAACAATAAAGAAATGCAGCCAGATGGCCTCTGGAAAACAAATATGATATTCAAGACAGTATCACCATCTTTATGGCTGCAGCAGGCACCCATCAGCTTGAATACACAAACAAGGAAGACCTGAGATGATTTCAGGAACAGGATTACAGCTTCTAAGCTGGGCTGATCACTCTCAGGTTCTAACATTCATGTTTGAAGAAAGGGACCTGCATGAGAAATCATGTCCCCAGATTTTAGAATCATAGAATCATAGAATCGTTTAGGTTGGAAGAGACCTCCAAGATCATCGAGTCCAACCGTTAACCCAGCACTGCCAAGGCCACCACTAAACCATGTCCCCAAGCGCCACATCTACACGTCTTTTCAATCCCTCCAGGGACGGGGACTCCACCACTGCCCTGGGCAGCCTGTGCCAGGGCCTGACAGCCCTTTCAGGGAAGAAATGTTTCCCAATATCCAACCTAAACCTCCCCTGGCGCAACTTGAGGCCGTTTCCTCTTGTCCTGTCGCCTGTTCCTTGGGAGAAGAGACCGACCCCCCCTGGCTCCAACCTCCTTTCAGGGAATTGCAGAGAGCGAGAAGGTCTCCCCTCAGCGTCCTTTTCTCCAGGCTAAACCCCCCCAGGACCCTCAGCCGCTCCTCACAGCACTTGTGCTCCAGATCCTTCCCCAGCTTCGTTGCCCGTCTCTGGACACGCTCCAGCCCCTCAGTGTCTGTCTTGGAGTGAGGGGCCCAAAACTGACCCCAGCACTCGAGGTGAGGCCTCGCCAGGGCCGAGTACAGGGGGACGATCCCTGCCCTGGTCCTGCTGGCCACACTATTGCTGATACAAGCCAGGATGCTGTTGGCCTTCTTGGCCACCTGGGCACACTGCTGGCTCATCTTCAGCCGCTGTCGACCAACCCCCCCAGGCCCTTTTCCACCGGGCACTTTCCAGCCGCTCCCCCCCAAGCCTGTAGCGCTGCCTGGGGTTGGTGTGACCCAAGGACAGGACCCAGCACTTGGCCTTGTTGAACCTCATACACTTGGCCTCGGCCCATCGATCCAGCCTGTCCAGGTCCCGCTGTAGCACCTGCCTGCCCTCCAGCAGATCAACACTCCCACCCAGCTTGTGTCCTCTGCAAACTGACTGAGGGTGCCCTCAATCCCCTCATTCAGATCGTTGATACAGATATTGAACAGGACTGGCCCCAGTACTGAGCCCTGGGGAACACCACTTGTGACCGGCCGCCAACCGGATTTAACTCCATTCACCACAACTCTCTGGGCCCAGCCATCCAGCCAGTTTCCTACCCAGCGCAGAGTGCGCCCATCCAAGCCATGAGCAGCCAGTTTCTCCAGGAGGATGCTGTGGGAGACGGTGTCAAAGGCTTTACTAAAGTCCAGGTAGACAACGTCCACAGCCTTTCCCTCATCCACTAAGCGGGTCATCTTGTCATAGAAGAAGATCAGGTTGGTCAAGCAGGACCTGCTTTTCGTAAACCCTGATCGCCTGGTTGTCCCGTTTGTGCTGCGTGATGGCACTCAAGATGACCTGCTCCATAACCTTCCCGGGCACCGAGGTCAGACTGACAGGCCTGTAGTTCCCCAGATCCTCCTTCCGGCCCTTCTTGTAGATGGGCGTCACATTTGCCAGCCTCCAGTCAATGGGGACCTCCCCGGTGAGCCGGGACTGCTGAGAAATGATGGAGAGTGGCTTGGTGAGCACCTCTGCCAGCTCCCTCGGTACCCTTGGGTGGATCCCATCTGGCCCCATAGACTTGTGTGTGTCTAGGTGGCGTAGCAGGTCACTGACCATTTCCCCTTGGATTATGGGGGCTTCATGCTGCTCCCCATCCCTGTCTTCCTGCTCAGGGGGCTGGGTGCCCAGAGAACAACTTCCATTGCTGTTAAAGACTGAGGCAAAGAAGGCATTGAGTACCTCAGCCTTTTCCTCAGCCTTTGGCACTATGTTTCCCCCCGCATCCAATAAAGGAGGGAGATTCTCCTTCGCCCTCCTTTTGTTGCTAATGTATTTATAGAAACATTTCTTATTGTCTTTTAAGCAGTAGCCAGATTAAGTTCAAGTTGGGCTTTGGCCCTTCTAATTTTCTCCTTGCATGACCTCACAACATCCTTGCAGTCCTCCTGAGTTGCCTGCCCCTTCCTCCAAAGGTCATAAACTCTCCTTTTTTTCCTGAGTTCCAGCCCAAGCTCTCTGTTCACCCAGGCCAGTCTTCCCCGCCGGCTTGTCTTTCGGCTCATGGGGACGGCTGCTCCTGCGCCTTTAAGATTTCCCTTTTGAAGAATGTCCCGCCTTCCTGGACTCCTTTGCCCTTCAGGGCTGCCTCCCAAGGGACTCTGCCCACCAGACTCCTAAACAGGCCAAAGTCTGCCCTCCAGAAGTCCAAGGTGGCAGTTCTGCTGACCCCCCTCCTTGCTTCTCCGAGAAAGTCACAAAATTATTGCCCGTTTGGGCTCGATTGCTGCTATGGGCTCTGCCTCCCACCTGGTGAACAGGTCTCATCCCACCCCTCCTCTCCTCCAGCAGCTCTTGCTCGCTGAGCTCCCATCCTCCTCCCAGCAGGCTTGCCTGCCTCTCTGGGCAATGCTGACCTGCCTTCATGCGCTCGCGTCGTGCCAGGAGGAACACTGACCGGACACCAGGACTGACCTTGGGAAGCTCCACCAAGCTCCAGACCTCCCCTTCTGGCACCATCTGCCCCGCTCTCCTCTCACTCAGTTCTCGCCCGTGTTAATGATGCTTGTACTAAACTTTCCGTTTTGTCTTGTTTTGAAAACCAGTTCCCAGCGAAGGAAGCAGGCAGGTTACTCTGCCATGACCTGCCCCGTGAGATAAACCCTTTATCGCATTTCCCACTCATTTTTATGGCAGTAATTACTCTTTCTTCAGCATTTTTAGAGCTACACACGCCTGTGAGATGAGAGATTTCCAAGTAACGTTCCCTCTTGCGTTCACTGTTCTTTGATCAGACCCGTTAATCCTTGCCACCAGATTTTCCTGCCCTGTAGAGGGAATGGGAGGACTGAGCTGGTGTGGGACCTGGGAGGGGACAGCAAAGGGGTGAGGAAGAGGCAGGATGAGGCTGAAGGAGCTGAGCTGTGGGGAGCAAGAATGGGCATACATCTTTGCCCAAGAGAGTTCGTTCCAGCCCAGGGCCACGGTCACCAGCTGAGACCTCTCCCCACCTGGGAGCCATCCTGTTCCCTCCCTTTAACACGGGTCTGCAGAGAGGATAACAACTTTCGACTGCTCTCAGCTGTCTCACGAGCTGGAGGGACAGAGTCTAGGAGGGATACCTAAGTGTTTCAGACCTTCTGGTGACCCACCTCCGTCTGTACCCTGCTGTACAGGGCCTCCCTCGGGGTGGGGGCTCATGCAGATCCGCACTTTGGAAGAACAGGAGCAAGGCTGTGAAACGCTGCTCCCAGAGACTGAGCTTCCTACCTGCAGCCACCTTTGTCATGTTGGTGGACAAGCTTTATTCAGAGGGGGACTCAAGGCCATGCAATGAAGGAGGTTTCTTTTGGTAGGACCTTTGCAGGATCTGGGGCAGAGGCTGGAAGGAGCACAGTGAGTGAAAGAGGATCAGGCTCAGAAGGGTGCTTTACATCGGTGCTCAGGTACGGGTGAGGATGTGGCAGGACAGCAAATAGAAATGAAAAAATGCGTCTTCAGAGCACAGCTCGCTCAGCGTGGCACAAGCTGTGGCGTGGGATGTCAGCAAAGAAGCAGAGCAGATGCCAAGTACCTGCTGATACGGCAACTACCACGATTAAAAAAAAGGGTTCCAAACAAAGTCCATGTGCCTGTAGAGCTTCTTCGCTACTGCACAAGCCTATTTCAAGGACATACAGAAACACCAGCTAGGAGAGCAGGTGTTGCTCGGTTGGACACAGAACATAAATCCACACTCATAAAGGCTGGGTGGGTTTTTTTCTCTTAGAGCAAATAAACCCTGCTCTGTGTACCAATGTACCAACAGAGCAAAAACTGCAACCGCCCCCTTCCTTTGGCGGCTGTTGATGTTTCCCAACCCAGACCCCAGCTCCAGAGAGCATGAGACAAGCTCAGCTCACCCTATGGCCTAAACTCTGGGGGCCTGGAGGTGGGGAAGGGGTGCTCCCTGCGGGGCAGGCTACGGCAGCGTGTGTCCCAGGGTGACATGGCCCCCCTGCTCACAGACCATCAGGATCCAGAGCTCATCCTCCCTGCAGGACCATGCCCATGCCCCAGGTCTCGCCCACAACCCTGGCACCACTCATCTCCGATCTCCTGAGAAAGAGCATGGAGAGCCCATTCCCTGCTCACGCCTCTCTGTCTCTGCAGAAGACACTTGCTGGAGGAGCAGCAGGACAGCCACATTTAAAACATGAGCTTCTTTCTGTAGGGAAGTCACATATAACTATGGAAATGCCCTCAAAGCTGCTGTCCTGAGCTCCTACAGCTTTCATCGGCATTGAGGTCTGCAAGATCAAGCCCTGTGTGTACCCTGTCCTGGTACTCTGCGGGTATTAGGAGTGTTATTTAGCACAATCCTCTCCTCTTTGGGGCTTCCCTCCGCAGCTGTTTCATCTTTAGAAACAAAGCAGCAACGCATGTAATGGAGCTGCTCTGTGCCCACCATGGCTTTACCCTGGGCAACACCAAAGCTGTTGAACAGAAAGGGAGATGAAAATACATTAGCTCCTCCTTCGAAGCTTTCCCCAGCACACCTCAGTGCTCTGCGTTGTGGTCCCAGCCCTCCTCGACTCCTCCCCATTCTGAGCAGTGACACTTCACACCAGAGCACGTCCCCCCAGGGTCGTGGTGCCCGGGAGGGACAGGACACAGGGCAGGGCAGCAACGGCCCCAAGCCGTTGGCACAGCAGTTCCCTCTCCTCCTCTGCGCTCAGGCACATGGAGGGCTCCAGCATGGGTGAGCCTCGCGGAGATGCCCGGCTGCGGCTGGGGAGCATGGCCAGGTGGCTCGGGGAGCTGCTCCCATCACGTTCGTGCAGTCTCTGAGTGCTGCCCCAAGGATGGAGCCCAGCCTGCCGCTCTCCTAGGGGCTTCACAGGCTTTGGAGACCAGCTAAATTAAAAGAAAGCCCTTATCAGCACCCCACACAACAGCCCTTTCTGCTTCATGAGTGTAAATTTGGCCACAGCGAGGCCGTAGATGACACTGAAATGAAGTGGTGGTAAACACAGGCCAGAGCCAAGTTGCAGACCAGCGCAGCCGGAGATAAAAGCCATGTGGGGGATGCAGGCTCTGGCAGACAGGCTGGTCCAGGGAAGTGCTGGTGCCTCGCACGGGGCGGAGGCAAACCCACAAAGTTAAAACGAGGACGATGGGACTAGAGGGACGCTCCTGTCATTTTAGCGCAAACTTGGATCTGCTCCATCATGGGACGTCTGGGCCCAAGAGATGCCTGTTCCTGGCCAGCAAACTCAAAACGAGCCCGTGGCCCCCTGAGCACCTAGAGCTAACCAGTGCCAAGCTGTGGTGCACCGCAGCTCGCCCGTAGCTGGGCTTTCAACGGGCTGCTGGCCAGCAACCACCAGCCCAGAACTTGGGGAGTTCAAACCGTCTGGTTGGGAGCATGGTCCTACTGGGAAACAGCAGCCCTGACCGGCGTGCCCTTTTTTCCCAAGAGCCACGTAGGGCTCACAGCTCTTACTGCCTTGATTATACAGGCAGTGACTTGAGGGGATGGAGAGTGCCTTAGGGCAGCCAGACTGGATCTCCTGCTCCATCCCAAGAGCTCTCCTTCACTGGTGATGAGCTCTGCCAAGGCTGGCAGGGCATCAAGAGCCACACTGGCACCAGCATGACTTGTTAACTGGTGGTGAGGACATCTACCTAGGACAGGAGACTGGGTCCTGGCCCTGCTTCCAGGACCACATATATATTTTACTGCTGGGAACAGAAACCTCAGCTATAACCCAATTTGCAGACACGTGATCTTCCTCCTACAGCTACTTTCAGGTCTTTCGGGAAGTCCCGGACCCAGCTGGCCTACCTGCAGTTTCCCTGAGAGCACCTATCATGGCAAATCCCTCCAGGGTGGGAGCAGGGTTGTGCTTAGTTTTCAGGTGCTGATCGGACGTCAGCACAAGGCTGCAGCCTCAACAAACCCCGGGCAGGACTCTCAGGCTCTCGGTGTAGCTCTCATCATCACTAACTGGCATTTCTGGGCTTGAAGGTACCTACCAGAGGTAAATGGCGCCCAAGCTTTGGACTTTGTCAGAGTCAAAACATTCATGTCCCAGCTCTGATGTGGATATTTGACTTAACTTCTGGGTTTTTTTCCATGTAAATCTAAATGTCTTTTCCTGGGCCAGACTCCCTGGGGCATTTGTGGAAAAGCAGCAGCCCACGGGAGATCACCGGACACACAAAGCTCCCTGGCCAACAAAGTCACACCTAAACATGCGAGCTTGCAGCAAGGCTTTTCAGGCCCCCCCTCTCCACAGGAGGAGGACCATGGAGTTAGCCGGTCCTTGGGAAAAGCCTCACTCTTCCTTACTGCAGCCTTTCAATAGATAAAGGCTTCTAAGATGGAGAGAGACTTTTTACCAAGGCTTGTAGTGACAGAACAAGGGCAGTGGTTGTAAACCAAAAGAGGGTCAGTTCAGATTGGATATAAGGAAGAAAGTTTTTACGATGAGGGTGGTGAGACACCGGTTGCTCAGAGAAGTTGCGCATGCCCCATCATTGGGGCATGAAGGTTGGACGGGGCTTTGAGCAACCTCATCTACTGCAAGATATCCCTGGAGTTGGACTAGATGATCTTCAAAGGTCGCTTCCAACCCAGACCACTCCACAATTCTTCATCCCACTTGTCCTGCAACTCTTGAAACACCATCTCCAGGACCTGATGTCCCTCCAGGCCAACCTGGCCACCTCATGCAAACCAACCCCCGGGGCATGGGGCTGCAGCTGGGCTGTGGGAAGAGCCAGGAGGCATCTCAGACACTTCGGTTACACCACCTGAGGCGCCGGTGCTGCCTCCAGGCCTCAGGTATTGTAACACCCCCGTGTTAGCGGGAGACCTCAGCACAGAGGAGGGGAAAAGGTGAGATGGTTTTGGGGAGGCCATAAACCTCAATTAGGCTAAAATTAATAATTAAATTCATATATAAAGCGTCGCCTCTGAGCAAAGAGGGGCCTCCTGCTCCGCTATCCGGCAGCGGGCCGGGCCTCCCGCGGCCTTGCCGGGGCGGGCCGGGTAGGCCGCGCCCCCGGTAGCGTCACGGCGAAGGGCCGGGCCGGGCCGGTGGGGCCGCGGCGGGGAGCGGGAGGAGGCGCCGAGGAGCCGGGCGATGGTGGGGATCCCGGGCGGCTGCCAGTGTAAGAGCCGCGGCGCGGGGGGGAGGCGCCGACCCGCTCGGCGCCGCTCGGACGGGGGCGAAGGGCCTAGCGGGGCCGGGGCCGGGCGGCGGCGGGGACGCCTCGGCCTGGCCGGGCCTCGGGCGGCGGGGGGCGGCGCGGCCGGAGGCGGGGAGCGGGGTGCAGCGGTGGTGCCGGCCCCGCCACCGGGCTCAGCCCCCCCGGGCCTGCCCTGCCCGGCCGGGGGGTGCAGAGAGGGTGCTGCGCCCTGCTCGGCTCTTCCAGCTGCAGCTTTACCTATAAAAACGTGTAGTACACGTCGCTGGTCGGTGTGTATTTCTCAGCATGCGGTTCGTCGCCCTCAAAGTGTGAGGCAGCCGGGCCGGGAGCGGCCTCGGGGACCCCCACCTGCAAAAGCAGCCGGGCAGCAGCCCTGCAGGGCGGCCCGCTGGGGTATGTTTGATTTCCAGGCTGGATGGGGTGTCCTGACCCGGCGCAGGGCAGGGCAGGGCGCGCAGCGGCCGGGGTGCTGCCTGCAGCCCCGGGTCACCCCGTCGCTTGGCCGGCAGCGGGCCGGCGGGTTCGGTGGTCGCCAGGCCCGTGCTGTGCACTCAGAGGGGCAGCGACCGGGCGTGTGTGGGCGTACGTGAAGGCTGCCTGTTGCAGCATCCCCTGCTACTTGGGGTCGGGAAGGTGAATAGCTGGAGCTCCGTTTTCATTAATTTCTCAAAACAGGAGGTTTGTTTCCAGAAGAGTTGCACTCTCTCTGAAAGCAATGAAGTCGGCAGGAGAGCAAGGAAGCGCGTTGCTGCTGCCAAGGAGCAGGGTAGATGGTTAGCCTGTGCCTCTCGCCATATTAACCTCCTGATTGTTTTTCTCATCTGTGTTTGTGTGCACAGCATTTGTTTATCCACAATCGGGAATGGACTGTGAGCCATCCCGGGCTGAGGGACGAGGTGCCGGACAGAGCCGGGATGTCCGTGGGTAAGGGACGTCCAGGCTGACAGCCTGGATGGGCCATTTGCGCACGGCTGGACCACGGCCTCGAGGCGACTCTGTTGATAAGTCGTAGTTCAGTGAAGGCAGAAAAGCAGTTAAAAGCGCATCCCAAAGCTCAGAGGAAATGAGGGAATTTTAAAATGAAGTGTAATTGCTCATAGGGAAGCAATGTAAAGATAGATGCTGACGCTAATGTGGAAACCACCCTGAAAGCTGCATTCCCGATATGGAGAAGGAATTACTGAGTGACGGAAATCGCAGAGGGTGGGTGAATACTTTCTCGTGCTGCTTAGTGCAAAATGTGTGGAGATGTTCAGAGTGAGGTTATTATCCCTTAAGGCAGTTACAAATATTAGTCTGTCGAAGTATGTGGGCTTGCAAGAGCCAGTGGCCCAGGGGGCTGCCGCAGGAGGAGGGCACAGCAGTGAGCAAGGCGTGTTAACATCCACGTGGGTTTGCAGAGCCCTGATACCCGATTGACGGGCTCCTCACCTCGCTGCCAGGGAGGGCTCTTCGTTTGTCCACCTTGAAGAAAAGGCCCCACAGAAGGAGCTTGAGTGAGATCATCTGCTTTAACCTCGCTGTCCAGAAGTCAGCCCTCTGTGCCTGATCTCCTTTTGCCAAGCTCCCTTTGCAGTCGCAGCAGAGGAGCAGGCGCTTCCCAGGGTGATTCATCTCACCGGACTTGGACACCTCTCTCTGGATGAGATGAATTACGCGCTGGAGGTGCCTGGGCTTTTTCATTGACTGCGAGGGGAGCGCAGGATAACTGGCTCAGGCTTTGGCAAGGAGGAGTTAGATGAAACAAACCCCACCCGGTGTGTCTGCTCAGGGTGCAGCTTGACAGTGTGTGCAGAGACTGGTCAGATTCCCCGTTTCTCTTAGCCAGAGCACTGGGAGGAGACGGGCCTTTGAAATCCTACTTAAAAATAATTGAAGCTAAGGGAGACAGCAATCTTGTGCCTGAAGCCAGAGCTTCAGGGTGGGTGTGTGAAACCAGTTCCTCTCTCAGCTGTGGCACTTTCTGCAACCTTGGGCAAGTTGTTTGAATGGATCGTGGCAGGAATGTGTAAATGTATATGTAGCCGCTCAGTTTTGCAATATTAAATCATGTCTGAGAGGAGGGCTTTTCATCTGGGTCCCGTTGACAGAACCGGGTCAGGAAGCGATTGCACTGCCCTTGTGCCAGCAGGTACAGCAAGGCGGTAGCCCCTGGCCAGGGTGACAAGCACCTGGGATGCTTCGGATGACTCAGCGGCAGCTAAAGCATCATTTCTTATGCAGCTTTAGTATGCCTGTGGCTCAGCATCCATTGGTGAAGTGCTAGTGGTAACCCCGGTGAGCCTTACAGCTGTTTGATAGGGATAAGCACATAAATATGCATTATAGCTTTTGGCAGCTTTATAGACAGAGCAGGTAACTGCTAACGTCCTGTTAGCACCAGTTATTGAACAGGCTGAACGCTGGCACAAGACATCACTTAGTTCTTGGGCCTAGCATCTGCCCAAGAACACTGTTGGATTTTATCTTTGGGCTTGAGAAAGTGAATAATCAGCTGTAGACTCATAGTTTTTGTAAGCACAAATTGTATGCATTGCTTTGGTTATCAGCCCAGTGATTTCTGCTGTGTTATAAATACAGTTACTGGCAATGTCAGGAGGTTGCTTGATTTCTTTGGGTATGTATTACAGAGAAGTGGTTCAGTGCTCCGTGTGAAACTAATGGTCCGGAAGGAAAGGAGAAACGTGGGACTGCTTTGAGACTTTGGGTTGTGCCATGTTAGTTGAAGGCACATACGGATTCTCGTGAACATGCCTTTCTTACATGGATATTTCCAATGGGCAGAAATTAAAATGGATCTTTCAGGGGCTTAGTCTTGATGTTCATATGCTGTAAAATAAAAGGCTTAAGGTGTTACTCTTCCCTTGCACCAGTGTTCGGGAGAGTGAAATATACTGACTTTTTAAAGCAGTCAGAGAAAAGAAAAGCTTTTTTTGATTTGCAGCTTCTCTGAGGATAGAAAAGAGCATCTAATTCAGGTAGAGCTCATGTAGTCGACTCTCTCAAAAGCGTGACTGGAGTGGAATAGTGAGCTGAGCACGGTTTCCGTCAGCCTGAGCTGCCAAGGCTTTGCAGCTACCTCGCGATGTTGCCGTAAACCACTGGAGCGGGAGAGGGGAGAAGGACTGCTCGGGTTTCCCTTTTGCTGTCAAGAGCCAGAGGTAACCTCTTTGACTTCAGAAGGAGAAGGAGATGGCTGTAAAACTCATGCACGCGAGAGTCAATCTGTCTTTCCCCCTCTGATACAGAAAGTCCCGGAGGCAGTGCTGCCACGCAGACAGGTGATTGACCTGGGACTCTCCCAGATGGAAAACGACCTTCCTGAAGGCACTTGTCCAGCCAGTGTCTGGGGCAGAAAATGTCTCCTGTGTCCCTGTCACCGTCCCATCCCTCCCTGCCACGCCCCACGTATGTGCATACCTGTGTTTGATCCAGCTACAAAGGTGTCACTGGACATCGTTTTGGCTGTATTGGTGTGCTCCAGGTTAATCAGCCCTGACCTTAGAGCTCAGCTAAAACGTTCTGTACTCCATTTCATGTTCTTCTAGAGAAAGAAGCACTAACTTGTACAGGTAGTCACTTATCTGGCGATTGGACTTTGAGGTCAAAATCTGCACATGTTTTCCTTGAAGACGTGCTTTGCAGTCTTGGTATAATTTAAAGGATCAGACTATTCAGGCAGGGATTTTCTCTTGTGTAGATTTATGTTGGTATTTAAGATAGTAGTTGATAATAGCCCTCAACCTTGGGTTACAAGGATATTTTCAGAAGATAAATGGCATGCTCTTGTCTTGACTTTGGGTCCATAGGTGACACTTTGAAGCTTTTTGAAATATTGCAGAATTCTCTCATTACAGGTATGGTTTTGAATGGAAAGTGTAGCATTAGCCATTTGTTTTCTATGGATGTCATAAAATAATCGGACAGATATTTAGCGAATGCTTGCAGAAATACTGCTGCTTTTCTCCGAGTGAACTCGATAGACACACCAATTCGTTAGCATCAATACCAGCTTCTCCCTGAACTAAACACATCCGCATTTTTTAATCCTTGTGATCTCTTGGGATTTGGTCTGTCACTTGCTAATAGTGCACCTAGTTGCTGTAGCAGCAAGTTCCTCCAAATATATCACCTTGGACACTTCTGCCTGGCTTTTGTATGTGTTTTGTCACGCCATTTCTGACGGGAGGCAACAGGGGGAGGAGAAGGAGGTATAAAAGCCTAAAGGAAGGAAAACAGGGAGGCTGTACGTGGTTGGTGTACGTGGGAGTAGGCTGGTCTGGCCAGGGACTGGCGAGGGATGCTTGGGTCAGCAGTCGCCAGCACTGGTGGGACTGGGCTGGTGGCAGACAGCAGCTCGACAGCGCTGGGGAGCCGATCCAGGACCCTCCCTGACGCCTGCCTGGCCGGCAAAGACTCTTCAGACGCCTTATCAGAAGTGGTGAGCACGCAAATGCTTAGCCTAATAACTCATTGCACCCCGGCTATCTTTTGCGTCTGTTAGGCAACTAATATTTCCTTTATACTTCCTAAGCTGTTGTGCATCCTGCCTGCAGGGTCTCTTTGCATCTGGCTGGAGGTGCTTGAACAAAGAAGGGCTGTAATGTGGGGTACATCTGTACGGTCGCAAGTTGTCCTGGGCTGGCAAAGCTCCAGGACACTCTCGGTTGTCGGCTTGGAGCACAGTCAGCTTGCTTTTCTTACATGAGTGTTGTGGGATACAATATTTTGTGGCTATATTCTTGGGAGCCAACATTTCAGTGGGTCTTGGTTAAGCAGAAACTTAATTTAACACTTTTTTTAAAGGCTGGGGATATCTCAGCCTGCGACATTTCCAGGTACGGATGAGATTAATTTGCTTATCTTAGGTGATGGCAGGTAATTGCATGTGCTGGGGAGGTGCTGTAGTCAGGATGTTAAAACACAAAGAAGTCAAATGGCTCCCGTGTTCCTCCCCCGCTGTGCAGGCTCTTTTGCATTAAAACACCCAGTCTAGCAGATCTGCGGGACTCTTCCCTCCTCCTCCTCCTCCTCCTCCTCTCTGATTAGGTTTGGTGGGGGCCAAGAAGCCACTGATGAATTGTGCCTGTAAAGCGCTGAACTTTGAGGGGAGATGAAAAAAACCTTCGAACCGTTTGCCGCCCTGGCAGCGTGTACGTGGGTTGGTAATGGGGTTTATCTTCTGACATCATTAGGATCTCTGACATTTCTAGCTTAGAAACAATAACTCGCCTTATCCGTCATCATGTTTTTCTAATTAAAGACAAAGCTTGGTAAATATTTTTTAAATGATTGAATTTCCCAAGTATGGAAAACACATGTCGGGAGTCAGGCTGGCTGCGTCCAATGTGCCTTTTCCCACAGCGTCCCTTGGAGCACGCGAGTGCAAATACAGATTTAGAGCTGTGGGTGACAGGTTTATCTGGGATGATTGGCAAGGATTTATATAGCAGGAGGGGATTTACTTCACTCTCCCTCCCTCCTCTTCCCCCTTCTCTCCCCCCCTCCCCGACCCCCGTCTCAGAAATAGGAAATTGGGATCACATTAAACCCTAATTGGTTTGGCTCCAGCGCTAGTTCGGTGGCTGCCAAATAGTTAATTTATTGCGTGAGAGTTTGGCCATGTGTTGAGAGGCAAATTTGCTTGAAGCAAGGGATCTTTGTAAACTGTACATCCATTCCCGTGCCAGGTCCTGTTTACAGCGGCACCGGAGCGGGGTGCGGGAGGTGCATTCCATACCCATCCCGGCAGGATGGTGAGGGGAGACCCTGCCGCGAGGCTGCTGTTCTGCCTTCCTCGCTCCCCAGCCGGAACGCTTTCGGGAATAGTTGCCTAAAAGAGCTTAAAGTGGTTTTAGCTGGACTTGGTGATCGACGTTTGGAAACTGCCAGCTAGATAAGATGTGGGAGGCTCTCAAGAGAATAAATGCATCTGTTTGGGAGATAACAGCAGGCCTGGGCTGTCACCGCGGAGCAGGGCCAGGTGGGGAGTCCCCGGGGGTGGCAGCATGGCTTTTCCTGGATGACGTGAGGAGGGGCAAACGGGAAGCAGGCGTATCTGGCTGGCTTCCCGTGGCCCTGCGGGAGCCCTCCATGTTCCTGCCCTTCTCCGTGAGGTTGGTGGCTGTCGGACATCCCGGATTTGTCGTTGCTTGCTGTTGGAGCCCAGGTGTTGGATCCTAGTTGCGTTTGGCTCCTGTGGAGGTTTCTGGAGGTTGGGCTCCAGCAGAAGAGCTTGCATGGGCTTGAAGGACAAGCAGCCCCTATTTAGGCTATCGCCGACACTGGCATTTGAAAGGGAGTTATTTGGATTAAAGAGGATGCTGCAGCCTGAGTTAAAGACTCTCACTGCTAGCGTGGCTCTGATTTTGGAGTATGATTTGAAAGAGGCTGTGTAAGGAATAAATCCATGGCTGTGGCATTTTCTTTCATTTCTTGCTGAGTTAAATAACAAACTTTGTGTAAAGGAGCTGCTTCCAGCTCCGAGGCAACAGAATTATTACTGCCGCGCTCAGCGGCGCCCTTTCTGTGTCAGCTGCTATTTCCATTGTGAACTTGATACCTGAAGGCTCAATATTGTGACCCTTTAATTTTCAGCTGCTAAAACGTACCATGCGAGTTGGCTAAAGGGGAAGAGCTCAGAGGGGAATTTGAAATAGTTATGCTGTGGGAGCAGTGTGTTTCTTTGGGTATTTCTTAAGTGCTGAGTGTTTAGGAGAAATTGATAGGTAGTAGCAATGCACTCTTAGCAATACGTTTCCTTCTGTAGCTCTTGCTTCCTGGGATGTAATAAAATCCATTAAGTTCTATTTATGATCTAAGGCCCAATATAGTAATAGTTTTATTTGGATAATTGTGGCTGTACTACTGATAATCAGAATACTGAACGCTTCCAGGCGTACTGCAAAACCCAGGCTGTGTATTTAGGGAGGTGCAGGGTTGGCACGGCCAAATATTAGCCAGTTTTTCTGAGGAGTCGGAGAGACACCGGTTCAACAAAAAAAAGCCTGTATCAAGCCGAGCATCTTTGTAGGAAGGCAGCTCCTGCCCGTGGCTGCTGCGGTGGGGCCGTGCTTCCCTGGATTTGCCAGCCGAAGCATGGAGGTGCTAGCAGGGTTAGGCAGGCAAAAGGGAGACAAATTGGCCAGGTATTGGAAGCAAACAGGGATGGTTTGTTTGGGAGAGCATCTCTTCATCCCGAGGTCTGAAGGCAGGCTAAACATTCATCAGGGAGCCACTCCCCGCTTTTGCATCTCCTGCTTAGTTTGAAATGCAGCCATTTCAGGGATGAGCTCCTATAATTACTTTAAAGTACATCGTACTTCCACCACTTTTGGCAGGAAGGAAGGAGGAATACTGTGCTCCATCGCCAGACAAAATAGAAATCAACAATTGGGATTTTTCTCAAAGAGCGGATCTGTCTTCTCTGCCATTAAATCCAAGTTGGATGGAAGCCTTGTGCCCATTTTGCTTTCGCGATGCGAGTGTGGCATTCTGCAGCATGCAGCCCGTGTTCACGCAAGATTTAAAGCAGCAAATTCTAGCCAGAAATTCTTTCTAGCGCTTTGCTTTCCTTCTGCTGTTTGCTTCCCTCTTCGCACTACAGATGCTAATGGATCACCTTCCCGTGGCAAGTAACGATACATGCCTTACTTTATGTTGTGCTGAGAAACTCTGTTGCCTTCAGGAACGTTCTTTAAGAGATGCAGTCCCACTCCTTAAACCGTCACAGATCGGGCAGCACTGAAAAAACTTCAAGCCTAGCTTGGGATCACTTGTGTCAGCTTAAACACCTACCTCCTGTTTGAGCCTGGGCTTGTACTTGAGTGTGTATCGGTGCTTGTGCCGCGGTTGGGTGCATGTACGAGCTGATGCATCCAGGTTTCCGGCTTTCTGTGCATTCCCTACTCCCTTCTCCTCCCCCTTCATGGATGGAAGTTGTATTAAACTTGATATCCTCATTGTGGAGCCATCCGCTTCCCAGGACCAAAATTTTTTGCCAGGAGATCTGCTTAGAGGTGGAGAGAAAAGGCAGCAATCTTGAGGATGGTTTCCAGAAAAAAAAAATATGGCAAATTTGTGGTAATCACAAAGCAAACTAGTTTAGCAGATCAGGGAGAGCATCCCCGGGACCTTGGCAGAGCTGAGATGGTTCAAGGCTGTGGGATGGAGAAGCACAGAGGCAGGAGCATATCCTTGACCTGGTCTCTGCTGTCACCCGTGCATCCATTTCTCCAGCCAAGCCACCCCTCACCTATAAAGTTGTACACGAAAAGGAGGGGTGAGAATTTAGAGACGCAGGCAGTGGCTTGTTCATAGGGCTTGTAGGTCTGACTGTGGGCTATCAGGGACTGCAAATCAGCCTCATGCAAAATGGAATTTTTGGTGGATTGTCTGTGTCCATTTACTACTGTTCATTTACTCCTCCGGTACAAAAGGTCTGGATCTAGATTACAGCTCTTAGTCCGTGCGAGTCTCCACATTTCAGAATACACTGGTTGGTGTCTTTTTCTCTGGAAGTGTGGTCAGCCCTCTGTATCTAGGTATGCTGAGCACCTAGAAGTTAATTTGATGGAATCTTCTTGGGAAGAATCTTGGACAGCAGCAGGTACCTCTCTTTTGGAAAGCCTATGGAGGAGGCCCTTGCAAAGGGAGCAGCGGAGGCAACCTGCGCCCGCTTTGATTTCAGCACTGCCATCCCTGCCACCCGTATCTAACAGCACCCGCTTGGCCTTGCACTGGTTTTGCACTGCGGTTCTCCGAAAACGTTCACGGGCACTGGTCTGTCCTTTTTCTTCTTGAATATACTTGTCTCATTGAACAACCCTTTTTTTTCCCCTGTGTAGTATTGATTTTAGCAAGAGGAAAAATAAAACCTCTTTGTGCATGTGAATGGGTAAGCAACTATCAGAGCACAGAAACTGTCGGGCAGGTAATTTTTAGATGTTTCTTGATTTGCCTGCTACCAGTTTTATTTAAATGTTAAGTCTTCAGTCACTGCAGCTGCTGTGTTCATCAGGTTTTATTTCCCATTTAATAATTACAGCAGCTTCCCTTGAGCCCTGTACCTCTAATTAAGAAAGCCAAGTTTGATATAAAGTTAATGGAATGAAATGTGTTACATTTTTATGGTAAAATACACTCACAAAAATAACATTTGTAGACTCAGTCACTACTCCTGAGTGTTGTTACCACATCTCCTGTTTTTCTTGACCCTCTGTCAGTACTGATGACTTTTTGATGGTCAGAGACTGGGGTCTGGTCCATGCAGAAATTGTTGCCTTCGGTCTCACAGATATTGCACGCAGTCGTTCGGTTGGCTTAGGCTCTCTGCTTTCCCTTTTACGTGTGTCGATAAGGACTGCCTCAGTTCCCACCAGCACTGCACTTTTACTGTCCTGCCGGTGCTCCGGGTTGTGTAAGGTGGCCCAGGAAGCCCTGGAGAACCTGCCAGCATCGCATAGAGCTGGTCCTGCTTCGGGTGGACTCCAGGCAGATGTGACCCAGCCACCACCCAGGCTCTGAGATCCCCGTTCGGTGAAAGCCCGGTGTTATTTCAGGAATATTTCCTATGCTCGGTGAGGTGTGAGTGAGCCCCGTTAGGAACGGGCGCCGGAGGGGCAGCTCCCCGTGCTGTGCCGCTGGGCTCCAGCTGTACCTAGGTGCCTCCCCAAACGCAGCAACCACCCCACTCTGCCCTGCACGCAGCCTCCCTCGGCAGAATTTTGCAGCAAGTTGCTTTTTCTGCTCCTTTGTGTAGGATTTCTGCAGTTGTTGCTGGTCCTCCTGGTCTGAAGGCCAGGGAGATACTGGTTCTCCAGATATCCTCAAAGAAAAGCAAAAAAACCCTGATGGGACAAGAAGCGGTGGCATGTGTGAGCTTATTCAGGTGACCACATTCAGTAGCCTTCTCTGTGCTGATTCTGCTTCTCGAAGATGGGGTGAGTCTGTAGATCAGCAGGAACAACCGAGGTGAGGATGAGCCAACGGACAGATCTGCCTGCGTACACGCAGCATGCCAGGAATTTAAATCCGTCACCAATGGTACTGTCCAAATGGCTGTGCTTCTCCGAGCGGCGGCTCCGTGAATGGAGATGCACCTCTTCACACCTGTTTTATAACACAGAAGCAAAATATTCGCGGCATCCAAATAGTTTATACTCTGACAAACAAATTCTGGCAGTGGGAGCGTGAGTTTCCATCTCATTAAGCTGTTGGCAAAGCTCTGGTAATTCCAGTCACTGATACAGCACAGGAATTATCCCTCGACACGACTGGTTGTGTCAGGTCAGAGCATGACTGTTTTTTCTCAGCAGTTGCGTGTTTATACTTGAGGGTAAAAGAAAGTGTTGAAATGTCAATTCATTGGGGGTTCTCTGGTGCTGGAGCAAGGTCTCGCAAGGTCAGAAACAAGTGTCTGAGGATTTTTGTACAGCGAGCATAAAGTGGATCTCTACACCTAAGTTGTAATGAGGAATTGTTTTAAAATCAAATGTTTTTTTTAATGCAAAACCTGGCACTGATTCGCAGTTTTGCAGAGGCTTGAAGGTTCAGCTTGGAGGTCACCAGCTCAACTGCAGCCCAGGTTGGCTTTGACGAAGTTCCTGCCGTCTCATGACTGTTTGTTGGTCTGTATGAAGTCAGCTGGTGGTTTTGGTCCACTTTCTTGGGGACAGGTCAGCTTTGCTACTACACTTGGTCCCATTTTTGGGATGCAGGAGGTGTGCCATGAGTTGGAGAGATGGAGCTGGCTGAGCTGGAGATTGTGGTGTCTTCTGGCTCCTCCAGCAGGCAGAGGATGAGGCATTTTGTTGAAGGGGTGGCACGCAGATGTCGATTGGCATGGGAAATTCGCCGCCGGCGCTGTTACAGATTTTACGGTGTCTTGCAAACAAGAAAGAGCAGTCTGCTCTGCCTGCCTTGTGTTACGTTACACAGCGTGAGATGGGTGCGTGCAAAATTCATTTTAGAGGTCCATCGTCCAGTCCCAGAGACTAAGGAATGTCTTAGTAGGACTTTTATAAAATTTATATGCTTTATCAAATGTCCTATTGTGTCCTCATTGAAGCAGGGTTATCCCTCTGGGATTAGCTGTTGTACATGGGTCAAGAAGACAGCCACACTCCATTTTCATAGTGAACTTCTCCAGCCTGCAGAGATGTTCTGTGCAGCGGCTGAGGCAAGTGGGAGGCTGAGTACCCAGGAGACACGGGGATGCAGGTGTTTGGAAACGGGACCCAAGAGGAGCTTTTACAAATGTCGGTTTGATTGGACTCGACTCTTGAACACATGGAAGAATTTTAGTGGGCTGCACCTCCAGTACTACTTCTTATCATTCGACCGTCCCACCTCTGAGACTCCTTCTGGCGTCAAACAGCCTCTGTCATTGGTGTGAACCTAAGGGGGTGAATTTGGAGCTTTTCCATGTGCCGAAACAAGGAGGCAGGAAAACCTTTTAACTTGCACAAGAATCTTCTATAGTCAATACAAGTTGACCCCGCAGGCTTTCTTGAACTAACTCCTGTCAGTTCATCTTTGCAAGATCTGATTTTTGCCCTCAGATTATCTCCTTTCTTCCAAAAGCTTATTACATCTCATGGATTTTTTTTTTTTCCAGTATGACTACAATTCTGAATTAGGTTCAACTCATCTAAAAATCACTGCTAAGTAACAGATAGCTTCTTTTACTGATGCTGTAGTGTCCAGACATTTGGAGCCTATTGGGAAGTGGTTTTGTTTGGGTTTTTTTAAGTGTACTGTCTGTCTCTACAGTTTGTAGTCGCATAGTTAGATATTCTTGTGTTCCTAATACAAATATTGTCATCACTGAACAAGGACTTGCAGGAAAATGGTGAAAAGAAATGCCGAAGCAGCACTGCTAATCAGGTAGATGTATTACACTGCTGTTTAGTTGTAAGAAGTCTCCAAGAAGAAGAATGAACTCTTGGACTACAAGCCTGCTCAGACTGCAGTATTAACTTGAAGAGAGGTGTTATTTGAAATGGCTGCTGTAAAAATCCCTCAGAAAACGGTTTTAGTACTTCTCTTGCTCTGCTCATAATGACGTTCCCTTGAGGATATATTTGTCATCTATTTTTCTAGATCTGCAGAGAAGTAAAATTCAAAGTACTTGCGCCATAGCTTGGAGGACGAGGTCAAGCGTGAGCGGCTAACAGCACGCGTGGTCTGCCTCCCCCTACGCCGCGCAGGGCGGCCGGCGAGCCTGGCCGCTCACACGCAGCGATGCTGGGGCAGCTGCAGCGTGCCACGCGCGCGCCCGCCCCGGGCCAGGCCGAGTCCCGCCGGCAGCCCTGGTTGGGTTGGTGCAACCCAAAGCTGTTGTGCGAGGGGTACAACAACGGGTTGTAAGCGCGTGATCGTTGGGGCATCCGATGGTGGCCCACAGCCACGAGTAGGACCAGTGGTGTGTCTGTCATTCATCTCTTCCACTCCGCTTCAGGTTTTATTTTTGGTGGCTGGTGAGTGGAAAAGTGACCATGGTCATTAACCGTACGTAAATGAGTCGTGCTGAACTCAAAACTCAGCGTGCAGCGTTCCAGGTTACTTGGGCTCAAAGCAGCCAGGTTATTAACCACGAACGCAGCATTTATAATCCAAATACTGATACGGCATTAAGTAGGGCAGGAGCTGCTGTAACTCTAATCCCCCTGCAACGCGGGGCAGGGCTGCGGTGGGCCAGGTGTTTGCCTTTAACTGCAGCTGCTCCATCTGCAGAAACAGGTGGAGACGTTCGGGATCGGCAGCAAAACACAGCTGGGAAAAGTTAAGAGCAGCCCCACAACGTGCTATTTCACCTGGGCAGAGCGCACCCCGAAGCAGAATCGCCTGCGATAACCATAGCTTCACCCCAGCGACGGCTCTGGGGAGGATTAATGCAGTGAAGAGGAAGTAAATGTATGCTCGAGCTGGTTTATTTTTTTTTTCCTCAGTAGCAACACAACCAAATCAAATCAGCTATTTCCAGAATGCTGCCTTTTAACTGCCTACGCCATCAAATCCAACCCCGCTTTGGAGAATCTTTGCTGACGAACATCTCTTTTTCATCTTCTGTTCCAGGTTTGTATTATTGTTTTTTTAAATTAAGATGTTTCTTTCTTATTCTTTCCCTTAAGACTTTTTTTTTTTTTTTTAAATAACTCACAGTGTAGAAAATCAAGATTTTGACAGCTGTTGAAGTTTCAAGTTTAGTAAATCTGAGTTTAGGACTGAAGGTAATTTTTGGCCTCTTCCTCTTTCCCCCACGTGCATGTTAATGAACTTCAGCATACAGACATTTCACTTCTTCTGGCTCTTGGCAGTTGTCTGAACACGTACCTCCGGTGAGTGGGGTGAAGACCTCTGACTTTGATGCGATGCTTCCACCAAACGCTCTTTTCAGTCTATTGAAAAATCTTCTCTTTGAACCCTCCCGGTGTTTTTCAGCGTATTACTGACCAGGTTTGGGGGAGCAGACAGAGGCAGGGGGTGCTGAGCGCGCGCTCTGCTCGCTGCGGGGCTGCAGGGAGCTCGCTGAGAGCTCAGGCTGTGAGCGGATCCCCCTCTCCCCTCCTCAGAAACGATACGGGATCTGATGGCTGATCCTTCTGTGTAGGGATGGTGTCACCTGGATGTAAAACGCTTGAATACAAGGCAGGCAACTCCGCGGTAATGGTGTGTTTCCTCCTGAGCGCTTAGGATGGAAAACCAGGTTTCGGGAACTTTGCATGACTCGTCTCTCTGACTCCATTGGGAATTTTGTTGTTAGTGCTGGTGGTTTGACACGGAAAGGGCGCGAATGCCCAGCAGTGAGTGGGGGTGTGCACCTCTCGGGGAGGGGGTCACCCTTGGTCTGTGCTGGGGGCAGCTACAGCCAAAAGTGTGGGTACAGCCGTGGTGGTGGTGGAGGGAGCTGATGCCTCCAGCTGTTATGGGCCTCCTCTTTAGCTGGGGTGGTCTCGAGCTTTTGCATGTCAAACCCAGACAGTTTTTAAGGGTGGGTGGCTTGTGTGCTTTGTCAGCCTGGTTTTCTTCAGCTGTTTCTCTTGGGAGAACCTAGCTGTATTGTTTTCGAGACTTGATTCTCTATACCTGTTGTGTTTTGTTGAATGAGTTTGATTCAGAAGAATCTTCTGATTGAATCATTCTTCTGTTGGAAAATGTCCATTTGTCAAGACAGAAACTTTCCCTGGGACCAATACATGCTCAGGAGATCAGAAACCACCCTAGGCGCCCTGCAATTGTATTTACTAAACTGTACAACATGGCCTAAATAAATATTTACTGATGTGAATATGGTTCTTTGGCATCCTGGTAGAGCGCTGGCTGCTTGACCTTTGGCTGTCCTGATGTCTCCTTGTTTTGTGTAAGTTTTGAAAGAGAGTTGGGTTTTTGTTTGGTTTGGCGTTTTTGTAATAACCATATGGAAGGGGAAGATTTTAAGTCCAGGTTTCACAGGATGGGGCTGTTCCTGCCCAGGCCTCCTGCTTGTTGAAGGCAATAAATGGTGTCCTCAGCTCGAGGCTTAGCATTCAAAGTTTTACTCTGACAATGTGGCTTTTCTGCACGGGGAAGCTGCTGCGAAATTCAAGTGTGAATTTGCATCGTACCAGCTGCTGCACTAACGCCGTCTGCAGAGATGCGCAGGGTGCCGGAGCGCCCTTGTGCAAACCAGCTTTCTGCGCTTCCCTTTCAGGAAGGCTTCGAGGTGCCAGAGATCTGCTCTGCAGCTGCCACGGCCCTGCTTCGGGGTTAAAGCAAGCTGCCGCTCGCTGCGCTTCCTGGCTACGGGCTGTGGTTTCGCCATCGCTCAAACCTCTCTGGTGGTGCAGAGAGGAGGGGGCTTGATCTGGGGTTGAGCTCGGGGGGGAGGGTGGATCCTGGCAGGTCCTGGTAGGTCCAGCAGCACCAACAGACACCGCTGTGGTCCCACGCGTGTTCTTGTCGGGAGGGAAGGGGCCACCCCGCTGTGACCGTGGGCTGAGCTTGGCTGCTGACCCTTGGAGGAACAGTGTAATGGGAATGACAAGGGATTTGGACCAGAGGATTGTTAGCGCCCGAATATAGTTTTTCATCCTCTTAAAATTCTTCTGTTTCTTTGAAGTGTGAATCCCAGATGCTACAAAAGTATTTTTTCCAGACATGGCTATGCTGTCTTGCTGTGTATTTTCCACCAAATTGCTGAATTATTGTTTTCCTTCTGGCCTTCAATTTTTTTCATAGCTTTATCTTTTTGTCTGGATGTTTTACATGGCTAAAACTCGTTCCTGTCTAGCATACCAATCTGAACTCCCACGTGAGACAGCATCCCCACCGAGCTATCACATAGGACAGGAATGCTGGCTTTTTTTTCCTGGAAACTTGTAAACATGAACTTCCTGTTGACACGAGCTGTAAATCTGCAAATAGGCTCTGCTTCCGACAGAAGATGAAGGTAATAAAATTTCAGGTCCTCATTCACTGCGCCTGGTCCTCCTCGAGCTGCGTCCAAGCACCCCAGAGGCAGTGGAATTGCAGAGGCATGGGAGGGAACCTGCTGGTTGCTCTGCACCTCTGGAAATTAATCTTTCCCTTTATTTTTCCCCTTTTCTTTAAACACTCAAATACAGATGCAATCCTAATAGAAGTCAGTTGGAGAATCTCAAAACTCTAATGACTCTAGAATGATGCTTCATCAGTTGTTTTCTCCCTTCGTTTCTCCCTGCCTCTCCCACAACAGAACTAATATTCAGTTTTGGGGAGTTAACTCTATCATACATCCAAAACAGACTTTTTTGGATGATGAACTGGCCGAATTCTGACAGCTATTAGAAGACTTTGCATGTTACCACCCATGTCACTTAATCTTGCTGTTATTTCTGCCTCCAAGAGGAGAGCTGGTGGGACGCATAACCCACACTAAGTTGTTGGTTTTTCCCTCCCCTTCTGTGCTTAACACTTTGCTCTTCTGCGTTTCGTGCAGCAGCAGCTCCTGAGCCTCGTCCCACGTGGGGCTGGGGGCCTGACCCAGGGGCCGGGGGCTCCGGGCAGCAGCCGGCTGCTCTCTCTGCCTTGGAACGCTGATGCACCGTGAAGCTGTGGCTCGCGAGCCGTATGCTTTACCTTCCTTCTCCTGGCGCCAAGACAAGCGTCCCCACAGCTCGCTGGGAGAAGAGGCAGCAGCGCACGGGGAATAGCCGCCTGGTTCCCCGTGCTGTGTGTTTTTTAGAGGCTGATGCGTGCTTTGTTTCTGGGTAGGTAGCAGAGGCAGGCAGCAGACACCCGGGCAGGTGGCTGGGCTTATAATGGTTGGGCATGACCATGCTGATCTTCAGGATCGAGTATTGGGGATGCTGGAGCTTCTCCATGCTGTCAGGGAAGGGATGGAGGGAGGCAAAGGGCTGGGAGATGGTGGAAGCAGAGAGTGGAGAAGGGAAACAGAAGTAAGGTGAAAAAGGGGATTAAAAGCATGGTAGTGGAAAGGGAAAAAGGATATAGAAAGGCAGGAGGAGTGGTTCCAGGACATGGAAAGGAGGAGCAACAGGCAGGATAAAAGGAAGATCTGGGTGGAGGCTGAACTCTTTTAATAAGCATCCCATTAATTAATACTTTCTCATGCGGCGGCACCAGGGTGTGGATGAAATCCAGCCCTTCTCAGCCTGACCTCCGCGCTCTCTTCGCTCGCCGCTGTGCTGGTTTCTCCTTGGCTTCCCGCCCTAAGCGAAACCGCAACCTTTCCGACTTCTCCGGGCAGAATGAAAGGCACATGGCAGCGGTGTAAGAGGAGCCTCTCGCAGTCGTCTGCGCTTGGGTGGGCGTGCTGGTTCTTTCGTAAACTAATAGCTCCCAGCAGTGCTACTAAATCAGACTTGGTGGAGCCGGGAGCGGAGAGTTGGAATGCCGGGCCAGGCGCAAAGGGCTGCGCTGGGCTGTTTCTTTTTCTTTTTTTTTTTTTCCTTTCCCCAAACCCACCATTTGTTAGGTCCAAAGGGCCAGCTGACAGCAGGAGAGGGAGCTGGCAAGGATGGACATTGCAAAGAAAAATGTTTAAAAATAAAACCCAAAAAATAGCCCCCCTCCCCTCCAAACCCCAGTTTAAAGCATAATTTTTGTTGTTGTTTAGCGAGGTGTAAAGAGGGAGAGCCCTGTTCAGTGCTAAACCTGCAAAGCCAACAAACTGGGGTGCTACTGGAAAGCCCTGCTTAAAATCCTGAACTGGTGGTTTTACTGGATAAAATGATCAAAACAATGGAGGATTATTTTATTAAGTATCTTAAAGGGAGGCTGTGGTTTGGCTGAGAAATTTAGATTTTTTTTTTTTTTTTTTTTTTTTTTTAAATCAAGGTTACCAGGTTAGTGACAACTAATTACAAGAAAATAAACCTCCTCTGGTGCCGGTCCGATGCCAGGAGGTGGCTAGGCAATGAGATGGGGAGTTACCAGCTCCTCTGAAGGACCGGGCAAGGACCAGAGCAGCACCGTCCCAGGGGCTGGAGGGGAGCGAAGCTTGGGATGAACCGGGAAAGGATTCTGTTAAAGGAGCCCCAGATAAAAAAGAAAAGGCATTATCAGGGGAAAAGCCACAGCCGGCAGGAGGGAAGTCACCGGTGGAGGGAGGCGCAGGAAGCAAGCTGGGCGTAATGACCCTGCTGTAGGGAAGGGGCTTAGATCCATCACATGCATTTTATTGCTCATATTTTTAGTTGTAAATGCTGCCCTTTATGGGACAAGAGCAAATGCTGATAAGTCTTGCTTTGATAAGCTTTAATGTGTGCTTTCTAAATTGTTAAAGATCTTCCACAGGGGAGGTGGTGGGGAGCACCGGGAGCCCAGAGCGGGGTGTCTGATCCGGGACACGGCTCTCAAAGCGCATCATCTCACCTGAAAAAGGGAGGATTTCTGCCTGCAAAGCTTGTCTGCACCATAAACACACACTGAAAGTGGATGGCCCTGCAAGGACTCGGGCAAAAATGTCAGATCTAGGCAGGTAACTGGGTTTTCTAAAGTAGCAGGGAGGTGCCCGTGTCAGCTGCAGCAGACAGCTCCGTCAGCACAGCTTCCAAGGCCAGAAATGCTCCTGGTCCCGCACCTGGGGTGCTGGGCAATTAAAAACGAGGGTCTCCAAAATGACAATTGGAGGGGAGTGGATGTATGTATTTTAACAAATCTCTGTAATCGAACGGCACTGCTATTGATCTGGAAAATACTGTCAAGATGCAGAGCTGTTGGACTAGACTTAATCTTCTGCAGGCTGGGTTTTACTCTCCAAATAGGATTACTCATTTTTTCCATATTTCTGTGTTTGGTTTAAATACCCGTGACAGCTACAGAGGCTTGGATTTCTAATCAGAGCAAGGGTGTTAGATTTAGGAATTGTTGTGTTGTTTTGGGGGGAATTTTTTGGATAGGACATCAGTTCCTGGGTGTTTTTTCTTTACATATGAGGTCATATAGCAGGAATAAGGTAGCTTTCGCTTAGGTGCTGCCCCCCCCAGCTCTAAATCAGTGGCCAGAAGTAAAGTTTCAGTAACTGAGTGTACTGAGTGTAAATTCTGCCAGCTCAGTTAAGGCCAACTTTTAATACGTTCTTTCCCCTCTCTGGGCACTATTGAAATGGCACAAAAGCCAAACACTACTCACGTTCACTCCTGAAGGAGACAATATGATTAGATTTACTTGACAAATTAAGCTTGTTAACATAATCTGCCATGTGCTAATTTAAATAATGGATGTATTGAAAAGAGGATGTTTGTTAAATGTGATAAATTTGCTAGGAATGGAGAGGTCTAATCTCTGTTTGGGGGGGTGCGTGCCTCTGCTGAGCTTGAACTCAAGGCAGCGAGCCTCCCCTGCAACCCCACCAGCATCGCTTCAAAGGGAGCAGTCCCTTCTTGGCTCCGCTGACTTGTAAGTAAGGCATAAAGAAGGCAATAAAATGTTTGACTTTCCTGCCAGACCTGAGCCTGGAGGAGGAGGAGGAGGATCCCAATTGGTTTCCATCAGATTCCAGTTAGCATGAATTTACGGTTTCCACTTAGCCTGATAAATGGCTTTGGCTGCCTCGGTGCGTTTGGATTTATTTTTCTGTGCGATGGAAAGTGGTCATCTTAAAAAGGCAAAGGCTTTCCAGGGTTGCCGTGAATACGAGTGAAGCTTCTTTCCGAGGTAAGAACACAGCAGGCAAAAAAATAAAGCCGCGGCGTGTCATGAAATATGGGTGGAATTGAAGAGAAATCAGAAGTAGTTTGGGTCTCTTGTGCTTGCTGTGGCAATGGG
This sequence comes from Phoenicopterus ruber ruber, assembly GCA_009819775.1. Classification (NCBI taxonomy): domain Eukaryota; kingdom Metazoa; phylum Chordata; class Aves; order Phoenicopteriformes; family Phoenicopteridae; genus Phoenicopterus; species Phoenicopterus ruber. The sequence goes on along the minus strand of CM020230.1, from coordinate 3,863,086 downwards.
CTGTGATAGGCATAAAAATTCCACTGGAAACTGGAAAAATTCTTCAGATTTCCTCACTTTCCTCAGAAACCACACTTAGCAGCAGGTATCAATAGCTCCCAGTGTTCAGACTTTGTTTGCATCGTTCTTTCCATGGAACATTCCCATGAGAAGAAAGCAGAAGCAGATTAACGTGGCGAGCCGGGGAAAGCAGTTTCCCTCGTGCTGCCTGCAGTCCTCCTTCCTTCCACTGTAGTGGTGATGTCTGGGTTACAACATCTGTTTTAATGCAGATTTGGGGAGCAGGCTAGCCTCTTGGTTACCTACAGGTGCTGCTCGAGGTCAGCAGATGACACGTCCTGGTGTATTCTGTTGGTGCATTGCCTCTGCTTCCCCCTTTCCATTTGCAAAGGTGGTGGCTGAGCAGGGCATGACGTGTGGGATGCTTTCTCCTGGCTCGCTTCACGGTAATGGGCTCATGCTTGCCTGCGGCTCCGTGGACCTGTCTCTGCTGGCGGCGAGCTTAGGAATGGGTCAGGGTTTGGGCGAGCTTAGGCACGTGGGTTATGTTTAAGACACAATCCATGAGCCTTCCAAAGGAGGCTTTGCGATGGCTTCTACTCAGGGCACCCAGGTGTCCCCACCTTTAGTTTTTACGCCTTGGGAGCCCAAAAATATATGTGCATCTTCCTTACTCTGAGGCTGAGCCATGAGGTCTGGCATATTCCTGCCCCAACCCCAGCCAGAAGTGGGGATGTCTTTCCTGAGGGTGTTGGGGTTTTGGTAGAAGTTGGCCTGTGGACACCATGGCAAGGAGCATGTACGCTTTCATGAAGGTTTATAAAGTCAAATCATTGTAACTATTCTTAAAATGCTTGGAGCGGCCTGAGTTTTTGATGTTTCAAACTACTCTAGGTTGTAAAAATAGGGAAAAGACTTGCTTGGCCATGGGGTGACAAATGGAACTTAGAGCCCAGTTGTCATAGTTGGGGACAGCTTTTGTTTCTGTAAAGTGAAACGTTTACAAGCTGTTGAGGTCCTTAAGTTAAAATATGATTAAAAAAAGAACGTGAGGGAACATCTAGCACTAGTTACCTAGTTCAGCTAAAACCCCCAAGCCCCAGGCCATCCCATGGACCTTCTAAGAGGGCTTTCTCTGATGACTTTGACCCAGAGACCTGGCAGCTCCCAGGCAGCATCTCTTGAGCATCTTCTGGTTGTCATACAGCATCCTCCTCCTCTCTCGTGCTCAGACCGAGGTCAGCTTTTGAATTCACTGGGTGGTTTCAGGCTGGTTTGGTGATATCGGGACAGGGCTGGACAGGGAACAGCGGTGTCTGATGCTAAATGCTTAATGCCTGAAGCATAGGGCTGCATCCATCTGCCTGGTACCACCTCCACTGGGGGCAAAGCTGCGACATGAGCTCGCTCCTTATAAGACATCAGAGAGCCCACATGAGAGCCACCGCTGTTGGGACGACCCCGGCCGGGGAGGGCTCCTGTTGGGGACCTCACAGTGCGAGGGGCCGGGGAGCAAATCATAAGACACAAGTCCATAGGAAAATAACTTTATTAATTCTGGTGCTCGCGGAGCTGCTTGGTTTTTGTCTCTCTTCATTGTCTGTATAATTTAGAGATGATTTTTCCATCTCGGCTTATGAAATATTGAGAACTTTAGTATTTTGCGCAATCCTCATCCAAAGTGTCAGAAGCCCCAGCGAGCTAAACTTTCTGAAATTAAATGTTTTATTGACGTGCCTCGCCAGCAGCCCTACCAGCAGGGACTGGGGCGCAGAAAGAAGAGGGTGCCGGGAGGCGCTGATGGATCTGCCTGCAGCGTCGGCCCGTTCCCACCCTGCTTTGCTGCCCGAGCATCGCTTTACAGGGCGCGCCAGGTATCTGTGTGCCGATACTTGCTTATGAGTCACTTTTTTTTTTTTTAGCAGAAGCGTGTGGAATTGCTGCTCTTAGTTGAGGTTTGGAGGTGGGAGCGTGGCTGTAAATCTGTGCCCCCTTTGCCTGCAGCCGCGCTGCCCTTCTCGGGGCGTTGTGCTCGCCCAGCCAAGGCTGCAGCAGCTTCATGTGCTCCTACACCAGCTAAAAGTCTCCTGCCCAGATGCCTCCCCCAGTTACCATCCTGCCTGTGCTGGGGGGCCCGTCCTCCGCGGGAGGAGAACACGGCCCCTGTCTTCACGAGCGTATGCTGTGCCTGTTCGCAGAATGCTTTTTAATACTTCCTTCAAAGCACTTCCCCTCCCCGCTTACAGCCTTTTCCCCTCCCAAAGGGACGCAGAGGTACCTCCAACTAATGAGGATTAAGAGGCAGAGAAGCCGGGGGTGAAGGGTTCGGTGGGATGCCGGGGGGCAGTACTTCTAGAAGGTTTATGGACATGGCTTGGCAGTTAGCAGTAGCACTGGAAATTTCATAAGAAGAAGTATTTTGCTGTCTGTAAGCGAGTAAATATCCTGTCACAGTTACACCAACTAGAGAATTTGGTTCATGTGATTTCTGGGCTTTTGAAAAACCAGCATCCTTCGGCTTGGGCAATGGCAGGCTTTTAGTTTGCTGCCCTGGCAAGGTACGTAGGTCTCTGGTTCTCAAAAAAGTAGCTGGAGGGAGAGGTGGTGTTGCCTGCAAAGATTTGGAAAGGATTATATTGAGACCTGAACCTGCTCAGCTCAGAGAAATACGGACTGGATTGGTGAGTCCCTCTTGAGATCTTAAATTGTGCCTGTGCATGGTCTGCAAGCGAAATGCAAACGTCGCTGCTTCTCCTCGCGTGGTTTTATGGGAGCTGGGAGGCGATGGCGTGGAGGAGGATGGTTTGGGCAGTAACTGGAGGGGTGGGTGCCTCTTCTCCGGGGCAGTACCACAGGCAGCCAGGGACACCCGTCTGCATGGCGAGGAATGCTGTGTGTAAATCCGTGTTTCCCAGCGCCCGGCTTGCGGTGAATGGTGCTGGGCTGATGGGATTAGTCAGGGGCCTCCAGTTAATATCTCTTGTTCGCCCTGCATGTCGGGGAGCGGCTATTCAAAATTACCAGGAGGTTTGTAGGTGGCAGAGCGGCCACGTCTGTGTATTAAGGGGGGGAAATGGTCAAATGTAGCTGTGTGCAGTGGGTTTCTGTTACGTGCTGTGAGATCCCTGATGGAGTTTACTCCCCGTATAAAACATTTCGGATTTACATTTTCCTTTTACACTTCCTCTTCGATCCCAGTAATATGTTACACATTTAATTGCTCTTCCTTTGAATTTTCCAGTCCTCGTTTGGTACCCTTGCAACATCAGTATCTTGTTATCTTGTTGTTGCTTCTAATTGCTAACACATGCCAGCTTTCCAGCGCTGCAAACTCTGGCGCTGGGGCTTGGAGGGGAGTTTACAGGGAAGATTTACGTGCATGGGGAAACCTTCAGAAAATTAATTTGCTAGTTTACCCAACGGCTTATCCAGATTTCAAAATTGAGGGCTAAGACGAAGGCTGATTTACACCCAGCGCTGCTTAAGGCAGACCTGATTTCGGGAGCGCCTGTGCTGGCGAAGCCCTCCTTTCCTCTCACCGCCCCGCCGCCGTCTCGCTGTTATTGCCGGCCATAAACGAATTACGTGTATTTAACAAGTTAATGTCAGCCCGGCTGCGAGGCGCTGGTAGGTGTGTGCTTGGTGACATCAGCTGGCGAGCAGCCTGGCAGCAGCGCGGCGCAGGCAGGGAGCAGGCAGGGAGCCGAGGGTGTGTGCCTCTAAGCTGGGTATTCTGGCAAGGTGGAGAGCTGGTCTGTTTGGCAGGACCTTCCCATCTGGGATCCATCTGTGTTTCCCTGGAATCGGACAGGCGGCTCCAGGCAGTGAGAAATCGCAGATGTGCGGGACCTGACACATGTCCAGCTAATGAAAGGAGAAGGCAGGCTGGGCTCCGGCTGCGCTCGAAGATCACGAGCAGAGGAGGAGGAAGAGCGCTTTTATTTATATTTCAAAGAAACGAGGTGTATTCAACAGCAGCTGGATCATTGCAACCTTGCTGTTTAGGGTAAGCAATAGATGGGTCTATTTTTAAACGGGACTGAGCAGGGCGCAGCAGATCTGGGGGCAGCGGGGGATGCTCGGGGGGGATGCTTAGCCACCGTGCTGCCAAGCGGGTTTGAAGAGCGACGTGGGTTTTGCCGGCGGTCTGGGGAGAGCCTCAACCTTGAGCGCAGGTAGAGGGAGAGGGTGGGAGCGGCGCCGTGCGCAGCGCTTCGCCACCCAGCCTGCCTCCGGTCGACTGCAGTGGCTCTGCTGGGGAAAACTTCAACAGAGGAGCCGGCTGGATGCGTGGATTCTGCAGCTGAAAAAATACTAAACTCTCTCTAAGGAGAGCTGCGTTAGAGCTCTCTCTATGTTGCTATGGTATGGTTTATTATTTTTTTTTTTCCTTATTTTTATTCCCCCCTCCCTCCCCCCACCCCCCATGAGCAGAAGGCTGGGATTCAGCATTTTCTGGGGAAATGGAAAAGCAGGAAGGTTTTTGTGTATTTTAGCAGAATGTGTTTTTCCGCCGTGCCTAGCCTTACTCTCATTTGTGCGTGCTGATATTGAAGCCGGGGGGGTAAATCTGCAGAGGTAGGTTTTTTCCATCGGCTCCCAAATTTCCTTAATTTTCTCTGTGCTTTTGGTGCTTCTCTGCATTGTGGCAGAGGCTGCTCCCTTTTTGTCTTTGCACTCCTCGAGCAGCAACTGATGCTACCAGCATCTAAATCTCTCGGATCAATTTTGTGTTACCGCAACAGACTTCCCTGCCCTATATATTTTTGCTGTCAGGCTGCAGACTGCTGTATTTTCTTTTATTCTGTTGTAATCTTTTGATCTTGCGTATGTATTTTAAACCTGCCCTTTCCCCCCCTCTCCCTGTTTTTTGGGAAGGCTCAGCAGTTGAAATTGCTCCTCCAACCCTCCCGAGTAGCTTGTTGTAAAGATCCCTCTGTTGCACGTTTGCTGAGCCACTGCCCCGGGTGTGTGCTCTGCAAAATACTACAGGCTTTTCCTCCCTCCCGCAGCACTCGGCTCCTGCGTGACAGTAAGCGCAGTCCATTTTATTTATGTGCCGGAGAAATCCTGCCCAGCCACAGGAGATGCACCAAAATCGGCACTCAAAGTTTGAGGAGCTAAAATGTGGCTGAGGATCACTTGCTCTCGAGCTGCAGAAAGAGAGAGGAATATTTGCTAGGCTGTGCGGTGCAGGATGATTCCCTTTGGGGCGCTTTGCTGTTGCTTTGTCCAGGTTAGTTTTAAGCGTGCCAAATGACAGGGTTTCCCCGGGGAGAGCGCGGTGCAGCCTGGCCGGGCTCCCTGGCGTGGTGCTGCGCTGCTGCATGGGCTGCAGCTCCGCGCTCGTCCGGTTCGGCCACTGCGTGTGCCACCTGAAGGTTCTCCTTCTCTTGCAGCATGCAAGCATTTGGGTATAGGCTTTTTAAAAATATATATTATAAGTCTGCTTCTGCAGACATGCCAAACACCTCCTATGTGTCCCTCGCTGTCCCCGGAGAGGAGGCAGAAGGAGCGCGTGCTGCCTAATGCTCTGCGACTTCAACGTCTCAGAGTGCACCGGCACAAAGGAGGAATGAAAACCAGAAAACCTCCAGCAAAGCCGTGCAGAGTGTGACGGTATCTAAAAGCAAAGAGCAGTGCTCCTCTGCTGTGGCTCTCCCGAAGACTTCCCGAATTTGCGAATGCAGCGCAGTGTGTTGGAGCATCTGCTCTTGCGGTCTCTTTGCAGGTCGGGCTCTGATTAAGCAAACGGAAGTTTTGCCGGCATTGGGGCGGCGCGATTTGGCCATTAAACAACTAATTTGCCTGTGTCTTGCTCAAGCCCTGCGGGAAACTCTTTTTCTTCTTGGGTTCCTTTATTTTTGGAAAGGATTTGGGGTGTCTGATGACCTGAGTGCTTAGGTGAGAGAGGTGGTTGTATTTTGGGGAAGAGGATGGCTTGACGCTCGGTGGCCAGTCGTAATAATTTCACAGAAATGGGGTAGCACATTCAAGTGAAGACTTCCCCCCCCCCCCCCCCCGAATTTTCTGCTGCATGACGTGCTTTTTAGTATTAATACAGAGAAGATGTTTAGTCTGATTTTTGGGACTACCTAGGCTTCACCTAAATGACTGTGGGTCCTCCCCAGCCAGATATCCCTACCCTAGCACATCCACCGGTTAGAGGAACCTACAAATAATGCAAAACCAAGAGACCCCGGTGTTAAGAAACAAGGTAGAAGGGGTAAAGCAAAGGCAGTTTGAGCAAATATTGCCAACAGGAAAGTGCAGTAAGCCAAGTGAAGGATTTGAAGGGTCTGAGGAAGGAGCAGAATTGCTAAAGGCAAGGAGAATAAATTGTTAATCTGAGAAGTCTATTACACAGGGAATGCCCTGAGGAAAAGAGCAGAAACTCCATTTAATAGTGAAAAGGCCAAAACAGTGCTGCCAAGTCGGGTTCTGCTCTGCCCGGGGACTGGAGCCACGGCCCCTGCTTACTTCCAAGATGCTGCTATTTTTGCAAGTTGCATCTGCTGGTTTTTGCAGAGGCTTGTTTAAACCCGCTGAAGCCAAAAGCAAAGGGAGCTTTTCTCCCTTGAACTGTGGGTCAGGCTCTTGGGGTTTTTTTTTCCCCTTCTGTTTTATTCCTCTTAGTCTTACAGGAGCAGTGTCCCTGGGAGAGCAGGGTTTCACTTCTTAATGCCACCTTGTCTGTTGGATCGAGTGGGCGTCCCAAATGATTTTACTGCTGCTTTACAGGGCTTTGTCACACATCGCTCACGGTGGACTTTGGCTTGTAGAGATCTGGGGACAGTATGCAAGAGGGAAGGAGCGTGGTTTGACTTCAGGAGCGGAGTTTTCAAGGCAACCAGCTCTTTGGTCCCAAATGGGCCCATAAAGGCAGTAACCGTCAGCGGCGTTTTGCAGGAGGCAGCGCTCTCCCACGGTTATGCGCTGGGATGGGCGAGCCAGGTGGCCTCTTGTTTTTTCCAGCTCTGTTTAAGGGTTTGGACAAAAAACAAAATTTGTTTGACGTGCGTGTGCAATGTTTATAGTATAGCTGGATAACTGAATAAAGTCATCTGAGGACTTGGGCATATGTAGCAGATTTAAGGCAACGCTGGCTAGTTCTTAAATCTGAACGGGAGATGGTCGTAATCTGTTGCCTACTGGGTTTTTTCCCATAATAAGGGCTGGCTTATCTATACGTGTTCTGGGCTAGATTGTAAGCTTGCCTTTATCCTAGCATCTAGTGACTATTTCCATATCCGATTGCTTGTTAGACGCTAGGTATGAAATGTGTTTCGACAGACACTCCAGAGCAGTCCCTGGGGGCAGCATCACTGCAGGTCTCTGGGAGCCTGTTCAACTTTTATGATGGAGACTGTCTTAATTCATGCAGCGTTGAGGGAACGGCTGGAAAAACCTTTGTTTAGAGCAAGAGCAGAAGCCGGGAAGAACTGGCGAGCGATGATTCCGCAGTTGAAGCGGAGCACCTAGAGGCTTGGGTTCAGTTCCTGGGTCTGCAAGCGATTTTCTGAGGCAAGACCTTGACCTTAGTGCTGCTTTGTGTGTCGGCGGCTTATGTCCGAGAGGACAATAGCGATTTCAGAGGTTTCAAAGCATTTTAAAGTGTAACTATCATGCCTTTTATTGGGCTGGGCAGCGGCATTTTTATAAGCCAAGCTTAACGTTTTAGAATAATGTGTATTGAATTTCCTTGGAGCGCGCCCAGCTGCAGGACTCCTGTCTTTCATGTCCGTGGCAGGACTTGTGCTACTGAAGGAGGACAGTCGCAGGTGGCCAGAAGACCATTTTAGAAGAACCAGGACTGTTGCAGACCTGCTGCTCGGTTACTCTCTGGTCCTATGGAAACTACAAAGCCAAGAGTCAGTTTTCCTTCCAGCAACAGGACGCCACAACCTGACGGTGGGATGCTGCGTAGCCATCCCTTTCAAAGGCATCTCTTTCACCAAAAAAACCCAAGAAAGCCCCAAAAGTATTGACAACTGCCATTGAGCTCACCCCAAACAAGGGGAGGAAGAGGAGGAGCATGCTGCAGCCCCAAAACAGCTCAAACCTGTTGCTCCGCGGCAAGCTGTGAATGTTTAAAGACCCGGTATTACTTAGGATGCTGGCGGAGCGTCGGGGGGGAGCGGGTTATTGTGCGGGGAACAGATGTGCCGTGCGCTGTTGCCGCGTGCCGGCTCTGTGCCGCTGCTCCCGGCACCAGGTGCAGCCATTGTTCCGGCTGGTCCCTATTCATCCGCCCTCGGCTGCTGCTCCGCGCCCGCTCTCTCATTGTTTCTCCAGGAAATTAGCATTAAAAACCCATCCGAAACCCCCATGTCCCTCAACTGCAGGTGACTGTTATTGGCCCCAGCTGCCACCCTTGTGCTTGATTACTTCCATATGGGGTTGTGGCAAGAAGTAGGATCCACTTATTGATTTTTTTTATATATATTTTTTTTCCCCTTTTTTATTCCCCCCACCCCACACAGACACTTCAGCACTCGCAAGGAACAAAACCCTGAAATCTATTAAGCCCCCGATAGGCTCCAGTTGCTATTACAACTGGGATGAACATTTTACAAGCACAGCTAATTACACCCTCTCCTTGCTTTCTTCCTTTCTTCAGCCCCCACCCCATAAATGTAAAATAACCAGAGGGCAATTGGTAGTAAATTAAATCTTTGCAGTGTCCTGAGAGGAGGTTTTCTTGCTAGCAGGAAGAAGTCTGCTGGGCTTTAGATGTTTGGTTATTTGTTTTGGGGGGTTTTTTTACTACAAAATGGGAAACTCCGGTCTCTGGCGTATGGCTGTGGCACACCTATTAAAGCGACGCACAGATCCCAACCTGGGTCTGGATAGGAAAGGAAAAAATAATTGAACAAGTGGGTTGTTAATTTGTGAGTGCAGTCAACTGTTGAGAGGAGCCAAAGAAAAACTACACAGCAGTTGAGGTTACAAAATTCTAGTGATGACGTGATTTTTCTCCTGGTCCGATTCAGCTGCAGGGCAGCGGGTTGCGTGAAACCCCAACCCCCCCGGAATCTCCTCTGGGTTTACCGCTGCAGAGCAGCGTGGAGCAGCCTGGGCTTGCTGCGAGGCGAGACGTGCTGCAGTTAGGAACAGGAGAGAGGGAGCAGGGGTATCTCTTGCTGCCCTGCCCAGGACTTGGAAATGAACCTGCTCGGCAGAGGCATGGAGCGTCTCCAGCGAGGAGTACGGGTGGGTCGTGTCCCGTGGCGAGGGGAGCAGCCCACGCAGCCCTGACCTGCCGTGTGCCAGGCAGGAAGGGAGGAGAGCGGCAGCTCGTCTCCGCGCTGGAGGCATCAGGCCTAGCTTTCCTCTGCGCTTCTGTCTGAACGAGTTGGGTGACAAAGCCCTGTCCGAGTGTCGGTCGGTTCGAGTATGTACCTCTATGGAGAAACGTTGGGTTTCCCTTATGCCACACTGGGCCTCCCAAGAGGAGTTTGGTTATGCTGCAGTGTTACAGCTGACGAGGTTTGTGCTCCTGACAGAGCAGCTTGCTGGGGGACGATGGTCCTCAGACCACAACCGAGGTGTTGCATGCTGCTGCCTGGGCCTGAGCAGGCTGCTTGAAGATGAAAGCCCATCAAAGCCCCGTAAGCCTCAGCCGTTACGGCTTTTAAGGCCATTTCTAGATAATCAGTAGGTTTTGTGTCTTTGCGTTCTTGGTGGTGCCTCAGCAGCCACTTCCTTGGGATCTGCCTTGTTCCCTGCCGGTGATGCTCTGGGCAGCCCTGGGCAGCTTGTGCTGCGTCCTGGCAGGGTGCTCCGGTGTGACAGTGGTGCACAGTCTCCTGTTGCTGGATGGATACACGGATGCAGACCTCTGTCTAGAAAAGATCCTAGATGTTCTCCTGTCTCCTCAGAGAGCAGCCAGTTAACAACTGTGAATTGTCCAGATTGAAGCAAAAAAGAGGGAAATCAGTACAGACTTTTTTTTTTACTTCTCCACTTTTTTTCAGGTTATGATGAGTCTCTAGAAAATAGCTCCTACCAGTGGAGGAACCGTATTAAGATGCTTGGGATGGTCAAGTCTCTAGACTCGCTCTCTCCCCAAGTCAGAGAAGGGAATTTCCATTTCCCCCCCTCATGTCTTTCACATGGAAGTTATGTTCAAAACAGACAATGACTTTTTGTTCTGATAATGTGGCCCCTTTGGGCAAAGAGTCCCTGTTGCTACTCTGGAAGTAGGTGCTGCAGTGAGTCTTTACTCAGATACCGAAATCTTTGGGAATGGCTGGGGCTTGGGTGGTTGACCTCAAGATTCATAAATCCAAACTTGCTTATAGGTAGGGAATGGACTTTTCCTGAGACTTTGTGTCTCAGCATTGGTTCTTTGGCATTTGCCAGGTTGATCTCCACCTTGACGTCCATCCTGCCTTGATGGGTGGGACCTGCCAATGCAGGTTGCGAGAAGGATTTAAAATAAAAATTCAGCTTGGCATCTGAGGAGATGGGTTTAACTGAAGTACTCAGGTTATTTACTGCATGTACCTTCCCACCCTGGCTTGGCTGCCCAGCGTGGACCACCCAGATCTTCCTGGGAAGCAGCTGTGCAGGTGCAACGGGGTAGGTTGTGCACATCTGGTCATGGACTTCTAAAAAGAAAAAATCAGCCCCTTAGAGGTGCTGTGCGGGGTGGGGAGAGGCACCAGCTAAATCAGGTTGGAAGGAGGGATGAAGCTAGCAAGACAACCAAATAAAGTATGAGGAAAATTGCTTAAGATACTCGTTTTAAACCCTTCAAAGTCAAATCTCAAACTTAGGGGGTTTCTTCTCCCTAATTAAATTAACAGGCCATATGGTGTTTACTGTGAGCGCCTGCAATATGGAAGGAGCTACCTCCTGGATCACTTTCTTTTTTCAAAAGAAGCTGCTTTACCTGATGTCGCTGTTCTGAAATGTTCCTTTCGGCAGCAGGCGCGAGGGCTTATTTCAGCCACCTCGCTGCTCCTGGTGTCACCTTCTGATCCTGGGGATGAGCTGTCTCATAACCTTTTCTGTTTCTGCAGCCGCCTTTGTCTCCTCCCGGCTTTTGTGATGCCTTTTTGCCCCTTTGTGGGAGCGTGTGCAGGTCAGGGGTTTTTCATGCTTTTTCATATGCAGGTAATGATTCTTGCTCTTGGAGCAGAGGAGTATAGAAAACAACTCAGGGTGGTGGGGTTTTGGGGCTAGTGGTGTTATTTTTAACAACTACTACTAGTTTTTTTGTTGAGGGTAACATTACCATCTCAGGAATGTGTGACACTGAAAGTTTTGTTCTTTATTAATGGGCTGTTTTAAAAAAAAAAAAAAAAGTTGTTACTTTACATCTGCTACTTTTATGTTTACATGAAATCTGGAGGAGGAAATGAAGACTTTGAGGAAGAAAAACATTGGTTTATATCAGACCTTTGCATTTAGATGAACAGGAAAGTAGGGTGAGAATCTTTAAACCTGTAGGAGAAATGAAGGAATGAAAAGTCTCAGATTTTGCTGTCTGTTTTCAGCTACTCTAACTCATTTAGTAGGGTTTTTTGGTAAGCGTAACTCTTGTGTGTGAGTGGACTTTGCTGCGAGCTCACCCTGCATCTCTCCAGTGGTGTACATTAAATTCTCTGCAATCCTCACTTGTTGACACATCTTTTCTGTAGGGGCTTGGTGTTAAAAGGGGGAGCTAGATGACCCTCCATCTTCAGCCAGGCTCAGCTTGTTCTGGGGTGTCTGAGCTCCCAGAAACAGATCCATTTGCGTCCGCTGAAAACACCCTGCCACATTAGCATATTCCCTGTAACGTCTGCTTAAAGGGTGTTTCTTTGCAGAGAAGCCTCTCTAAAGATAGCATCGTGAAGTTCTGTGTTGTCAACCAGGGACACTTGATCTAAAAAACAACATTTGATACACAGACAAGGTTTGCAAGTGCCATCTGGATTCTGGGAGATGAGCTAGGTTGTCTCTGTTTTGCACACACTCACCAGGGAAAAAAAAAAAGTACGTGCGGGCAGATTAATTCTTCAGGATCACCTGAGCAGGACCGTTTAGTCCACACCAATGTCCTTGGTGACATGGGACACCAGTGTAATCCCATACCGCTGGGCAGCATGTGCCGGTGCACCTTCTTAGGGTGCTGGAAATAATTCTGTAGTTCAGTGGTATATTTATTGAAGCCCAGGTGGAATCAATTTAAATTCCCTGGGGCCAGTAATATTTTAATCTACTATCAAGCATACTGCAAGGCAGAACCTGCAAATGATGCAAAGCCCCGCAGAAATGGGCAGATTTTTAGGGAGGTGGGGGATGCAGGGTACGCAGATGTCTCTGTCTGGCTTCAGTTCTGCGTGGTGGAGAGACTGTCCTCAAAAATACGCAGGCGCTGAGAGCAGAAACCTGGCGAACATGAACATCAAACACAGCCCTGGGCTGAATAGCAAACTTACTGTCCACATCTTCCCAGGGATATGTAGGTTATAAAACGTATTTTACTTCAGGGCCTATTTCTTGACTTTCTAGTTATCCTCTCGTATGCAAATCTAATTTGCCTAATGGGCTGGTGAGTGTAATTGAAAGGCAGCTTGCACTTACACGATAGTGAAAAGTCTCACCTGTGCCCAAGCACAGATGGGTCTCTGCCTCGCTGCTGCATCATTAGAGGAAATTTATAGGCACTGTGTCACAGGCTTTGCTGTGACTGAGGGAGGAAAATGGCAGTTTAAAACAAACTTGGGGTTTTGCTGGGGTTTGTTTGTTTGTGGGGTGGGCTCTGTGTTTCCTGGGTTTGCAATTTTGGTGGTTGCGCTTTTTGGTTAACATCGTCTTTGTCTTTCCCTTGCGCTCGGGTTGATGGTGAGCAGGCTAATGCAGGTTGCTAGTAACTAGTTTAGGAGAACCCTAAGAATGACGAGTTGGAAAGTCTTTTCTGTGCTGTGTTGCAGTGTGATGCTTTGAAAGCAAGTGCATCAGCAGCTGAGCCAACACCTTCCCTCTGGTCCCTGTGCATCACCGAATCTCCAGAGGTTATCCGTGGAAAATCTCCGCCTCTGCTGCCCATGAGAGAGCGAGGAAGGAGGCACAGCAGAGACAGTTACTGCTGTGCAACCATCTCTGCTGGGGTCGTTCCCTGAAGAGACCAAGAAGTAGGGAGGTTGAGTGGCTCCCCTGTCCACCCCCATCTCTCCGTGCCTGGGCTCTGCGGGAGGTGCCGGCTCGTGGTGCTCCAGCACCGTGCCAGTGGCCCCACTCCTAAAGGTGTGTAGGAGCCCATCGACATCATCAGGCTCCTGAACACCTCTGAAACCCATCCCTAAATGTGTTGCTGCTGTGCTTCCAGCTCCGTGGGACGGTGGAAAGCTTTCCACGTGCTGATGGGGTTTGGGGCGAAGGGGGAGAGCGATTTGTGTAGTGACGTGAGGAGCGTTTTAAGAGGCAGAATTGTCATCTTGGCAGGGCTCCTATGTGTGTCATTGATCGGGAGAGAGTATTAGCTGGGCAGCAGTTAATGTACTTAGCGCCCAAGTGAATGAGGCATGCTCTCTAAAGAGAGCTGGCGTGAGTTATGGCGTGATTAGCGAGTCTTGGCTACCTTGGGTACATTGACGGGATAGCAAGATGGGTGTTAGTGCGCGCAGCACTGCCAGCAGCGGTGCGAGGGCTGCAGCAGTAAAGCCACAGTGGGCTGTGGGGTGAGGAACGCTTGTGGTCCTCGGTTCGGACTTTGGCACTTGTAGGAAGCTGTAAATAATGGGGATGAAAAAGACTTCCCAAGTCTTTTCCAAGTTCCTCCTTGATTTCTTGGACAACTTGCCCAGTTTTGGATGAAGTTTGGTGGAACTTCATTCAGCCCCAGAGCTGGCTGGCGGGGGGTGAGCTCCTGCTTGTCAGCCTCCATCCAGAGAAGACAGACTCCCTGTTGGACTCCGCTTTATATTTGGAAAAGAGAGCAAACCATATGACTTCAGGGACCCAAGCGGGATTGTTTTTCTGTCTCCTTCCTTGATTGCTTCATTTTGGGTTTGTGGTAGAACTTGGATAGTGGTTTGTTTTGAGTGGGATTGTTTTGTTTTGTTTTGTTTTTGCAGAAATGACCATTGTTTTCACCTAAACTAGCCCTTCTGACTGAGCTTCTGCCCTGCTGCTTCCTCCAGGTGGTCAGGACTTGTACCTGTTCTGTGCTTAACAAATAGGTTTGGGGTTTTTTTAGTTTAATTTAGGCTTTTGGTAATAGCTTTGGGTGTCCTTGGTATTATTTGTGCCTCTCTGTTGTCTAATTGGTTGCTATGGAATAAATGTGGTGTTCTGCCTTGAGATCTTCTCACTTCTTTAAGAAATGGCCTTGCTTTTTTTAAGTGGCATTATTTACCAGTTACTGGGCTGCTGGCGCTGGTACTTTGGGCCTGTCTTGTATGCATAGATGTGTTTATCTCAGTTCTTGTATTACTCAGTTTGGGTATTTTCTACTCACTGGATACCGTCACCCCTTAGATCCCAGATCTGCTCTACCAGTTCTCATTAGCTTCAGATCCCCGTGTGCTCAGCGGCATTCGTGATGCTGTAAGAAATCCAGATTTGCTCAGTACTGGCTATTTTTTGAGGTCAGTGGTAGGTTTTTCGGTTGATTTATAGTGGTGGGAACCAAATCATCAAGCAACAGGGCTGGGAAGATGGAGGACTGAGAGGAGGATGTATACTTAAATTGTTGTTTAAAAGCTGCTGACTTAAACCTCCTCCTGTACATCTTTAGCAACTGGGTTTAAAGTTCTTAAATCGTCAATTACTGGATGATTTTAAGGAGAATCTGTGGTGGTTTTGAATCCATCCTCTTATTTTAAATGAGACTGTTTCCTCCTCTAATGATTTTCAGACTGTTCCCCTTTTACCTTGTGTTGTATGAACTTCCGAGGTGCTCCGGGCTGGCTCTGCCCTACGTAGGCTATATGTTTCTGTAAGTTGTCTGTGCTTGCCTCTCCAGCCAGGCTGAGTAGTGCAGGATGGAGAACTTGTTCAAGTCATGGACAATGCCCGTGTTTGTTGTACCCAGTGAGGCAGGATCGCTGGGAAGGTGCAGTCTAATCTCGGGGATGCTCAGGTAAAAAGACAAGCTTATACAGGCAAGGGCTGTCTCTCCTGACGGAGGCTTGTGTTTTCCTCTTGCTGCTGCGGTTGAGGCGTTTCTGGGTTCTCTGACGGCACAAAACTGGAGTAAACCTTGCTGTCAGCAGCTTTCTGCCAGCCCAGGCCGTGCCATCGCTCATCACGTGTGGGTGCTCTTCCCGCTGCCCCACGGGTGCTGCTGGGGCTGCCGGGGCAGCAGAGCCCGCTCCAGCTCTCTCCGCTGTGGGAGCTGCTCATGGTGTTTCTTGATGCCCCTCCTGGTTCACGTGGGCTCTGAAGGGCAGCAGAGGACCTGCAGTTTTGATCCCCAAAGCTTTGTGGTGATGAGCTACTTGGGAGTTCCCCCATGGCGTGCTGGAGAGCGGATGGGTGTTGAACTGCCAGTCTGCAGCCGGGAGCCGCGGGTCTGGGGCACAGGGATTTTTTTACCTGAGACCTATTGGTCCGAAAGATGCTCTTAAAGATCTGTGGGAGCTTCTGTGCGAACAAAACAACCTGTTCACATCCCGGTAGGAACTGGTGCTGCGTATGACCAGACTGGTTCCCAGCAGCTAACAGGGAGCCAGAGGCGCACCAGCGGGCAGGACTTGAAGCCCCAGGAGCCGCAGCGTTGGGACCCAAGCTCCCCTGGCACTGTGGCATGGGGCTTCACACCATCACTTGGAGCAGGGCTTAAAAATGCACTGGGAAGGGGAATGGCTCCTGCTTGATGTGATGCTTTTTCGAAGGAAACTCCCTAAATGATTGCTCCCAAACAGGCAAGGACCCATCCTGCAGTGAGTGGAGAGGGACCGCTGGTGGGAAGCCTTTAAGCAACGGGGCTCGCTGTGCTGACCCAGAAACAGCATCTTTCTCGACATCTGCTAAATTTCTTACAGAATTGGCTAGAAAATTACCTCCTCTTCCACAACTTTATTTTTCCTACTGAAACTAAGATCTGGGATATAAAACACCAGGCGGTGAAAAAGAAGGGTCGCTAGCCTGGTATCTCAGAATAGACCGTGACTTTTTTTTTCCCCAGCTTCCAGGAATGAACCAGACACACAGCATGGAAGCTGCAGGACCAGCAAAAATCCCCCAGGAAGGGGCTTTGGTTGGAAACGCGGCTCCCTTGGGGAAGCCGTGGGGATGCCGGACTCGCAGAGCTCGCCTGGGCTCTTTGCAGCAGCCCATCAGGGAGAAGGGGGCTGCAGCGCTGGTGAGCGCTGCCGCAGTGTCGGAGCTGTGGCCTTGCTGCCTGTGCAGCACCGGCGGCTCTTCGGCTCAGCCAACCGCGAGCGGAACGGTGCTGCAAAATCGCAGCGCTGCTGGTGCTGAAATGCTTTTTGCAGATTCCCCTTTTCTGAACTGTTTAGTTAAAGAATAAAGCGGGGTAGCCGAGGAGGCATAGGGTCCCTAACTCTCAAATGGAGTTTGTTGAGTGGTGGTGAGGTGAATTTGTGGTGAGGTGAATTTGTGGCTTAAATCTCTTCTGTTGAGGTCTTGCTGATGGATTTTAAGCACCGAGCACTGCTGATGTTGCGCCTGCTCGGACACCTCTAACTGCAGCGTCCGTGCGAGAGGCTCTTGTGCAGGCCACGCTGCAGAGAAGCTGCACAGCAGCCAAAACCCTCCGGGAACACTTCCCCCCGGGTGAGACAACCCTACAGCCTCCCCGAGGCTTCTCCAAACCCATACCTGCGACCGGAGGAGCCCCGCGAGGGCCGCAGTGGTGGTGGCCCCGCGCTGGCTCCTCTGTGGGGAGCTGCGGTGGTGGCCTGGGTTCCCCCGGCTGCACCGGCGTCTCTCCTAGGACTCTGCTCCAGCATCGCTGCTGCTCCGAAGCCCGTTTAAATCAGTGGATGCATTTCTGTTGACCGTTACAAGCTCTGGAGAGCCCCTCAGAGCTAATTAGTAATAAGAGGATGCCAATTAAACACAGCTCCCTGGGCTCTACCACTGCTTTTCCGATACTGCTGGGTTGGAGAGGAAGGTAACAAAATGGAGCTTAGTGCGTATGTATTTCATCTGGAGAGCAGGAGAAGGGTGGAGCTGCTTGTTAAATGGCCAGCAATCCAAGTTTTAAAGGGATTTATGAGTGCTAGATAAAATCATATCCTAAAGGCTGTCTCAAAGCCTCTGTTAAGGTGGAAAACGCTTTCAAAAGTTAGAGCTCATTTCACTGTGTTTTCCCCTTTTTGGGTCGCCCAGAATTTTACAGGTACAAAAGTTGCAGCTTTATTTACCCTATGGCATTTAGCCTAAGCATGAAGAAGAAAAGATTTCCACTCCCAAAATTACAGTACTCAGTTGTCCTTCTGTATAACCTGTGGGATTTTTGGTGAGAAATTATTTTCTTTATACCTCAGCAGAGTTTAGCACAACTTTGGTTTAAAACCACTGCTTGCAAAAGCATAAAGTTTTAAAGGCAGTTGCATCCGTTCTGAAGTTTTCTCTTTTCAACATTTGGGTCCTGTTTCAGAATTAACTGCATTTAATGTTGTTGTTACCCTGTACAACAGGCTGGTGCTCTTCCAGGGAGGCCTTAAGCCAGGTAAAACTGGTGGGTATTGAATAGGCATCAAGAACTAGGCTGCTAATTAGAAATAAGTAGTTTATGACTTGCTGTAATGGGTACCTCTACAATCAAAAAGTGCTGCTGAGGAACGTCGGCCATGGGGAGGAAAGCTGTGTTATGCCGGTGCTGGGTGCGGAGCGGCGGCAGAGCCGGTGGCTTTGGCGTTGAAGTGCAGAGGACAGCTTGCATGGCTTGCGCGTTCGCAGTGCTGCTGAACCGTGGCAGAGCGAGCGCTGCTGTCCGACGCGTCGGCTTGGGCAGCAGCGTGTGTGCGGGCGGCCGGAGCCGATGGAGCCTGGGCGCAACGCCGGCCTGCCTTCGTAAATGTGGTCCTTAAACTACGGCAGAGCCTAAAGAACATTAATAACAGGAACGGACTTTCGGTGCTGGCATTGCCAGGGGAGGCTGGGTTAGCGTGTCCTTCAGCCGCGAGTTTCCCACGTGTTGGGCCACTTTTTACTCTCTAGAGTAAACTTGGTGGTTACTCTCTGGACCCTAGAGGGGTGAATCGCCCCGTCCATGGCCTTGCTGCTCTGGGCAGGGAGCAATTTCAGACCTTTTGGGGGTAAGCCTTTAAAGCCAACTTTTTAAATGCCTGTTCATATCTAAAAAGTAGCTGAGATGATAAAAGTGCTGTATGTCATTTATGTAAGCACGGCTAACTCAATTCTTGCTTTTGCTGTACATAGCATTTACTGTAAGTGAAACTCAGGCTCTTTTTTTCCCTGGCATAACATTTCTCTGTATGTAGAAGCCCCATAAAATAATCATAAAAAAAAAAAATCTTTGATACCGAGCTATTGCTCCGAGTCTCTTGCTAAATGGTGTCCCTTTTGTACGTGTTGTGTCTGGGCTCCACCGGCCTCGGGAGCCGTTAATCTTCCTGGTGTTTTCTTCCCTGTGGCAAATGAGAGACAGATGTTCCCATCTGGAAAGTTTGCTCCCGCCACCGTCATTTCGCTCGGAGTCGGAGGATTTGGAGAGCAGTGCAGCAGGCTGAGACTTTTAAGAACTAATTTTCCATGATTGTGATAATTGCCTGTTTGATATCTGTAACTGCTTTCATTTTTCATTCAGAGTGCTTTAGCCTAATAAGTAAATAGTGCGGAGGAGTAAATATTTCTTAATATTGTAATAGAAGTGGATGATTTTTTTTAAAAAAAAAAAAACAAAACAAAGTCTTGATTCTCTAACTTTAAATGGAACAAAGAACTAACGAAAAATTACCAAAATACTTTAGCGGTAACTAATCAAATGAATTAGCGAGCATCTCTGGCTTTGCTTGGACACAGCTGCCCTGCCCAGCCCCTGCCCGTGTCCCAGGTTATAACCCCGGCCAAAGACGTCTGAGCAACCAGAGGGGTGGTTTGGGGGAGGGAGGAGCGCTCCCCCTGATCCCCAAAGCGCTTCCCATCCTAAAACTGAAACGCTGGCTGCTCTGTAGGCTTTGGTTTCCAGGAATATACCCCTCCCTTCGGGGTGGCTGTCTCTGATGGGCAGAGCAAGCGGCTGGCGAGGGTGGGGAGGGTTCCGCGCGCTGCGGCATCGCGGCCCCGGCGGTGCTCCCTGCGTCCCTCCGAGACAGCCGATGAGCAAAAGCTGTTGGCAGGGACGTCAAGAGATGAACTTCGGTCCCCAAAACTTATTTGTGTGGGCACTAGCAGCGTGGAAAGGGAATTGCTATGGCATGTTGGTAAGAGCAGCAGCAGCTCCCAGGTGGCTGCCACGCCACGTGTAAATGGTTTTTAGGGCAGCTTTCACAGTCTGAGTAGCTATTCCCTCGCTCCTTCATGGAAAAGAGAACAGGAGAATGGAGGGTACCACACCAAAGTGGTTTGTGTCCTTGTAGAAGCAAGAGAACCAGAATTTGAGGACCCTGACGTATACCCCACGGTGGGGGCTGTTGGCTGCAGTAGTTTGTGGGATGGGTCCTGCAGCCGTGGGTTTGCGCTGCTGGCCCTGGCGTGAGTCCGTGGACCAAGAGGAGAACGGAGCCAAGGAGGCAGGGATGCCGTGCGGGTGGGTTTGTGCTGATGGGCAAGGGCAGAGCTGGTGTTGGGTGGGCATGCAGCAGGAGAGAACTGCTGTGAAGTCCAACCTATGCTACCGATGAGTTTGTAGAGTCAAGCACATTAATAGGGTTTTATAAAAATCACTGAAGGGCGGGACAGATAAAGATCTGCAGTCTGCCTTCAGGAATAAATTATTAATCTTATTTCCCTTATTAACTGCTTTCTGGACTGGTTGCGAGCGATAACATACTTTGCTCTTTCAAGTTCTTCTATCTGAGTTTCACATTGAATTGAGATTTAAAGTGAAACAGCTGTGTGTGGGAGAGGAATAGATGGCAATGGAGATACACGCGTTTATTTTTGATTTATAAAGTGCCTATCCCAGGCTCAGCAGCTCCCTCCTGTGTGATGCGAGGCTCTTCTGCGAGGTGCCGAGTCCTCTCCACTCCCACAGCATCTTACAGCTCAGGAGCCTAGATGTGCTATAAACCCAAGCTAAACGGGGTAAAAATAGGCTGATCACATTTAGTGGAGGAAGTATCCGTACAGTAACATAAGTTACCCACTGCAACAGATGCTGTAGTATCATCTTAGCCAACTCCATGCTTTGGCGTGGAGGGAGGAGGACGGAGAAGGCCCTCAGTTGACCAACGTTTGCTGCTGACCTGTTTGTGACATGCTCGTGTCTCCCAGTTCTGGTTGTAAATTATCATTTATTGACTTGAGCAAAGGGAGACCTCTGGAAACCACCCTACATGCAAATAAATGTCAATATTTGTATAGAAATGTAAATCTTGACTGCAAACCTCTTAACGTCTTCCTCCTCACCAAATTGGGACTAACCCAATCATCCTTTTTTCCCTAAGGCTGCTGTATTGGCTGCCCTGTTTCCGATGCTTATCTTCAGTCTTCCCCCTCCATTGCTTTTTGATGCAATGATGCTGCAAAAAGATAAAATATTGGCTCTTTCCTCAGTGACATGATTTCTGTTTGAGCTTGGGGGAAGCTGCCTGGAAGCAGGTGATGGAGGGATTGCAGTGGAGTAGCAGTAAACAGCGTCTCCTGGAAGTCTGAGTAATGATACTCTTGCTTTGCATGTAGATAACCTCTCATCTGTCTGCCTTGGAGAATGGCGAAGGTGCTCTACAGATGGCTTAGAGCCGTCAAGGGGAGGGAAAGGCAACCTTAGAGTGGAGGAAAGATGTTAATAAAATTTAAATGTAATTCTTCCCATTTCTCAGTTCCTAAATGTGAAAAATATTAGCTTGGTGGAGACTGAAAACAGATGGTGAGCAGTTGGAGCAGATAAGCATGTTATTCAAAATAAACATTCGCCAAAGCTGGGGAGGTGGCAAACCATATTTCATTTCACCCTATTTACATTATCAGGTCAGGTTACACTGATGCTGCCTCTCGTTTGCATTCAGACTATCAACAGGGAACCCTGCGACGCAAGCCAACTGCAGCGTGTCCTTTTCATCGTAGACACGGTTGGGCTGGAATGGGTGGGTTTGCGCCATTTCCCTGGCTTTTTCTCCAGGACAATATATTGAGCCAGTTATCTTACAACAGCTCTCCTAGACCATAGGCAGGGACCTGCCAGCTGCTGGAGAGGGTACTGACGTGTGCCCTTCCTTTGCTTTCCTCTTTCAAATGGTCTCCTTATCCATTTAGACAAGCTTTGCGTGGCTTTGTCTTAAACCGGAGACTCTTACCCGTGAAAACGGTGGGGAAATGAGCCTCTGGTTCAAAGGACTGTTTCTAGGAAGGGTTCGTCTTGCTGACTTGTAGGCGATGTATAATTCATGCCTCTAGACTGAGTGGTCATCTGAGGTGGCAGGGCCAGTGGAAAGAGAGGTGCATCTGGAGTGTGGCTTATCTCCCTTGCTTTGATGGATGTTTTGGGATGGGCTGACTCGCCTTTGCAGGTGTCTGTCTGTCTGTTGGCTCCAGAACGAGCCTGCGTAGGGAGCTCAGACCTGGCATGTGGGTGACCAAAGGATTTCTCCTGCCAGACTTAATCTCAGATGCTCTTACTGGGATGATTCTCCAGTCCCTTGCTCTCAAGAGGCAGGTATGAATTTTGGGCTCCTAACCTTTTGAGGTGAGGAGCAGCTTTTTAGGTTATGAGCATATTCTGCCTTTTCTAGATGAAAGTCAAAAATGTCTGCTCTGATTAAACCTCTTCTTTCTGCATGAAGCCGTTACGTGCTTTCGCTCCTCAGGCTCTGAACCACTGGGCAAACCCTTGTACACAGTCTTTGGTTCAAAAGCAATCAACTACACCCAAAATTTGTTAATTTATAGACTTTCAATCTAACCACTTAGTGGTCAAAGCCTTGTTGACAAGGTCTGATTTTTGAGTCTGCTCTCTCCACCCTGCAAATGGGAAAAGCAAACCCTTACCTCTGCGTGACTGCTGGTTATGCAGTGCTGTCTCACGTTTAATGTGCTTTTCTCTTATTTCTTCCAGTAAGTTTTGTGTTTTGACTTCTACAAAAAGCTGAAGTGTGATAAGCTGGAGTGCTCAAGTCTGGCAAATGGATTTGTGAGAAGCAGTTCAGACTCCGTGCCGCTTATTTATAAAGGAGATCTACAAAATCGCTTGCAGGCAGGTCCCTCCTTCCTTCTTAACTCTCATGATAGTGAATCAAGGGAAATCCTACACCTGCATCAAAAATGGCTTGAAAATATCAATGTTCATGGTGTACAGGCCCTCCAAACACCCAGCCACAGACTTAAATCCATTTCCCATAGGGGAGGAGAAAGGCTTTACTGCCTTGAGCTGATAGCAGGGTTCAAGAGCCTGCACATACTCCATGTGCTCACTCATAAGGGTTGCTGGATGGCGTTAAATTGTGCCTGTGCAGATGCTACACTGTAAATTCGTATAAAGCATCCACGTTTTCTGCACCGTAGCAGCGGCTCTTTCTCTCTTCCCTTGCTCGCGGCAAGCTCCAGCTCCGCCGTCGCAGCTAGATCCAGGCTTTCTCTTGAGCATCGTTGTGCAGAGCAGAGCACCGCCAGCCTCAGGCGCTTCGTAACTGCCCGTCACCTCTTCGAAATGCGTCCGTGCGTATGGGAGGCACAACCCGGGAGTTGTGGCCCCAGCAAGGATGTGAGACAGGTTTGCGATCTGCTTTTTGTTAATCAATATAAATTTCCCATCCTGATATTATTCTGCCGTCTGTTGGAACGATCTTTTGAACTTCGGGAAGCGGATGGGGAGGAGACTGTTCGTGTCTGTCTGTCCCCCGGGGTTATTCCTGGCTCTCTTCTCTGGTTCCTTATCTTGCTTTCTAGGGGAAGGTAACATCCAGTTTTCCTCATGCAGTGTTTTTATTTCTTTTTCATTGTTAGTTTTATTCTCTAATTGCCAAAGGAATTTAAGGATTAATTTAAATTCCAGTGTGCTTGAGATACTCCCTAACTTGTCAGTATTTTTTTTTTTCTTGTGCCTTTTCCCTTTTCTCAAACAAACCCACAGGCATAAAGAGATTAATAAAGCAGCTTCCTAATACAGCTTTATTATACAGCACGAGTAAATGCTAGCCATTCTTCAGAGGTTAGCTATTGCAGCAACGCTCTCTTTGTACTAAACACCATAGGCGGAAGACTTCTTTAAAGAAAATAAGTATGATGAAATCTGTCTCGAGTGGGTGTTGAAACTGCCCCCTCTAGAATGTGCTGCTGTGTTGGAGAGCTGGAGCCTCGATCCCCCGGGAGCGCAGGAGTGGGACCTCTCCGAGGACCAGTTGAGACCCCAGGTTTTTTCCTGGCGTGCTGTCCTGTTGTCTCACTTAGCTCATTCTCCTCTCCAGAAAGGAAAATCATCAGCTGCGCTTAAGATTAACATATGCTCCTTTTTAATTTGTTATGCTGGGATGAGAACTGGAGCAGCAAGGAAATACGGTGCATACCAACAGTTAACGTGGAGAGTCAAATCAAACCGGGGCCTTTCGGCGTGTCGCTGGAGAGCAAAGGGATGAAGGGTTTCAGGTGTATTCAAAGCTTGGGGGCTTTCTAGGCTCTTGCACACCTGGGCTCCTTAAATGGGACACGCGAATATATAGGGCACGCAGCATAAACTGGTATGTGCCTACAGCTGTCCTTCCCCAGGCAGCAGCTTTGCAGCATCTGAAATCTGTAACTCCGATCGCTGTGAAATCTGCTCTTCAGGCTTCGTCGGGTTTTGGAGAAGACGAAATTCTTCCATCAAGCCAAGACTAAAACAGCATCTCTGTGATCGAGTTTCGTTTTACTCCGAGTGAATTGTCTTCCCATGTGAAACTCCAGCGCGTTCAAGGCTGGGAAGGCAGCTCTCCCACCCGGCCGGGTGGCCATGCCGCTGACGCCTCTTTCCCTGGTTAACCTGTGCAGGTCCTGGGTGCAACGCTGAGCACGTGTCGCTGCAAAGTTTTGATGTTTGGCAGCTTGACGGTAAAAGTGTTGTGCCATAAACGCGTTCAGTCTGTGTCCTGCAGGCGCTGCTTGAAAAATAACAACGCAGCATTTGTAAATGTTTCTAAGTCCAGGCAGGGTTTGGAAGGAGGGGTTTTTGCGGGAAAACAACCCAATGTTTCCAGTTTAGGCAGGTGTCCTGCTCTGACACTTGGAGTATTCAGTCATTGACAAGAATTATTCTTCTGAGAGCATCATCCAAAAATCTATTACAGCATTTGACTCTTCAGCATGATTTCAGATGACTGATACGGTGGAGTGACTTGCAGGCATTTTGAGGAGCATCTCGGCGTCCTCTCTGTGCATCTGGAGGCAGCACCGAAATGTTGCCATTGGTGAGCCAGTAAATATTTCTGAAGAGTAAAATGCAGAAAAAAGAGACTGGGTGGAAGGCGGCGTTTCTCCAGGGACCAGCTCACTGGCTCATTTTTAGCCCCAGGTCAACTCGAGGCTGACTCAAGTCCCCGTTCGCAGTCTGGTTTGCTCACATGATTCTCATTAAATAGATGTGTTTAGGCTAAAAATGAGGCGTTTTAGAAAGATGGTTTTTATCTGCGTTTATAGATGCCCCAGGTCATTAGCAGGAAGCTTTTAAATTTAACAGCCCTGTTTGCTTCTTGTCTGTCGCAGTGAGCTTGGAAAAGAAGGTGTTGGCTTCTCGTGGGCTTTGGTTTTGGTGTCTCACGCAGTAGCCCAGCAGTAGCTGGTTTTATTTTGGGGTTATAAATTCCATGTGACTCTCTTTTTCTCCCCCCCTGTAAATTAACCAAATTAGTTCTGCTTTCTTAATGTGCCCTAGGAGTGTTTTAGGAGGAAAGAGGAGAAGCCTTAAGGATTGGTTTCACGCTCTGTTTCTCTCCAGAGCATGGCAGTGTCAGGTTGGCCGTACGCGCCTGGGGAAGAGGGTTTCAGAGGAAGGGGGTGAAGAAGATCAAACGAAGCAGGCGGGTGGCAGCGCGTTGGGACTTGGGGTGTGCGGTGGGAAAGGGCTGGCGGCAGGCGGGGAGCGATGCCACGCGGTGCTCCCCTTGGCATGCCCGCAGCTGGGTGGGCAGAGAGCTCGCAGAGAAGAGCGTGAACCGCGTCTCACGTCCCCATCCCGGACTGTGTGCAAACGGGTCGTGGTTCTCGCGTGTTAGCTCACGGTTTTGCAATTATTCCTGTATTCTGAGCAAACATGTTTCTGTCCCCTGATGGTCATCAGGCAGCTGGCACCGAGTGGTGGATGGGCACAATTAGTGCTGTTTTGATTGAAAAATTTGGGTTGTTTAGCAACGTTTCCCTTCCCTGCCTGGGTGAGTGAACGCAGACTTTTTGTGGTAGAAAAACCCCTAACTTCATGCACAAAACCTGCTCTCTGACTATTTTGCTGCATTTATTTAAAGAGGGAGGAAAGGCAGGGGTTTGTCTCCTCCTGCTCTTGCCAGTAAGCTCACCTGCTGGAATAGGTACCTACGTGCATGAATGATGTCATATTCCTGCATGAAGACATTGTTATTCATCTGAATGTCATATTCATGCAGGGATATGACAGGGAGAGTCTGCACGTCAGTATTAAATCATAGGAAAGTTGGACCAGATGTATGTGAATAGCAGTTTGCAATATTAATATGGTTATTATATGTTCAAATTAATAGTGTGTTTGGTGGGTCCCTACTTCCTTCATGAAAGCAAAGCCTAGAAATTTTTTTTTTTTTTTTAAAGCAGGTTTAAATAAATAAAGACACAAACTTTCTGCCGTGGAAGTATTGTGGACACAGGTTTTATAGCGATTCCAGCCCCGCCACCTCGGTTATTCCAGCTGCACTGAAATGGCAGGAAAACGTGGGTTTGCAGCATGTGTTCATCTCTGCTCCCCCTTCCACAGATCGTCCTGCAAACAGCAAAAAACCATGCTAGGAGTAAAACCCTTCATTTATTACCTTGCTGGCATTAATGATGACTTGCCATAAGGAAAATAAATGAGCCAGCTCGTGCGTGGGGCAGAGCAGGTGCCGGTGGCTCACGGAGCAGATTCCAGGCCAGCAGCACGAAGGGCTTGGGTGCCAGTTCATGTCTCCTCTGCTCTCGAAAGCAGCGTTTTTGTTGTCAGGAGTTGCGAAGTAGCAGATTTTGTGGTTGTATTTCAGTGCAAAACTTTGCCATCCGTTCAGTTCTTCTGTTGTATGCAAATACAGTGTTTAGTTACTTTGCCAGAATTTTAAAGCTGAATTTCTTACAGCTGATAGAGACTTGCAAAAGCTGTGGGTTACAAATTAGATTGTACTCTAGTTTGATGAGATTAGAGCATGTGCTTTAATCCCTTTCCTCAGTGGCTTAAAGAGGCATCAGGACCGATCCCGGGTGGCGCAGAGCCCCTGTGCACGTGTCATTTTTTGGCTGTGCCCCCTTCGAGGGGGAGCACTGGGAGCCCCCTTTGGCCTTGCCAAGCAGCGATGCTCGCTTGTGCGCGAGCCGCTGTGTCTGCAGCGGCACGCTTGGCTGCCGCCCTGACGCTCCAGCAGACTTTTCCACTTGCCCAACAGCCAAAAACTGCCTGAGAAAATTCACCGGTCAAAGCCCGGCTTGCTCGCAGCGGAGAGAGGTGAAAGACAAGAGTCTGCGCCTCCCTCGCCCTCTGAGCCAGGGCGCAGATGGGCGCGCTGGGAACCCGTTGGTGTCCCTGTGTGGGGACATGCTGGAGCGTGGTCACAACTCGTTAGCGAGCTAATCGAACGAGGCGAGCGGCGGCTTGAGGAGCAGAGAGCGGTGACCGTGCTCTCGGAGGGGCGATTTGCATCGCGTCGCATTGTGCGGGGTCACGAGCTCCGCAGCTGGGCGTGCGCCGGAGCCACCGGCAGCACAAACTGCAGGACCCCCGGGAGGTGACGGTGGCTCCCGTGGGAGCTGCACTTTGGAGATGCTTAGGCTTTGTCTGCTGAGCTGTCTGGATTTAAAAAACAAAAAACCAAAACCAAACCCCTGAAAAAAATCCCCCCCCAGCCCCCAAGGCTTGCATAAGCACATATTTCCTCCTTTTCTCTCGTTTCCCCCCAAGGATGCTTTTGGAGGCTGGCTTTAGCCACTGGAGCCAGAAGCGTGGCCACACTGTTCAGCTGAGCTGGGACATCCCGCCAGAGCCTGGGTCCGCCAGAGAGACCCTCCGAGGCTGAAAAAGAAGCTGCGGTGTGAGCTGGCGATGTATTAGACACTAGAGACTGCAGGCAGGGGAGAAGGCGTGAATAGCTGATGGTCGCTTGCTGGCGCAGCTGCACCAAAGGTCCCTGCACACCGGGCTGACACCCACCCGAAAGCCGGGTTGCCTGTTGCATGGCTCCAAGAGAGGTTGCAATTCCTCCGGAGAGGCCGTCTCGGGGCCCGGCAGCGTGGACGCAGGGTGCGTGCAAGGCTGCATGCGTGCTGGCGTGGGGAGGCTGCGCTGGGCAGCGAGGCCCACCCCGGTGCAAGGGCGAGGAGGTGCAGGATCATTTCATTTTGATGTGTTTGAAAAAGCAAACATGCAAAACTGGTCAGAGAGCTGTTTGCCAAAGTGGCTGCTTCGGAGCATGTTTTTGCTGGTTGGGGAGCAGGGCTGGAGGTGAAACCTCGGCACCCCGTGCTGGCGAGGTGCATGTGGGCACACCTGGGCAGTATCGAGGGGATCTTAATGGGGGGAAAGCAAAGCAAACGGGCAGAAATACTTTGAGGAAGTATCTTCAGGCCGGAGGGGTGAGAAGATGCGGTCAAGAGACTGGGATGGTGAACACGGGCATCCTGAGCCTGCCTGGCAGCATCTCGGGACACCCGCTGCACCTCGGGTGCCTGCCCGCCCGCTCGGGGCCGTACCCCGCCTCTTCCCTGTGGCAGCTCCGGGCCCTGCAGAGCAGCGTGGGAGCCTTGTGTGACTTCCCCCCCTGCCTTTCGTCCTCACCCTTGCAACTGTACTTCATGAGCTGGGCGGGGAAATGCTTGTCCATGACTGTCACTAAGCGTTACCACCTTCTCTTCATACAGTTGCTGGTGAGAAGAGGGTGCCAGTGATGCCCGGATCGCCCGTGGAAGTGAAGATACAGTCCAGGTCCTCTCCTCCCAACATGCCACCGCTGCCCCCCGTGAACCCTGGTGGCCCCCGGCCGGTGTCCTTCACCCCGACTGCACGTAAGACCCCAGTAACGCTGCTTTTCCCGGGGACCAGCTCTAGCCAGGAGGAAAGGCTCTGCTTGTAGAAGGCACCGAGGATGTCTCAGCCGTTGGCCAGGGCTGCCTGCCAGCACAGCGAGCGGTAGCAATGCTGCACTGCTGTCAGGAAGGGGGGACTGGGGCTTTCCTGCATTCTGCTACGCGTGCAGGACGTATAACAGGGTCTGTAATCCCCCCCACCCCCTGCCTGCTCCTACCTTGCTCCTGGTGCTGCCTTCAGTCCCTCTTCTTGCAGGTGCAGCCTTGATTTCCGCCATAAACTCCTTAAGAAATTGAAGTCTTTTATCAGGTCGGCTTCAAACAAGCCAAGAGCCAGGCTTTTCACTGTATCTTTTGGAGGAGTTAATTCCCTCTCTGCTGTATCTCACTTGGCAGACAGCATTTCTGCAGCTGAGATTAGAAAGTTTTCCTTTTTTTAATTTCCCAGCCTTGGAAATTCCTTGCTGTCCATCCAGCTTCTCTTTTCTCCAGCTTCTCTTTATAATCTTTGCTATTAAGCCACAGTCGATCCTGGTCCTGCCCAGGCGTAGCGCAGGCTCACACCCACCGCAGGGTGTTGCTCAGAGGTGACTCCACGGACGGGATGGATGTACAGCCTTTTCTTATAGCCTAGAAAGACTCTTTTTTTCCTTCCTTAGCCAACATTTCAGCCATGTAATGTCTTTTAAAAAGCATCATTCCGAAGCAAAGCTGCTTTACTTTGTTGGGCATGGAGTTATCTGACCCCTGCACGTGGCACGTACATATTTTCCAGGCTCTCCTCACCCCTTTTCCCCTGCACTGAGCGTCTCCCTAGCTGGTTCTGCATTGCTTTGCTGCCCACGACGGTGTCTGGGATATCTCACAGTTTCACGCTGGCAGTGGATTTCGGAGATTTACAACCCAGCCTCTTTCAGGACACACACTGATGTATTGCCTGATGCTGGCAGTAGCACTAATCACTGGGTTATCCCGCCAGACACGTTGTCCCCATCTTTATGCGCTGAGAGGTTTTTAATGGCTCTCCTTTTGCTCAGGCAGAAAAAGACCATTAACAAAGTGACAGAAATTAATTTTTCCAATGAGGTTGCTTGGCACACTGCTAAGGGCCAAGGAGCCTGAATCTGCTGATTGCAGATGACTTAATTGCCTCTTTCCAAGACAGATGAGAGATGCGACCTCTGGTGAAGTTTATTCTTGCTTTTTACTTCTCAGTTGCACCAAAGGGTCTTGATCAGAGTCAGCAGGTGTGTCCTGCCCTGTAAAAGCCCATGGCTTGAGCAGGTGAGAGGAGGAGGAGGAGCACGCTGGAGGAAGGCCATGCCTGCCTGCAGATTGGTAACAAAAGGGTCAGAGAAACAGGGAAGACCTTCAAGTATTGAGGACCTAAAGCAGAATTTAGTAGAGTAGCCCTAGACGATGACTTTTATGTGCTCAGGAATTCAGCATCCTCCTCTCCCCTCAGCTGTAATCCCACCGGTCACAGTACGCCACCTCACTTGCTTCATCACTGTCTTCTCACCTGGAGATCGAGGTCCCAGCCCGGCTCTGTGGTCTGTGGCAGAGCAGATCTTGGCGATGCGCAGGATCAGATAACTGCCAGCCACCCTGTGGTAACGCCGTTTGCAGGAGGGTCAGGCAGGGTAAGCCTAAAAACAGAGAGAGCGGTTACGGGGGCTGTGTCTAACGGCAGCCCCGACCTGGCCCAGCTCGCTCCGCTTCCCTGGCATCGCCCGAGTCCATCAGCCTCCGCCGCTCCCATCCTTGGCAGCATCCCCTGAGGGTCCCCCGCAGCCCCCCGGCCCCTGGGTGGGTCGCACAGCCCCTACTTCTCCCGGGGTATAAATAGAGCTCGTTGATCTCCCTGATCTTTCATTTGAAAGAATAAGAGGAAGCGAAATAGAGAAGGGGGTAAAGCTCCTTGGTCGCAGCCGCCAGAGGGCACGGAGCTGCGCAGTCCTCTGCTGTTTGAGAGGAGCTTCTCTGGACGGCTTTCCCCCCTATTTATAACACTTTTATTATGAAATAAATGCTCTTTATGAGTAATTGCCAGAAGCTTTGCCTTTCACATAGCTCTGCCTTTGCCGGTACTCCGTGGTAGCCAACCCTGCGAGTACCTGCCGTCTCTGCAGGACAGCTCTGTTCCTTTGCAGGTTTGGGGAAGCCAGTGTGGACAGGAGTTTTTCAGGCTGCATTGCTCCGTAACAAAAGGCATGAGCTCGCTTTGCCTTTGCACCTCTCTGTCCTCTCAATCCTGGCCTTCGCCTTCATTTTTTCATCTCTCTGTCTACGTGAGGACACATCTTTGTTATGCCCCGGAAGAGCCCGTCACCCCCTGGTTAGCAGGAACCACCTTTGATGGTCTCTTTAGCCTTATCTTTCCCTTGCATCTTAACTGACTCTGGTTAATCTTCTCGGGTTCCCTCCCAGGCTCACCACGGCAGGTCCAGGTGTGTGGAGCCTTTCCAGCCTCCGACCCCCATGTGCCCCAGAGCGGTTTAACTGTTCGAGTACCTCCTGCCGCCTTCTCCGAAAAACTCTTACTGGGGTCATGAGGATTTGATACGATCCTTGCGAAGCTGCAGCGGAAATTTTGGCATCTTTCTTTGCAAGTCGCTGCCCCGTCACGCCACGCACCTTCCCCTGCCCCGCATGCCAGGGGCAGCTCTGCCGGGTGGCTTCAGTGCTGCTCCTCTGAATGCTGTCATTTGAAATGGTTTTTATAGCTTGCGGCCTTCTCCTCAGCGCTTACGTCCATAAGGGCTGGGCTTTTAAGGATAACCCAGTGGATCAGCTAAAGCTGTATTTATGATGATGGACTTTTCACCTCTGAAATTCTGGGTTTATACTGAGTTGGGGCCCCCAGCGCACAGCTGCTCTTCAGACAGGGCTTTAGATTGCACAACGGCGGCGCGGGGATGTCAACAATTTATTCTAATCCCTTGCCGAGTTCCCAAACTTCCAGCCCTTCAGTCTGTTTCGGCATGCTCGCTGCTTGCAGGAGGCGAAGCTGCAGATGGGACCAGGTTGGAAAAAACAACCGTGTTTGCGAAACTCGCTGTAAATCCCCGGGGAGGGACAGCGGGCAGGCGGGCGCCGCGGGGCAGGATGCTGTCAGCCCTTCTTGGGGCGACGTGGAGGCACCTGAGCTACGGTATCTGTTAGTGGGATCCCGGCTCTAATGAGCACTGATAACTTATGGTAAACGATGGGACTGGGAAGGATCCTTGGATCATCTGGTGTAATTTTCGGCCTGACGCAGACCAGAAAACGCTGATCAGTAATTCGTGCCGAGGGCTGTAAACTTTGAGCTAAAGCACATTTAATTCCTCGGGCTGAGTGTACAGCACGACTCGCCCTGCCGTGGCGGCGGCTTTATGCAGCATGACCCCGTGTCCTCCCGGGCTGCCTCAGACGCAAATAGAGGTGTGCCTGCTCTGCTGAGCCCCAGCGCTCTCGGGGTTTGATGGCCCTGGATGTGAAGCTCGCTGAGCGGAGGAGAGAAACGCCAGGGAAGTCACTGGCTGTGGTGTAAATCCCACCTGAGCAATCCTGTAAGGAAAACTGCAGATGCCTTGGCTGGGCGCGTGGTTCTTACGTGCTGGCGGCTGCAGAGCATCCCCACGAGCTCAGGGGAGGGTCGAGCAGAAGGCACGCGTGTTGCCCGTGACCAGCTCCGTAGCTGGGTGCCGTCCGGCACGGCCTGCAGGCTCTGCTCTGGCCATAGCCCCTTTTCTGGCTCATGCCCTTTTTGCTAGTGGCGATTAACCATTGGCAGCGGGCTCTTGGGTGGAAGATGGATCCTCTTAAACGCCAGACCGCAAGGACGTGCTCATCTGATTCTCAGTAATGCTTCTGTCTCCCATTTGCAGTGCCCAATGGAATAAACCATTCCCCCCCAACGCTGAACGGGGCACCATCCCCACCCCAGAGGTTTAGCAATGGTCCTTCCTCCTCCTCCTCCTCCTCACTGACGAACCAGCAGCTCCCGGCCACGTGCGGCGCCCGGCAGCTCAGCAAGCTGAAGCGCTTCCTCACTACCCTGCAGCAGTTCGGCAACGACATTTCGCCGGAGATCGGGGAGAAGGTCCGGACCCTCGTCCTGGCATTAGTGGTAAGCCCCGCACGCCGGCCCCGGCCGCTTTGCTTTTGCCAGACCGCTTTGGCGATGGGATCCTGGCAGCCAGCGCGTGCCTATGTTACACAATATTATCTGTTTGCGTCTTTATAAGCAGAGCTGTTGACTGAGCAAGACTGTTTAATGCTTTCTGCCAAACTTGTTGACTTCTTTTGTCTCTTGTCTTTAGTGGGTTTCAAAAAGCTGTTTGTCCAGTGGCTTTGGCATGAGCTTGGGTGCAGCTGAACTTAAGAAAGCTTGGAAGGATTTGGACTAAGCTTTTCTAGAAAGGCCACAGGTCTGGTGCCGTGGGCTCGCTGGAAGCCATGGCTATGCTGGCCTTCTCCGTTTCCCCTCGTAAATGAAAATTTTCACACAATTCAGAGGAGCCTGTAGTTTTGGACTAGGGAAGTGTTTTCTTGCTCGTGCAGATTTGTGATTGCCTGTCCCTGACCGCGGATCAGTTTACCTCTGATGTGCTTCCATACAAAGAAATGCCCGTTCCAGCCACCGCTTCGTTAGTGCTGCCCTGACTTCAGTGTGCTCAAACTCAGCGCTGCTTTGCTCGGCAGGGCAGCCAGGCGTGATGGAAAAAGCAAGGGTGCCGGTGCGGAGCTGGGTCCTGGCACTAGCAGGGACTTGCTCCGGAAAGCTGGTAGTGCTTCTCCACTCTTGAGTGCGTAGAGAATATCATGACACTTCAAAGATTTCATTTATGATACGCAGTGACGTATTTAATGGGGTGTTTTCCTCTTTATGGGCTGCTCCTGCATGTCTTAAGCCCACCAGCAGAGCAAGGTTGACTACTGCCAGCGTCTGCAGAGGATGGGAAGGCTGCTCTTGCAAAATAGGAGGTCTGGGCTTCTGGTGTGCTGCTGCTTTCCTCATTGCATGTTTGCCTGCATTACCAAAGGCATTGGTTCTTTGCTTGTGTCAGTCTGAAGGTGCAGCTACAGGAAAAGGCTTGGCAAAAAACTTGTATGCATCTTCTGCCCTTCTTCTGGGCTCCTACCCTTGGATTTGCGAGAGCTGGGGTTGGTGGTAGTGTCTACATGCATAAACGGTGCGTGTATGCCCTCCTGCCCTTTTGCAGCTATGGATGGCTGAAAACACCCTTTAAAAAACAAATGAAGAGGTCTCGCTGAGGAATTGTGACTAATATTTGCAGGTATACAAAGTGACCGGTAGAAATGCTGTGCAAGCCCATACCCTGGACCGAGCCCCTGGAGCGCAGCACCACGCCGCCTGCCTGGCTGGTCCGGTGCGGCACCTGCCGCTGCTCCCAAGTTGGCCTCTGCTTTTTGGCAGGTTTCTTTTGAGGCTCAGCACGCAGCGAAGGTAGCTAGACTGCAAGCAGCCTCCAGTATTTCTGCTTCCGAGGTTGGCGTGGGCAGAGACAACGTGGGTCTGTCCACGGCCTTGGGGGCTTTCACAGGGCTGGAGCACTGGATGCAAAATGCTGCTGCTGCTGAAGGCAGGCGTATATTTCCGTGGGTGTAGGGTAGTACCTTAGCTTACCCTTTTGGAAAGGAAATGATAAGCTGTCCAGGTTCCTCTGGCTGTTGTTCTCGCCGCTGATAGCGGTAACTGCTGCAGGGATGAACTTGGTACGTGCAGGTTGTCAAACGCTGCTTGTCCCAGGGAGCACCCAGCCTCAACGGCTGCAGGGATGCAGGGTCGGGCGGGGAGGACTGTGCTGGTGGGGTGAGCAGCGGGCTGGTGGTGACTTCGTGGGTGGTGGATGGATTAGATGAGATGAGCTGAAAGGGAGGAAGGAGGAGAGGAAAGCGTGCAGCTCTGAGCAGCTGGAATCGCTCTCTGGCTCCGCGCAGCCTGCCCTAGGCCACCTGGCCAGGGTGCAGGAGGTGCCAGCTGGGTCCTGCTGCCTCCCCGGAGCTGGTCCCTGCCTCCCAGCCCCAGAGCTGGGAGGATGCTGGGCTGGGCAGCGCCCGGCTGAGCGCAGCGTTCACCCCTCGCCTAGTGCAGCATTTCTGCTCCATTGGCCTGAGTCTTTTTGGCTGCGTTAGGCAGGATCTGATGCAAACATTGTCAGTCCTGTAGTGGCAGATGCAGTCTCCCTTCCAGTTCTGTTCATTTGGAGCCATTTCCCACGTGTCTAAAAATAAGAACAAATTGTCATTTCATTTCTTAACTTCTTTTCCCAGAACTCAACGGTGACAATCGAGGAATTTCACTGCAAGCTACAAGAGGCAACGAACTTCCCCCTCCGGCCATTTGTGATCCCCTTTCTGAAGGTGACAGGGAGCTGGTGGGGCTCGCTGAGGCTCCGTGCGCCGGTCTGTGCCGCTTGGCAGTGTGTCGTTGCTGGGAAAGCTCTCGTTTCAAGCGCCATGGCCGTTTTGTTAAAGTCCAAGACAGACTGCACAGACCGTAGCAGTGGCCATGTGGGACTGGCTTGTGGAAAGCTAATGTTGTAACGAGTGCCGCATATGTCTGCTTGTCTGTTAGGGATAAAGGAGACAAACCAAGCTCTATTCAGCAGCTTCTGATCCTGTAATCTTATTTGCAAATGTTCAGATCTAGAATATTTGAAGTGTTGGCATACGGAGCGTGTCTGGGGTGGTTAGATGCCGGAAGCACAGAGCGCTTCCCGTGACACTTGGGTTTTGGGTGCATCGACGGCAGGTCGTCCTCAGCTCTTGAGAAAATCAGGTAAATCTGACAGTGCAGGCAGCAGGAGCTGGAGGATCCTGAGGGGGGGCTACAGGCTCTAAGCGTTACTGCTCTGAGGGATTTTGTGTGCGGAGCAAACCTTCTGCAACGGCTGGAAACGCCTGCCCGCAGCCTGCGTAAACCAGACCCGCGCTTGTTTTGCAGGCCAACCTCCCGCTGCTGCAGAGAGAGCTGCTGCACTGCGCCCGGGCTGCCAAGCAGACGCCCTCCCAGTACCTGGCGCAGCACGAGCACATCCTGCTGAACACAAACACCACGTCCCCCGCCGACTCCTCCGAGCTGCTGATTGAGGTGAACGGGAACGGGAAGAGGCACAGTCCCGACAGGTAAAACCACCTCTCATTGCTCTGCCAGGTTCTTGAAGTCGTGACTTTTTTTTTTCCAACTTTGCTGCTGTCAAAGCTTTAAGCAACGTCCAGGGCTAAACCTTATCGCTCCCAACAACTATTCTGGCTGTTAATAAGACACCAATGATTGTCCTGCACTGTGAATTTGCATTGGGATCCTCTTTCAGGCAGGTTCTGTCCCAGAGGGACTTGGTGGGTAGCACTGAAAAGCTGGAGCTGGAGAGCCGAGCGGTTCTCCACCTCCCCGGGCGGCGAGCGGAGGCACTGTCGGGGCTCGGAAGGATGCAGTTCGTTTTCACCACTTTTTATTCCAAGTTAAAAGTTGTTATGTAATTATGCGGAGCATGCTTCAAATTTATAAAAACTGTGAAATTTTAATTTGTTCGTGCTCAGAAAGATGAATCACAACACTCGGGCATCTTGAACTTTTTCTTTGACAGGGTCATTTGTGGATTTGTTCACAAGTTGAGCATGTTTGTTTTAGCTCCCTGCCTTTACCCCCTGGTAAAATCATTGCTGCCCAAACTCTGCTGCTTCGAAATCTGCATCTTTCCCTTTCTGAGTATGTTTATGCGGTGCTAACGAATACCTCTGTCTGCCGGTGTGGTTGCAGAAGGGAAGACAGCAGCTTTGAGAGGGAGCCGCTGCCGACGGAGCCTTCGGCCAAGAGGGTGTGCACCATCAGCCCCGCGCCCCGGCACAGCCCTGCCCTGACAATCCCCCTGATGAACCCCGGCGGGCAGTTCCACCCCACCCCGCCGCCCCTCCAGCACTACACCTTGGAAGATATCGCGACCTCCCACCTCTACAGGGACCCCAGCAAGATGTTGGAGCACAGGGAGATTCGGGACAGGCACGGCGGTCTTGGTGAGAAAGCCTGGAGGGATTTTAGTCGTAGGAGCTGTGAGGTCCAGCAGCTGAGCTTCGGCATCGATCCCTGCTTGGCCACTGGCACCCAAAGCTGTGTAATGCTGGGCACGTCCTCGGCAGAGTTTTTGCAGGGAATTCAGAGAAAACAACTGACCATGGGAGGTTAAAAATGGGAAGATTGAGAGTTTGTATTTTCCTGTATACGTGTAAAGGCTGGAGCCACCAAGGATGAGGAGGAAGAACCTGGTGTGTGAGTTGAGTGTAGCCAACCCAGCAGGCGAGAATGGAGGGCAGGGAAGTAGAAATTAACTTTTCTGAGATGACTAAGGCAGGAGCACAGAGCCTGACCCCCCGCCCCGTTTCTCCCCAGGGGTGTGTGGGAGGTGCACGTTGTGTTTCCACCAGGGCAGCCTGAATCACAAGCTCTGAGCTCCTGTGGGCTTATAATAAGGGAACCAGCTCCTCGGGCAGGTCAGATCCAGACCCGTGAGTGGATTGTAGCTCTTCTGAGACAGTGGCGCAGATGAGGACAAAAGCGCAGGCACGGCATTGCCCCTGGAGAGCCACCACCTTGAGATGTGTTTTAAATCCCAGCTATATGTCGCTGGAAATACAGCTCTTGCTTATCCCTTTGGGGCCACCTTCCCTCTCCGGCACTGGAAGCACTCGGTCC
The DNA here is from genome assembly GCA_009819775.1 of Phoenicopterus ruber ruber. Classification (NCBI taxonomy): domain Eukaryota; kingdom Metazoa; phylum Chordata; class Aves; order Phoenicopteriformes; family Phoenicopteridae; genus Phoenicopterus; species Phoenicopterus ruber. The sequence continues at coordinate 3,826,095 of CM020230.1, read as the reverse complement.
GTCTAATCACTCTTCTGGCTGTGGTTTGTTGCAGGTTTGAATGGAGGATACCAGGATGAGCTGGTGGACCATCGCTTAACAGAGAGAGAGTGGGCTGACGAGTGGAAGCACCTCGATCACGTAAGGAACGTGGGGAGGTGTGGGAAGCTCTGTGGGATGTGGCAGCCCAGTGCTCCACCTGCTCCCGGTCATGATTTTCTTGGTGGCGGTGCCATAGCCAGGCTTTCCAGATGGCTTGTAGAGGAACGAGTCACCACAAGAAGGTGGATGGTGGGGAGGGCAGATAGGAGCAGTCGCACTTTCCTGGCTATTTTCCTCTGCTCATGGTCAGCGGAAGCCAAAATCACTCTGGATGAAGCGTCTGGAGCTGGGGAGGTTCTGCAGAGCACAGCCGTGTGCTGCCCCGGCTGCCTGAGCAACCAGCCCCCCCTTGGCCCTGCCCGGGGCTGTCCTGCAGCAGCCCGGGCCAGCGCTGTACCGACCAGCGTGCAGACGTGCTGGGTGCAGCAAGGGTATGGAGCTTGCAGAATAAGCAAACCCATCATTATTTTTTGAAGACTTTTTTTCCTGGAGTGCCAGCCTTTTATGAGCCTCAGCTGGGTACTCAGCAAGACTTGGAACTGCTGGCAGACTTTCCGCAGTCTGCTTTTTCCCTCTGAGCAAGGCTGCTCATCCAAACGCTTCACTGGAGAGTTTCCCCCAAAGAGAACGGATTGAAATGCGGCTTTGATCATGAATGCAGAGAGACCCCATGCTTGCGTATGATCTAAAGCTGATGTTTGGGGCGTGCTGGGGTGTGGAGTAGAGGCCCCGTAGCTGAATGTTGCGAGTTGGGATGTGGCTATGGAGAGCTGGCAGCAGGATCGCAGCCAGCCCTGGCTCGGACACCATATTCCCATAGGAAGGTGGGTTTTTTTTCGCCTCCACCTTTCGGAGCATGGCCCTAAAGGTGTTTAGCCACCTCCTACGGTGACCAAAGCCCTATGGTGCGGGTGTGACCACCTCCTTCCCGGCTGGTGCTGCGTCCCCGCTCAGCATCGCCGCTGCGCGTGCGGGTACGGGGCCTGGTCTTGCCCACCTGTTTGAATACTGCATCATCCGAAATACTGCGCTCAGAGCCTGTTCCTGTGAAGTGGCCTTGTGGTTCGTCTTCCTGGGATGGTCCCTCCATGGTACCTGCAATGAGAAATTCAGGAGACGACCTCATGAGCGGCAGCACGACTGAAAACGTATTCCTCCCTGCAGGCGCTGAACTGCATCATGGAGATGGTGGAGAAGACCCGGCGCTCGATGGCCGTGCTGCGGCGCTGTCAGGAGGCCGATCGGGAAGAGCTCAACTACTGGAAGAGGCGGTGCAGCGAGACGGCGGAGCCGCGGAAGGCGGGCAGCGAGCTCATCTCCAGGCAGCACAGCCCCAGCAGCTCCGACTCCGTCGGCAGCGGTGAGCGAGGGGTGGGCGTGCCGTGCCGGGACCTCCTGGAGTAGGTGTCTAATGATGGCAAAACTATATTGGGCATGAAGTGATGATAATATATTCAAATTATAATACAAATTAAATACTTGAGCAGTGCATAGCTGTTCTCAAAGCTTGGAAGAGATGCAAGTCATTGGACACGTGGAAGCTCCGGGGTGAGCTCCTGGAAGCGGCGTTTGCTGACGTCTGGAGGCACCTTTGGGCAGCAGCAGCTTCTGCTGGTGCTGGGAGAGGAGCATCTTCCTCGGCTCGGTTTGGCCGGCAGGTGCAGCTCAGCGACCAGCTCATCCACAGCTGGGAAGCCGGGGGTGAAAAGGCAGGAGAGGTGGTGGGTTCCCTCCCTCTTCCCCTTCCAGTCTAAAGGACTCGCCTAAAGGACTTTAAATGTCAAGGTCTACTAATTCTAAAAATACCGGAGGCTGCTGTAGGTGTAAGAGCTACTACCTGAGTTATTAATTCTATTTTTGTATCATGAGTCAACTTTACTTTATTAAAGCTGACTATTTTTCCCCTCCGATATGCAGGGGGTTTGACCCTTTACAAAAAACAAGTCTGAAATGCTGATTTTATGCACTTGGATGTAATTCAAATTTCCATCCAAATAAATTTGCTGCAAATCAAATGCCAGAAAAAAAAAAACCCAACTTGATCATTCAGTAATGAAAATGGATGTTTTCTAACAATAAATGTCAAACTAAAACTCTCAATTTGATATATATTAAACTTGTTTGTATAGAAAATAGAGTGAATCCTCCTGCATGTCAGAAAGAACCATCTGAGTTAGAGCCCAGCCCAGCTTTAGCTGCAATCGAACGAGCTCTGGTAGTTCCCAGACAGTGAGAACGAGTATTTCCTGGGAAAACAATAACAAGTACACCAGAGAAGGAACTAAAATAGAATATATTAATTGGAGTTTCTCGGAAACCAAGCGCCCGTGGCTCCAGCCATAACTGCAGAGCAGCGTGTGGCGAGCCCGCGGGGCGCTGGGTGTGCGTGACGGCCCGACGAGCACAGCCAGCTCTGAGCCCTTCTGTACTTAAGTATGTCATGACTAATACACTTACAGCCCCGTGTTGTTACTGGTGATATAATTTAATTTTCTTTTTTGTTATAAATTGGGAACATTGTTGATGTTTTCTCCCCTCGTGGGACCTAGGGCTAATTTTCAAGCTCCGTTGCTGTTGCGAGAAGGTGCAGTTAAACATCAAGAAGCTTGCCCAGTGTACCGCAGGCTTAAATAACCTCGCCGCCTTCCTGGAGAGCTCTGGTTCTCCCGCCAGCCTTTGACACGAAGCAGTTCTTGGTGTGACCCTTCAGAAAGTTACTCTGAAGCCTTTAAAAAAGGACGAGGCTTCTGGACAGCTTCCCTGAGCGACTGCAGTCGGTGTTCAGGTCCTCGCGTGGCCGTCCCCAGCTGTCACGGAGGCTCCTTGCAGGCTTACAGGTGCTGGGGAGTGTATACACCTCTCGCCGTGAGAGTTCCTGCAGGACGGTTTTTCCGTCGGTTCAAGCCTTCGAATTGCCCCGGGAGTGGAAAGTGCTGCCTTAATGTAAACTTCTGGACGTAGAGATTGATGCTCGAAGTCGCTGGGTGGTGCAGATGTTTGATGGCGTATATTTATACACATTGCCTGTTGTTATGAAGTACCAGGAGATGGAAATGGGTTATACTGTGTCATAAATTATGCAGGGCACTAATTAAATGTTGTAATTTATCATCTGAGGGTTTGATGAATGGCTTTAACTGTAGGAATCCTCTGCTTTGAGTTTCAGCTGGTTAGTTCTACCCCGCCCCACGATGTACTGAGGTCCCGCTGGGCGCTTGCAGGGCACTTCAGCAGCGGTTGGGCGAGCTGAGGCTTTGCCAACCTTTCCCCGTGTCCCTTGTTCCAACAGATTCGTTGCGGGAGTTCAGCAGCAGGTCGGGAACGGGCTACGTCACTGAAGAGATATGGAAAAAAGCTGGTAAGTGTTTGCTGGTAACCTCGGCGAGGGATTCTGCCGGGTCGGTCGAGGTAAACACAGATGCCGCAGGTTTGCTCTGTGGAAGCTGGAGAAGCCCAGCTGCAGGAGAGCCCCGGGGTGTGCACGTCTGGTACCAGTGCCCCCGGCCTGGTTTTTCCAAAGGGCTCCGCTCCTCCTGTGCGACGCCAGCGGGGATCCCGGGGGGCTGCGCCTGGCCTCGCCGCTCCCAGGAGCGGTCGTGATGCTGGTGCTGCACATGTCCCTTCATCCCCCCCTGCCTGCAGGCGTCCCGGCCGCAGGCAACACGCCGCCGCGTCCTGACATCTCTGTCATCTCTCAGAGGCTCGCCCCGCTCCTCGGGTGGGTGGGTGAAGCTGCTGTTTTCTTCCAGAAGAAGCCGTGAACGAGGTGAAGCGCCAGGCCATGTCGGAGGTGCAGAAAGCAGTGGCGGAGGCCGAGCAGAAGGCGTTTGAGATGATTGCCTCCGAGAGGGCTCGGATGGAGCAGACCATCGCGGACGCCAAGCGCCAGGCCACCGAGGATGCTTTCTTAGTGATAAACGAACAGGAGGAGTCTACGGAGGTAAGGTGCCAGGGGACGTCCTAGGAAGGGACTTCCAAACACTCTCAAAGTCTCCAGGTCCTGCCCGGGAGTGATTCGGAGCCTGCAGGTCCCCTGTCCCTTTTCCCTTTTAAAAGTCTCTCTACAATCAATAACTAAAAGGATCCCTTGGTACCCTAAAAAAACCCTTTTGCTTTTGATTTTGCTGGCAGGGGAATGAGTGAGTTACTAAACCTCGTAACACCTAACGAGACATTTGCACATTGGAAAAGAAGGGGTGACTCTTAGTTTGTCGCTGTTGAATGGGTGTCTCTTAAAGAATTTCTTTCTACTCCTCCATCATTAATTGCATTCCCTGTTCCTTACCTGGAAGCTCTCTGCCTTAAGCTTTGGAGATCTCAGCTGGACTGGGAAAGGAGAATCGCGTGGTGATTCCCGCATCACCACAGCCCAGCCACGTGTGGTTTGCTGCTTGCTTTATTTTCTCCGCACAAACGCAAGAGTGGAGATTTTGCCTCTGTTTCTGCCAGGCAAAAATGTGATGGGAACGTGGAGTTAATGTCCGCTGGGACTGTGCGGGCAGCAAGTCCGTTTCCCTCTTCCTGCGGGGTTTCAGTTCGCCCTGCGGACTGGGGCTCGGGAAGCTCTGGTGCCAGGGTCCCCGCGCACGGCAGGAACCGTGTAAATATTAGGTGTTACTACAGCGAAGTATGTCTATACTCGGATATTTCCCGATTAAATCGCTGAAGGTTGAATGCACCAGTCAGTAAACATATGATGGGAGTGGGTGGAACTGCTCAGGAAGCCATGGAACAAATGAGACAAGCAATGATTTCTCCGTAGGGGAATACCAGAGGAGTCTCCTCCTCCTCCGGCCGTCCCGGGGAGCAGCGCGGGACCTCGGGAGCAGCCGAGCGTGCCCCCGCCTGCACACCCCCATGCAAGCCCCAGAGCCCTTTGCTAAAGGCCATGTTGAAAAGCTGTCGCGTATTCCGGCACGACGCGTAACCTTTGAAATAGAGTTTAAAAACACCGCTTGAAGCGTTAACAGCTGTACAGCAGTGACCCAGTTTTCCAGGAGTTATTGCAAGCTTTGGTAGGGGCTTTTTTTGGGCGCGAGTCCTGCTTCTCCTGGAAGACCGAGGAGCCTCGGGGCCGCTCTGGCTCTCAAGCAGCTCGCTCCCAACCAGCTCGCTTCAGCGCTTCCCTGCCAGCCCGTAAATCGTCACCGGGAGCTGGTGGCTCCGGCGCAGACCCTGGGAGCGGGGAATCTCGCTGCCCTTCCTCGCAACAGGGCTGCCCCGTGCAGGCCAGCATCTCCCACCACCGCGCTTTCCTGCTTCCACAGCTTTTTGCTTGCGGTCGCGGAAGCGGTGGCCAGCCAAAGGTGCCCCGTTGGGCAGGACTAGAGGCAGGCAGGCTCCGGCGGAGGCTGCTTGCCTGCAGCTGAACCTGCCCTCCCCAGTATGCGGTTGCTAACGCGCGAGTCCAGCTGCAGGAAAGCTAATCCGGCTGCTCCCCTCCTCGGAGCAGCTGCAGCCGCAGCTCCCGGCGCTGGCCCCTTGCCCCCGCGCTCATAAGGAAGCGGTGGCACGCCGTAAGCCCACCAGCTGACGCCTCTCCCAGCGGCCAGAGGGGCTTTGCTCCGCTTCCAGATTGAAGCCTGGGCTCTGGCAGTGCTTCCACCTGGCTGGGAGGCTTTCAAATGAGCTTTTTCTTTTCCAAATTAGCCTGCTCCGACCTCTTGTGCAGCTAGGCAGGGTGCAAAGCAAATGGTGCCTGTGCAGCGCGCTGTAATCCCTGCGGAGAGCACTTGGCTGGGAGCGATACTAAAATAGAGCTGCTTAAAACAGGAAATAAAAAGACCGAATAGCAGCATCTGCAGCGTGTTTTTCACTCCTCGCCTGCTGTTTCCTCTATGCATTTGGGTGGATCTAGAGGAGAGGATGTGACCGGTGCAGTCTGGCAGGCGGCTTTGGGCAGAGCAGAGGAGCAGGGGTTAGTACCCTTGGCGAAGAGCTGTGAAATAGCAGGAATTAATGGATCGCTCATTTTAATATTACTAAATCTGGGCCAGAGGGGGGTGAACAGTCCCCTCCAGAGCTGAGTCAGCACCGTCCTGCAGCTCTTGGAACCTAAACCCATTTTTAAAGTGCAGCGTCTTTTGGTCTTGCAGAGTTGCTGGAACTGCGGTCGCAAAGCCAGCGAGACGTGCAGCGGCTGCAACATCGCCCGGTACTGCGGCTCCTTCTGCCAGCACAAGGACTGGGAGAGGCACCACCGGATCTGCGGCCAGGGCCTGCACGGCCAGAGCAAGCCGCTGGCTCTGCCCGCCGGCCGAGCGGCAGCCAAGGGCCTCGAGGGCGTGCCCAGCCCGGCCCTCGAGAAGACTTCGGCGACCACCTCCCGGTCCTCCACCCCGGCATCCGTGACAGCAATAGATACAAACGGACTCTAAAGGGGAAGAAGTTTTGGTTCAGTCCATTTGAGTAGCTTCCCTGGGTTTTTTAAGCCCAAAAAAAAACCCCACAGCAACTTGTATCACTTGACACGTTTGACCCATCGCGCCGCCTCCTCGGAGTGCTGACACTTGGGCTTTGCCGTCTCATTCTCCTTTTTTTTTTGTGGTGGCTCGTGAAGAACTGGGGCCGGCCTTGCCCGCGGTGCCTCCGTGCTGCTCCCTGCAGCGGGGTGCAGAGCAGCGCCGGGGACCTGGACTCACGGGGGAGCGCTGCCGGCACGCGCAGGAGATGCTCAGCCCTGTCCTCACGGGTCAAACGTGCTCAGGCTCCGCTCCTGAGGTGTCTGAGCCGCCGCCTCCTCCAGCTGCCTTCTTCCAGAATATGCATCTGTTTCCCCCCTCGCTCCCGGGCAGCGCCGTCGCCGTGGCCGTGCTGGCCCGTGGTTGCTGTGAACAGACCGGAGCCGATTTCCCAGCAGGAGCATCTCGTCCTCTAGTGCGATGGCAAAAGCCAAGCCCACTTCTCTCCTCCCGCCTGCAGCTTGGGCTGACGATGGCAGAAAGGGAGGAGAGAATTCGTCCGCTCTAAACCCAGCGTCAGCATCAGAGGAGTAGGGACGGTCACCTGTGTGTGGCCTGGTTTTAATCCCCGTCTGTGAGGGGACAGACGGTTGCGTGTTACCCTGGGCCGGACCTTTGTGGGGGGAAGCACAGAGCAAACCTGGACTGGTGGCAGGTGGTTACTGCCCTTTCCGCGCCTGGGTGCTGTGATTTTGCTATGCAGAAAGTGGGGTTTTTTCACTGCATGGAAGTTGTTGGTTTGAGAGTTACTGCTGTTGTTTTTAACCACAGAGATCCTCACACGATTGCGATGGGTTATTTATAGTCTGTTCTCTCCACACACATTGGCCAAACTATTTAAAAAAAAAAAAAAAAAATCAGGACTCGGTGTTGCGTGGGGGGCAGAGCCCTCGCCCCTCGCCCAGGGCTGCAGAGCACCCGTCACCACCTTGTCCGCCCGTCGGAGGCTGTCCCGAATGCACAGGCTCCGAGAGCGAGGCCCCGCGGGGATGCCACGGTCGGCCGGGGGAGATCCATCGCTCAGAGAGTCCCTGCTGGGGCGGGGAAGGAGGGATTCAGGGCAGTGCAAGCCCTGTCATCCGCACTGACCCCCAGAAGGGCTGTTTCGGGTGCAGCGGGGCTCGTCTGAGGTGCGGCGTGGAGGTCGTGAGAGGGATGGGCACGTCCCCTCTGGGGAGCCGCACCGCTTTCCACGCTGCACGCGAACGGGATCTAGAAACCCGTCTATTCAGCCAAGCCGTGTTTCCGTGACTGGTTTTGTGCGATTGCTGGGCTGGAGCCCAATGAGGCGAGTAATTCCCAAATTATTTTTGATCACTTCTTCAATTGGAGGCAAATAATAGAGATGTAATGAATCGTCGCTGAGTTTGCGGTGGTGCAGCTGGCTGCTGGCCGAGCGAGCGACCCGCTGAACCAGCTTCGGCCCTGAGGGAAAGCTGTTTCGGAAGGTGCTGTCGTGCGATAGAGTGGGCGACTCCCGTGTCTGCAAGGTTTTATTGTGCAAAAAAAGCCACAAAGTCGCCTGGTTTTCGAAACAGCTCTCTGGTGGCAGCTGGGCCTGTCTCCCGTGTCCCCGAGGGGACGGCACCGGGGCTCCCGGCTGCGGCAGAGCGCTTGCACGGACACGGCTCCCGGGAGCCCAGCACGACGGTGCTGTGCTGCTGGGCTGGCCAGCCCCGAATCGGGGTGGCACTCGAGCCCCCCCCTGCCCAGGCTCTTACCCCAGGAGAGGGAGGCAGCGGGGTCAGCCCCAACCCACAGCAGCCCCGTGCTGCCCTGCCTGCTGCGCCCGCCGCGAAGGCCCTGGGGAGCGGCTCTGTCCGTGCCGCTGTGGCAAGGCTCAAAGCCGGTGCTGTGGCGCGGAGGAGGCGGCCGTGTCAAGCGGGGAGGAGCAGCGACGGCCGGGGGGCTGCCCCTGCACCCCCGTTCCTCTCCCGGGGGGCTGCCGGGCTTGTCCTGCCCTAACGGGACACGCGCGGGTTCAGAGCAGCCTCAGGTACCTCGAGGCCGGTGGCACCGTCCCAGTCCTCGCCGCAGTCCTGACCGGGCGCCGTGGGGCAGCGGCAGCCAACGGCCACGAGGGCGGGTGGGGAAAAAAGGGCAGGGCTGGAAGAAATTGCTTGTAAATAGATTGTCTTCCATAATTCTCATGCAACTTTGATGGCTGTGTACTAAAATTAACCCCAGTGTAAATGAATGAAATACTAACAGTCATGATTAGAACGATTGCTCCTTTTTTTTTTTTTTTTTTTTAACATGGAATGATAAATGTGAAATTCAGACATGGGAAGACTTGTTGGGTTGAGGTTTCTATTTTTTTCGACATTTAATTCTGTAATAGAAATTTGTTACTTCATTCCTGTGCATAACTTATTTAATGTACTGTATAAAGGAACCCAAACTGTTACAGATGTATTTAGTTTGTTCTACTCAAAAGTAGTCAATAAAAAGACTATATTCAGCATACAGCTCCCCGTTCCTCTCTCTCAGAGGAGCAGAGGTTTGCTGCGGTGCTCGGGGCTTCTGCGGGAACGCTGCCACGCCGTGGCCTTGGCCTTGGCCTGGGCCAGGGGAGCTGCGGGGGACGAAAACCACGTGCCCTGGGGTGGTGACGCTGCTGCAGGGCTGGGGGGGGCAACTGCAGGCAGAGCCGGCCTTCGCCAGTTACAGCTCGAGCCCAACAGCAGCTTTGGCCGGGGAAACGAGCAATTATCGATAATTAGGTAAATCACCAGGCGCTGGGAGGACGCGTCCCGGGTGGGAACGGGGCCATGGACAGGGCTGGACAGGGCCAGGCTGAGCTGGCAGCAGCTCCTCCCCCCTCCCCGAATGAAGGGGTTTCCTTATCCCATCTCCGCAGATCGCTCCGGTCCCCTTCCCTGTGCGCCGCAGCCAGCGAGCCCCCGGGAAGCTCCGGCCGAGGCAACGCGAGCACCCCAACCCCGGTGCCAGGGGGGTGAGGCCGGGCACGACCTGCCCAGCCCGGCTTGGATCCAGGGTCCCTGGGAGGCGGCTGCACCCGCTGCCCCTTCCGCGTGGGGTCGAGTGCATTTTCATTCCTACAAATGGGCACCGAGGAAGAAAGAGTCAATTTAAGGTTTCTGGGGTGGGAAAAGAGGTTGGAGGAGGGGAGCGGGCAGCCGGGCGCGGGAGGGTCGGGCGCAGGCAGGCGTGTGGAGCTGGGCAGGTGCCACATGAGCGTGGGGCCGGGGGCAGGAGTGCGGGGCCGGGGGCAGGAGCGGAGGCGTTTGCCCGTGGGCACGCACTGCCCGGCCCCGCAGCCCTCGCTCCAGGCTGTTCGCGACAGCGCATTTACAGCGACTCAGCGGAGGATCTGCTGCGGCGCAGAAGCCCTGGGGGGTGCAAGCATGGATGAGGTGGGCTTTGCTCCGCTCTGGCCAAGGGGCTTCCCCGCTCATCTCGCGCCCCCACCACTGACCCCCGGCACCAGTACTTCAGCTACAAGCTCCTTCTGGCAGCACCGAAACTGCTGGTAATACTCTGGTTTCTGTTAACTGAGCTGCAGGATAAAGCAATGGAGCGACTGGCCACACTCACCTGCCCCGGGAGGGGGGCAGTGGTTTATTGGGGGGGGCACAACTGAGGGGAGCACGAGTGCTGTCTCCAAGCCCCTGCGATGACTGCAGGCGCGGCTGCGGCCAGATCTGGCACCCCTTCCCAGAAAGAATTATTTTTTTTTCTATAAAACACCATCACAACACGTACGAGGCGGCCCCGCTCCCTGGCCCAGGGTGGCTCTGGGGGCCGGGTGCAGGGGTGCCACAGCCAGCCAGAGCCATGGCCCCCAGCCCCTCCCAGCACCCCGTGGAGCCTCGGCCTGGCCCCCTGATCCAGGAGGAAGAGGAGCTGGGGTCCGAGAGGGGCTGGGGGTGCTGGGATGCGGCAGCCAGACCAGTGCTCCCCCAAGGGCCAGGCTGCCACCCTGAAACGCTGCTCCCCCGAGCGCCAGTGGGGGTGCCCAGCTCCCCCCGGGCAGCACGGACACTGTCTTGGGGCAGGGGTGGAACAAATAAATTAACATGAAAAGAGGAAAAGGGTAAAACGGCGCCAGGGACGATGGGCGGGCAGCCCCGCCGGAGCGCAAGAGGGGGGCGAGGGACAGGAGGAGACGAACGCGAGGGCAGGCGACGGCGGTGCGGGGGCTCCCCATCCTTGCGCGTGCCGGGGGTGTCCTGGAAGCGGCTGCCGGGTCAGTTGTTGTTCATGATCCACCAGGAAGCTGGGGAGAGAGAGGGGAAGGGCTCAGGGACCTGCAGGGTGAAACGGGAGGGGTTTGGGGGTGGCAGGGAGCAGGGACCTGGCGCTGCTCGGGGGCAGCTGAGCCTCTCCTGCAGGCTGTGGCACCCGGCGCTAAAGCCCCCATGGCCGCGGGCTGGGGAGCGCAGCCCTGGCAGGGCCGGGAAGGGGGGGGGCTGCTGCAGCGGCCGCGGCTTCTGCCAGGGAGCACGGGGACCGTGGTCGGTGGGACCCGCGGGTCAGGGGAGCACTGCTGGCAGGGCCTTTCATCCAGATTAATCACTGTCCCATGTTCATTTATGCAAGGCTCAAGAGCGACAGCAAACTGGGGCTTAAGTTGGTCTTATCCATCCCCCAGCTCTCCCAGTTCCTCACGGCCTGGTCAGATTTCCACTGGTACCACGGGGCACGTGCATTTTCCCTCAGCGGGTCCCTCCCCTGCCTTGGCACCACAGAGCCATGACCTGAAACTGGACCCAGCCCCTGGGAACCACCCGGGAGGGCCAGTGCTTTGGAGAGAGGGTTCAGGTGAAGTAAAGTGAGGCATCAGGTGTGTTCCAGGCAGGGCTGAGCATATCTGCTACCCGGGAAGTGCCCTCAGCTGCCAGGCTGTCCCCAGGCAGGGACAGGCCCTGCAGTGCCGCCAGCACCACACAACCAAACCTGCCAGGGGAACCGGGTCCCACGCGGGTTTGAGAAAACACCAGTTAGGGGACCCCCAAGCCTATTTTCTGCTCTACAGGGAGCCAAGGCACCTGTTCCCAAGGCACCTGCAGAACACCCAGAGCAGCAGCGTGGGGCGGGGGGGTCCTGCACCCCCCGAGTCAGCCCCGCGGCCCCCCTCACCTGGGAAGAGCATGGTGGTCAGCAGCTCCGGGGACTCCAGCAAGCTGATGATGGACCGCTGGAAAGCCTTGCTGCACCCGGACTGCAAGTGGCTGTAGAACAGCGTGGGGTCAGGGGGGTGTGCGTGCGTGCCTCGCGGTTGTAGGAGCGACCGTGCACCGGGATCCCTGCCCACGCACGGGGGACGGGGCTGCTCTTGCACCGCCCAGAGCGGGGCATCCCCTCCTGCCCCACATCCCTTATTGGGGTGTTCACCCCCACCCCCACTGCAAACAGCCCCGGGGCACGCTGGGCTGAGCAGCCTCAGCAGCAGGCCAGGCTGCGCAAGGAGGGGGAGCAGTGGGGTCCCCGGTGGAGCCCCAGGGGAGCACCCGGCCCAGCCCCGCACAAGGAAAGCCTCCAACCTTCTCCACGAAGTCACGTCCTGCCAGAACTCGTAAAGGATGAAGCAGGCCTCGTCCGTCAGCTTGCAGGCGGACACGCTGCGGGGACAGGAGCGACCCTGAGCCGGGGCCTGACAAGCTGGCACGGCGCGGCCACGTCGGTCCTGCCAGGCCCGGGAGCGAGGGGCGCAGGTCTGCGCGTGAGCCTCACCACGAGGCGCTCAAAGAGCGGGCTGCATGCACCCGCAATTTGTGCCCGACGGGGCCGGCACACGGCTCCAGGGGATCCCTCACACACTCAGCTCCTGCAGCCGGGCAGCAGAGGAGCTTCACAGCTATTAAACTGGTCCTTGCTGCTGCCCAGAAACCAGCGTGTAAGTGTTTTATTATTTCTCAGCGCAGAGCCTGACGAAGGAGCTCATCCTTCCAGCCCTTTGGAGTAGGTGTGTGTCATCCCTCGCCCTTCACACGGAGAGAAACTGAGGCACAAGTGCAGAGCTGCCCTGAGATCCCAGCATGAAACCACCGCTTGCTGCCCCCCAAAGTGATGCTGTATCACCAGGCAATGCTTCCCGCGCTCCCTCCTGCCGGAGGAACAGGCTGGGGCTTCCGCCAGCCCCCGGGAAGACAGAGGGGGAAGCAGCGGGGAGGCGGGAGAGCAAGGCTCAGGGTGCAGGGCCTGGGGAACCATCTGCACTCAGCTGCAGCGTCATCAATTCCAGCTGAGGATGAGCAGTTCCTCCAGTTGCTGCTACGGGCTGCAGGAAGGGACCAAGCCCCGGGGGAAACAGCAAAGCAACTCACCCGGCAGCTCGGAGGCTGCATCCCCCTGCGCAGGGGCCGCAACGTGCTTTGCAATTCCCTGGCGTGAACCAGGACAGCGGAGTCTCCCCGGGCTTCGCTCCAGCTTTCCACTCACGTGGAGAGCCTGCCCATGCAACGCTACCCAGTTGTCTACAGTAATAGTTCTCAGGACAGAAAAACCCATCCATTCCAAAGAAAAAAAAAAATACCATTCTCTCTGCCACACGTGTCAAAGCAAGTATCTTCCTTTTGTTTGTACTGAAAATGCAATTTTGTGCTATTGGAACTGAAGAGCTGAAAAATGACACTTTAAATGGGAACAGCACGAACATTTCCCACTGAAAGCAGCTTGAAATCTCCCGTGGGAGAAGGAAAGCGCCTCTCAAAGAGCAGCTGTGCCATCTCCAGGGACACGCTGGCAGCAGCGTGTCACGGAACTCAGACCTGGGCTCCATCCTCAGCTCTGGAGCAGCGCTGGGGGGCAGAGCCTTGGTCTCACGCCGGGGTTAGCTTCAGGTGTTCCCGGCTGCTTCCCACCAGCGCTACGCACACCTCATATAAAGCGATGTTCTGACACGAGCTCTCCCCTTGACTTTTCCCCCATTACTTTAAGTCCTTCAGTGCTGGAGGAATGCGTGCATTCGCTCACACGCGCAGGCCAGAGCCATTCCTGCTGGCGTAAAAACCAGCCCCCTCCCTGCCAGACGCTGACAAGTGGTTCTTGCTGGGAGTACCTGCAGCAGGAGGTGGGACGATCCTGCAGGCAGAGACACTGCTGCAGCTGTGACACCATCTCGTCCCCTCTGCAAGGTCAAACCACTGCGCACCGAGCCCACCCTTGCACTGACCAGCATACAAAATACTCCACAAAAGCCCCTTTTGTCCCCCAAGGCGTTAAAAGCCCCATTTCTGGGCGAGCCACGCCACGAACAACCCCGCCGCCTGCCACACTTACTGCAGGCAGCTGCTCTGCCCGGCGGTGATCTCCATGTAGGACCTGAACGCCTGGCGAAACTCCTCGATGCTGCTCGTCGCCACCGAGATCTGCCTCTTCGCCACCAGGATGTGCTGCGAAGGGACGGAGGAGGAGCGGCATCAGGGACGGATCTGTCCCTCCTGCCCTCCCTGCTCCCACCCAGCTGCGGGACAAGGCAGTGCCGAGCAAGCACAGCACCGCAGGGGAAGCCGCGACAAGGGGCTGGCACCACAATGCTGGGGACGAAGCCAACATCAAGTGGCTTCTTCCTACCTGGGCAGGTTGCCTTTACGAGGACCGCACCAAGAGGAGACGCTCCATCCCCCGGTGGCGGGGTCCTGCTCTGGGGCTGCTGCAGTTCCCTGTGTCCTTCCCCCAGTGGAAAGGGGCCTCAGGGCCCCTCCACTGGGGCTCTGCATGGTGTGCAGGCACTCGGAGCAAACCTTGGGCACTCGCAAGCGGAGCGTTGCCTTCCTCTGGGCTGGCCACGGGGACTGCCCAGGGCTTTCATGGACCCAGCAGAGCTGTGTTTGTCCTGGGGATGGTCCCACGCCCAGCTCATAGCTCTGACTCCCGTCCTGCTACGTCGCCGGGCAGCGGACAGACCAAAGCCAGCAGCTCACCCAGGCGACTCCAGTCTCGGGGCACAGGGGCTGCACGAGCACACACGCGTGTGCGAGAGAGGGGATCTGTGCACACTACGGGGTTACCTGCGAACAACAAGCAGCAGGACAGGGACTTACTGCATCTCTTCCTTTGCACAGCGCTTCCTCCTTCAGCGGCTCCAGGCGTGGGCTCTGCATTTCACACCGCAGGAAAAATCATCATTACTGGGAGAACTTTGCAGCAAGATAAAACGTGGCAGTAACCCACAGCCCAGCCCGGCTCAGCGTGACAGATGGGTACCGCTCTGGGGACGCTCCTTCAGGTACCCAGGGGAGAAAAGGGATGTGACCTGCACATCTGTGGGGCTCGGTGGGTCCAGACTGGCTTGTTAGATCAGCGTGGACCCCGCAGCAGCCAGGGGAGGGTCCACAGAGCTGAGGGGAGAAGGGGGCTTTGGAAACAGCAAGGGACAAGCAGCTTTGCAAGTCTGGGTCTGGTGAATCGGTGGAGCTCTGTAACGATGCCAGGACCGAGTACCAGGGCCGTTGGCACGGGGAGAGGGCCCAGCACCAACCTGGCCGGCGCCGAGGTGCGGGGCAGCCCCCAGCCCGCCTGCCCTCTGCCACGCACCTTGCACTCTAGTTTCTCGATGAGCTGCTGGAGCCTGTTGATCTGTGCCATCCACTGGCTGTTGTCTTCAACACAAACGCCTGCACGGAGAAGGGCAGAGAGGTGTCACCGAAAAAGCTTGCTTTTGTCCTTGCAAAAGCTTGCTCAAGACCCAGAAAACCACAAAAGCTTCTAAACCTCTGATTTAGAACAAAAAAATGATTTGTTTTTCTCCTGAAACTTTTCCCACTGCTCAGGAGATACAACATCCCACAGAAGCTCCAGCTGGCACCTGGGTGTGATGGTCCAGGCTCTGCCCCAGACAAGCCCCCGCTGTCCCGTGCTGCTGCTCCCACATCCACCCCAGGCTCCAGTGGGGCAGAGACACCAACCCAAGGGATGGCCAGGCTGCAAATACCTGTCGTTAGCATCCCGGAATAGGGGTCCGTCGGAGACAGACAGACGTTCTTCTGTCCTCTGCGCCCGCATCGTCTCCCTGACCTCAGGCCAACCGAGGTCTCAGATTTCTTTATGTCCTTTCTGAAAGAAGAAAATGCAAAAGGAGGGGTTGAAGTCATTCACTATATGGGTCAGCTTCCCAGCAGGCTTGGAAAGGGCAAATCTTGCTCCCAGATGTCCCTCCCAGGGGGACCCGCAAGCCCTGTCCCATGCTGCAACCCCACGAGAGGTGCTGGGGAGAGGGGGAGGACCAGCGTGTCCCACCCCATTACCTCTCCCGTCCCGCCTGCTCCTCCACGGTGTCCACGGCACACTCGAGCGAGGCCTGCAGAGACTGCAACTGGTGCATGGTTTCCCGCAGCAGGAAACGGGTCAGGAACTGCTCCATCTTCGAGGAGGTCTCATACCTCTGTGGAGAAGGGGAGAGGATCTGTCAGATGCCTCCAGCTCTGCGCAGGGGGAGCAGAGCTGCATCTGGAAGGGGCTGGCCTTTAAATAAACCCAACGGGGTGGATTCAAATCAAATTTTTAGTTATTGTAGGAAACAATGACACCGTAGGAGAAAAGCACCCTCTGGGTGCATGCCTGTGAGGTCACAACAGGGAATGCACAGCACGACACCCCCGTCCCGGCCCCAGCACCCACAGCCCCCCGCCGGCACAGCCCCCGGGAGCCGCTGGCAACCGCAGATGGACACTCCCAAGCCGCAAGGTAAAGGCCACTTGCAGACATAGTGCCCAGCTCTGGGGAGGGCTCCAGGGCGGGCAGAGCATCCCTCGCTGCACCCAACAGCTCACACACTGCTCCGCTGGCACCAGGGCTCTTGGGAGAAGGCTGGTGGGGCTGAGAGCCGGCAGCGGCCACCCAGGCGCAGGCAGCCCCTGCCAGGGACAGGGCAGGACAGGGCAGCGAGCTGGTTTCATGCCCTCTCTCCCTGGGAAGACAGTGCCAAGCCTCTCTGTTCCGATGGGAAGAGACCCCTGCTGAATTTGCGACGTGCGCTTGCACTCGGGGCCACCCCACAGCCCGTCCCCATGTCACCCACCGAGCATGAGTGACAGCACCTGCCCACCTGCCCTACGGCACTGGAGGGGTGTCTGGCAGGAACATGGGGCTGCGTGCCCTTTCCTCACCACCCTCCTCCCCGGTCCGACGTGCAACGTGCGCACCACGGGCGTTAGTGCTGGGGGCACGTAGAGGCGGGTCTGGGGGGACACACAAGAAACGCTGGGGAGAATGAAGGGGTCACCGTACATCCTGGCAAGAAGGCAAGCTGGCCTGGAGGGCACCCATGGGTGCTCGCCATGCCCAGAAGGCTGTCTGAGAAGCACGGAGAGCCGGGGAAGTGCCTGGACACACACAGAGGCACCCCAAACTCCTTCCTTCCTTTGCCAGCTGCAACCATAGCTCCTCTTGGGCAAAAATCTGGGTGCAATGAGCAGCTGCAGCCTGGAGCACAGCTCCTTTCCACACGCTATGGGTTCTGCTGGCAGCACATTCCCCACAGCCTGGTGCAGCCACTCTACTTTCCTGTCCGGTTTTCACTTGCTTCCTTAAAACCACCTGGAGTTTTGTCCTTGCACCGTTAGATGACCCAAGGGCCTGGGGAAAATCTCCAGGCCCCCAGGGATGGAGACGAGGTACCCCAGGAGGGATGCTCAGCGAGGCAGGGAGCAAGGAGACGGGAGAAAAGGCTGAGGCGTGTACCCAGAGACAGACACTTCTAGAGCAGGCACAGTCGTCCTGCTGGGGCTGAGCCACAGTCTCCCTTGCAGAGCAGGTACCTGTGCCTGGTTTGTCCTCGCGAGACTCCTCTTGTTCCACTGCAGGGTGAGGTTCTTCCTCCCTCCGCAGCGTCCCTCAGGAGTGCCAGTCATGCCAAAGCCTGCAGTCATCATAGACAACGGCAGCAGCTTCACCCGGGCAGGCTTCGCAGGCCAGAAGAAGCCCAAGTTTGTGCTAAGGACTGTGTTGCTGCCTCCCTGCAGAGCAGGCACAACATGGGAGACCCAACGGCATCCCACCACCGCTGAAAGCACGGCAGGCTTCGCCGTAGCACCCAGGACGTACCCACTCAAGCATGGCATTATTGAGGACTGGGACGGCATGGAAAACCTGTGGAGCCACCTCTTCTTCTGCGGCCTGAAAGCTCTCCCAGAGGAACAGCCGGTGCTTATGGCCGACTCCCCGTCTTGCCCCTCCACCAACAGGGAAAAGGCGGCGGAGGTGCTTTTTGAGAGCTTCGGGGTGCCAGCCCTGCACATGGCTAACACCGGGTTCCTCTCCCTCTGCGCCTACGGCAGAGTCACCGGTCTGGCCGTGGAGGCTGGGGCAGGAGTGTCCCATGCCACCTCCGTCTGCCTGGGCCAGACCTGGAGGAAGGCCACTTACCGCCTCGGGGTGGCTGGTGGCTTCCTCTCCAGCTACCTGCACAGCCTGCTGATGGAGAGCCCCAACGACCCCTCAGTGCTGGAGGCCTTGAAGAAGAAGACAGTGACCCAGCTGAAGAAACAATGCTGCTATGTCTCCATGGACTATGAAGAAGACCTCCACGGCCAAGGCTACCGTCATCCAGCCAGATTTCAGGCCCCCGATGGGCACTGGATAACCCTGGACAAGGAACGGTTCTGCTGCCCGGAGCCGCTCTTCCAACCGAAGCTACTCCACGAAAGCTCCCCAGGCCTCCACCACTTGGCCCTGCAGAGCCTGCAGAAGGTACCCGACCACGCCAGGAGGGACACGGTGGGTAACATCGTGCTGTCAGGGGGCTCCTCGATGTTTCCTGGCTTTCCCGAAAGGATGTGTTTAGAGTTGAACGCCCTGTTCCACAGCACAGGCTGCCAGATTCAGGTCCTGGCAAGCCCGGAGAGGGGCACAGCAGCCTGGGCGGGGGGCTCGATCGCAGCATCACTCACGTCCTTCCAGCACGCGTGGATGGCAAAGGGTGAGTACCAAGAACACGGTGCTGAGTACGTGCACCAGATTTTCCAGTAGGCAGATGATGACCATGCATTCAAAGCATCCCACCAGCGGGGCACAGCTCCAGCTGGAGGAGGAGGTCTCCGAAACACTGCCTTGCTCCGGGCAGAGCTGTGGTGGCAGTGGTGACCGAGGGCCAGCTCCTGCGCTGCTGCAGAAGTGCGAAGTCAATTCAAACGCTCCGAAGGAAGTAAACTGCTTTTCATTTACACTCCGGGTTATTTCTGTGTCTATCCACCATCACTCTAATAAGGATGTGTCCAGTCACACCAGCAGCACAGCCGTGGCTCGTGCTGTGAATCCAGGCCCTGCCGACTGTCTGGGTATGGCTGGTCTACAGCCGAGCCCCGATGCTCGAGGCTGGAGGCCATGCACGTCCAGAGCACTGCAGCAAAGCTGGCCTGTTTGAATGCACTGCCTGCAGCTGCCGGACGGGGAAGGGAGCTGCTCCGGCAGAAAGCTCCTTCCAACAGTCAGCACAGCGGGACCCCCGAGCTCCGCGGGGAGCCACTGGGCTGGGAGGAAGGAGCCGGGGAGGAGAAGGCGCCGTAGTAACTTTACTACGGGAAGCGATTTCTGATCTTGGCACTGAAGCAGCTCAGCACTGGGTACAGAGGATGAGCTGGTGAAAACCAGGGAACTGAATTCACTCTTTGCAGTTCTGGTATAAAGGTCATTTGGCGCTTCAGGGAGCCGATTCGGCTTCAGTGAACTGGCTCAGCTTAGCAGACAACTAGAAAAGGATGAGAGGTTGCATGGGGGAAGCAGCTGGGAAGCAGACTCCTTTCCCCATGGCCAGCCCCCGTGCCCAGCTCCTCGAGGGACAAAGAAACAACAGGATGTCACCGTGAGCATTAAGAGAGACAGGACTGGCGGTGGGGCGCCAAGGGAGGAGTCTCCATGTGATGCAGGAGGGCTGGCTGCTCCCCGGGAGCACCCACCAGGAGAGGTCAACTCCTTTCCTTGATGAGACAAGGAGACAGACAACCTCCGCCTTCCCTGTGGTGTCCTCACACAGCTCGATGATGCAGCACAGACCGGGCACCAGGCTGCCTTCACCCTCCTGAG
The DNA here is from genome assembly GCA_009819775.1 of Phoenicopterus ruber ruber. NCBI lineage: Eukaryota > Metazoa > Chordata > Aves > Phoenicopteriformes > Phoenicopteridae > Phoenicopterus > Phoenicopterus ruber. The sequence goes on along the minus strand of CM020230.1, from coordinate 3,806,566 downwards.
CACCATGACTCCCTCTTATGTGTCCAAAATAGAGTCCAGCGATGCGACTACATTACTCAGGTCAAATATTTCCAATTCCTACTGCATTTCTCTCCAACATGTGGGTCTTGAGTTCCAGATCCTCTTGCGAGGATCTTGAGTTCCAGAAGCTCTGCACAAAAGCATGTGGACATAATCCTTCCAATGCTGGTATCAAAACTCTGTTGAGAACGGGGGGCAGCGGGGAAGGTCTTGAGCCCCACATGTTTTTCTGGTTCCTCTGTGCCACAGCCGAGGCACCAGCCCAGTCCCAGAGCTGCATCCGCCTGGGGCTGCTGGCACAGCTGCAGCTGGCCGGGAAGGGAAGGTAAGTGGAGAGGATGCTCATCTACCGAGCGCTGCCCTGGGCTCGCGCTGGAGTGGGCAAAGGACGGCCACAGCCACTCCCCACACCCCCAGCAGCCGTGCTGCCAGTGAGTTTTCATCCGTGCTTGAAATGAATCTAATTTTTCTGCCAGAGGAAGAGGATGGCAGCGAAGCCAATCTGATGCGGCCGTGGGAAGCTGAGCTCCAGCTCTGCATCTCCAGGCTTTCCCCAGCCGAGCACCCCACCTGCTCCCACAAGCCTTCCTCCCCCACGGCCCCAGACTACGGAGAGCACAGGGCTGGGGACCTGCCGCTCCCCCTGCCCACTCCTTCACCTCCTCACTCCCAAGGGGTGCAGGCACCGAAATCTCCACCAGCGCCGCTCCTCTGTGCTTGCTCAGCTCCCGCCAGCCCAGACACGCACCCCCTGCTTACAGGGAACAACCAACACTCAAACTTCCCCAGGACAAGCCTGAGAAAGAAAGGTGGAAAATATTAATTGACTGAATCCCCACCGGGGTGCAGCGGAAAGGATACATCATTCATCCACCTCACGGCCAGGCACGGTCCGTTTCATTTCGCGAGTCAGTCCAAATCCAAACGCTGTCACCCCTCCTTCTGCACAGAGGGCACTTCCCGCAGCAAGCAGCCTCCGCAGCCGTGCGGACCCGCTTAACGAGGTGCCCCCATCTCCGATGGGTCCTCCCCACCCCCCCGCCGGGGCCGGCTGCGGCCCCCGCAGCCTTGGCATACGGACGCTTCCCCTTGCGCGGGGGCCGATGCTTCTCCCCAGCCACATCGCTCCCCTTCAAAGGGCCAGGCGCCAGGAGAAGCCCCGGAGTCAAGCCAGCCTCCCAGCACTCCCCATCCTCCCAGCTTTCATCCTGAAGATGGCCTAATTCCGATGTCCTCTGCAGACGACGTTGGTGGATGGAGTTTTACCGCAGGAGCGGGCAGCTGCTCCCACTGGCATCATGTCACGGCTGTGGGGGGCACGTTCAGCCTGCCCTGAGCCCCGCAGCCCACCCCGGCGCAGTCCTTACACCCCAAACACACAGGCGCAGGCACCAGCCTGGGGTGCCACCCCCAAAACCCAACTACCAGCCCGGGGCACGCCGTGCTCCGAGGGGACTCAGCTCTGAAGCTCATCATGCAGAGGGCTCCCCATCCTCCTAGTCCCAGCACACCCCAGCCCACCTTGTAAGGGCAAAGCAGGATCCCACGTGGCCACGTCAGTATTTCGGGCGAGCATTGCACACGACAAGCCAGCTGCCTCCTGTCTCTCGCCTCGTCAAACACAGCACGCTCAGGGGAACGCGCCGGAGAGAAGATGGAAATAACCATCTCGAGAGAGAGCCCCAAATGCTGTTTCACCCTTCTGTATCGACTTGGAAAATTTCATGCCAGGGGAGGGAATCAATTGAAAATGCACCTTCTCTTCTGTTCAGCTGCCCGGCGCCCTTCGCACTCCTCACTTGGGGCAAAAAAGCAAAACCCTCTTGTCAGGTGTTGCACCACGCAGTTCAACCCCTCTGTAAATAGAGACTCAATAAAAACGTGCTCTGTCTCACTGAACACAGCATTTTCTGCTCATAGCAAAGACTGATGGAAAGGAGTCACGGAGGAAATAACTCAGCAAGCACGAGACAAGGCTTTTGGGTTGTGGACTGGTATTTCAGCTCCGTTGACCTAGATGAAAATCCCACAGTTGCCAACAACTGCTGTAATTCTGCTTTAGAGAGGTTTTATTAGTTTCTTATGATAGTTAAGCTCAGGACAGAGTGGAATAGGTGATCGCATAATTCCTGCCAAAGGAGAAATAAGAGCGCCTGACTTGGAGAGGCATTTATAGACTAGTTTGCAGTGTTTGCAAAATGGAGAATGGAAAGATTTTAGATACAGGTCCTCTGCAAGAAATATCAGACCATTTCCCAAGGTATTTCCACAGTTCACTTCTTACTCTGACACTATGATATTGCAAATGCAAAGCTTAGCCATGGGATAAGCTGTATTTAGTACACTGCAGCATAGCTATCAACAGTTATGTTTTACAAACACAAGTGGGAATGATGGAATTTGGAGAAAAACCCTCTTTTCTTGAAAAGGCACCTTTTCTTTACCATGTTTCTACCAACCCAGTGAGGAAGGACGGGAGCGTAGGAACCCCTAATGATTTGGTTTCCTCCTGCCAACCTGTGGATCCACAGCAAAGACCACGAGCAGGTTTGCTGCCCACACATACACTATTTCCTACAGCAGTTGCAGTCACTTACACAGCGAGAAGGATGAACACGGCTTGCGTTTCCCATGCTTTATCGCCGTGTTTATCCTGCAGTCGACAACGTGCATGGCAGGCAGCAGATCGAGGAGCCTGCCAGCGAGGAGACAGCCGCTGAGACGCGCCATTGATCCAGTCTGGGTACCCTGGCCCACAGCAACTGTGACGGCACGTGCGGAGGTGGGAATCCTCAATACCAAAAGGCTTTCAGCGGCACTGCTTCAAACCACAGCTCCCAAACACAGAGCCGCAGCATATTCTCTCCGAGCTTTGGTTTCCTTATTTCCCTCCCTCTCCTCCCTGTAGGTCATCACGCTGGCATGGTCTGAGCTAGCCTAGTGCTCTGCTTTTGTTGGGCTAACGAAGCAGCCCATGCACTCTGTCTGTTTTCCTGCTTGTAAAGTGGGGCTCATATTTTCTTAAGCCTTTCTGCAGCTGTGGGGTAAGTACCTGGAGGATGCAGGGGTGAGCAATCCTGTGGCAGCAGAAGTAAGGAACTACCAGAGATGGACTGTGCCCTAACCAAGAGATGCTGTGGTTCAACTGGTGAGACCCAGCTCACGTCAGAGATCCCCTTCTTCTTCTTCTTCTAGCTGGTCCGGTTATCACTGCCTCCTCGGGAGTCACGCGAAGCTCTCTTAAATACAGCCTGGGGAAAAATGGGCAGGGACTGAAGAACTTCCAACATCTGTTGACTCCACAGCCCTGTTCTGGAAGCACAGCTTTATGGTGAGGGCCGTTGGAGCGGGCAGGTCTCTTCCAGTTTGCTCAGCGGACAGCACAGCTGCACCTCCAGCAAAAGCAGCTCCCCACGAAGAAGTTTCATTCGGCTCTTCCAGGAGGGTGGTCTCTGCCAAACTGGGGCTCTCCGTCCTCAGCCATGGTGGCATTAGAGGTGTCTGAATCAACAGAAATTGGGGGCAGACATGTAATATGGAAAATCTGTTCTCTGTCCCCTCCTTTGGCTCAGAGAGCTGTGAGCTTTGGCTAAAATCCAACCTAATAAACCCACTAATCCCGTAATAATCCAAGATTGATTCCCATTCTGGAAATACAAACACGGGAATACATTCAGTTCACAGCAAGTAAGAATGCAGCATTTATCATCTCTGCCAGCCTCTAGCAGTGCCAGATTTCCCACAGCTCTGCAAGAGCCCTGACCACAGGGTTGGAGCATTGCCCTCTCCCGCCTTCTCCCCAGCGCAGAGCCCAGCAGACCAGGGAAGCGCAGGGAGATGCTTCCCGGGAGGGTCAGTATCCGCATCGGGGCACGCAGGAGCTCAGGGCTGGGATCAGAGTACGCGGATCAGCGCAGACCTCGCCCAGGTGAGAGCAGTGCTGTGAACATCAGGCTGCCCTGGCCCCCTGGCTCCGGGCAGATCCAAACACGAGCGGAAAAGCGAGTCCACAAAAATCTGTTTCAACAGGGAAAACCTGCTTCTCTTTTCCAAGGAACACCTGTGGCACCAGAAACTATTAAGTGAATGAATCCATCATACCAACACTGGGAAGCAGACAGTAATTGCACTGTCCTTTGGAGAAATACATGAATATACAAATTCATTACCAAAAAAAACAAAACAGAAAAGAACTGAAATAAAGCATAGCTCTCTGAGGAGGATTCATTCCCTCCCTCTGGACTTGCATTTAATAACTGTGAAGGGGGCCGGGCAGCTGAACCAAAGAGAAAATGCATTTTCAAGTGATTCCCTCTCCTGGCATGAAATTTCCCAATGTACAGGGAGATGCTGCTGAGGCTGGATCTGCCCAGACAGAAACTCAAAGAGAGGGCAAGATCGTGACTGACACTACAGAGGCACAAACACCACTTCCATGACTCTGCAGAGCTGACAGCGGGACCGGTCCCCCTTCGCTTCTCTGCCCGATCAATAGGTCAGCGGACGGTGCACACGTGGATGATGCCCTTCATCTGCTTCTTACCAAGCATCGAACCACCACATTGAAGGGAAAGAAAGGGCCGGCCCTTCCCATAGCTGTGAAACAGCATCAGCCCAAAGCACATGGCTAAATCATTTAATATATTTCGGATGCAAAGGGGGCCGCTGGTTGCCGAGGAGAGTCCCTTCCAGTACTGGCCACTGCTTTTTCGCAGCTGTATTTAGCCCGTGACGCTGTGCGCTGCAGACCGCTGCCCTCCGACACAGAGGCAGGGGAGCTCACAACGCAGGAGGCCACTTGCCCTAATTAACAGCCTCCGATCTGCCTCCCATTGATACGAGCTGCAGGGAGAGGGACAGAATTCACCGCAGGGATGAACTCCGTACAAGGCTGGGAGACAATGAATTTCACCCTTTCCTACCGTCTCCCAAGCGCCTCGCCGTTTCCCAAAGCAGCCTTCCCACTGCAGCAGCTCCTGCCCCCTCACCGCAGCCAATTTTTGTTGCTGTGAGCACAGGCTGTGCTGAGCACAAGCTGCTGGGGTCAGTCCAGTGCTCGACCCCAGAGTCCCCATTTCACACCACACTGCTTTGTGAAAGAGACCTTGCTTTGGCTCAGAGACACAACACAGGTGACCAGCGCCGCTCCCAGAAACAGTGTCCACCAGGCAGGACCCTGCAAGCGGTCTGCAAGGAGCTGTTGAAACAACTGCTGCCAGAGCCCTGCGAGGAAGGAGAGCCTGAAGATGTCTCCAGAGCACAAAAGCACCAGCCCTACCCTTCTCTTCCTCCTCTGGCATGGCTCCCCCTCCTCCAGACATGCTGCAGGCTGTGCTGCTGCGGCACTCACGGCGCACGGAGACAACCGAAGCACACACAGGCAACCCCATTGATCTGGGAGGTACCACATTTGCTGCCTCTGACACCCAAGTTTAACGCTAAGCAAGCAGCTAAGATCACCACGGCTTCTGTTAGGCACCCACCCACTGCCCCGCTGCCCTCCCATCCTTACCAGCTTGGTTTTGTCCATGGCTGCCAGGACTGCAGAGTTGAGGGCTTCCAGGGCAGACAGCACATTCCTGTATTCTCCGAGATACGCCGAGAAATAATCTGAAGCAGGAGAGAAGACCACGGTGAGCTTTCCAAGCATCTCCATCCCTGCCTCCCCTGCGCCTGCTGCTTCCCGCACACAGCCCAGCGCTGCAGGGGGGCATTCATGTCCCTCTCCAGAGTCACGCTCCCACCTGGACTGAAACGAAGAGTCCTTTCCTGTTCCCAGGGACAAAATGTCCCACCCCTTTAGGAAAACCACAGATGCCAGCTGGTGCCAGTTGACTGCCCAGCCCTGCCCAGGCCAGACATGTACAAAGCCCCACCGCAGACCCTCGAGGAAGACGCCCTCTGAGGCGGGAATATGAACCTACTTACCGCACAATTTCTCTGTGTCCACGTTGCTACAAGAAACAGAAAAACAAGCTCTTGTTAGATGGTGGGGCTGGTTCAGGAGAAAGAGTTGTGGTGAGCAGGGTCTTGAGGGCTTGTCTTGAGCCCCCAGTGGATTTACTGCTCCTCCCATGTACTTCCAAAAGCTGTATTAGAGAAATAAAAAGCTGCACAAGTTCAGAGCCAGCAGCTCAGAAGCCATGCCCAGCACCTGCAGCACCCAGGCAGGGCTGCAGAGCATCACCTCTGCTTCCGCGGCTGAAGGAGCAAGCAGAGCTGCTCCACCAACATCTCCTGGAGCTGGAGTGTGCTGGGAAAGTGCCTGTGAGAGCAGGATGGGGCTGGGAGGGAGGTCAGGGGAGGCAGGCAGCGCCCCACGCCCCTGGGCTGGCCAGCTGGGTTGGCAGCCCCATTTCTGAGCCCTGGAGCTGACAAAACCCAGAAGCTGCTTCTTCAACCCAACCTCTTCCCCCAAAGGTGCGAAGCATCCAGCCAGGGCTCCCTCCTCGCGTTTCCCTTGACCTCAGCCCAGGTCCTCCCTCACGGCTGCCCCATGGCACCAGGCCCCCTCCTCTCCCATCTGCTCCACGGGTGCCCCCCCTGCTCCTCCTCTTCCCTGCCTTCAGAGCCCGGGCGATGTGGGGCTGCCCTCGGGCTCCCAGGGCAGGGGGATGGATGGTGTCACGGCCCACAAGAGGGGTTGTTCCTGCCATGAAGGCCATTAAAGCAGGCATCTGGGTCCAAAAACCTGGAGGCAGAGGCCAGCCCCCCACCCCTTTTCAGTAACAGAGAGCACTGCACTGGAGAATCAATGCTGGCATCCCCGCAGGGCTTGGACAGGTCCCTCCTGTTGGCAATAAAGGTGCCGCTGGGGTGGAGAGAGAGGAGGAAACATCCAGGAACAGCCATGTGTTTTCGGGACGGGATGTCAAGCAGAACCGTGGGTTCACATGAAGCTGCCAGATCTGCTCAGGCGGCCAAAGCCAGGAGGCAGAGCTGCTTGCGACGCCCGGCATCACCTGCCGAGCCTGCAGGGAAATGCCCCAGGATATCATTTACTCAGATCAGCCTCTGCTCAAGAAATTCTGCTGTCTCAAAATCCCCTAAATGATTACAACCATTTTTAATCCTGATTGGAAAAGTGGAAGAGAGCACAAAAGAGTTTAAGTGTTTAAGTGCTGTCACACGTGGAGGAACCAGTGATACCTGGAGTTTGCTGGCCTCCAAGCGCAAGCATGGCTGCAGCGCCGCTGCCCAGGGGAAGTCAAACCATGGCGACATCGCCCTGCCCTCCCGCTGACACTGCTCACAAGGCAAAGGGCCAAAAATACACCGAGGTAAAACCAGAGGAGAGTGTGGGAAGTGTCCAAAATGCCATGCCAAGTACAGGTGTAATAATTTAAGCAAAATCTTCCTACAGCTTTTTCCCCCAAACATTAAAGGCTGTTTTCTGCATCTCTCTTTCTGCTGGACTTCCACTTAGTGTACTTTAATAATAGGCAGTGCTTCAAATCATCACAATATTTGGGTGCGAGAAGTCATTGCAGACCTGCAGCAGTGGGCCTGCGGACCCCTCTGTTTAGCTAACTGCATCAGGCGCCTTCTTGGGCAACGGAGACAGGCAGGTTTAGGATGTGATTTGGCTCATCTATTTTAAACACCTACTGCAGGAGCTGATTAAGGCAGGGCTCTGGTGCACTGTCCTGGCAGTGCAGACAGTTTTTAAAGTGGATAAAAAAAGTGTTTCCCTTGAGACGCAATACAGATAATCAGCAAAACCACAGCCCCTCCTTCTGCCAACTCCACTCCATCAAACTTCGCTGATCCCACCTCTGAGCAGCTCCACGCATCCGACCACAGCTCTGCTAGATAGAGCAACTGGGGTTTGAAGCACAAATTTAAATTGGAAAAATGTCTTGCTCCTTCTTAATTTTTCCATGTATTTCTGAAAGCTGCCTGGAGCCTGCAGAGCCGCTGCTGCTGCATTGCCACGACAGACTTGGCACCACAGCACCCGCAGCACTGCTTGTTAGACCCGTGCCCCAGAGTAATAACCACAGCCGCTGGTTCCCATCCAAGAGATGGGTAAAACTCACAAAAGAGGGGATATGGACACGAGACAACAAAATACACAGTGAAACACCTAACGCATACGCTACCCAGGCATTTGCATCTGTCCCCAGTGAGAACCTGGGGCTGGGACTGGTTTCACAGGAAGAAGAAGGGGCCACCAGCTCAAGCCACTGCCCAGTTCCCCACCTCGGCTCTAGCGAGCAGGCGTCCGTGTGATAAAGAGCTACTATCAACACCAACCCTCTGGCTTCTAAGGAGAGGCCAGAGGTGATTAATAACTCTATCTTGTCTGTTTGCTGCTTAAAAACAAACGTTAGCTAATCAATCACTAAAACACTGAACAATTAAACACCGAACCAATCGCCAAGACCTTGTGGCAAACATCAGCCCCCTGGGAGTTGTCCAGTGGAAGATCTGCTCCCTTCCCAGCGCAGCCTGGTCCGTCAGCAACCCTGCACGGCCACCTCTTCTCATGTTCCACATCCTGCAGCAGCCCGCAGGGCACAGTCAGCGGCAGGACAGAGTGCAGCAAACAAATTGCAGGACCGATGGTGCCATTTTCATGCTACCAGAAGCTACTTCATACCAGAAACCAGGAGGAGCTCATGTAAAGAACCTGCATGTCAAATCCCGACCCATTTTGCAGGGCTGCAATGGTGCAGGCGGCTTTGCTGCGCTCCTCTCCCTGCCATCCCCTCTCCCACTCCAAGAGAAGAGCCATCCTCTCCCTCCAAAGCACTCATCCTGAGACTCTCCACATTTCCACATAGCTGTATTTTGACTGTGCTCAAACCATTAATTAACTGTAATTAAGCTTGAACTGATGATGAAGGAACTTGTCATCATTATGCTGTTGGGATTTTGTCAGAATGCGCCTGGAATTTATGCAAGAAAACAGCAATCAGCTTCAGCAAAGCAGATGGGAATTTTTTTATTTTTATCATTTATCATGTCGGGAACCTCTGCTGCCATCACAGATCTGGTTTCCAAACCTTTCCAGTGTGACCCAGAGTGTTTCAGTCACTCTCCACCACGCAAAGACTGGCGGACACTGCAGCTCCGAGTCTCCGACTAAAGAGAGGGGAGGAAAATTCACACAAGTCCCTTCTTCCACAGAACCAGAGGCTTGAGGTTATTTCCACTGAGAGTTTTTAAAGACCACCAGGTCAGCACTCCCACCTCTTTCACTTGTGGCTCAAGGTCAGAGACACAGGCTCTGGGCAGTCCGTGCCCAAATCCTGCCACCACCATCTGACCGCTCTCATGCAAAGGAGGATTTGCCAGACCTCATTTTGCTAAATTTTCCCGACAGATGCAGGACAGAAAGACACGCGAGGTCCACGCAACACTTCCCTGGGCAGGTTTCACAGTCCCCTGCAAAGAGCAGTAGGCATGCAACCTACACAACACTACAACATTCAGCCCAAAGCCCTTTGTAACCGACTCTCCGTCAAGTTGTCCCCGTGGGACCCTGGGATCTGCTGCCATCCCGCCCGGCCGGGCTGCAGACAGACGCACGGCTGCTCAGAGAGCAAACCGCACTGCGCATCTCCCAAGATGCTTCTGCAGCAAAGGAGCTTTTTCATCCCTTCAAAAACATTTGTCTCTTCTCACCCAAACATTTCAGTGGATGAAAATGCACTTTTCCAGGAAGATGAATCTTTCTGTTCTGCACCAGTGCCGGAGCTGGTGTGGAGCTTTCTGACAAGCTAAACGAAACGGTGGACCTAGCTGTTGTACCAAACTGCAATAAAGAGTTGAATTTGGTTTCAACGTAATTTTTTAAATGTCAAAGAATTAGAGCAAGGAGATATTTTAAAGCCAAAATGGAACAATTTTCAGAAATACAGAACAAAAAAAGCCTCGCGGGGAAACGTAAAATCTGAACCGAACCCAACAGAGGTGCCTGACACACGGGCCAGAGCATCCCACCTGAGCGCCGGGTGGATGGGAGGTGGAGCGAAGATCGGATGGGAAGGACGGGGAGAAAAGGAGAGTGTGGTGCCGTGGGCTCTCTGGAAGGAGAACAAGTAATGTATGAGACCTCTGAAATATTCGTGGTCCCAGATGTCAGCTTTGGGACCCAGGGGAGCAACTGCAGGCTCGCAGTGACGGGTGAGGGTCAGGACGCGTCTGGCAGGGCTCCGTCACCCAGACACGGAGAGCGCCCGGGTGTAAAGGTCTCTGTTACTGTCTCTCCTTGGGTCAGGCTGGCACTGACAAAGAAAGCCAAGTTTCAGCCTAGACCCAATGAACACAGCATCCTTGTGGCCAAATCCACCCACTGGACTAGGGGTGGAACTTTCCCATCATCAGAAAAGCTACAGGACATGAAAGAAGCACGCCAGGTATGCTTGTAGAGCTTGTAGTTGCTTTCCAGCTTTGTAACACTTTGAGTGTTACCTTGGGTAACAATTCTTGAATCTGACAGCAAATTTCAGCCAGCTCTCAAAAATATTAAGTTCCTGCAGTGCAAGGCAAGCAGGCAGCCCGGAGGCAGGGGCTGTCCAGCCCCCCATCGAGGGGTCAGCAGGGCACCAGCACAGCCCTTACAAGACACCAGAGGTTGTACAAAGGAGCAAGTCTCCCTGCACATCCCAAAAACGAGTGCCAGAAAGTCCAGATCTACACGCAGAGCCACGGAGACCTCTATGAGGCCCAGCGCACTGAACACTGCTTGATTTCTGTTACCTGCCGCCATGCAGTGGGCGAGCAGTCCCTGGGCAGCCCCTGGGGACAGACAGGGTCATGCCTCCCTGGGAGAGACAGGTCTGTGCCAAGTCCTGAGTCCCAGCAGGCACACGGCTCTGGGTCGGGATCAGAGCACCCTGGCAGACACAGTGCTGCCCCACTTTGTTTGCAGGGGGGCCAGGATACCTCTTACCAGACAATAAGCTGGGCGTCAAGCTCCCTCTCTGGGAGGTCCCACCACCTCCTCCTCCTCCATGAGCTGAGGATGAAGCTGAAGAAATCACGTACAGTTCCTTGCTGCCACTGCCCATGTCCTGTCCCGCTCCCGCCTGCTCACACTGAAGCTGTCCCACGCACCAACCCTGCACACGCATGCATGGACCAAGCCCCAGCCAGGGACGGAACCAAGAACCATCCCTGCAGTGGCCTCAGGGCTGGCCTTTCCCTTCTGCTCTTGCAGAAATGAGGGCAGCCTCGCAGGGCTGGAGGGACGGCGTCATCCTACGTTTGCTTGAAGTCACTGAACCCAGGAATTTGGAAACCAGCTCTGTCTGCAGGGTCCCTTCTGCTCTTCATGGCAGAAAGAGATCAAAGACCCAACGGTCATGCCCTGCTAATAGATGTCACCAGCTCAATACTGCAACTGCCACGTTGTCATAGCTACCGCACCGTCATTACGGGTAACGAGTTATAGAGAGCACTGCTGCAGCCAGGGCCGTGCATGGCTCTCAGAGACAGCCCACTCGCACGGGGCCCTTCGGTCAGTCCTGTTTATCTGCTCTGGACAGATGGAAGAAGCCCGGCCTGAAAGTGATGGTAAACCATCTTTACCATTCAGTTAAGGGCATGGTTAAAACTCTCTGCTTTGCTGCAACCCGTGTTTTCCAGCGGTATTGTATGGGGAGGGACTCCAAGGTCACCCCAAAATGGAGCGAGAGGAAAGGGAACGGCTCACTGCCAACTCCCTGGGATCACAGCCCAAAGAGACAGGTATTTTCAGGAGGCACCTCCTGCTGCCCACATCCAACAAGCCCAACTGGCAGGACAGGGAGCAACGGGCAGCTGGGCTTAAAAGAAAGCGGCACCAGGGGCTCCACGCACCAGCCCACTTCTCTGCCCCATCACTAAAGTGGGAGCATCAGCTAAACCCGCCACCCCGCCACCCGGCAGGAGTCAATCAGCCCCACTCCCCCAGTCCGGGGTGGATGATGCAGGGACTTGCAGCCAGGGACTGCTGGGTATCCGCTGTCAGGGGCTCGGTGGCATTTGGCGGCTGTTGGCATCTCGACGTGGCATGGCTGTCCGTGCCGCTGCCTGGCTCTCTGCAAAGCCCTGGGCCCAGCGAGCGCAGCTAAGGCTGCTCCGAGTTACCTCTCCCTGGTGGGTCATGCTCAGACACCGCCCCGGCCACGGGCGTCGGAGAGGTGCGGGAGATGCTTCCTGGGGTGCCCGGGAAGTGGCACGAGCCAGAGCCAGGCCTGCTGCCCAAGACCAGGAGGAAGCTGCAGCCACCTTCTCCCCCAGCAGCACCCCTCCTTTTGAACAGGCAGCCCCCAGACACGGAATTTATCAACGGCCAGTTTCTCCCAGCGCCAAAACACACTTGTTCACAGCAGCCAGCAGGACAGAGGGATCCCAGCAAGGCCACGCTGGTATCTGAAAGACTGGGCTGAGAAACCCAGCCGAGCCCAACAGACTCCTCTAGATAGCACCAGTCAAGAGGAGACCAGGGCTAAGCGCAATTACTTCTCCTGTTCTTTGGGGGTTTCTTTTTTTAAAAGTCGCTGGCCTAAATTCACAGTTACACTCATAAGGCCCACTTCTGGTGGAAAGCAGCTCTTACGTAAGTGAAAAGCAGTTCCCTGTGTCAGCAGTGGCAAAGTCTGCGACTTTGCACAGTCTGTGCATCGTCCTCACACCACCACACGCTCCTCCTGCCGACACACAACCTGCTCTACAGAGCTGTATATTTCTGGAATACATTTTTCAAACTAACGGAATGTAATTTTAAAAGGATGCTTGCTTTTACAGAACTACAGTAAATCTGATAACGACCGTTCCCAAAATGCCTAGCTTCTCTCATCACCAATGCTCGTAGCTGGTGTTCAATGGGTTTTAACATCTGCGTGTTACAAGAGATAGGTTTATCTCACCCTGACTATTTATCGCACCCGCCTCCAAACGTCCTCCATCTACAGTTAAGCAGTTTTATATTCTCCTTCATCTCCTCTCCTCTGTGCCACCACAGTACTTACTCTGAATGACGCCTGTCAATGCCACTGAACAACTCCCACAGCTCCTCCGAGCTCAGGATCCCATCAGCGAAATAGTTCTTGAACTCCTCAAATGACAGCTTCCCATCATCTGCATTTAAATAAAAGGGAAGAATAATTATATATCTGCGGAAAGAAGCACACAGGCCCGAGTGATCCTCCCAGCAGCCTCTCTACCGGGAGCGTGGGACGGTTGGGCGTGTTCTGCATAACAATTAGAGCAGATATCTCATTGAAAGCATGTCCCACCAGTCCCCATCACAAACCCAGGAGCGCCGGCAAGCAGGGCCACTGCTGCTGGAATTTCAGCCCCTTCCAAAAGGCCCCACTGCAACATTTTCAGAAACGCATGCAGACACTCTGTACTTAGGTGACTGTCCAAGCTGCCTGTCCAAGTACAGAGTCCATTACAAAGAGCACAGTGAGGACAGCATCACGTTTTTATGGAAAGAAAATGTCTCCATTGACTCAAGAGCTTTTTTCCTTCCTCTCTGTGGAAGACTCCAGCTCCTGGGCTGCGTTTTGATCCGCCACAAAAGCAGCTCCTGGAGTCTGCAAGCTACCGTGAAGAAGAGCCCAAGAGGGGGTGGGAAGGCTCAGAGAAACAACTTGTGATTTTGGACTTCTTGGTTCACGGGTGCCAGATTAAAAACCGGGTAGCAGAGCCTAACTCTCAAATGCCAGGGACTGCAGTGGGCATCCAGGAACAGAGCCACCCAACCGGGGCACCTCTAAAACCCTGGACTGAGCGCAGAGGCTGAATCAATCCTGCAAGGGACGGAGCAGAAGCCTGAAGGCCCCTGGGCTGCCTGCTGCACAGCTTGCTTTGCCTTCCCTTCTCGCCGTGAGCAGCGCGGAGGAGAGATCGTGTGCACGCAGGCAGGAGAAGGGCTCAGAAGGGGCTCTGTCCCGCGTGGCACATTGATGGTGAACTGGGGGACCCCACTTCCCCAGCCCCCGGCCAGGCCCTTTGCTCCAGTGTCTTTTCCTCCAGGCGAAGAAGAAAAGCATTTGCCTTGCAGCCAGAGAGCTGCTTGCCCTTATCCTCCTTCACTCTTTCAGCCAAACCTCCCAGCAGGGACGGGCTGCACTGCTTTGCCCAGACCCGGGCAGGGAGGAGGAGGCAGCGGCAGGAATAAAGCACTCACCATTCTTGTCGGCTCGTCGGAAAATCTGCAAGAGAAAATACAACAGGGTTTAGTGAGGGAGCAGGGAGAGCGGCACGGCTGAACGGCGAGCCAGGTGGCACCCGGCACTGCCACCATGGGAAAACCGCCTCCCGGAGCCCGGGGAGCTGCGGAGAAGCCCCCGCTGCAGGGCCGTGCAGGCCAGCGCTGCACAGGCTGCTCCGGGGAAATTCCTCTTTGCAAACAATTAAAACCATTTCTCGCCTCCACTGCGCAAAGCTCTCGGCACAGCCACCGCCGCCCGAGTGAGCCCAGCGCTCACACGGAGCATCTTTCAGAGAACACAGAGGGAGACGAAGTAGAAAGGGCTTCGCTACACCCTTGTGATGGAAAGTGTTTCATTTTGCAGACCCTTTAAACGACAGAACATTAAGCATAAAACTACTCCATAACGGGAGCACTTTGTGTATCATCGCTGACACTTCACCATCTGCGTGGAGGAGCAGCTCTTGTCCTGCACTTTGTAATCACCCTTCACAACAATCCTTCCTGCGACACCTCGACATGCACACACACTGTAATTAATAATTAATGAATTAATTAATCTGTAACTAATTCTGCCACAGAGCACAGTTGGAGAGCTGCTCCAATTCAGGGTCCCAACCCAGGTTCCCAACCACGAGGATTCTGCCCGTGGCCCAGGAGAAAGCTGGGGCTTCTTATCCCCACCTGGCTCCCCTTTCACCAATAATTATCGGAAGGTCTGGGGCTGACTCCGGTGAGGAACAGCATCATTTCCGAAGCCTGGGGACGTCTTGCCAGACTGAACAGTACGAGGTTTTGGCCAGCACATCCTAACGGAGCCAACGACAGAAAGTTGTGTGTGTGGCAACTTTCTTCTTTGTAATTATCCTTTTTAATCACCCTGGCTGATGAAAAAATCTGAAGGTCTGAAGAAAGATCAGGAATGAAAAAAGGCAGGAAAAGGGGAAAGCAGACTTTGTTATATTCTTTTCCACGCACCTGCAAAGCGGAGACTGCTGATAAAACCGCCCCCAGACCAGCTCTGCTCCCTGCCGCAGGAAGACGTGTTGCTGCCAGCTGCCCCCTCCGCCCCCAGCTCCCTTCTGCACCGCTCACTGACAGCTTTGCTGCGCGTTTTGAGGGCACAAGCCCATACTTAGCCACTGAAATGTCCCTGAAAAATCGCTGTGAGGTAAAGAAACAGCTGCCCAGAGAAACCTCTGCTGCTCACTCCCGAGGAAGCCACTGGCTTGCAACTGGGCAGAGGCTTTTCTGATGCTGGTCCCAGCAGGGAACTCCCTGGTCCTTCCCTGCGACCGAAACCAGGAGCAGGGACACCTCCTCCTCGGATGCTCTTCTGCACAAGGCAACCTCCTCCCGACCCGAGCCGCTGCAGGGAACGCAGGCAGCCCTGAGCCGAGCAGCGTGAGGTAACCATCCCTCCGGAACGCGGGCTTCCAGCCAGCCGGGCTGCTTCCCCTTGCAGGAAAGCAGGGCAGGCGCTCTCGGAACGCCCCGTAGGACTCACCGGAGGAGCTTTGGAGCTTTACTGCTACCAGCTGAGACAGGAACCCGCAGCTCCCACACGCTGGGGATTTCTCTGGGTTTTAAAGCAAAATTTTCTCCAGGCTAAAGGGTTCGCTTGCACATGAGGGGTCTCACGGCTGCAGGGTTGCACATGCTGGGGCTCCCCGGCTGCAGGGGCAGCTCTGCCTGCAGGCAGGGGCAGCACCAGCGGGTCCCACCTGCCTGTGCCACCCTGCCGCGGGCACGCCACGTCCCACCAAGGCAAAAGCTTCATCCTGCAGAGCTCCCTGTCATCAGAGGGACGTGTGGCTCATGCAACGACACCTCTATGACTCCAAATGTCACTGAGGCCAGCTAGCTCATCCCAAAGGCAGTCAAGTGTCACCCAGGCACTTAAGAAATGCAGATTCAAGTGAGGTCAAACATTTCCCACTCCCAGGCTGTCCTTGCTCAGCGGGGTCTGTCTGCAGGCTAAGAGGGAGAGCACAATTTGAGGGGGGATCCCATGGGACTGAGGAGGTCTCTAATCTGGGGTGAGCCCATCCTGGATTCAGCATAAACCTCAGCAAACAGAGCTGACGCTTCTCCCTCGCACACGGGATCCTCTGCTCCAGCGGTGTGTTAGAAAAGCCCTGACAGTGCACACATGACAGCTGCCTGAAGCTCAAAATAAATAAACGTGGTGCAAGCAGCAGAGCTGCGAGAGCCCTGCGAGGCGAGGCCACGTCTGCTCCGTGTCCCCCAGGGATGGCGGGGCTCCTCGCTGCCTCCAGCGAGCCCGTCCTTGGCTGACCCCGGCTGCAGAGGGGTGCCTCGGTGAGCACCGCACGCACCAGAAAACACCGATGGTTCCTGTGCACGAGGCAGGATCCAACTCCAGCCAAGCAAAAATAGTGCAGAGCCACTTCCACACTCTGTGGGGTGACCCCCAGCCCCCTGGGGTGCAGCCACGCACACAGCAATGGCAGGTAAGCGCTGCTCCTGGTGCAAGAGCCCGGCGCAAACGGCAGCCCTGGGACAAAGCCAGGGAAAAGTGATGCAAAGCCAGGCTGGGAATGGGATCAGGTCTGCGTCGGCTGCTGAAGAGGCCCTACAGGCAATCCCTCGCTTGCACTCGGGCGGGCTGGCAGTCTCAGAAACACAGAGACACTGGCTCAAGCCTGAGAGAGGCATTTCCCTTAGCCCCTGGCTCTTGGGCTTGCATCCCAGTGGCCGCAGCCCCGCTCAGTGCCTGCAGCAGCAGACACGCTGAGACCGACGGAGGAAGCACTGAACCGGCATTTATTTGGGGATGAAGCCCCCACACCCCAGGAAGGGGGGACATTATAGGGCTTCTCCCTGCCTGCAGGGCTGGAAGCAACGGCGGCTGCTGGACACGCAGCCAGGGACACGCTGGCTGTTGGGGAGGGGACAGCTGCCCTGGGGACACTGGGCTCATCGACCCACCGCAGGCTAACGCAGGCTACGGCCACGCGCCGGCAACAAACGGCGGGCTGTCCAAGAGGCTTTTCTGAACCTCTCGTACACCAAGAGGGGAGCAAGCAAGCCCCGAGCACCAGCCTGGGGTACGAATCTCCCAGAGGTTTGAGATGTCTGCACAGAGAAACAACTGTGATGGCAGCACTGCAGTTGGTACCACGCCTGCAGCGAAGCATCACAGGCAAAGCCCTCCTCCTCCTCCTCACCTCTCCTGAAGGTAGGTGATCTGCCGGCAGGGAAACGGCGGCTCTGGTCCCAGGGGAAGCACCGGCTGTCACCTGGGATCTGTCGCGGGCAGCCCTCCCTTCCCGCTGCCCGAGGGGCAGGCTGGGATCCTGCCCCGCTGCGGCGGGGGGCAGCTCACCCTGCCAAGCCGGGGGGGCAGCACGAGACCAGCCAACTGCCCAGACCCAAAAGTGGAAATATTAAACTCACGCTGCCAAGCTCCAGAGCTGAGGCGGGAGCAAAGGGAGCCACAGGGAAGAGGAAGGGAAGCCGCCAGAACCCAGAAAGCAGCCGCTAGCGCTGTTAACACTTCCCATTTTAATTGCCTTAATGACGCCCTGAGGGATAGATGTGGGACTCAGGGAGCACCCGGAGGAGCTGAGCTGGAACACAGCTGTCACCACCAACCCCCCTCCAGCCCATCTTCCATCAGCCAAGTGATTAGTGCAGTTAATGATGCTGGCTGGAGAGCCCTGCAGTCTGAAATCCCCCCACAGCGGGAGAGAGACCCTTACCCTCCGCTGGAAGCTGCGAGCACCACCACGGCCAAGGGAGTCGTGCTTTCCGGCTGCTCCCTGATGATGCCAGGAGGTCTCCCAGATGCAGGACCAGACCGGGCATGGCATTCACCTTCCCAAAGTGCTGCCTAAGATCTCCTGTTCCCCTCCTCTGGGATGAACTGGGACACGGGAGGCACCACCCAGACCAGGACAGGACAGAGATGACAGCTGGCACTGTCCTGGGCTGTCCAGGTGCTGGGACATTACACCAACCCTTGCCCTTAAACCTCGCTTGCTTTCTCCTCCCCAGCGCCTGCTGCAGGGCAGGGGCAGCACCTCTGCTCACACATCTCCATGGCTCCACAGGGTGACTTAGACCCCAGTGGTGCCAGAGATGGGGGAATGCAAGGGCTGGTGGCCCACCAAGGAGATTCGGGTGCTGCCCACCCGACCCAGGCACCCTGCAGCTCACGAAAGACAGCCAGGAGCAGGGGAGTTAAGCACCTCTGATGTGCTCCAACAGCGGCGGTGGGCTCTGACCCAGGCTGCGCCACTTGCCCTGGGAGATGGCCAGGCATGCAGCCGCCCGCCCACCCTGCCAGAGCCCCAGCCCCAGGGTGCACAGCTCCCTCTCGACAGGAGCACCCTCACCGCGGGGCTTGAGGGGACGCGGCATGACAGGAGGCATCGCACCAGGACCCGTCTTGTGCAAACGAAGACGGCCACTATCCGCACCTTCAACTCCCCCAAGCCACCCACAGGCACCGGGATGCCCGGCTGACCTCCAACCTGCACAAACAGCGCCTTCCCCACAACTCCTGGCGCGTTAGGAGCAGGCTGGGACGGGGGCTGCAGCGGACACGCTCTGCCTGTGGGATCCCGCGGCTTTTAACAGCTACACGGTACCTTCTGCAGCTTTCCTGCCAGACGCACACAGCTCCCGCTCCAGGAGTCACGACAGCCAGCTCTCGGTAAGGAGAGGGCTATTTCTAGCCACTCAGAGGCCCATAATTCAGGACAAGGACACAACACTGAGCATCATTTAAGCCATCACGACCCACGCCTTGACTCACAACTTCAGGCCTAGAGCAGCAGCGGGGCCCGCTGGTTCCTCAGCTGGCGCTGGTGGGACAGGGCCTCGCCCCGACACCTGCCAGCACAGCCCCGCCACAGCTCCCCGCGGGGAGGCACCGCGGCCCGCCCGGCCCGGGCTAGCCCCGGGGTGGGACAGGGGCTCGCTGGGGGCCCGCCCCGCGGTACTCACGTCGTGGAAGATGGGGAGCGGCTGGCGGCGGGGCACGGGGCCGCGGTCGGCCGACAGCAGGCACACGGCCAGCAGCTCGGCGCACGCCATCATGGCCCCGCCGGGTGCGGGCGCTGCGGTGCCGTAGGGAGCGGTGCCGTAGGGAGCGCTGCGGTGCCGTAGGGTGCGGGGCCCCGCCGTACGGTGCCGTAGGGTGCGATGCCGTAGGGTGCAGTACGCTGCCGTAGGGCGCGGTGCCCCGCAGTACGCTGCCGTAGGGAGCGCTGCGGTGCCGTAGGGTGCGATGCCGTAGGGTGCAGTGCGGTGCCCCGCAGTACGCTGCCGTAGGGCGCGGTGCGGTACCGTAGGGAGCGCAGCACCGAGCCGGACTCGCCTGAGCGGCTCCGCAGCCGCCAGGCAACTTTGCCTCCGCTGAAGGCCCGCCCCCGCGGCCATCCGGTTGGTCGCGGCTGGTGATTGGCACCTCAGGGCCGCGCCTGTCGTTGGCGGAGGGGAGAGGGGCGGGGCGGCGCTGTGAGGGACGCGGGGGCGGCGGAGGCGCGGCTGTGGCCGCTGTCACCCGGGTGCCGCTTGGCCGGGCCGCGGCCGTCGCCTGTTCCCGTGGCCCCGGGCGGCTGTGGGGAGGCGCGGGCTGGTCCCAGTTGGATCCAGTGCGCCCCACTGTGCTCCCATTTGGCCCCAATGCAGGCTACAGTGGTCCCAGTGTGGCCCTGGGTGGTCCCACTGTGGTGTGACCATTGCCGGTTGCCTCAGTTGGTCCCAGTTTGGCCACAGGTGGTCCCAGTGTGGTCGCTGTTGGCCCCAGGGTAGCCCTGGTTGTGCCAGTGTGGCCCCAGTTGGTTCCACTTTGGCCACGGGTGGTCTCAGTGTGGTCGCTGTTGGCCCCCAGGGTAGCCCTGGTTGCCCCAGTGAGGCCCCAGTTGATTCCAGTTTGGCCACGGGTGGTCCCGGGTGTGGTTGCTGTTGGCCCCCAGGGTAGCCCTGGTTGCCCCAGTGAGGCCCCAGTTGGTTCCAGTTTGGCCATGGGTGGTCTCAGTGTGGTCGCTGTTGGCCCCAGGGTAGCCCTGGTTGCCCCAGTTGGTCCCAGTGTGGCCATGGGTGGTCGCAGTGTGGTTGTGGTTGGCCCTGGGGTGGTCCCCCTGCTACCACTGGGGCTGCAGGAGTGGGGGACAGGCCAGCTGAGGAGGAGGAGGCAGGAGCTGCCTTCATTCCTGCCTGGCACAGGCACTCGGAGCCCTCTAGGACTCCCTAGATGCGGAGACATGTGGGATAGACATACCTGTCTGTACCCCAGCCTGTCCTCAAAGGTTTTCACAAACAAGAAACAGATGATAATTAGATAAAGAAACTTGGTAAAGCTGTGCCCAGGCTCCCGGGGTGCATGCAGTGTGGTGACTTCTTGGGGTGGTGGGCTTCTTCCTGTCCCTCTCGGAGTATCCCGGGATTTTACTTAGAAAAAGGGGTGTGCAACCGCTTTGCCTGGATGCAGAATCCCAGCCAGGCTTGCCTCCGCCTGCACCACCTCTCCCTTCACACGGACCTCTTGAGGCCAACCCGCTCTGCTGAGCTCGGCTTCCCTTAACCCGGCTCTTGAAACTGAGACACTTCCCGAGCGCAGCGTGACCGAGCCGCGGCATATGTAGTTTGCTTGCTCTCCTCCTCCCCCGGGGAGCCCAGAGCAGTTGCAAGGATGCGTTGTGGTTATTTTTACCATCTCCCAGCTGCTCCGGGTGTGTGCAAGGGAAAAGAAGCAGAAAAAGTGCACCTGGGACCTGGCGGGGACGTCCGAGGGCTCCGGGGAGCACGTGCACCCAGCCCACGCGGCACGGGGCTGTCCCGTGCCCCCAGGGAGGCAGACAGGGGTCCAAGAGCTGGAGCTGCTGAGCAGGGCCATTGTCAAATCAAACTAACACGGAGGCAGGTACCAGAGAAACGGGCAGGGGAGGCCCTACAGCAGCAGGGACAGAGGATCACCCTGCCAGGGAGCACGGGAAGGGGCTTGCGCGATGGTGGGGCTCTGCTGTGGATCAAAGCAAGGCCCCAGGGGGGACTTTCCGCACTCCCATGTTGCTAAAATCCACCCTTGGTCCCTATCGGGGCTCCTCAAGGTCGACACAGGTTTCAGCGTGGGAAGGAGCAGCTGGAAAGTCCTGAGGGCAAAGTCCAGGGCAAAACTTCTGCGGGCGGCAGGAGGCAGTGAGTGCCCCAGCTCCTTCCACGGGCGCTTCCAAAGCGCACCCTGGAAGCCACCGGCAGGGAAGGGGGATGCAGGGGGGGCATCAGGGCTCTGCTCTGCTCCCCAGGTCGGGGGGGACAGGACCACAACCGGGCAGGAATTAAACAAAGCACTTGCTTATTGGTGTCTCGTGAACGAACGATGCTGCGCCTCACCTCCCTGAGTTACGTCCTTTTGGAAGAAACACAAGTGGTTTTCGGAAGTGGAAGTATTGAAGCGTGGGGCGGGATGCAGAAGCAAGGCAGGCAGCAGGCAGCGCTGATGGGGTCACGGCACCCCGGGGCAGATGGGGGCCTGTAGAGACCCCAAAACCTGCCCGGACCCTCCGAGGGGCATTAGATTAAAGGTATAAATTCTGGCAAACTTTATGCTGTGTCAGCACCTAATGCTGCTCCCCTGCCACTGCCAGCCTGTCCCATTGGGCTCCCCTGACTCTTCCAAGTCCCAGCTTCACAGCACGGGGGCAGGAGACCCCACGACTGCCTGGGCTCAGCGCCGCGGCTGCATCGGCACAGCTCAGCCTGCGGGCGCCTGCCCACCTGCTGCGGCATTTGCCAGTGCCAATGGAGGTGCCGCTGCAGCCCCACGGCACCAGGCACCCCCAGAGCTGCGCGGTCCCTGAGGGTCACTGCTGGGGACAGGGAGATGGGAGGGACAGGAGCCAAGGACCCACGGGGCACGCAGGGTGCGTGCAGGGTGCCCATCTCCCGCACCACGTCCACTTCGCCTGATGAAGTAAAGCACCCGCGGTGCAGAGCTCATAAAACCGGGCAGCGCCCGGGGTCACTTCCCAAAGCTGCCGCGTGCTCTTTGGAAACAAAAGCCCCTACACGAGCTGTCAGCTCTTTCTCCAGTGATTCAAAATAGCAGGAGGGAAGCCCTTCAGCTGCATCATGAATCATCCCTGGGAGGCAGAGTGGTTATTTTTACGGTGCTCTGGCTCGCGTGGAGCCACCAACGCGTTCCCCCCCCCCCCGCCCCGGCTGGGCTGCACTGCCGCAGCGGGGGCCGTGGTCCCAGCCCTGCCGGGGCGCCCACTTTCGTGGGGACCGGGAGTCCCAAGGGCTCGTCATCCCATGAGGTTCCCTATTAGGGGAATGTCCTGGTGAATGCCATCAGAGAGCCTTTGCTCAGGGGAAAAGGGAAAAGCTGTGCTGCCAGGGTTTGGCTCTCTCGTGGGAAAAGCCCTGCAGAGCTCAGGATGCTGGCGTGAGTCCCCTCCTCTCCCCCTGCGCCCACTGGCTCCCGTGAAGGCCAGGAGCCACTTTCCCCTCGCTGGGCTCTCACCCTTTGGGCAGCATTGCAGGGCACTGGGGCCCTCCACAAAAATGAAATTAAAAGGGAGAGGAGGAGGAGGAGGGCCAGATCTTGCTAACTGCAGGGTTGAGGATGCATTGGCATATGGCTGGGCTGGGCACCCCGCAGTAAATCATAAAAGCTTCAGCACCTCTGTCACCTCAGGTGACAAACATTGACCTTGTAAGAAGGCTGCAGCAGGCCGGGGACAGGGGCCATGCCCGCCCACCCTGGTTCCCCTCTCCTCCTGCCCCTGGCTCTGGGAGGCAGGGGCCGGCAGGACGGGGCAGCAGGAGAGCTCTTTCAGTTTAACTGCCTGCAAAAGCCCCATTTGATGGGGTGACAGTGTGACAGCGAGCCACCGGCTCATCCCGCTCAAGCACAGGGGACAGGCTGTGTATGCCATTGCCCTCCTGGCCGCTGGGTTTTGGGACGGCACGGCTCCCGAGCTCTGGCCAGTCCCAGGGGCTGCGGGGCAGAGGGCTTTTGTCCAGCCACCGCCGCTGCTCTGCCTCCCCAGCCACTCCCCAAATCCATCGGCGAGGTGCCGGCTCCTGCTCTGGCATTGCACCCCTGGGGAGGTGCCAGCCCTGGGACCTGCACCCTCCACACCACCCGGCTTCGCTCCCTGTGCCGCACGGCTCCTCCGTCCCCCTTCCTTATGTTTTTTCCAAAAAAAAGAGCGTGCAGCGAGGGGCTCTGCGGGGTGGCAAGGGGGGCTGGGAGCAGAGACAGTGCAGGGCGCTGGCACCACGGACGGGGCTGAGCCATGCCGGTTTGCCACCCCGCACCCGGGGACACCGGCACATGGTTATCCACGTGTGTCCCGCAGCAAGAGCAACCCCGCAGCGGCAACATGAGCCGGGACTGCGCTCAGGGATGGAGGCGCGAGGATGGAGGCAGGAGGGAGGCTGGGCAGCGGTGATGGGCTCGCCGTGCCACCCCAGCTCCCATGCCCTGCGACAGGAGCGGGTGAGCTTACGCAACACAGGCCAGGGTGAAATATTTATCAAGCTGCTTAAAAGAGAAACAGGCAGGAGGCCGGGCAGAAAGAGGAGGGGACAGGCGCAGAAAGACGGGAAGGAAGTGGCACGTCCCTGCCTGCCACCGGGGCGGGGGCCATGGCCACCCCAGGCCCTGCTCCAGGCTGCTGGGGGGTCCCCAGGGCCTCCGAGCATCCCTCCCCAGGGGGTCCCCCATGTCTCTCTGGGAAGGGGATGGTGTGCCGCAGAGCACGTGGGGAGCACCCAGGGTTACAGCAGCCGCCTGCAGCCAGCTCGTCCCGGGCGAGCAGGGACACGGGGACCTTGAACTTTGGGCCATGAACTGGTGCCGGCAGCTGCCTTCAGGCAGGACCAAGAGGCGCCGGGGCGAACGGGAGAGTCGAGAAGTCCCTGGGAGCCCACGAGTGCAGTGGGTGCACAGACCGGTGTCACCTCAGCCCCACGCTGCCTTCCTCCCCCTGGCACAGGAGCTGCTGCCGCGGGCAGCGCCGTGCAAACGCTGCCCCAAAACCAGGGGGAGGCAAGGGAGGGGCCAGGCAGGAGAGGAGCTGAGTGGGGAGGACAGGGGCTCTGCCCAGGACAGCTGGGCTGCTCCTCTCCAGGGATTTTCCCAAGGGAGAAGCGATCCCCATCCAGGCCCTTCACCCCAGGCACAGCCCCTCTGGAGCAGCCTCAGCTCCCATCCCACACATGGGTGCGCGTGGAGTTGCAGGGGGGGAAAAAACAAACCCAAGAGGACCAAAGTGCTTCCTGCAGCCCCAGGCAGTGACACTCCTGCTTCCGCATTTCAAGTTCAAAAAGGAAAAAAAAACCCCACAAAATAACCCAAACCCACTTGGTTTCTTGGGTTGGGGTCCCCACCACCCACAGCCGCCCGAGTGCAGTCCCGCACCGGAGACCAGAGGTCAGTAGAAACCTTTATTAAACACGAAGCTCAGAGGAACACAAGCTTGTTAAAAGGCAGTAAAGTGAAAGTGCGTCTCCAGCCCGGCCCCGGGGGGGCCCTGGGACCCCCCTCTCCTCCCCATCACCTCTCCCAGCCCCAGTGGGCCAGAGAGGGGGAGACGGAGCCGAGAGGTTGAACGGCTGCGTGGGGAGGGGAAGAAAAGCCTGGAGACAGCGTTGGGTCCTCGCCCGCAGAGATGCACCCCTGGGACACCCCTGCGCCCCCCCCGAGGGGACACACACATGGTCCTGGGGCCACCAGCCCCGTGCCCCTTCCCGCAGCCACCTGCCACCGTGGTGGCCTCACCAGCAGCCCCATTTTGGCCACAAGCAAAAGCCGGGATGTGCCAGTGAGCCCCCAGCAGGACCCTCCGTGTTCCCCCCCCACCAGCACCGTCCCCCCGCTCCCTCCCGCCCCCCCGCATCCCGGGAGAGCTCCCACATGCCATAAATAATAAATAAATACCCCACGCTCAGCTGGGCCGCAGGCAGCCCCCCACACAAGGGGGGACAGCCCTAACCCAGCCCCCCCCACATCTCCACCACCCCCTTCCCAGCGCAACGAAACCTCTCAGCACCCCCACTCTGCTGCACGGCCCCCCCCAACCTCCCCGGGAAATTAAATGCTGTCCCCAGGGGACAATAATAAATTAATCAAATCTATACACTGCTTAAAGCTCTGTAACGGGCACCCGGGGCGGGGGCAGCGGCTCTGCCCTGGGCAGCCCCCTCATGATCAGGACCCTGTGGGGGGGTCCCCCGAGATGGGACCCCTACCCTGGCATCCCCCTCGTGGGGCTGGAGCCGGGGACGCTGCTGGCCCCCACCGGGCTGGGGGGGCTGGAGGGGTAAGAAGAAAATATTGCGAAAAGGGACGGGGAGGGGCTGCCCGCCCTGCCTGCGAGAGCAGGAGCCCAGGGGTGGCCCCCCGTGCCTGGCAGCTCCCCCGTGAGCACCGGGGCAGAGCTTCAGAAGTCCAAGGGTGTGAAGTCCCCAAAGTCACAGTCGAAGAGCTCGCTGATGCCCTCGCCCTCCTCCAGGCCGAAGTGGTAGTCCTGCGCCTGCGGCGGCGACAGGTTGATGAACTCGTCCGCCAAGAAACCCGAAAAATCCTCCCTGCTCTGCTCCAGGAGGGCGTCCATGGAGGCCAGCGGCGAGAGGCTCACCTCCTCCGCTGGGCACTTGCTGGGTAGCGCGCTCGTCCCCGGCAGCAGCGTCTCTGTGGGGATGGGAAGCAGCTGTAAATCCCACAATACTTGCCAAAAAACCCTAAAAAGCAGGTTTTGGGTAGGTAGCAGAACCTGCCTCCCTGCCTTGCTGAGGTGCCCAAGCATCACCCCAGCTCCTTGCTTGTGCCGACGGCAGAGGGGCTCACAGCTGCAAACACAGCAAGAGCCCCCGGCCAGAGCCACCGGGCCATCACGCCAGCAGCCCTGTCCCCAGCTCCCTCCTGTCCCCAGCCCCTGCTGCCCACCTTGCTCTCCGGGCAGCAGCGGCATGTTCACGTCCTGGGCAGGATGCAGGAGCGGGGAGGCTCTGGGCTGCGAATGGCCGGGAGACGTCTCCTCTGCGGGGGCTTTGAAGGGGCTCTTGACGGGGCTACAGACCCCCGAGCTGTCCTCGGGGCAGAGGAAGACGTCAATGGGGCCCTGAGTGCTTCGCACGGAGACCTGGAAAGCCTAGGGAAAGGGGAGAGGAGTGAGACGAGGAGGCACAAGGACGCCTGAGGAGCCTGGGCTGGGCTTTGCTGAGGGCTGTGCAGACATGGCGAGCAGAGGGTGGCCCCAGCTCACCTCCGCTGGGTCCGAGACCTGCAGCTGGGTCTCTGGGGGGGCTTTGATAACCATCACCATTTGCTCTGAGGGGTCCACAATGCTGCGGAGGTCCTGGCAGGTCACGTAGGCTGCGGTGTGACGGGTCAAGGAGCAGACACAGGGATGCTTTTACCTGGCAGCGGGGCAGGCTGCGAAACGCCCTGCCAGCAACGCAGCTGGGCTCACCGCAGGGCTCAACCACATCCCCCCCCCCCCAGGCAGCCCCATCCCGGCCCCGCACCAAAGGATATTGCTGGTTGGCGGGGTCCTCGGTGAGCAGGCGCAGCTGCACCGTGCACGTCTGGATGAGGTCGTCCAGCTGCCGCTCGGCCGCCTGCAGCTCCCGCAGCTCCTTCTCCAGCAGCCGGTGCCGGCCGGGGGCGCCCACGGTGGCCTGGCTGCCCCTGGGGAGCACCGCGGCCATCAGGAGCCAAACCCCACGTCTCCCTCTGCCCCACAGCGTGACTGTCCCCACCTGGGCCAGGCTAAACCTCACCCCATACCCAGGGAATCAGCCTTGCGGGGATTTCCCAGTAGGGCAAGCCCTGGGGTCCCCTCCCCGAGCCTGGATGCAGGCCCATGTGAATGGGGAGCCACCACTTGGCCCCCGAACAGATGCTCTGGTGACACTGCTCTGAGCTTCTGCATCCCAGCAAGACCCTACTCCACCTCGAGCCTGGCCCAGGCGGCTCCCCCATCCCGGGGGACAGCAGCCACAGCCCCACGACCCCGGCCCAGGGACTTACAGCCACTGGATGTTGTTCTTGGACTTCTTGGTGATCAGCTGGATGCCCTCCAGGACATTGGTGATGTCGTAGATGCGCCTCTTCTGCACCTTCAGGACCTCTGCCGCCCAGTTGAGGTCCACCACGCCGTCAGGCGATTGGCTCAGCAGCTCCAGGAAGCGCTTGGTGGTGAGGTTCAGCGAGGTTTCGTAGCGGGACTTCTCCCCAGGAGACTTGGCCCCTGCCAGCCACCAAGGACAACCATGATTTAGCCACAAGGAAAACCCAGCGCTGGAGCTGAGAGGTCCCAAAACACCCCCCCACGCTCGCAGGTGGTTCACGGACCAGGGACCAGGACTGGCACCCAGAAACCCATCTGCTTTCTCGGCGCAATGGGGTGAGCTCCCCACGTCCTCCACGGAAAGGATGCTGCAGGACCTCGCGCAGGCTCTTACACCCGTGCTCAGCTGTGACTGCAAGCTCAGTTGTGACACCAGGGTGCCAGGCAGGTCTCGGGGGGGAGATGATGGAGCGTCCAGGTGAGCCCACCCAGGATGCTGCACCGACACTGTGCCGGAGGCTACAGCTCTGTCCCACAGGGGGGGACGGAGCCGGTGTGGTGCCCAGCAGACGGGCAGGACAACTGTGCCACCAGCCCAGGGGCCAGCAGCATGGGCTGCAGAGAGAGCGGCCAGAAACAGCCCGGCCCCGGGAACAGCCTCTCCAAACTGAGGCAAAAGGATAGGGAGAAGCAGCCAGGGACGAGCCCAGAGGTGCAGCCCAGGCTGTGGGCAGCTGAGAGGGGCTGCTGAACCCACTGCTCTGGGCTGGGCCAGCTCGGGGGGATCGGGGCTGGTACCTTTAGCGGGGTTCCTGGCCTTGCCCCGGCCCACCGGCAGGCTCTCCGCTATGTACTGGTGATCAGTCTCCAAGTTCAGCTTCCTCTTCACCTGCAAGGGATGGGGCTCATCAGAGGGACGGCCACCACCACGGCCCCCCACAGCACTGGTGATGGAGGGCGGCCACGAGGGACCCCTGAGGGATCCCCCCGGGGACACAGCACTGCGGCGTACGTAAGCTCCCACTCCCGGCAGGAATCAGTTGACGGGAGGAGCTCCCCGGCTGCCACGCACACCAGCGGGGACGCGGGGGGCTGCCCCCACTGCAGGGGTCCCACCACGCTGCAGGGAGCGCCCCAAAGCAGACGGGGGCCACAGGAGGGGGAGGCGAGGCACGGCCCAGCGCCCGGGCGTGCGGTTTCCGGAGCGGCAGCTGGGGCAGGGCGGCGCTCGGCAGGTGTGCTGCGTGGCACGGCCCGGCCCGGCACAGCTGGGCACGGCGTGGCACAGAGCACGGCGTGGCACAGCCTAGCAGGGTACAGCAGGTCACGTCATGGCACAGCGCGGCGCAGTACAGCACGGCGTGGCACAGCACAGTCTGGCGCGGTACATAGCCCAGCTCGGTATATAGCCCGGCTCGACGCGGCCCAGTATTGCACGGCCCGGTATACTGCACGGCCCCGCCGGAGCCCGCAGGGTCCCGGGCTCCGCAGCCCCCGCGCCGCCCCCTCCCCGTCCCGGTCCCGGGGGTTACCGGCGGGCGGCCCAGCGCGGGCCGTCTCGGCGCGGCGCCGGGGCGGGCGGGCTGCGGCGTGGCGAAGAGCAGGAGGTCGGCGTCGGGGTGGCCGCCGCCCGCGGGCTCCTCGGCGGCGGAGACGATGAGGAGGTGCGGGGAGGCGCTGCCCAGCAGCGCCGCCAGCCCCGCCGCGCCGCCCGCCGCCGCCGCCATGGCTCACATGGCGGCCGGGGCCGGGGCGGGGGCCGGGGCGGCGGGCGGCGCGGCGGGCAGGGCGCGGGCAGGGGCGCGGCCCATGCCGGGCGCGGGGCCGCTCCGCTCCGCTCGGCTCCGCGCCCGCCGCCGTATTGTTCGGCGCGCCGGCCCCGCGCGCCTTTGCGCGCCAAATCCTTTTTGCCGCGAAAGCGGCGCGAGCCTCCCCGCCGCCCGCCCATTGGCTGCGCCCGCCGCCGGGCGCCGCGGCGGGGGCGCGAAGACGCCTTCCCATTGGTCACCGCCGCCGAAACGACGGGCGGTGCCGCCCGCCTATTGGTCGCGGACCGCGGCGCCGGACGCGCTGACAGGCGGCCAATCGGCGGCGCTACGCCCCGAGCCAGGGGCCAATCAGGGGGCGGCTCGGGGACGCGGCGGGGGCGCCGCGTGGGTGCGGAGCGCGGCGGGGCTGGACCGGGGGGGCGGCGGGGGGGGACGGCGGCGGCCGCCGCCGTCCCCCCCCCTCCGCCGCCCCGCCGCCCCCGGGATTCCTGCCCCCAAACGCCCCCCGCCCGTGCTTTGCCCACCCGTGGTTTTTTTAAGCCTCGGGAAAAACTGGCCACGCAACACCGGCGTGCACGGAGGGGTCTCGGCGCCCCGGGCCCGGGCTCCCGAGCCGCGCCCCGTCGGGGTAACCGGCTTCCGGCTGCGGGTGTAGCTGCTCTCCGGATGCCGGAGGAGGAGGAGGGCAGCGGCCCACGCCCATGGGCAAAGTTCATGTCGCTTCCCCCCCCCGCCCCCACGCGGACTCTGCCCACCCGTGGGGCTGGATGAGACACTGTGGGGAAGAGGGTGGGTTTGGGCTCTACGGGGTGTCCCAGGCTGCTGTCGGACTTGCCCCTTCCCCAGGGGGGCGATGGTAACCCCAGCTCGTAGCCCGTCACGGGCATCCCCGCGCCGCGGGGGCAGCCCCGCAGCAATCCCACGCTCTTCAGGAGCGGGTGGGCATCGAGGGGTGCTTGGCGGTGCTGGGGCGCAGCCTTCATGCAGGTCTGCTGTACCGTGGGGACGTTGGGACTCCTGTGCCGTGCCTATAAAACCATCAGAGGGATGAAGGGAGGGGATCAGGGTCGGCCCGTCTCCCTTCCTCGTTGCAGAGCTGCCCCCAGACCACAGACAGGGCTGCTGGGCAAGGCTCGAAGCTCTGGGCTCTGATGCTGCTGGAGGGGTCCAGCTCGCACAGAAAGAGCGGGATGCCGCAATCTGCTCTGTCCCTTTGCCAGATGATTCACGGCCTTTTGTGTTTCCAAACACTGAACAGCTGTGGATCTCGGCAGCTCCTTCAGCACTAGTTGATAACCCCTTGCAGGGCGGCACGGAAAAAAAGCTCTGCTGGAAGCAAAATCCGCACTTGACCGTGCCGGCAGCTATCTCCGGCGGTGGGACTGCGCGGCCGGGGCGAGGTGGAGGGGGCAGCAGCCGGGAGCAGCCGCACCATGCTGAGGGAGCTGATAGTTCACCCACAAGACACGGCACAGGCGGCTCCCACCGTCAGCATCTCCCGCGTGCAGGACGCTGATAACCCTCCTGCTGCATGAGAAGGCAAAATTAAAAGGGGAAAAAAAATATATACATCTGTCTAATGCAAAAAAGGCATTTAAAGTCCAGGCCTTTCCTAGGGCCCAGAGATGTTGAAGCTCGCAGGCGAACCCCGGGTCTCAGCTGGGCACCTGCTGAGCTGAGCCCAGGGTTTAACCCCTCCGTGTCCCCCACAGGCTGCCCCCCACATCCCCAAGGGGGCCCGTGGTGAGCGCGGCGGCCCCCAGCCCCTTGCTGCTGCCCCGCAGGGCTGTGGGCCAGTGCTGGCTCCTACCCCGGCTCCGCTGCCAACCCCCACCTGCCTGGGACGCAGGAGACGGGGTGTTTTTTCCACCAGTGCGTGGGATGCAGGAGGCATTCACAGCGATGAGTTAACTCCTGCTGCGGAGCAGATCCTGACACGCAGGCAGTGCCCCTGCGCTGGCCGAACAGGTTTCAGGCTTTAAAGGATTTTACGCTGGATACTTTGGCAGTGGCTGCGATTCCCCCGCAGGACAGCCAGCGCGGAACAGCGCCGTGATTTCCCGGAATCCCTGCATCCTTAAATACACCAGTAACACATTGCACGGCTGTGACCAATCGCATCACCTCTCTGTGCCTCTTTTCTTCATCAACAAAGAGCAAATAGAAATGCTGCCTTGCTTAAAGGAAATTAATACAGTTAATTAACGCTTGGCCCTTCTAATATTCAAGGGCCTGCTCTCGGGAGCCCTTGCACTGCAATATCATCATTACGGTGAAGCATAAGCAACAGTTAGACCAGATGTTTGCACACAGTTAATGTTTCTTCCATCTGGGGAGGGGGGAAAAGGCAACCCCAACGGCTGGGCGGGAGCAAATGGCTGGCGGTGCTCTCCCCATCCCCGGGGAGCCTCGGCCAGGCGCTTCCTGGGGTGACGCAGGGTTTGGGGCACAGCTGCTGCACCAGCTGCTCTCGCTCCGCTCACAAAGGCTGGGGCAGCCGCCCTGCCGGCGGGAAGCTCGGAAACGTCAGGGGGATTACAACCTTGGGGTGTCCGTCCCCCCCCTAATTCATGCAGGAGCTTATTTGGGGGGAGCAGGCTGTGCTCTGCCCTCCTTTCCTCCAAGCTGCTGCGCTGCCTGCTGCACTGCAACTTCTCCAAGGCGCTGGCAGAGCTGAAAAAGGGCAGTTACAAAGACAAATGAAAGGCAAATGCTGGTGGGAAAAGGGCGGGCAGGGGCTTTTCTTGCATGCATATGAGGGAAAGCAGATGAATCCCATCTCCTGCACAGCTGCAGCCTCCTCCCGGCCTTGCCAGCCCTGCTAAGGAGTGGAGACGTGCTCCCAAGATTAGCTGTCTGGCGGGTGCTGCACAAAGATAAAGTCCTGTCTCCACGGCCCCACTTGGTCATGGAGAGGATCAGGAAGGCTATTCATATGCTTTGTACCCAGCCGGATCTACCCCGCAGCAGTCACCGAGTTCGGGGGGGGTTTGGCTGCCTTACACATTGGAACAGGCTCAGGCCAAGGGGTGTCTGCTGGTCCCTGCGCGGAAGGAAAGCGCAGACCGGGGCTGCAGATGGAGCTGGAGCTGGTATCTACACTGCAAAATCACCCCCTGGCAGTGGGAGCAGGCAGGAGAGCTGGCAGGATGCAAACCTGCATCCCCGTGCTCAGTTAACCTTAGCATGTAGGTGTCTCAGAAGCACATTTACTGTCCTTGTCATTGTAGCGTGGTCCCGCCTTCAGAGTTCCCATACGGACTGCGCTGAGCTGTCGCACTGGAATGACTGTGTCGTGTGAGGGGAAGCGCGACTTCCCCCGGGGTCTCCTGCCAATGCTCCTGTTCCCAGCGCTTCGGTTCAGACGACGGCGAGCCGACAGCACAGCACACTCGCTGCGAGAGGACCCACGGAGGGGACAGGCAGCTGGGAAGAGCCCAGAGCCCCCATTCAAATTCAGCCACGTTATTTCCTTCTCTCGTATGATGGCACATGTTATTAAAGCTCACATCAATCCGTAGAGTCTTTCAGTAGAAGCGACAGGGGCACGGAGCCCGCTCGCCCCCTGCTCTGCTCTTCACACCCGAACAGGGCAATCTTGTTCCAGCCTCTGTAAGAGTGAGCAGCACAAACGCCTGCTTCCCACGCCCGTTGCTAAAAGCCGCTCCGTTCGCCAGGGCTCTTTGACTTCCTTCACTCAAGGCCTGCAGAGGAATGGAGAGGCTGAAGTGTTCCCCTCCTTGCACAGCAGTACGTTGTGCAGACAGCCTGGGAGTCATCCAGGAGTGCATTGGGGAATAAGCCCCTTGACGTTGCCTTCTGTGCTTTAGCTTTTACCTAGACTTAATAACTCCAGCCAGTCCAAGTTCACTTCCCAGCAGGTTCAGAGCATGGTCATTGGCACTGTGAACCCAAAAGGCAGGTAAAGTGTCAGAGCAAAACCTGTAGCTCACTCAGAGCTTTACTGGGAACAGGAGGAGGGCTCAGGTACACTGTGATGCTTTGAGAGGGGAAAAAACCACTTTAAGATAGGACTGACATCAGTTTGGAGGTGTTACTTTGGCTTCTCACGGGCCCGGGCTGGACACTCCAGTATTACAGCAGCTACGAAGCAGGAGGTGGTGTCAGCGCTCCCCTCGCAGAGGGACCTTCTTCTGCTTGGCATCAGGACCTCCCTTACTGCCCGTGCGCTAGGGAGCTCCTCATCCAGGGACTGCTTTGTCTCCACTACCACAGCTGTTACCTCTACAGCATATTCCAAGCTCTTTAGCACCAAGAAGCACCAAAATAATCTATTTACATCCTTATTTTGTCTAACTATTTGTATATGTCCTTATTTTGTTTAGCTAATGGGTGAGGCAGGTTCAAACTCGTGTCTAGTGCCTTGTACCCACGCCCTGCTCTGGCAGATGGTACTGCCGCAAGCTCTCTGCCCCGAAGAGGAGTATTTGGGCAAGGACCAGGCACACAGACTGAAGCCAGGACTCCACACACAAGCGGGGCAGTCACCGACAAAGGTTCCTCCAGCTGACCTCTCTTTGAGCAGTCGCCCGCTCTCTGCAACCACTCGCCTGCATTCCCGGTGGAGCGCAAGGCACCAAGGAGCAGCCTGCCCCGTAACCGTGCCACCCCAGGGATACCCAGCGGGACAGACTGACTCTTTTCTACCTGCAGCGCAGGAGCTGGTCACATTCTTTCCCATTTACACCGCGTGTGAGTGTGTCCAGTTTGTACGTGCTACGAACCGCCCAGCCTGGCCCCGGTTTGACTCACTTAGTCTGAAGATATGGCCACGCTAAGCAATCCAAACAGCTACTGCACAGGAAAGTTCATGCTTCAAAAAAAAGGATGACAGCCACCCCAATTTGCAGCTAGGATCCCTACCCGAGTTAGCCAGGGCTGCAGCAGTTCAATCTGACGGCATGGTCACAGTAGCACTGGCTGTTGCCTCCAAGCTGGTAACACGAGGGCACAACCGATGCCAAAAATGCACTCCATGCATAACTGCTCTACGTATAGGACTAGTAACGTGCAGTAATTAAGCATCACTTTATATATTTTAGCTTAATAATGACGACAGTAAAAAAAAGACAAAAAATGAGGTTTTTATTATTATAGAAAGCACAGTATTATAATAGTCAAAGAGTGATTATACAGAAATAAACTGCAAAAGAGTTCGGCAGAAAGTCTTACATTGGATTGATGTATTACACCGACTGCACAAGAAGTCAATTCATAGCGAACAGAGCTACTTTAACAACCCACTGCCCCCTCTTTCACACAGTTTAAAACCAAACCCCAAGATATTCCTACAAGCATTCTGATCAGCGTAATTACAAGTTACCTGAGTTTATGTTCTTAACTTTATTCTACGCTGTCAGAAAATCAGGACCTGGATTACACAGCAACTATGAACACAAAATATATACCAAAAGTAGAGGTAACAATACTTGTATGACAGAGCATTTAATTTGTTTTCCCCCTCCTCATCACCAGTCTCATAAGGAAATGAGACAGAAGAAAATTCTTCTAAGAAAAAAGTTACCTCCTCCAACAATCTGGTATGAACACACTGGTTGAAAATTCAAGATTAGCACCCCTAAAATATTAACAGTGGCCGACAGACATTACGCCGGGTAGCATTACGCCTTATTTTCCCTCCTCCCTTATCTGCTGGATTTCAAAACCAGCATCAGAGAACCCAACACATTCTGCTCAGGTTGGCATGATCCAGGAAGACAAACACAAGCTGACAAATAGGAAACAGCACACGGCTCGGGGTATTATCCAAAGGTCGTATTTGTGCTGATGCAGTGAAAATGAGGTTGAGTCACAGTGGTTTCTCCTGTGTGAGGGTATCTGCACGGGGTTCTGGTTACTCCACTAGCACCAGCCATCCACGACGGCTCCCACGACTGCAGAGCTTAGTGTGCACAGGGGACGCTCTGCAGTCCCGGGGGTCCCTGTGGACACCTGGTTTTGGTCTACTTCAGCAGCCAGGGACCGTCCCGCGCTTCTACCCCCCACCCAGCTCGGTTTAAAGCAGAGCTTGAACTACTCTCCCAGGGCAAGAAAGTCTCACAGCACCGATATCAAAGCTCCCCTGCAGCCGCTCCACCCCAACCCAGCTGTCCTAAGGAGGGGTGGTTATTGCCCAGACATGGGGACTGTGGCCGGGACGAAGTGCACTGTCACGCTGGAAACACAGGTTCACGCCTTCCAGCAGCCTCCATAAGCACTTTTCTGTGGCACTAATTGGACAAGCACAGGTTTTCTTTTGGAAATATCCTCCCCTTAACTGAAAGGATCAAACGCAGCACAGAAAACCTTAGCTAAACCAAAATGTCAGGCACCCATTTAATTTTCACCTTTGTTAAATAATGTAATTGTCCCGGAAACAGTTCTTCAGCAATCCTGACAGCCAGCACTAGCACACAAGCTGTCCTCCAAAGAGAAGTGAAGCACAGTGGGTATGCTAGGGCAGCATGCAGCGCCAGTAAATAACCCTGCGCTTGCTTTGTTCCTTCATAAAATAAATGATTAATAGCTCAGTACAGTCAGTCTGCTATTCAAGGCTTGCTGAAAACTTTTGATCAGTTTGATTCATTAACCTTTAAAACTGCCTCTAAAAGAGGCTTAAAATCAGAAGGAGAAGCATCATTTTAAAATGAACACTTAATTTTATCCAGTAATCCTAATTTTTGACAAGATGAGCTAAGCATTGAGACACTCTGCTCCTCTTTAGAGGCACTCAGCATCTCACTGGTGTGAGTCAGGTGCCAAGGAAGAAATAACAAGGGAAAATAAAATTGTTGTAGACAAACAAACCCACGTTCATCTTAAAATTCAAAACCGATCAGGGTTGGGGGGAGAAAATGGCACTTCTTTGTGATTCCTAAGCATTTGGCCGATTCGCAGGTGGCTTCCCAACTGTCTCTTTATTTCTTTTGGTTTTAATGCTAACAAAAAAGGAACACAAACAGGGGACTCAATTCCCCACACAATGCACTGAGGGAGGGCAGGGAGTGTAACTTACGTATCCGAAAAGTCTGACTCAGACAAATTACTTCTAGTTCACTTCCTTACTACACGCCCGCATTGTTCCAACACCTCAGTAGCATAAGGGGTTCATCCACAGCTATCTGGTCGCAGAAACAGCGATGCGGACTAATGCCGTTAAAGGACTGTTCCAATTACTTCCCTGGGGAAAGAAGTGACTTGCGGCTTAACGTCCTGCCCCAACGCAGCAGGAAAACCAACCGTCTCCAAACGCCCAGCTAAAGGCTGCTGCGATGCAGGACCCGCTCCCGGGATGAGCTGCAGTTTGTCTTCCCGGGACGGCAGCTGGTTCCTGGATCAGAAGTACAGATGGTTTGAGGCTCGGGCACAATTCGCTTTGAAAGTGAGGTCGGTGATAGATTCCCGAGAGAAAAAGGGCGTTTGGAACCAAGGACGACTGATGGCCACTGCTGCCAGGTTGATACTAGAAACTTGCTATTGCCTTGTTTTTGCCATCTAGAGAGGACAGAGATACCACGGTAGCGTAAAAAGGACAGGACAGGTCACTCGCCCTTCACATGGCCAGAGTGGCAGAACTTCTAGCAGAAGAAAATGATTTCACCTCTAACGGAATCACAAGCCTTTCTCAGAGAAAGGAATGCCAGCTACAAATTCAAAAGGTAAAAACTTCTTATAGACACATGGCTCACATAACCAGCCTGCACCATCTTTTCCTACAATAATTATACACAGTCAAGGATTTGCAAGTCTCATAGTTCTAGGGAGAAATTCTCAAGCCATGGCTGTCAGAGTCTGCAAGGGTTTCCTGAAATCCCATCAAAGCTTGCAGGAATTCAGCAATATTAGCAGAATATTAACATTCTTATTTGGAACAATATTGAGGCTTCTGACACAAAAACAGAGCGCTGCTTCAGATATCCAGCAGTGATACAAATAAAGACACGATGTTTCTGAAGAAATCAGACCTCACCTGTAGCTTCAGTATTTTTTCTGTACTTGAATCTTTAAGCTTATCTACATCAAACAAAACATTTAACTACAAAGAAACAAAACCAATTCCTAACTTCTATAGCTTTCCTGGGATCTGTCTAATTAAATATTGATCGGTGTTCAAATTCAAGTATCCAGTACAGACCGTAACAGCAGATGACATTAGAAGTTGAAGGTACCACTGACAGTTATTATGGCAAAACAGTGTCTTGGCTTTGGGCACCAAAGAAGAGTACATCCTGGATTTGTATGGGATGAGCGCAAAGAAGCTTTTGCCTCTACATGGTAAGATCTCACAGTGAATGTAGTTAGATTCAGCATTAGATTTGGTTCAAGAGCCAGAAGACTCTATTCCTACTCGACCTGAGACACTCAGGATGCAATTTAACCCCAAACATCACAGCACCAAACAGACTATGGGGAGGGGAACATTTAACTCTCCCTCTTGCTGACACAGAGAGTGGAAAAATAAAGAGCAAAGCAGCACTCAAGAGATGCATAAGAGTAATAAAAAGGCTTAGGAGGACAAGGAAAAATGACTTAAGAAGGAATTGAGAATTTTTTCCTACTCAGGAGCAACCTAAACTTAAATGTACTGTTTCGGTCGTACCATTAAGTACGGCAAACTGCTGGAGCCTGGAGCGTAAAGAGACTGCAAAAGAGGATGAAGAACAGCATCAGTGGGATTATGAAATGACAAGGTCAGGTCAGGATGGAAAAGCGGATGGGTACAGCAAGAACTAACCCTTTTTAAATGAGAGGTATAAAAGGAGCAAATAAAATAGTCCTGATTGGGACAAAAGGGAACGGTTAGGACAGGCTGCTTCATGGCTCTCTTGCGATATCACCACATGAGACCAGTGTGTCAGGAATTATTTTAATGTACATCATTAAGTGAATGGTATAGTGTTATACAGCAGTGTAAGTGCTTTGTACTATTAACAGTTTGGTTTTACTAATTTTAAAGCAGTTTTTGTTCTTTCTCAGCTATCTAGTCAATCTTCTGTTAAAGTCCAGTGTGTGCTGCACTATTCCTGGGGCTCAGCGGTCTATTTTTAAGAGGAAGATTCACTCGTGTATTCATCCGTGGCCTCAACCTGGCTCAGCAACAAGCCTGCACAAACTACAGGTACATTCAAGTCTGATTACAGCTAACACACGCCACTGCTGTGGAGGGCAGATTCTGGACCTAAGAGAAACCCATGTGCTTATCTTCCACCAAAATGAAAGTGCTTGTTCAAAGTGTTGCTTGCTTCTAGGTATGAGGTACCCAGCGTGGTATCTGAGGGCGTGCAATGTGCCTCAGCCTGCTTCCAAAGGAGTCTAAGTTGCGTAACTGTTTTTGGTATTTAGTTCAAGCAGCTTTTAAAAACTTTACAAATAAGTTTAAAATAATTACAGGGTATTAATTAGTGCAACTCCGCAGAGGGACAGATTCAGCCCAAGTGCATGAAAGAAACCGAGCAAAAATAGACCTTCCGAGCCTGATTTACCAGGCTTGTACCAGACAATCTGAACGGTTTTATTCTCAAACATCTTATTGTCTTCCTGAGGGAAAACTGCAGAGAAACACTCCTAAGGAGCACACGACTGTCCTTGTACTAGTTGAAGCAAGATTTCCAGTTCTCCATAGAAATCAAGAAATTATGTCCCTGCTTTCAGAGCTGAAAGCCCCACTCCCATCACACTACGGTGAGCACAGCAGCACAGAAAAACGCTTCTGTCTCACGAGCATTCAGACAATCCCTAGAACATTTTTTCATGATTAGACATATTCTCCACTTACTGTCAGGCTGTCATTTTATAAGTATATTTGGTTCTTTAAAAAATAAAACCACATACTTGTAGGGAAAATAAGGTCTCTTTTAAAAAAGACTTATTTTAACTCAAGATTCCCAAGGCGTTTTACTCTCACTGAGGACCGCAACAAGTTTCTGTGGGGTATTTACTTGCTCTAAACAGAGCCAAGAGAAGACCAATCAGAACATTTTGGCCAGGTCACAAAAAGTAACTGTGCCTGATAGATGTTAATTTTAAAAAAACACCAGTCAAGAGCAGCAGAATAACCTTCTCCCTTAGCTGCTGGAAGGTACCATCCCATTCAGAGGTGTTTTACAATGAACCACCTACTTGCTGTCTGTTCTTTTGTTGTAAATGAGAAAGTCAGAAATGTCATGCCATACATTACTGTCATCATACAGGTAGGTCATGGAGGACTGCAGGGAAGGCTGCAGAGTTTGCCGGTGGTATTCAAAGAGCCAGAGAACCGTTCCCCATATCAGAGCAGCGACAAGCGGAAAGGGATCCTGCTTTGGCTGTGGGACATAGCCCTTTTCCACTGCCAGCCGAGACAAGCCAAACAGGATACGAGACAGCAGGTACATAATGATCTGCGTGAAGAGAAAACCCAGAGAACATTCGGTAAATAACCTGACCAGATATACTAGCCAGGTTAAGTGATTTAGAAGCGATAAGCCACGCAAGAGGGACGGAAACAATTTACCCAACTTAAGAGCAAACAGGCTGCAGGTTCACATATGGAGTAGTCTTTATAACTGGACATGTTTGCATCTTCCCTATGTCCTCAAAGTCCTACTTCTCTGCTGGTGCTCCAATTTAGTAATCAACAAGGTACACTTGATGCAACACACCTTTGCAGTTGCACAACTTTTGTCTTTGCTCAGTTAATGGTACCTCAGATGTTGCTGCCATTAGAATAGCCACGGAGCAGCCCTGCCAAGCAGGTACACACTCTATAGTCTGGCCACATCCTCAAACCAGACTGAAGGTATGCTCTTGCAGGGGATTGCCCAAGTAGAACACTTTTGATTAATCTGCATCTGTGTGTTTTACCGCCTGATTAATCTGTGCCTGTGTGTTAAACAACCAGCTTTAAATCAAATGTCAGTTTAACCAGTTTAGTTAAGTGTAGCTCAGTAACCGACTGTGCTCTACACTCACAACATTCAAGCTGAAGGGCTCAGCCCAGGGGCGTGCGCAATCAGCTACCGCAGCTCGGATGACAGGTGGGGTAACCCAGCGGCGCCGGATCGCCCGCCCGCCTGCCCTCCTGGGTGCGCAAGTGCAGCTCTGGGCGTAAACCTGGGCTTTTAGCCCTCAAACCGCACACACCATTCACAGAGGCACACAACCACCTCTAGGATTTGAGCGCAGAGCAGCCAAAACCAGAACTTATGCAGAGAGAAATATGATAAAAAAGAGTAATGCTACAAGGTAAGAGCCACCAGAAACATGCCAGGCTATACCAACCGCTTCCCTGCACACGATCACCCATCCATTGGGGTTTTGTCAAGGAAACTTTCAACAAACGCATTTACCTGGCTGTTGATGGGATTGTTCTCACCGAACACTAGCCAACCTCCAATGCAGGCTGCAAAGAAAGAATGAAATGGAATTTTTTTCCCCTGTAGTCGGGACTGCAACGCCATCAGCCCCTTGTAGGTGAACACAAAATACGCCAAGTTCCGGGAATGAGTGTACGTAGCCTGAGCAATCGATTTCAATTTCTCTCTTAAACTGAAGAAAAGAAACAGACAATTAGGAGAGCAAAAAGGCAGCACCACTGCAGTCACTCTGCCCAGACGCTACGCCCCTCTGGCCTGCCTGTCTAGACTGATAGCTCGGGCACACCGCAGAACATCCTCTGCTTTGTGAGGGAGGAGAAATCCCTTCACCTCTGGCTCACTCATCAGAATACAGCTCTTTTTAGACTGCGGATTCTGCTTCTGTCTAATTCTATGAATAATCAGTCTTTTTTTTTTTATTTTTTGCCTAAGTGCAAACCTCTGGCATAAGCGGGGAAAGCCACAACGTGCACTGCTATAGTTTGGCTTCCCTTATTTGAACGGAGAGCAGAGCGCTGCTGTTTGCACCTGCTCATTTCTCCTCTGTCCACGGGTTCTCATCAGCCATTCTATGAGCGGTTGACCCCCAGGACTACGTATATGTGTACGTGCATGCGAGTCGTCCTGCTGAGCTATCAGAACAACAGGCTGTGAACATGGTTCACGTATCTTTCTGCTTTTTAAGCCCTCTGGAAACATGAAAAATTGAATGCTTCAATAAAAGCATTCTATAGTAACACAGAAATACAGAACTAGGGTTCGTACCTTCCGCTCTTGAATAGGAAAGTCATCACCAGGGCATGCGGGGCACGAATTTTCGCTCCATAACTGCAAAAGCGAGCAGATATTTCAGAGTTTTTGTATTATACTATGAAATGATTATATTTCTGTTCTACCGACAGCCAAAAGATGCTCCTTAAGGAACTCCATCTTACGTTTAAGTCAGGCCAGCAGCAGCAGCACACCAGCCCAGGAGACTGGGATTACGAGCACGTACACCCCAGCAAGCCAGGCCCAACGGGGACCCCAACGCCGGTTAAAGCCCCGCCTATCGGTGCGGGAGATGGAAACGCCTCTCCCGAACTCCACCACCAGAGCCCCGGCCTCCTAGCAGGCAAGGAGGGTACACGGCGGCTTGCCCGTGGCCCTCAGAGCGACCAGGCCCCGAGGGAACCGAGACACCCCCCCACCCCCGGGCCCGGCGCCCCCTCCCGCCCCTCAGCCGCCCCCGCCGCACTCACACGGCACCATTACGGAAGCCCTTGAGGACGGCGAGCGC
This sequence comes from Phoenicopterus ruber ruber, assembly GCA_009819775.1. Lineage (NCBI taxonomy): Eukaryota > Metazoa > Chordata > Aves > Phoenicopteriformes > Phoenicopteridae > Phoenicopterus > Phoenicopterus ruber. The sequence goes on along the minus strand of CM020230.1, from coordinate 3,764,915 downwards.
GGCGTGGTAGCGGCGCTGCTGCAGGAGGGCGTTGGCGGCGCGGAGCAGGGCGCGGAGCAGGGCGCGGAGCCGGTCCTCGCTGCCGGCCATAGTGCACCTCCCGCCGCGACCGGCCTCGGCTGCCGGCAGAGCGCACGCTTCCGGGGGCGGGGCCCCGTCCGCCGTGCACATAGGCTCTTCCAGTTGTCCATCAGCGCTCTTGGCCAATAGGCGACATGCTCTTAACCGCTCATTGGTGGGGAGTGTCTGTCCTGCAGCCAATGGAGGGTGCGCGGAGCGTCCCGCCCATCCCCTCCCGTTGAGGGAGAGCAGCGGGGGCAGCGCTCGCCGCTGTCGGCCCTGCGGGGCGGCCCGGCCCGGTGCGGGTCATGGGGCCGGGGCCGGGGGCGCGGCCCTCCCGCGGCAGACGCGCGGGCCGGGGGCTCCGCTGGCCCTTGCAGGCGCCGCGCCGGGAGCCCGAGCAGGGCAGGTGCGGCCACCGGGCGGTTCCCGCCCCTCTCGGCGGGGCCCGGCCTTCGCGGACCCCCGAGGCGCTGCTGGAGGCGCCGCTCCGCCGCGGCCCATGTTAAACGCGAGACCCCCGCCAGACCCTGCCGCACACGCCGGGGTGTCGCTGCCCAGAGCAGCGGGCCGGCCCCCGGGCCGCCCCCTCCCGCCCTCCCCGGGCCCCGTCGCGGGCGGAGGGCGCCCCCTGGCGGCGGGCGGCGGCTCTGCTCCCGGTGCCCGCTCCGGCTGGCGGGTCGCGGCCGCCCCGGCTCCAAGATGGCGCAGGCGATCTTCGAGGCGCTGGAAGGTAACGGGGCCGCCGCGCCGGGCCCAGCCGGGCCGCGCCGGGCCGACAGCGGGGATGCGCCTCTCCTCGCTCCCCCCGCCCAGCGCCGCCGCACCGCGCTGCCGCCGCCGCGCGGGACGAGGGGCTGCGGCGGAGCCGCCCCTCGAGGCCTGGCCCGGCGCGGCGCGGGGGGCTCCCGGCAGCGCGGGGCCGTGCCCCGCTCCCTCTCCACTTCCCCCCCGACCTCCCCCCCGGCGGCGGCGGCGCGCACCGGCGCGGCCCCGGGGCAGGCGGGCGGCGCGAGCGGCCCCGCGCGGCGGCGGCGGGGGCGGGGCAGGACGGGACCGCAGCGGGCATCCCCCGCCGGCAGCCCGGGGCTCTCCACGCCGTCCCCGCTTCGCTGGGGCACCCCTGTCACCTCCCGTCCCCGGGCCCTGTGCCACCCCCTCCCTGTGCGTCGGGGCATCCCCGCACCGCCCATCCCAGTGCCTTGTGCCCCGGGCAGCGCCCGTTAGCCCCGTGCCCTGTGCCCCGGGGCACCCCATCGCCTCCCAGCCCCTCTGCCCCGGGGCACCCCATCACCCCCGTCTCTGTGCCCAGTAAACGGGATCACCCGTCCCCAGGGCACCCCCATGGCTCCTGTGCCCCTCGCCCTCCCATCGCTCCCCATCGCCGTGCCTGGTGCGCAGGGACACCGCTGTGCAGCTGGGCACCCCCGTCCTCCCCACACCCCGGGGCTCCCGCTGCCGGCCCCGCCGACGGGCCACGCTCCCCGCCTGCCGCGGGGATGGTCCCCGGGGGGGTGCTGGCCCCTGCATGGCTGTGCTAGTGTGGGGGGTCCGTGCTCTCCAGCACAGCCAGGCCAGCGCCTGGCCCCTCTCTGTTGTGTGGGCGAACGGGTCGCGCTCACGTTCGTCTCAATTTAGCGTAGGACACTGTGTCACAGGCAGGTGCCATCCGAGGGGTCTCTTGGCCGTGCTGAGCTGTGGCAGTCTGACACTGAGCTCAGGGTCAGCATGTTTGGAGAGAAGCTGTTTCACAAGGAATTCATTTCTTAAATTGGATTACACGTGTATTTTCCTTTACGTGGGGGGATGCTGCTGACTGGAAGGCCTTGCGTCGGGATCATCGCCCTATGCTTTGCAAACAGCACCTGCGATCGCAGCAGCAGAAAGAGGAGCAAAGAAGAAATATTTCTCTCTATTTTGTCAGGTTACTTGGTGCATTTGACAGCACTCTGTGTATAATCAGGTTTCCTATTTCCTCTGTGCAATCAGCTCCTCATTGTGTGGGTTTCCTCGCAGAATTCAGGAGAGCAAAACGTTTTAGCAAATTAAGAAAAAAGCATGTTTGTTTTTTTTTTTAAGCCCACAACAATTGGCAGCTTTTAGTAGCTGAGCTTGTTTGTTTTGTCTTGTTGATTCGATTACAAGTCGATGGTGACTTGGCATTCGCGTGCGATGCTGAGAGCAGCGTGTCCTCAGCGGGCGCTGTGGGGCAGGGGTGCGTTTTCGCCTGTCGCTAAAGCACCTGGTGCTCGCGTTGGCAGAAAAAAGACTCCATGCGTGAAATTCAGGGCATGAGGGAGAAGTAGCACCTGGGGGAAATGGACAGTCTTGTTTCATCTCTAACTGAGAGAAATTTGAAAGGGGGGGAAAAAAAGCACAAATCAGTAGTCTTGTACTTTCATCCTGGTCTTCCCAAATCGCCTTGTTTTTGTCAGGCTCTGGGGAAAGCCTGCTGCTGCCAGGAGAGAAGAGATGGCTTTTTTTTTCTGTTTCATGACTGTGAAGAACACCCTGCAGACTGGTGCTGGCTGTAATCAGTGCAGGATCGATCCAAAGCTTTCTCCTGGAGTCCGTGGATGGCCGTAAACAGTATCTGTGTAACCAAGTAACTCTGCCCGCTCATCTTCATGGGTTACTAAACCTTGAACTTGGTGATTTCCCTCTGTTAAGTGTGGTGTTGTGCATTTACCTTGTGAAAGTGCAGGGACTCTGTGGGCATTTGCGTGAATTGCCAAATGAATGAAGAGCAACATATTTCTGTTGTCCTGGGCCACTTTTCTCCGGCAGAAGGCTGAATGCAACACCGACAATGCGGCTGCATCGTTGTCGCCTGGCATCAGGTCTTGGCCTCTCCTCAAAGCTTCTTCCTGCTAGCGGGATCGAGGTGATCATCTGGCTTTTTCACTTGGAAGATCTGGCTACGTGACAGAAGGAAACCCAGTTGTCTGGTGCTGGGCACATCAAGCACAGCAAGCTGTTCTTAATTATCCCCTTAATACACTAAACCTGAATTTTTGATCCCTCTTTTTCTTTTGTGTCCTGCTAGCTTACTTCTCCTGAAGAATGGCTGCTCCATTTCACTCTCTGGTTCAGATGTGCCAACAAGAGCCTGCAGCGCTGCCTTTGCAGTTGAGCAGGAGCTTATTGGTAGAAGAGGAGGTATATTTTAAAGCAGGGCTTTGGTCAGTATGAGAAGATCCACCCAGGGGTGCTCCAGTGGCGTTCTGCCGCCTGGTTGTGGCTCTCTGCGCGAGCGAAGGCTGGCAGAACTGGACCTGCAGCTTTGCTGTGCCTCTGTGTGATTTATGTGAAAGGGTTCCTGTCGGCACGGTGGTAATTTTATGGTAGCATGTGAAGTAGTGTGATCTGCTGCTTTTCAGTAGCTGCTTGTGCCCTCTGCTCCCCAGCAGCTGGAGAACGGTGCTCTCCCCTCTCCTGAGGGCACGTGCAGCATTTGTGACCTCTTCTTGCTGAAAGGTGATTGATGAAGAAGGTGTTCACGGAGCCTTAGTGTTACTCGCTTCACACGGAGATGCAGGAGAAATGAGTGCTTAGTGCGTCTTTAAAATGCCATGGATTATACGGGTGCTTCCCATCGTGAAGATAACGTCCCAGTTGTCCAGGAGAAATTTTAAAATGACAAGAAGAACTTGCCGTGGGAACATGAGGCAGTTGCTTCTGCTGCGCTGTTCCTTTATGCCGTGGTCTGTTACGGCGTTTCAGTGTCCTTCCTGGTGCTGTTTGCTGAGCAAGCTCTCATCAGGAACCATCCTCACCTCACTGCTTGGAAATGATCAGACCAATAGATTTTCTTTTTACTGTGGCACGTAATTCTGAGTTCAGAGCTTTACAGTTTCGTTTTGCAAAGATCTTGAAGAAAAGTGAAAAGCAACCTGGGAACCCCCCACCTTTTTTTTCTCCCCTAATCCACGAGGTATAACATACAACCCTTTGTTTTATTCTTGGGTTCCTTGTCAGAAAAGGAATGGTAGGGAGGAGTGGTGCATAAAAATCACCCCTTTTTGGTATTTTTTTTTCCATAATCAGATTGCTTTATGTGTCTTTACATCTGATTTCTAAATAGAGTGTGTTGGGCTTGATCTGCCGATCATATGCTGCTGGCCAGGTTGTCTCCCTAGATGAGCAGTCCCCATCTCCTGTATTTATCTGGAATATTTTAGAACACTTGAGCTGTAGCAAAAAATAGTTGTGCCAAAGCAAGTGAGCTGATTCTGACAAATCTGGCTGAGTGTGTGTGCTCTCCTGGAGTCCTGAGGGAAATGGAAATGAGAGAGAGCGACCAGCAGCTCTTGCTTGAGACGAGCCCGTGGAGGAGCACAGTCCTGGGAGTGGGGGGAGCCATGGTCCCGCTCTCCCGCATGTCCCGATACTGGGGTGGCAACTGGTGGCTGCGCTCGTCCCCTCCAAGCATCTCCCAGGAACCTACACTTAATATTTCCTTCTTCAAGCTGTATTTAAATCCTCCTGTAGCTCATAGCCCTGTGTCTGATCAGATCTGGGAACGCTGGTCTTGAAAACAGGGAGGCATTTCTAACACTGCTGCTGAGACAGAGCTGCTGCACACCAAGCGTTCTGTCTTCAGCAAGCTCAGCTTGTCTGTGCTGTATCACACTGTGTCCCCAGAGACGTCCACCCAGGCTGCTGCCCCGCCTGGCCCGTGACACCCCAAATATCTACTTCTTAGCTCTTTTCACACCCACCGTTTGTAAGCATCCTTCCTCTCTGCAGCAAATGCCTGAAACCAAGCCCTCTTTTGGCTTTCCTTGCCCTTCTTCCCTTTTCTTCTTATATCAAAGGAGTGTACGGAGACAGGTGGAAGTGTTGCTTTAGTTGACAGTTAATGCTGTGGAGTAGAGGGGGATGACAAGGTGAGAGTGGCTCTGAGTGCTGAGACAGCAGCAGCCGGCCAGCGGCTTCCCTCTACGACTCGTGAGCGAGCTCCCAGCGCCTGAGCGCTCCATGTTTGTGCCACGCTCGATTTACCATCCGTACTTGTGTCTCCTTTCAGGAATGGATAATCAGACGGTGCTGGCTGTGCAGTCCTTACTGGATGGTCAAGGAGGTGTAGCGGATCCATCTGCTCAAAATGTCAACTCCTCCACTGCCATCCAGTCTATGGGTGAGTCCTGGGAGCACCAGGAGAGAGGGAAGAGGGGTAGGGGCTGCAGCTTCTTCCCACAGCATGCACTCATGACTGTCAGAACAGCCGGCAGAGCGGCTGTACTTGTAGGGTGCTGCTCCGGGTGTTGTGAGCCCTCAGCAGGACTCGGCAGAGCAGGAAGGAGGAGACAAGTGCCCGAGCGAGCACTTTGGAGATGCTTTTGGAGGTGGTCATGACAATAGACTTGACCATGCATTTCCAATAAAGGCATGAAAGGAGGGAGCAGCCGCTCTCCCTGCCACTCACGCTTATTACTGTTCACATTTTCCATGTAATGAGCCATTCCTTATCCTCTGGGGATGTACAACTATTCCAGTCATTGAGTATGCCCCATCTCTGGAAACATTCAAGGTCAGGCTGGACTGGGCTCTGGGCAACCTGATCTAGTTGAGGATGTCCCTGCTCATGGCAGGGGAGTTGGACTAATGACCTTTAAAGGTCCCTTCCCACCCAAACTGTTCTGTGATTCTCTCTGATCTGTGTGAATGAATACGGGAACTGGTTGTTCATGTGCACATGAAAACTCATAGTGCTTGGCCAGGACTCGCTGGGTGGATACGGAGTTATCCCCTGGAGGAGTTATAGTCTGTGTCCCCAAAAATGTTCTGCTTCAGGCTGTGGATCAGACAGGAGGTACAGCCTTGTGAGTCCGACTGGATCAAGTGCAAAATGGTGTGTGCTGGTGTGGTTTGCTAATGCTGCAAGTCTCACCTAGGACATGGTAACTGAGTTGTCTTCTTTCTGCTTCTAACGTCAAGCAGAGGTGCCAAAGACCAGCAGTCTTGGGGGGGTGGGTTTTGGACACAAGCTGCTGTTGACTCTGTGCCCCGATCCAAGTTACTTCTCTTCCTTAGTGCAACCTGAGTAATAAAATCTGTCTCAGCCAGCGTAGCACAGGTGCTTTGGAAGAAGCTGTTTTGACTAAAAGCGGAAGGTGCTACAAGGTTGGGTGGGTTGGTTGTGTCTTTGGGATGAGAAGACAGACAACGAGATTCACTTTGTCACAGGGAGACAGCGGGTTTCGTATGTGGGCGCAGGGCTGAGATGGGCTCAGTTGCATCAGTTGGCTTTACGGAGAGCTTGGGATGGGCAGGAGGGACAGATTGACCCTTGCAGCTGATCTTTCCTGATGATGATGTCCTTGAGGTGCTAAGATCCAGAAGGTGTCTATTTTCCTGTGGCTGTGGTTGCACTGGGGAATGCAGAAGGAAGCCTGCAGCAGTGATCTGGTCCTCTTAATTGCAGATGATGAAGATGTGTTCCTCTGTGGGAAGTGTAAGAAGCAGTTCAACTCATTGCCTGCCTTCATGACCCACAAGAGAGAGCAGTGCCAGGGAAACACCCCTTCCCTCTCCACGGTCTCGCTGGCCAACAACAGTGTGTACACCCCCTCCATCACATCGGTGCAGCAGGCTCCGAGCGCCAGCCGGCAGGTACCGTGCTGTGGGCAGAGGCTCTGCTGCTCTGCTGCCGTGGTTTTGGGAGGGGGGGAACCTCTGGGTGATGCTTTTAGATCCACTGACGCCTCATAACTGACCTCTCTTCTGGGAAGCTCAGTTGTGGACCTGTTGGCTTTTGATCTCATGGTTAAATCTGCCTAGTCCTCTGCAGTGAGGTGTCCTCCAGCACGAGTGTCTGATAGCCCTTTTTTTCTGAACGGGAGGGGTTTCGTATCTTATCTGTGTTGCAGCCAGACTTTGGCTCTTGGACAGCCCCAGTGTCATGGCCTGGCAGGCTGGCCACGTGCCCGGGTGCACGCTGTGCGGTGATCAGGGTGGAATGGCTCTTGCTGTCCCCCAGGCTGTGATCTGGCTCGTGGGCAGAAGAGGAGGGCAATGTCTGGCAGCCTCATCCCTGCATCCCTCCTCTTGGTCTCCTGCAGATAAGCACACGTAACGTGGTGTGACGAGCGTTAAGGGAATATCCTCTCTGGAGTAACTCTCCTTCCCAACAGACTTCTCAGGAGCGAGTCCCTTGTGCATGACATGTACTGTGCCTGCAATCGTGGTGGTTTCCGAAGTGCTTTCAAACCAACTGTTTTTTTTCAAGTTAATGTAGTGCCAGTGGATGGTGCTGCCCAGGGCTGCAAACACGGGTTGTTTCCACCCGGAAAATGGGACAGCTTCCCTCCCCTCCTATAATCCGACTCCAGTCTGAAGAGATGAGCCTGACGTTCACCATCTGCAGCTGGAGCAGCATCCTTCAGTTCTCCACCTTCCCTAGCTGGGGGAAGCACCCAGGAAAGGCCTGAACTTGTCTGCGACCAGTTTGTCCTGCAGACCTTGTTTAATAACCCCTGATTTGAATCGTAGGCAGTGGCCACTTTCCCAAGCCACTGTGATCTTTTTTACCTCCTTTTCTGAAGAACGTTTCTGGAGCTGCCTTATTGTTACGGCTAGAAACTACCATGGACTCAGCAGGAAGCTGTAGATAATTACTGTGGCTCACCAGAGGCTGTGAAAGCAGAGACTCCGAGGTTCAGTGAAAAGCAGTGTCATCATTCTTTGTTTATTGTTTTGTCCTGTTGCTGGTCAACAGTGCATCCTTTTTTTCTTTCAGCAAATTTCTACGTACATCACCGTTCCCCCATCACCTTTGATTCAGACCCTGGTGCAGGGGAACATCTTGGTTAGCGATGAGGTGCTGATGTCGGCCATGTCTGCTTTTACATCGTTGGACCAGCCCATGCCGACGGTGCAGCCCCCGGCGCAGGTAAGGGGCACGTGTGGGCCTGGGGAGTCCCGCTGCGTGGGGCCATGCTTGCGCAGCAGGAGAGTCCTGTTGGTTGATCAGATGCTGGAGATCTGCTTCGATGCTGAATCCTGGGCACCTTCCCAATGTGACAGCCAGGCTCGGGAAGGAGTGATGGATAAATGAGAGGATAGCTCCAGGGCCCGCTCTCTCCTGGTGTCCTTGTTGCTGGATGCCCAAATCTTTCTAACATGGTCTCTCCAGCTTTTTGTTGCGCCCCCATATAATGGTTGGCTTCCAGAGCCCGTGTCAGTTTGCCCCATGGATCCCTCTCCTCCTGGGATGGTTGTTTTGGGCTCTCCCTGTGGCTGGCCAGGCTTTAAACACTCTCCATGCTTTAAAAATGTTGTTTGTAACCAGAAGGACTAAAAGCTTTAAAAGCAAAGCAAAAAAAGCAGCGGGGTTTGAGCACTTGGATTTTGGAGGAGATGCTGTCTACCGGCAGGTCATGCCAACCTCTGCAAGCCAGCACAGTCTGGTCCAACCTGGCAGTTGGACAGTGCTGCGTTGTGTCAAGGCATCGTCACTGTTCCTGCAGGTGCCGTTTTGCATTGGGATTGGGAACGTGTGTGAGGGAGCAGCCCCTCCAACTCATCGCTGCTGCATTTTCAACATCTTGTCTGTCTGTCTCTCCCTGTTCTGCTTTTAGAGCAGCTTGAGTATGCACGCTGGGGCTGGCTACCTCTCCCAGCCCCCCCCGCCTCCGCCTCCCCCACCGCCACCCCCTCCTCAGCCTCCGCCGCCTCCCCCCCCGAGCCTGGGGGCTCCGGGGCAGCCCAGCGCCGGTGGCAGCGGGGTGGTCGAAGTGTACAGTGCGCCTGCTCCTATGGCAGCAAACAGCACGGTGGAGATCCAGACGCTGGGGATGCAGCCCTATCCGCCCATGGAGGTAAGGCCAGGGGCTGTCCGCAGGGGCTCTGTCCTCCTGGGCCTCTTCCAACAAGCAAGGCTGCTCAGGAGTCGCCCGGACTAGAAATGCGTAATTAAGAGTCTGGGAAGATGTGTTAGGTTATTTGACAATGATTATTTCCTCTGGGAGAAGGTACTGAACAGAATGATGTCGGCAAGATGATGGGGATTCTGAGAACGTGAGAAACAGTTAAGAGGGACAGAGGACGTGGCTGGCACAGGCTTAAGTGACCTGAATGTCTGCTGTGGTCGAGGGATACCTGCAGGTGTTGGGAGTAAGAGGGAGCTGAGGTGAGGGGCTCACCTCTCAGAGAAGTGCAGAGCACTGCACTGCGCTCTGCAGGCTTAAGTGGAGAGAAAAATTCAGCCTAAATATCAATGAGCTTGACAAGGCTCCTTTCCTAACGAGAGGCACAGGCAGGGGTGGATTTACCAGTGGGTCAGCTGTTTGCAGCCTCCACGTTAGTATTGCCATTCACAACAGAAACTACTGGGTGTGGCAGAGGTTTGTCAGCCTTATCTTTGCAGCTGGCGTCTGATCTGGAAGTGCCAGTGGTCAGAAACGGATGAGGATGTTGGATATGTAGTGCTCTGTGTTAATTTATCAGGGTGGGCAACAGAAACGCCCTCAAACCACATCATCCCAGACTGATGCCTCTGTCTTTTTCTTGAAGTGTCTTTTTCTAATATTGGTGCTGACATAAACAGCTGTGCTTTGCCACCTGGAGTTTTCTTGTACTTCCCTTCCCTTCTGCAGTCCTGCCGGGGCAGGCAGCAGGGCCTGGAGATCCCTGCCTTCAGGGCTGGTGTGAACCCCCAGGGTCAGCAGTGATCGTTCTGGTAGCCTGCTCCGGAGGGATAGGAAACTCTCCTATGCATAAGACATAGATAGGGGACTAGACTGCTCCTTCGAAGTGTTTCTTTGCTGTCCCGTTCCTGCTGTAATAACTCTGGATGCTTTGTGATATTCAGCAAGAGAGTTTCACACTGTGCAGTGCGTTAGTTTTAGTTAGAGCCACATCGTTGGACTGGTGAACCAGAAATTCAATCCAGTTTGGCAGGACTCAGCCCAACTAATAGCCTGGTGTTGCTGGAGGTGGAGGTTAGGGCACAGTATGACTCTGTGTAGCAAACCTGTTCCCACCGATAAATTGCACTCTTGCAGGTACCGAGCCAGTGTGTGGAAAGTCCTGTATACCCTTCTCCTCCTGTGTACAGCCCTGGGAAGCAGGGGTTCAAGTCCAAGAGCACCAGCACTCCCGCACCTTTGACCAGTGCAGGAGGCGGTGGTGTGGTTGGTTTTGATTCCACCTCCGCTGCCAAAAGTCGGCGCTGCAAAAACGAGAGCGGGCTGCAGGAAGGTAGGTGTCTTTATAGCATTTGCCCTGCACTAACCCATAGGCCAGCGCACTTATCCCATAGCACAGTGTTGAGCCACGGGTTCTCCAGGCCCGGTGGGGTGGCCCTGGCTGTGCATGCAGCTCCGGAGCAGGAACACGATGCCCTGCACAAAGCTATCAAGGGCAGGTGAAAGTGTGGATGTGCTTCTTGTCTGTCACCTCTGAGCGCGCGTGAAGGACTGTCACTGTGCCGCTGCATGGGCAAGCTTGTGCTAAATCTCTGCAGCTACACGCTTATTGGATCACACCTGAAATGGGGAGATCCTGCAAAGTAAGGTGTTAGAGCTCGGTCCATTTTAACCCAAGGAAGACTGCCCAGACGCAAGGCCAGTGGGCTAGATGTGGCCTGGCCCTGAAGACTCTTTTCCCAAGGGTTCAGCAGACCCGTCCCTGCTGTGTGTTTCCATGCCTATGAAGAAAACACACCTGTCCCAGGTGAGGCAGGACAGGGGCATGCCGTGTTACAGGACAGAGGACTGTCACATCCTCCGCTGGCTGAGCCTGCCCGTTGCTGGTGTCACGCACGCACACCTGGCTGAGTGAGAAGGCGTGAGGTGGAGGAGAGCCACATGGCCTTCCTCCCCAGGAGGGCTGGGCCTCGAGTTACAGCCAAGCAGATGCTAGGCTTTAATGGTATTTGCAGAGGTGTGAATGATCATGCAGGCTGCAGCTCTCAGTCCAGATTTTCCTTGAGCAGCCCACAGTTCTGCTGTTTTCCATTCGTTTGTACCCCATCATAGTAGATAGAAGATGTGACTGACTGATCTTCTGGATGGGAGAAATATGCATGTGCTCTGGCTGATGGCTGACCTTGGTGAGTTCATAGGAGACAGGCAGAACTGGGGCCCTTCCTCTCACTAATCCTGTGTCTTTTCCCAATGCCCAACATGCCTTTAAAGTAGGTGCTTTGTAGCACAGCTGGAAGGGTCCCTGGAGCGGTTAATGCCTGAAGGGGATGCCCTGCCCCCTCCGCTGCTACTCTCCTCTGTACTTCTAGAGTTAGCTTAGGCTACGTTAAAAATATGCTTGTGCCCATAACCTCTCCCTGACCTGGCCGGGCAGATCTTGTCCTTTCATAAGCCCTTTCTTCTTGGTCCTGAATAGATGCGTCTTGGGGTGAGGGCCTTGTGGCGCACGGGGCTGTGCCACCTGATCTCATTCCTGTGTGCGCTCTTGCTCTTTCAGGCAAACCCAAGTCCCCCAAGCTGAAATGCAATTACTGTGACAAGGCCTTTACCAAGAACTTCGATCTGCAGCAGCACATCAGAAGGTAATGTTGCCGCTAGCCCGGACACAGCAGAGTGGCTGGGGTAGGGGTGGGCACAGTCCCACTGAGGGGGTCTGCGCAGTCCGGTAGACCTTGCGTTTGTTGTGTCCCAGAACCTGTGCTGCGCTGGGAGGTGATACTTCATCCCCCTCACTCCAGGACTCCTTCTCTCCAGTGGCTGGGGTGAAGGCTGCGTCATGGGTGTAATCTTCTTGCTGATTATGTGCTGGGACTGGAGACTTGTTTTCCTTGCTGATGAGACCTTGAAAGCCAAACCACCTGACCGCTGGAGCAGCGTTGTCTCCACTGCTTGCCTCTGCCCTTTCCTCTACTCTCCCTTCCTAGCAAGCTGTGGCCTTCATGTTTGCTGGTGTTAGCAAACTGTAAGCCAAGCTCAGTGTCTATATAGGGAGCCCTTATAAGAGAGCACTTCTCTGGCAGGAGGCAGATGAAATCTTCAGAGTTTCCTCCAGCAGAGTCTGCCAGACTCAGGACAGATGAGAACGACCAAGTGGTTTCTCTCCCCTTCCCAGCCTGGGCTCTTCGCATGATGTACTCCATGTGTCAGAGTCTGCTTTTTCTCTTGCAGCAGGAGGGCAGGGTAGAAAGACCTTTCTGCTGTGGACAGAGGAGAGCAAATTGAGGGAGATCAGGGGGCTGGAAGCTAGAAGCCATATGTGCGCAGGAGAGGGAGGGGTGACAGGGAAGAAAAGGGTTGTACCCCTGAGCAAGTGATAGGGTCCCCAAGGTCTGTGCGGAGACTCTGACAGCGAATGCCCTGACGTTGCTGCAGAGCTCTTTTCCTCTCCCACTTCTTCCTTTGATCCCTTGTCATCCCCAGACCGCAAGTGTTTTGTCTGTGCACCAGGCTTGTTTCCCCAGGCCTCTCACAATCCACTTACTCTGGTTAATCAGGTCTCAAAGCCCTTGTTTGGCTGGTCCAGGTGTTGATCTGCCAAGCAGAGTGCTTAGTGCAGTCCTGCAGCAGCCACTCCACCACGGCCCGTGCCTGGGGGCTGCCTCCTCTCCCTGCTGGCTGCTGATACGGTGCCTTCTGCCTTCAGTCACACAGGCGAGAAGCCCTTCCAGTGCATCGTGTGTGGCCGAGCCTTTGCCCAGAAGTCCAATGTGAAGAAGCACATGCAAACCCATAAAGTGTGGCCTCCGGGGCTGGGGTGCACCATCTCCCGCAACTCCATCACAGTGCAGGTCATGGCCTTGAATCCCAACCAGCCAGAGGACGAGGAGAACACAGGTTTGCTGCCTGGGGATGGCACGTGCTAGTGAGGAGTCTGCACATCCCTGCACGCCCACGCAGGGAAGGAGGGGAGACAGGAGCTGTGTGTGCTGTTTGCATTCTTCCTGTGGGGTTTAGCAGCACACGCTAGAGAAGCGAGGCGCGTTTGCCTGACTCCAGCTGGCAGGTGCATCCTTTCGTACCCCCAGCCATGGTGGATTCAGGTGCTGGTGGAGACAGTGGCTCCAAACTCTGGGCCAGTATGTGCGTGCGGACGGGGCAAGGTGTCTTCCCCCTTCTCACTCTCTGGCAGGTGCCGCTTTGGCAGCGCGTGAGCCGCACTTGGCAGCTCTGCTCTAGTGGCGGGGCAAGCTGGTGCTTTAGCATAGCCCAGTGCTCCGGCTTGTTTGCAATGTGCAAGTCATGCCTGGGCTGGGTCTGGCCCCAGCGGCCAACTGAAAATACTTGAGGCAGAGAAGAGCTCCTTGCTGGCAGACGCTGTCTGGACACCCTTTCTGCTGGTGGCCGCAGTCCTGGTAGGAGGGGAGGGACTGCAGTGACAGTGTCATGTCTAGGACAAGGCCCCACTGGAGCTGCTCTCTGCAGCCATCATGGGCTGTGAGCTACTGGCTGGATCTTACCTCCCGTCTCCTGCCAGTGATGGGAGTAAATCTAGCTCTGGTTCACTGGTTCTGCTCACTGCTCCGCAGGGCACAATTATGTGCCTGGAAAAAGAGGATGGGTTAAGGAGAAGAAGACAAAGTAGTCAGAGCCCTTAATGATCTGTAGACAAATTTAAAACTACCCTGTTAGAGAGTGAGATTTGTCTGATCTAAAGAATCTGTCTTTGAAAGGAAGGAAGAGCCTTGACCCACAGCCAGGCCTGGTGTGTCTTGGCAGCGTGGTGCTTGCAGAGCAGCTTTCAGAGCTGTCTCATGGCAGGCTGTGGCTTTCTCCCTCTCTTTCTCCAGGTTTGACTCAGCCCTCAAGGAACCCTGTGCAACCGCCCCAAAACATGAGCCCCTTGGACGAGAGCGAGGCAGGCAAACTGGAAGCCAAGCAGGTTGTCTTGATTGATAGCTCTTACCAGTGCCAGTTCTGCCCCAGCAAATTCAACACCTATTTCCAGCTCAAATCGCACATGACACAGCACAAGAATGAGCAGGTAGGGACAGAGGGTACCCTGTGTGGGTGGCGAGACTGGGACAGGCTTCGTGTAGGGCACCGGCTCCCAGGGTCTGTCCTGAGCCTCTTGCTCTGTAAAGCTGCCAGCGCTTCCCATGCAGTATTCCCATGGAGCTCGGCTCTCTGCATGTCTGGGTTGCAGCTGTGTCATCCGGGTGGTCTTGAAAAGCTCTGCTGCCTCCACCCTGCTGAGTGAGAAGTCAGCTGAGCAGGTTTGGGTGGCTAGAGAAAAAGCAAAGAAGCGAAGTCCAGAGTTTACAGTGTAGGTGGCAGCTCTCAGGTCGTGGGACAGTCACCGCTGGGGTGTTGTGGTCTCACCCACTCAAGTGATTTCAGGCACCCACGCCAACCCACCTTGCTTTTAGGGGAGAGCCCTGACAATCTGCCTTTGCAGAACATTCTGCTCCCAGCAGGTTCTGCTGTTGTCTTCATCTGGAGCTGTCAGCCACTTTTTGACGCTGACCTGCTCTGCACTGTTCTTTAAAGACTCTTCCTCTGAGGAAGGCAGCAGAGGAAGGGGATGTTTTACCACCACGTTGTGTCCTGCTGCAGGGCAGGGCAGGGTTTCGCTGCTGTGCCCTGCCTGAGTGCTAATGGCCCCATGGCTGTGGGCATGGTGGGATGCTCTGGGAACTGCAGTGCTGCTTTGTTCACAACATCGGCTCAGCTGTTCTCCAGCACAGTGGGTCGAGGTGCGGTGGTCCCTTTCTGTAAATGACCCAGTGGCAACGACTTCCAAAAAGGAAGGCCGCTCTGTCTGTGGGCAGAGGGTTTTCCCTGTTTGTTTCCATGGTGTGCCACCCCAGTCACTCTCCCTTCTTTGCCCAGGTGTACAAGTGTGTGGTGAAGACCTGCGCTCAGACCTTCCAGAAGCTGGAGTCCTTCCTCGAGCACATCAAGAGCCACCAGGAGGAGCTGAGTTATCGCTGCCACCTCTGCAGCAAGGACTTCCCCTCCCTGTACGAGCTGGGCGTCCACCAGTATTCCCACAGCCTCCTGCCCCAGCACAGCCCCAAGAAGGACGTGGCCGTGTACAAGTACAGTAGCAATCGGTGCTCACAAGGCTTGTAGGAGTGAGTGGGTGCAGAGCGTGTTTGGCTGAGAGCGGTGGGAACATGAGAGGGAAGAGGGGGCCGTGTGTTCAGCGGCCGTGGTTCTTTTGGGCCCCCAGGTGGCAAATGGGGGGCCCATCCACCAGGCTGCTTTGAATGCCTGGAACCTTTTGGAAAGACAGTGGAAGGCTGGGATCAGTTATGAGGGAAGATCCCATCACTGCAAGTCCTCTTATCACCAGTCAAGAGTGAGATGGGCACAGCTGGACCTGCACTGGGCTGGGTCAGAGACCCAGGGAAGCCCCTTCCCAGCCTGTTTTCTGTGATTCTCTAAACACCTGCAGCAAAGGGAATGCAGGTTGTAGAAGCTGTGCCCAGAAAAAAATGAGTTATTTCTCCTATCCCTTTGCTGTGAAGGGGTCTATTACTTGGGAAAGCCTTTCTACTAGTGTAGAGGGAAAGGGTGAGGAGTTCCATGAAGAGCTCTCTGGAGCTTTTGAAATGCCTCTAGAGACATACGGGAAGAGTAGGAAGCCCAGAGGAGACTGAATTCACCTAGGAGCTTCATGGAATAAGTATCTGCTACTTCTTGCATAGACCATAATTTCTAGTTATCCTTGTGCTGTGGAGCTTCATCCTGCAGCTTGCTAGCGGGGATCTTTGAGATCAGAGCCCGCCTTATGTTTGAGGAGGTTTTAGTCTGGTCTAAGGAAAAGGGGTTTCACAGCAGATACACGGTGTGAGTGCCTCTGTATTCATTGGTGATGCATGTCCCCATCGCTCGTTATCAGTCGGCTTTGGCAGAGGTCTCCGGCAGAAATACTGCCTGGGTACGTGAGAAGAGGGTGGAGAGGACCCAGGTGGTTTCGGAGAGGTGGCAGCGTGAGCCAGAGCTTTGTCAGACGCCACGTGGGAGCATGTTGCCTTGTGGCTGCCCCAGCTGTGGGTAACGCTGCTCTTGTGCTGTGACCCCACTCTCAGCTCCTTCCCTGGGAGCTGCTGTTGTGTGCAATGAAGATGGAAGGAGGTGTTTTAAGTAAGGTGAAGCCTTTACTTAAGGCTTGTCTTCATGAGGAAGCACTGTGGAATGTGTGCTCCGGTCTGGGTGCTCCCACAGGAGTCTGTGGAAGAGCACTAGCAATTTAAAAGCTTCTCCACCCAGTTTCCCAGCATCTCCCCCTTGTGAAGGATGCTACGTGTGAGTGTGATCTGGCCATGCGGGTTGCTGAGGTTCCAGAGCACCTGGGTGGTGGTGGTATTGTCTGTCCCAAACTGCCCCTACCAAAAACCAACCTGGAAGGTGGCTGGTGAAGGGGCTGGGCAGCCCTGGCAGGGTCTGCCTGCGGTGTGGGGTTTGCTGGCGGCAGCCTTGTTCACAGGCTCTGTCCTTTCTCTCCGCATTCAGATGTGTGAAGTGTGTAAATAAGTACTCTACCCCGGAAGCCCTGGAGCACCATCTGCAGACAGCAACGCACAACTTTCCCTGCCCTCACTGCCAGAAGGTGGGTGGGTGACTGCTGCCTGAGCCGGTCCTGGATGTGTAGCTAGGGCTCTGAGGGGGATGGGAGCCCTTGGGTCCCTTTCCTCTCCCTTCCTACCTCAGTACGGACTGGCAGGCTCGCGAGGTGCTTTTCAGAGAGACAGAGGTGATTGCACCCCTGGCCTCCAGCTCTCTGGCCTCTCACGCAGAGTACGTTCCTCCCTGCAGTGCTCACTCTTCTCCCGGGTCCCGTTTGCTGAACAGAATTTGTCAGGGGAGCTCCCTTATTCCCACAACAGCACAGGACTGCACGCTCTGGGCTGCTGTCCTTATTTCTTAAAAACAAGCGCATCAGGAGGAGCGAGGCTGGTTTTGGGAACTCTCAGAGTGGCGGCAGTGCCTTTGACCCGCCGTGCCTGGCTGCCTATGGCTGGAAGGTTGGGCATGAAAAGCCCTAGGTCCTGGGGGAGCTCGTACACCTCCGTTGCTGTCCTTGTCTCCTGTCGCAACAGAATTCTCTGGGTTCCCCCTCGTTCCCCTCTTTTGGATGAGTGCTCTGTGTCCTTGGCAAAGAGAAACCTGTCTGAGTGATGTGACTGGGACTGGAACAATGCCCGGGAAGGTTTTGGCTGGAGATACTCTCTTCAGCACAGCCCCTGAGGGCGTTTGAGGGGCAGAATTTTGTGGGATTTGAATTCTAATAAATTATTTTTTGAAATCCAGACTAAAATTTGGACCCTTGCTCCTCTGTTTATAGCAAAGGAAATGAAAATCCTGCAGTGGGGGCAGGGACAGTCTCAAAGGAGTGACCACTCTGTACTGAGGTAGCTCAGGAAGGGGAAACGCTCTCCTGCCATGGTTAGTAACCCATCTTTCTTTACCTGTCTTCCCTCCACTTCCCCCACCAGGTGACAGACGCCCTTCTGAGCCTGGGTGGGACTTTCAGCATGCAGCATAGGGGTTTGAAAGCCCATTATCTGCAGCAGTATTTTTTACTTCTGTTTGTATTCTTGCTAATATTGCTGTTTTCTGGAGATGTGAGAGCACAGTCCTGGGTACCAGAACTCCTGGCTCTCCTGTGCTCCCCTCAGGTGTGTGCCTGCAGCATCCTCATTAGGAATTCACTTAGCTTGGGTATTTCCAGTATCCCCATTAGCCAAAGGAACCATTCATACTGGCTTTATAAAGACCATGAATGGGACACTTTGGAGGCAGAAGATCGGGAAGCACGAACTGAAGTTAACACTGCAGGAAGGCAGTAACTACTGGGGGTCCTTGCCCAGCCCATCCTACTGCTGGTTCCGGTGGGAGTCCGGGCATCCATCTGGGGTGCTGGTCCTCAGCAGGATGGTGTGGCACAACATAGCAGCAAGGTTTCAGCTTGTGTTTCTTAAGGATAAGAAGGTTTTGGAGTTTTGTTTGTTTGGGGTTTTTTTTGGGGGGGAGGTTTTTGGTTTGGGGTGGGTTTTTTTGGTTTTGTTTTGTTTGTGTGGGGTTTTTTTTGTTGTTGTTTTTTTTTTAAAGCTCTATTTGTATTTTCCTTGCACAAAACTGAAGGTTTTTGCAGTGCATCCTTTCCAAGAAAGCCGTCACCGTGAGCTTCTTATGCTTTCTATACAGGCCACACCTCCCACGCCTGTGCAGGCTCAGTGATATCCCTTGTGTGCTGCTGGCTCTCAGCCTTGTTTCTGTGCATTAACAGGTGTTCCCCTGCGAGAGGTACCTGCGCCGCCACATCCCCACGCATGGTGGAGGCAGCAAGTTCAAGTGCCAGATCTGCAAGAAGTTCTTTCGCCGGGAGCACTACCTCAAGCTGCACGCCCACATCCACTCGGGTACGAGCTCCCCCGGCACCGCAGCGCTCACTATCTCCGTATCACAGTCCTTGCTGCATGCTGTAATGCCCTGGCCATTTTCCTGATAACCAGAGTAACAGAGTTGACTGTACACGTCATTTGTAGTAACGTGGGTTTTAGGAAATGTGTGGTTTCGGTTCAGCCTCGTGCCCAGTACTGCACCAGTTAGAAGTGGGACACAGAAGTGGCTTCCCCACTGGCCGTGGTTGCAGAAGCTAAGGAAGCTGGCGCTGGAGAGCAGGAGAAGGCGCATTGTGGATTGTATCCACCCACTTACCCTCAGGCAGGGTCGGGAAGCTCGGGGAAGTTTATAGAGAAGCAGAGAGTGCACTGCTGCCAGTGTGAATCCTGTATGTGACTAGAGCAGCCCTGTGTGACTGGACTCTCCCTGACTCTTGGTCTCTCTTTTATCCAGGTGAAAAGCCCTTTAAGTGCGCAGTGTGTGATGCAGCTTTCAATCGGAAAGACAAACTCAAGCGACATATGCTGATCCATGAGCCTTTTAAGAAATATAAATGTCCCTTCTCGTACGTAGTGTGTCTCCAGCATGGTGGCATGTCTTAATGGGGTTGGGATGGGGTTTGGGATGGAAGGAATGTCTCCTGCAGGTACTCGAGGGTCCATATGTCCATCTACCAATCCACTGCTTCTTGGGGAGGCGGGAATGCTGTGTGCTGTTGAACTGGCAACCCAGAAGTCCCAGTTCTTTGTCATTGGCTTCCTGCGGGGCCACATCATTTCATCTCGGTTCATCAAGCCCTGTAAAATAATGCCTGCCTTCATGAGAAGCTTGGGGGGTTGCACCTGGGGAGCACTGGGGAAGAGGAGGAGCATTATTTGACCACAAAGCACAGGGTTGCCTGAATGATGGGCTCTCCTCGACTGCCATGTCTCGAAAAGCACTTGGCAACATGGGAGCTAACATATGAGCCGGAGAAGCCCAGGTTTAGAAGGTGCATCCCCAAACCCACGGCACAGCCATGGTCCTTCTGAGATAGCCAAGACCGACTGGCTTCTCCCTGCTCCAACCACCTTGTAGCTCCTTCCGAAATACTTCTGTCTCCAGCTGGGATCTTGAACCTGCTGCGTTTAGGAGCATTCACAGTGAGACACAGACCACGTGTACTCTAGCAGAAGCCACGTGTCCCTGTAGCAGCCTGTTTATTTTTTGCCCCTCTCCAGAAGGGCTGAAACTGCAGCTCCTACTGAGACTGCACCGAGGGACCCATCTGGGTGCTGCTACGGAGAAGGGTTGTGGGTCTCTTTATGGTCCAGGATCTGTTTATACATCGATCCTCAGTTGATTCATGCTGCTCACCAGCCTTTGTTGTTGTTGCAGAAGCCACACAGGCTGCAATAAAGAGTTCAACAGGCCTGACAAGCTGAAGGCTCACATACTGTCCCATTCGGGTAAGTGCAGCTCTGCCCGTGCTGCCGGAGGTTGAGAATGAAGTGCTGGGATTCGCTGTGGTGCCGCAGGAGCGTGTTACAGGAGGAGTAAGCCTGAGAAACAAGAGAGAGCAAATCGTGAAAGTGCTTCTGCTTTATACCCCCAGAAGCGCAGGATGTTCCTTACAGGCACTTTCCCTGCGGGATCTCCCCACCCACCGCTCAGCTAACACAGCTACTGTGGTGTTTCCTGGGAGAATTTTCCACTGTGTGTGGTACAGTGTTTCCCAGGTATAGGCCTAAATTCTTAATATAATTTATTAGCTTTAGATTGTGTTTTATCTCTGTTGCTACAGGCCTGTTTAAGTGAGCTTGCATTTACAGCTGTGTCTAAGCTTTGGGCTGTTTTCTAAGGCAATATAAATCTGTAGGCAGGGCCTGCTGGCGAGGCTCGGAAGCAGAGCTGGATTACTCGGTGTGTTTGCTATCAAATGAATATCGAGTGCTCTGTCCACTCCTCCCCAATACCATCTCACATTCAAAAGAAGATCTCGTGGGATTTGATTCCCTTCTCTCTGTGTTCCAAAAATGATGCTCCCACTCCTAATAAAGACAAATAATTTATTCCCATGCCCTAGGCAACATTCAGACTTTTGTCTCTTGGGCTAAAACTGACAGTCTTTTCTTGTGCCTGTCATGTCCAAAGCCCTCAGAGTGTGATCAGATGGGACTGTGCTGACAGTGCAGTGGATGGTTTCAGACTGTACATTCCCATACTTGGGAGGAAAAAAAAAAAGTGAAAATTTCTTTACTTACCAAACACGTGAAAAAAATCATAAAGATTGTTTTGCATTTTCATCACAATTACCTGACATTTTTTTCTGGTGATATTTTAATCCTCTTATTTGAGATAAGAGGACAAGAGGAAATGGCCTCAAGTTGTGCCGGGGAGGTTTAGATTGGATATTAGGAAACATTTCTTCCCTGAAAGGGCTGTCAGGCCCTGGCACAGGCTGCCCAGGGCAGTGGTGGAGTCCCCATCCCTGAAGGGATTTAAAAGACGTGTAGATGTGGCGCTTGGGGACATGGTTTAGTGGTGGCCTTGGCAGTGCTGGGTTAACGGTTGGACTCGATGATCTTAAAGGTCTCTTCCAACCTAAACGATTCTGTGATTCTATGAGACAAGAACTATTGTTTTAGCCCTTTGTAAACACAGACATTCAGGGTGCAGCCACTCGCCCTTTTCTGACTGCAAATTTGCCTGGCACAATGTCTCCTCCCTTTTATCAGGGAACATCTCCTTGGAAGAGGAGATGAAGCTGTCATGCGCTCCCTCGGTGCGGTGCAGATTTTCCTGAAGATCTGCATTAGGATGCAGGGTCTCTAACTGAGCTCTCTCTCCTCTAATGCTCTGTGCAGGGATGAAGATCCACAAGTGCCAGTACTGTAACAAGTCCTTCAGCCGACGAGCCCACATGATAGAGCATCAGCGCTCGCACACCGGCAACTACAAATACCGCTGCCCCACCTGCAGCAAAGGCTTCACGCGCCACAAGTACATGAAGGACCACAAGTGCCGGCTGGGCTCACCCAAGGACAAAGACCTGCAGCTCAGGAAGCCCCAGAAGAAGCGGGTGGCGCGGGGGCGCAAGGCGGGCCTTTCCCTCCCCAGCCAGCTGGATCTGGCAGAGCTGAAGGACGGTGCTGCTGGGGAAAGCCCCCCCGAAGGTGGCCCTAACAAAGAACCATTCCAGGAGTCGGACGCAGTCCTGTCCATCGTGGTTGGTGGGTCGGGAGCTGCTGACTCGGACCTTGTCGTTCCTGGGCAGCCCAACAGCATCACGTCCAATTTGGCCCTGACAGAACTGCAGGCTGCCTCGGACGGCCCCTGCACCATGCTGGCTGTCCCTGTTTACATCCAAACAACGGAGTGATAACGCGTAGAGCCACTGTGTGGCTGAGGGCTGCTGCGGGGGCTGTCAGACTCGGTGCTGAAATCTATCCCAGTGAAAAAGACCAAAGCTCTTGAGGGGAGGTAGATGGATATGGGAGAGAATGGCTTTCAATTCCACGTGTTCTTCCCATCCTTGGGCAGAGGACTGCTTGGAAGCCACCAATGGCTACAAGGCACTGAAGAGAATGGCTCCGTTATTTCTTGTCCCTCTGCATCACTGGTCAGCCTAGGGCAAGAAAGACTAAGATCCCTGAATCAGGGTAAGAAGAAGGAGCATGCAAACTTGCAAGAACCAGAGCTGCTGAAATCAGGTGGCTTTGCAAATCACAGCCTGTCCCATCTGTGGTTTTTCTGGCCTAAAAGCTGTATTGCCCAGTATTTGGGTGGCCTTTCCGAGAGCAAACAATTGATCCTTCCTAGTGGAAGCAAGTTCATCCTGATATCCTTTGGGAACACTGTTCAGAAATACCCTGATAGACTTATCTCTGGTATCTTTCTCCTCTCTATCTATCAGTAGAAAGATCACCTTGTCTGTACTACATGTGTTATAAACACCATGGACCTCATGTGCCGTGTGGAGTTGGTGGGTGGGAGCAGGCGCCTGTGTTGGCTCTCCTCTCTGGTTGGTATTCCCTCCACCGTGTTTGTTCTTTTCCTGGTTTTTCTCCATATCCAAGGATCTCCAAGTGCCTTAGACATCAATGAGTCAATCCCTGTGATGGTTAAACATGACACCTTCTGTGTACAGCGAGGGAGACTAAGGCCTGGGTGAAGTGACCGGTCCAGGGTCACAGAGGAAACCTGTGATGCATCCACGAGCCAGTTTTCTAGCATCAGCTCTGGACTGGGTGCTGCGGGGTACTTCTGTGCGCTTCTCTGTCAGCTGCTTCCCAGCCTGCGCATTCCCTCAGCTCAGTTCTGTGGGCCAGTTGTTCGTAGCTTCTGTGGGTCACTGGCGGGTGGGGAGTTGGTGGGGTCAGGTAGCAAGAAAGTCTGGTGTGACTGGGACAATTTCTGTTGTCCGCTTGGCTTCTCCTCTCCGATTTCCCAAGTAGGAGTCCCAAAGCCAGCACAGGAGCACCAAACCCAGGAACTGAAAATTACCATTGTGCAATGTTGGTAAAGGAGTTTGTTCTGCTCTCCTGTGCTTTCTTCCTGCTCCATGGGTAGGCCAGCCGAGCTGAGCTTTCCCTGGTAAATTTGTGTGATGAGCTGCTAAGTTGTCTGTAGATGCAAACTGTTGCGTTTCCAGCCTGTTTCTCAGGGGGTGGCACAGAGCAGAGCGTGGGTTCAGTCAGTCCTGGGTGCCGAAACTCGCTGCGGAGTTCCCTGCCTTGCCGTCTGGGAAACGGCGGGTGTTTCTGGTCGCTGGAGCAGTCAGCCCGGCGTTACTGGTCTGACCAGCCTGACCCTGGTTCTTGCCTGCAACCTGCCTGAGCTCCAGCCCATCGCTTGACCTCAAGGTGCTCTTCCTCTCTCCTTGTGGTGTATTTTGCTCCAAATTTTAAAAATAGCAGCTTGCAGAGACAGCAGTGCTGGTGCCATGCCCATCGTGTATCTCCTCCTGGCGGGACGTGCTCCCAGTCTGCACCCAATCTAATGACGGGTTACGCTGTCACCCCTGGAAGACTCACACGGTTCCTATCAGGTTGGGTCCCGCCGCCAGTTCGCTTTGCTCACTCGCTTTCCTCAGTCACTTTTTGCCCATTTCACTTTTTTGTGAGGCTGCTGTACCTCCCGCTGTTGGCGGGTGTTAGGAAATGGAGCACAGGGTTTCCAAGGGGAGGCTGGGAGAAGGGGCGTTGTTCAGGCGTCAGAAGAGGTTAAGGAGAGGTCTTGCTGCTGCGCGCAGCTGCCTAGCACGAGGTGGGAGAAGGTGAAGCCAGACTTCAGCGGTGCGCAGGGATGGGACGAGAGGCACCAGCGATGTGTTGGAACATGGCAACTTCTGCCCCGATACAAAGAAAAGACATTACCACAAGGGTGGTTAAAGGGAGGAGCCGCAGAGAGGCCATGAGATCTCGGTGGTGAGGCTCCAGATGTGACAGCGCATCCCGCTCGCCGTGGAAGTGCCTGGGTGGAGGTGGCGGGGCTGGAGACCTCCCGATGGCCCTTCCTACTTACGTCCTTCTGCACTTCTGTGAAACGTCTTGTCTGCTTTGAAGGGCAGAGTTTACTTACCCACAATGTTTGTTTTAAATACTTAGCCCTCACAGGAGAGGAAGAGTACCAGGAAATAGTTTGCTAAATATACTTTTCCTATTTCCCTCCCCTCGGTACCCACACTGTACGGTGTCATTATGTGGTCTCTGGCGCTTGCTGCAGCGCTGCAGTCGGGTCTATTTTGAGAGGAAGACATGCGGGTGCAGCACTCCAGCTCAGAGGCACCGTCTGGAGGCCTGGCCCTTCCTTTCCCCCAGCCCTGTGCACAGGCCAGCCAGGCTGAATGAGATGCTGGAGGCTGGTTTCCACTGGCTACGCCGCGTGGAATTCAAAGGGTGGAAGCGGAGGCACAAACCAGCCTCGTATGTGACGGTGGGACGTGGGGGCTGGAAGATGCCGCGCTGTTTGCTTGAGACGTGTTTGCATGTGTGGTAGTGTTGAACCGAAACAAGTTTTATCTTGAGCGTAATGATTGTCCTCTCGGAGTAAATCTCGGAGCGGTTGTGTGTAAGGTAACGTAACAGAGGCCCTGGCAGAAGAGAGGCCGGGCTGGCTGGCTGTGCTGCTCTTGCTTTGGAAACTCTGCGGAGGCGAGTCCCACAATCGTGTCTGATGGGTACTGCAGCCCTGGGGGACTGGCAGCCCCTGCAGAGCTGCGCCTGGAGCCTCGCTGCCCTTTCTGGGGAAAGGAAAAAAATGCAGTTCTTTAAAACAACAACAAAACCCCTTCCTCTGTAACCGTACTGCCTGCAGATTAAATTTGGCCATGGAAGGAAATGTCATGGGAAAGAGAATTGAATTAGAAGACTAATGCTACTGCTGAGACATGGCAAGTTGCACGCAGTCAGGAACTATTCAGCACGCAGGGACCAGTCGTGCAGGGAAGGTGCCTCATCACAGCCAGCCACGAGCTTCAGAAACCCTCTTTCTTCCCTGATGTCCCAGTCTTGTCCAGCTGCTTAAACTCCTCTGCAAACCTCGAGTCAGTTGTCTACAAGCTCTTCTATTTCCCGCTGGTCCAAAGGGAAGAATTCTACCCAGAATTTCCCCCATTTCTGTTTCTGCAGCGGGGGGCTGCCCACTGTTCAGCTGCAGCGTGGGCCGAGGCGCTCGAAGCTGCTCAGGTCACTGATTTTGTCCCAGCACTTTTCCACAGGACTGGTTCCATCCTGCTTCCTGGGTACAACCGTTTTCTTTACAAAACCACTGTTGGAAGCATCTTGGCATTTTCTGGAAGTTCCCTGGAGCAGCCCAGGGCCAGAGCCATCCCCTGGGAGAACCGGAGCCGATACGGGATCAGAACAAATGTCCGTGGTGCTCAGCATCCGCTTCTGACAGCAGATGTTTATGTGAGAGTGAGAAAAGGGCAGGTAAAAGCTCTACCTCCCTGTGCACTCTTCCAGCCTCCGATGGCATCAGCTGGGGGGGCTTTCCTGCCCCGGGAGCGGTTTCTATAAGCCTCCATGGATTATTCTTGTGTATTTTTTTGTCTGTCTTGTGTATCTGCCATTACAATGTTAACAAGGTAGAACGAGGCAGGATGCATTACACAGCTTTGTCGCTGAACTCCCACCTTGTGCCCGAGGAGGCTGCCTTTAATTCTGTGACCCCGTGCAGTGCTTTTCCCGCTTGCTGAGGGCATGAAGGGGCTCTCTTGCCCAATAAGCAGTTGTTTGGTTCATTTTTCCGGCCTGTTTTACAGAGCACTAACTAGTCTGACCTTGCTCAAAAGCAATGATTAATTTTCTTGGGTGATTTCCAGTGGTAAACACTACCCTTGTGCAAGTCTGTTACTATTACCTTGTTTTCACACCACTGTGAGTGGAAAGGGGGGTGTTTATTACTTTTACAGATGATAGAGGCCAAGCACAACGAAACAAAAGTCAAAAGCGTCCAGTAAAGGTTGGCACCGGGCTGAGGCACTTAAGCCTTGATTTCCTCGTTGGACTTTGGACTCTGTACACAGGCACTGTGGTCACTGCCGCCACACATCAGAATGTGTGACTCAAGTGTCCAGGAAATAAGGAGCTCACAATTAGTCACCACCAATTAAGCAACCCTGACTCTGGATTTAAATACTCTATTTTGTAAAGTTGGGAAAGTTTAAAAAAAGGAAATTTCACCGCGTGTTATCTCGACCCCGTAGCGGGCTGTGCACAGGTGGTGGAGTTTGAGCGACACGTCAAGGGCCGACAGCAGCGGGCGTTACGCGCTCTGTGGGCCGGCACTAGCCCAGGCGGCCACTGTCCGGGACCCGCACCCAGACCCACTGGGGGCAGGAGGCTCCGTCCCCAGCCCGGCGGCGGGAGGGCTGCCGGGCAGGCTCCCACGCCGGTTTCTTTGTGACCCTGCGTGCCCCGTTTCTCCCAAGCCACCGGCCTGAGCCTTGTCCCGCCTCAGTCGCGGTTTCTGCTCCGCCTTCCTCGTCTGTTCACGATCCTTCCGCGTTCCCCGCCAGACCCAGCACACGCGGCCCGAAGCCCCCGTGGGCCGGGATCCCGCCCCGGGCGGAGCCCTGGGAAAGGCCGTGGGGAAGGCAGGGGTGGCGGCCTCCCCCCGCGCCCGCCTCCTCCCGGCCCTTCCCGGGGCCCAGCGGGCCGCGGCCCAGGGCGGCGCCTCCCCCCGCCCCGAGCCGGCGGGGGCGGCCCTCCCGCGGGGCTGCTGCCCCGGCCCCGGCCCCGGCCCCGTCCTCCTCAGCTCCCGCCTTCACACCGGAGGGCGCCCGGCCACGGCGCTGAGGACCGGCCCTGCTATGGCGCCGGTTCCTCCTTCTCCCAGAGCCGCCGGCCTGCCTACGTCACCGAGCCCCTGACGTCAGCGCGCCGCGTGACGCCGCTTCCAGGTTCCGCCCCCGCGCCGCATACGGCTCCCGTCGTGCCCCGCGCCTCGCTCTGGCCGCGACTACGTCTCCCAGCAGCCCTCGTGGGCGGCCACCGCCTGCTGGCGCGGCGCGGCGCCGCGGGGCACGCCGGGAGCCGTATGCGGTGCGGGGGCGGCGAGCGGCGGGGCGGGGCGCCGGGGTGAGGCGGGCGGGGTGTGGGGGGTCCTGGGAGCGAGCGGCGGCGGCGGCGGCGGCGGCGGCGGCCCGGGCTGTGCTGGCGGACGGACGGACGGACGGACGGTCTGTGAGGGAGGCACGGAGTGAGGGGAGCGCGTACCGGTGTCCTACGGCCGTCCTCGCCGCCCCCACCTCACATCGCGGCCTCGGCGGCCCGCCCGGCCCGGCGCAGCCATGTCGGGGCTCCTGGGGAAGCTGTTCGGGACGGGCGCCGGCGGGAAGGGCGCCGGGAAGGGCCCGTCCCCACAGGAGGCGATCCAGCGGCTCCGCGACACGGAGGAGATGCTCAGCAAGAAGCAGGAGTTCCTGGAGAAGAAGATCGAGCAGGAGCTGGCGGCCGCCCGCAAGCACGGCACCAAGAACAAGCGCGGTGAGCGGCCGGGCCGGGGGAGGCCGGGCTGGGCCGGGCCGCGCCGCCCCTTCCCCTGGCAACAGGTCGGCCGGGCCCGGCTGCCCGGGAGCGGGGAGGGCCGGGGCGGCCTGTCGGGTTGCCGGCTGTGCTCTGCGTATAGCACAGACATGTACGTGTAGCTGCATTTTATAGTTTATTGCCTGTATTTTATAGCTTATCGCTTTTATTTTATAGCGCGCTGCCTGGGAGCAGCGGCAGCCCTTCCTCCAGGGCCTGCCGCCCTTCCCCGGCGAGGTTCCTACCGGAGCAGGCTTCCCCCTGCCGGGAAGGGCAGCCTTTATCTCGTGGGGCTGTCTAACGCGGGTGTCGCGTCACTCCCGCGTGATAATGATGTCGCTCGGGTCTTCTCTGCGAGGTTCGCTCTCTGTTCTGGGTGCGCCTCGCTTCAGGGAGAGGTTAGGAAAACATTGCGAAGCAGAAACCGGGCTGTTGGTGGTTGCGTGCGGGGGTAGCTGGAAGAGCAATGCATCAGCGTGGAGTAAGGCCTTGCTTTCCTGTGGTGTTGTGTTATCTTCTAACAAACAAAACTTCACCAAACTCCTGCTTAATTCGAGGATTTGGTTAAATATATTTTTGTTGTTATCAGGATATCCTAAAGCTATAGGTGGCTTATAAATGGATATTAGAGATTGGTGTTATCAGGTGGAGCTCGGCCTTCCTGGGGAGGTCTAGCTATGTATTTGCAAGCAGTGCTTGATACACATTGATGGTCTGTCAGCCTGAAGATACGCAGTGGGTTGTCAGCTTATGTATTTCGGTGCTCTGATGAGCTTCTTGCTTGTTCTAAAGTGGTCATTAACAGCGGCGTTTTCAGGAAAGCGTATTTTGGTTTTTGTGTTGAGGTTGCCCTCTTTGTGCTGGGTTACGGCAGAACGGCAGGGTTTGAAGCAGGAGGCGCAGCTCTGTCTGTGGCACCGTGAGTTGCTAACGCACTACCGTTGGCCAAGGAGCAGGGGTTAATGTACAGTAATTACCGAAAACAGTTTCTGCTTCATATCACTACTTTAGTCAGCGTTTTAAGCCTCCTTTCAAACTTCAGAACAGTGTGCTACATCAGGGCTTCTCACTTGCGCTGAGTTTGAGTGCGTGGTTTGTAGGCAGCAGTGCTGCGGCAGAGGCCTCGCTTTTGTTGCCCCGGGTGTCTTCTGAAGGACCTCAACAAAGCCTGACTTCAGGCTTAGCTAAGTTAGTTTTAAAATCAAATTTATTGCAACAGTTTTAATAAGTCTGAGTTTCTGGTGTGGTTTTTGACCTAGTTTGGTAATGAGCTTAAAAGGAGAACTAAAATACATCTCTTCTGCAGTTTCTGCGTCCTCTGTCTTACACCGGTCCTGTTTAACTTCTAAAACTTCTCTTTCTGCCGCTGGTTGTTCAGGTCTTTATCTTGCTCTGCTGTAATGTCATCTCTTCCTGTGCTCTGCAGCACTTTGGGTGGTGGAAGGATTAAATTTCTTTGGAGGTGGAGGAAGGAGAAAAACCTGCCCATTCACTAGCAGCGTTCTGGGTCAGACTAATTGAGGTCTCGCAGGAGGACGGGATCCTGATGAGTAATTAAGGAGCTGTGAAAAGGAGAAGGGCTGGGATGGTTTTCTGGTGGAAAACAAAAACTCTTTTTTTCCAGAGGACTCCTGAAACTAAGAGGCTAATTTCTATTACTGGGCTGCTAGGAACGACAGCCGGTTACCTGCTCCTTGCTGGGAAGCGAGTTCCCCTCAGGACAGACTAAGGGACTGCTCATTTGTTCTGGGCTCATCAGCTGAGCTCCAACAAACTGCATTTTTTTTATATGCAGTTGTTTGGATTTTTCCCTCTCTGACTTCAGGCTGTTTTATAATCCAGAGTTTAATTTTGATGCAAAGTCACTTAAATCCATAATTTAAGTGAAAATAAAAGCATGTTGGTTTTATGTGTGAAAGTCTGTCTTTTTAATTGAAATACTTTGATATAGTTGAAATGTTTTAAGTAAAACCGAACATAAGCTAATTAACTAGGGATTATTTTTTTTTTTATTAAAGTGTTGGATCAACTTTTAAAAAAAATACAGCTTTAAGAATCCTTAAGCTTTCTTAGGTCTCCAAGACTTAAGCATTTTACTCTGGGGATTTCTGTATATCCCCGCTATTTAGAGAGAAGCGTGCTGTGGATGGTGCATACGCGTAATGCTCGGCTGGACGGTCGCGCTGGCATTAATGGAAGCTGCTGTGGTAAAGCCGGCAGAAGAATATCTGTGTCTGCAGCAGTGGGGCAGGGAGCTTACCTGAAAGCTGAAAGCCACCTTGGAAAACCTGGAGTGCTATTTTTGTTTTCTCTGAGGAAAGATGGGCGTCTGGCACCCTCGGGGTAACAAAGGGAAACGTTCTCTGCTCTCCAGCACACTGTGCGATTGTTCGGGTGCCAAGTGAGCGGGGTTTCTAAAGGCTCATTGACTAGTTCCTGCAGCACTTCTGGAGCCCAGCGAAAGCACGGAAACTTAGAGGCCCTCTGGTTCTTGTGCCTGCCCCAAGCACATGCAGGTTTTTATTAATTTATGAACTCACTTTACATGTATATTTTTCATAATCTGCATTTAGGATATCCAGGCTGTATAACCAGACAACTTCTCGTGAAATTCTGAAGTTAAAATGAATAACTGTCTGGTATAAATATCCTTAGTCTGTGTTGTTTCTTGGCATGGGAGGCTTTCAGCTTTTAATAAAAAGTTCCTTTTTTCACGGTCTTTCTTTCCTGGCTGCACAGATGTGGCAATTTTATGATCACCTATGCCTTCTGAAGGATCTCAAGTAATTTTAATAAGTAGGGGGTTTTTTTTGGCTTTCACTCTACCAGTTCCTTCTCATTAGTCCACAATATCAAAAGCTCCTGGGGGAGGGAGAGGGCAACAGTCTCCCAGTGTCCGGTTGGTGCGAAGGCTCCTATGCCGCTTCCAGAGCCTGTGAGGGAGACCAGCAGTCACAGCTTTAATGCGCATGCCATTTTTTTGTCCGTGGGATGAAAAACTGCCAAGGAGAAGGCTGATCATCTTTAGAAGGGTTTCTTGAAAAGATGCATGTTAATATTGCCTCTGCTGGGAGGAACTCGGGTTATGCTTGTGTTTTGTTTTGCATTGTCTCACGGAAATGTTCAGCCTATTCTTTTGAAAGCAGCGTGTGTTCTGGTGTTTGTTTTTTTTTCTTTTCCTCGAGAGGCTCTTCAACACTTTTGCTCTAGCTCACGAGTAGCGGACTTACTCCTCTTGGTGCAGTTAATGGAAGTCACAGTAATACAGCGTAGTTTGAACACCAGACAGCCAGTATCTTCCTGGATTTTAAATCTGTCCCGAAAATAAAGTTTGCTTTAACAAAAGAAGCGCGCAGCTGTCATCTTAGAATCATAGAATAGTTTGGGTTGGAAGGGACCTTGAAAGGCCATCTAGTCCAACCCCCTTGACGGTTTGGAAGTTCTGTGCTGCTGCTGGACCTTTTTATCCTGCTCCAGTTTGTCAATATGGTGTTGTTTCATCAAATCTGGGATATATTATCAGGTGCTCAAACTTCATGAAACAAACCAAACTGCCAGATCTTGCCGAGGGTTATGAAGTTCTGGGGCTCAGTATTCAGCTTCGGGATAGCTCAAGCTGATCTTAATCGCTGCTGCTCCAGTTTTACTCCGTTCCTTGTGGCTGTTGCCTGGTTGCACGAAGCCAAGCTGCCAGAGAAATAGCACACGCGCACAAAGGAGCAACGAGCTAATTCCTTGATCTCTGACTCCTTTGGGTATAACGATTCCGGAATCTGTTTCTGATGGAAACCCAAAGCTCAAGTTGTGTCTCAAGGTGAAGATTACAGGAGGGAGAGAAATCTGACGCTCTACTAGGACTTGTATGAGCAGTCCTCTCTAGAGTTCGGATCTAGGGTGAATCAATGCAGTTATGTTCCTGCCTGCCGCTAGCTTTTACCTTTTTGTTAATGAACACTAGGTCCACAAGTACTGGAATGGGTGAAAAGCTAACATCGAGCTAATATGCAGTAAATATATTCAGGCATTAGCAGGAGATTGACGTTTCATGGATTTTCTATCAACTCTGATTTCTGTTAGCTAGTGTTTTCTCTTCTCTGATGTCAAAGTTTCTCTTTCACTGTAAATAAATATAATGCTTTTTGTTTTCATCACTGGTGACTGACTACGCAAAATGGATGCAAACCCACTGCTAGATTCCTGCTGTATAATTCAGGCTTTTCCTGGAAAGAGAACACTCCCGTTCTCCACCCTGCACCAAAAACAAACAAGAAAGTTGGGTGTAGGCTGAAACCAGAAGTAATGATTTTATGCCCACCTCCGGCTCACCACAGATCACAGTGCTGCCATAGGTCAGTCAGTTCAGCTGGCTGATCTGATGGAAAATTAACTGTTTACCTACCTTTTTTTTAATGTCACATCAGGCTGCTGATCCGATTTGCCTGTTGCCGGAGCGTTGCTGTGTCTGGCACAGGGGAGGAGACGGAACTGCCCCTTTGAGTAGCAGCTTGGTTAACCTGGCTGAAACGCGGTGGTGTGGCCGTGGGACTGGCACCGGCTGGTCTCGGTGATGTGGCTGCCAGAAGCGATGGTGCCTTGTCCTGCCCGTTTCTCTTGTGCTGGTGTTAGCGTTTCTGTGAGCAATGCGTGAGTTGGATTAGTTTGCTGGTCCAGCCAAAGCCTAACTCTTAGGAAAAAAAGAATTGTTTTCCGCACTTAACCGCGCAAATGCTAGAGCTGGCAGGAGAGGGAGTCAGGAATGCGGCTGGAGGGAGGAGGGCGATTCTGCCTCTCCTGGCAACAGTCCCCTGCTTGGACAGCTCAGAGGTATTAATTGTGATAAAATCTGAGGGTGACGTGTGCTCTCCCAGCAAGGGGGCCAGCTGATCATTAATTAAAAAATGGAAGCATAGCTGCATGATGGTGTGGACATTTTTATTGAAAAGTTTGAGTGGTTCAAAATGTTGCAATGATCTGGAATTCAAGGAAGAAAAAGCTGCAACCTCAGGCCTGGGTACGGGCAGAGACTCGCATGACCTGTGACCATGTGTGGAACGTCTTGGACGTTAATGCGTTGCTTGCAAATGTGTTTTTAAGGTCCTGCTTGACATTTGGCAAGAGAAGTGATCTTTGCTCCCAGAATCGAATAACATAAGCCTGGTTTTGTTTCCATGAATCATAAGGCGCTGATGTAGGGAAAACAGGAGTCCTACAGCAAACCCTATCCAGCCCTTCTTGTAGTACTTCAGTCTGTCTTTTCTGGGTTTTAAGTCACAGCCTGATGTAAAATGCATCTTTGAGTTCCAGGTGCTTAACCGTACACCACGGCTTCAGTGCAAAAGTACTGACAGCAGCGCTGGCCCGAGTCCTTCATCTCCCCCGGGGTTAGAGTTGAGCATTCACCACCTGGCTTGGGAAAAGTGACAATTAGTCTTTTTAAATAGGTGTTTAAAAACAAGAGGAAACTTATAGTTTGTAATTCTACCCTACCTATGTTTAACAGAGGCTTTTGGAGACAGATTGCTGTAGTATAGAACAGTTTGGGAGGAATGGGGGGATTCACAAACACCTATTAAAACAGCTTTAAAAAGAGGCATAAATAAAAAAAAAAGCCCTGTGGTTCTGCCAGATGTGTTTTGGTAACTGTATTTGATGCAATACATCCTTCCTCTGTTCCTGTTCTCTGTCAAGCCATGTTGGAAGGGAAACCTGGCATGTTTGCAGCCACTGGCTTTGTTTTTATTACTTTTTCTCTCCAAATGTATTAGATGTTGGATTCTAGTATCTCATTAAGCCCCGGCCCTAGTTACTGAATCCTGCCTTAAGGGCTCCTAGTGCTAGTTCAAAACTGTAATTTGCAGGTGATGCAAGTTGTTAATTTGGTTTAACCCTCTTTTACTTACTCGGACTTGTGCAGAAAACTGCCAGGTTGTTTCTCGCTGGCAGAATTTGTGCTGAGTTGTGCAATGCTTATCTGGACCGGGATGATGTTGGGCAGTCGGGCCTCTCTGTCAATCCCTTCTTGCTTGTTGTGACCGAATTCTGCTAAGAACCGTGTGCTCGTGCTTGAACATTGTCTGGGCCATGCGGCAGGATCCCAGCTGGAGCTCCTGGGACGTAGGGGATGGCCAGGAGCTGTGCGCTGAGGTACGCTCCGGGGTGCAATCTACAGCGCTGCTCGGCAGACAGGTCAGCGTAGGGAAGTGCTGTGTTGCGGCTTGGAAGTACAAGTGGTCACTGTTCCTTACCTGGCAAATCTTGGTGCTTCCAGGCCTGAAGTGATGGTGAAGGATGTGGCTGTGCTTCGTTGCTGAGCAGGGGATTAATTTAACACAGAGAAGGGAGGGACGGTGTCACATCAAGAGGTCTGCAGCCAGGCTGTCCAGGAAAAGGATTTTCTTTATTTTTTAAATATTATTTTGTTGTTGTTGCCCATACTGTTTTGCAGCTGCTCTTTGGCATTCATGAATGACCTACATCAGGAGGGTACCACCACCTTTAAGCTCTTGTAGGGCTCATGCAGACTGTGTTGCCTGCGCTATTGGACTGAGTGGACACCCTTGCAAGAGGTTTGCCGCAGCTGCGCATGTCCCTGTGCCTCGGTGGCTCCTTTTCTGGTAGCCCAGCCGGTCCTGCCTGCCTGCGGTGCTCTGCTTTGCTCCTGGGCGTTGGTACTTGCTGGGGGGCAGCAGCAGGCTGGGGATGCACTGCTGGCACTCGCTGAGTCTAGCTGGGAAAAGACCACTGTGATAATTTTCACAGCTTTTTGCTCTCCCCTGTGAAATCCCCATCTATTTTGGAAAAAAACCCAAAGTTTTTAATATTGCCCTTTCTGGTTTTTGGAGTAGTATGTGCTGCTTGTTCCAGAGACTTTGAATGGGATGTGGTGCGAGTGGGGAGGATGTGGCCTGAGCTTCTGCAGCCAGCAAAGCTCTGAAAGGGTGTGTGTGGGAGTGCGTGTAAAGTAAAATCTTACTGTTTAGTCACACCACTTAAAAATGGATGATTTTTGCAAAACTAAAAGTTGGAGCAGCTCACGTGCTTTCTGTGAAGTTTTCAGCAAGGCATCCAGCAAACAGGAACTCCTGGCATGAAGTGCCTGAAACAAAAGGGATGCAGTTGGAGAATCCTAAATAGGCCACGCATCAGGTGTTGATAGACCTTTGCTTTTCCCTCAGACAACCCAAGGCCGCAGCACATAGCTGACGATAAGGAGGTTAGTTCTGCACATAATACCCTGGTTGAGTCTTTGAGCAGAAGCGGTGTTACAGTTGCTGAAGGTGTTGGCAGATGCAGGCAGGTCTGCTCGCGAGGACGTGGCCAGGTTGCAGGTGAGGAACCTGGGGGCACTGTGGATCTTCCCAGCGGCCAGTACTGAAGGCGGTGAAATGGCCACAGTGACCTCTCGCTGGTGGGAACACAGGAGAGCAGAAGTTTCCCCTTGGTGAAGCTCAGTGCGTGGCTAGGGCAAAGGCAGTAACAGTTGTGCACGTAATGTCCGTGTAGTTGGAAGCCCGGTTGGAAAGGGTCTGCTATGGCTTCCTCCGGGCCCGTTGTTTAAATGAAGCCTTGCCAATAACCATTTTTATAGGGGCTAATACAAGTATAGGGTAATTATACAGACAGCTGTTGTCTTGCAACTCTCTGGCAGCGAATGATGGACGTTTGGGGTTGTCCAAATAACCAGGATAGCCGTCTCTTGCACACACTGGGACGTGCGTGTTGATCCTTGTGTGCAGCAAGTGAGGGCTGAGCTCAGTACAGACTTCGTGACTGCTCCCTTCCTGTTTCTGAGCGTCTGCACCAGCCTGTGCTCCTGCAGTCAGCTGTTTCCCCAGCTCCTCACCCTCCCCCAGAGAAGGGGAGCCAAGTCAGCCAGTGTATCGGTACAACTGGTCGTCCATCCTGGACTGTGCTGTTCCCGCTTGCAGGATCATATCTGGAGCAATAACCGCATAGTACCACCTCCCCCTGCAACTGCTTTCCAGACAGCAAGTGCTTCAAAACAGAATACAAGATTAACACGTCTCTGTCCCCCAGTCCCTCATCCGGCAGGTCTGACGTGTTGAAGTCAAGGGTTGATTGAGGCACAAGGTAAACCAAGAGACTTGGTAACGTGGTCACCATCCTGCTGGCGCAAAGCCCTTGAGGTTAACCTGGTAGTGACTGTTAGTGAATTTGGCCGTGTAGCTGCATCTTGAGCTCCTCTGGATACTGGCTGCCAGGTTACACCATGCATGCAAAGACTTGCAGTGTGTTTCACTGTAAAAGCTGTCTTTTTGGAGTCCCCCTTTCTGAGAAGGTTGTGATCAGCTATACTGGCTGTTTCACTAATGTGGTGGTGTGTTAAGTGTTACCAAATATCCATATTGTATGTGCTCCTCATGGCTTGGCAGGAGCTTATTCAGGTTTGAGGATGTAGTATTTACTTCCAGGTGACTGCACAGAGGTTGCTTGGATGTGGTGGAACTGAAAAGAAACATACATGCCAGGGTGACAGGAACATCAGCTAATGATATTTGGAAACTTGCAGGTGATTTTTGTTAGTTATGAAATAGAACAAGTTGCTATAAAGCAAACTTCGTCATGGGCTAACTGGGAACTGTGCACAGTCATTACAACTCCCCCGAAGGCGGTACCTTAATAAAATGTCTTGACAGCATCCCCATGGTGGGCTCAGCACGTGCAACGTCCTGGGAGAAAACGGAGCAGCAGAAAGCCTCTGCTGTAAGTGCTTCCCTGGCAGCACATCAGCTTGCGACGCGAGGGCTGCACTAACAGTGCTTGTTGCTAAACCTGGCTCCTGGAGCTGAACGCTGCCCAGGAGTGTGGGATTGCCATTAAAAAATGAAATTCAGCTCTGGCCTCGAGAGACAGACTGCAGTGTTGCCAGCTAAGTGTTCAGGGGTTGATTCAAGAAGTACAAACTTTTTTGGGGAAAATAAAGCAAATAAAACAAACCATATTTATAACTTCTGGGTTTCTAAAGGTTTGTGTTTTCGATTTTTTTTTTTTGTCCCCTTAGTTGTTAGTGTTGGAATCTGAGCTTTCATGAAAAAAGTTTAAATTTTCACATCTCAAAATAGCATAACTTCACCAGATGAGATGTTAAGAAAAATGCTAAATATTATGACAGCCTCAACAAAATTCTTAGACTTGGCAAGATTCTAATAATAACTGCCCAAAGCTGGAAAATGCATGATAGATTACCCAGGCAGCCACTTGTTTCTTTCCCCAGGAAGAGAAGGTCTCGAAATAGGCCACTTAAGGGTAGGATCTTCTGAGTTTTGTGACTTAATCACAAAAATATTGTTAAGTGTAGGGAATTTGGTTGTTTGGGTTTTTCCCCTGTGAGCAAATAACATTTTGAGATACTTAAGAGCTAGTTCTGTTCTTGTAAAGCTGGGCCTCTACCTGATGCATTTCTGGCAGGGATTCAGAGGAAGATCAGTTTTTCACTGGAATTCCCTTTAACAAGGTATCTTCAGCAATCACAAAATAAAGAAGAAAACCCATAAAGAGTATTTGCAGGCTGTGAGAATCCCAAGGAGTCCTTTAGCAACATACTTTCCTCATCCTAAAAGTTTAAACATTTGTTAAATTCTGAATAATTATCTTCTTTTATATCCATATAAAATTCTGATGTGAAATGAAGTGCAGGTTTTTAACAGCAAAATTATTGGGCAGTTTAAAAGGGTAAGGGAGGATAATTTACCCCAGCAGCCTTAGAAAATACCTAGTTTTATTTGGAAAGAAGAAATGTGTTTGGGGTAAATGAGTTTCGGCGATGCCTTGCAGTCCCCTGCCATCATCCAATGACATGCAGGGCCACGAGAAGTGGAACACTGAAAATTGGGAACTATGGTATATGCTTTCCTTCCGGAGGGTGGATCGGGTTTAGTGTAATAGTTGGAAGCCTTAGGCCTAGATGATCTTGGCTGGGCCGGTGTTTCTCAGGCTCTTTCCAGCTCCTGGGTGGAACAAACCAACAAACCCGTTGGCTGCTTCTCTGTAATTGGGATCTCTCTTCCCCATTTTCTCATTCTACAGCTCTCACTGTAGCTGACGTTTTTTCCTTTTTTTTTTTTTTTTTTTTGGACAAAACTGTCCCAGACTCACCTAGAGATGATTTTACAGAGGATTATTGACCGGAGCATCATTGCCTTGATGTTCCAGGGGCAGAGGAATCGACTTCCAAGGCCGAAGGCTGGCTTGCTTTCTGGACTATCCGCCTCTTGCCTGACGAAGGCCAGGCCAGGAGGAGGTTACTCAGCTTGCCGGTTCCGCAGCCACAACCGCAGTACGTGTCCATCCGTAACTTTCAGCCTGAGCGAATTACTCGCTGTTTCAGGAATAAATAGCATTGTAATCATGGATTCCGACCTTCGGGAACGCTCTTTCTGCACTCCGTGTGAAAATGACTGTGACTAACGTGCGATAAGGGAGCGTGACAAGGAAGTGTGTTACGCTCCAGGCATCTCGGCTGGGGGATGTGGAACGACAGCACCGGTTGCTGGCGCAAAGGTCGAGGCGATGCTGATGAGAGCACTGAGCAGGGCTTCGGCAACGGCACGAGGGTGGTGGTTCCTGTACTGGGTCACGCAGGTATCAAAGCTTTGATTGCTGTTGTACAGGATGCTTTTTTCTTTATCTTTTTTTTGCTTTTGCATATTTATAGATTTTTAGACTATGAATGCTTATTGTTTAGTTTAATCTCTTGCACAATAGACTAAATATTCTGGCGCTACTTTGCTCAAGAGGAAGTTGTAATCTTCTTGTTTTAAATACAGATAGGATGGAAACCTTCTTGTATTCTCTGCCTGGCTTTGGATGCTTTATTGGAGTAGTTCTAATCAGTCGCTTCATCTCTGAGCTGGGAATGGTTGCCTTCCTTTGAGGAGAGGGTTTGGGAACTTTATTAGATTAGATTATCTTTCTGTGTCTGTCTAATAAAGTTAAGTGGAGGATGAAGACTGAACTCTGCTCACGATTCCCTGCTAAAAGCACAGCATCTCCCAAAAGAAAGGCACAGGAGGCTGCTGCCGGCCCTTGTGAGCTGCTCTCTGGGAACCATGCTGGAGACATTAGGCCCTGGCATCGCGGGGAAACGTGTGATAATGGCTTCAGCCATTCAGCGTAAAGTGACTTTTAGGCCTGGGTATATCCTACAGACATCATAGGTCTCGGCAGGTGATCCTCACGGGAAAGGAGGTCATGCTGCTTTGCACTGTATTAGCCTTGGAGTTGATGTGAATTTATCTCTAACCATGCTTCGGTACCTCTCTCTCCCAACCACTTTCACGCCATGATGCTTAAAATCAACCTGACTTCTTGCACCTCTGACATTTCGTGCTGTGCCATCAACTTGGCTCAATGTATCTGGGTATTTAATGGGTGACCAGTTAGGAATATGCTTACGTACCAGCTTAGTGGCCATGCTTGCTTTCTTCCTCTTCGGTCCCTTGTACGAGGCCTGCACGTTACTGTCTCTGAAAGGTTTTACGTTTCTTTTCACATAGAGAAATCTGTCTAACGTGCAGGATATGGGCAAGGCTCTGCTGGAGCCAAGGAAGGGTAGGAAGTATTTCCAGAACTGGAAACAGCACCAAAACAAAAATGCTCAGGCAGAAGCTTGCAGGACAAGGGTTCTCTCTAGCTGTTATATCTAGAGTAGTTACGTGGTTTTGGAAACACCCTGAAAAAGGTCTGACCTCTAGGACCGTGAATAGAGAATTAAGCGTCACCAGCTTCTGCATCTTGTATGACTCGCCTGGTCTGGGACGAGCATTCCTTGGTATGTGCTGCAGATGTGTTGTGGCAAGAGCCTGCCTGGGTGTTTTTACACTGGGTTTGGTTTGAACCAACACGAACGTTCTCCAGCCGGTTAACAGTTTCTTGAGCTAGCAAATCCCTGCAGAAAGATATTTATTCAAGGCTAAACTCGATGGTGTGAAAGAAGTTTGGTAAGACTGTAGTGGGATTTATGTCTACCTTTTTATCTGCTTGTAGCATTGGAGGATATTTTGTGAGTTGCTTTAAATTACCTTTTCGCTTCTTAGGAATTTTTTTGAGATATTGTAGGCGGTCTGCTAATTCTCTATAGAATGAGAGATGAGCAGTTGCTGCCTCAGATGAAGCTACTCTGCTGCAGGCAAAGCAGCCAATTACTTCTTAGACCTACTGGTGCCTCTTGTTTATCCCGTTTCAAGGACGGCGAGGATGTTGTTGGTGATTAAATTTGCTGCCGAGGCAAGTGCTGGGAAGATGGAATGGTATTTTCAGAAGCAGCAAAAATGATGATGCTGCTTTCTGCTGAGCAAATTGTAGATGGATACCCAATATAATGTGCAAGAGTCACCCAGTATTAAGCTGATTATCTCAGTCGTCTCTAGCGCCTGGGCTTTCTGCGCGAGGGGCTGGGAGACCCCCGTTTGGGAAGTTTCCCTGCAGCTACCTTGCACTGTTTATTTTGGTGGGGCTGACATTTGGTGTACA
This sequence comes from Phoenicopterus ruber ruber, assembly GCA_009819775.1. NCBI lineage: Eukaryota > Metazoa > Chordata > Aves > Phoenicopteriformes > Phoenicopteridae > Phoenicopterus > Phoenicopterus ruber. Next base: position 3,725,071 of record CM020230.1, on the reverse strand, counting down.
TTTCTGAGGCTGCTGTGGAACCTTTTTATCCCGTATTGATACAGCTGGTATCCTTTTGCAGTGGTATCTCTGCTGCTGCCATTTCTTCTTGTTTGCCAGAGAGAATGTAAGAATTAGATGTGAGATTAAATTATTTTTTTCCCTCAATTGGAGTAATAGCTCTGATTACTCCATGTGTCTTCCCCTGGGTAGCAGCCTTTCTATTTTAGGTACCAGTGTGATTTTTAGCTGATTTTTGCAGAGGCAGGAGTTGGATGGGCAGGAAACATGTGCATTGTGAGCCACCAGTCGGGACAAATTCCCTGGGTTCACCAATGCGTGGACCTTGATACAAGTGTGGTTTTAAATTCGGTGAAACTCTTGAAACTAGATTCCCAGTTGTTCCCAGTGCTCTTTGAAGTAACTGGTCCTCCTGTTCCTCTCAAGTCGAGACGTGTTTTTGCTAGCAAAATTTGGAGCTGCAAGTAGGTAGAAAAAGCAGTCTTAAATTCTTTCTTGTTGTTTATCTATGAATCTATACTTCTCTACTAATAATATTTAAAAGCATTAATTCAGTAGAATTGCTGTATGCATAAACATCCCGATAACACTGCTTGTCCTGCAAGCGTATCAGCAGTTACTTGCAGGAGAGCTGTTGATTTTTGACGAAATCACTGACACGTTCATAGTCATTTTTTCCTCTCTGAATGCAGTTCTATGTAGTAAAATTGTATTTTTATTATCCTGCTAACTTCTTATCGCAGTGAACATTTTTCTTATTTCACTAACAAACTGCTGTAAATATTGCAAGGAAAATCTTAAGATTTGCAACAGCTCTGTTAATAATTTGCTTATATGCAGGTTGAAATACTTTAAAAATATATAAAATTAAATCCTTACAGATAGCATTTCGTGAGAACAAAGTGGAATTATTTGGGTGAGCAGCCGTGCTTTTCATGCACGTGCTGACAGGGGAGGATGGTCTGGCTAAATTACTCTTTTTTTTTATTTTTATTTTTTTTTCCCCCCTTTTGAGTGTTCATTAGTCAGGAGTAGTGACTGAAAAACCACGGGTGCCTGCTTATCAGCTGTGGCGGGCTGGGTGCTGCCACGGTAGGCATAGCAATGATGCCCTTGGCTGCTTGTTATGCACCGTGGGCAACCGGGAAGTGTAAAACTTCTGCTGGAATTTCTAGGGGGGGGCTACCACAGAAATTCAAATAAACAGGAAATTAAAAATAGTATTTTGTAGTTCAATTGAAGACTAAATAAAGTAAACCCCAACAACAAACATGCACACCCCTCAAAAAGAAACCCCCAAAACAGAGGAAGGAATGGATTTTTATGTATTAAAAAGTTTGAGTTCTTAAAAAGGCTGTAAATATTCTTCAAATGTACTTTTAGATGTGTTTTCACGTCCAAGTAACTGAAGCAGTCGGTCCAGATCTAACCGTTTCTGACTCAGCTGCTGTTTTACTGGCCTTGTCCTCCTTGATGGAAACTGATGTTTTCTTGGTGGGAATTTCTGTGTAAAAAGGAACTGCGGAGATTAGAGGCTGATCCTTATTAACACTGAGACATTTTCTATTACTTTGCCAATGCTCATAAGAGGTCATAAACTATTTATATCAATTTTAACTGGTCCAAGCTCTGTGGCGAAATCTTTATGAATAAAAATTGTCTCCAACGTCCCAGTCATAGCTGGTAATAAAGACAATGAATATATCAAGATGTCACATGGAGAAGATCAGTTTGAGCCTGCTCACCATCTCCTAATGGATGACAGGAGTCACCCAGTTAGTTTTAAATGTATTACCTTTAATTTAATTGTAATAATAAAAACCTGCTTTTTCCCCAGTGCCTACTTCTTTATGTATTCTGCTGAAAACGTTACTAAAATTCAAATAAAGTATAACTAAGTTTTGTTACCTGCTGTTACTTTTTTAGAAGATATTTTAAGTGCATGCAATTCATCATGCACATTGGACTTACAAGCTAAAATACACACTGCACCTGGTAAGGATAAGGTACGGGTTGTAAAGGTTGTCTAAAATACCGAGTGTTTATTGGCAGGTTCTTGCTGTTGTGAAAACTAATTTCCCATGTAATGATCCAATATTGTTGCTGTCATGGGGTCTGCGTTGATTCATTAAGTGAAGGTTATCTTAAATGTTAAACTCTTTTTTTTTTTAATAGTAAATTCTACGTCTACCAACAGTTTTTTCTTCTCACATCAGTTTATCTAATCTGTGGCTGTTCAGGAGGTCAGGAGGGTAATCTGTCAATTTGTTCTTGTAAAATGGTTTAGCAACTACTTTCTTTTTCTCACGTGCAACCGATGGGAGATTTGAGCTAAAAAGGGGGGGAAAAAGAATGGAGGGGGACGATGACACCAAGAAAAAAAAAAAATCCCCTCCTAAACCAGCCAGTGATTTGAACTGTTACTACTGTTTTTATATGTAATGGGGATATTTCAAGAGTAAGTTAACCCCCACCCAAGGCACGATGCTCTGGGAGGAGAAACCTCTGGTGTTAGCGAGTGACTTTGGTGGAAAGTCACGTCTCGGCGAGGGAAGGCTGCTGTGGGGACAGGGAGTGCTGCTCAGGGCCTCTGAATGTTTGCAGAAGCTGCTGAGAGAGTCTGGTCTGGTGATCTTGTAATCTCGTAGAGCTTTTTACTCTAAAATAAGGAAATTGTTGCACTGTTGGAAAACTTAGATCAGCCATTTCTAGAAAAATGGGCTGGTGATCTCTCTAGCAACGGGTTCTGGTTTGTGAGCAAAGTCTGGCTACGCTAGAGAATAAATGCTTTAAACTTAATATATGGTTACAGGTCCTGCTGAAGCAGTTCTGCAGCAATTAAAGCTGGATATTAAATTACATTGCCTGCCGATGTAATTACTATCTTGGAAGCAGTAAAGGCATAATTAGGGGTGTGGGTCCTGAGGACTGCCTGCTCCATGGCCGCCTAATGTGATAGCATTCTTCATGAAGAGCAAAGATGAGCCGTGATACACTTTGGCTTCAAACACGCATCTGTTTCTTGCATATGTATAAAATAACGTGATGCTGGAGGACATATTTCTAGCCTACTGTTTCTTTTTCATACTTCTTTCAAATTCTGGAAACTGGTTCTTTTTGGAGAAAAAGAGCCAATGTCATTCCCTACAGATTAAGTATTCATAGCTTCGACTTCAATGAAAACTTGATAGAACTGTGTTACTCTGGCAGTACATAAGATTTGAGTAGGTATTTATGCAGATGGTACAGCCTGTTGTGCAGGAAAAAAGGATCACAACTGCTCATCGGTTTTCAGAAATCAATGCCTCAATAGGAGAGTAGAGATAAAGTAGCTGTAGATCAGAACAGAATCGCCCCCTCGGATCTATGCCTCCATCACATACCTCTGCTCTGTCAAGTGTGATAGCAACGTATGGAAAATTTCCAGACCCATTATTTGCGCTAGCAACGACTGTTGCTGGTCCTGCATTTCAAGCAGGAGTTCGTGGCTCTTCCCCCTCGCCTGTGCCTGGGCGGATAAGCCCCTGGCCCCTCTGCAGATGTCGGTGTGGCTCGTTTTTGCCTCCAGAGGAACCTTTACTTTAAAACTTCCTTGTGACCTCGGAGCTGTGGGTGTTGATGTGGTGTGCTCCTCCAGAAATATCTGAAAATTGAGGAAATCGGTCCTGAGAGATGGAAAATCAACTTAACTGTAACGTTCTTACTTAAAAGTCATGTTTGTTTATTTCTCTTGAAAGAAATGAAATTAGATGCAGAGAAACAACCAGTGAGCGATCTGTTTTTGTAGCTGATAGAGCGTAGAGAGGTCTGCACCGGATCCTAGCAGTCTCTACCAAGCTGTGTAGAGGGCAGACATGCAGGAACGCAGCGCCCAGCGTTCTCTGAGTTGCGTTTGCATCTGGACGTGGGCACTGCTAATTGCAACAAGGAGAATCCTGAATGTAAAGTGCAAATCCTCTTCTGGGGGGGGAGGAATATGGGAAATGAATTGCCAAAACTTGCAGGATGAAATGAATGGGAGTGACCTAAATTAACTTGGTATTTTCTTATTTTTTCAGCTTAATAAAATCTTCTAGTTATAAACAAGGAAACACGGATGAAAATGAATTGCAGGAAGTTGTGATCATCTAAGTTGAGGCGCTGAATACCTTGTTCTGCATTCCTTAGTGCTTCTAGCTGCAAAAAATTGCAACCTCTTGTGTAAGACTTTCTTCATTGCAGAAATTCATTTATCACTTTGATGTTAATTGACCTGTGCTAAATATTTATGCTGAACTGTCCAGGCACAGCAGCTTTATGCGTGGCCCTGTGTTTATTGCTGGGGCTGTGTATCAGTCCTTATTCCTTTTAGGCTGCTGAAATAGGCATTTCTCCCAGTTGGTCTTCAAGTAGGTACAGGTGGGCACTGTGGCCATGGGAAGCTTTGTCCTTGCATTGGCCTTCTGGAGAGAGGGGAAAATATAAATATCTTCCTTGGCCACTCTTGGTCCGAAGGAGTTGGAAACGTTTCTAGAAAGTACCACAAATCCATTTTAAGTTTTCACTTGAAACAAGGCAAGTTTTAAACCGAACACGTTTATATTCCCGTTCCTAGACACGGATCTGCGTGCCAGGGTTTTGACCGTCGCGGATCTGAGCGTGGTCGGTGCTTGGCAGAGAGACCGTCGGGAACTCGAGGAGGTTGAGCGGTAGCCCAACAGGTAGCAGTGCTGCAACCTGAACTGGGGCGGGAGATGTGTGCCATCCACGAGGTCTTGTGGGGGGATCCTTGCTCGGTTCTGCAAGCTAGAAGATTATGTACCATGCTTTTGTAAGAGCGAGAGCCTTGATCTGTGTATACAAGTGAGAAATTAATCAAGGAAAGGATTTATAAAATGGTGAGGGCTGGGGAGCGGAGTTCTGGTACACTGAGCTGGCATGCGTGGGAACAGGAGGGGTACGGTGACCCAACAGTCCTGATAAAAACTCTCATCACAAGCTCTTTTACAATGATGCTTGCAATGTTTGGTGTCTGAGCAGCCTGTTTTAAAAGTACATAAGCACGAAATGTAGAAAAACTGTAGCTATTCTCAGAGAAAGCTGTAATGGGGAACTGTACGTAAATTGTAGAACTTGGGTTTGTATACCGGTTATAAAATCTCTGGTTTTGCCAATAATTCTCCGTGATGCGCAAAATCCTCAATAAAGAATGTCCTGTCGCTGTCTGACACTTTCCCAGCATCTGTTGCTATATAAACACAGTCTATTAACAGTTTTATCTTTCTAGTAAGAAAACTTTATATATCCTTAATTAAACCATTAGCGCAAAATTAACCAGACTAAATATACCAGTAATGTCTTGCTCATCACTTTATGATCTGGCATAAAGCTGGAATGTTTCAGATGATATTTCTGTTGTGCTTGATTCTGCAGAGCAAACATTGTCCTTTGTGTTACACGAAAACCCAGTCCTGTTCCCGCTCCCATCAAACGAGAATGGACGTTGGACTGGCCCCAAAATAGTGGGGAGATTTACTGGTCGTTGGACTGAAAGTCAGTGAAGGGGCTCGTTTGGGGTCTTTGGCTTGTGTTGGAACGGTTGAGGTGACCTGTGCTTCTGTGGTTTTGATCGCTTCTACTAAGTCAACCTGTGCTACTTTGTGTGCTTGGCAACCTCAGCTGTACCTTCACAAAGTGCTTTTTTATTCTCTCATACTTTAGTGTAATTTGAAGGTAATCAAATAAAGCATATTCATAACCAGTTGTAGAACTGAAGGTATATGTAGGGCTTCTGGGTACCAGGACGTTATCTTGAAGGACTGTCAGGCTTCCTAAGATGGCATCTGACAAAATACGCAGGGTGCCTGCAGGCTTAATCTGCTTTTAGGAGAGGAGCTATTTTGCGTGTGTTGCAGGAACATACTCATCATGTCACAAAGTTCTCATCCCTCTAGTAGGGGAGATAAGGGACGTGTCTGCTGTCGGGATTTCCTACTCCCTGTCCCCCCCAAAATGTGCTGTGGAATCGTAAAGAGGGAGGCAAAGGTTTGAAATAACATCTTAAAGATTTAAAGCCTGTATTTGCTGCCGTTCCTGGTGCACGTGACTGATCTGTTGGGGGGTCCAGGACGTTGATTTTTAGCAGAGCGCATGTTCAGTGTGTGGGACACTTGTAGCGGCTGTACTGGATCCTGTACCATGTTAACAGTGATAAGTTTCACAGAGATGAGCACTGAAGAGATGAAGTGTGCACGTGGCTGAGTTCAGAAACTGGGAGTAAGGCTGTTAGGACAGCAACTTGTGTCCAAGCTGAGTTTTTAAAGTAGAGGGGTGTATTACATGACCAAGACAAGTCTGTCCGTGTCAGGCGGGGGAGCAGAAATGCCGTGAAGGGAAGCTGTACTAACATCTCGCTCTGTGTGATGCTTGGTGTTAGTTCGTCAGCTGGCGGTGCTCAGTGCTGGGTAGGTCTTGCCCCCGCTGCAGCTCCTACCAAAACTTAGCCGCATACAGGCAACATTATACGTAAATCTCGTTTGCGTTCACCGTTTCAGGAATGGACGCACACCAGTCTGTTGTCTGGCCGGGTGTCTCAGGAAGAGCTGGCTGTTGACTGGTGTCACTCGGTGGTGCATACCTGTCTGGGTGGGGTGGAGCGGAGCTTTGCAGAAGGAGCTGGAGAAGCCTAGCTCTGCAGTGAGTTGGACCAGTCCTCCACACCGGGTGATCCCCGTGGGAGTGGACCTCTGTGGTGCTGTCATGGGTGGGCTCCTCTTGCAAGAGCAGGCGTTGTACAAGCACTTATGAGCAGCAAATGGCTCAAACCAGTTTAAGTGATGGCATCTCTCTTCTCATGTCTGTCAGTAGAGGCTGTTGTGCGGACAGTACCTTGTAGTAGGAGTAATATGAAACATACACAAAGTTTGTTTATATATAAATATTTCTAGATATGTACAAATATGGGAATTTCACAGCATTAAGTAGCAAAGCTGTGAAGAAACATTTGCCTTGCTTTGTGTTTGAAGGAGTTGCTTCTCCCCACAGCTGCACAGGAGTTCAGCTGGCTGGTGGGGACCCTGCGGCATCATCACAGCCTCGTCTGACAGGAGCTCCACCAAGGACTGTGCCTTGATGTGTTGGGGTGGTGGTGAACAAAGATGTTTTTAAGTGGATCAGCTTGCATATTGAAGCCTGCTGTTTGTTGTAGCGTAGTCTCTGGTTTGTGGTGTGTTACAAGTACTGGACTACTCCTCCTTGAGTTGCTTCTTGGCTCGCATCCTTCGTGTGGCAGGGGATGGACAGCCCGCATCTGGCCAACTTTGAACAATTTTGTTGAAGGAGGCAAACACAAGGGTTAGGCAACTTAGTTTATCTAGGAAGAAAAGTGGACAACAAACAATAGAACGTGCTAAATATTTCACTGTACCGAGTGGCATTTGGTGCAAAATGTGAATGGCTGTTCCGGGCACAAATCTCATATATCCTACTCTTTTCTTTGTTGTTCAGCTGCTCTTCAGGCCCTAAAGCGTAAGAAGAGGTACGAGAAGCAGCTTGCACAGATAGATGGCACGTTATCAACAATTGAATTTCAGAGGGAAGCCCTTGAGAATGCCAACACTAACACTGAAGTGCTTAAGAACATGGGTTTTGCTGCTAAAGCTATGAAAGCCGCTCATGACAACATGTAAGTTACTCCCTTCTGCATCTTTCCATAGGACCTTTATTTTGTCATTTGTTTGATCTGCTGAATGCCAGGTGTTTCATAACCAAAGGTAGAGCTAGAGTAGCAAAATCTTCTTTTAAAAGGCTGTAAGTTAAACTAAAATACTAAATATACTTTCATATTGAACAAAATATGCAAGTATCGATGCTTTCTCAGTTTGACACCATTTTATGCAGCACGAAGCTGCTGCCTTTGTCCGACAGAAGACTAGCGCCAGTGTAGTGTAAAGCAAATGGGAGGGTGCACCAGTTAGAGATCCACCTAGTAGCAGCAAGAATTTTAAGCCTCAAGGGGAGACTTAAACTTCTTTCTGTGCGGTGGAGTTTGTGTATGTAGCAATAATTAAAGGTAAACTGCGTTATGGGAATGTTGTATTTGCTCCAAAAGCAAATATTGTAGATGTAATGTAATAATGCTGGATCAGGGAACAGAGCAAATTATTATTACCAGTAATGCAGAACAAAACCTCTTCATATGAAGTCTCTGTATATAACTGCTGTGAGCTAAGCTCTTAGGAAAAAGTAAAAAATAGATGCATGATTTTGTTGAGACCAGGGGATAAACTTCAGACTTGCACATAAAGTGTATTTTGGGAAAGGGCCTTGTAAAATGTCACCGTGGGGTGGCATTTCTACAAACCCCAAGAAATACAGTCTTAAGTGCTGATTGGGAAGGTGTCTGATTATATTGAACTCTTTCCTTTCTTTTACAGGGATATTGATAAAGTAGATGAATTAATGCAGGACATTGCAGAACAGCAAGAGCTGGCAGATGAGATTTCAACAGCCATCTCAAAGCCAGTAGGATTTGGGGAAGAATTTGATGAGGTATGCTTTAAATCTGCCTCGGTTTATATCATAGAGTCATTTAGATTGGAAAAGACCCTTAAGATCAGGTCCAACCGTTAACCTGTCACTGTCAAGTCCACCACTAAACCATGTCCCTAAGCGCCATGTCTACGCATCTTCTAAATATCTCCAGGGATGGTGACTCATATGAGATCTTTCTTTTAAGATCTGCGTATTGCATGTGTCTAGGTGCAGTACCAGGATATAAAATCTCTCCTAGAACTTGTTACTAGCTGTTCCTACCAGTGCATACAGCCGCTGTGACCCTGACTTTATGCTGAGAGCGGTCTGCATGGCCTGATCTGAAAAACTGGACTTAGATTTCTTCTTCTCTTCGCTGTTTTCCTCACCCTCTTCACCCTGCAAGAGATCACATACAGGAATTCAGATGAAGAGTCAGGCTCCTCATCTCGTCAGTTTGCTCTGATCCTATGCGTTTAAGCTATTTTCTTTAATAATATGACCAGCTAAATCAATTTGCTAATAAATATGACTTAAAGTTTCTTCCTTTTTTTTTTCTCTTTTAAAAAACTAGGATGAACTCATGGCAGAACTAGAGGAACTAGAACAAGAAGAACTAGACAAAAACTTGCTGGAAATAAGTGGTCCCGAGACAGTACCACTACCAAATGTGCCCTCAATATCAATACCATCAAAGCCAGGTGTGTATGGACCTCTACCAGAAACATCTTGGATTGTTAAAAAGTATGCTTATTTAACTGCCAGCTCTCAGGTTTGAGAGATCTAGCTACAGGCAACGCAGACGTTCTGCGTCAAACTGCTTCATGAATCACAAATTACATCTAGTGCCGTTTCTCCGTGGGAGTAACCTGCCTTTCGTAAGGACGGTGAAAATTAATAGTTATCGCAGGAACAGTTATTACCTATTCTAGCGCTACCAGTTTATCTACAGCATGGATGACACTCAGGGTAGAGTGGAGATGTGGAGAAAGGAAGCCCTCTGCCAGTTGCTGCTGGCGCAACGGGGAGGTAATCTTGACAGACATACCAAGGCTGTAAAAGGGAGTGGAGATGCTCTTGGAATTAGTCCCAGGCTGGTTCAGATACCCGCATTGAACCATGCTTCCTTACTACTGCTTTGGCTTTTAATTTGCTCCCTGCTTTTCTGGCTTTTGGGAGGAACTAGCTTTAGAGTTGCCTCTTTGGGGGCAGGTGTTGCCTCCTCTGAGGTTTGCATGTACTCGAGCCAGACAGTACCGACCTTAGGGTCATCCCAGTCTTGGAGCACATGTGCTCTAGGAAATGTTAGTTGGTGTGATGATTTTACCTGGAGACCAGGCAAAAAATGTTTGCATTCACCCAGACAGTTCAAAGCTGCTCTTGAATCCGAACTGGTCACTCTTCTAAGAACTGGAAGTGATGCCTCATAAAATACAGTTGAGTTGGAATACCCCTGGCATGCATTAATGGCACAGGAAGCTTTACTAGCCCATTTTGCTGAATCTCCCTTAATGTATTATGAATAAGTTGTAGACTTTGCGACTCTATTTCATGTGCTTACTTAGGAAAAAAGATCAAAAAAAAATAGTGGATGAAAATAATCCCAATGGGTTGTTGTATCTATAATTATCTTGCTGCCTTTCCAGGCTTAAAAGGACCTGGGAAGCAGCAGACGCTGCCAGACACCGAGGTTCTGCTTCAGGTGGCGTGCTATGAAGTTTGCTCCTTGTGCCTTATAGCTCCTTTATTTTGACATAATTGATTTTCTGTTTCTCTCATTCTGTTTTGCTAGGCAGAATTGCTGACAAGTGTTGATGAGAGGGGAGTGAGTTACATCCAAATATCTTAAATCTGAGACTTTATCTAGATTCAGATCCACCAACAGGGGAAACAGTTTAAACAAACGCATGCATTACCTTTTTCTTTCCTAGCTGGTTTAATGGGGTTTGTTCTCTAAATATTCTTTGGGTATGGACACTAAAGCATACTGACTTGAACCCAAATGTACTTTTTGCATTATATTAGGTAGTAGTGACTGTGCACTAGTAAGAGGCGTTGTAATTGTGCACATATTTAAGTAACTATACAGCATAGGACTTATGTAGACATAGCACTTCCTAAAATAATAGAAATTCCAAATGTTTTTTGTAGTAAAAACTATGAATAGAAAACTCGGTGTTCTATAGGATTTATGTTAAGCTGCTTTTGGATGGAAATTAGAATTCCATTCATGTATTTACATGGCATGCGGCTTTTTACCTAAATAAAACTGCCTCCAAGATGGACATTTGGGAAGCCTTGGGATTCTGGGGTGGCGGTAGGTGGGGATTTTGTGGTTCATGGTTTGTTTTGTTGTGTGGCTTGTTGTTTTTTTTAACCTGAATTTTTTTTCACTTAAAATTGACATAATATACTCTAGTATTAAAAGTTTTTACTTCTGGGCAGCATGGGTTGGACTTTCAAAGGGACTACTTTGCCTAACAACACAAGTACATGCTTAGTGTGTCTTTTGGAAACAAGTGATGTGTCATCTGTGGTAGAGCTGCCTCTTATTACCTCCTCCTTATTCATTGAATGGAAAATGATCGTGAGCCTTCCTGCTTTTCCAGTTCTCAGGAGCTGTCTGGATTTTGACTTAATCAGTCTGAATGAGAAATGTTTTGCTGTTGCCTGTCAGCTAAATTGATGTCAGAAGAACTTCAGGCAAAAGCCATTTTTGTTTAGCGGAGACTGGAAGAGCTTAATTTAGAAAAACAAATTCCAAACTTGTACAAATGATAGGTCTTGAGTTTGACTTAAAGCTGACTCAGTTCTCTCTTATGTAAATGTTTCATTTGGAATGACACAAACCATTCTGAGTATGAATTATTTGACTTTTTTTCCCCCCTTTTGAAGTGAAAACACTGTGTGAGGAAATGACATCTTTTTTTTTTTTTTTGTATTTTCCAAAATTATTGCAGCTATTTCTGGGTTAAAACCTTTTTGCTGAGTTAATGGTTTTCATCTCCAGAAACTGGACTTGTCATGTTCTGACAAATAGCAGCATTTGCTCCCCTGGAAGGACCAAAACCGCTAACGCGTAGCCTGCTGCTTAACATGCACATCCAACCAGCTACCAGTGAGCGTGGCAGGAGGAGGGGAGTAGCACGTAGGCAACGCTGGTTACCTCTTCAGCCTCTCGAAGAGCTTCAACTGACACGAGAGCTGGAGGTCTCCAAATTCTGTACCTAGCTGGATGAAAACACAGTGGCCTCATTTGTTGCGCTTTGAGGACTTAATGATGCAATAAGGAATTTATTTTTTATGGGGGAGAGATTGTAATTCTGGAGATGTCAGATGAGTTTCTGTAAGAAACTGTATCCCTCTGAGAGGGACTCAGAAGGCGAAGGCTGGGGGTGTTCTGCTTGGAGGCTTGGTGATGATGGAAGACAACGGGCACCGCTGGTGTACACATCTTAACCTTCGCGCATGTTTGCGTTCTTCCGATGTGAGCTATTGTCTTTTTCCACTGAAAGTGGTAACGTTGGAAGGTTTAGCCCATGCTGGCTTTCTCAGAAGGCACCTTTTCCTTCAGTTCCAAAAGGTGTTGTGTATTTGTTTTCCTCTACTGGCATTTGGTGCTTCATTTATCGGTGAGGTCAGAGGCACAGAGTCTTCTCTCCTGCAAAGAATCGAGACAGGGTTCTGTCAGGATTCCCCCTCATTTGTTTTCTTTCAATATTTTGCAGCCAAGAAGAAAGAGGAAGAAGAGGATGATGACATGAAAGAGCTGGAAGCTTGGGCAGGAACCATGTAACCACAGCAGTAACTGGCTGGAAAAGGACTTTGATTACCTATTCTGGGTGCAAATGTGTTGTGTTGAGGAGAAAGCATAAGCAAAATGTCTTTATCTTTAATTTTAACCCAAAGCAGTGGGAACTGCATTGCTGTTTTCTGCATAGCATGGTCTGCACAAAGGAAAGAAAGGGGAGCAGGGGGAATTGCCTGCAGTTTATACGGTTGAATTTCTGTAAAAAGGTATTTGCAAAATCAAACATTCAGCTTTTGGACTGTGCTACTGCCACTGCTGGATCTTCATCTTCAAAGGTTTGGGCCATATTGAATTGAAGTAAGCTGAAAAACACTCTGTAATTTTAAGTCAGTTTTAGTGTGTCTAGAAGTCTTGTAAGGCATTTAAAACCAGGAAAAGTCGTAAGCCACCATGGGCTTCTTATTGTGTTTAGGTGCAAGAATGCTTTAGGTTTTTAGTTCTTTGCAAGTTATATTTATATCCCTCGACTGATGTGTGGCCAGCCTTGTGTTTGTCACGGCAACAATGTAGTCACTATTCCCATTTTAATTGGTGATAATGATTTGCAATTGCAAATGCTATCTTGGAAGTAGGGAAGATTTAAATTTCAGTTGTACATTTTTCTACATAGTACTACAATGTTTATTGCTTTTTTGTGATAATTGATAACCCATTCAGATACATGCACACAATTATTTTAATTAAGAAACTACTATGGATTGCACTGTATTAAATATCTTGATTAATTTTCATCTGTGGCTACTGTTGTCAGTTCTTTGTCATGTTTAAGTAATCAGACTACAACTTACGTGCAGTTTGGCCTCTTCCTACGTGTGACATACACTCTTCAGCTGAACTTTGGTTGTATGATTGTAGCTTAGTTGTATAAACCTACAGTCTCAGCTGAGCAAAATTGCCAGAGGGCTGCTATAGCTGGGGTTTTTTTGTAATAATATTCTGGTCCACCATGTCAAAATCCCCACACTAAGGAGAAACCAAAGCTGGATTAATAGTAGAAGCAACAGGTTTAGGACAGAGCTGGGAGCTTTGGCTTTATATTTTTTGTCATAGAAATGATCCCTGTTGTGCACTGTGCTAACAAAGGTTGTATTTTAAAGCAGTAGTAGTATAGGAGTTACAGGTGAGCATCTCAAGTGCAGTGAAGCGTCTTAATAGAAGTGTTTGGGTGTAGCTGGGAGAGGAAAAAATCCCGTAAGCACCATTAATGCTTTTAAGGTGACTGATGTAGAAGATGGGAAAGTAAGTGCCAGAGGCGCCAGCTGGCAACGCAGCTGTTTCCTGGGTTGTGTCCTCTCCGGTTCAGTCAGCGAGTTGCTTTAACCGAAGGAAGGACCTAGTCTGCGCAGCAAGGAGAAAATGCAGTAATGAGTGTGTGTCATGGTTCCTGTTTACGTCTAGCCAGACAGCTAGGATGACCTTACTTCTTACAACCTATTTTTTTCTTGATTATTTTAATAAATGATGAGGTCGTTTCTTAACCCTACAATTTATTAGTATGTCTGAGAACTGATCGCCTTTCTGCTTTGAATAACACTGAATTCCTTGATATATTGCATATCAGCGAATAGCTAAAATGCTTAGAGTAAAACATTTTTCTGCCTTGCTCAGACTCATTCTGTGGGCAAAACTTACCTGTGAAGAGCACCAAGATGCAATGGAAAAGGAAGCAGCTGTCGCCCGCCAGCAGGCTTTCTATAGCTCTGCACAGTGCCCAGGGCTCCCCTGTCCTAGGAAAGGCAAAGTTTCCTGCTAGGAAATGATTCTCAGTTAACTTGCCCTCATCAGGCAACTTAATTTGCAGCTGCATCAGTGTTCTCCCGTAGAGCTGCTGTTCGGTGTTCGAGGAGGCAAGCCGAAAACTGGGATCCAGGTATCGGCAGTTTGTGGTTAATCCTTGTTTTTTCCTGTGGGGAAGGTGAGAAGCACCGTCGGTGGTGCACGCGTGTATGAGACTGCTGCATTTAAAGCAGGGCAAAAATACAGTCCGGGCTGCCAGAGCTCATCGCTGCTTTTCCCTGGTAACGCTTCCAGCCATTTACCGAGGGGATGGCTGTTGCCCCTGCTGTGCAGGGGGAGAGCCAGGACGCTGCCGCGGTGCCTGGCCCTGGGGAAGCGCACCGCTTTCGCCAGGGGCGGCAGGGAAGCGTGCGGTGTTCCTGCTGCGTGTTTGGGTTGGGGAAGTCAGGAGAGAGTGCGCTGCATGGGGGCTGCTCAAAGGCTCAGGGATTCACTCACCCAGTGTCTGCTTTTGTACCTTTAGAACAGGGCGAACAGGCAAAGAGCACTTGCGAAAGCTGGGCCAGTGGCTGAGGTGCTTTGCTTCCAGTGCTGCTGCTGCTAAACCTCAGCACGCAGCCTCCCCCGGGGCTGGCGAGCACTTGCGTGGCACAGCAGGTGGGGGGCTGTTCCCGCCCGGCGTAAGGGAAATCCGTAGCTCTGCCCCGTGCTGCTTCCTCTGAAATCGATCTTCAGTGTCGTTGGATCTTTAACCGTTCAGATGTATACATGGCTTTTCTGTGTGCCTTTCCTGGTCTTCTCTCCAACAGGTGCTCTTTCTGGGACTGTTTTAAGATATATTTAACTTCAAGAACCTTCAGTGGAATGTTAAATAGACAAGAAATAAGAGGGGCTTTATTAGCCACTGGTGGCAAATCGCTCTCCGGTTGCTTAACTGATGAGTTGTAAGCAAGTTTGCTTGTTCGCTAACGCATGGTGGTAACGGGCTCTCGGGAGGCGCTGCGTGGGCCCTGCCTGGCACCAGCGGCAAGAGCTGCCCGCAGAGCGGTTGGCCTCGCACACGGGTCCGGGTGCGGAAGGAGCAAAGCAGCGCGTCGCGCTGGGGCACGGTACGTAGCACACCCGGATCCGTCTCGGGTTGCGGCGGGGGGCAACATGCTCACTGAAAGGTATAATCTCCCTTTTGGTACTTGAAGCGCCTGAGGGAAAGTGTGATGTGTCCAGAACAAGTCATGGGACCCTGGTCTTTGCTTCGCCTGCAGGGAAGTGCTCCCAGGACCGAGTGCCGTACCCCAGCTGCAGTCCCTCACGGACCTCGTGTGGGCCAAAGGCTTTGCTGATGGACGTGCCGCAACTGTTCTTGCGTTCATAGGTCTGCTCTTATTGCTCGTGGCTAAATGGCCTACTTAGTGTCAGCGAGGAAGATAGCCCCGGTGCTGAGAGAAGGAAGAGCTGTTTGTCTTCTCCACCAGCTTCAGTTCGAGCGTTTGACATCCAGCACGCGTGAAGCATGTGCATCGAGTAGCAAAGCCGTGCCTGGGGACGTCCCCTGCTGTGCATGGCCACTGTCCGTACCGGTGGGGTCAGACGCGGCTTCAACGCCGGCCGCGGTGGCAGAAAAGGGGCTTACGGCTCTGGGGAGAGAAGGTTTGGGAGCTGGTTCCTGCAGTTGTGCCAGAGCCTGGCCCTGCCCGTGCTCAGCAGCAAGCGGAGGTCAGCAGGCAAGGGCCCGCGAGCGGCTGTAGTTCACTTTCGCAGGGTGGGCAAGGCTGAACCCGCTCTGAGCGCCCTGGGGGTGGCAGTTCCTTAGCACGGTTGCTTCAGGGATGGGTGGAGATGTGACTGCTCTCTCCAGGTGTGGAGAACCTGTGTCCGCAGCTCAGGAGGGTGATGTGGAAGTGGTGGGGTGCAGGACGCCTCTTTCAAAGGGGCCGAGGTGCCGTCTCGGCCGTGTTTGCGGTGCTGCGATGGGAGGGAGCAGGAATGCTTTCCCAGCTCTCGTCGGGGGCTGCTGCGCTTTGCACACGCGCAGGGCATGACATTTCATTTAGGAGTGAAAGCTTGTGGCTGTCACTTAGTGACGTATGTTAGCTCCCGTGCTTGCCCTGGGGACTTCCTTTTCCCTGCCTGAAATGTTGGCTGCCACCCCACCTCTGTCACGCTCCCCCTTCCCACGGCATCTTACCTATGCCCACGGAGCTCCTGCGTCCCCTCGGGACCTAGTCCCGACCTGAGGGACAGCTGACCTTACTTCACTGCCAAATAAATCCTGCTTCCCGCTCTCCCAGCCACTCGTTACAGCTCCCTGGCTCTATCCTTACCCCGCGTTGTCTGATGCGAGTTACTGTCCGGTTGCTTCTGGCCCTGGTTTCCCCAGCCCTAAACTGACCCCCAGGCTCTGGACTCCTGCGTGTGTCTGACTGCCGGGCGTCCTTGCAGGACGGGTGGGTGCCGCCGGGCTGGGCCCCTCTGGAGCAGCCGACGTGGGTGCCCTGGGACGTGCGCTGGGCTGTGCCTCCGCCAGAGCGGGCAGCCCCTGCCTCCCGTGCCCTGGAGTTTTGTGTTTTGGCACTGAAGAACCGCTGTCCTCTGGCCAGCCTGGCCCTGGGGGTCCCAGCCTGGGCTAAGCTGCTTGTGCTTCTCCGTTCTTCCTCCTCTTCTCTACCTTGGACCTACCCTGCCTGCATCCTCTGTTAAACCCCACCACGGAAACCCATCGGATGCTCCTGCGATGCTGCGGCTCCTCCATTCCCAGGCACAACCCCTGTCACACGTCACCTCCCGGGGTGCTGAGGCCACCTCCGTCGTCCTGCGCATCGCTGGTGCCAGGTGAGCCTTTAACAGCACGGGGCATCCGAGAAGTGGAGCGGGCTGGGGAGCCCCTCGGCCGTGCCGGGGCTGCGGTGCTGCCTGGCCGCAGGGTCTCGCCCCACGCAGCCCGTCCCTCCGCGGCTCCCCTGGGATGCTGGCACCCCGCGGAGCGCCCCGGGCTTCTCCGCACCTCTGCGGGTACCCCCGGCGGGTGACAGCCTGCGGGGTTCCTATGGCATTGATGCCATCGCCAGTTGCAACTCTAATCCCTCCGCAGACGTATATTTAAATCTCAACCTTTTCATTAAAACCCATCAGCTTATTGAAGCCTCCGAATGCAGCGTATTTATGAAATTAGCCTGCCTGTAAGAATGAGTTTCTTCTCACTCAAGAGTTGTAATACCGCTAATCGATATAATAGGTTAAACCCTTTTATTACGGCTCTGCTGAGAGAATCTGGAGTTTGACATTTGTATGCCGTGCTCAACGCTCCCTTTCTCCCCTGCTAGTTATTTTTATCCTATTTTGGTTCTTATGACAAAATTGCACTCTGCTCATCTGGAAAGCTCTTCCTCCTCTAAATCCTGCTCGTGTTCAGCTTGTGCTCAGCCCTGTGGCAAATAAAAGAGCTCTCTTGACTTAATTTTCAAACATCAAGGCCCATTAAATCAAAGTGATGCTTTCCAGATCTTGTGGCTCTCAGCAGCCCGTCCCCATCCCTCCCTCCCCTGGCTCCAGGCGTTTCGGCTCTGCTGGACCTCCCTGAGCTGGTCAGCTGCCAGGATTTTGAGGCTGTGTTTTAGGGCATTATCGGAGGTTTCCCCTTGTCTTGCCTGCGCTGTGGGAACCTGCTGGCATCCTCCTACATGTCATCTCGGAGCTGTGGCCGAGAGCATCCCTTGTCGGCTGTCCCATGGGTGCGAAGGAGGGGTGGTTGGCCGGGGCCAGCCGGGTTTGGGGCCAGCTCGTGTCACCCTTCTGCTGTCCCTGGGTTTCTCCTGCCCTTCGCTGTTTGCGTAGCCATTCGCCTGCACTCGTGCTCCTGTTCCCGTTACCTGCTGTGCTAATGAGGGGAAGTTCCTCACCCTCCCCCGTGACCGGCTCCGTGCATGCAATGTGAGGAGGTTTTGCAGAGGGATCCGGAGAGTGGTGAGCGGGGAGGAGGGACACAGCACACAGGGCCAAACAGCTCAGACACATCTTCCATGGCGAGTTCTCTAAAATCAGCTGCTTTTGCAGCTCCCGTCCCCAGCCGGGGGTGGCCGGTCCCAGGGCCTCACCTGCGGGCACGAGGGAGAAGATGGCTTTGGGGTACAAGCGGAGCAGAGACTTCTAGTGCTTTTTGGGGTCCCGGGTAGGCAGCCCCCCAGCTTGAGGATCCCAAATGTCCCAGGCACCAGCGGGGTTTAGACTGGGCTGTCAAGCACGGAGGCACAACCAAAAAGCTTGTCCTGCTGCCCTGGATTGTCCCATCCTCTCTGCTGTGCTTGCACGTGCACACACACACACACGTGTGCACACGCATCCCCCTTCTCCGTGCCGGCTCAGCCTGCTGCAGAGACCCCGCAAACGCAGTTTGCAAGCTGTGCCGTGGCGTGCAGGAGCACGAGACCGGCTGACGCCGTCCGTGCAATATCATGCTTGGACGCTTGGAGGCAAAACTGCATTTCTGGACAGACACACTGCACGGCCCGCTGCCTCGCTGCTCGGGGCTGGGGCTGCGGGCATGGCTGGGGCTCCTGCCGGCCCTTCCCAGGCTCTTCCCCTGGGATTTCGGGGAACGCGCTGACCCCCGTTGCTGGGTGCTGCCTGGGTGCAGGGCACGGGGTGCGGTGTGGGCGCGAAGCTGCTCGCCCTGCGCAGCGGGCCTGGCTGCACGGTGCTCTGCCAGCGGCCGACCTTGGCCCGGCTCCCCGCTGCCGGGGAGGGGAGGTGTCGGGGTGCTGGGGACACCCTGCCAGGGTCACCCCGGGCCCAAAGGCAGCAGACGCTCATCGGCCAGGCATCCCGCTGCTCCAGAAAGCATCTCCTAATGAGGTTTGCAACCATAAAATAATTTCTGTGTCTCTCTCCTGAACTGTGTTAAACTTCCCTAAATTAAAGACCAACATTTTAATGCTGGGAGAGGGTCACTGGCTGCCAACTGTTAATGAAAACCATTTTTTTTTCCCACTTTAATTTTTACCTCCCTTTCCCTGAGGGAGAAGCCTGGCCTCTGAGAGGCTCCAGTCCCCTTTTCCTGTCGCTCGGCTGCTTTCCTTGGCACACAGCAGCCTGCCGGAGCCTGCGGCTAGGCCGCGGAGGAAGGTATTCCTTGCCCAGCCCCTCCGGCGAGGCCGGGGGTGCCGGGGGGATTTGGCCCTGGGGATGCTGTGGGCACCCAGATGAGCAGCCAGAGGCAGCAGAGTCGCTCCCCTGGGTATTTTGGGGAGATGTGGCTGGGAAAGGCTCGTCTGGGAGGGATTACCGGCAGAGGGCAATGCCGGGATGGATTTCCATCTCTGTGCAGCTCAGCTGGTGTTAAACTGGAGCTGGTCCAGCGTGGCGGGGTGAAGGCGACGGGTGCTGGGACCAGGGTCCCCGGCCCTTTCACACCGCCTCAGCGCTGGCGACGTTCCCCTCGGCAGGCAGGAGCGGGCAGGAGGCACCTTCTTGCTGGGGTGCGACCTCCCAGCACCTCCCTGTCCCACCGGTGAGGGCTGGAGGTGAGGGCTGGGAGCTGCCTCCCTGCCCGCCGGTGTCATTGTGGGCAGCGGCTGCGGGATCGGGGTACCCCAAATCAGGGGGAGGGCAAATCCTGGATGATGCTGAGTGTTTTGACTGCTCTCAAAGATCAAGGCTTTGCTGCCGGCCTGTTCCCCTGAGGGCAAAGCAGAGCGGTCGGGAGGCAAGAGGAGAAGCGCTCACACCGCTCTGCAGCCCCTCAGCAGAACGGGGAGGAGCGTTGCCTTTGGCTGTGCGAGGCTGCAGGCGTCCTAACGGGGTTCGTGCTCCTGGACCGTCAGCAGAGGCGGGAGCATCCTTCGAGCAGGCAGCGCAAAGGCTGCCGCTCCCCTTGGCGTGCCGACGCCGTCCGGGGGGGCGAGGAGCGCTCGTGCTTGCGCGGGTGGGTCACGCGTGGGGAAGGTGGGAGCTTGGTCTCTTGGGAATGTGGTAGGGGAAGAAGAAAATCTGATTCCAAGCGGCAAAATGCAGTGGGGTTGCACCAAATACGTGTGGTGCGGAGCAGAGAAAAGCATGCGCTTTTGCACAAAAGACCCTAAAAAGCAGCAGCTGTGTGTAATAGGGTGAAAGTAGGGACTCGGAGACTAGAAAATCATTATAGAAACCAGAGAAATCCCAGGATGCCCGGATGGTCGCGTGGCGCAGTCTCGTGGCTCAGCTGACGGGCAGTAACATGGCAGCTTGGCTGCGCAGGGACGCATCAGATCCTGCAAAAAAGTTAAATGCTCCTTTTCAAGTAGCTCTGCGCCCACGGCTCGCTGACTGTCCCGTGCTCTGCCTGGATCGCAGTGTCCTCTGCAGCGCCAGCGATCCCCGTCTCCCCCACCAAGGCATGCTGGAAAAGCAACCTGCATTTTCCTGCTCCGGCCGCCTCGGGAGGTGACAGAGGTCGCACCCAGTGACAGCAGCGTCGGGTTCGGGGAGCACAAACGCCTTCCTGTACCGGACCGGTAACGTTTTGGCAGCACAACCACCGGCACCGCTGCGCGGGGCCGGCCGCAGCTCCTGGGCGCTGGGTGATGCTCCGTTCTCCTGCCCCGCAGCACGTGGGCACCCAGCCAGAGGAGCAGCACCTTCGCGGGGGCTGCTGATGCTTTGGCGTCCTTGCTTTGCCTTGCTCTGTTATTTCGTGAAGCAGCAGCACACGATGGTCTCTTTAGTCTCTATTCACAGAACAAGAGCTGGGAAAAACTCGTAGCCAGCTGAAGTGGTGAGCGGAGGAGGTGATCCGCGCCTGCAGCTAGAGAGCGGTGCTGCTCCGGACACCGCAGAGGCACTCGTCATCCCGCGGCCATTCCTGCAGAAACAGGGATCAGCTCAGCGGATCAGCTCTCTACACTTACATCTTCTATTTTACCCCCAGGAAAGCTGCTGCTCCTAATGCTGCCATAAGCACAGCCCTGTCCCCAAACCCAGGAGACCCTGTCCAGGCTCCCGCTCTGTATTTTCCAGGATCACACTTGTTTGGCTTCCAGGGAAGATGTTTGCCTTGTTCTTCCAAAAAAGATCAGAACAAGGAGACCAGTTTCATCATAAATAAGAGATACCCCATCTTTATTATTACATGTACACCTGCTCCAGCATCAGTTATGGAGAAAGAGTGTTACTAGCCCAGACATTCAGCGCTGGAGTCGGACGACTGCTCGCTGGTAAGCAGATAGCTGGGGCAAGCTGTCCCGAGCCCTCTGCCTCAGCCATTTGGGAGCAAAGCTCAGGGCAGGTCCCCACCGCCGTGCTCAGCCCCTGCGACGCTGAATGGACGAGCAGGATTAGCTGGAGGTGGGAGGTGTCACTGCTTATTAAAGACTCCTGTTTTGAATGGGGCTGTTGGAATGAACTTGACTCATCCGCCACTGGTCTGAAGTCTCTGTGGTCTCGTCTGGGACCTCTCCTGGCCAGGGCCGGTGGCTTTTGGAGCACTTGGCCAAGGGTGTCCACGTTCCTCCTCCTGTCCTCCCCCTGTCGGCTTCATCACCTCCAAGGTGCAGGAGCCGCTTGCGAAGCTCCGAGCAGCGCAGTCCCTCCTTTGCAGAGCCCTCCCCGGGCCGCTGCGTCCAAACCCCAGTCTGAGCAGCTCTTCTCTCCCCCTGTACTCACCTCCCTGGCCTGTCACGGTACCGCCCCGGGGCGACACTGGGCTCCCTGGGGCTTGGCACAGCCTTGCCCGGCACTCGTGCTCGCCCGTGCCAGGGAGGGTCGGGTCTCAGCTCTGCCCTACCGGCAATGACATGGAGATAAAATGCAAAATGCGGTTATTTATTGCAGGGAAGACACGGTCCAAGGCTTTTCTCTCCCACGCTGGCAAAGGCAGTACAATTTATGCCCCCCTGAAGGTAGGAGGGCTATAAAGAGCCTGTGGTGCAAACAGTCCCATGGTGCAAACTCTGGTCCGTGGAATAAATCCTGGGCAGGTTCGTTATGAGCTGGGTGGATCTGGCTGCGATTTGGGGATGTGGGGAGCCTCTCCCCACCCTCCTCACCCTCACGAGCAGGAGGCTCCACGAAGCCGGGCTGTGCTCTGCCCCAGCGTGGGTTATGTACCTGGGGCTGGGTTGTGGCTCTCGCACTTCTACTAAGAAAACCATCAGCTGACGTTTGATGGCACGAGCGGGATCAGGCTCGTCGGCACAAGTGGTTAATCTGGTTTATAGGTGGGGAAACTGAGGCACAGAGCGGCAGCGCTGCCCCAGGGCACAGGCTGTCGGGAAGCACAGCCGCTGTCTGCGGGCAGGGCCATCTCGTGCCGTGTCGGCATCCTGACCGGCAGCACGTCCCGCCCGTGTCGGTGGCATTGCCGTTACTCAGCTGAGGCTCCCAGACCTTTCTCTCCTTCACCTCTGCTGGAAGATTAGAAAGTGGAAATTTGCTGTATGGTTTCTTGATGGCGTGTGGCTGTACGTGGGGCTATTACAGATGCAAATGAACAAATTTAAGCAGTGAGTGTGAAACCCAACGGCAACGGGACGCTCTCCGCCTCTGTGGCACTTTTACTTTGGCGGATGCCCGTGCAGCCGCATCCTCCAGGCAATGGGTCTGGTGCGGCGGGACTGAGTTTCGGTGGTGTTGGGGTGCTGGGCCTGGAGGCATCACTGGAACAGGAAGACTTTGTTTTGCATGGGGAGGGATAAATCACCTTGTGCTCGCTCGGGTGGAGCACTGGAAGCAGTAAATGCCATGCTGAGCGTCCCCAAAAGCCCAGCACCTGGGAGGGGAGCAGCTCTGCTGCACGTCCCTGGGGACCCGTCGCAGCGATGGAGCTGCTCCCTCTGGGCATCTTCAAGGTGTCCCAGCTCCAGGGCCTCTGTGTGCAACGGGGGGAAGGAGGGATTGCTGGGCTGGTGGTTGGGGCTGTGCTGGGGCTTTCTGCAGCCCCACGAGACATGTAACCATTTTTTCTGTCTGTTGTCCCGAACAGCTCTTCTGCCGGGTCTGAGCGTCCCACGAGCAGCAACAGCGCGTGTCCATCCTTGTCCTTGCCTGGGTCTGCTCCTCCCTGACTGCAGAGGTGCAGAACAGAAAACACTTGTAATGACTTTCACAGGGCCCTGCTGGCATTTTTGGGCACGGAGAGGAAACAGAAACCTCCCAGCCCCAGCTCAGACGTGCGCGGAGGCAGGGTTTCATGCCCGTAACCCCACGTGCAAGGAGAGCAGGAGCATCCAGGACGTGTGTTTTCAGCCTCTGCGTTAACAGCCTGCTGCCTGCAGGCACGAGCCAGGGAGCAAGCGCTAACGCTCTGCGATGGGACACGTGTTCCCAGCAGAAAATGCTGACACGTGTCCCGCAGACCGAGGAGGTGCTTGTGAGAGGATGTGTGGCATGGGGAGGGGGGGCAGAGCCATCTGTCACTGCTTTCTAATTAACGCTGGGTTTGATGTGATAATTAAATCTGACTTTTGCATTAATTTTTTGCTAATTATTTACAAAAATGTTTTGGATAACTGTCATCATGTTGTGCAAAAGTGATATCCAGCGGCCAGCTGGTGGGCTCTGAGTCTGAGCGTGGTGATGGGCTCATTACCATCCCTGGAGGGATTCAGAAGACGTTTAGACGAGGCCCTAAGGGATATGATTTAGTGGGGGACTTGGTAATGCTGGGTTAATGGTTGGACCTGATGATCTTGGAGGTCTCTTCCAACCAGAACAATCCCATGATTCTATGATCAGCGCGCTTGCCCGTGGGGCCGAAGCTGCCGGGGAGCAGGTGGCCCCAGGGCCACCACATCAGTGGCAGCTTTTTGGGAAGCTCCACATCCCGCAGTGCTGGGATGGGGGTCGGGGCCGGCTCTGAGGGTTGGCAGCGGCTCTCCTTCACCCCAGATGTCCTGGTGCCATGTGCTGGCATGTGCAGGGCTGGGGGAAGGAGGACCATGGGTGCCCCCCCTGGGTGCCCCCCGTGGGCATCCAAGCCTCCGGCGAGGGTGCATCCTGGGGCTGTCCCAGGCGGAGCAGGGGCTGGAGGCGAGGTGGGGGGCTCCCGCTCTGCTGGGGTCTGATGAGTGACCCAATTTTGGGCATCCATTGACGAGCACGAGGGGCTGCTCCCACCAAAATTTCACGTCTCCGATCTCGTCAGTGGGAGCTCTGGAGACTCACCCCCTGCAAACTCCAACCCGTGACCGTGTTCGGTGCTGCCGCTGGGTGCTGCGGCCAGGTTGCTCACGCAGGCGGCTCGGCGGCCACACAGGGATCCGTGCTTGGGGGCAGCTGCTCAGGGATGCTCTGCCCATAGCGGGTCCCGGACACCGAGAGAAAAGCATCCCCGGGGCAGCAGCCTTGCAGGCCGGGACGAGGACAGTGCTGGGAAGCAGGGGTGTCGTGCAACGCAAGCCGCCCCGGAGGAGCTGTGCTCTGGGCAGCCCGGCCTTCGCAGCCCTCCTTCGCCTCGAGGCTTCATCCTCAGGGCACCCCGGAGCAGCTGTGCCAGGCGCTGCCGAAATGGCAGCTGCAGAGGAGCTTCCCGGGATTTCAGAGCCCTGGTGTTTGAACGAGCTGCAAGAACGAGAGCCGGTGTCAGCGGGGGAGCCGTGGGGAGGCTGGGGAGCCGGCGGGATGGAGGAGGTGGCCGAGGGATGCGGATGGGTGCTCCAGCACTTCTGTGCAACAGAGAGGGACTGTCGGGGACTGTGACAGCGCGGTTGGGGTCTCTGCAACCTTCTTGGCGTTACACCCAAGCTGCTCGGTGCAGGTTCAACCCTGGGACTCCCTCTTTGTCCACCATGAGCAGCCAAGGGGCTGTAAATGCCAGCCAGCCTCTGCGCAGAAGCTCTGTTTCCCCCTTTATCACAGAAACTGTTTTGTGGGACCCCTCTGGCCCCGCTCTGGCACTCGGGCTCTCTGTGTCCCCAAACCCTGTCCTCTCAGGTGCTGGCACCGCAGGGGACAGCGTCAGCAAAGCCCAGTCCCACCGTGTCAGCCTGAGAGCACTGTGTTGGGGGTGTCTTTCCGCAGGAAGGGCCTGAACTGGTTCAGCCTCCTCCCCACTGTGGAGAGAAGAACTGCAGGAGGCTGCTGGCCGCCCGGCAGCTCCGTGGAAGGACGTGCCTGCTTATTTTTATGGGCATCTGCGTTGAAATTTGTCAGGTGGCCTCAACGGGGAGCAGCTCCGCGTTGCACGTAAGCCTGGGGTGGGCACCGCGGTCTGCCAGCCCGGCCGAGGCATCGGTGCCTTCCCAGCACTTCCCGTCCTTATGCGTTTCACCGGCTCCGGCAGCCCTTGCGTGGCACGAAGGGCCTGACTTTGCCGTCCCCGGTGGCCTGGGGCGCGAGGGGTGCCGGCTCTGCGCGGGGCCAGCTGCGCTGCCCGCACCTCGGCCGCTGCCAGCTCTCGTCCCTTGCACAACGGGAGCAGCAGCATCTCAAACCCGGTGGTTAAAAGCTGTGCGGAGCAGCTGTGGCAGGTGTTTTAAGTCAGTTTTTCTCCACCCAGGGCAAATTTGGGGTAAGAAATTGTCCTGGTTTTGGCCAGGATGGAGCTAGTTTTGTCTCCAGCAGCTCCTGTGTTTTGGATTTAGTGTGAGAAGAACGGTGACAGCACACTGATGGTGCTGGTTGCTGCTGAACCACCAAGGACATTTGGCAGTTTCCAGGTTCTGCCAACGTGCAGGTGCAAAAACCTGGGAGGGGCAGAGACAGGATAGTTGATCCAAACTGGCCAAGAGAGTGTTCCATACCAGAGACGGCATGGCTGGTGTAAGTGAGGGTCGGCCGGTGGGCCACTAGGCTTTTAGACCCTTAACTTGCCTTAATCGTTAAGCTTCCCTTCGGGTTGCTTTTTGTTCCCTGATTTTTCCTTTTTGTTTTTTGTTCGTTCGGCTGTTGGTTCCCTCGCCTGCTCTCTCTGGAACTTGCTGTTCTGGAATAGCGGGGGGGATACCCCTGCTCCCTGCCTGCTGCTCGGGACGGGCTGTATCGGTCATTGGGTGGTGAGAAATTGTGTATCGTTTGTTTTATATATTCTATTATCCTTATATATATTATCATTATTAATATTTTTATATTTTTCCTTTGCTGTCCTGGTGAACTGCTTTTATCTCAACCCGCGAGTTTTCCTTTTCTCCCGATTCTCCTCCCCACCCAGCAGGGGAATGAGCGAGCGGCTGTGGCGTGTTGGGTTACAATTTGGGGTTAATCCATGACAGAAATGTTTAAATTTAAAGTCTGTGGTTCTCACTTGCTGCTTTTGTGGCTCATCTGACTCCTTCCACGCTGCTTGAGAGGCAGATTATGGAGCTGGGGGGGACGGAGCTGCAGAGGGGGGTCTGGGGCAGGCGGGGGGTAGCGGGGGGCTGCCGGGGGGGAGTGGGTCCGGGCGCGGGACGGGGCGCACGAGCTGCAGCCTGCGGCTCCCTCGGCTCTGCCCGGTGCTTTGCCTTCGTTAGTGTGAAGCACGTGCGCGGATTAGCTCACCCTGCTGCGCGCATTATAGGTTGGTGGTTTTCGCGCCGGTCGGCTCTGTGGCTGTACAATGTGTAATTCACAATCAATTTCCCTGAAGTTAAAATACAAAGGAGGGGGAGAAAAGGTAAAAAAGAGCCTTTTCAGTTAACAGCTGGTGATGCCTCAATAGCCGCCACCGTGGGCTATGAACGGCACTTCACAGTCCGATATCTGACATTATTTCTTAGCCTCACTCAGTTCAGTTTCACCTCAATCCTGAGCAAATATTGACAATCTCATATAATCCTACCGGTACAGTACCAGAGAACTTTATTTTGCTTGCAGCGCTCTTGGTGCCATTTATATCCCCTGGCCAGGAGCCAAGGGACACAAGCACAAAGCTGAATCGGAAGAGCAAAAGGATGGGAGAGCAAAGAGGCTGCGTGTGCACGCGGTTGCTGGGAGTGTTTTTTGGGACCGGGGCTGCTCCTTCCCACGTGCCTGCCCAGCCCGGGGCTGTCGGGGCCGGGTGGCTGCCGAGCGCATCCCCTCGTGGGCATCCCCCTGCGCCCAGGGGCTCTGGTCCTCCTGCAAAATCCTCCAGGCACATCCAAAAGGAAAAATTCTCTCTGTGACATTTTCGGGGACCCAGGTACGGCGCTGTCTGTCTGCAGGGCACCCGGCGGAGACCTGGCACGTGGGGGTGAGCCACGGCTCCCAGACCCCAGGCCAGAAGGGACCCCCCGGGCTGGGTGCCGTGTCCCACCGCCGGAGCCTGGCTGGGGCTGAGCCATGCTGTGACAAAGCACAACGGGAGGAAACATTGCTCAGGCAGGCAAGCGAGGAGAGTTTGCTTTGATATTCCTGCCGGGACAGTTTCTAGCGTTCGCTTTCGGAGAGAGTGACAAATCTTCCCACACCCACTGCTTTCATCACTCACCTGCGGTTTATTCTCCCGCACCAAACCATCTCTCAGCGAGGCCAGGAGGTGCTAAATCAGCTCCTTCTCAGCGCCACGGCTCGTGTTATTGCGTTGAAGGTTTGGGGCGCTTTTGTTTTACCAATCCATCAAAAACCAATTCCGGGTCGGGGAGAGTGATGGGTGCGTCGGGATAAAGACCCAGCGAGCGCTGCTGTTTCTCCTGGACACGTGCTGTCGGGGTCCCATCACTCCTGCGGTGGCTGGAAAGGAGCTGGGGACGGTCCTTGCTGCAGCTCTGGGGCTTGGTGAGCAGAGCGATGTCGTGGGCATGAACTGGCTCAGGTCTGTTGCCTTGAACTTGAGCCAAAGGCTTTGGCCGAGGCAGGGGGAAGGTCATCTCTTTGTTCTGCTTATCCCCATGGAGGAGGCAGTGGGTCCTCAGTGTTCATGCTAAGCTGAAGCTCATAGCAAAATGGTGCTCAGGCTGCGCTACTTGTTCCTGGGGCACAGGGGGTGCCATGGATGGCTGAGTCCTTTTTGGGGATCGCTCTGCACCCCAACAGGCTGGACCCGATGGGCAGAGCTGGGCCAGCGCTTGAATCCTGGAGGTCAAATCCAGCACTTGCATGGAAAGACCTGCCCCCAGCTCTGCTCATAGGAAACCTGGAGTCTGCTGGGTGCCGTGGCGAAGCTGGAGTCCCTGGGGTGCTGCGGCACAGCTGGGGTCCCCTGGGTCCCACGGCAAAGCTGGTCCCAGGGTGCCACAGCAAAGTTGCAAGAAAAGGGACCTTCTCTCCCAGGGTGGCTGCTGTGGTGTCACCCGCTGCCTCACTGCTGGTGCAGGTGAGTATTTGAAACCCTCCTATTCTGGGTGCGATCTCCCATCCCACGCCGCCGTCGCTCCGGGCCAGCACGCCCCACCGCAGCCAAGGCGGACGGGCCACGGTGGAGCTGCCTTCGCAGCCGCGCGGCTCTGCGGGGACTGCAACGGGGCAGGACCTGCGTTCAAACGTCCCTGTCCTGCTCTGGCACCTCGGCTGTGATTTTGTCCCCAGGGCTGTTAATTCTCTGCCCAGCTTGTCGTACCCTGCCCAGCGCGGGAACTCCTCTGTCCCTGGGCTGGATGGGGCTGGGCTTTGCGGCCAGGGCTGGGCTGGCACATGGAGGGGGAGAGCTGCTGGTGCGTCGCAGAAGCGAAGCAGTGGCACGGCAGGGTAGGGCAAGCCCGTTGCAGCACGATGAGCCCATTGCAGGATGAGCCGGGGGGGAGCAGCGAGATTTGGGGGATCAGCAGTGCCCCAGCCTGAACACCACCAGACCCCAGCCAGTGCTTGTCATTTGTCAGCATCACGAGTGCTAAAACGGCCCATCTCCATCCAAAAGGGTGCTTTTTATGCAGCCGGGCAACTGAATTTCTCACCTACATCCTCTGCAGCATCTTCACCCTACCCAAATCCCGCTGCTGTGCGAACCCAAGGGAGCGGCCACCGGGGCACCGCGACGGATGTGCAGAGCCGGGAGTGATGGATGGACGGGCGCCTGGCAGGAGGATGGCAGCGGAATGAGAAAGCTGATTTCAATCGACTGGTTAATGACTTCATAAAGTCAGTGATTGTTGGCAGTGCCTGGCAGTTCATTTTTAACAGCAGAACTCCAGTGCTCAGCCCCAAAGCCAGCTGCCTCGGAAATTCAGAACTCAATAAGCAGCTCTGGGGGTGAAAATAAGCTCAGGTTGAATCAAATTGCGCTCTTCCCTGCACCCCGTCCGCGCTCTGCGTGCCGCATCCCTGCCATCCTCCAGTCCCGATGGAAGAATCACGCTCTTCCACGCGGCGTTAATCAACCTGGGACCTAGATTAACCTGCTCGAGATCCCAAAGAGCCGGGGATAAATGGCATCTGTGGTTTGACCTGGACAGGGCATTCATTTTCCTTCTGGATTCGTGCGCTTTTGCACCCTGCTCGCCCGCAGCGTGGGGCGGATCAGGCCCCTCGGCGGGAGGCAGCCGCAGGCGTCGTCTCGGCCTCGGTTATTCCCTCCCCAGCCGCGTGTCCTGTCCCCCCGATTAGATGGATCGTTTCTCTCATCCCTTATCTACGGCGCACGTCTTGAAACACTCGTAATATATTTAATCTTTTTCAAGTCGCACGGCATCGCTTGGCGAAACGCTGGGTGTTACAGCTCATCTTCCTGATCTCTGCTCATTTAATTACCTCACGCCACACTTGGCCCCCCGCCCTCTCCCACCTGGCTCTCCAGCCCCCCATCCACAAGTTGCGTGCGGCTGGGTTTCCCCTCCAGCTGTACACTCTGACTTTAAGGTCTTGTCTGAAATCTTCACCTTAATACCTTTAAAAGCTCCCTTCAACCCGACACCCCCCTGCTCCCGCACCCCACAAGCATCACAGCTTCTCCCACAGGTGACGCTCACTCCCGGCGAGGTCCAAAAAACTGGGATTAAACAGGAATAAGGGCATCCTGCTTTGCACTGACTTTATAACTTATTTATGGGCATGTGTGGCAAAAGCATTTCTGTATTTAATCAGCTCGCTGCCAGCAGCCGACGGTGATGGGCTGTGTTATTTCAGCAGCTTGGGCTCACGGCTATGGAAACGTGGGGTTACAGCTGTGGCGAGGAGCTGGCCGCAGAAGAAAAGTCTCTTCAGCGGGCGGTGTGTGGTAATACATACTAATTAAGACAATGTAATTACTCAGGCTGCAACTCATGCTTAACAAATTAGAACCAAAACATGGCAAACATGAAGAGAGAGGAGAAACAGACTCACGGCTTGAAAAGCAGAGCCCAGGTGGGAGCTCGGCATCGTTTCAAGTCAGCGACTCTCCTGCACTTCATCCAGGGCACAGGGACGGCTTTTCAGCTTCCTCCCGTGTTAGAAAGTCACCGCTGCAAATGAAAGGGGCAAAAATAAAAAGAAAATATTAAAAGGGCAAAGAAAAAAGATGTTTATTTGCGTATCGAGAACAAATGAACCAGGCCTCCCCGGGTCCCTCGCAGGGAGTGAAGGACAGGGACAGCAACTGCACGTTCTCGCTTGCTGAGAGCCCGCTGTGCTGCCCGGGAGGCCACCGCTGGGGACAGCCAGCTGCCTGCTGGGGACACCGGCCCGGGCGCTGCCGGGGGTGCCCGTGCCGGTTCGGAGGGGCGGGCTGGGGGAGCGCTGCCCGGCTGCTGCAGCGTCCCGGGGTTTCTGTTACGTGCTGCATTTCTTGCCTCCTGCTCGTCGTCTTGCCGGCGGGTGGACGGCCTCCGCGGCGTCGCTGCTCTCCTGGGCAGTCATGGAAGGAGTTTAGTGCGGGCTGCATTAAAAATCCTCATCGTCTTTATGCACAGCTGTAAATTAATCAAGGAAAGCTGAGCTCTTGGTAAAAATCCTGAGCTGAATCACTTTAGACTCCAGGCTTTAATTTTTATCAGATCATCTGATTTTTATCAGATAAATCAGGCTTTAATTTTTATCAGAGAGGAGCTGCTGGTGAACGCTTAATGCCCTGAGCACGGGCAGGCGCTAGTGAGGACAGTGGGACCGAGCTGCCAAGGTTTCCCGTGGGGACATGACCGTGGCCGACGCGGTGCGTGGGGATGCGTGGGTGCTGCTGTGCCGTGCGGCTGAGCCCGGTGCCCTGTTTGGCATCCGCGAGCTGCGCGCGGGTCCCTGGCGGGTGTCTCACTTGATTCCCTGGCTCGGACAAGCTGCTGCTGGTCTACAGCCTGGTCTGGTGCAAGCGTCCCGAGCCAGAAGCCTGCTGGGGGAGAAAGGGTTATGGGAAAACAAGTGTCAATGAAACCTTTCCCTGCTTGGTATAAATGTCGGGAAGAGATGCTGAATATTCTTGTTCCCCTGGAAATGCCAAAGAGGCTTTTGAGCACGGAGCTGAGAATGAGCAAACCGGCCGGAGAAGTGGCCGTTGCCAGAAGTGGCCGTTGCCCGTCAGAGCAGGGTAGGGCCGTGCACTCCGGCCCTCGTGCGCCGGGAGGAAGACGCCGGTGGCTGCGCTGACCCCCCGTAAGGACTCGATGGGGTTCTCTGGGCTGCTCTGCCTGGAGCCCCCTCGCCCCGCTGCGCTTGGCGGGGAGGGCCACTGCAGTCCCTGTCTTATGGCTTCCACTCACAGAGGGGTGTTTGCGAGGGGGATATTAGAAAGCAGATTAATGAGCAAGACATTAAGAATTAACCAATAAAAATCTGCACAGTAAGTATAGAGATGCTGTCAAATGGCGTTCCCGAGGGAGATAATACCCCTTCCGCCTTAATTTCTAGTAAATCCATTATGATTAATGCTATTACAGAGGAAACATATTATTCAAACACATTGATGATGGCAGAGCTGCAGAATTAATAACCTGGGTATTATTTAATAATTAGCTGCTGTTTCAATAGGATTGTTATCCGGATGCATTAAACTGAGCCTTACATTGCGTCGTCCTCTTGTGCTGTCTTTGCTGCAAGGAGATGAAAAGAGAGCATCTCCTTCTTTTTAGCCAAAGCCATCTCCCTGTGACACCATCTTTCAGATGAGCTGCCCCTGCTGGTTGGTGGCACCTGTGGAATCATGCAATCATAGGATAGTTTGGGTTGGAAGGGACCTGTAAAGGCCATCTAGTCCAGCCCCCTGCCATGAGCAGGACATCCTCAACTAGATCAGGTTGCCCAGAGCCCCGTCCAGCCTGACCTGGAATGTTTTCCAGGGATGGGGCATCTCCACCTCTCTGGGCAACCTGTGCCAGGGCCTCACCACCTCAGGGTGAAAAACTTCTTCCTTATATGTGGTCTAAATCTCCCCTCGTTTAGTTTAAAACCATCACCCCTTGTCCTATCACAACTGGCCCTGCTAAAAAGTCTGTCCCATCTTTCTTATAGGCCCCCTTTAGGGACTGAAAGGCCGCAATAAGGTCTCCCCGGAGCCTTCTCTCTCCAGGCTGAACAACCCCAGCTCTCTCAGCCTGTCTCCATAGCAGAGGGGCTCCAGCCCTCTGATCATCTTCGTGGCCTCCTCTGGCCCCGCTCCAGCAGGTCCATGTCCTTCCTGTGCTGAGGCCCCAGAGCTGGAGGCAGCACTGCAGGGGGGTCTCCCCAGAGCGGAGCAGAGGGGCAGAATCCCCTCCCTTGCCCTGCTGGCCACGCTGCTGGGGATGCAGCCCAGGGCACGGTGGCTTTCTGGCTGCGAGCGCACATTGCCGGGTCATGTCCAGCTTTTCATCCCCCAGCACCCCCAGGTCCTTCTCGGCAGGGCTGCTCTCAATCCCTACATCCCCCAGCCTGTATCGATACTGGGGGTTGCCCTGACCCAGGTGCAGGACCTTGCATTTGTCCTGTTGAACCTCATGAGGTTCACCTGGGCCCACTTCTTGAGCTTGTCCAGGTCCCTCTGGATGGCATCCCGTCCCTCAGGCGTGTCCACCGCACCACTCAGCTTGGTGTCATCCGCAAACTTGCTGAGGGTGCACTCGATCCCACTGTCTGTGTCATTGATGAAGATATTAAACAGTAACTGGTCCCAGTACTGATCCCTGAAGGACACCACTGGTCACGGATCTCCATCTGGACGTTGAGCCATTGACCACTACCCTCTGGATGCGACCACCCCCAACCAATTCCTCATCCACCAAATAGTCCACCCATCAATCGTATCTCTCCAATTCATAGAGAAAGATGTGTGGGGGATCATGTTCAAAAGCCTTACAGAAGTCCAGACAGACGACCATTCCTGGG
The DNA here is from genome assembly GCA_009819775.1 of Phoenicopterus ruber ruber. Lineage (NCBI taxonomy): Eukaryota > Metazoa > Chordata > Aves > Phoenicopteriformes > Phoenicopteridae > Phoenicopterus > Phoenicopterus ruber. The sequence continues at coordinate 3,691,944 of CM020230.1, read as the reverse complement.
AAGCCCCGGGAAGCTGGTGGTGGAGTGTCTTGTGGTGCTGGAGACCAGCAGCGACCGAAGAGGAAGCTGGAACCAGGACCTGGCATCTCCAGGTGGTCCTCGGCCCTCCAGGGCTGCCCATGCAGGGGACTCGAGAGGCCACCACAGCCCACGGGGACCTGGGCCAGCTTGGAACGTGCTGATCCCTCCTTGCAGCCTCATGGTTGCAGGGCTCCTCTAAGGACTTTCCAACACCTCTTTTTGCTGCTTTTCCCTCCTACTGCAGACATGCAATTAGCAGGAGACCTCCTTAGCTGGGTTTGCTTTGCCCGTTGCTGGTGGGCACTTCCACGCTGGGAAACCCTGATAACTGGCTGTGTATCGAGCTTCACCAAGAGAGTTGTACCTGCTTAGTGGACAAACTGGGTTTGAACAGGAGTTGGAGGAGACAGGTGGGTTGAAAGTGCTCAAAACATTGATTGCTGCACAGGTCACCAGGATTCTGGGGACCCTCATCTCGCCTTAGGAAAGCCATAGGATCTTGGGGACCCTTTTGTCCCCTTAGGAAAGCCGTCTCCTGTTGTCAGGTAGGCCGGGGAGCCATGGGCAGCCGTGATAGTTATTCAGCGCATCCCATTTCAAATTGGAGCAGAGACCAGCTGGGGGTGAGGCAGTCGCCTTCCGTAGCTGGGAGAGTCTCCCCCAGTCCGTGCCACTGTCGCATCCACGGTCGTGTCCTGCTCAGCATCATCAGGCAGCTTCTTGGCGATTGCTGCATAACGGCCTGGCGCGGGGCTGGCACTGTGCACCTCTGCCAGCCCTGCCCCTGCTCCCCAGGGACCACGTCCCTCCTCCGCACAAGCATTGCTGTCCCCGGGCGATGGAGCAGGCTCTTCCCTCCTCCAGCCCCCAGCCCCATCCCCGCTCCCCCTGACGCAAACGGATCCTGACGCCGCCGGAGGGCTCCTTTCAAGTGCCTTCAAATTAACACCTACTTAAATTCAAATGCAAATAAATTTTTAATTTGCTTAATTAAAATTATTTCCTCGTTAGATCTGAATAATGGGATTCGAAGAATAGAAGTAATGGGACGTGCCTGGCTGCGTTGGAGGAGACCAAGGCGCAGGCGAGCAGAGCGAGAGCCCAGGAGCGGTGGGACCATGCCCCACGTGTTTGGGGAGCTGGAGCGAGCCAGAGCTCAGCACCCCTCGCACCTCAGTAAGTAAAATTCGCTCAAGTGGCAGCTTAAAACGATATCGCAGCAGCCCTGGTTTTGCAGAGTTTGAAGATGATGGATTGCTCCCACGGCCTCCCCTACAGCCCAAAGCAAGGTCCAAAGCGGCTGCTGGGGGGTTGGAGATGCTCGGGGGCTGATCCGCTCTCACTTGCACTGCGGGGGACCACGGGAGCCGGGGCCTGGGGTGCTGAGCCGTGGGCGAACGTGGAGCAAGGTCATCGCTGGACTGAACCAGCAGGCCCGATGGCGATGGGCTGAGCTCCCTCCCTGTGCGCCGCTCTGCCCCGAAATACCTCTGCCCCCCACATAACTCTGGTTTTCTGGTTTGCTGGCTCGTTTTCTCAGCTTGGCTGTTGTGCTGGTTGAGAGGCAGGAGACCCGTGTATCAGGGCTCTGGTTGTACGTGTGACTGAAAAAAAGGGGAAACATATGATGATGACACAAATGCATTTAATCAGCTCTTGCTGCCATGCACACCCCAGTGCCGGGGCTCATGGACAGGAGGTGCTGTAGTAGAGACACACATTAGATACGCGCTGATCTGACCGAAAGACTATTGAGTGAAAGCAGAGACCTTCGGGCCCTGCATCTCTGAAACGTCCTGCTGCTCTGCCTGCGTGTCTCCTATCTACCCCCAGCCTCTCCCTAACGTTGTACTGTCTTTGGAAGCTTTTAATGTATTATTTAAATTAATAATAATTTACCTATTAAAATGCTGCAGATCAATGAGTTATTCTTGACGAAGTGAAGAGCCCTGCATGCATGGCTTCGGAGAATTTATTAGCTTGTGTATTTGCACCTCTTGCAGCATGCTTGTTAGATGCTGTGCATGAAATGATTTATACAGATCACTGCCACTTGTACCAATCCAGCCTAGAATAATTCAAAAGCAATTGCATAAACCATTTATTAATTATTACTGAAGTATTTATGCAGCACAGAGGTGCCTTCATTTGAATTGTCGGCCTTTTTTCACCAGCGTTTGCTGCATTGACAAAAAATTTTTGCATGTCTAAAGCGTCCTGCTAACAGAAGGAGCTGCGTGCAGGAGCGGCCAGACCTTTGCAGCCCCCTCTGCCTGGCCAAGGTTTGGGCATGCAGCTTCTCACCGCAGCCCCCGGCCCGACCACGGCGCCTCTACGCGCTCCCTCAAATCCGAGCAGATATCCTAATTAATCCTCATTTCCAGCAGCAGCCGAAACGAGCTCCATGATAAGCACAATGCCATTTGAATGCAGATGAAACTGTGCTTTGGTGGGAATTCAATTACACCATTTGTCCTCGCTGAACATAATGCATTTTGACGATACAGTAGTTTCAGTGCTAATGAGATGCATTTTCACCGCTGTGAAGACTGTATTTCTCCCTGCACTTAGTACACAGGATCCACATTAATTACAGTTTCAGTGGAGAAAAACCCACAGAGTTACTACCTGCATTTTACTCCTGGTAATAGCAGTTTCCTTGCATTGCCAGGAACATTATGGATTCACTTTTAAGCCACATTTTATACCAACAACTTGATTGTGATAGCAGGGAGAAAACAACTCTGCTTTCCTTCGACTGCTCAGTCTGTGTTGTAAAAGGGTCATTTACAGGCAGGGAGATGAATCAGACGCATTCGAGTCAGAACATCCTCGGATAAAAGCATTTATGGAAGTTGTTTTAAGAGGTTCTTGTAAGACATATGGACCTCAAGGCCAAATTAGCACAGCAGCTCGTGGGCCCACGCAGAGACGCTCTCATCCTTTGCCCCGTGGCGGGGGGCTGTGCCCGGCTGGAGCACGTCCCCACAGGGCAGCGCCTGGCCCCAGTGCCAGCGTGCAAAATCACAATTGTTTTATTCCAAGCAAGAGGCACGTTTGCGCTTTGATGTCTTTGGGAGCGTTTTTGAACTCTCAAGCCCGGCAGCGCCGCGTTTCCCTGGTGTTTCTCCCGCAGGAGCTGCGCGTCGCGGGAGGTGCCACTGCTTGCTGTAAGTCACAGCAAAAAATCCACATTGTGGCCACAGATTTTGGCTCCTCAGTTAAACCACGGTGTCTGCCTGCATTTCTGGTGTGTGGCCCCGGCACGGCAGGAGAGCAGCAGGCAGCAGTGCAGGCAGCGGCGCAGGCAGTGGCACAGGCAGTGGTGCAGGCAGCAGCGCGGGCAGCAGCACAGGCAGCAGTGCAGGCAGCAGCGCAGCAGCAGTGCAGGCAGCAGCGCAGGCAGCGGCGCAGGCAGCAGCGCCCGCGGGGTGGGATTGTCGGGATGCAGCAGCACCGGGGAGCTGGGCTGCAGCCAGCCGGGGAGCACAGAGCAGGCCCAGGGCTGCTCGAGTGCTCTGAAGCACTGGCCCTGGGATTTATAACCTATTTCTTTGCAGCCATTTCTCTTCCTCCACGCGGCGGTTCAGGCTGAGAGCGAAGCAGAGAGCTTGGAAAAGCCGAGCGGTTGTAAGCTGCGTGAAGCACGTGTTTGACAAGGAGTTAACGGTCAAAAGCATTGCAGAGTATTTAATAAAAGATTGATGAAATGCGTTGTAGCATGTTGTATAAATCACTCTGTGACCTTCATTTAACGCTGATGCCTCATCTGTTAGTAGCTGGAAATCATTTGTAGCCTTCTATAATGCTCTCGGCAATTGTCATGGAAAAAATAAAAACAATTATTTCTGTTAATCGTTCATGTCTTTATTTAAGTATTTGTGCATCTCTCTTCGTTTGAAGCTCCCCTCCCTCTCAGCAGAGGGGAGAGCCTGGGCCCCCCGCGCTGCCGAACCGGGGAGCGCCGCAGCCGGGCTGTGAACGGGCACGAAGGCAGGTGACAAATAAACGAGGTGCTCGTCAGCCCAGCAGGGCAATTAATGAGGCTCTGGCTTCTGTGGCTGGGGGAAATGGCTGAACAGGCAGAGACGTATTTGCTGTTGAAACTCCTTGAATATCGGGTATGGTTAGAAATGTAATACCATGCCCAAGCCTTACTCCGCTTCCCCGAGGAGCAGCCGTGCCGGAGGCGGGGGGGCCGGCGGGGCCATGGCTGGCACGGAGGGCACGGGCAGCAGAGGCGCCTTTGAAAACGGGTTTGCACGGAGCACTGGGGAGAGACCTCCTCTACGCCAAGTGGAGCGCATTTTGGGAAAAAGCCGCGAGAAGGATCTCATCCCGCTTTTTCCTTCATTCCTTCTGAAAGGAATGCTGCTCTTTTTCAAAAAAGCTTATTTTTTCTCCCGCCCCCCCCCCCCCCCCCCCCCCCCCCCCACCCCCCCCCCCCCCCGCATTTTGACACTGATGGTTAAAGCGAAACACGGCTCTGTCGTGCTCATGGTGCAGGCTCCTTGCCACAGCAAGAGGTTGTTTAAGGGGAAACCATATCTTTTTGCAGAGTCCTCAGCACCTCCGGTGTGGTGGATGCTTTTGAAGACAATCAGGCAAGTGCCGAGACCTTGAAAATCTGAATCCTTTTGAAAACCAGGGCTGAGTTCAGGCAGCTGTGCCCTCGTGCCTGGCTCTGCTCTGCACTGATGGGGCGGAGGGTGCAAGCGCCCGTGAGCAGCGCAGGCTTTTGCAGAGCTGCCAACCCCAAGTACTTTCAAGTGGAAAACCAACCAGAGAATTTAAAAAAATAGAGACTCACTGGCCTTTTACTTTCTCTCTGGCTGTGAATGAACCTGAATTGTGTTTTTACGGTGTCCTTTGCAGCGGCAACAGCTGAAAATACACCGAATTTGAGAACTGTAAAGCACGAGTCTCTGGGAATCCCGGGACTCCAGGAGCCAGGGCTTCCCAAAATGCGGAGACAGAGATAAAACCTGGGTGCTGGCCATGGCATGGGTGCAGTGCACTAGATGGAGCTACAGGATCGCTGGCTGCCCCTGGCTGCCTGCCCCCCTGCTCGCAACCCGGGCACGGGGAGCTGGTGTAGGTGGCCTGCACGGGGACATCGGTGGCCACCCTGTCCACCCCAGCAAAGCCCCAGGATGCCTTAGGCTGCTCTCATTTGAGGCCTGCTCGCTGGTTCTGCTCCCTGCAAAGAGAAATTTCAAAAATGTGGAAATAATTTTGCAGGTACTCTAAGGCAACTACCTTTTTTCTTCCCTTTAGCAAGAATGAATGGAGGATGTGAAGATGTCCGACTCATCTGGATTTACCTGGCCTCTAAGCTCTCTTTTCTGGGAAAGCACGACCGTCCCCACTTGGCCAGCTGGGGCTCAGCAAGGTCAGCGTTGGCTCTTCGCACTCGCAGCGGGTGAGGCTGGGCCAGTGCCCTCGCCGCAAGAGCACTCGCTGCCCGCCCGCTCCATTAACCGCTCTTACCGTATCCCACCCTCTCGGCGAAACACTGCTGGGGGAGCCAAGGACCAGTTTCGGGGCCGGAAACACTATCTCAATGACCAGCTCCTCCTTCCCTCTTCCACCAACAGCCATCTCTTCGGCAGCCCCACGGCAGAGGCAGGAGCATGCCGTCCGCCTCGGTCTCGGGACAGGGAAGCACTGGTAGATCTTGCCCTCAGCTCCCCTGCTGCTGGCATCAGCGGTGTCTTTGCAAAGGGGACGTCTGTCTGCCTGAGCAAAATGGGCACGGGGGCAGTCACGGCTGCTGAAGAAGTTTTGCAGATCGTAGATTAAAATTGAATGAAGGGGAGCTCAGTTCAGGTATAAAATATGGAAATACCTAGAAGTAGTGGAGAAAAAGCAGTAAAAAATTAATCTGTGAACACTTCTCCTTTTAGTGACTATTGAGCTCTTGCAGGGAAGTGGACGTAAAGGTCTGTGAGGTCAAGTCCAGCCGTGTCCTAAGTCATCCCAGGCTGCTCTACTCCCTTCCACCTTTTTCTCCCCCAAACACAGGTCTGCTTCAGGGCTTTTGTTGCAAAGAACTGGCAGCCATCTGTTCAGCCTGCATGAACTTTTATTTTAATTCTCATTTCCACGTCCTCTGCAATAACAATCTCAGCTGGGAAGAGAGAGTACCTTGCAAATGCCATATGCCCAGAGTTGTTCCATTGTAGTTCCCCAGAAGCACTAAAATCTCATAAGCAGCCTGGTTTAACATGATTACCAGCACAGTTTCAGTCACCAAAGGGGAATGGGGTAGTTTGCATCTGTTTCAGAGAAGCAGCCGTGAGTTTGATATTTCTGTGAGATTCATTGAACCGTGACAAGTTTTCTGGTTCACCAGGTCCAGAGGTCTGGCCATAGAAATTCTTCCTCTTCTGCTACTTGACAGCAGATGGCAACTTATTCTGTAGTCGTGTTGGAATAACGTGTGTTTCTGTGCCTCTGCTCCCTATTGACTGTCCATATACAGTCCATCTCCACGGATCTTGGAGGATACAAGTGCACAACCCTGCACCTGGGGACTTCATGTAGATTTGTGATCCTCTTTAGAGCAGCTGAGGTCATAAAATAGTGACTAGAATTCAGGGGGACATAAATATCATATTTTCATCTGTGGCAGCTATAGCCTTACTTGAATATCGTTCATGTTGTTTAGAGGGAATATGGACCCATTTGGCTTACTTAATCAATCTGAAAGTTGCAAGACAGGATGGAGGCAGTAGGTCTGATAATGGGATAAGCTACGCACAAGGCTTGGAAAGGCAGCTGAATGTCCTCTGACAGAAAAAAAATGTTATTTTTCAGGCCTTTCTAGTGGTTTATTTATGGAGGAGTGGGTGCTCCTGCACTCTTTGGAACAGAGCAGGGCTGGTGGGAAGAGCATCTGTTTGCCTTCATCAGAAAGTGGCGTGCCACATTTCACTGACTGTTGCTGGGATGAGCTGGAAGCACCAGGGAGCAGCGGTCTCCATGGACAGGAGAGTAACTGTGGTGCTTGAGCGGTCTCTATGCGGGAGCGCAGATCTGGAGAACCTCAGCTGTGCTGCCAACTGACAAAGTGCCTGGAGCACGGTCTCAGCAAGGACATTTGGGACTACAGGCTCAGGCTGGGCCTCCAAGCACAGCCATATGGTACGTGACTGTCCAACTCTGGGGTTGTCTTGTGCGTGAAGGTCCCGTTTTCCATAGTCCAGAGCCACCCCAGAGATGGTAGGCACAAGGCAGGCCTAAGGCAGGCACAGCACTAACATTTCTTCCTCCTCTCCAAGGTCAGTCATCCACTTTGGGTTTTTAGGGAGTCAAATCATATTTATGAATAACTTAGTGTACAAAGTTTTCAACTGTCAACAGAGTGATTTGTGAATAAATGTTTCATTACTTGGCTGGCTCTATGGATGGATGAATAATATCCATCAAATAAATTATTCATCTTTTTCTCTCCTTGCCATCATCAGATAAATTCTTTGTGATTTATATTTGTTCATTATTCATCTGGCTATGAGAAAACAGGCATATTAGAGATGGTCTAAGGGCTAAATCTGCTTTATTGAAGCCAATGACAAAGTTCTGGCTGATATTGGAGGCTGTACCAGCACAAGTCTCATCCCATGTAGTTCAAGTGCCCTCTGAGCAGTGATGTTCAAAGCGGCTCCATGGGTGCTGAGAGCCCAAGCGATGTGCTGAGGGCACAGCCACGTTCTCCTGCTCTGGTACCTGATCCCCAACTTCTTAACTTTCTCTGATATGTCACGGCTACCTGGGCTACTTCTTGCCAGAAACCACGGGTTAGGGATGCCACCCTGCATGGCTGATGAGTTGTGTCCTTTGGCCACGTCATGGTGACAGAAAATAGACGTGTGCTCTTGGAGAGTGCAATTCCTCAAAGGCATCTGGTGTGTTGGGGTCCAGGGACAGTGAAGAGGGGGATTATTGGTCTTTATAGCAGCTTTTGCAGTATTTTTACATAATGCGGGTCTGAGGCTCTAGTCCTTCCTTTCCCAGGTTCCCACTTTGCAGCTTCCTCGGGCTGCTTTTGCCCCGACAAAGCCATGACAGCAGGCCGGCCTGGGGGCGGCCACTGCTTGCCAAAGGCCAGGGAGGTCTGCACTTGGTGTCAAGTCCTCAAGGGTCAGGATGCTGCTGGGTCAGGTAGGCACTTGCGTGAGAGTGGTGAGAAACGAGATGGATTCGCCCCTTTGGTGTGGTGTTGGTGGGACTCCATGAGCAATGTGCCACCAAGACCGGGGGCGTCAGGCCTGCAGGGGTCAAGCGTGGCAGACTCTATAGGGGCAGACCTTCAGTATCTTCACTCTTAGCTCCATCACCTTTTAAAAGAGGCCAGTGAGTAATAGAGGGAAGGCAGATAGCTTTGGTTTTCCTTCAACTTTCTGATTGAAGGGCTGGTGCTTGGCAGGCTTGGCACTTCACTGCTTCCAGCAGCCTCCTCTTCAAAACAGTCCAGCAACGGGGACACGGGAAGACTTTCCAGTGATGCCAGAGGAGGGAGGGAGAGGGAAAGGGCTTCATTTGGCTCCTCCACAAAAAGAAGCAAAGAAAACCATCACACAAAGCTGACTGAAGGGACAGACGTAGGAGATATCTGCTGCTCCTGCTCAGAAGTGATCTTTCATTTCTTCATCTAATTTACAAGCATTATGTCATTCCACAGCCCGGTGACTGAACCAGTTTCAAGTTTCAAACTTTTGCTTTTTTTGCTTTATTCCATTTCTGAAAAGCATGTCTGTGGTTATTTTCTTTTAAAACCACTGGGAAAAGAATCTTTCAATTGCTCTCCCATGACTCAAAAAATGACAAAATATTCTTCAAACCCTTTTCCCTCTCAAAAAGTTCAGGCAGACAGAAGATGTAGCAAGTTTCGCCTTTAATAGCGAATAGCTGGGAAAGTTACCTGTATGCGAAAAGCTGAGGTAATAACGGAGCTTGTTTGGTAACTGATCTTGAGTGTGTTGTGCCAGGCACCCGCTTGTAATAACGGGCTGATCTACGTGAGGTGTTTGCAGACAGCCCTGGAACGGAAGAAAAGCTTTGATTTTTTTTCATTCTCGGCATCTAACACGACGCTCTCAGCTGCGTGATCAAATACAGATGTAAGCATCCAGATTCAGCTGGAGAGAATAAATGACAACTGAGGGAAGAACGCCGTGACCGAGCGGACGAAAGGAAGCGCCTCCTCCGCAGCAGGGAGCGGGCAGGCGGCATGGGCAGCGGTTCCTTTGGAGCTTCCCAGCCCACCTCGGTCTGGTGCTGGCTTTGCTCCCGGGCAGTGCTGCTCAGCCGGACCTGTCGGAGGGGCTGCGGAGACCTGCTCTGTGATGCACGAGCCCAGGGCTCCCGTCCCTGCCAGGGTATCCCGCAGTGATGCCCTGCACGGGCTTGTGGTGCTGGCGGGCAGGGTCCTCTTAAACGCACACTCATCTGTGCATGCCCTAAAGAAAGCGAATACGGCAGCAAGCAGGGGACCTTCATGCCTGAAGAATGTATTGGAGTACAATTTGTGGAGTGATTGATATATTTTTTTTCTTGTATAATCTTTTTCCCCTCTCGCCAGCTGTCAGGCCCAGGGCACACATCAATCTTTGAGCTCTTTCGAACTCAGAAATGCATTTCAGCAGGAATCGTTTGTCTTGCCCACCTGTGTAGGATGGGAAAGGAGCGGGGGATTGCTCTGCAGAGTAGTGCTGGAGGGAGATATCTTCCACTTGTCTTCTGTTTGCTTTTGGCCTTGGCACCCAGGGTACCTGCTGCTCTCCTGGGCATACAGGAGCCCTCGCCCAGCCCAACAGCCGATCCATAAGAGCTGGTGCTGTAGAGGCTGAGAGCCTTTGTGCAAAACTAAGCCTATTCCAGTTCTCCTTTTCAAAGCTCAACAGGTCTTGGGAGCAATCATGGGGGACAAGGGTGTCCTGAGCCTCAGCCAGGGAGCTCACCTCTTGCTTGGGCTTCCTCAGGTTGGCTTTTCCAATGTGGATGGGGAAACTCTTTGGGGTGTGGCGTTTTTTTTTTTCTTTCCTCCCTCCAGCAATGGCAAGGGAAGACCTTTGACACTGAGAACTTGGTGTTATGTGTAGGACTGAGGAGGTGAGAGGTACCAGCAGGCTGGTGGTGTGTCCAGGAGCGACCATCTCACCAGCTGGAGCCAAGGCAGACCTGTGTGTGAGTGGCTGGACTTCGGGGTCTGCTTAAGCTGCCTCTGTGGTGCCTAAGATCAATTTAGAACCTGTGACTTGCTGAAGTTTAGACACGTCCCTGATCTTCCCTGGGGCCTATGGAGAGCAGAGGTATGTTTGGAGGATGAAGAGAGCCGGTGAAACCAACGCTGGGTCAAGTTTGAGGTACCCAATGCAAGAGGAGGCTGACTGGAGCCTGGTAAAGGTCTGTAGCCTCCTTGGGAGCGTCTCTGCCAGGGGAGCTGCTGGGCAGGGCTGCGGTACGCCCCTTCCCACTGTCCTTCTCTGTACGCTGTCACTGGTGGGTCTGCCCCAGCAAACTCGGGCAGACGTAAGTAAACACGTATGTATGTTGGCTTAATCTGCCCTGATTGGTTTCCCTTGAGCGCTTGCGTTGGGCAAAGGATGCAAACACGGGCAGGGGCGCAGAGCTGTCGGTTGTGTTGCCTCGCGGCTCTGTGCGCCCCGAGCGCTGGGTTTCGCCACGGCTCCCTTGGCTCCTGTGAGATGTAGCTGTCAGCTGCGGGGTCAGCACACAGGCCAGGGGCTGCAAAGGCGGCTGTGAGCCTGAATCCTATTAAACGCATGGGACAAAGAAAAGATGATGAGACATCTCCCAGACCTGTGTAACCAAGGAGTCTTCTCCTTCGGGTCAGGCTACCAGCATCTCAGGAGAAGATAAGCGTATGATGGTTGGGACCTGCCTTTGCATGGGAACATGTGAATAGCTGCCATTGTGTAACAAACCAACTTGTCCTGCAGAGCTGGTTGGGGTTTTTGGGGGGAAGGAGGATATTGAGTTCTCGGGGTGTCTGTTCTTTGCTACAGCTGTTTGTCTGTCAGAAAACATGGAAAACTGCAGCCTCCCATGAAGCTGGGAGAGGGCAGCACTCATTTGACTTGTACGACATGACTTAGGGCTGTCCTGAAGTTTAGCATGAGGTTGTCTCTGTGGCCAACATTGGGAACTGCATCTTCAGAATGTTCCCTGCACTGAGCACGTTCATGGGGTTACTTGGCCTCTTGGGACATAGAGGTGATATTGAAAAGTTTTGGGCTAGGAAATTCACCATCTGCTCATCTTGCTCGAGGTTCCCTGCAGTCTCAGTCTATTACTGGAATTTTTCTGGAATATATTTTGATGAAAATCCTGTTAGTCATCTCAAATTAACCAGCAGACAGTTGCACTGCTCTATTATTAGCTGCTACGTCTCCTGCAAATGTTGGAAATCAGTACCACAAATGCAGGCTGGGAGGTGGGTGGCTCGGGAGGATGAAGACTGGTAGGCCAGCTGGTCCGTGTGTCCCTACTGATGGAGATTTGCAGACCCCTCTCTACCAGAGAGCTGCGAGAGGTGCAGAAAAGTTCCTTAGATATGCTCACACTCACATTGGGGCTGGTGTTCAACAAGACGGTGTCTATGGAAAAGCAGTAGTGGCCAGAAGTAGATGCTTGTTGCTGTCAGAGTCCTTTCATCTGCAAGTGCTTTGTAGAAGTGTCACCTCCCCAATGTCAGAATAAAGGGGTTTATTCATATATTCTCCACAGCTGAGAGGGCAAGTGGTGTCTGGATGGACTACATGGCTTTGTAAAGGTGACCTGGCAAACTGCTGAAGGAGAGCACCCAGACCCTCAGCTGTGGCTGCTGGGCTGGGCTTCATGAACTGCCTTTGCATGACTCTGGATACGTGGAGGTCCTGGAATCAACAGGTTAGAAAACCAGGTTGCTCCATCAGTCCTGTCCTCTCTGTTTCAGCTCCTACTCGTTCCTCAGTGCCCTCCGGGGAGGAAATTCCCCCTGGTCAGCACGGTTTTGGGCGGCTGGGGCTGCACTGCCATGAGAGGTTGGGATTGGCACTTTTCTGCCGTCCAGCCCGAGTGGGGGGTGGGCAGCCCATGGAGATGCTGCTCCTGAAGCTTTGCAAAGCGCAGGGCAGTGGCCTCTGCAGGGGCTGCTGGAGCTAGCCTGCCCCAGACGCCCCGGGGGCTGCTCGCTCTGTCTCTGGAGTGGGTTAGAAGATTTTTAGACTTTTTTGCTGCCGAGCAAGTGGCACAGGCTGGACATACTATTGCGCTTGGGGTGTTGAGAGGCAGCTTTCCCACAGGCAGACCCCAGGGCTGCTCATGAAAAAACATCATTTCCTTTCAGCCACAAAGAAACCTTTCCGCACAGGGCCCCCATGCGTGCAGGGGCAGTTCTACCAGGGATGCTTTTTCATTTTTCTTCTGGTAACAGGAGCTCCAGGAGGCTTCTGCTGAGAATCCTCACCCCACGTACAGCCCAGGTGTCTCCAGCTCAGCCACTGGAACTCCCAGTTTATTGGTAACAGTTTTCTAATACTCTTATTTTACCCAGAACATTCTGTAGCTCACTTAAAATTAAAATATAAGAGTTGGGTAAAACACATTGTATTTAATATCAGCTTAAACAGTCCAATGATACTGCATGGATGGCATTCTGGATTTTCATATTTTATTCAATAAACCCTTTGGTTTGTGATAATATAGCTGAAACTGTGTGAGAATTTAGCAGCCTTGCCTCGGCATTTAGGCCAAGCCTACTGCACAGCCAAGAGCACTTGGGCTGTGCTCTCTGTTGTTTGATGGGGCCAATTCTGATCTTGGGTGGGCAATAGTAAATAAGGAGATACCCAGCTGGACTCACAGGTAGGAATAAAGTTGGTTGATGGAAGACAGCCTGATAGAGACCAGATGATAAGCAGCCTTGTAAAGGGGAAAGAAAGACGAAAAGCCGTATTTCTTGGAAACCAAGCAGGAACTCTTGCAGTTTCTGTGGGCAGGGCAAGTGGTTGGCCCAGCAGGTAACGTTTCCTCTTCAGCCACAGTCATTGTCGGCATTGCTCTTTAAGTGGAGACCAAGTGGACTGGCTTCCTGAGCTGTCTCCCTTTTCTTCTCTATGAAACAGTGTCCCTCAAAAGTGGTGCCTTGGCGGCTCCCAGTGGGCCTGAGCTCCAAGAGGAGATCCTGTCTCTCTTGGCTCTGGCGTCATGAGATGAGCCTCAGCCCTGGGCCCTGCCTCTCAGTGCTCTTTATTTTCTGAGCTTCCTTCATCCACCAATGAGTAGCCCTGAAGAGCCACTACAAGGGGCAATTTTACTTAAGAGCCCAAGCTAAGCCTGCTGCAAGCATCACGGCCAGATTACACCGTGTGCAATTACCAAATCCACTGCTTTAGCCTACGGCTGGTGTTGAGAAGCGGGGAGCTGTGTGGCTGGGCTGGACCATGTCCCAGCCCCCCGTCCCAGCCTCGCTGTGCGCTGCCGAGTTTCCTGCCTCGTGCATTCAGGTCTCCCTTGCTGGGGTGACCCTGCTCTGCTCCTGGCCTTGCCAGTTGTCCCAACTCCGGGGGCAATGGCAGATTTTTCAAAATCCTTTTACTTTATTGAGCCAGCACCACCTTGACTTCAAGGCTGGGAGGGGCTGTTGCAGTGACCTGAACAGACCTCCCCATGCCTAGGAAATCCTTCCTGCGGCTTCTGCCTCCAGATCAGTGTTTCTCTTGACACAACCTTCCAGACATTGGTCAACCTTGATCTGAAGACCCTGGATGTAGGAGGTCTCCATACCCACAGGGAGGGTCTTCCAATGCTAATTTCTGGTGAAAATGGGGTTGGCTGCCAACCATTTCTCTGCAATGCTTCTATTTTGGACAGGAAGAGGCGAGTTGCAACTTCGACGTGGATAAAGTCATGGACTGATTTGAGTCCAGAACAGGCCATGCTTGGACCATCCCATGTGAGCAGGTAAAGCTGCCTCCTGTCCACGGCTGACGGTGTCCCCAACACCAGAGAAGGAGTCTCCTGCCAGCTTGTCTCCTGCAGGGCAGGACAGCTGTTGGGTGGCGAGTCTTCAAGCCATGTTGGCCAGGAGATGTGGGAGACAATGCTGCTGGACAAGATGTACTCCAGAAAGAGCCCTTCAGCTGAAGGGATCAATAAGAGACAGCTCAGGAGCCTGGATGGAAAAGCAGACTTCACTGCTCGCCTAGATAAAGCACTTCACACATGGCTCGTGTGTCTTGGGAAGACAGACAGGCTGCTCAGGTGGGCTTGGGCAGACTGAGGTTGGTGTCTTGTTGTCATGAATGAATTTTGTTGCAAATGAGTGACCTTACACAATTTGACTTAGCAGCAGTTTGGAATTTATTTGTGCCTTTACAGCAAATTGCAGAATTAGATTGTGATATTTAATAGCACTCAATTATCAGTCGATTAACAAAGTGATTTGACAAGGTTTGCTCTAATCAAAGCAGCAACTTAGTTAAAGATTCAAAAATGGCAAGGTCCGCTCTATTACTGCATGGAAGAAGTATATCAGGGAAAATCGAGACAGAATTGACTTCACAGAGTAAAGGGACACAAAGGGTAAGGAAGACCCTCCCGTTGAGTCCCGAGGTTCAGAAAGGACCCCCTTGCTTTCTAAACTCCTTCTCGGAGAGGAGTCTAGGGGCGGCTGGATCCAGACTTAGTCCCAGACTTGGTCAGCGGTTTATGTCTAAAGGATTACATGTCTACAGCAGCAGTCTAAGGTTCATCCACAGTTTTAAGGTGGATCACGAGGTTTTTAGCTGCTACATCTTGGCTGCAGCTGGGAAGCGCCTCCCCAGGTGAGCAGCCGGGCTCCAACCCTGCTACAGCCGTGCAGCAAACCCCGCTCGCCAGCGTTAAACTGCACCCGGAGCCTTCCTGCACAGCGCGGCACGTCGCAGCGCCGGAGCTGTGATCTCCTGCTGATGGGTGGTAATTAGCAGCTCCTGGGAAGAGCAGGGGGCACTCATTTCTGAACCTGATCAGATGTGATCCACGGATGCCCATCTGTTCAAACCGTTAATTAATATCCTGCTGTGTGTCTGATGAGTACTTCACAAACCTTAGAAGCTAACCAGAAGTGGCTCATGGCCCTGTTTGGATGGGTCTCTAAAGCTTAGGCACCGTTAGATACATATTAAGGGATTCAGTGAGCAAAATATTTCCGAGTCCTCTAGACAATCCTGAATGTGACAAGCTAAGACTCCATTTTCACGGCTCAATTATCCCATTCATGCCCTTTCTCTTGTCATTCCCAGTTGTTTTTAATACTTCCATGTTCTACTTTTAATTGTGGATCTTATTCCAGGGATAGAGGGAGGAAAAAAATGTGGGCTTGGTTGTGGTGTGGTTTTTTTTTAGGTTTAATCAAGTTAACCTTATCTGACCGAGCACATGGCACCATGGTCATTTGCATCAATCCAACAGAAGGGTCAGTTAACTGGGAAAATGAGAGCAGGGACTGCATCAGCCTCCAAAGAGCCCATTTGTGCTGACCTTGCTTTGCACCCACCTACATTCTATGCATGGGCTGAACTTGAGCGTGGTCTGCTCAGCCAGAGCAATTCAACACGTTCCACCTAAGGTCTTGGGGGGCACCTGGCCTTCAATCACACCTGCTGCTGCTGGGTGCCACGCGGCAGGACTGCGAGAAGGCAGACGGTCTCTCTCGGGCCTTCGCAAAGAGGGCAAGGCTGCAAAGAAGAACGGAAAGCCAGCTGTGACCTGCTTGGAGGCACAGGGTGAGAAGCAAGAACAAGAATGAATACTCGATGGCAGCAAAGCACAGGGTAAGGGGATGTGTTGGGGTTAAAAGCAGAAGGAAGCGGGCTGGGTGAGCTGGGGCAGGGACCTGCACCTTCTAGCCCGGCTCCTCCTCGAGGCTGGGTGGGTAGCTGGAGGTGAGCGCTGGGGTTGTGCTGCCAGCAAGGAGCTGTGAAAGTAGCTCTCTGCCCTGGTTTCAGCTGGGATAGAGTTAATTTTCTTCCTAGTAGCTGGGATAGTGCTGCGGTTTGGATTTAGTATGAGAATAATGCTGAAAACACACTGATGTTTGTAGCTGTTGCTGAGCAGTTGCAGTGCTCACACTAAGCCAAGGCCTTTTGAACTTCCCCTGCTCTGCCAGCGAGGAGGGGCACGAGGAGCTGGGGGGGCACAGCCAGGACAGCTGCCCCAGCCTAGCCAAGGGCATATTCCATACCATATGGCGTCAGGCTCAGTACATAAACTGGGGGGAGCTGGCCAGGGAGGGATCTCTGCTTGGGGAGGGGCTGGGCATCGGTCAGAGGGTGGTGAGCAATTGCATTGTGCATCACTTGTTTTGTATATTCTCTTATTATCATTATTATTCTCTCTTCCTTTGCTATCCTACTAACTGTCTTTATCTCAACCCATGAGTTTGTTGTGTTTTTTTTATTCTCTCCCCCATCCCATTGGGGGCGGGGGGAGGGCAGTGAGTGAGCGGCCATGTGGTGCTTGCTTGCCGACTGGGGTTAAACCATGACACTCTCAAAATGCATCTCTTCACTCCGAGCACAAGACCATAACTCATCAGAGCTACAGTTACCCTGTTAGATCAATTCATGTCATCCTTTCTGTCTGTTAAGGTCCCCTTTTGCTGCTGGCCCCATCCCATAGGGCAGAGTATTTTTGTTCTCAGGGTCTGTTTCTTTTGTATTTTTCATGGATGTTTCAGAAGTAAAAGACCACCCTTTTGGGTGGAGAGTGAAGTGCTTGAAAGTCAGAAAAGAGTGTCGTATGTGTTTGTTAAGGCATTTTCTCTAATAGCTACCTTTGCTGCTGCTGCAGACTCCTCTGCCCCTCTGTAATCACGTAAAAAGCATCTCCCAACAGCCTTGAAGAGCAAACAAGAATTAAGTTGTCCTTTGACTTTCCTTATTTGCAGACGGAGCCTGGTGCTCCCTCCTCCTTTCAATCACTGCATGGCAGAGAAAGGTCTGATGAAAGCCCTGGACCCATCTCTGCCATCGGAGGAGCAACCGTGTTGAGTCTCTTTTCTAATGCCTTCCTCAATGCATTGATCCATGAGCTACGAAGTGTATGTAGGAGCAAGATTTGGATGTGATCCTTATTTCAACCCCCAGCAATGACTACAGTAAATTACTTCTTGTTGAGGGTTTTACCATCTTTGACATAGGCCATCAAGCTGAAGTCATACCCTGTCCTTGCCCAGTACGAGCTTGTTCCACGCTCCAGACTTAACAGGGAATCTTCCCCTTGGACTTGGCCTCTCGTTGCCCTCAGCTACCTGATCCCTCTGGTTCACGGTGGATTCAGCTCACAACTATCGGCCATCTGAAGTTGAGGCATCTCATTAGAGACAATTTTTTTGACTTTTGGCTGAGCCAGTGGGGGGAGGTGGTCACCCTAGAGGGCAGCTGATCCAGTTTGGAGGTTGGTATATAAAGATAGCTAGGCTGGGTGGCTCCTGGGGGACATTGTCTCCACAGCCCCTGGAAGCTCATGGTGACTAGGTGAGACTGGACACAGAGGGAAGATCTGCATCTTCCAGCTTTATAGGTCTCCGGTGCAAACGGATGTGTCTGAGCGGGGTTATAGAGGCTTCCCTTGGAGCTGAGAGAGAGAAATAAATTATTCTGGAGTGCCATTTGCCTCCCTGGATTTAGACACCTGAAACAGGTGAGAATACATGTCCTGGAGAAGCATATCTGTTTGGTTTTTTTCAACACGTAACCTTCAAAAGGAGTCCGAGTGGCTAGCTTGGACAGAGGCATCCAAGTGGTTATATCTAAATTTGGACAAATGTTTCTTCCCCAGTTTTAACTCAACTTTCACCCTGCAGCAGTACATGAGCTACATCCACCTAGCTAAAGCAGCCTTAAGTTCTCCGCTCTTTCTGCTCTTCTTCCCCCTTGCCCCCAACATGATGTGAAACGCTATTTTAAAATGTTTTACTTTGTAAAACAACATATTGCACTGTTCTCCATTCACTTTCAGTTTTATGCAACTTTCTTCACTGGAATGGGCTCGATGATCTCAGGAAATAATTGGTGAGCTTGTTAGACTAATGGGATTTTTATTTCCAAGGCTATAGATCAAACAAGTATGCCTGAAAATTCATTATACATGCAGAGTGCACTAAATAATTATTTCTGCCCATGAAAGTGCTGGAGGAGAGACTATGACAAGGTATAGCTTTAAAAAAAGCTGCTTGATTTATCATTTATAAAGCAAAGTTCATATTAGATGCACTAGTTGTTAAATATTCAGTGAATAGTAAGTCACCGGACTAGCCGGGGTGCAGGAGGAAAGCCTGGCAAGCATGGTGCCTTTTCTTGCTTGACTTTCTTTTTGGTCGGGATCTGAACGAAGTGCCTCTCCCTGAGTTCACCTCCGCCTTGTTAGCAGAGACAGCCCTTGATGTTGCTGGAAACAGGAGGATTTTGTGCTGCTTCCAGGTGGTGAAGGGGGATGGTCTCCTACCTCTCTCTTCTCCAGGGCTTTGATCTTCATCCTGCTTCCCCTCTGCTCTCACTTACACCTGGGGAAGCAAGAGCGAACCTCAGCGTGCAGCCAGGAGGGAAGCATTTCACTCGGCATATGGACACATGGCAAATGGGACAGCAGCACTGGAGAACCTGTTCCATAAAATGAATATTAGCGACTGAGACATGGGCTTTGCAGGGATGACACTCGTCCTTGCCATCCTGAGCACTTCATATCGCAATTGCAGTATCTGGGGCTGTTCTGGCCAAGGCTGCTGGGAGAGTGTTGAGCTGAGGTCTTGCCTATGAGCTGAGCTTGAGCAACTCCATGAGTTGCCCCCCGTGTGGAACTAGACGGAGACGTTGTGTTTGGCTGTGTGATGCTCTGGGTGAGCAGCCCTGGCTCAGGCTCTGACTACACGTGGAATCCACAAATAACTTGAGGAGGGTGGTTGTTATCCTGGGATCTGGCCTCTGTCTCACAAGCCAGGCTTAATAACTTTGCTTTTTGGCATGACTGGGTACAGGAAAGATTATTCTTATTGTAGTCGTTCTTGCATTTGTTCCTAACCTTTTACCTTCAATGTATTTGCAAATTGCAACTTATTTTTGCAGCTTTCTTTGCAAACTAAGCTATCTTAAGGATGACATTTTGTTTGTGTTGGAGTTGTCCACTCATTGCTACTCTTCTATCAAGTATTTACTATTTTCCATTTGTAGAGCTGGTCAAAGAATTCTTCACTGAGAATTTCCATAGAAAAATCTTTTAAAAATATCACAAGTGGATACTGCTTTTGAGGGGAAAATTGATGAATGTTTGGGATATGACAGGAGAAAGAAAAAATGAAGAAATACAAAGGAAAGTCATAAAAAGGATCAAAAGCATGAGCTATGACATCTCTCAAGTGAAAATACTTGATATATCCTGGAAAAACTTGAAAACAAATCTCCAACATAACTGAAAAATAGTTATTCTCATTTTGCAGACACAGAGATTAATTTGAAGTGACATCATTTAAGAGTGTTGCTTCCAGTCTGTTTCGTTCACCTGGTATTTGCCTTCTGGATCACCCACGGTGTCCCTGGGCGGGTTCACTCTGAACAGGCAGGAGGAGGAATTTAGTTACCCCCTCACTGGAGGCTGGTCTAGACGCCCCGGCTCTTTCTGGACGAGCAGTTCCTGGCCCCCGTGGGGTTGCAGGGTTGCACACACAAGAGCAGAGCAAGGACTTGAACTTGGGCTTTCTAAGCCTAGGGTCTGAACCATTGAACCATTTTGCACATGTGCTATTAATTTAATAACTGATTTAATCACTGTTCAGCCCCTGATAGGAGAAATGGTGCTCTCGAGCGCTGGGCTCTTGCTAGCGGCCGCCTGGAAGCAGTCCATGCCCAGCCTGGGTGCTTTGCTTGGGGCAGGGAGGGTTGCAGGCTGTTACGCTGGTGCTCCTCGTGGCAAAATGACCCTCAGCTGCACTATCTGATGGGATTTCTCCCAGGTGAATCGTGGTGAAGCCAATGTCACCATGAACAGCCCAACCTAGGATGAATCTTCTTGCTGATTAATCTAGCGTTCAGGGTACGGCAGTTCATCAATCATGTTAACCATGGGTGTGCTGAGGGAGGGAAAGGGAGTGGGTTTGAATGATGAGCTGCACATCATGGTACACTCAGTAAGTGGATAACTAATAGGTAAGCGGCACAGTTTTGGCTGGAGTGTGCCTGCTGGGATGAGGGGAGTGGCTGCGTCCATTTGTCCAGAAACGCACGCAGCATCTCATGGTGGAGATGTGTCTCCTTCAGGCACACGCTGCTGCTCAGTGTTTGCAACTGTTTGCAAATAGCTTGCTGGGCAAATCATCCAGGGCAGCTTTTCAAAAGACCACGGCAGCACCTTGTAGAAATCCACCCTGCAGAGCACAGTTTTCAACAAGATGCACACAATTGCTCTGCGTGCATGTGAGAAACAAGCAATCGAGCACGGTAACAACCAGCAACGTTAATTACTGGCCATTTCCTTCAGTTGCTTCTAGGCGCTGGCGAGAGCTGCAAAACCAGGTCGCATTGTGCAACAACTGCCTTCAGAGGCCCAGAACGCCCCCATCCTCTCGTTTACTGCGTAGAGGTGGGATGATAATAGGTAGCTCCATAGGGAAACTGTAAAGCTTAACTAATTAATCTACAAGTGACTGAAATTCTCAGCTGCAATGCGCTGTGCGAGTGTGAAGTGCCGCTTGCAAGGCTTTAAGACGGGTGTTGGTTTTATACACGGCGCTTCATAAAGGAGGCTGGTCTCAGCTCCCTGTGAAGGCCCAATAATGAAAAGCATCTCTGTCGCTCCAGTTGCTGAATTTCAGCACTGGAAGCCACAAACAAAACCCAGAAGAAATGGAGCTCCTAATCAAGCTGGCCAGGAGGGACGTTTCCTCTCCTGCTGCCGATTATTGGGCAAGTATTACAATGCAACATGTTAGCAGAACTAAATATCTATTTGAACTTGGCTTCTCATGTACTTATGGGTGACTAATTTTAATATTATTTATTCTGTGACTTTCAATAATTCATTGGGATGTGTTCATACCAGTAATTAGAACATGTAAAGTAAGAAACAGAGCTTACATAAATTATTCCATGGCATTCATTATTTATTTGACCATTTATAGCTGTGCAAAATTTACTGAGAAAATAGGTACATTAATTAGCATCTACATTATCATTTCATTAGTCCTACTACACTTTTTCAACAAGTAAAGATACTTAGATTTGTGTGTGTGAACAGCTAGAAAGGTCTTGCTTGTGTCTTTTAAATTATTTAAATTTAACAAAGAGCTCTGTGACTGGGAGCCGGGACGAGCCGCTTGTGGGAAGCCTTTCTGCTGGCCTACACAAGCAATGGCAAAGCTGTTCTATCAAAAGCTGTTAAGATTCCTGAGCCAAACTAGGAGACGGGTGTTTGGCTGGGTTGTACAATATCACTGGCGTTCGATCTAGAGCAAGGAACAAGAGAAAATCCGATACTTAAGACCCTCTGCTTTAATTTCCTATAGTGGAGGGGGCTATAGGGGAGTGCAGTTGGCATGGTGGTCCCATGGCATTTGCTTGGCTAATGCATGCCTGGTGGCTGAGGCCCAGGACAGGGCCCTGGAGAAGACTGTCAGAGGGGTCCTGGGGGCATCTCTGACGCCTTCTACCAGCCCCATAGATCTCGCTTGAGACTGCCATAAAGTCACTCCAGTTCCAATAGCGTGTCTCTAAAAAAAGTCACGTGCATCAGCACTGATACACAGCTCAAACGATGAGGAATTTGTTTATGCTAAAAGTGGATTGGAAAAAACCAAACAACAACAACAACAAAACCCCAAACAAACAAACAAACCAAAAAAGCCCCCAACCAAAAAACCCACAAATTCTTTTGTAGTCTGGAAGGGAGGAGAAACATTTTTAATCAATGCATAAAACTGATGCCTGCTCACCTTTTTTTACATCATTAATGAGTCCACTGGAGGATGCACCAGGAAATTTCTGCATGAGTAAACTCCACCCAGTGTAAAAAGGCTTAGATCCACCTCTGTAATTTAATGGTTCAGCTCACCCATGAAAGCTGTTATTTGGGGTTTTAATTATTAAGCACAAATTGAATTTCAGCTTTTGGAGCAAAGAGCTCCCTCCCTCTGCGGATTCCAGCTGAGGGCTTCCTCGCTGGGGAATGCTGAAGAGGATTTTGGTATGTCCACTTCAAATAACAGCTGCAGAGATGCATGTCCCATGGGAGCCTCACGGCTAGGAGTATATTCAGAAAGCACTGTGTCTTGGATAGAGAAAATGAACTATTCATGAGGCATAATTCATCTCAGGAATCCCCGGTGTGTGTTTTTCTGGCTGTGCAGTACTAACAAACCCCATGGTGAAAGCTGGCTATTAACTTTCTCATGGCTAACTGCTGGTCAAGAAGCCTGTGAAGTTCCTGGTCAATGAGTAGCTGGTTGTGGGCTGGAATTAAAGAAATGCTCCACTTCAAGGTTGTGGTGATTCTTCTTCCCCTGGCAGGAGCTCTGTCCGGCTGTGACTTGTAATGGGAAATGGTGGTGCTGCTGTGTGGAGAAGGCTCGTCCAGGTTGGCCACCAGCAGGTAGACGAAGAAAGGCTGTGAGAACAAAGACCCTTCCAAAACTCACTCTATCTCTCCAACCAAACCCAACCCCACAAAATATGCTTGTGTGCTTTCATAGTTCTTGAATTAACAGCCACAAAACACGTCGAGGCATTTTGGGTCTGGCTATGCATGTGCTCAGAGGGTGGAGCACATGAAGGGAGACCAAAGGGTTTGGGAAGCAGAGTAGGAGAAACCAACCATCTGCTTCTTGGGAGGCCTGAGGTGTGAAGGTCTTTGGAGGAAAGCTGCCTGTTCTCCTGCCTCTCATGGAGGCTGGCCGAGAGCCACGGGGCTCTGGGGCACCCTTCCCTGGACTGCCCAGGCTTGGGAACTCCATGGCTCTGTCCTACGGAGAGGCAAAACCCAGAACCCTCATAGCCTTCCCAAATGCCCGTATTGAGGGGTCTTAGGAGCTTACCTCCCAACAAAGACCACGGCAGGGCTGCAGTTTGGGAATTTGTTTGTTTTGTCTTTATAGCTCAGCTGCCAAGATGCAAAAAATAAATTGGTTTGGATAGACATAAAATACGTTTCTTCTCACTGCAGTGAAACTCTGAACAAATTCCCATTTGACTCAACCATCTGTTCCTCTGCAAGTGTCTGATGATACTAAATGGAGCCAAAGGTGAGAATCACAAGGCTCCCAGGAAGGGGCTCTCCCCGTCCTCCTTGTCCTCTTCATCGTTGTCCTCCCAGGTAACTTGGAGGCTAGAGCATTTCACTAGGGGAGTGAAACCCAGGCTCGCTTCTGCCTGCTTTCATAGCCAGCTGCTGGGGCTGGGCATTGTCCTCCTGCCGCAGGCTGTCACTTATAAATGCCTCATGGGTGCAGCTATTACAGCCTCAACGTGTCTCTTTGAAGTCTATGTCTCAGGTACTGAGTTAGAAAGAAGGCCACTCCCCACTCCTCTTCCATACGAATGACGCTAACCTTGCAGAGAGATGCATCCCAGAGGAGCCTGTGCCTTCACGGCAGATGGCGGAGGGGAGTGGAAGTACTCTCAAGGAAAGAGGGGGAGAAACTGAGCCCGTCTTGCCAGCGTCCTCTGAGCAAAACTTTAGACAACACTATGCTTTGTATTCTGAAGTTCATGTCCAGAGTTGAGACTGGTTTTGAAAAATGTGGATTTAGTTCTTTCATAGAGGAGCATTTATTTTTCACGGCAGAGGGACTCTCTTGAGTATCATGCTTGAGAGAGAGTTTGAAAAATATGGTGCCTTGTCTTTCGAAAATGTTCTGAGGAGCTACTGCATGGTTTCAGATGAGGGCCACGATTACGCTCTGGAGGTTGTCATGGGGAAGGATGCTGCTCAGTCTTTCTCTTTTCTTTTTACCGGAACCGGCATGAAAATGGATTATTCTAAACCATCTCTCTGTCTTGCTGTCCCATTTGTCAGGTTCCTGCAGTCACATTCCCTGCTTGATGTTTTCATAAACTGTGGTCCTTTTTCCTTGGGTTCCGGTGATTAATTGTAATGACAAGTGGAAATATTCCAAAATAAATCTATTCTCATGGCCCTCTGCAAAGTCCACTCTGAGAACTCTCTGCAGATTTAACAATTCGGAAAGAGGTGGGAAAGCACAAGGTTTACATCAGAGCAGCTGTCCCGTGGTGTTCCTTAATGCTGCGGTGGTTCGGTAGGGACTGTATTTTCCCCTAAGGGCCAAATAATTATCATTCGGCCCAGGAAACTGAAGGAAAATAGGCAGAAGTCCTGCTTGTCAGGGGCTCCATGGACACGCAGAGGCCAGCAACAGCTCCAAAGCTGGGCACTGATAGAGCAGAGATGAGGCCGAATCCAGAACTGCTTGGGGTAAGTGTTTGCAATGACTGCCTGTCCTGGTTTCGGCCGTGACGGAGCTAGTTTGGTCTCCAGCAGCTCCTGTGTTCTGGATTTAGTGTGTGAAGAATGGTGACAGCACACTGATGTTGTTGGTTGCTGCTCAGCGATCAAGGACATCTTCCAGCTTCCCGGGTTTTGCCAATGTGCAGGTGCAAAAACCTGGGAGGGGTGCAGCCAGTACAGCTGACCCAAACTGGCCGAAGAGAGTGTTCCATACCAGAGACGGCATACCTGGGGTAAGTCGGGGTCGGCCAGTGAGCCAGTTCCCTTCTTTTTCCCTTTTTTCATTCATTCAGGACTGTTCATCCATTTGGTTGTTCATTCCCTTGCTCTCTCTCTCTGGAACTTGCTGTTCTGAGCTCGCTGCTGGCGAATACTCCTGCTCCCTGCCTGCTGCTCGGGACGGGCTGTGTCAGTCGTTGGGTGGTGAGAAATTGTGCATCGTTCATTTTATATATTCTATTATCCTTATTATTATTAATACATAATATAATTATTATTTTTTCTTTGCTGTCCTGGTGAACTGTTTTATCTCAACCCATGAGTTTTCCTCTCTCTCCGATTCTCCTCCCCACCCCACTGGGGAGTGGGGGAGTGAGCGAGCGGCTGCGGGGTATTTAGTTACCAGCTGGGGTTAAACCACGACACTTCCCCACATTCGTGTTTTCCTTTTAAAAATATTTCCAGTACAAAGACTATTCTTTTGTCTGGAAATGTGCCTTTCCAGTCCTGAAACTGCCTCTCCACTGAAGACAGTCCCATCATGCCTTTGCCATCAGTAGTGCCCTTCTTGCACATCAGGCAAGGGTGAAGCCCATGGCACCTTGGTTTGGGTTTCTGCAGCTCAGTCACCATCAGAGAGAAGCTCTGCCAACACCTCGTGCTCTGCCTGCGTCCTTGCACAATGTATCTGATGATCTTAAGAGTCTTTTCCGATCTAAATGATTCTATGATCCTGTAGTCCCAGAGCAGCATGAAACCCTGCTCCTGACGAGGATGATCTGCAGGGAACTTCATCTCCACCGGCTTGGCGTAGGTGGGCTGTTTGGCAGAGGAGCTCGTGGCAGTAGCGAAGCACAGAGAACGCCCTGGCGATGCGCTGGGGCTCTTGGCAGGAGGCTAAGCAGGGAGGGTAGTTCCCACAGCAGCGGTTTTGGTTTTACCCTGCAGCCTGGCTGCAGCGAGCAGAGCAAAAGATGGAACTGAACTCTAGTGATCACTCTTTCCTGCAGGAAGATACAGATGGGCAGGTCCTTCTGTTGAGATGCCCTTCAGCCAGGCACCGGAGACACTGCCGCTGAGCTGGGATGATTTTTATTTTCTCTCTCCAAGTAAAAGAAAGGTTATAAACTAAGATGAAACAACAAAGAGGGAGTGACAAAGAGAGAGAGACTAGATTTGAATTGATATAAAACCCAGGAGCTGGCGTACAGCCCAGTAAATATTGGAATGACATTACCTGAGCTTAAAAAAAAAAAATTTGACAAATTGTTAGGCTTAATTTATATCTATAGTGGAACTGGGGAGCAAACACCATGGAAATATCATTATTTCTTTTAATCATTTTCTTTGGTAACAGAATCAGAAGGAAAAAGCTCTGGAGAGACTCTTATTATATTTTCCCTCCCTCTGCCCTTTCTTTCTGCTTCCCTCCATCGTTCCCAGCTCTGTCAAGATTGTGACAAACTTAATTACCAGCAAACAGTAGGAAATCCAGATGACATATCACTTTTTTTCTTCTTCTTTTGACTTCATAAAAGCTTTATAGTCTTTAATCTAGAGTGAATAAGAACAGGGGCCAGATGGTGCTGGTGTCCAATATCGGCAGCATCTGAGTCCTTATCTCCTTGAGATCTTCAGTGTCAACAAGCCAAAGATGAGGATAACAAAACCTCCAGGGGCTGTGCGTTTCGGGGCTGGAGTTTCAGAAAACAGCATCGTGCGTGGCCAGGGTAGAGCATCCTCACTCCCATTTGTAGGGGTGTCGCCTGCCAACCCTTTCTTGAAAATCTGGACTAATTGCGCTAATTGCAGGAGTGCTCACACAGTGACAGCAGAGCCCAGGGCTCTTGCCCCAAGCTCCTGGCACCAGGGTAAGGCATATTTGTGTCTCCTGCATTGGCAAAACCTGATGCTTGGTTGACTATAAACCAAGAGCTGGGTGGAATGGTCTCATGAACAGGGTGTTTGCCCCAGAATCATGTTTCTGGGGGTGTGAAACAACTCAGGGTGAGGTTTGGTGAATAGGTTTTGAACGAGAAAAAAGAACTAAAAGAAAAATGCCATAAAATGCTTCGAGCATTTTTAAGTGAGGTTTTTCCTGTTGAGCTTTTCAAAGGCAGTTTTTCTGTCTTGCTCTTTCAAAGACATTTTTGGCTTTAAAATCGAGTCCAACTCAAAAAAGAAATTAAGTGAAAGGGAAATGAAAAATGGAAAAGAGTTAAAAAGGGACCTAAAGTGCCAAATGATCTGAAATGGAGGGTGGTGGGGTTTTTTTTGCAGTCCTGAGGACTAGAAACTTTATTTACTTCATTTTAATGAATTCCAGGGGAGCTGGGACACAGCAAGTGCCGTGACGCTGTGGTGAGGTCCCGCTACCGTGGAGAAGCGGAGATTTGTGCTCCAGTGAATCGTGGCTTTGCAGGGTTCATCCAGCCCCAGCTGCAGCAGCTCGGCTGGGTTTCCTTACTCTCCTTTTTCCTGTGAAGGAAGAAAATCATCCATCCACAGAGGGCTTGTCCCTCAAGAGCTTTGACAGGGGCTCTGGCAGCCTTAGCTAGAGGTTCGGGGGTTCCTGGTGGCCCCTCTGCTGTCCTGCTGTAAGCGTCCTACCTTTCCCCCCGGGCTGTAAGGCACAGGGATCTCCCAAAAGCCAGAATGCTGCTGCTCTTCTCTCGAGGGGGAATAGACAGAAAAGAGCATTTAATTCCCAGTCTCAAGGCAGTTTTCTCTTTTCCTCCCTTCTCCTCTAAATAACTAATGAGGTGGAGCAGCTCAGATAAAGCCATTTCTCTCAGCTGTAAGCCAGACTACAGAGAAATCGCTGAACATCTCATTTACCCGTCAGAGTCAAAAACTAGTGGTGATGTTGCCTTTCCTGGCACAGGTGCTCCTGAACAGCTCCCCAGATCTGGGGGCTTGCTGGAGGGGTATCGGAGCTGAAGGGCCAACTGGCTTGTTTTGCGTGGGGGGGACGCAGCCGCCTGCTGCTTGACGGTGTCTTCGGGGCGTGCGAGCAGACGCGTGCTGTGCAGCGTTGGTAAGAGCTCGGTGGATGTTTAGCTTCGAGGAGATGGCTGGGGGGAACAAGCCAAGTGACTCCTGAGGGACCTCAGGGGAAGGAGGCTGGGGGAGAGAGGAGAGATTGCTGCAGCCTTGGAAGACCCAAGGGTCCTTGACTTACCATGAGTAGAGCAGGTCTGAGCTGGCTGGAGTCCGTGCTTGGAGAAAAGGGTAGGAGAGTTCCTGTGTCCCTGCCACGGAAGGTGAGGAAGGGCTTGGCAGCTGCTCAACTTCAGCCCATGTATTGCCATGGTGGGCCACTGTGCTGCCCAACAGCCAGCCAGAGCCCTTCCCGGGGCACCCTCCCTGTGAAGGGCAAAGGCAGCTAAGTTTGCAGCTCTGCAAAGGTAATTTTCACCCACTCCTCTCTCGCCACATGGCAGTGCAGAGCCCAGAAGTGTAAGGGGCTTAAAATTCACAAAATTTATTTCTTGAAGGTGAAATCTATTGGGTGTCCATCTGAGCGCAGGGTCTGGATGCCTTTGGGAACGCTGGTGCTTTACTCCTCCTTTACTTTCATCGTTGGTCTAGCTGGAGCTTTGGAGACCCAGGTCTAGAGGGCGAAAGATCAGCTGTGTGTATGTCTTGATTGTCTTTCCAAGGGATTTTCTGGGAACACTTCTGGGGAAGCGGTGTGTATGTTTTTCTCTTCTTGTTGTTAAAAATTTTTATTCAAAATAGTAAAATTTACTGCAGCCAAAGGGAAAAACACAAGGAGCTGCAGCACCGAGGGTCCAAACACTGCATGTGTCTGGAGGTGTCTGTGAGCACCGGTGCTTTTCAGAGTCCATACCAGTTCTCCAAGTTCAAGCAAGCCCCTGGCAACCCAGGTTTTGGAGACCTGTGCTCCCATTCCTGCAG
This sequence comes from Phoenicopterus ruber ruber, assembly GCA_009819775.1. Classification (NCBI taxonomy): domain Eukaryota; kingdom Metazoa; phylum Chordata; class Aves; order Phoenicopteriformes; family Phoenicopteridae; genus Phoenicopterus; species Phoenicopterus ruber. The sequence continues at coordinate 3,663,285 of CM020230.1, read as the reverse complement.
AAGCAGGGAAGCCTTGCCTCCACCCTGTCCTCCTGCCTGCTGTCCTGCTGACTTACACCAGCCACGGATCATCCTGCCCAGGGTGCGTGGCTCATCACTGATACTTTGCGCAGTTTTGCCCAAAACAGCCTGGAATTTTTTTCCTTTTACCGGTGAAGACAAAACTAGCGATAGAGCGTAGCACTCTCAAGTCAGCATCCATGAGTTAAGGTTAGTGTCAGGCATTTCGGTTTTCTGTCTATTTACAAAGAGCCTCATGAACAAAGAACCTAATGAACCTGGAAGCGATGACCAGCCGGTAGCTGGGAGCCAAGAGATGTGTTGGCCATGGGGATCTTCTGTTTGGGGGCTGCGAACGTGCGTGTCCCCATAGCACAGCACACGCTCTCCGCTCTGCAACGAGAGGCAGCCTGAAACGTAACTCAGTTTTCCTGCATTGCACCAGCATTTCTGGAGGCTGTTGCCACAGCAGCCGCGTACGCAGGGAGCCATGCAGAGCTTTACAGGTGGGAGATGTGTCCTTGCTCGCTGCTGGCAGTACGTTAGGAGTGTTCCCGTGGGATTAGCTGCACATCAGGAGGTTGGACTCGGAAATCGTAAACAGGGTTTCAAAGGTGTTGAAGTACAGAGGTGCTGAGGGGTTCCTGCAGGTTGTCCACAGGTCTCTGAGCTGCTCGTAGCTTATATTGTCCCACCTGAAATGCAGGGAGAGGAGCAACTGGCAGCCACAGCACTTGGTTGGATTTATTGTTGATTGGCTTGCTTTCCTGTCTGCAAAGTGGTTTTAGATTAATGAAGTTTTCTGTAAAAAAGTTCCCACTGTTTTTCCCCGTTTTCAAGCTGCTCCTTGCCAGGAGAGTGCTGCTGCAAATGCGCGTCCCTGCGTGGCCTGCTGAGCGGCTGTGCGAGCTCACAGCCAACGCACGGCGCTGTTACTGTTATTGTTTTAATAGCACAGCCCAGGCAACGCGTTGCTGCGCGGGAAGTGCCAAGGTTTGCCGTACAGACACCTCTTTCCCCCACGCTTCCTCCCACGGGAGATGGACAGCGGTCACGGAGCAGAGCCGTCCAGCTCTCTGCCAGTGGCTACAAGCACTTGAGCTGTGCCACGGGCCACTCTACCAACGCAGGGGCTTTGCAAGCACATACTAAGCAGTGGAGGGTTTGCAGAAAAAACCCAAACAACCCCCCCACCAAAACCCCTCTGAACAACTGCACTCCCTCCTGCAATATTTTCCCCAAGCCGAGTATCTCCGTGGCTCCAGCCTTGCAGAGCAGCTCCTGGCTCTGAAACTTATGAGCCAGCTTCTTTCTCCTCCAGGAAATATATTTTCTGCCAGTATTTGTTTTTCTGGGCACTGCCGAGGCTCAGAGCGTGGCTGGGGCCTCGTGCCAGCTGTGCTTCCGTAAATCATTACTCCGAGCGCGATGCGGCAAAGAGTTAGGACAAGGAGACCATGGACAACTTTGGCTTTGGGCTGTTGATCTCAGAAGCCTCTCAACTGAACCCAAACCACTGAAATCAGTTCAGTTGAAATCTTGGACTCCTGGAAGATGAAGAGGCTCGCCTGAGGGTGAGCGCTTAGCAGGACGTGGGGTGTGTTTCATTGCCCGTTAGTTTGGGCACTGGAATATCTGGTAAAAAATAAATTGTAGAGATGTTTGGCATGGCTGGGGCATGTGCCACACCTCCAGGCTTCGTAAAAACCCCCACATTTTGTGACTTATAATTAATGAAACGAGGCAGCAGATGTGCAAAAGAAGAACCCAAATCTAAAATTCTCTAAGCAAACAAGTTACATCATCTTATGACTTTATAAAATCTTCTTCTTTTTTTTTTTTTTAATCTCACCAGACTCCCCTCTGCTAGTTACCCGTTCACCTCCCTCCCTCTCTGTCCCACCCCGGCTGTTTGTGGCACAGCCGGAGGCCGAATCTGACCTCTGCAAGCCAGGAGACTGCCTCTCCCGCTTCCTCAGCTTTTAAACAAGGTCTCTCTGTGCAGGAACAGGACAGGCATTTCGGGAACCATTGTTTCTTGGAGTTTGGGATGCTGGTTTGCAGAATGAGCTGAAGGCAAGTTTGCTTTTTCCGTGGTGTTTTCTGCAGTGCCGTGTATGATGTTTTGCTCATTGAGGCTGATGGCAAAATTTCTCTGTATTTTGAGGCCTTGCTGCGAATGAAGCTGGAAGGTGTCCAGCCCCCTGCTCCGGAGCATGATCATCCATACGATGTATCTGACAGATAATTTCTATCTTATGCTTCAGGGTCTCGCAGGTAGAGTCTGCACCTTCCTCCATGCTTCAGTCTCCACTGTCAGTGATTTCTTCTACCACCTGCCTTATTCCCCTCCTGCCTCAAGCCGAGCCCATTGGCTTTTGCTCTAGCTCGTGCACAGGGATTTGTTATTCATTTGAAAGCTGTAGCCACGTCTGCTGCTGATCTCTCCTCTAACCTAAGCAACCTTCCAAGCTCCCCTTGTAGGTCGTGCTCCTGAGGACTCTTGCTGCTGCATGCTGGGTTTTTACACAGTCGGTAACTTTCTTGAGCCGGTATTAGGGTTTGTTTTCGGAAGAAGACACCCCACTTCTGCCCGTCTGTTAACCCAGAAGAGCTGGAGCCCATCCATCCTCTGGGGTGCTCGCAGGCGGCCTGGGGAGAGGAGCGATGCTCCCAGCACCGCCAGCAGCCGCTGCACGTGGCGGAGCAGCCCCCGCGCGGGACGCCTGACCTGGGCCATCAGGCAGTGCGGGCAGGCATTGGCACCGGGGGGGCTGCACGCTTCGGGGAGGGTCGGGGAGATGCAGGGGGCCAGCCAGGAGCTGAGGGGCAGCAGGGCTTTGATTTCCAGCACGTTTGGACGGGTGGGGCCAGCAAGCCTTAATGACACTCGTGAAACTTAAACACGGCGGGTCTGGGAGCATGCTGGTGGGTGTGCTTGTGCCGATGCATCACTTCTCTGCTAACTTAGCTCTGTGCGGGAGGGAGAATAAATTACGTGTGGTTTCACGTGTGATAAGAGCTGTGCAGCTCTAGCAGTTGTTTTGGCACAATCAGTCAGATGGAGCCTTCTACCCCTGGCACATCTAAAGACAATGAGAAGGTCGCAGGAGGAGGTGGTGGAAACATCTACTCGGACTTACTGAGTGCCACATTTATTCTTGCTTTTAGATATGACCTCAGGGAGGACCAAGGTACCGGGTCTGAGAGAGGAAGAGACCATTTGCAAGTGGCAGAATTCCCAAGTGTTACACGTTCCCGTTATTTCCTCCTTTTTTCCATCCCCAATAGCTGAGTTATAAGGTTCTTAAAATAGGCTCATAAATGAGAAAGTAAGAAATGGCTCTAGGCTGTGCCCGATCAATAGCAAGCATTGCCTGGTGGCAGTGATTCTTGGAAATGTGGAGGAAAGTCCTCATGACATTCCTCCTCTTTGGGGAACAATTTCTCCGTGGCTAGCTTGGTTTTCTTACACAGAAAACATATTCCTTTTAAAAGGTTGTATTGCTACTCAGTTTTGCCTGTTGGGCCCATGGGACTTTCCCCTTACTACAGACAGAGGTGAGAATCGTCTAAAGTGAGCAGCTCTCGAGCCAGGGGGGCTCTGGGGAGTGGTGGTGAGGGATGGCTTTGCTAATACCTTCCGAGGGAAAGTTCAGCATTTTGGAAAAAAAAAGAAAAAACTTGCATGCCTTTCCTGGCTGCAATTACTGTAACGAGGGCAGCGTTTTTTGCTTTGCGGCTCTAGAGTCAGCACATGCGAACCGCCCTGGATTCACGTCCCGCCAGGGCATTTCCCAGGCTGTCACCTTCACTGTCAGCTCACCCTGCACCTCTCGCAGCTCCCTGATGGGGTGTGATGCTGTCCCCAGCTTGACACCTCGGCTTGGCCGGGATGTTGCAAAGCCCCCTGCCACGCACTGGCAATTCTGACTAGTTTTATCAGCAATATCTCATGGTTTTCTGACATTTCTCCTGTTTGCTGTCCCCCCCCACCCCCCCCCCAGCTGGAAGGTTTTTGCATCGGTCTCACTTCTTGCTTCGGATTGTGCATGTGAGCACAGCACACCATGGCCCTGACTCCCAGTTAGACTTCAACACCATAAATACAGATTTCATGAACTAAATAGTACAGCAGAAATGGCTTATGAGAGCCCCTCCATGAATCCTTGGCTGCCCTCTCCACCCCCAGCACAGCTGAAACGTGGTGGCATCAAGAAAAGATACAGCCAAAACAAAGAAGGTTGTAAGAAATGGAAGAAACAAGCAGAGCGTGAGAAACGTAAACAGCAGCAGCTGAGCACGATTCATTCCAGCCTTCCTCAGTAGCTGGATAAATTTTTCTAAACTGCTAGTTAATTTTTCACACCACTGCTCAGTGACTCTATTATTGTACCTGGATTTTCACCCTGGTGCGTGACAAGACCTTCTTTCTGAATTCCCCACCTGCAGTACTGTGTCCAGCTCTGGGGCCCCCAACACAAGAAGGACATGGATCTGCTGGGGTGAGTCCAGAGGAGGCCATGAAGATGCTCGGAGGGCTGGAGCACCTCTGCTATGAAGACAGGCTGAGACAGTTGGGGATGTTCAGCCTGGAGAAGAGAAGGCTCTGGGGAGACCTTATTGCAGCCTTTCAGTCCCTAAAGGGGGCTACAGGAAAGCTGGAGAGGGACTTTTGACAAGGGCCTGCAGTGATAGGACAAGGGGTGATGGCTTTAAACTGAAAGAGGGGAGATTTAGATTAGATCTAAGGACGAAATTCTTCCCCATGAGGGTGGTGAGGCCCTGGCACAGGTTGCCCAGAGAAGTTGTGGCTGTCCCATCCCTGGAAGGGTTCAAGGCCAGGCTGGACGGGGCTTTGAGCAACCTGGTCTAGGGGAAGGTGTCCCTGCCGATGGCAGGGGGGTTGGAACTAGATGATCTTTAAAGTCCCTTCCAACCCAAACCATTCTGTGATTCTGTGAAACGGTGAAGAGATCCATCTCTACCCCGACCGCAATACACCAGATACCACCTTCCACCGACATCCAGAATCTGGTGGAAGCCTCTCCATTTCTTCTCCTGAAGGAGATCCACTTTATGAGCAACTAATTTATGTTCTCACCCTGGCTTGGCTGGATCCACAGCTTGGTGCTGCTCTCCTTTGTAAGTCACTCATGTTTGTCAGATACATTCTCTTTCCATTGCGAGACACCTATAAGATTTATAAGGAGCTGCTTTCCCCCTTTCAGTGTGCATGGGGAAACTATTTGTTTCTATCTCTTATGAGACTGTCAAACCAGCATAAAGTCAATAATGTTTCTTCTGCTTTTGTTCCATGTCAACAGTACTTAAAGAAAGTACATCAATTGGCAATTAAAGACATTTAGTTAGAAAACTTGTAGGAAAGCACCAACAGGAAAGATCAAATAAAGCAGAGAACAAAGACACCAGAAATAAAATTGTCTGACAAACATTAGAATCGATATTAAAAGGGGAGAAAAGAAGTACAAAAGCCTCAAAAAAACCCCCAGAAACTGTGTAAAAAGGAATGTCTGACTTCAGAAATGAAAAATGCAAGGAACATAACAAATGATTTCAGATCTAATCCTATCAGAAAGAAATCTGATTTCAAAAAAAGAAAGAAAGAAGCAGCTACGGAGACACTTTTATAAAAGGATGTACAATAAAAGATTTGAAAATTGTATCCTTGAAACTACTTTAAAGAATAGCAAAAGAAAGGGATACATATTAAAATACACTAACGCTGCAACATCTAATACAGAATGTTCTGTCAGTGAAAAAAAAGTATTTTGACAGGTGTATCAAGATTTACCACCAATCTTGGTGACCCCATCAAAAAAAAAAAGCTCTGAAAGAATCATTTTAAAATAGCTATAACAACTGACTAGGAAGATTGTGGAAGCAAACAGCTCACAATTATCTCTGTGGTTGGAAAGAGATCAAACCTTATTTCTGTGCTATTTTTGCAAGAGGCAAAGTAGGACAGTCATATCACACTGCTCCAGATAATAATGCAAACAAAGGCTACTTGAGAGCTCACAGTCGAATAAAACACCAGCAAGTCGGGAGTTACAAACTGAGCTGCAGCACGTCTCCCTGAAGTAGAGAGATTTCTGGAAAAGTCTGCCAAAGGAAACAGCAATCCCGTGGAAGCAGGGAGAGGAGCTCCTGGCCATGGCTCACCGCGACCATCACCGGAGCTACGAGCCTCCGCAGATGGCTCAGAACGGAGATTTCCAGCAGGAGGAGGAAAATGCGCCTTCTCCTCCCCGAGGCAGGGCTGAGCCAGACGTCCTCGAGGCGGCTGGCGCAGGGACGGCGGCAAAGCCACGGCAGCACGGACGCTGGCTCTGAAACGGGGCTGCCGGCAAATGCACTACTGCTAATAGTTGAGGGCATCAGTTCAAAGGTAGGTGACCCTGCAGTGCAGACACATACGTTTCTCCTGAAGCATCTTTAAAATTAACTTCTGCAATCAAAAAAACAAGCCAAAAAAAAAGCAGTTGGCAGATGGGGAAAACAATATGCGAATGTTACAGGCAAGTAACCTTTGACTGCATCAGTGTTATCCCATTTTATTTCTACATTTATAAGCGATCTTGATTGCCTGGCATCATGTAGCCACATAAGATTGGATGTTTATTTGCAAAACCAAGCATTTAAACTATTTTGCCCCTCAGGCCACCAGTTCTGAAATTCAAATGCGAAGTAATTGGGGCCGTCCATAGGCTGCCGTTTGCATAGCAGTGATATTCCTAAAACGTTTGTGAAATTCAGTGACTAACACCCAGTGCCGTAGTTCAAGCTGGAGGCCAGAGGAAATGCCTGTAATCCATTCAGACCTCGATGCTGTTAAACTGCAAATTGAACCACAGTGAAATTAATCTACCAACTGCACTTAAATGGTGGCAACACTTTGCAAATACTCTATGAAAGTCTAAAGCCTCAGTGTTTGTCTTTGGCGGCTAGAATTCAACCGACCCAGACAATCTTCATTCAGACCCATCTACGCACTTAAAAACACCCGCCCTGCGGTCCCCCTGCCAAGAAGTATGACACAGATTCTCCTCTCTAAGATGAAGTTTCCAGACCTGGAGGACTGAATCTTGCATCATCATCATTCTCCCATGAAAGCCTCAAGCCATGCTACGTGGAAAAAAGACATCTGTTTGGGATCAGTCGATGGCACAGTAGGAAGACAATTTGAAGAAGAACTCTAAAGGTCAGGTGCTTTCCGAAAAGGACAATACATGGGAGGATTCAAACACCAAATTGCCCCAACCCGTTATTCTTATCCATCTCAGCCTGCAGTTACTGGGAGTATTTTCTACCAGAAAAAAAAAAGCTCACACTATCCATGGCCTATGATGGGTCGATGTGAGGGACAGGCTGCTCCCCACCATCCCCTGAGACAGTGGCCATGGGTGAAGGGACCAGGGACCTTTATCACAACTGTTTATCACGACTCGTGCCAGGGGAATAAGCAAGAGAAGACCCCAAGCTTAGACACAGAGCAGTGCAGTGGAAACAACACAGGTGGAAGACGAAGATGTCCCAAAGAAGATCATTACACTTGAGCTGCCCACTTACCTCCATGGCAAAGCCCAGGGGTTCAGGTACAGCTTTAACAATTAAGAGATTAAATATCCGCAGCCAAAAATTTAAATTTAGTTAATCGCATGCTTTCTGGTTTCTGACCTTTTGTTTCTCATTTGAATTGCATTTTTTACTCTGTAGACACACAGAAGAGATTGTGAGCTGAGGCTGCCGCTCTGCCCGGTGAGAGGTCCCTGGCAGGTCTCGAGGGGGAACCTCTACCAGGGGGTGCCAGGTACTTCAGGCAGTTCAAAGTGAAAAGAGGGGAAATACAAGATTGGAATAAATTTCTCAAAATTACATCAGTTAACATATAGGGAAAAATTGTAAGTGCTGTGGATAAATTAAACTCAAATGGATTATATATTATTTCACATTGCAGTGTAACTATCTCCGTTGGGTTTTTAAATTGTCCCTATGCTGTAGTTTCTGAATCCATTGGCTAAATTTCAATCAGATCTTACAGATCAGGGAAGGGGTTTCAAAGGTAATTAAGTTCTTACAAAAAGTGCAAAAATAGGCAACTGAGTAAGAAAAAGGTAGTGTAAGTGTCTGAACTGAGGGAAAGATCATTGTGTGAGCTCAAAGCCTAGCAGGCACCAGAGAATCGGATGGAGAGCGTACCAATTCCAGACAAAGCTCAGCCAGGATCTGCAATTAGTCATGAGATGGAAACCTGCTTCACCAGCTGCACAGCCTGGGGACCACGTGTGGTCAAAGGGACACACGTGCTCGCGTTCCTCCTCGTGCAGGCTTGCGTGAGCCCCCTCTCATCCGCCACGGTGGACAGAGCAGCTCGGACTGCCCCAGCCCGAAACAGCGTGCGCAACACGCTGGACTGAACGGGAGGAGCAGAAGAGGAGACCACGACCCCTCTCAAGCCCTCTACAGACCAATGGAGGCCCAGACCTTGAGGCGGGAGAACTGTTGGCCTTAGCCTACTTTCTGCAAGAGTCTGGAGTGATGTTTTCTATTATCCAGAACAAAAAGAGTAGATGAATGCAATAAACATAGGAAGATTGATCTATCAGTGCAAGTTATTTATTTGTGGTCTGTAACTGCATTGAGCACTGAAGATTCATTATCCTCTGCTCTTTTCAATGCGTCTTTTTTTTTTCTTCTTTTTTTAAAAAAACTCAGTTATTTCTGGGACCTTTCCCCCATCACCCACAGTGAAAATTCAACAGGAAGTTTCAAAAGACTCCTGGAAATGTGAATTTTTACTGGCTGTTTCTGAGTATTTCAAATAACTCCGGCCTGGGTTGCAATTATTTTGTTAGAAATAAACCAACCATTTCAAGGGAGAAGTGTAAAATGAGTTTGCCACTTCTCCTGTACCCTATACAACATTCCACCTTTAAAATCAGAGCAGTAAACCTCTCACAGGCCTGTTGTTGGGTAGAAGGCACAAAGGCACTTGTGTCCTTTCTGCCCTGCTTCATCTCTGCCGTCCCCAAGGATGTTGCTAGCCCGAAAGCTTTTCCTGGTGGATTGATGTAATCTTCAGGTGTAGTTACGTCCGAAGGACAATCGTCCTGAGCATAGGAGTATTTGCAGGGAGCTTACTAGTTCCCACAGTTCACTGGTTAAAACACTCCCCCAACACATCAGACGTGCAAATCGCTTCTCTGCTTGAAGACTTCGTGCCGTATCTTCCACTGCCAGGGCAGCTATCTCACCACCCCAGCCCCGAGGGAGCCTGGGTGCTCACCACCTCTCTTGGGGACACCAGTCCCCTTTGCAGACCAGTGAAACATGCAGGTACGTGCCAATTCCCTCATTATCCTTCTCCATTCTTAATACCGACACCTCCCCCTGGGATCCCAGAGAGCGCTCAGCCGTGCTAATGAGGAGGTATCACAGCTCAGCAAGTGCCTGACTCGCTAAGGCAAACAAAGTATTGGCTGGGACTAATGCAGAAAAAGACAGCTCTGGTGTCCTTTCTATTTTATTTTTTTTTTCTGCCAGCCAAGCTGTCGGTACTACGGGTTTTGGATTCCTTCAGCTGCCTAGAAGGGCACGTGATTTACTGAAACTGGAAAGCTTGCAGACAAAAAAGGCTGTGAAATTATTTTGTATCTGACACAATCATTAGTAGTATTATTTCTTCTGGAGCTGGGAAGGACACTTATAAAACATCTAACAAGCTGCTAAGGAGATTACCTAAAGCACTGGTTTTCAAAATGTGCTGCTAGAGCTTATTCTTCCGTGCCCTGTACATATTTCAAGCTCCAGTTTCTTTTTATGGAAGGGACTTCAAATGATATTTCTGAAGGCGGTTTCTGACAGTTTAGTGGGCACCCTCTTCAAATATTGGGCCTCAGTTACCTACTGATTGCATGATACTGAGATGATTGAAAGAGGCCAGCACAATCTAAGCAAGTGTGTGGCAGAGCAAAGGGGCATCCAGACCTCCTATTTTACTTCGTTGAAGAGCAATAACCCCTTCTGTGCGCATACGTCATGCAAGTCCTCCAGATCCATTTTCCACGCTGAAACCGAGCACAGTTAGCCAGGCGTCCGTCTCCGAGATAAGGATGCTTTTGGAGGGGGCTGGATGGTCTCCTGTGGGTAACCCGCTATTGCCTGTTTCAGCGAGGAGTAACCCAGGGGTCCAGCCTGCCCGGGAGTCCTGGTCCAGCTAAACGGGATGCTGGTGGAAGGCAGCTGATGGCACCTTCTCAGGGGACAGGCACCTATTTCATACAGTCGCTGTATGCAGTTCGCCGGGGTCTCAGGAGCAGGAGCGAGGTTTGATGGGCAGCAGAGCCCAGCTTGTCCTCCTGACAGCTCTGCTTACGTGCTCGAATCGAGCGCCTGCAATAAGCACATCCCCGCATCAGAGACCAAACATGCCTCCTCCTCCTGGAGGGAAGCAAAGCCACGGACTTAGAAACTGGTGTTGACCAGATCTGCGCAGAGAAACTCTGTCTCTCTGGTTAAGGGGACTGTGGCTTAACTTGAGCAGGAACTGCCTTTCTAATGGTAAGCGTGAAGTTTATTATCAGTAATCCCTAGCTCTCCTCTGGCACTTTTCATCAGCAGATCACAAAGCATTTTGCAGAAAAAGGTCAAAGTCATGATCGCCATTTTAAAGACAGAGAAGTTGCGACACAGAGCCCAACAGCCTCAGAGAAAGTCACCCCGCAGGCAGCTGGCAGAACTGAGGACAGAGCCTCACAGTCCCCAAGCCCAGCCCAGTGCTCCGGCCTCCCTATTCCCATCATTAGCACTGGGAAGACTGCCTCTAATTGGTGTCGAATGTTTGAAAGGGGAAGGAGCTGTCATCACGGCTACAGCATCCGCAGGCTCTCCTCTGCCTTGGTTGGAGCCCTGCTCTTCCACAATAGCTCTGTGGTCTTCAAACATCAGTGCAATAATGAGCACGGAAACAGCAATTCATTTGCAACTGGTGCAGATGCTTGCCGAGTAACACAAAGACAGAATAAACTGTTGGCTGTGACCCTCTTACATTAACTGAGCTGGTTCGTTCACTGATTTCTCCAGCACCAGCTGGAGCAGACCGTCAGGCCCTGTTAGAGCAGTTGCCTCCCATAACGTCTGTACAGGATTTACACTCAACTTGTGCCCTTCACAGCACAACAGCACCCGTATTCTCCCTGTCCCCACCTCGGGCAGGGTCTTTCCTTCACCGTAGGTGGTCTCAGCAGTGAATGGGAAGCCATCCTCCCCAGCCACACACACGCACAAACACACCCCCCAAGAAGGTTTCAGCTGCAGAGAGGCACAGATGAGCATCCCCCCGTGGGGCTGAGAACTTGGCTGCCAGCCCACAGACAAACCTGGCCCGCACCCCTGCCCGCGCAGGGAGGCTCGGCTCACCGGAGCACCACGCCGTCCCCTTCTCAGAGGTGCCGGCTTTCCCAGCCGAGCTCAGTACAGCTCCCGGATCACTCCCAACCCACTTCTCTTCCCAACAAGAGGCTCTACCACACTTCCAGAGCCAATAGCCAGAATAACCCCGACTGCGCACTTGAGGACAGGCATATTACAGCTACCTTGTGGAGGAAGGGGCTCTTAGGCAGTGCTTCACAGAGGCCTCCTTATCCACCGTGCCCGTTAGTCCATGAGCACAAACATGACTAGGAACAGGCCCACCTGGTGCAGAGTTTGGCCAGGTGTGAAGAACAGGGCCAGACTGACCCAGCAGCATTAGAAAGATGCTCATTTCTAGCTTAGCTGTTGTAATGCAGTGTGTTTTTCTTCCTTGTCCAGTCTGGTTAGGATAAATTTCACCAGGGAAAGAAAAAAAACCCCACTATCTTTCATACCTTGAAGAAGTTGAAATGGGAGAAGCTAGAGTTCTTGGCCAGGCAACCTGCCCAAGCAAGGCTCAGCTCTCTATCCCCCCATTAGTCTCTTTGAAATTGTAGTTAGAGGGATTTACCAGCACTTGCAACACACTCAACAGGTCCAAGGTAAAGCAGATGGGAAGAAGGTCTCTAGTTTTGGATCTCTGTTGTATTAACGCTGCCATGTTGACCTCCCCTACCCCAGATCAGGACAGTTCATAGTACCTATTGATGGATGATGCTCAGTTCTGAAGACCAACTACTGCTCAACCAATTACTGCATTTGGTCAACACCACCCATGCTGTCATTAAAAAAAGTGCCAGTCTCCTCCTGAGAGGAGCATGCTCGGTGTTGTCCAGTCCTTCAGAGTCAGTCTACGTCGAGAGGAACTACTCTCAAGTCTGCTGACTGTTTTAGCATCCTGCCGCTGAGCTCGATGCAGTCTCTGTATCCCGGGTTTTCCCATCAACCATCAGCGATCAGGCAGCAAAGGATTCTCTGCTTCAGCTCACCACCATCAGCTTTCCTAGTCTGCATTAATTATGTTGCCTATGAGCAAAAGTTACAGCCAATGACCATTCTGGCTACCTCTTCCGATCCCCTTCACCCCTGCTAAAAGAGGGGAAAAAAGGTTACGTATTAAACCAAAATAAATCTGGCTTGGGCAATTCCACGGCAAGGGCTTTACTGATCTTTAGTGAAGGAGAAAAACCCAGACATCAGAAACTCTCCTGTTTGATTTTCCCAGTGTCTCGCTTTGTTTTTGACTGTTGGTCTTCACCTTCCTTACAAACACAGGTGCTGTGCAGCTTCGGCCAAGGCAACGGGGTGGTTATCACCATAACTACCCCGCTGTTGAAGCCTGGCTGAGCGGCAGTTACGCTGCGCTCCGCAGCAGGCTGACGGCTATCACACTCATTACATCTTCTGGAGGCTGAAAGGCTCAGTCCATGCTACAAAGGATCTGAACAGCAATTTCCAGGTAACGAGTCTCTGTTCCCCCCGTGACACCAAGCACTGGGACATGCCTTTTGGTGACTAACAGCAGCCAACTCACCACATGAAATTGCTTGCTGTTTTCTGCCTCTGTGTGAGCTTTTTTCTGCCAAGGGGGCTTAGCAAAACATTCTGCTTTCAAAAAGAGCTGTGAAAAACAAGCGGTAAAGAAAGGGTGCAAGAGAGGATAGGAGCAGTTTCTTGGAAGTCAGTATGTTTTTGAAAGGTTTTCCGCAGGAGTTCAAGTGCTGAGTCAGGCTGATACATCTATCTCTTTGTAACTGGTACTTCTTTCCTCTGATGGCAGCTAAAGGGAGCTAAGGGAGGTCTACCTGCTTGGCTTTCTACTGCACGGCAGCTCGAGCTCAGGAGCACAGGAACAGAAACGTTAATGCCTTTTTGTTTTCTGGGAAACCTGTAGGATTTCAGAATTGATCCTTCACTGCCTTGGTGCACCCGATGGGTGTGGGACAGCAGGAGCAGCCCTACTCCTGAGAGGGTCTGGGGTCCTCTGAAGGCTTGCGCTGCACTTGTGAGATGGATGAAGCTCATTTTCTGGAAGATGGTTGGAAGCTGTGGTAGCTCCCATTTCCACGGGTTCAAAATTCAATTTCTCATGTGAACATCCTCAGGAGACTCATTTCAGGCAGAGAAGACTGCAAGAACAGCTCAAGACACCAAGGGCCTTTCTGTCCCTGTACGAGGCAACGAATGGTTTTGAGTCTGATCATCCAAAGCCTTACCAGGAGCTCTGCCAAGTGGAGGAGCTACTCATCTCGAGTGCTCTACTCAACACCATAAGACCCAGCTTGGGCTCTACCCTTGATGTGCCACCTCTGCTGCACATGGCGTTCGTAGCTGAGGATATGAGGAGCAATGAGAGGAGGGTGCGTGGCTCCTCATGCAGGGTGACGTATTTCAGTGATGCTGCTGTCACAGTCCAAAACAGAACGCGAAAGATAGACTTCAAGGCAGACAGCACAAACACTGCTCCTTCCTCAAGGCGTTCTGGGACGACGGATCCTCTGACGTGACGTTTACCACTGCTTCAGGGCTTGTCTGGAACACAGTTTGTACTTGGAGGATTTTTTTTTCTTTTTTGCAAAAAAGATACGAGGGAGCATACAGAGAGATTTAGACTCTGATCGCTCTCATGTTCTCTGTTATGGCGATAGCAAGCCCTGATGAAAGACGATATGTCAGAACCTCCAGATTTACTGGATTAGCCTCCAGCATTATGTTTGCCAGCAGCTTCCTGGCCATTACAACTGTGGTGGGGTGACCCTGGCTGGACACCCAGTGCCCACCAAAGCCGCTCTGTCCCTCCCCTCCTCAGCCGGACAGGGGAGAGAAAATACAACGAAAGGCTCATGGGTCGAGATAAGGACAGGGACATCACTCAGCAATTACCGTCACAGGCAAAACAGACTCGACTTGGGGAAATTAGCTTAATTTATTACCAATCAAATCAGAGTAGGGTAATGAGAAATAGAAACTGAATCTTAAAACCCCTTCCCCCCACCCCTCCCTTCTTCCCGGGCTCAACTTCACCCCTGATTCCTCTCCCTCCTCCCCCCGAGCGGCGCAGGGGGACGGGGAATGGGGCTACGGTCAGTTCCTCACACGGCGTCTCTGCCACTTCTTCCTCCACAGGGGGAGACTCCTCACACTCCTCCCCTGCCCCAGCGTGGGTCCCTCCCACGGGAGACAGTCCTCCACAGACTTCTCCAGCGTGGGTCCCCCCATGGGGCGCAGTCCCTTGGGAACAGGCTGCTCCAGCGTGGGTCCCCCCACAGGGCACAGCCCCTCGGGAACAGACGGCTCCAGCGTGGGTCCTCCCACGGGGCGCAGTCCCTTGGGAACAGACGGCTCCAGCGTGGGTTCCCCCACGGGGCGCAGTCCCTCGGGAACAGACGGCTCCAGCGTGGGTCCCTCCCACGGGGCGCAGTCCCTTGGGAACAGACAGCTCCAGCGTGGGTCCCCCCATGGGGCGCAGTCCCTCAGGAACAGATGGCTCCAGCGTGGGTCCCCGCAGGGTCACAAGTCCTGCCAGCAAACCTGCTCCAGCCTGGGCTCCTCTCTCCACGGGCCCACAGGTCCTGCCAGGAGCCTGCTCCAGCGCGGGCTTCCCACAGGGTCACAGCCTCCTTCGGGCACCCCCTGCCCCAGCGTGGGGTCCTCCCCGGGTGCAGGTGGGGATCTGCTCCCCCGTGGGCCTCCACGGGCTGCAGGGGCACAGCCGGCCTCGCCACGGGCTGCACCACGGGCTGCCGGGGAATCTCTGCTCCGGCGCCTGGAGCACCTCCTGCCCTCCTTCTCCTCTGGCCTTGGGTCTGCAGAGTTGTTGGTCTCGCATTTTCTCACTCATCTCCTCTGGCAGCTGTTGCGCAGCAGTTTTTTCCCCCTTCTTACCTCTGTTACCCCCGAGGTGCTGCCACCGCCGCTGATGGGCTCAGCCTTGGCCAGCGGCGGGTCCGTCTTGGAGCCGCTGGCGTTGGCTCTGTCGGACACGGGGGAAGCTTCTGGCAGCTTCTCCCAGAAGCCGCCCCTGTAGCCCCCCCCACTACCCAAACCTTGCCATGCAAACCCAGTACAACAGGCTTATTTTGCAACCTCACAATCACCCAAGCTCATTGCCCAGAAAACTGCACGACACTGTGATCTTTGTACAGCCAGGGCCATTCAAAAGTGTTTTTTCCTTTTTCTAACACTGAGTTTACCATCAAATGCGCCTGAGAAACCACAGCTAATGCCTTATATTTAGTGTAAAAGTTAGGATATTTGGTACTTAATGTCCATCATCAGAGCAGCTGAACTACTCGTAGTCTTCAGCATCCAGGGACATAAGGACATCTGGTACAGATACACTTGGAATCTGGTCTGCGATAGCCTGTGGCACCTCAGACAAACTTAGAAATGAAGTTCCCCTTAAATAACCCCAAATCTTACTGCTCATCAATAACATTATCCAGAAACATGAAACTGCTTTTACACGTGCCCATAGCTACTGTCAATGAAACAGAAGCAACCAAATCAGTGTCTGTTTGGGATCATCCAGCCAAGCAATTTGTTTCTAGGTATCTCTAAGGTTTTGTTCATCAGATATTCACCGCATGTTCATTCCCCTCAGAACCAGTAGCCATGCAATCTTCATGCAAAAATACGAGCAATAATACTCTATAGTTGCTGACGCTAAAGCATTAATGCAGGTCATAGGAGAGCTGAATTCAATGCCTTCTGCAGGCCAAGGGGGTCTTCACCTGCCAGGCAAACAGCAAGGTGGGGGCATCACTTGGATATGTATATGATATACACATATGGTATATGCACCCGTATACGATCCCTGCCCCCCCCCGCCCCCTCTCTGCCACCACACTGTGCTTTAGGAGAGCGGGCAGTCTCAGGACAAGCTAAGGACTGCCTGGGTTCCCTTTTAGGCTTCACAGCCAAAGTAGAAAGGATGTAGAAATTTCAGGTTTATTTTTAATCATCTCATTAGGAAGGATTTGCTTTTATCTCTGTTTCATTTGAGTTGTTTGGATTTAGCAGGGTAGCTGGTTTGTGTTTATAAAGGATTGGCTAAAGTTTGTTTTCCTCCCTGGTTTAGCTTTTCCTGCTCCCCACTGTTCCGCCGCGTACAGCTCTGCCGTCTTCTTTATCTGGCTCCGGCAGCAGGAGTCCTGCTCGGCGTCCTGCCGAGGGCAGGCCTGAAAGGATCCGTGTTTTGTAACTGGCTGTGCGAGCATCGTTTCCAGCAGCGCTTGCTGCTCAGGGCCGTGTTAGTCTGGTTTCCATCAACTTGGTGTGCGAGGGCAGAAACTGCCGCCGCCACAGGCGAACACGGCTGCTGCGACCTTCCCCGCAGCCATCCGGTCACTGAAGTTGGCTCCTAGTGCCGGGACTAGCTCTAGGAGGGACTTAGTGCAAATGTTAGACACCGGTTGAAGCCTGTGAAGCCCTGGCTGAGGTCTGAGGCTCTTCTTGGTGTGCCGCAGCTGCTTGGCACGGGTCGCCCGTGACACCCACGGCAGGCGGCTGTGCCCCACAGGGGAGCTGCAGCCCCGGCACCCGCTGCCGCGTCGCCTTGCTGCGCTCCCAGCAAAGTTGTTCACACGGCTGGAGACACCGACCCTTCCCTCAGATGGCAGTTTTGGGCACTCCCAAGTGCATGGTTTGACTCTGAAGGCTGCTGTGTCACACGCTTCATCCCACCTGTACTGTAAGGTGCAAAGGCAAAGGTGGTGTGTGCTCCTCGGGGCTGTCGGGGCTTCGACCGGGCTGCTCCCTCCTCGTCTAGACATGATGAAGGAGCAGAAGCCTAAATCTGCAGCTACCCCAGAGCAGGGATGAGGTGCGAGCCATGGGCACGCAGGACCCTCAGGTGCGCGGGTATGTCCAGAGCCTGGTAAACGCTGCCTTCCCAGAGATCAGACATTGTGCAGGACAAGCACAATTTAGCCTGGCTATTGGCATTTCTCTAAGTACAGACGCTCAGGCTCTGTAGCAAAAGAGAGGGACTTGCTTCGTAAATAGTTAAACTAATCACAGTCATAAGGGATTTTCAGACTGTTGTGATTTACCATTTCTGGCCTCACTCCTGGTGGACCTCCCTTCTATGGCTCTGGGGCGTGAAGGTAGTTTGACACTTGTCCATACACTGTTCCAGGGCCTGATACCTTACTTGCAACACTTCTGACTCATGCTTTGCAAAAATGATGAGATGTGCAACCATCTTACCTTTGGTAACCTCTATTCCAACAGCCACCAGCCTCCTCATCATCATCAAGAGAGCACAACATGGTGTGACCACCACATCTTCCACAGTAAGCTGTGCAGAGCCACTTCTGTCTGCTTGTAGCCCTTGAGGTGACCAAGCAGGACCAAAAAATGCCTGTGGTCATGCCCAGGGAAGTCCTGGGTGAGCCCTGTGGAGGAGTCCCATGAGCTGGAATGAGCCTTCTCACCCCATCAAGTGAAGGTCTCAGCAGGCCACTCTGAGGAAGAGGATGGCTCAGAGACAGCATTGTCTTGTCTTAAGCTGCTCCTGCCTGAACCATCCATAAGCTTTGAAGCATCTTTTGTAGAAAGTGCATCTTCACTGTCAAGCTGGTCAGCTTCTTGTTTTGCCCCTGGGACCCCAGCACCGACGCTGAGTGCTTGTGAGGGCTTCCTTGGAGCAAACAGTGGATTCCCTCTTGGTCAGCGCCTGGGGCAGGTTGTTGTGGCTCTTCACTCCCAGGCGTGCGCGCAGGGAGGGTGGAGGCAGCACATGTAACCCAGCACCCTCTGCCCAGAGCGTGAGCCCAGCACAACGGCAGCCTCTAGGGCTCTGCAGCCCGGGTGCCATCACACCGAGCTGCGAGGTCTGGCTGGGGCAGGTGGGATGTCTGGGGAGGCAGCGTGTGGGTTATGTCTGGATGCTGCCCAGGACTAACATGTTTGCTTTGGTTTCCTTGCCAGATGCACCTGAAAGGAAGACATCCAACATATTCTCTGTGGCTACTCCACAATAACTTTGGTTTTGGAAGGCTGTGCTGGTTCGCTCATGTGGAGGATCTCCTAGGGCTCTGCATGTTGTCCCCCACCGTGCACATGAGGGACAGGGGTTGCATGGGATGGTGTGGGACACAGGCTGCCTTGGCGTGTCTGCTCTGCTGGCAGCAGGGAACGGGCTGCTCCCTGCATGGGGAAACTGGCTGTTAGGATAAAGCTCTGTAGCTGCCATGGTGTCCCGATGGATGCTGGATGGGACTAAGCTCAGGAATACTGGGAAGGGAGGAAGGTAATTTAGTTCACATCATGTGTGGATGGGTGTCAGTCCTGTCTGCTCCGCCACTGGGATCCAGATTCCTCTGGCAGGTAACAGCAGAGCAGATCCAAGCTGACATTACACTGGTGCCACCTACTCATAGTTTTTTCTTCTGATTTTCTCTTTAAATGAAGGCAATGACAGACACTGTTTTTGCGGAGCCGGGGCTTTGGGTGGAGGCTGTAACACAAATGCTTCACGTGTTCTCCTGCAAGCAAAGCAAAATCACATCGACTCTGATCCTGCAGAGCTTCAGTGTTGAACTCGCACTCAAGAACAGGCTTGCTGAATGTTGGACAATGCATGCATAGAAGTAACGCAGTGACCCTTAGCGGGGTCAGGGTACTAAGAGGATACCTGAAACATCCCACTCCCACTCAAAGCTTTCCAACGGGACTGCGTGCAACTGCCTGAATCGACCGTACGGACAGTGCTGTCTTCCCAGGCTGGCTGCCTTGGGAGCGTGCAGAGAATTTCACTTTTTCTTTTTTTGCAAGATCTCACCAAATTGTGATGACATGAAAACTGGTCCCTGCGCCGTGTTTTGGAGAGATAGTGTTGCTCTTTTGTAACAGTCCTTTCCACCGCTGTCAGATGAAAGTCAGCAATTTGTCCTTGATCAGCTGCTGTGTCGCCACCACTGTGCCCTTATTTCTCTTGATGCTGCTGTGTCAAAGAAAGAGCCATGTTCTGTGTGCTTTCCTGTGACTATTGGTTTTCCCTTCCCCCATATAATATGTGAACTGCTCAGTTGATTTCAGGTTTGACAGAACATCAAGAGCCTCCAGATCCCAATAAAATCAGGCAAAGAGGTTGCCCAGGAGGAGAGGGGTCCATGGCAATGACTCCTCTGAACAGAAGGACACGGTGTGACTCACTCTTCATTAATCATCAGAGAAGCCAGAGAAAAGCAGCCCCAAGACACAGATCCGTGGGAAACCCGCTGCTCCTAGCATGGCTTGTTCAGTATAATTGCTCCTCTGTAAATTAGAGAGCCATTTCCAAGACTTCTGTATTTTAAAGTCACCAGATTGCACACAAGGAGAGTCCTTCGCAGGACCCAGACACTGCTGGCTTCCCTCTTCCCGCTGACGGTGCCCACCACCACGAGGCAGGTCCCTGCGTAGTCTGAGACCTGGTGAATCAGAAGGGTCTTTCTGCAATGAGGTGAAGCTCTGCCAAGGGGGAAGCACCATGGCCGGCCCTCCCCAGGCTGCCAGGGGTCCAAACTCCCCCCAGCACAGGGATGAACAGAAGCTGCAATTCCCAAAATGCAGGCAAAGCTCAGCGGGCTGTCGTGCAATTGTGTTTGAAGGAGAGCAGATTGTCTGAGGGGGATGGCACGAGTCAGACCAGCCCTGAAAGTACGCACTGAACCCAAGCAGAGGGGGTCTAATCTGGCATCAGCCTTATGCACGGGCTGTTCACCCTTATGGCCTTTGGGGAGGGTGCAGAGAGACCGGGCTCTCCAGGGACTTCAAGACGAGAAACTTGAGTTCCAGTGCTTCTAAGATTAGGCAGCAGCTGAGCAACTACTTCTGTCATTAAACATTAAGCCCTACTGAGTAAAAGCAATAGGAATCCCACGTGAGGTGTGAAGTGTCTCCAGCTTTATTTTACTATTCTTGCTTTTCTTTTCTGGTTATTTTTTTTCCCAGCAAAAAGAGAAACAACTGATTGTCATTTCCAGACTGTGTGTGATCTGAAGCAAGATGATAGAGGGTGCATGGTCCATGCCAGCAATGCCTCTCTCGTTTTGCAGGAGCACTGGCCTGAAGGGAGCTCCTCTGCACAGGGCAAGGTGCACCTGCCTGATTACAGAGTAATTAATGAGCCACAGCAGGGCCCATCTCTGCCCCATTCCACCGCTAATTGGCCAGGACAGGGACCGTCTCCTTCCTGCTGCTTCCCAGAGCTGTCAGTCACTGAGGGTCCCTCCTTACCCCTCTCCCCCAGCCGGTATAAAAAGGCAGAGCAGGGAGGATGGGGTATGGTGTGGTGTCTGGTTCTTCCTTGCTGGTTATCTGCTCACCTCCAACAGGGCAAAAAGGTACTGTTCTCAGGGGTGGTTGTCAGGTGTTAAGGCTGTAATTGTTCTATGAACTCCTGGTTCATGCTTAGATGTTTTTTACCTGGCTTAATTATGGAGTGGAATTAGTTAATGTAAGGCTGCTTGTGGTTCTGCCTGAAAGGTTAGATACAGCCTGTGCTGGTTTTGAGTGAAGCGCTGGTTCTGGTTGGGGTGTGTTAACAGCAGCAGGGCAGCTTCTTGAGCTGCTTCTTTTTCCAGTTCTGCTGTTCCTATCTCTCTGATGCAAGACTTCCTCGAAGCCTTGGTGGGGAGGAAGGAGGTGCCCAGTGCCTCTCCTAAACATACTGATAATAAGTACTGTGATGTCTCTGGCAAGAGCTCTCCTGGGTGAGGAAAAACTTTGTTGTCCTTGTTCCTCTGATTATCATAAACCATGTGAAACCTGAATACTAGGTAGCTTTGCAAGTAGTACTGACCCCTTTCTTCTGTAAAGGTAACATTTTTGGGGGTCTTCCCTTAATGAGTAGTGAAGGAACTTCTCCCTTTAATGAGGTTGGAGGGAAGTGTCCCCTGGGAAGGGGAATGCCTCTGGAGGCTCACTGGCTTCCTTGTCTTTTCCTCTTCCTAAAACCATGGTGCTACTTGCATTTCAGCTGCCATGGCCTCTGCTATGCCTGACAGAGAGGAAGCTGCCAAGGGCTCCCTGGAGGTGAAGGAAGAGGAGCAGCAGGTAGGTGCTCCATGTGACGTGTAAAGGGTGGTTGCTCCTGGGTGAAGGTATGAGGAGGTGGCCCTACTGTGGCTGGGGGAACCTAAGCCTCCACAAAGGGAGGAGTGTTTCCTCTGCTCAGGCTGTGCCCTGTGGCTTCTCTGGAAATGTGGGTGGCAGCACAGCCAAAAGAATAGGCCTGAAGACCCTGTGTGTAACCTCCTAGGCTAAGCAAAATAGCCTGGTTCTCTAGGAAAGATGTTTCTCTGACTCTGTAGTCAGGACCCTGGCTTGCTGCAGGCAATGCTTCTATGGAAAGGCTCCCATGTTTCAGCAGCCCTGAAACCTGCTGCGCTTGCTTTACTCCCATGACCAGCAGCATGCTTCTTGCAGACTAGTATAAGGTCTGTTAAAACCAACTTGATCCTGTCTGATGGAGCTTTTTCTGGGGTATTGGCTTGTTAAATAGCTATACGAAGTGAATTAGACCTGGATATAGGTATGGAAGTATTGAGGTTGCCCACAAACTTGACTGTCCCTTGGGTAGAGGAAGACCATTTCTAGAATGGACCAACCATAATTGTCAAAGCTCCACAGCTTGTTTCACAACTGAGTTGTAGATTTTTTTTTTTAAAGCAAGTGTCCAAGCAAGGCAAGCTTTGCTTCCTCAAGCAGACTAGGTGACTTGAACAGGCAAACAGAAGAGGAAGCTTTGGCGCAAAACTGCATAGGAAGCTCAGGGTCATGTTTGCAAGCTTCGTGGCTTTTTTTGCTCTTCTAGGATGCAGTAAATCAGGTGGCTAACCTGACCTTGATCAGCTCTGCCTGTGACATGGCTTCTACAGCTTATGCCTCCACTAAGGAGAGCCACCCCTACATCAGATCTGTGTGTGATGCAGCAGAGAAAGGAGTGAAGAGTGTGACTGAGGCCACAGCCAGCTGTGTGCAGCCAGTTCTGACAACATTGGAACCTCATGGTAATCCCCTGTGGAAGGGCAGGTTTGCACCCACCTGTGAGGGACTCTCTGGCTCCTTCCAGAGCTGGAAGGAGTCCTAGGATGTGGAAATGCACCTCTCCACCACCACACTAAAAGGACAACTCCTGGCTTACAAGTAAGGCTAAAAAGCTGAGTCCTAGTCCAAGTAGTGTGATGGAGGACCAGGACTTGACTCTGATGTTGCCTTCCCTGAAACTGATCTTGCAGGGTCCAAAGTATCAGGTGGCAGATTCTTATAGTAAGATTCTTACAAGCTCATGGTGGCTACAGGAAAAAACTTACTCTTGGAGGACGGTTACATCTAAAGGTCCTGTTTGCCACGGCCCTTACAGAACATGACTGTGGCAACTGAGAAGCTCTAAACTCCTGGAGATAGAGGTGCTATTCCTGATGACAAGTGTCTGACAAAACAGTCTATGTGACAGGCCTGAGTTCACTCTAAGCCCAGAGTGGGCATCCCCCTCCTGCCAGTTACTATGTGATCCTGGAGGCTTGGGCAGAGATGAGGGCTGTGCATCTATTTAGTCAAGAGCTCAAGAAGCTGCAGGAGGGGGTCTCATGTACATGGCTATGTCTGTACAAGTGGAAATTGGCTGCTGTCAAAGTGAACAGATCTATGAGGAGACCAAGATAAGCTGCTCCACAAATTCAACTTACAACACCCCTGGTCTGATGATCTGAATGGAGGCTTTCATCTAGGCTCCCTGCAGAGCAACATGCTCAGGAAGGTAGAGCTTGAGATGGAATTGCAGAAAAACAAGTTTTGACACTCCTTTTCTATCTTTTCAGTTGCTGCAGCAAGTGAGTATGCCTCCAAGGGTTTGGATAAGCTAGGGGAAAAGCTCCCACTCCTTCAAAAGCCAGTGGAACAGGTAAGAATCAAAGGCCGTGCTGTCCCTGGCTGGCAGAGGGGCCTGTTTTTGCAGGGTTTCTAACCTTGGGAGTGAAGTAGCTCTTGTATGAGGAACAAACTACCCCTAGGTGCATAGTGCAAGCTCCTACAGGAGTAAATACTTAGACACTCTGCTAATTGTCCTCTTGGTGCAGTTCAGAATTGTAGTGTACTAATGACCCAATCCCTTATCTGACATAGGTTTCCTCTTCCACAGATTCTCTCTGACACAAAAGAGCTGGTGTCATCCAGAGTGACTGATGCAAAGGATGCTGTGAGCAGCAGAGTGACAGAGGTGATAGATGTAACTAAGGAGACTCTTCAGAGTGGTGTGGAGGCTGCCAGATCTGCTGTGACCAGCAGTGTGGGGATGGTTATGGACTCTGGAGTGGGCCAGATAGCTGTAACCAGAGCAGAAGCTGTGTTGGGGAGAACAGAAGACAGCTCTCTCCCTATTGGAAATGAGGAATTAGGTAAAGAAATGGTATCTGTGACTACTTGTAATGGGAACCATCAAACTGGGGATGGTCAGCCCCATTCCTTATCCCACTACTCTGGAGTGGAGCTAATGGGAAGTGCCATGCTGGAGGCTACCTGGCTCCTAGTCCGAGATCTCCTGATACTTGTTTACTGTGTGGTGAGCATCTCTGGTCAGCCACTTAAAGATACTGTCTTTCTCCTCAGCCAAACTGGCAGCATCTGAGGAGAGCGCAGGCATAATGTCTGTGGAGCAGCAGCAGGAGAAGAGGAGGTACTTTGTGCGACTGGGATCTCTCCCTGATGACCTTCGCCTGTTTGCCTACCTGCACTCAACAGACAAAATGAAGCGGGTCTGGCAGGGCATGCGGGAGGCCCTTGCACAGCTTCACTGCATCATTGAACTGGTAGGTAGAGCACAGTCTCCTGGAAGGAGGGGACCAAATCATTGGCTTGGTCTCAACTTCATTGCTATGATAGAGCTGTGCTGTTCACCAGCAAATCTGTCTTGACACTCTGATCTTCCCCTGCCACAGACTGAAGTGTTTAAGCAAGGATTTAATCAAAAGCTTCAGGAGGGGCAGGAGAAACTACACCAGATGTGGCTGGACTGGAGTAGGAAGTCTTCCAAAGAGAGTGGAGATGAAAGCTCTGCAGAGCCAGAGGTACCTCCTGGGGAGGGAAGAGAAGGGCTCTAGGCATCCCCTTGATTTTTTTTTTTTTGTAGTGTGTGTGTGGGTTGTTTTTTTTTTTGGAAGTAACTCACTCCTCTGATCTTGTCCTTCCTGCCTCCTCCCAGGAGATGGAGTCTCTGGCCCTGCTCATGGCATGCAATATCACACAGCAGCTGCAAATCACCTGCTGTAAAATACTATCTGCAATCCAAGGCCTTCCCTCAAGCCTTCAGGATAAGGTGAAACAATCTCTTAGTACCGTAGAGGAGCTTCACGCTTCTTTCTTGGCAGCAAACTCCTTCCAGGACTTGTCCAGCAGTGTCTTGACCCAGAGCCAGAGGAAGCTGGCTGTGATCCAGGAGTACATGGAGGAGCTGCTGGACTACCTGAAGAAGAGCATGCCTCTGTCCTGGCTGGTGGGACCCTTCTCCCCCAGCGAGGAGGAGGTGGAAACCTCACAGGAGGAAGAACCCTTGCAGGAGAAGGAAGCGGAGACAGCAGGAGCAGGGGATTGTGAAGCTTCCACCACCCTCATGTAAAGGATAAAGCCATGAGCACAGGCCTGCCTGGCATGACTCTGAGGGCTTGGTCTTGTTTTAACATAACTCCACTCTCCAGCTGAGGGTGGGGCTGCCACATCTTGGATGATTATTGGGTGCTGGTAAATAAATCCTTAGGAGCTTTCTAAGGAAGGTGGTAGAAGTAGCAGGGCTACTCTTAAGTGCTGAGCTCTGGGCCAGAAGGAGAAGAGAGCTGAAGCTCTGCAACGCTCCCACCTCCCTAGCAAGCTGTCCATGGTATGTCCCTCATCAGTGTATCCAGGCACTGCCTGTATTCCATACAATGATTGCTGTTGGTCTTAAACCCTCAGCTAGGATACAGTGTAAAGAATTATCTTCCTAGAAGCTGCTTGTACTAGGTCATAACTGCTTAAAATAAAACTACGGCATGCAAAACCTCTTATTGTCTCTAGTCTCTCTTGGAGAGAGACTGCAAAAGTGTATATTGCTCAACACGTGAACTGTACTCTTCCTATCTGTTATCTAGTCCTTGATGTGGGACAGTGCAGCCAGGAACGCAGAACTGGTGAGCAGTCAGTGGTATGGTAAGGATTACAGCTGGTAAGCCCTGGTACTCTCCTGGGAAGCACCAAGTTGTAATTCCTTCTCACTCCCAAGCCTGGAGGCACTTTCCCATGCTTGGAGAACCTGTGGGGAGCTGTTGGGGTCCTGGCATCCCTTGTCACTAGTCCTCTAGGTCTAATTCTCCTGTAGTTGTCTGCTGCTACCTGGTGAAGACTTCAGTCTGTGGAGGGATAGTAGGCTGCAGGAGTGGCTGCCTGGGAGAGATGTGGACTCCTTGATGGAGAGTTGTTAGGGAGTAGGTGACAGATACTTATTGTTGCACCAACCTCTCCTGGCCAGGAGAAGTTTCAGTTGAGCTAAGAGCTCTTCAGCTGCCATGTCTGACCCTCTTCCAGAGGGCTGGAATAGCCCAGTGCTTTTAGACTTACCACACAGTGATGTAGCTGAGGCTGACAGACCGAATGCCTTGAACTTCTAAATGAAAAGCTCTGCTCCTTGCTGCTTTTCCTTCTGTCTGCAAGGAAAGAAGTGGAATCTGCTCCCAATGTAAGTACTGCTTCTTCTAGACTTAATTTTTTTAAAGAGATGGTTTAAAATTTTTGTTTCCTGGAGGTCATAAACAGACTGGGGAGAGGGTTTTTTTGGAGACCAAGTATAGATGTGAAGAGGTGGAACTTCCCCCCCTCTTAAATAGAAGTGAATGCTGTTCCAACAACACTCATAATACTACATTACTATGTGTAATGGCTTAGTGCTGCACTGTGGACCATGTGGTCCTTGGGGTTTGGCATCGGTTATTCCACTGATTCAACACAAACCCTTGATGTAATAAAGATTCAGGATCCAACTTTACTAGCTCAGTGTGTCAGAGGGGCTATTGGACAACTGTCCACCCTGTGTTCCTCATGTAGCAACTAGTTTGTGTTGAAGGCAAAATAACAAACCTATCAAAGTTGCCAGGTCAAGCTGTTGTTGAGATCTGAGAGACACTCTGCAGGGGTCAGCAATTTCTCTCTGGCAAAGAGCTCAAGCAGAGGCAGATCCCCTCTACCTAATGTAGTTATAGCTGAACTTGTAGCGTGGGAAGTGGGGCACTAACTGCTAGCAGCATTGGAGCTAGTTCTGCTGCTTGGTGTGAAATACGCTGTTTGTCCTCTTGGTAGCAAAGCTGCACCTCGCTACCTACAAGTGCCTAGACCCTGTTTTAAACTTACCTGGAAAAAAGTGCTTTTTAAGAAATAGCTGTATCTTCCTGTGCTTGATAGTGATTTGTCAATGCAGCACATCTGATCTGTACTAATACAGTGCTTAGCATAGCAAATCGTGCTGCTTCTGCTTAGGGATCACTGGGGCGTGTTCTTGCTTGTTGATGAAATCCATTCCTGTAAACGCTGCTGGCTGCTCTCACCGTGGGAGCCTGGTGCACACCCCATGGGTGCTCCTGCAGTTGCAGCTGGGAACTTAAATGCTGCATGTGGCTGGGGTCTCCTGGTTACATGGGCTGGAGCTGGAGCGCCCAGCACCTGCAAGGCTCTTGTGGACCTGCTGCTGCTACAGTCCCCGTGGCCTACAACAGGCTAAAATGTCCTTCTCATGGCAGCTCCTAAAGCTCCACTCAAAGAGGAGGATGAGTGAAAGCCTCTGCGTGCGTTTTACCTCTTGTTTAACCTCCAAAGATTCAGGAAACCACGGAGATGTGTTAGACCAAGCAAGGGCAAAACTCTCACCAAGACTAGCCATGGCTAAGAATAGTCTGACTTTCTTCTTTGCTTTTTGTCTCTGGGTCTCATCCATGCTGCAGATACAGCAGGAGGATAAAGGTGGAAAGAGACAAGGAATGACAAATGGACTGGCTTTCTGCGATGTTTGAGATGGAAACTCAGCTGAGCTCTAGGAGATATCCAGATAGTTCTCCATTTTAGTCAAGCCTGTTTGTCTGACTATCCACACTTACTTCTGAGTCATTTTGGATAGAATAAGAAATGCGTTGGTAATGTGATAACCCTAGACAAGCACCTTAGCAGGGAAGACATGCTTTGAGGTGTCTCTTCTGGCTCTCAGTAGCCCTTGGGAACGATGTAGTGTTCCTTGATTCTGATAATTATAGCCCAAGTGATTATATCTTACCCTCCCCTACTGCTGTTCCTCCCTGCTTATGCTGTGGTCACATGTGATAGCTCAGTTATAGGCTGATTTGAATTTTAAATGCAATCACAGGGGCACTTGCTCCTTGTTTCCCTCTTTGTAGATGCCACCTCGTCTCCCTCTGCCAGTTTGTTTAACATTTTAATTATTTAATTCTCATGTTCATGCACTTCTGCCTTTCTTTATTCAGTCCGTGCTGTTCATTGTTCAAATGCCTAACTCCTAGGTGGGGGAATGTGCTGGCATTGGGCGAGGCTACCTTGGGCATCACTCCAAAATGCTGTCATCTTTCATGAGTCGAGTTGGGAGACATTAGCCACCACATTACTATGGCCCCTAACTGGTAAGGGTAACTGGTCAACAGCTTTGTCATGAAGGCAATAGATTGGGAAACGGAAGTTCTCGGCAAGTGCTGAAAGGCAAAAGCTCTCTAGGTGCTTGCAAGGAGCTTAATTTCCCCTTTTCACTTCCATGTTTCTTGACACACTTGGACATTGTCACCTCTTCTGTAAAAGCTGCGTTATTGCCTGCTGTAAAATAACACTGTTTTAAAAAGGTTTGTGACCTCTCTGAAGGGCTGCTTGGACAGCTGAGGCCCTGCTCAGGCATGAGCTGTCTGGGTTCCAATTTTTGTATGACCTTAAGTCCCTGTGGTTGGAGCTTTAAGACCTTCAAAGCTTATTGGAATTAATTTGCAGTGGAAAATGAATGAAGTTTCTGCCCTCAGTGCTGGAAGATGAAGATGCTATGACTGGCTAGTGTGGGAGCAGAATCAGATTGCGGGACCTACTCTGCTAGGTCTTCCTCCTGCTGCTGTCCAATGTGGGCAGGCAGGAATTTTATTTTGCTGGCCAGCACTTGGCCCCGTGCTTTCCTGTTGTAACCCTCCCCATCCACCCCTCTTTCCTATTGCACCTCCTTTCTTTGCATTAGAGGAGGAAACCAAGTGTTTTGGAGCATGGGAGAGAGAAACCCGGAGGGACTTTCCTGTGCTGTGAGCTGGATTGTGCCAACCTGAAATGATCAGGTAAGAGCAGCGTGGGTTTAGGAGCCCCTGAGAGCGGACACTTCCTTGCTGGAGAAGGACAGAGGTGCTTTTAGTAGCATCATTTTGCGGTGACCTGTACACCCAATTGAAGCACACCAATGCTTTTCCGGCTAAAATCTTTGATGTCAGCATTCAACTCTTCTGCCAGGGGCCTCTTCTGGCAGGTCCTGGCAAGACTTTGAGCTGGATAGCTTTCCTTCCCTCTGTACCCTGCAGATGGCAGAGGAGGGAAGGGGGTCAATAAATCTGCTTCAAATTGCCTTACAAACCAAGCGTGAACTTGTGACAATTCCAATATGGTCTTTGCATGGCTTGTTAAAACCCCTGATGCCTCCAGGAGCGACAGGCGTCTGACCTGATCGATAGCTCGGCTGCCCTTTGCTGCTGCAAACGAGGCAAAGTACCTTCTGTGAATAGAGCTCTGCCAGCAAATAATTACCCTTGTTGTGGTGCTTTCTGGACACTGGCGCCTGCCCCTATGGTAATGAAAATCCATTTGCAGAAGCAGTTAGCTTGTGGTATTGACTTCCCGGTCCCCCTCCGATTCTCATATTTATTTAGATTCAGCAATAGCTTGAGACTGCCCAGAAGTGAATTTGGAGGGGAGGTGATCCGGGGGATAATTAACAAGCTGAGTGCTGACGTGGTTGGATTTTATGCCATCCTCAGTACTGATACTTTCTTTTTGTCTGTTTGTGTTAAGCTTGCTTCATGAACTGCCGGGAGCTCAGTGCAGGAGGCAGGCTGGCAGACTCCTGGCCGTTTCTCCCCATGTGCCCCCCACCCCACGCTGTGGAAGGCATGGTGGCGTGGGAGCTGTTAAAGGTGACTATCTGGGAAAGCTAAGTGAGAGCAAGAAACAGCGAGGAAGGGAAAGGTGTGGAGGAGTTCAAGGCTAAGGCTGGGGAGAAGTGGAATGGGAAAGTGTGAGGGGGAGTGAGAGAGCTGGAGGAGGAGACGCCAGGAGGGCTGGGGACAGCTAGAGAGCGGGTGAGAGGCTGGATGGGAAAATAGTGAACTGGGATTAAAGGTGAGAATTCAGTGAGTATGGGGGAGGAGGGATAAACAAAGTATCTGGAAGATGGGAGCAGAAAAACAGGAGAAAAGCAAGGGATTGCTGTATGGAGAGGGGTTCACTTGGGGCAGGACTTGGGCAAGGTGTAGAAGACTGAAGAACAGGAGAGGAACCAGCTAGCAGGGAGCTAGAGGCTCCCTTTTTTAAGGGCACTGTGCGTATGTACCTTATCAAGTTGTCTCACTGGGTGCCTCAGTGCAAGGCAAAATAATACCTCTGCCCTTTGGCAAGTAAATGTTGGAGGAAAACATACTACTTTGCAGGAGTGACTCCAGGAGATGTACACAGCATGTAACTGCTCCTGCACGGACCATCCTGCAAGGTGGTATCATCGCATGCCTTGGTTTTGCGGGACGTGTTATTCCCTAGGACAAAAGACATCCTGAGTTCTCCCATTTGAGGAAACGCCAACTGCCTGCCCCTTACAGTGCTCCTTCCCCTAGCAGGAAAATCAACAGCTTGGTTTTGTGCGTGCTGTCCTCACTAAAACACCAATCTGCCTGAATTGGCTGATTTTGGAGGAACATCTGGCTGGCATGTTCCCAGGCCCCTCTTGCCTGGGGAATGGTATCCTGCCTCCCCTCCCTGCTCCACCTCTCCTGTGGGATGGTTATTGCAGCTGTAAGCTGAAGGTCACTTCAAATGTCATCTTCGTTTAGCTGCCTTGATGGGGTAATTATAGCTGAAAATATGAGGCTTACCAAACAAATTACAAACCAAATGCAGTGTTTACCCTGTAAGAGACTGATTGGAAACACCTGCCATTTTGTGGAACAGAGAAAAGCAATTTTAGGGTTTTGAAATATTTTTGCTTCTAATGTCTCCTGTTGCATGTGTCTTGGCCTGTCCCCTCCCACGGATCCCCAGCAGATCGGGGCATGACACAGTCTGTGTGACGCTGTGCCGGGCTGCTCCCCACTGGGGTGCCTCGGTCTGGATCCCCTCATCCTCCTAGCGAGGCTGAACCATGGCACCAAGGAGGGCAAATGAGCTGCAGACATGAAGAGTCTTATGCTTCGTTGGTGGTTCAGCCACTGGAGAAGTGGTTGTAAAGCAGGGAAGGATCAGGTCTCAGGTGGTCCTGAGTGTTTCTGAGCTCTCTGGGTTGCCACCCCTCCCTGGTCATCCTCTGGGAATGGCTGGGCAGAGCTGGGTTAAGGAACAGGGGGTCTCTTAGGCTCTGTCTGTGGCAGGTTAGTTCAAGTAGTACAACCTGATAGCGCGGGTGGAAGCACACAGTGAAACGCCCGGGTACAACAGCTGTCGGTAGAGCTGGTCCTGGACGAAAGGCAGTGCCAGTGCGAGCAGGCAAAGAGGCTTGTGCACAGCAGATGAATTTCAAGTTTAGCTTCTTCATGAAAATGCAGGGACAAGATGGCATCCAGGAGCTGAGGGGCTGTAAATTCACATCTCCTGTGCAAACATCCTCATGTACCTGTTCCTTATGCTGCGCTGGGGTAAGTGCCTGTGCTGGGGAAGGGTTGTGCCTCCTCCAGGGACTGCACTGGCTGGTAAACTACAAAACCCCCTCACTTTATGCACAGCAGATCTGTGTCGTCATAAAAGCCATATTGGAGCAGATGTGAGGCTTCTCGTGCTCACTGGGTACCGCTTGCCTGCTCCAGAGCTGGGCTGGAGAAGTAAGGGGCCTTGCCTTAGTGTCATTTGCAATTTAAGCAGGAATAAGTAACGGGGTCCATTTTTAAAAAAACCCCACACTTTCAATGTAATCTTTGACCTCCATGTTTTCTATTTTACTTTCTTCAAATTCCTATGTGAGGCTAATCAAACTTTTATGTTGTGAAACTCAGGATTTCAGGAGCTTTCCTTATCCTGACTCTGACTTAGTCACAACTGGAGAATCTCGACCACAGGTAAGAAAACTTGGTACGCTTCTACATCTCAGGTTTTCAAGCTGTAGACTAAAACAACACAAAGGGAGAGCCCTTTCCAGGCAACATGTATTTTGAGTCTGGTGCTCCCGCAGATCCTGGCTCACGGTTTTCCCACCTGCCTGTTGTCAATATTGCTGTGAAGAGTTTGGCTCAAAAGAGAGACTGCAGCAAACCCTGCCTGGTAAAGGAGGTAAAGGACAGAGGCCCCAAGAGGGTGGTTTCATTCCCTGGTGGTTGAGCTGGCTGTTCCCATTTTCTCCCAAGAATCCCATTCACCAGAGCATCTATGCAAAAGGAAAAAAAAATCGGAGCAGAGAAGGTGAATTCCAAGATATGATTTATGGGGGTGTTTTTGTTGATCGCCAGACTGCAAAATCATCGTGCCTGGTGCCTTTCCACGAGGTATTGCCGCTGGGAAATGCCCACTGTTTGGCCAGCTCCTGAACATTAAAACACCAATTGGGGAAAAACAGATAGGTTTCATGGATTTATTTAAGTGATCAACTACTGCAGCCCAGTGGGGGACTGCTCTTTTCGGAAATTACTGTCAGTAATTGTTTTGTCCTTCGAACCAAACCCCTGGATTTACATCTTAAAATGCCTCCCTTAAGGTGGTGGAGCTGAGTAGCCTTAGCTCCTGTGTGCCTGACACTGCAGTGGTGCTGGGAGGAAGGTGGGTACGTTCGCCCCCTCACACAATCCCCTGTGCAGAACACTGATTATTTACCCCTGTTGCTTGTTCAAAACTCTGCCTGGTTGTCAGTTACGTTTAAGACAGGTTGTTTTTATATAAAAGTGAGAGTCTTAAAGGTTTAGGTGCAGGAAACAGTGGGAGCGGATTGATTCTGCAATGGCATCCCTTTTCGTGTGCTTCCCTGGAGCTTCAGCAAGCCACAGCCCCGCGATGATGTTGGCATCCCTGCGCAGTTTGAGTGCTGCCTGCAGATAGCGGACACGAAATTTGGAAACCTGATGGCTGAAACTTCTCTGCTTCTTGTGAGCACTCTGCTTCCCTTTGAAATTCTTTGTTTTGCTGCCTTTGGGGGAACAGCGAGGCTTTGAAGACTCAGTTGCAGTTATTAACATCAAAAGCTAGAGAGCAATAAAGGAAACACTGTTCCAGACTGGCTGCTCTTCCTGAAGAAAAAACCCAAAACAGAATGCATGCGTTTAAAGTGCTGCACTGTGCTGGGTTTGGCTGGGGTAGAGTTAATTTTCTTCGCAGTAGCTACTATGGGGCTGTGTGGTGGATTTGTGCTGGAAACAGGGTTGATAACCCAGGGCTGGTTTCGTTACTGCTGAGCAGGGCTGACACAGAGCTGAGGCCTTTGCTGCTCCTCACCCCACCCCACCAGTGAGGAGCTGGGGGACACAAGGGGCTGGGAGGGGACACAGCTGGGACAGCTGACCCTGACTGACCCAAGGGATGTCCCACACCATATGGCGTCATGCTCAGCGTGTAAAGCTGGGGGAGAAAAAGGAAGGGGGGGATGTTGGGAGTGATAATGTTCATCTTCCCAAGTCACCATTATGTGTGTTGGAGCCCTGTTCTCCTGGAGATGGCTGAACGCCTGCCTGCCCATGGGAAGGAGCAAAGGAATACCTTGGTTTGCTTGTGTGCGCGGCTTTAGCTTTCCCTATTAAACTGTCTTTATCTCAGCCCAGGAGTTTTCTCACTTTTACCCTTCTGATTCTCTCCCCCATCCCACCGGGGGGAGTGAGTGAGCGGCTGCGTGGGGCTGAGTTGCCGGCTGGGGTTAAACCACGACATGCAGCAACATCTCTGCTGTGGATAGGAGTTGGCTGAGTCAGCTCTGCCTCCTGTGAGATGGGCTGGGGAAACCATCAGGTCCAAGCCTGGGTGCAGCTCAGTAGACCCCCGTGTACAGAGCCTGTCAGCAGTGATGTTGCTTCCAGTTGCGCTTTCTCATGTTCACCGCTACTGGCGGAGTGGGTGGGTGAGGGGCACAGGACAGTGGCAAAGCCACCAGGCTGGGGGTTCTGCCCATCTGCCAGTCCTGTTTCACCTTGCATGTTGTGTCCCCTTTTCTCTAGGGCTGGGATGCTCTGGCAGTCGGACTCCCCGCCATGCCCCAGCAAGAAGCCTGTGGCACTGAGCGGTGAGCACACGAATGG
Organism: Phoenicopterus ruber ruber; assembly: GCA_009819775.1. Lineage (NCBI taxonomy): Eukaryota > Metazoa > Chordata > Aves > Phoenicopteriformes > Phoenicopteridae > Phoenicopterus > Phoenicopterus ruber. The sequence goes on along the minus strand of CM020230.1, from coordinate 3,629,401 downwards.
CTTGCGGCACAAAGACATCACAGTCTAGATACTTACTGATGCAGTTTTGTTCTGTATGAATTTTCTGCCTCTGGACTCAGTTTTATTCTCTGCTGGCTTGATGTTTTGCTTAATTAGATATATTTGCCTTTTTATCCAGTGCAATGCCTGTGCCTGGGGACAGAGGTCAGATGTCAGCGTGGCGAAGTGCAGCAGTCTGTTTTGGGCAGCCCCGAGGTCTGGATGCGGGCAGCTGCTGCATCCCTCAGCTGAAGTCCCAGCGGGGAGTCGCTGGTCCCTGGATGTGCATCTCAGATCAGAGCAATTCAGAAAGTGAGATCCTACCAGGGGTGGATGATCCTGTTGTGCTTTTCCAAAGAAAGGGGATACAGGGACTGATATCTCAGCTAAACTTTTCCTATCTCCCTTTTTGCACATGCTGGATTTCAAATGGGCTACCCCTCTTATTGTAGACACACCAGCGACTGCAAGGGTTGCGAGGTCTTGCTGCAAAGCCCAATAGCACTCGTAACCTAAACAATAAGAGCTCAGTGATGGCCCTCCATCCCTCCTAGGAAGGAACAAGGCTGCTGCCTCTGGCAGAGCCCACAGCTCTTCCACCTGCTGCAGATGCTGCTCCTGCAGCTGCTGGCGACCCTGAAGTGAAAAGTTTGATTTTGACTTCTTTTAATTTCTTTTTCTTCCCTACGCATGTATAAATAGGCCCAGAGAAAACCTGCTGTTGGGTAACTTATAATGCAGTGTTTGAACACAGCAGGATCAACACCTGGAATGATGTTCTCCTGTGGGACTGGCAAGGCTTTGAAGGATGAGTGGTATGTAACAACCTTAAGTTTACCAGCGGGTCTCCAGGCACAGGTGGTTAGGACACAGAGTTGAAGCCCTGACTGGAGTCAAGTAAATATGAATTTGGAGGGAGAGGGTAGGACCCAGCAGGTGACCCCCACCCCTCTGCCATCACATGGAGATGTCCCTTGTGCCTGGCGAAGTGGTGGCAGAGGGAGCCTTGCAGGGCCAGGGGGTGGCTTCCCCTCTCCGATCCTTGCAGCAGGCCAGCCTGAGCCCTTCTCAGCCCGTTTGTCCACCTTTACGCAGAGCTGGTCCTTTTCTTCAAGGATGGTTGGGTTTGTGGGGTGGAAAGGGGCAGTGAGGGTCCTGGGAGAGAAGGAAGGTTGCTGTGATGGGTGGAGGGGTACACACTCATCAGGATGAAGTGGCTTTGCTAATAGCCTGCCTATGCACTTCTTCCTTCTCCTGGACAATCCCTGCTCAGGAAAAACCTGAAAGGCTCTAATTTATTTTATCATGGCCTGTGGATTTAACGTGGGAAAACCTGTGTGCCAGGTCCAGAGAGAAACTCCCCGGTTCCCAGGGGAGCCTTGCTGCCTGCTTTATCAAGGACACGTGTGCAGTACAGAAACTTCTGGTGTCACCTCACTGGAACCCACCTCAGTTTGGAGAGAAACAGCGAAAGTGGTGGTGTTTTTTCTTCTTTTTGTCCTCCCTCTGTTTGGATGTTTTGGGGAGGGAGGCAAGAGATACCTGAGCAGGAAAAGGAAACCACTGATTTTGGTAATGACTGCTGGATTTGCAGGGAGACCGATTGCTGCAATTTCTCGGTGACTTTGGGAGGTGCTAGGTAGCTGTTATGGGAAACCTCCTAGTTGTTTCTTCACTCTAATTAGGGGTTGAGCTCCGGGAGCCTGCTGGCAGAAAATGACTGGGAGGAGCTGGCATGTGTTAAGGAGCTCAGAAAAGAGAGCTCCTCATAGATGGAGGAAAATGCAAAAGGCAGAGATGCCATGGACGTTTACTGGCTGGGGAGACCCTCCTCCCTGGGGGGTGCTGGAGCCCCCTGAATGAGGGGACCTTGCCCTGGCCGGGAGTGGAGGGGCTGCGGCTGCTGCCCTGGGCAGAAGGACCTGCCACCACCTCCTTGTGGTGCTGGTCCTGGGGGGTGGGGGGCCACCAGGAGCCCCTGAAGGATGGCATCTAAGGTGCTGGGGTGCTCATCTGCATTGGGGCCTGCAGGGCTGCTGGAGGGGGCTGAGAATCACACACACCAGTAAACCTGATGGGAGCAGGCTGGCGTGTATGGTGCAAGTGTTGTCTATCTTTTTCCCTGTACTTCTCATTTGGGTACAATACACTGCTCACGAGCTACTTCTCGGCATTAGGTGTCCTAACTGGTGTTATCTGGTCCCCCCCGTGGCTCCTTTCTTTGATGGATATGGGTGGGCACTGCAGCATCCTGCTCTGCCCCCAGCGCCGCAGAGAGGTGAGGGGTTCAGCCTTTCCCGTAACGCCTCTGGTTATCCCTCCTCGTGTAGCTGGATCTCTCTGAGCTCCTTTCCTTGGGATACTCCTACAATGACATCCAGAGGTCAGTATTTGTGTAAGAAAACAGTTCTAACAATTTCAATTTTTCCATCCTGCTTCTCTGAAATCTGTGAAGAACGCTGCTGGAAATGCACCTTGGTGAAGCTTATGAAAAGCCGTGTTTCTCTTTGCTCTTTCTCATTTGATTGCAGACTGTTTGATTTGGGAAGTTGCTCTGTTGGAAGCAGGAAGGAAATTCTCAGGCTGCTTCTCTGCTTGAATCAGATCAGAGGCTCCCTTTCCAGTTAGGTGCCCACAGCAGCCTCATCTGTGGGGAAAAAAAATTCAAGGGGAGCCTCCAGGGCTGTGAACATCTTCCTGAAAGGATGCACCAAACTGTTCAGCCACCTAATGTGGTCCCTCAGGCCGCAGCAGTGATGAGGATAAGTGATTTCTCAGCATCCTGCTTTTAATTAGGGGAGAGCTTACAAAAGGGCAATCTGGATAGTTGTCATTTGTCATCCACGTTCCCAGAACTGGTGGAGCTGGAGGAGGTTTCAGTGTTTCCCAGGGGTTACAGAAAACTTTTTTGGCTTCTGGAAAAGCCCCACCTCTGGTTTGAGGTCAGCTCTTCAAGCTGTTGTACCCTGTGCCATGTCTGTGTCTGCAGCGTCTGCGAGCACGGCCTCAGTGTGGAGCCGCGCATCAGGACACCTTCACGTGCTGCCTGTTCCAGGCTGTCGTGTGCCTCTGCTCCCTGGTGGCCTCCGCGCAAGATGCCTTTCAGCGTGAGAGGTGGGAGAAGTGTCAAAGCCCTGAAAGAATAAGACCTGCCCTAAAGCATTGATAATGTGATAATATTTTCTTAGGTCCAATCTGCCTCTTAACACTTTCAAATATCCTTTCTTTAATTTTTTTGAAACAAAGTCAATGCCTTACTCTTCTTTGTCCAGGCTGTAATTGCCATACTCTCTATCCTGGCTTTCCACGGACCTTTGCTTCCCCGCTGAAGAGGAGCGTGCTGGCAGTGCCGGCTGCAGACCCAGGTCTGCCTTGCAACGTGTGACAAATGGATGAGCTCCGAGGAAGATGATTTCTGAAATGAGAATGGATTTTTCAAATTGAAAAATCTTTGCCATGAGTCCATCGGTCATTGTTAGGGAGGCACTGGGGAAACAGTGGCTTAAACAACAGTGAGACGATGCCTTGTGGGCGCTCATTTGTGCTTCCAGTGCGGGCTTCAGGAGGATGAATCAACCATCCTTGTTCCCGGAGCAACACACTCCTGGAGTTAACACAGCCCCAGCAAACGAGCCCTCCTGAAAGGGGCTGTGTGAGCTGCGCTGGCAGGGCCGCAGCAGAGTCGGTGCCCGCCTGTGCTTTCCTTGTGATCTCGGTAGAGTGGTCGTGGAGCAGCGAGCAAAGCGCGGTCCTATACTTAGCAGCTCCCACGTGTTGCTACACAAACATTTGCAGCACACATGGGTGGCTCGGTGACTTTCCCCACTCAAACAATTTCTGAGATCCACTGACTTTGTGCAACTCCACACCACCGCAGGCTAAAAGGGCACGCGCATGAAGGAGTACCTGACTTGAAAGGTTTGCTTCTTTGTCTTAAGATGGGAAGAAAATCATTCTCACCCGCTCCCTGACATGAAGGTAAAGGGCTCAGTGATGCCTGTGAAGGCCCTTGGAAGGCATCAGGGCCATGCTAAATGCAGCAGCCCTGTGGGCTCCAGCGTAGCTCGGAGTTGCACAGCTGGTACCCAGACGTGGTGCTGCTCCTGGGACTCGTGAGGCTGCTGGATGGCTTCTCTCTAGAAGCAGGGAAGATGGACTGGAGGTCAGTCTGGTGGTGGTAGCTCCTGGAGAAGCATGGCACAGACATCTATCAAAGCTGAGAAGGGTCACCCACTGCTTTCACGGGATTTCCCAAGTCGACTTTACAGCACTGACACAACTTGTGACCCCCTCCTTACCTGCAACCCAGCAAATACAGCTCCCACTAAACTACAGGAGATGCAGAAGAGCAGGAATACTCTTGGAACCAAGTGAGGATCCTTACTGCTGCTCCTGAGGTCTTTCTGGTGGTCGGAATAGCTCTTTCAATCATCCTGTAACTCTTTGAGAGATTTGTGTGCTTATATAAGTAGATTTTAGTGTTTCTCTGAAAATCCACAGTAGTAATTTGGTAAATAGAGAATAACCAGGGCCTGAAGTATTCTGGACCCGGCCAGCTGTAATTTGCTGTGGGGTAATCACTATTCTGCTGTTTCTCTCTGCTAGGTCTGAAAGCGCTGTGAATTAGAGTAGGAATCAATTAAACAGCAATAGGTTTCTTTGTCAAAATCAATTAAGTCCTCCTCCCAGCCAGTGCAATGGTCTCCCTGGAATTTCATATTCTGCTTGGCTGCCATTTCTTCAGCATCTTTTGCTGGATAATGTTGATGTTTTTAGCTTGATTTAAATCATATGGATCAATGCATATGCATACCTTATTTGGATTTTCAATTACAACCATATATTTAGCCTAAATGAATTATCCAGGTTATAGTTGCAGCAAAACAGAGAATTTTCATAATGCCCAATTCAATTTTACTTCTCTGTAAGCATAATGATTTCTTCGGAGAGTAGGATCATTACGGTTGTTTTGCCCTTCTTGCTGTAAATTAGTCTTCCAAATGGGCTGGACCAGAAGTTTTTAATATCTTCAACCTGTGGATTCTGCTTTTGCTTTGCATAGAGATGCAAACACTTTGGAAGTCAGTGCTGTGGGTTGCGTTACGGCATGGATGAAAGTCATTTCTAAGTCACTTCTTACGGACTCCTTGGAAACTGGGCGACAGCCCCCTCGCGGCGCGTCGTCCCTACCCACAGCTCTCGGACCACAGGTTGAAATCTCCGACCTGTGTCTGTAACCTTTCAGACCTATTGCATCTGGATTAGAAAAAGATCCTTTTCCCTGATTACTATGCTGAGACTAACCCGAGTCTCTCTGCATCTCTAAACCCCGAACTCCTTGGAGAACCTGGCCCGTGGCCTGCCAGAGTTTCTACGTCACTGCTGAAAGCAGGACTTTGGCTCCCAAATCTCCAAGTGTCTTTGTTTTCCATATAGTTCTCCACGGATAATGTGTCCCCAGGCCCTGTCTGGGAGAAGCAGCAGTTCTGAATTTTAAGCCAGAGCTGTGGCTTGTCCTTTAAAACCAGAAGACATAAGCCTAACATTTATTTATTTCTTGGGTGCGCTCTATTCTCAACACCATTGTTAATGAGTTGCTTTGAATAGTTTGTGATATGCTCCACTCAGCTGTTCTTGCTGGCCAAGTAGCAGATTCCTGTGCCTACAAAGATGCGTTCCTTGTGCGTTTCAAATAGGATCTGAATTCTTACTGTTACCTGTGTGAAACATATCTGAAAGGTAAACATTTCTTTCCAGGCTACTTTTGAGATGTTTGACCACCAGATTGTGAGTACAAAACCCACCAAACCACTCATTGCCTATTTAATTCTTAAAAATGATTACTATATTACTGCAGGCAAATGACGTGTTCCCCGTGGTCATCCAGGGGAGCTCTGTGTGCAGACCAGACCTTGCCAGCAGTGAAAAAAAAGTGGCAGAATGGGAAATTTCCCTTGTAAGTTTATAGTGTTGGAACTTGCTAGATACTAAGAGGTCAGAATAATGAAACAGCTATCTTGGATTTGCTTTAACTCCAGGGTTTCCAATTTGATAAATTAAATCTGAAAAGGAGGTAATTGCTAAAATGGTGTGAATGATTGATTTATTTTTCCATGTGACAAGCCAAGCCAAACTTTTTCAAAAACCTGTTGAGCTTTGGCGAGCTGAAGCAACACCTCGCTCTCCATCTTCCCACAAAATGCAAATCTTAAACACGTCATGTGGTTCAAGGCAGAATTTTCCATTTAATGCGAAACTTTTCATGCTGAAAATGGAGGCCTGGGGTTACAACTACTCAAGAGGTTGGTGTCATCTGAGTTTTCTCTCTGCTTGAGGGGGTTTAAGGGATCAGTCACCTGCCCAGGAAAGTGCTCTGACCGCTGGCAGTCCGAGGAGACAGCCTGGATGCCTGCATGGTAAATCTCACTTTTCCAACACTGTGAAGCTTTGTATAAACAATTCGCTGTTCCCTGAAGCAACCCTACTTCTCAAGCGACTGCTCCTACCTCCAGGCTAATTGAGCCTTTCTCAAGCTTTTGCTCTTGGATTAATAATGACCTAAAAAGTCCTTGCAGCTGAGAAAAATGCCAGGGGCAAGGAGTGAAAAGCCCCTTTCCTGGAGGGGACAGGGCTCAGTCGAGGGTCAAAATCATAATCTCTTCCACACGCAGAGCAGGGACAGGGACTGTGTGGCACTTGTCACAGGGCTCTTCCAACCAACCCTTCCCAGGAGGCTTTAACCCACCTCCTCTCCTCAGGGATATTGTGCTGCTTAGCAGATTTCGAGAGCCGTGCGGAGGCTGCGATGGTTCACCAGCGTTAGTCCTTTGCTCCAGTGAGATTTAATCCCTTCAGCAAGAGGCACAGTACAGGAAGAAAGATGCAAAGTGCTCCCTTCCCGCTGCGCTTTGGAGCGGTTTGTGGAGGCCCAGACTACGACCCAAACAGGAGGGTGCAGGATGCCGACTGGGGATCCCTCCAGGACAGGAGGGAGGTGGACCTGGGCCTGTGCCGTGCCCCCGGCCGAGCATTCCCATCCTCCGAGGCCGCGGGCAGATGGACAGTGTGTTATCCGATTTTGTGAGTTAGCCTTCGTTGGTTCCCCTACCTTCCCCCGTTACTTTAGCAGGTTTGCTGCTGGTTGGGGAACAAGGAAAATCACCTTTTGGGGACCAATGTACTATTAATAGGGGGAGAAACACATGGATTTTTCATCACCATTGTGAGTTACTCTGTTACTGCTACCGTGAGATCAAGGCATCAGTTTCACCCCCCAGAATTCCCACGTGCCAGTGATGGAGGGGTGTTCAGATTCCTGCCTCCGTTATCAGATGACTTTCCCCTTATCACGTTGCATGCTGCTAGGATCCATTTGCAGAGCTCTGAGAATTTGCTGCCATCTGTTAATTTATAATTGCCTAATGTTGTAATACACATATGCTTTAATTGAGCAATTTCCCAGTTCCCATCATAGACTCTATTTAATCTGTCAATATTTCTTGTATAATAGCAAGGTCTGTTTTTTCAGGTCCTTTTAAAAATAGTGACATGATTACAATAACTTCAGTTAAGCCTGGCCCTTTATCAGGCTGGCTTCTGAGGTGCTGCACAGTAAATATTATAAATTCCTCATACATCTGAAATTATTTGAAGTTTAAAATATGAAAGTAGTACGTCCTCATTCTTACAAGGCGGCAGGCTTGATGGTGCAATTATCTAGTCTATTAATTATTATCTGGCCTGCTTAGAATGTGAAAACTATTCTTCAAAATGGTATGAACTGATGCAAATATAAATTAAGAAGGGTCAGGTTTATTTAACTTGGGGAAAAAAAAAAAAAAGAAAAAAAAAGACTCTACCAGGATGCTAAATGTGGGGATGCTAGCTGAAAAATGGATTTATTTCAGCACAAGGCTGTCTGTGCTGATGCTGCTCTTCCTCGTCTGCGTACTTACATGAAGCTCATCTTAGAGGAAAAAATAAAAAAAAAACATGACTCCTTCTTGTTCCTTACTGACATGCAGAATATATTTTACTTTATGGGGAATAAATGCCTCAATTTTACTTCAGAGCCTCAGCTTTATTGGGATTTTTAATGAAATCTCTCCTATCCATAGGCTGCTTTGGCCAGGAAAGGCCAGTAATAACACGGCCAACCTCGTTAAAGCCTCTCGCAGTACGTCGTTCCTATTTCCTTGCAAAGGTTCTGCCTTTGGATAACTCCGGAGCTTTGCAAAGTGAGCACATAAAGTTTCCCATAAATCCACCAAGAGCCATTAATGAACCACTACAACTGAGCCATGATTTTAGCCACCAGTGCCACTTGGCTGTTGTCCTTTTGCTTCCTTCCTTCCTCCGTGGCTCTCTGGCAGGTGCCTGCGTCCCTCCTGAAAACATTCGCGGCTCATTATAGTCACTGTTGTTACTATTATCATCACCACTTGCCTTTTGCTACTAAAAACCAAAGTGCCCATAGCTCTGAATCAGCTCCTGGGACTTCTATGGCATTTGGGGAGGACTCCTTTAGCTTTAGATCATGAAAAAGAGGTTTAGATCCTGAAAGGAGGTTGTAGAGAGATGGGGGTCGGTCTCTTCTCCCTAGTAAGAGACACAGAAACAAGAGGAAATGGCCTCAAGTTGCGCCAGGGGAGGTTTAGATTGGACATTTGTAAAAATTTCTTCACTGAAAGGGGTTGTCGGGCGTTAGAACAGGCTGCCCAGGGAGGTGGTGGAGTCCCCATCCCTGGAGATATTCAAAAGACGTTAGACGTGGCGCTTGGGGATGTGATTTAGTGGGGGGACTTGGTAGTGATAGGTTAATGGTTGGACCCGATGATCCTGGAGGTCTCTTCCAACCAGAACAATTCTATGATTCTATGAAAAGCTGCAAGTCTAAATCCACATTCTTCACTCTTAGGTTCCTCTAAAGTCCACAGAGAGAAGTAGGTCCCCCATTGGGAGTGGGACATCTCTCCACTTTAGCATGCAAATAGGATTGATCCTCTCCTCTGGCATCCCAACTGTTTTATCAAAGGGCTTCAGCCAAGGTGACCAGCTGAATCAGCATCTGATTTTAAGATGACTAGTCAGGGCAGTTGACCCTCATCCCAAGAGCTGACCTTGGGCTAAACGGACTTCTTCCACATTGTTTTGCACCTTCTTACTCCGGCCGTCACTACGGAGTTTTCTGCTCCCACTACCCTGCAGAAGGAGCGTGCATTTTTGTGTGTTTTGCAGCAGCGGTTTGAAGACTTGGGAAGACCGTGCTGGAGGCTGCGGTGAAAGGGGGAATCAAATGCAGATTTCCCGAGCAAAAGACAAGTGGGCACTGGGCCATGCGTTCCTCTTTAGAGATGCGAGTTTAGGATTTGTAAAGCGCTTTGAAATCTCCTGGGATGAAAAGCTAATGTAAAATGTTGACAGCTATTATTATAAACTCTCTCAACAAACGTGAACTTGCCCAAATGTCTATTCATAAGCTTATAAGAAATCAATTCTAAAATAATTGTATTAGGTCCTTTGTATTAGTGGATTTTCTACAGTAAATTGACTTCATAGAAAAAGACATCTATCAGCTTAGCAAGGCCGTTTACACCCAGCCACTACTAGGAAAATTATAGGACTCTGTATGTGAAAGCATCTTTAACAGAAAGGGTTTAAAATGAAAAGCAGCCCTAACAATACTGCAATTACGAGTACCCCCTCAGGCTGATCCAGCTAACAAAGTGGTTAATGCCCAGTGAGTTTCGTTTAGGATTCAGATGCATCCTGGAGGAGACTGAGAAGAAATGCGAAGCGAAGACGTGTGCGTTTGCTAAGGGTTAGACTGGTGAAGGCGTGCAGGTATTTGTCTGCCATTCTAGAGTTGAAATATTAGATTGTCACCTCCCCATGGATCTGCTGAGACCTGATGGCTGTGCACTGCTCCGAGCTCCTCTCGGGCTTGCACCCTACGAGATCTGCAGCTCAGGGGCTTTGTGGCCGACTTTCTGCAAGGTTCAGCTCGGTGTGCTGCTCTGGCTCAGTAGCCCAGGCATGTGGGAAGACTCAGGTCAATCATCGCTCCTTGCGCCTCTTATTGCTGAACAACCTGGGATTCTGGACATACGTGGGTTGAGGAACCATACTCAATGTATTCACTAACTGAAAGAAGTAGCAAAGAAACTGGCCTTCAGTCCACGGCAATTATATGTGGCTGCGAGAGGTTCGAGTCTCTGCTCCAAAACTCATTCCGCTCAACAGACCAGCTCTGTTAGGGTTAATAGGCTTCAGAGGAACACCTCAAAGTATTATATAGTCTTGGGTTTGGCTCCTTGGCAGAGATCCAAAGAGGCTTTACTCTAGGCCTGCTACATCCCAAAGAAGTGCGTACCCAGGCGAGTGCGGCTGGCAGACTAAGTAGCCACCCATATTTCTCCATGTAGTACGGCAGGATTGGATGGCTTCAGCCTGTACCCCACGAGATGGGTTCACCAGGCTGCATCCCAGCCAGAAGAAGGCTGCCTCGAGGAGCAGGGTATTCGTTTGGCTCCCCCCTCCCCAGCTGAGACCCCAGTTACGGAGTTGTCTGGTAGAGGAAATACCAAAGGGAAAAAAAAAAAAAAAGAATGAATTAATGGAATGGACTTTCTTTTAAGTTAGAAGTAGGAAAAAATATTTCAAAGATCATAAAAGATACAGGAAAACCCTAAGTGAACAATCTGAAAAGCAGCTGAGCTGCCTATCCAAAGAAAATCTTGGATTGTGTTTCCAGTATATGAGCATCAGATTCCTTCATTTAGCCATTGAAGCTTTCACCTGATCTGAAAATCTTGTAGTAAAATGTTAGACAGTTTTGAATGCTGCTTGTTAAAATTTTGAGTCAGGAAATGCCCAACAATTAACCCTTTCACAGAAAGATAAGCAATAAGAGGGAAAAAAAAATCATGTTTCCTTTGAATGGAAATGTTCTGAAACTTCTGTTTGCTTGCTGAGATTGCATTTCCTGCTTTGATTGTTGGGAAAAGAAAGGATCGAGGAGAAACTCGGTTATAGAACCTGAAATTCCTACTGCAGGGCATCATGAGAATGCAGGACACCCAAGAGAGATGTCTGGCCTTCGGTCCCGTGTCTATGCACTTTCACTATTCTTGTACTGTTGGATGGGGAAGGCTCACCCAGGATCTTTCCAAAAAGCTCATTGAGTAAGCGGTTGAATTTAATTCACTTCCCTGAAACATTTTGAATCAAGCCTTATTCAAACATGTAGTTCCAGGCTCTGTTGGGAAGCTGATGTTTAAACCACTAAAAGTGAACACCTCTAGGGAAAAGCCTGCTCCAACTTCATCTATATCCCTTTTTTAGCAAACAAGGTAATGGTGAAGTTGTGAACATAAATGCACTGAAACCCAAAAAAAATATTTCTTTGGTAGTTACGAAGAACCTTTCTCGCATTCATAACAAAGCCAAGATTAATTGGAGAACACTGTTCGTTAAGAAAAAAGAAAACAACAAGCCTTTTCATGGATTTCATAATAATTAACATCCTCTCTCAGTAAATCAATAACTCTAAGCAGCTTAACAAGGAATGTGTGCTGTAGGACCAGCTCAGCACCTGGGACCAGCCAGATGTGCAAGAGATTGTCCCCACAGCCTCTGGGTGATTTCTATGTCTTGGTCTGGAGTAGCAGGAGCTCTGCTAAGGTTTTAGTGCTTTTTGCATCTTGAGGATTTGAAATATTGCAATAGCACAGCCTCAGCCTCTGCTTTTTTCCCATGCTACAGTGCAGAACAGGGCATGTGAAAGGGACCTCAACCAGATCGAGATGTAAGATTTAACTGTAGAAATCAAATGCTTCTTTCTCTCAAAGGTTTCCAGTCTGGAGTTTCTTCTTCAGGTTTGAGACTAGTGCAGGTTTAACACAGAGCGGCAAATATGTTGTTTAAACATTAAAGCTGGCTCTGGTTTTGAGCATATTTAAGACACCTGTACATTTTACCCGCACCTGCTCATCCGCTCCTATAAGCATATTGAAGGTATCATACACTGAAACAGAAATACAAATAGTGTCAAAATACCGGCAAACTCCAAAACCCTGGGGATCTGATATGAGATGAAAATCTAGAGGAAGTAATAATAAATGTGAAATAACTTTGCTTGCAGTCTTATATTTATAATTTCATCTCAAGTTTTTGCAAATATGTAATTTGAGAAGTACCGTCTTTGTAAAATCGGAGCGTCTCAACATTTTAATGCATTGAAATGGCCCCTCTGAGACCTCACCTGCATCCTTTTCAAATTCTTCCACATGCTTCTCTCAGCAGAAAATACAATTAGGAAAAAGCTGTGAGTTTGAAAAGGTGTCGCAATAAAATAAAAAAAGACCTCAGGAAGGCTTTGGAAGCTTGATAGTAATCAAATCTACTGCAGAAAAGAAAATCAATGTTGCTATCTTTATATATCAACATAAACATTTATATTTCATTACACCAACGAGAAGGACAAACTGCAATGAATCAAGCGGGATTTCGGGAGCGGAATGAAGACGAAAAGGCCCAGCTTGTCAATGTTCCTGTCTCGTGAAGGATAACCCTGTCTCTCCAAAGCGCTGTAAATCTTTCACCCAAAGAGCCTTCGCAGCCCGAAGCAGGAAGGAGATCAGACCTCCAGCAACTACTCATGGCCAAATTACTTCCACTTCAGTAGCTCTCTAATGGGGAATATTGATTGGGGTTTCTGGAGCGGGGTGGGCTGTAGGTGTGCAGATCTCTGGCACCCGGGTGCTCCTTGTTGCCGAGGCGGGATCCGTCTCCGGCCGGTCTGCAGGACGGGGGCTGCCCTGTTGCCCCCGGGCTGCCAGGAGGGGAGATCTGCAGAGGTCCCCGAGGACCCAGCAAGTCCTCCACTCCAGTCCTGCCAGTGCTCCTTGCGTGCAGGCACGTGGACAACAAGGGCTCAGGCCACGCTCAGGAGCTCCTGAGGGCTCAACCCCAGCTGGCAGTGGGATGGGACGGGTTTGTGTCGGGGGGGACTGAGCTCAACATGTCTCAGTGATGCCTTGAGTAAAGTAGCTGCAATTCCACACCACCCCCCCGCCCCGCCTTCTCTGAGGTATCCCTTAGGCACCCCTCTAAGGTAGCCCTAGAATACCTGCAAACATAATTTTCCAACTAGATACAATGCAAACTCAACCTGAAGGATGAACGTGCTGATGAAGGTATGTTCCCAGTTGATACGGATTTTTGGGCAATCCTACAGAACCCTCTTCTTACCCTTAGCCGTGGACATTAAGGGGAATTCAAGATACAGACCTCCACCAGCCTTTGGGAAACAAGCTCTTCCTCATCCCAGAACAAAAGTGAATAAGGGTATTTGTGTGGCAACTGGGATTTCTTGGACTGGAAGTAGACCTGACTGCTTATTATTCAATATTCCGTAGCTATTATGGTTCTGCATTTGTAATTCACTAATCCTTCGTTTATAAAGATTCGGGTGGTGGGAACAATACTTTGAGACTCAAATGACCTCCCCACCGCAGATAATGTTTTGCAAACAAAGCCAAATGTTCCCAAATACTCTATATAGGCTGAACGTCCTTCATATAACAAGTCAACAAACATGAGGAAGCAATGAATACATTTGCAGAAAATGGGTTTGGATCATGGACGGAAGGTCTAAATCACTGAATAATGTATTAATTCCCAGCTCTAATATGAATGAGGAAAGAGAGATTTAGATATATGAGCAGGTCAGGCATCAGAAATTTTAGTTTGTGCAGAGTTTGGGGCACAGAATGTAGACTCCACTCCATTTCAATTAAAAATAATCTTACTAATTTATATTTAAAATTGCATGGAAACATACCAAGGTTCTTGTAGCTATTGCAGAATAAAACTGCTCTCCTTGACAGCACAGACCTTGGACTGCCTTCTGCATAATTAGGGGGGACCGGCTGGTACGCTGGAGGACAGGGCTGCTCTCTACAGGGACCTTGGCAGGCTGCAGAAACGGGCTGTGGGGAACCTCGCAAAGTTCAACAAAGGCAAAAGCAAAATCCTGTTCGGGAGGGAATAACCAATACCACTGGACACACCGGCAGCTCTGCAGAAGAAGTCCTGGGCTGCTGGTGGACAAGTCAAGCATGAATCAACACTGCCCCTGCAAAAGCTGCTGGGCAGGAGTGCAGCCAGCATGGCAAGGGGGGGGGATCCTCGCCCTTTTTCTGCACTGGTGGGACCCCATCTGCAGTGCTGGGCCGGTTTGGCTCCCAGTGCAAGTCCAGTGAGTTCAGCAGAGGCCACCAAAATGATCAGGGCTGGAGAACAGGACATACAAGGAGAGGCTGGTGAGCTGGGTCTTTTCAGCCCGAAGAAGAGAAGAAAGCCAGACCTCATCGCTGTCTGCAACGCCCTGACGGGAGGGTGCTGAGAAGGCTCTTCCCAGAGGCACATGGTGGAGGGTGAGAGTCAACAAGTTGGAACAAGGGAAATCCTCATTAGATAGAAGGGAAAAAAAAAAAATCACCCTGAGGGTGATCAGACACTGAACCAGGGGTGCAGAGAGGCTGTGAGACATTCAAAACTCAACTGGGCAAAGCTTGGAACAGGTTTCTCTGACTGGCCCTGGTTCGAGCAGGAGGTCAGACTACAGACCTCTAGCGCACATGCTGCTGTGATTCAGGTCCAGCCATCAGTGCACCAAGAAGTACAGTTTTGAGTCAAAGGATGGTGACCAAGTTCTTGAATAATCTGGTGGAGGCTTTGACCATTCTGTGAAAGCTACAGCACTTTGTCATATAAAATCGCACAGGGCAGACCGTGAATCCCTTCCTCTGCACCGAGGGAATATTCATGACAGCTCCCACGAGCACAAGTGTTTATGAAAACTCGCCAATTGCAGATGACTAACCGGCTCTCTTTCTCTGTGATATATGGAAAGTCTGTTTTCTCAATGTGTTAAGGAAATCATTTTCATAGCCTCGAGCATTTTTATCTCAGTGCTTTTCCACACAAGCTGGCCCAGGCAACCTTTGTGTACCTGGTGACTGGGTGACTTTCCTCCTCCAGGCCGCTCCCACCCCCCCACCTCGTCCCCACTGACCCATGTATTTGCTCTCCTTTACCCCCTATGGCTCTGTGAGCATCACAGCCCTTTGAGCTCTGTGTTGGCTGGGCTGAAGGTTTCTCCTCCATGGTTGTCTGGAGCAAAGCAGAAGGGTCTCTCAGGACCTGTGTTGGCCATACATGATAGGTGGGAAGCGCTCTTCTAGCTCTTGCTCTACATTTGCATCAACAACAGCTCCGAGGCTTTCAAACCACTGCCATCGTGCACGGCTCCTCCATCACTGTTATCAGAGCTGTTTCAGAAAAATTTGAGCTTTGACAACACTGGCACTTATCCTCCAGGATCTGCCTGGCAGTGCTCGAAGGCACCCAAGATTGCCTTCTATTCACTGTCCCCTCTCTCTTTTTAAATAAATGTGACATCTCTTTTGCTCCTCTGGGCTGGAAACTTTCTTTTCTCTCCGGGTAGCTTCTTTCTTTTACTCCAAGGTCTTAGGAGGCTTTGGGAATAAAGAGTCCAACAAATTAGATTGGTTTCACCTAGTGGATGAGCCTGCAGCTGGGATATTGGGTTTTTGTATGCTGCAGTTTAATTTATTTCTCATCCTGTAAGCTGTACAATCTTTTCCCAGTTCTTATCCCTGAGAGCAATGTGAGGATGCTTTCCTCTTCTCTGACATTGTTAACTTCTCTAAGTCTGAAGGGAAAGGAAAATAAAAAATGGTTGCCTACTTTGCGCTCTTTGTAGCCCAACAACTTGCGTTGATTTTTGCTTTGGAGCATTTGCAAGCAGTCCTGCTGGGGAGCCATAGCTGAGGTTTTGTGAAACCTCAGTTTCTTCTTTGTAGCAAATTAACAGATGTAACACCAGTGGGAGGTAATTTCCTACCTCCAGAATAAACATCCTCTGACCCCATTTATCTTGAATGAAGGTGGTCCAAACTGCACAGAGGTGACCCTTCCTCTTCCTCCAAACCACTCTCAGATCTCAGTTAAGAGCAGGTGGAGGCTGAGCACATCCAGCAGCAAATCCATCCAGAACCCCCTTCCAGCATCATTTTAAGGCTCTCAAATGTAAGCACTGAAAATATAAATACTTCCGAATACATCCGTTTCTTTTTAAAGGCAGCTTTCTGAAGGCATTGACATGGACACACAGTGCGCCCCACAGCTCCAGCACTGCGCTCCCCAGCCATAAATGCAGAAGCTTGGAAAAAGGCTGTGGAAGAGTCTGGAGCTGAGCTAGATTTTCACCACCCCAGCAGGGTCAGCCCCATCTCACCCCACGGATGCTGGACCAGCCTTCCACGAAGGAGACACTGCATTTGCACCAGACAGTCTACTCCAGTCCTCTACTACCTACCAAATTTCAGTAAACTGAGTATTTCATACTTTATTTTAAATGCATGATTTCCTACCTTCCGCATACATGGAAAACAATCAGTCTGTCTCTTTACAACAGCTTTTTCCATCTTTAAAGCATGTTACTGCATCCGTCCCTTCCCTTCCTCCGTCTCCTCCGTTTTATGCTGAAAAGCCCCAGTTTGTTCATCTTTCTCCATAGGTCCTATTATCTGAACTGCTGAGTGACATGCAAGTACTAGGAATGCATGTAGCAGCCTTGGCCCTGCAGAAAATGAAACTTGTATGTAATAGCTATTTGCCTTCATGGTATCACTGTGAAGTTAGCTGAGCTTCAGTGAAAATCGCTGCAAATAGGTGCAACGGTTATTAGCAGCATGGCCCAAACCTAACCGTCTTTCTTCAGCTACCGCGTACGAACTTTATTCCCCT
The DNA here is from genome assembly GCA_009819775.1 of Phoenicopterus ruber ruber. Classification (NCBI taxonomy): domain Eukaryota; kingdom Metazoa; phylum Chordata; class Aves; order Phoenicopteriformes; family Phoenicopteridae; genus Phoenicopterus; species Phoenicopterus ruber. The sequence continues at coordinate 3,612,565 of CM020230.1, read as the reverse complement.
ACAGTCTAACTAGAGAGAAAGGTTTCAAAGATTGTGTTATTCTGCTTCTGAATTTCATGAGCACAAAAATGTTGCACGTTGCAAAATATGCTCAAGGATCCACCTGTTTTGCACTGCAAAGCTCTGCGCAGAAATATCGAATGGTGCACTTGCTATTCTTCACAGGATTAAGAGAGTCAGTCCAGGGGAAAAGCTCATGGTGGAGCCTCAGGCTTGGTTTCTGTTCAAGCATCTTGCAGAGGGTCTACTAATGAGGGACTCTTCTTCTTTTTACTGAAGTCCTTTGCTTAACAGCTGAGTAACAAGAGGGCTGGAATGGACCACGGATACAAAAGAAAGTCTTGAAATATCCTAGAAATAAACAGCTTGAAGATTGTTTTGGATCCATAATCCTAGAGACAAATATATGCAGCTCAGACCAAATGCCTTGCTAAGGAGCAAATTGTAAACAATATATTTTTAGAGTTAAAAATTATTCTAATTTAATGATATCTGTTCAGTCAGTGTTTGGAAGTAAATCAGTGTGTGAGTAGTAAAACAATAATGTACTTTAAACTAAATTATTAGTAAACAAATCAGTCTGGTAGGCAATGAATGCATGATACATTATTCATTTCTATTATCCAAAACACTTCACTAGCTCTCAGAGTCTGGCGATAAAGTATTCAGAGTACAGTATCCACCATCCCAGAAAACAGTCTCTAATGTGATATTAAAGTTAAAAGAGAAGTGAAGAATATTCCCCCAAAGCAAGGTATTTGAATAATCCTGGAATGAAGCCATCTCATGCTTCTTTTTAAAGCTGGCTTTATTTTTTTTAACTAAAGCAGTTTCCTTACATCCCGAATACAAACGTTCCCTCCTTGGGTCCCTTACCACCCGAATTTCTCCCAAGACGTCTCAGTAACGCACAAGTGGACGCGGCGCCAGCCCAGCCCCGCTGGCTCCCTGCGTCGCACCGGGGGAGCCGGGGGGGCCGAGTCAGACCTCGGCTCCCTTCCCACCCCCCAGCCAGGGCTGCGCCCGGCCTTTTCAGAAGAAGAACCCACCCGAGGCCAAGGGAGGATGCAATGAGACCTTCCCTGGCCAGTTTTTGCCCTCATTCCCGTTGCCACCTAGTCCGTGTTGGGATGGGCAGGAAGGGGAGCAGGACGAAAGCTGGGGGGGGAGAAGAGGGGCAGGCAGGCAAGGATTTTGCTGCCCACCACCAGGACATCATGTTACCGGCACATTTTGAAGCCTCAGGATGCTCTGCCTACACGGTGAGGGTGGATGGCCCAGGTCGTGGGTAATTTCCTGGCAGACCCCACGGGGATGGTGTCAGGGGTTTGAGCAGTGGAAGATAAATTGCTCTGGACGAGACGCTGTCCCCTTCACACCCCTCGAGAGCCAGCAGCTATTTCTCTGCAGCGATCCTGGGGCAAACACTTCTCTTTCAAACCTTGCAGGTCCGGTCTGAAGGAGGTGATCACCACGGTGATTTATCGCTCTGCTCCTGCAGCCTGTTTTATAGCAGGATGTAAAAGGTGTCAACTTCTGATGATGATTTCATCTGCCCCGTGCCGTAAATGGTGTTGTTTCCCAGCAAGGAAGCCAGGACAACCAGAAATAGCAATGCCGGTCAGAAACCTTCGTTGGGAATGCAAGCGGCCACGCAAGTCCAGGGTCAGAGGGGATCTCAGCAGATCTTTGTGACAAGCAAAACAGAGGACCACCGGGGCAGGGCAGGAGATAAGGACAGCGGTGAGTGGTACAGAAGGACTGTCTCCGTTTTGGGATGGGCACACTGGTTACACCACTGCAACCCCATTTCTGTCAGTGGAGTAATGTGTTTTACCACCAGTCTTTCAGGCTGAATAACCCAGCCCAGTACCTTTGTTTAGAAGCACATCATGTGTGATATTCTGGAATGCTGTTTTTTATAAAATACCTGTTTCCTTTTTGTAAAATCCATCAGTTTCATACCGAAGAAGATGGAGACTGAGTGAGTAATGCAGCTGCCCTTGATGGCTGATCCAGCGTGATCTCTGCTCCACCAGTGAGGGCATCAGGGATTTTTCCCTTTGGGAGGAGGCTGATGGGACTTCAGGAGAAGATCAGTCCTTCCCTACCGCTGGGGCTGCTGCTGTGTCTCAGGCTCTTAATCTGCTGTAAAGGTCTGACAGACAGTTTAGATCTGGCAGGAGCTAAATGAGCTTAATAGGAAAACATGGGTGATGAAAGCACGGGAGGACTCTTGTGTTCAGAGGATACACAACGTGATAATTCATGATGCATGAACCAGCCTGACTCCTCCCCCAAACTGGGACATCCTGAAAGCTTCTAAACCCACTTATTTCTCTCATGCTGCGCCCTCAACAAAACACAAGCCCCCCAGGAGCCTCACACCCCTCCCCTGCCCCTCTCACCTGCCTCCGGGCACCCAGGGACGAGGCTGGCGTGTGGCTGTGGGTGTTACTGTCCCCTTGGGTTTGGGGAGAGAAGGAAACTCATGAACACCAAATGGCAGAACGGTGATTATTGTGGCATCTCAGGAAAGAAAAGGGCTGTTTTTAAGGAGATGGATGAGTGGCTGAGTTGCCACTTCAGATTCTCTGCCAATGCGTCCTGCTGCCTGTCAGTGTTGGGACCGTAAGACCCGGGGAGTGTGTACTTGCCAAGAAACAACAGGGCATCCAACCTAGCTGCAAAGAGATCATCTGAAATAACATTTGACATAAAGCACCCTCAGAATTGAGACATTCTTGCTATGTACAATCTTCAGTAGAGACATTAGCCTCCAAGTACATTAAAATATATGATGGCTGATCTCTGTTATGACATTTACCTTCGTGACTTTAGGAATAGAGGCAGAAGTCATAACTGGATCTACATGTCACAAAAATTAGTCATCAAATATTTTATCTGTGCAATGAACAGAGTATGTATTTTTTTTCTTCCATAGCTAGTCTTCGGAGAATAAAATCACTTTCCATGGTGGCTGTGAAATGCTAAGGCCTTCAAAAGACGAGGCCTTTAGAGAGGCCTCTAGAGAGAGATGCTCTCTCTAGGAACTGAAATGTATGTGCAGCGTCTTGCCTCCCCTGCTTGTGCAGGGCTCTGATTGCAGAGGTGTGCTGACTGCTTGGGCAACAATCCGGGCAACCATGTGCTCTGGGTACATGCACAAGATGCCCCAAACATAATCAGGCCATGCCAGTGGTGAGTGGGATTGAATGAGGTGGAGTAAAGGCAGGACTCCAGGTCCTGCCCTTTCCTTGACAAGTTTCCCTAGAAGAGGAGTTCCCCTCCAGCAGCCACAGCCCCTTCACTGCCATGGGGAGCTCAACCTTCACCTCCATAAAGGTCTTCAGAAGAACAAGAAAGAAAAAGCATGGATAAACGTCAAGTCAGGAACTATGAGAATACGAAAGTATCTTCAGAAAAATAGAAGTAGTGTCCAGATGATGAGTTGAGAAGAGAATGCAAACATTGACTTGTTACATGGAAAAACACAAAAGACAGCCAAAAAAAAAGGTGAAAAGTTGGAGGAGCAGCTTACAAAACCCCTAAAACTTGTAATCAGGGTTTGTTCAATCTCAGGAGCTGGAAAATTGCTTGGCAGCCCTTAGGGCCTTTGACAACCCAGGTGTAAAAGGAGTGCTCGGAGAAGGGAAGGCCATAGCAGGAGAACACATGGCTTGTTTGGCATCTGTGCCCACCAAGGCTCAGGGAGGTCTGCGCCTCAGAGCCGCCCTTTGCGGTAGACTTGTCATGATTTGAAGCATTGCTAGAGGAGGTTACAGGAAAAAACAACAAGAAACAGCAGCAGATTGCCAGGGCCAGATGGTATCATCCGCATGCTCTCGAGATCAAGAAGGGAGCAATGGACCCGTTCACTGCAGGGTGCAGTCTTTTGCTCCAGACTGCCCCAATACCAGAGGACAGAAGAGTGACAGATTTGATGTTGTTTTTAAGAAGGATTGGAAAGGTCCATGGAGTTACATGTGGCAGTCTGCCATCTGCAGCAGGTAACGTGGGGGAAGCTATTCCAAAGACTGTAACAAGTAGACACGTGGTTAAATATGGTCTGCTAGGAATGACTTTTTTTGAGAAAATCCATGCCTCAAAAATCTACAAAGGACTGTAAAAACCTGATTGAGGCGTAGAGGGTGAATAGGGAAAGAGTTTCACTTTCTCTTCAGGGTAATACCTCCTCCCACCTGATGAAACCTGCAGGTGAGAGGCTCAAGACCAAGCGAAGGCAGCTCCTCTTGCCTCAATGTGCAGCTAAGCCGTGGAAATCCTTGCTGCAGAAGCAGCAGATGCAGAAAGTTTACCTTGGTTCAAAAATTAGCAAATTCATGGAGAGAAGGATCCATGAAGGGCTGTTAAATATAAAGTACGATGTCTGTCTCAAAGCTGCAGATCTCTGGAGGATTGGAAAATACAACAAGGAAATACGTAAATTTGCTGTTCTTGTACTATCTCCAGTCACTGTCATACTGAGGACGGTGGGCTACATGAACCTTGGGTCTAAGCCATCTGGACTGCTCTTACAGAAGCTCAGAGCATTGCCTGCGCCCCAGTGTCCGTCTGGTCCCCCAAGGAGTCAGCTGCCTGCTCTTAGACTCCTCCTTACCCGAGGCAGATATTTGGAATGGTGTTGGGAGGGAGAGGAAAAGGTCGGCCAGCCCAGGCTCTTGCTGTCTGGCAGAAGGGATTGCAGGGATGGGGCTGAGGATGCCACAGCCCTGTCCGCCCAAGGTCGGTCCTTTGTCCGCACCGAGCAGCCCACGCACAGCCTGGCAGCCAAAGCGAGCACAGGGACGTCCTTGTGCTGTCCTTGCCCTGCACTCGCTTGTGGTTGACCTGATGCCTTAGGTGACAGGACTGGAGATATGATGAGACCAAACCATGTCCCTTGGCTCTGGGACACACGTGTTCAGCTCCCGTTTTGTGCAGCCCTGCGAGCAGGTGGAGGGTTGTGCGCTTAAATTGAGGCATTAGCCTTCTCCCCCAGGGACAGGAAAAATTCTCAGTAACATTGGTGCAACTCTGATGCTGTTACACTGAACTCGCATCAGCATGTGTGAGAGCAAAACACAGATGTTAACGTCTTGGTAGGAAGGAAATGATGGAGGTGAGGACAAAAGACTGAGGAGGATTAACTTGCTTGCTCTCCATCACTTTTCCTCTGGCAAACTGTGGCTTGTCACAAGCACATTCATTACGGAAAGAGATGAAGGAATGTTTAACATAGTTTATGGGATAAACAGGAAATAAATGCAGTAATAGAAATTGGAATATTTTGCCAATTGAGTTCAATGAATGGTTATTGATCCTTGGCGTATTTTTAAGTAGCTACTTGTGAATGTTTGCTATTAGACTGTTGCATTAAGTTTATCATTGTAATTATACAATACAACACTATATTTACAGATTACTGCCACTGGTTGACTGCTCATGGGATGTTTACATTCCTTCACTTATTTTTGACAGATATTTATAATTTAGCCTTATCTGTAGCTACATATATGTTGGTTTATAATTTTTAATAGAGCTGAGGGGGAATAAAATGTAATGTATAATTTATTTAATGAATTTGTCTACTTCTTCTGCTCATAAACTCTTTGCCGGCAGTTTATGACTGTCCCATGTTGATTTGTTATTCAAAAAGTACTTCTTGGGTGATTGTTCATGTTCCTTCCTGCTCTGTGAATTGTTTGTGAATGGTTTGTTCCAAGATCTTGGGGTGAAAGTCTGAGCAGGGATGTTGGCTTTGATTAGCCACGAGTCGCAGGCTTCTGTGGCACACCGGGGAGCAAGACCCCCGCCGCGTCGTGGAGCGGCTGAGGTGGGACGGGGCCTCTGGGGATGGTCTAGTCCACCCCCCTGCCCAAAGCAGGGTCAGGCAGAGCAGTCTGCCCATGGCTGTGTCTAGCTGGGTGTTCAGTATCTCCAAGGACGGAGACCCACAGGCTCTCCGGGCAACGTGTTTGTCTGCCAACAGAGGAAAAACATTTTTTTCTTATGTTTGACCAGAGTTTCAGCTTGTCCTGTCCCAGGCACCGCTGAGAAGGGCCTGGCTCTTCTTCTGTAGTCTCCACTTCAGGTATTTATGCACATGGGTAAGATCCCCCGAGACTTCTCCAGGCTGAACATCCCACGTCTCAGCCTCTCCTCGTATGCCGATCCTCCAAGACTTAAATCACCTCTGTGGCCCTTTGCTGGTCTTGCTCCAGTATGTCCATGTCTGTCTTGTACCGGGGACCCCAGAACTGGCCCTCCAGAATGGATCAGCTGGTTTGAAGGTCTCTAATATTCCCTCAAAAGCTGTCATTTTCCCTGCTCTGTTCAGGGAATACAAACACAAAACTCAGGCCTGGACTCTAAGTAAATAGAATCATAGAATCATAGAATTGTTCTGTTTGGAAGAGACCTCCAAGATCATCGGGTCCAACCATTAACCCAGCATTACCAAGTCCCCCACTAAATCATATCCCTTAGGGCCTCATCTAAATCTTTGAATACCTCCAGGGATAAATCTGATTATCTCTCAGTGAGCAAATAGCTACGTATTCACAGCTATAAACTAATATTCCAGCTTCTGCAGCAATTTGATCCTCATGGTGAGCACGCATGTGGACATGCCTTTCTCCAGAAAATGGTGGCCCCTGGCCCGCAGCTGCCTTTGGGGGAGTCGGATGGTCCTGGCACAGAGGGCTTGACCTGGGTTTGATGCTGCTTTTCCTCCTCCCAGCCCCTGGGGACTTGCTCTCCACAGTGCAACTTCCACTGTTATCTAAACAAAAGTGGGAGGAAAAAGAAAAAAAATGGAGGAGACAGAGACAGAATAGCATGGAGAAGGTCAGTGGGGCCATGTGTCCAACCAACACCTTCCAGAAGCTGACGACTGCCTTGGGATCTGCCATGGGGACATGATCAAGTGGGCTGTGTCCCTGGGAATACAAATCGGCAGGCCGGCAGCACGCTCGCAAAGACAAACAAAACATCAACATAATCGCTCACTGTCCTCTTTCTCCAAGGCTTGCTGTAATACCTGATGTGATTTACCTCTTATGAGTTTGTTTCAACCTATACACTATAAGTCTAGGGTAAATGAAAGAGCTAGTGCTCGGGAAGGGTTAGGATGAAAGACTTTCTGTCCTTGCTCAATTTATGATATTGTGGGTCTATAATATTATTTTTCCCCTTGTATTAGATTTCAGGTTGATTTCTAAAACAAACAAAAAAGGAAGGAACGCTAGTTTTATAGCATCTGACGGCTACAAAAATACATTATTAAATTCAAGAACAAGGGCATAATAAGGTGAAAAGTTAAGTAAAAAAGCTTGACACAGAGCTCACAGGGCCCTCGGGTGCTGTGCTGACGCGAGGGCTGGGCAGCAGACGGCTGGCTGTGCAGAAACCTCCTGTGTCTGCCCAAACTTTGCTGGCTGGCGGCTTTCTCGTGGCTGTTACCCTGCGCTGCAGTGCTGTACAACGCCTGTCTGCTCGCGTGCTGTGGGCCAGGCTAAGCTGGGGTATGGGAGAAACGGGTGCTGGCCAGGGCTTGGATGAGTCCCTCGGTAGAGAGAAAGGACAGCCAGAAGCAAAGGAGTTGGGGAATGCTCCCAGGCTGGATTTTGTGGTTTGTTGGCAGGGCGTGCTGCTTGTTTGCACGCTTGTCTTTATTACCATCCATTTATCACATGAAAAATCAGCTAGAATATGTTGCTCTGCTGATGTTGCTGGCTTATGCAGGGCATCGCTGGGCGGTTCACAGCTGTGAGCAGTAAATGCAGTGAGTAGCTTCCCAAGTGAATCGTTTTTCATCAGAAATCGTGACACGGCAAGAGCAACATTTTCCATCCTCCGCCCAGGCTTTTGGCATGAGGTCTGTGAGGAGGTTTGGGCTGCGTTCTGTTTCTGAATGGAGATTTAAACGCACATCCTAAGTAGATCTGAATTGATTTTGTGGAGCGAAAAGCCGTGCTCCTGCTCAGCCGTGGCAGGGCTCAGGCAGGCAGGATGGGGCTGCTCCGGCCTCTCCTCAGGGGGACGGGGTCCGGCGCCTCGCTGGGGATGAGCAGGCAATGCTTTCTGAACACCCGTGTAGCGTCGACATGGGTCTGCTGTTGACTTAAAAGAGACATGCGGTCCCTTAGGAGCTCTGAGAAGTTCCTCCCGCAAAGCTGGTGGAGTGGGGTCCCTGGAGCACAGGAGAACCAAAGGATCCCTCCCAAAATACCAGGCAGCTCACGCGCTCATCCCTTGGATGAGAGACCGGCTGGAAGGTGGTTGGGCTGGTTGGGAGCCCGTGGGACAAGAGGACAGTGCGATCACGAGGTTTCTTTCTCACCGCTTCTGTAGCTACAGCAGTCTCTAATTAAGCTCTCTGCATATACCCTGCTTCCAGACCTGCTTGTGGATAAAATTGACCTTTAAAATAGAGAGCTGAGATACCCAAGGGCCGGACATCTCCAGGACTGGGCTGCAGGTGAACATTAATCTGAGAGACATAAATTTTTTATGCTGCAGCTTAAAACCTCCAGTCGTCTGCACGATTTACTTCTTTGCCTCTCTGGCCTTCAGGGTGCAGCTTGTTCCTGTACCCGACAGAAGCATTGCGAGAATAATGTTGCAGTGGCGGAGGCCAGACAGGCATCTTGCAGTTCACATCTCCACGTCTGTGGATGGCTGTGCCCTGGATGGGCTCTGAGAGACTTGGTGTCTGGCTGCTGGGACCCCTTCCACCCTCGTCTGCCTCCTGAGCGTCAGCTTCCCTGTGTAATGGGATAGCGATGTTGGCTTTCCCTGATAAACCCCAATGTGACAACCTCAATTACCTAAGAAAAATGAAGCTCAGACAATTTGCAGCCCCGTGACTCCAGGACCTGAGGCTGTTACGAATACAGACTGCCACGACTCACTCTTCTGGGTGAGAAAATCAACCAGGAGGAGGAACGTGGGATGCGCTGCTGTCTTGCCAGCACCTCTGTTCATTCCATATGGACAAATTCCTTCTCTTCGCTACAGTAAGAAAAGTCAACTGAAAATAAGTGGGAATGGCAGGGTACCATCCTGCGCCAGTGCCCCTGCGTGCCCTGGGGTTCAGCGCGGGGAGGCAGAGACCGGTCCCACAAACCGAGTGTACCGGTGCGTACTGCATGCCAGGGTGCAGGGCAGCGCCAGGCATGTCTTTAAATCCCAGGCATCAGTCACAGGGGTGGGAGCAGAGTGAGCCTTCCGGCAAACTGCAGTTGCTTTATGCCACGCTCTGCAGTAAATCATCACCTTTTTAATAGAGCTGCTGTGGGAACAGAGATGGAGACATAAAAGGAAAAAAAAATCTGTGTATTGCATTTTGCTGTAATGAAAAACTGCTAATTGTTTTGCCCAATGTGCACTTGTGTTTATGTCACTATTTTGTTACACAGCTCCTAAATTAAGTTGGCTCTAAAACAAACCCTCCTACAGCAGCCGTGCGTGGCCTCCTTGGGAGGCTGCGTCTTGGGGGCTGGTTCGGCACACGCGTGTCTCCTGTCACCGCAGGCAGGCACTATTGATTAGCACTTAATTACAAAAGCGGTGTTTGTTCTGAGGGCAAGGAGGATGTTCAGTGGGGAAGCCTCTTGGGAAGGGGCTATTTAAAAGAGCCTTGGATGACTGAGGTGGGACTGGTCGCTAAAAGGGGGCCCTGTTTCTGCTAGTTTGCGGTGCCTGGGATGGCTCCTGGCATGATGGAGGGAGGGGATGTCCTGTCCACCCACGCCTGCCCCATCTGCCCCCTCTCTGAGCCTGGGCTGGGCTTCCCAGCCCGTGCATCTCCGCATGGTTACTCCACCTACACGTGGTCGCTGCAGCACTGGCCATGCCAGGGCTATGGCTAGGGCAGGCTGTCCGAGGAGGGATCCTTCCAGCTCCCTGTCCATCCCTGTCTGTCCTGGCTGGCTCTGGAGCTTTCTCTGGCTGCTGGTTCTGCGTGCGTGCCCTCTTCCAGACCATGGACGCATGGGCAGCAGTTGTTGTGTCCCGATTCTTTTGGGAGCTGATTAGTTGTTGATATTACCTCTCCTGTGCCAAACAGCTACTGATCTGCCCCTTCTTTGTTTTCACCTTTGCAAACACGAAATTCTGCCTTTTCTGCCAGTCCCTTCCCTTGCTCTCCTCTTAGCCAGGGAACGGCCTCTAGATGGTTCGACTTTTGTATCTGAATGGCTAAGAACATGACTAAGGAAACTGCTCTCTGCTTTATGTTAAGAGACCAGAAAAGAACATTAAAAAAAGAAAAAAAAAGAAAAAGAAAAAAAAAGAAAAAGAAAAAAGAAAAAGAAAAGAAAAAGAAAAAGAAAAAGAAAAAGTAATGCCTGTGCCGAAGACCAGCAGGTGTCTTCTCACAGCTTGTGCAATGCTGAAAGCAGAGCTGGGGTCTGCCAGCAGCTCAGGATTTTGGGGCAGACAGTCGCTGTGCTCACTGCTTGCTCGCACAGGCGGGGGTTTCCCAGGGGCGGAGGAGAACCCAACACCCTCACCAGTGAGTGCGTGAAGGGATCCGTGTCATTGTGAGACCCTAACTATGCCCACGCCAAAATCAGAAGACGACATTTTCTGTGCGAATGGATTTGGCAGTTGCATTGAGAAACCCCCAGGGGCAGACGCAGTGCCTGGGCAAACTGGGCCACCGCGGGTGCTGCCGAACATGCCACGGCCACTGGTGGTCCCCAGCACCCCGCTCAGCCGCCCGCCAGCCTGCCTGCAGCCTTTGCTTGGCCTCACTGCGTAAACCAATTGCTCCCATTTCCCTCTGAAAAGGAACGGCATTTTCAGCTGCCTGATCAGATTGAAGTGTGCTGCTAAACGTTTTCGAGGGAGCCATTTCGGTCCGCTCAATATAATATAAGCCCATCTGACAAATAATTCCAGATCTGTGGAAAACTATCAGTCTCCTGTGAAGTGCTGGGAAGGCTGGCGTGGAGCTTTCTTGTTTTCTTACATTAAATTAATACTGCTCTGATCTGCAGAGCTTGTGACATACTCAAGATTTCCATTGCTTTTTCTTTGCCAGTGGGGCAGTGAGACGCCTGTGTAAGATGTATGTAAGGCTTTAGCAAAGGGTGAGCAAGGCCTTGTGCTGTCCCGCTCATGGGGACAGGTTTTTGCTAAGAGGCAAACCAGGCTGGGTAAGGAGGAGAAAAAGAAATTTTAGCTATACTCTGTGAGTCTTACTATCTTTGGAATTTGGAAGGCTGATAGATGAATGCTTCCACCCTTCATACAGGTTTCAGATGTCCTTGTAATCGCCTTGAATTGAAGAAATGGGAGAAATAAAAGCAATAAACATGGACCAGCGCGATGGACGGCTCCTGAGGGAGCGACTCTCCTGTTGCAGGTTTGCATCGCTCCCTCGGAGAGCTGGAATGTGGATCTACAGTGTTACAAGAGCTGTCGCTAAATGTAAGGGTGAGAGACACCCGAGACATTCCCGGAGGTGACCTGTGGCTCAGGAAGGGGCTGCGGTGGCAGAAAGGAGCCTGGTGACAGCAGGGGTGGGCAGCGCTGGACCCCCGGGCAGCGGGGCAGGAGCGTTGCTCCTTCTCCTGCTGACAAACCAGGGTGGGAGGGTTGGCACCGATCTGTCTGCAGGGTTGAGACGGCTCTGGACATGGGGAGCTCCTTGCTGCTGCTGGAGTGACGCCCATTAAAGCATTTCCCCCTGGCTATGAAATTGCCAATCCCTAGTTAAAGCGTAGCTGGCCAGGGAAAGGGGGGAGGCTCCGTTCCACACTGTTAACCCCAACCTGGACAACAGAGCGAGAGCAGAGAAATCCCTTCCCCTTGCCCTGTGCCGGGAAGCCCCTGGTATGAATTTGGGAGTGTCGAGGGCCACGTCCCGTTGCATCGGGGCCTGACGTAGCCACTGAGCAAGGGGCAGAGCTCATCGCTTGCTCCGTGACCTGCTTCTTACAGAAGCTGCTGGGGCTTCGGGCAAAACGTGCTATAACCTACGCACTGTGGGACCCGGCTTGCCAGCGTCTGCTCTTGAGCAGTATAATCAAAGCAGAAGTTCGTGGTAATACTGCAGTGGAGAACTGCTGCATTAGAGCAGGAAATATCCAACGTGCATTGCAAATGAAGGGTTTTTCATTTGTGTTCTAAAGGAGGAAAAATACTGCCAAGCCTAGTTAATAACACAGGAAAGCTCTTGTGGCTATCAGGGATCTTCAGCTCTAATCCCCTCTGATAACAGTAAATTGAACCAGCTCCTCTGCCGAGGTTTTTCTGTAGCTGAATCATACCCATATAATAAGAGAAATGGGTGCTGCCTCTCCTATTTACAATTTCTTCATTTAAATAAGTTTTTAAACTGCACTGTTCTTCCTTCAGAGACATCTGATTTACTGCATTTTAAATGGAAACCACTCCTGCAACAATACCTTTTTCTATCAAGATTTGTAATCAGCCTGTTTCTGTTGAACTGTTGTTATTCAAGTTATTAATTTGTCATTTTGCGCGGAATATGATCACAGAAAGAGATGAGCAAAAGGGTCTGCGCACCTGCAGGCAGAGCAGGATGGATTTAATTAAAGCAAGGAAAGCCGCAGGTTTTATTTTGTGTGTGTTGTGTTGTTTTTTTTTCTCAGCCCAGCCTTTTAAAAGCTTACACAGCAATCTGCATAAATTACTATGCACATTTTTATTTAGATTCTTACACCTAATTTGATTAATGATAATGCCTTTGACAGGGTCACAGCAAATGTTGTGTGAGGGAACAAGATCTATCAGTTTTGGTGCTATTCTCTCCAGACAGAACGCAAACACTGGAAACTGGCCTTTAACATTGACTTGAAGATACTTTCCTTGCTCTTGGGCTGGAGGCAGGAGGCAAACGCTGGTGTCCGTGGGAGCTGGGAGGTGGAAGCATTGGACGGGATGTTCGTTTTCTGAACGCAGCCATCTGCCCTGCCCTACCAGGGTGAAAAGCAGGGGCAGATGTTAGTGGGCCACCCAGTAATTCAAGTTTGAACGGTGATTCAGGCCTCTTGAAAGAGCCAGCCGCTTCAAACACAGCTCTGCTTGCGGCTGATGCAATAAAGTGAAGTTCTTCATCCATCGCTTCTGCCTGCGGCTTGAGCCAGCAACCGTGTCCCGATCAGGTGCAAGCTGGCGTTTGCACCAGGGGAGGTTTTAGGAAAAGTAGATGTAGTAATTAGAAGACGCTGACATTTTTATCCCCACTTCTTTCCCGCAGGGAGCAGTGCCACACTTACTTTCACCTGTATTTCCTCGCTGGGAGGATAGTGCAGCGCTGGAACATCCCAAGAGGCCACGGGATTGCTGGCCTTGGTTTTCAAGACTCGGCTGGGTAAAGTCATGGCCGACCTGGTCTAGCGTTGGAGCTAGTCCTGTTTTGAGGAGGACCTTGGGCCAGAGACCCCCTGCAGCCCACGTTTCTGTGGTTCCTCCGGTTCTGCACAAAGTCAGCACCAGTTTCGTCTGCCTGGAAGAGCCTCTGTAGGAGTGACTTCGTTTGGGTGAAAGAAGAGGAAGCTAAGATTATGATCCCACTCTCTACATGAATTAAAAAAGGGAATTTTTCAGTAAGAAAAGCCCCATTTTTATTGATGCTGCACAGAGGCAAGTGATTTTGCATCTAGTTTTAGGAGAGCAATATAACTGGCTTTGACAGCCTGGTCTAATAATAATAAAAAGGCCCAGCTCCTCGTAGTGCAACCTGATAGCAAAACTGGAGTGTGAATTTATCCCGTAAAAATTCATCTACCATGGCTAAAGCCCTGTAAATTGAATTCTCTATTTTGGTTGTTAAATAAAAAAACCCCAACACAACAGCATGATAGAAACATTGCTCAGCTCTTGCAATTGTGTCTTGTTAAAACATCACTTAGAGTAATTTACAGGGTTTGATTAAAACATATATTTAAATGAACTATCATCTCCCATCTCTCCTCTTCTCTTCCTCTCCCCTTAGCCCCCCTGGGATGTAAAACATTACGTCGAGGCTAGATTTCTTCAAACAGAAATGATGAGCCTATTACCCTGCACGATAAAACCTTGCCACACTTTGGTGCTGACTATATACTGCATTGTCACCAGCCACGAGCTTTAGTTAGCACGCAGAGGGTCGGAGGACGTGTAAGAGGCCTCCTGCGGTGACTGGCGATGTTTGGGGAGCTGAGAGTAGCAGCGGGGGAGCTGCTGCCCCGTGCCCAGAGCTCTGCCCCCCCTCGCCCCGCTGACCTTCGCCCCGAGCATCCGCCTGGGCTTATGCCCAAATGCACTGCAGAGAGCACACGGTAGGATGCTTGGAAGCAGAAAACCTGAGCAAAAGGAGATAAATTTGTATTAAAGCGCTTTTAGACATCAGAGAGTGTGTTCCTTGACTGTGCTCAGTGCAGGTCAACTGTATTAGACTGGAGCAAAAATCCACTGAGCTCAGTATCTGCCTTTGACAGCAAGCGAGAGGGAGCAAATATAATGATACCTCCTTTAATCCCCATCCCAAGAGCCAGGAACATGCAGTTCATGCATTCCCTGAGCCAGAGGCTCGAGGTTTTGCTCAATGTAAAGGCCTTCAATGGATTATTCTTCTATGAACTTGTCCAGCTGCTTTTTGAACCCGTCTAAAGTTTCATGTCCACAGGCCCCTGCAGTGAGAAGTTCCACAGCTGAGCTATGCGATGTGTGAAAAGTGCCTCCTTTTGCCTGTTTTGAACCTTTCAATTATTGGTTTCACTTAATTATCCCAAATTCTTGCATCAGAAGAGACCACAGAGTTGTTCTTTACCTGCTGTCTTTGTGCCGCATTCTGTCTTCTGTGCCTCTCTGTTCTGGTTTTCCCTTTCCCATCCTGAAAGGCCCTAATCTGTGTAGCTGTTTCTCATTTGGAAGCTGTTTCATACCTTTGATGACTTTTGCTGCTTTCCCCTGCACTTTTTTCATTTCCACTTTATTCTTTTCAAAACAGAAAGACCAGACTGTGCCCAGCTTTCTAGATGCAGGCAGGCCATGAATTTATGCAGTGGCATAAAGCACCAAAATAGATGTTCTCTATTTCGTTCTCTTGTAATTCCTACTGTTTCATTTGCTTTTTTGACCATTTCTGAATTTTCACGGAGCAATCTGTTATAGCCTCAAGATCCCCATCCTGCATGCTCAGAGCCTAATATTAGAAATACGGAATTGCTTATTAGCCCATGTGCATCACTTTACATTTATCCATAGTAGACTTAATCCATCGTTTGAATGCCTTGTCACCCAGTCTCTCAGGTCTTTCCGCAATTCTTTGCAGCCAGCTCCTTTCTTCACTGCTCTGAGTAACTTGGTGTTACTAGTAAACGCAGTTAAAGCAACAGAAGTACCCGGAGGCATATATGGAGCTGTATGTACAAGATATGCAGCTGTAAATCCGTACACACGCCCAAACCAGCGCTGCTCAGGATCACTGCGTGTGGTCCTGTCAGTGAGGTGCCGATGGCCTTTACTTCGGCGTGTGGTGTTCAGATTTGGGATCGTGGAATAATTTCTCCCTGGGGCATGCTGCAAGAAATTGAGAATATGGAGGAAGGTTTGGACTGAGCAAGGAGTTCCCCACCATAGGTTATCACCGCCATCTGAACTGCAATGTCCCCCAACTGGGTCAGCCCAGGACATTAAATGCAGTTCATAATTATTTGAATCCAGTTGCATTTGACAGGCTTTGACAGATCCCAATCCATCTTTTACTTCCAAGATTGTTGTTAGAAACCCTGATTTTTCCATAACTTTAATTCTGTTTGTACGTAGGCACTGCTTTCCTATGATGTGCATTCCTGGGAGATGTGAATTTTATAATAAAACACATACATTTATAAGAAATCTCTCCAGAAGTAACATTCTGCGCATTTCCCATTAGCTGCCAGCAATCTGCAGCAGTGCTATCGGCAGCAGCAGCAGTAAATGAACTACCCGTTTCACAGCTGCATTGCACTGGAACCAAGACAACATTTCTGTATCAGCCCACAAATAAGTCTGAGCCACGGCTCCTCGAGAGAACAGGGACGTGGACAGGCAGAATAACAAAGTTTTTCCACTTCGGTGTTATTTCACGTTTACAAAATAAAGAGGCAAGCCTTGCCTCATACAGGTGGTGGTTTTGCTCAGCACTTTCCCCAAAACCCACGAAGAATTGCTTTCCACATCCTCTATGGGACAATTAGCGGTCCCTCCGAAGCACTGCCGGAGATCGTTTCTCTGCGCTCGGGCTGTCCGTCACCTGCTAATGCACGTGGCTGCCTCAGAGCACTTGCAGGGTAAAATGATGGAGCTGGAGGGTTTGAAAGATCAGGCAGGTCAAGCGGCCTGGGTCTGGGGGAAAAAACCAACCAAAATCTTGGCCAAGCAGTCCTGCGCTCTGAAAGGGCTCCTGTCCTCCAAGGACTGTGAAATGTCTCTGCGCGGGGAGGAACAACTCGAAGTGGTTACTCGAGGAGGTGGTGACGTGCTGGGTGCGCTCCTGGGTGGCAGCTGCTGTGGGCAACGTGCAGAAGGTGCAGAGGTGAGGAAGACCCTGCACCGCTGACTGCCTGGAGCTGGGATTGGCTTCAGCTGTGGTAACTACCATCTCAGAGCTGGGTAACCACCATCTCAGAGCTGGGTAACCAGTCCTAGCTAGTCATCACGTCTCCCGCTGGAGTCAAAGAGAGATGCTGGCATCACTAGAGGACATTTCATCTTCTCCACCACTGGTCCTGGCTTGGGCTAGGCTGTTCCCCTCCTGAGCCCTGCAACGGATGCAGTGAGCTGAGCCTCTCTCAACATCCATTAAAGCCAAACCTGAGCATCATCCTGCAGCACCAGCTTGATACGAACCAGCTACCAGCATCTGACCACCTTTCTGTAGAGTTAGAAGATAAAATCGGTGCTCACGCCGGCTTTCTGCTGGCACCAGGAGGACAGGGGGTGCCCACACTGGTGTAAAGCGAGAGTGGTGCAGACAAGTGACTGTGCTGGGATAAAGCCAGCACAGAGCCAACTTGTGTGGATCTTTGAACAAATCTGATCCAGTGGGGTAAACCTGCAGTGTCTTTCATGGTGCAGCTACGGAACCTTTCATCTGGCACTACATCCTCCAAATTCAGCTCTTACCACCACAGTTGAACGTGCGCTTTGAACTCCACTCTCTCAGGGAAGGGGAAACAAGGAGACAACAGACCCTTTGCCCTCAGAGAGTTTGCTCCACCCGGAGCATCCTTCAGGTGAGTGACCATGTCCCCGTGCTGTGCCAGGGGCAGGCGGAGGCCCCAGCTATTTTGGCACCGGCGGAGCGGCAGCGTGCTCTGCTCCGGGCTGGGGCTGCCGAGCTCCCCAGCAGCTGGAAACGCTTTGAAGAGCCGAGCTTTACCCAAGGCTGGCTTTTTTCTCTCCCTTTTTGACAGCAGCAGCAAGGACCTTTGGGCGCTTCAAAGACTGATTTTAATCACTTACCTGATTGAAGCGATTGCCTCCTTTAACTTTGATATTTTTTGTCATTAGCCTACCGACCTCCGGGATTAACGCCTTCACCTTCAAAAGCGGAACTGACTTTGTTGATGCTGGGGCTATGGCTGCGGGTTTCTGCTCCTGCGTTTCCCAGCGTGGGACTCATTTCACAGCACTGGTCAACAGGGGCCACGCTCTGCCCTGGAATCCCGGAGGGGCTGCGAGAGGCTGCATCTCCCCCAGCCTCATCGTCCCTCACTTTATTTGCTATGGAGATATTTAATTCCACTGGTTTTAGTGTGGGATTAAAGAGGAGGACGTGTCCCCTTCTCTTGCCAGCTTTAGAGATGACTTTTTCCACATATTTACCAGGGATTTGTGTGCAATCCTTGCTGTTTCATATTTCAGAAGAGCTGGGTTTTGCACTGCAGTTGTGCTTTCCGTAATCCAGGGTTTGCTTTTCTCATTGCAGTAACACCTGGAAATCCGGAGGAGTTAGGGCAGCCCACACCCACCTTATGCTGGGTGCTCTGCAGACGGCAAGTCAGACCCGAACAGCTTAAGGGTCTGAGACAAGCCAGAGCAGATGGATCGATCAGACGGCCCCCGAAGCGAACCCGCTGGTGAGATGGTTGCTAGAAAGCACAGGCTTGCACCACTGCAAACCAGTCCCACCATGGTTAGTTACTGGGGGGGCTGAGCATGGACGAGAGCTTCTGCCCCTCACCCACGTGGCAGGTGGGTCATGCCCTTCTCCCCACCAGCCACTTGTGGTGGCCCCCCCAGAGCCCCCTTCCCCTTATGTGACTCCAGCCTGTATATAGCCATGGGGCAGCCATAATTTCTGGTTTCCCTCTTAGGGGAGGGAGACCATCTGATTTACTGTTGGCCTTTTATGCTTCGGAGGATGTTGGGTAAGTAGACGATAGTCTTGGCTAGGCACAAATCTGGACCAGAACTCCTCCATCTTTATTGCACTTGCGAACTGGGGGTGGTACCTCTACAAGCACCTGTATCTAAAAGGGAAAACGTCTCTGGGCTTCTTTGCTGCGAAACATACCATCGCTGCAAGGACTCAAGCTCCTGGGATCTAAGGCCAACTCCGACTCCTTTCTGCATATGTCTTTCTCTGATCATTTCCCATCTATGCCAAGAGTTGAATTTATATGCTGAATGGGATCACCCCTTGCTCTCCTCCCCAAGGGACTATTCCCTCTTTGGGCTGAAGGAACAACCAGGCTGGTCTCTGCCCCTCGCTGCTGTTAGGGGGATGGAGAGAGTGTGGAGAGCGGCTCCGAAACAGAGATGTCAGTCTGGACTGATTTTCTCAGTCTTGAGATCCTCCAAATGATGAATTTTCTGAACATTTGTTTCTCACAGCAGGAGCTATTGTTTCTGACATATTTACCCAGCTCAGTGCTACCTTGAGATATCACTTTTGACAGATAACCTTCTTAAATTAAACATACAAATGTGCCGTACTGAGAGGGAAGATGTGAGCACTAATGGTTCTGAGGATGATGGAGGAACCTGCCCCTTAGCTCCTCCTGAGCTGCTAAATTTGCTCCTTTATTAGGAAAAGAAGCAGCGGGCCAGCATGGTCAAAGGGGTAATGGGGAGAGAGATCACAGGTTTGGGATTTAAGACAAAATGCTATTCAAACAGGGAGGCGGGAGAGGCCAGGGGAAAGAAGTCCCATCTCTGATGCCACGGGGGCTGGAGTCCAGTGGGTGAATTACTGTCGGGAGGCTCCACTGCTCCAGGACCCAGATGATCTGCCCAGTTCATAAGGATTTGCTAAAGCCTTTCCTTGTGCTTTCCCCGCCTCCAGCCGATGGCAGCTCTGGGTCCTGTGGATGCCCTGGTAGGTACCAGCTGCTCTGCCCGGGCGCAGGGCATCGGCCAGGCTGTGTTCAGAGATGAGAAAAAGGAGGTCCCCAGGGTACCTCCAAGGTGATTGGCCTCAATTCATGTTACTTGCTTGAATTTTTTTCCACAGAACCAAACCCAGCAGCCTGACCCTTTCTGGAGACCCTCTCCTTAGGGTGACATGGCCACAGGGGATGGAGCAGGATGGACCTGCAGCTGCATCATCCCAAACAGAAGTGCTGCAAGTGGGTGCCTGGTTTTTCTCTTTTAGCTTTCAGAGCCTCCACCAGTCCTGGGCGCAGCCGAGACAGACGAGTGCTGGGGTGCTCACAAGCTGTTCTCTCCCTGGTGGGAGGCAAGCGGTTCCCTGGGATGCTAATGCCGAGCTATTAAACATGCTGCCCTACGGAGACATCATTGCACTGATGCAAGTCCCTCGGTGTCTCTTTCCTTTCCCTCCTCGCTTGTGTTGTGTCTAACCTGTCCTTCGAATATAAATGCTTTGGAGCAGGGACAGTCTTCATTATTTGTCTGCGTGGTACCTGGTTAGGCCTTAAATTTGATGAAGGGCTGTGCCTTTTGTATCAGTTATATATAAGTAAAAAAAATGTACACTCCAATGTGACAGCTTCCCACTCAGATGTTGGAGAGGTCTGTGGGGAACAACACTGCTCTCTCAGCTCTGAAAAACAGGGTGAAGGAGGTAAAACCTACTGCATTTAACTTCTGATACGAAATGTACAGGTTTGCTGTGATATTTGTTTATCAGCACGGGTATATGCCATAGAACCTTCTGAGCTTACGTCTGAGATTGCTCAGAGGACTGATGGGAACAAAGGACCCAGTGGGTGTCCTGGCTGCTGCATCCCGTCCCCGTTCCTGCCTGACCAGCCCCCCCTGGGGGTCCCCAGCCCCTCCGCGGGGACGGCAGGAGGGAGGCTGTGTCTGTACCCCCCCCCCGGATCCTCCCTTGCACCCTAAACTGCCCGGGAAGGTGGGTTTTCCCTGAGACGCCGAGACAGGACTGGCCCAGGTTGAGGCGCGAGCGTGCAGCTCTCGCACTTGCCGGGAGTGCTGGCAGCCCCCCCAGAGGCGACGGTGGGGACGTGGGGGCTGAGCCCCCTGCCCCCTCCGAGGGGTCACCCGGGCCGGGCAGTGCCAGAGGGCACCACGGGGGTGGGTTTTTCCTTACAGAGAAACGATTGTTTGACAAAGGCAGAACAAAACCTTTCCTACTTTCAAGTTCTTGCATGGATTATGAAACATATTTGATTTCTAGAATTTATTTTAAAATTTATTTACCAGTTATTCTAAAACTGAGTCAGTTCACACAATTTCCACCAAACTGCTGCCGCCCATTACCCTGTACCTCCACCCTGCCCCTCTCACAGGAAGGAAGATTTCAGTCTGATCTTTTCTCCTAGCTTCATTCTGCCTCCGAGCTCCTACTATTTTTCTTCTCTTCATCCCATTTTTCTTCCCTTATTGATGAAAACGCCTTGACTGATTCCCCACCTCCCTCCCCCAGATGAAATGCCCGGTTACTTGACACACTGAAATTGCTAATAGTTCTTGCCGCTTCTTTTCCTAAATGGAGTATTTTTGAAGAATTACTTAGCTCAGCACTCCATCAGCTCCTTGCCTGTGCTGGGCAGACACACACGCGGTAGCTGTGCAGCACTAGCATCGGTGCTGAGATACCGTGCCGCTGCGTGTCTATAATTAAGCTGGAGGTTTATGATTCAGTGTCTAGGCTTTGTTTTTTCATAGTGAACTGTGAGGAACTCTCCGGAGGAAGCGTTTTTGCTGTTTGCTCGATTGCAGTTATATATATTCCTCCTGAATTCTCTCCCCACATAGTGTCAAGAGCACTCTTTTGAAAAATGGATAATCTATACGGTGAATTTTACAGCCAGGTTCCATTTTTAAAAGTCAAAGATAAAACCCAAGCAGCAGGAAGGAAGAAAACAAAAAGAAAAAGGAGAAGAAAAGGAGTGGAAGAAGGAAAGGAGGGAGGGAAGCAACTGTAAAAAGGGGGGGAAGAAGCAGGAGATGGAGCCGCGTTGCTGGAGCGCTGCCTCGTACAGCAATAAGCTGCAGAAATGAGGGGCAGGGAGAGAAAGGGCTGTTTTGGGAGCCTGGAGAAAATCGGTCGTGTCCAAATCGCAGGTCTGCTCCGACAGACGCTTTAGCACAGCTCACCCCATCCCTCCTCTGCCGGCCAGCGCTTGTCCCCTTTCCCAGGACAAAGTCTCTGCCGGCGGGAGAGCCTGTCCCTCTCCAGGGCTGCTTGTCCACTGGTTTTCCATCTCTTCCCATTCCTCGGTCTGTAACCCTTTTCCAGCTGAGGTCTGGATCTCGTCAGAGCTTTCCTAGTCTTGGATCAACGTACAGAATACGGCCACTTTTCATGTCATTTTTCAGAGTGACAAAGACAGCTTCTGCACAGCCCCCTCTGCAGTGCCAGGATACCCCTCGGGTCTCTCACTGCCCCTTCCAGCTCCTCATCTCCATCCAAATCCCTGACGACGAGAGGCTCCTGCCATATGGTTTTATTGTGCTGTTCCATACCCACGCGTAGGCTTAAAATTCACTTCAAAGGAAAAGGAGTAAATAGTAATATTCAAGAATGCCTTGAAACAGCACTGGAAATTTCAGCCAGAAAAAGGTAGGGAGGATTAAAAAAAAAAAAAAATTGAAAAATGTAATCTGGGAATTTCCCAGATGAAATGCTTTGGAAACAGCAGCACGTTTCATTAGCGGGCTTTCATAGCAAAGCCTTTTCTGTCTAAAGAGGGGTTTTTTAAATTTAAGAATCAGCTTAACTGAAAGAAAAGGTGTTAAAGGACTAAATGGACCCCAAGAAAAAGATTGGATTAAACGGAAAGTTTTTGTTTCTCTAACCCTGAGAGTGAGGCTAGTTTGGGGGGACAGTGGCACTGGAGAGGTGTCCAGTTTCTCACTTTATTCAGCAACGAAAAAGCCTGTTATTTGCCCGTAGTCCGAAGCGCAGGTGGAGAGGGTGGGGTAAGACCCCCCGGTTTGCTGGAAGAATATCAGGAATTGAGAAAACGGGAAGCTCAGCCATGCTGCAGGGCATGGCGTGAGCACAACGCCGTGCACCCCATGAAGGGCCAGGGGATGCCCCAGCCCCTGCAGGCACGTGGAACCAGCCCCGGGTAACTCTCCGTGGGGGATGCAGATGCACCTTTTACATGGTAGCCACGTGTTCAGAGTTCCTACCTGGGATGGGGAAAGGGAGCCTCTACACCTTGGGTTTTCGATTTAGGTCTCTACCTAAACCATGACCTGTAGGGAAACATACTTTGTAGTTCTGCCTACGCATGCAGCCATTTTTTACATGCCTTGAATAGCTCGGTTTCAGGCTCTTAGTAAAACACTACAAGCCAAATTCCAAGTGCTTCTAATTTTCCATGCCCATTTCTCTGCTCGCTAACGATGGTTCCCATAATTGCAGAGGCTGGGAATATGAGCCGGTCGCATTTCTGCCAGAATCCACAAGTGGTTCTTCAGAAAAGACAAACAAAAGAATGGGGGGAAAACAATTTTTGCAATTCATCCCCCCATGACCGGTTCCGAGAGCTGCACGTTAATTGTGGGTGAGCAAGGCTGGTGGTACACACATGCTGCGATGGAAGAAAACACGTATGAGAGGTGATGGGAGACGTCAGGAAGGGGAAGAGGAGTGAGTACCAGCAGCACAGCAGCAATAATTAAAAATCCTCGTGGGAAATTTAGGGCACTCCCCAGCCGCTGCCGTGCAATGTGGAACAATTAACTGTACTAAAGCTAAGAGCTGTTTAGACTAATTGGACATCTTGCCAGTGAGCTAGAAAGACCAGCAAATGAGTGTTAAGCAAACCCCTGGTGTGGCTCATGAATTGTAAAAATGTTGTAGCTAATAGGATTCTGGCTGGATTGAAAGGGAAGAGACTTGTATGTTCAATATATGAACTCAGCAAAGGGCTCGGAGGAGAAGCGGCAATTGTGTTGGGCGTCCTTCAAACAAGCACAAGGGACTCCGTGGCTGAGCTAAGTAAGAGCATCATGTTCTGAAGGGGAGAAAGTGCTTGAGTATTGACGTTTTCTCTAGGCAATGCCTATTTAGGAAGACTTGGGAGTTGAAATTCAGGCGAGAAGTAAACATATGCGGCAGTAAATCTTGCTTGGAAAGCTGAAAGCAGCTTGGAGCTGGGGGAGAGCAAGGCAGAGCCTCTGAAATCACACGACACCGAGAAATGTGGAGAGGACGGAGCAGTGGGGATGAGCTTGGCTCATCTTCAGCTGCGAAGGAGCTGCCTTTGGCCTCTCCATGCCGTGCTGCCGATGCCAGCGCCCACGAGCCTGTCCTCCTCCTCCCGGCCATGGGGGATCCTGCTCTTTGGCCACACACCTGAGTCTGAACAAGGCAGATAACACCTGGAAAACAGCTTTTCGTTGTGTTCCTTTGTGTTTTGAACTGAAAATACCAAAGAAGAAAATTGATGCATGTAGTATGGCAGCAGGCTCTTACTGGGGAACCTCACTTTGCTTTTGTTGTTGTTTGTTTGTTTGTTACTTTTCTTATTCTCACAGGAAAGACAGAATAGAAATATGTTCGAGCCAAAATGAAACATTTCGCCTTTTCAGGCAATTTTTTAAAAAATGGAAGGGTTTGTTTGCTTTGGCTTTTCCTGTTCTATTTGCTTTTGGTCTTAATGGCTATTTCCAAAGAAAAGATGATTTCATATGAAACACACAGAAGAAGTTTGAAAGCCATCAACGGAGGCTCTCAGGATGCCTGTTGTGCCTGAGAGGTGCCCGGCTCAGGATGGGGTGGTGTGAGAGCCCGGGGTGCAGATGGACAGACCACGGGACGGACACTGTGCTCCCCCAGCCAGTGGGCAGGTTTGCTCCAGCATCAGACCACCTCCTGCTGCCTCTGGGACCGCTGCGTGCTGGTCTGCAGCTGTGTCCGATGGTTTCAACACTCCCTATCCGGTGTGTGAATCCTGTTTGACACTTCATGCCTGACCGTGTCAGGGTGCAGATCGCACTGGGCAACCCAGCGGGTACCTCCTGTTGTCCTTTGGCTTGTCACACTGCCTGGGCATCCCAAGGGCTGGAGGCACGGCACTCGTAATACAGCCTTCGTGTTGCATGTGCTGTCACGTTGACATGGAGCCATCCTGTACAGACAGGCTGCATCCTAAGCAGAAGTGATTTTCCAGTGAAGACGTCACCCAGCAATTAGGAGATGATCTGCTCTAATCCGCAGGATATTTCCACAGAAACCCAGATTCAGGCAGATAGAAGGTGTCCTAGTGAAGCACATTTTGGGTTTTCCCCTGGCCATGAGTTTATTTTCTCATGCAATGGCTTGGCTTGTCATGGCCCTCCAAGGAGCCCTCTGCAAAGCCAGGAACCCGGGGCTCTGATGGTTTCAACACTCCCTATGTGGGGATAATCCAGCAGTCGTGAGGAGGATGCTGCCCCGAACCAGGCAACCTGCCCGAGGAGGAGGAGGAGGAGAAGGAATGCCGTCTGCAGCCGAGGATGCTGAGTCGCACCCAGGGCAGCCAGAAAAGCATCACATTGGTGGGGCGGCTCAGCGCAGGCAGTGCAGGTCCCCAAAGACAGGGCACAGACAAAAACTGCTCAACCACCTCAAGCCTTTGGTCTTGCACAGGTTCCTTTTGGGCCTATGTAGGGTGTATCTTGCCACATAAAAGCCTTTTCTTTGCCGGGACAAATTTCAACCAAAAATTCTTTTTTTCCTCGTTTCTCCTGCTGCAGCAATTCCAGAGTGCCCTGTAAGAAGCATTATCTTGGTAGAGAGCTCACCCCAAAAGGACTCCCATAAGCAGCATAGCTGGCCTGAAACTTTGCCATTTCCAGATATTTGGTTTTCCAGATGCTTCACAGCAAGCAGGGACTTTCTTGAGAGAAGACAAAAGTTAACCACCCACATCTGAAGTTGTGTTTGACTCCTGCCTGTGGTTGCGGGCGGCAGTGCCGGAGCGGCCGCCCCAAGCAGCACGGGCTGTGCACAGCCAGGTAAACCACAGGCAGATCTGCTCCTTTCCCACTAGCTCTGCAGCCCCCGGCTCTTCCTAAACGAGAGCCCTGCTGCAGTCCACGTCCACTGTGGGTCAGTTATTTTGGGGGTTACCGTCCATCGGGGAGCTCACACACCGCGTGCGACGAGTCAGCAACTCGCACGCAGCCGTAGGAACGCGCCGGAGTGTCACGGCTGCCTGCACGGAGGCAGGCGCAGCAGCGTACGGCGGAGGAGCAGCACGGCGGCACGGCTCAAACAGCCACAGTCCCACCCCGACCATGGCCATGAGCTGCCATGCATTCCCCTCGGTCACCTCCATTTGCACCTTGGTAAAAAACGGTACCTGGGCTAGTGCACTCCTTTGTCAAGCAACTTATTTAGGGGCTAAGAGATTTTTCTTAATAGACTTTACTAGCACATGACCCAGTAATTCCTCACTTCCAAGAAAGAGAATAGACCTAAAAAAATAAAAGCGCAAGCTCCCTCAGTCCAGTCTCATGGGATTGTGAAACCCAATATGCATCTAACCCTTTGCTTTCAGCGTTTGTTCCTAAATGATGAATCTGAGACTTCACATTTGCCAGGGAGAATGAGAGACGGGCTTGGAGACCTTCACTGTTCCTGGGATTGACCTGCCTAACTCCTTGGCTTCTCCAAGACCTGCCTGGGCAAGCAATCACTTTCTCCTCATGTAGGCAAAGTCTGACTGAAGGTTTAATCACTTGTAGCCCTGTGTTTTTCTGAGTTCTTGGGAGGCTGATTTAGCAGCTTGACGTTGGCTCTGCAGTTCACGGCACAGAAATACTTTTCATTCTGGATTTCCACCACCTCGGGAGCTGTTTTCTCAGCAGCTCAAGCCAGGGCGAGACTGAAGAACATTCCCCTTCCGAGTGGTTCCTCCAGCTAGAGCTGACCTGGAACTGCAGGAATCCAAAATGTGATCCTTATAATAAAATAATCTGATGTAAATTTGCATCTGGACCATGAAATAAGCTAGAATGAAAATATGATCTCTTATAGGCCTTGTTATCTGCCTTGCCTTCAGCAAGTTGAAGCTGAAAGCTGGTCTCCTGCATGTCACGCAGACCTTGGCTGCTGGACCATTCACATATGGATCATGCTGTCTTGGTGACATCTGTTAGCATCCACTCTGCCTTGAAATCACAACACCGTGGACACTTGTGACAAAATGGGAAGGAATTTGACATCCCCTTGTGCCCACAGCCCTGCCAGGTGGGTGCCCTGGACTCTGGAGGGACAGCGGGGGTGAAATGGGAGTTACTGGTGGGCAGAAAGGACTTGAGCTTGAGCTTCTGACACTGGAAGTACCAGGCTCGTTATGCAAAGCAGCTGAAAGCCTGAATGATCCTAATCTCATTATGTCGCCTACAGGGGATGCAGCCATTTTTTACATGCCCTTTGAATAAATAGAGGTTTTCACGGCAGCCTCCAGGAACCTTAATTTTTCACCTATCCTCATAACCATAAAACAGAGACAGCCACGTAATAAAATGTCAAAATCTATGTGTTTTAAAATCTGGAGGGACTCTCAAATGCCACTGAAATATGGAATGAAAAAAGGAGATGGGAGAACCTGTAGCTGAGCTTTATGGGTTCATGCCCGTGTGGTGGCTGGGCAGTCACCTCCCCGTGCCCCCTCTCTTTTGGCCAGGCTTTGTGGGACCGCTTGAAATGGTGATGGAGGTGGGAGATGAAGTGCTTTGGAGCTAAAGGAGCAGTTCCTTTCTGGGGGAAATGAGATGAAGTGAGGCTGCATTTCCTTTGCTGTATCGATCCCAGTTCAATCCAGGCTCCACAGGAGTTCCTGATGGACACGGGTGCTGCGTGCGCATCTTGTCCCCCGGTCTGCAGGCTTCCTCACGGGCTGCGGGTACTGCGTTGGCCCAGGCAAAGGTGGCTGTCCTAGTAATCCTGATGTTGTGAGGCTTTTAGGCAGTGTGTTGGCCAACAGCTGCACAGAACATACAAGTTAACACAGCAGGTCTTGGACTTCTCTCCACCCCTTTCCCCCATCAAAATCATATATAAAATGCCCATCACGGTGATAACTGGAGCAGAAACGGGAAATAGTTTTCTCATCTGGTAAAAATACTTCATCTTTCAACAAAGAAAAAAAAAGTATCTCCATGTCAAACTAGGATGAAAAGCCGAGATCTCTGTCTTTCTTCTTTTGTTCCTCCTTTTTTGCCAGGCATGCTTTTTTTTGGAAACCACACATTTTTGCCCAGCAAAGTACAGTTATGGGTTGTCATATGTCCCGTGTTCATAAACTCCAGATGAATATGATATTTGACTTTGTTTCTTCTTTCTTTGCTTGTTGGTTAGTCCAAGATTAATCATGTTTTGAAACTAAAGCCTTTCTTGACTCAGAGACAAAAAATGCCTGAAAATCAAAATGGAAAATTTTGACAACGCCTAAAGTTTTCTCCAAAATTATTTTTCCCTGGTTTTTGAGGCTCATCAAAACTATCTTCCCTTATGATGATTTGTTTGACCTAAGCCTGTATCTCCGTGAAGGATACATGACAGGCTCTAATGATGCCACAGAGCACAGAAACGACCCTCGCTGCATCTAGACATATGCCAATGCCCATCACCTCTAATGGTGAAAAGGCTGTTTTTAAAGAACATTTTAAAAGTTAGTTTCAGTATCATACCACCTTGCACGTGAGTTTTCAACTCTAGCTCTCTGGACAGGATAAGGGCACCCAGATTAATGGGAGGCTGACTGGGTGCATTCTTCATTCTTTAAGCTAAAAACCCCTCGGAGCTCTCCCCGAAATCTGAGAGGATGGCAAAGTCTCTGCTCAACCGCTTCCACGCCTCCTGCCGTGACCTGTTGTCCGGGGGCTGTCGGCCGTAGCAAGCCAGGGGAGCGCACTGTCAGACCCCTCTCTGTTTTCGTGATGCAGATGGGGCTGATGGAGGCTCTGGTTTAATACTGGTGAGAGGGGAACAGTAACACGGGGCTCTGCAGAGGTTTGCACCCTGCTCCCGGAGAGGGGATGCAGCGCCTCTGTCCCTGCGCGTTCGCCCGTGCGGTGCCAGATTACCACGCTGGCTCGGTACGTTGGATACACGGCTGGTGCTGAGACGTGGGAGCGAGTGATGAGCCCTGGAGGCTGCCCTGACCTTTGCAGTCCTGGCCTTGCAAGGACCAGCCAGGACCACACTGTCTGAATGTCACCAAAGACATAACACGCCAGACTTTGTTTTAATGACTTTAGTGGTGATGTTAAGCTGAAAACAGAGCGAGGCAAAGCTATCCCTTAAAGAAATAAAACAAAATAAACCTGTCAGAAGGACATAGTTGTTGTGTGCAAAGCCCTCTGGTTTTACTGCTCAGGGAAGCCCTCTTCTATAAATACCCAATAAATGAGTTAAAGGCTAAATAAAACACCCCATATACTGTAGAGTTGAGCCCAATGACTACCAGGAATCCTAAATAAGTAAACATTTTCAAAGGGATAAATCTGCCTGGTGTCAATTTATGTTAATGCTTTACATGATTCAATCTATTAGAGCAAATAGCCAGTAATAAGAATGCAAATAAACTATGAACTAATTGCATTGGAAGGCTATGTGTCCAGGGCTCTGTCTCTCCTGAATTTGCCACCACTGAGCTCCTTGGGATGAAGCCAGTACCCCATGGAAGATCCCCTTGTAGTCACCAGGTGCTTTGGTGGTTAGGGATCAAGGCTCAGCACCACAGCTGGAGGATGCTCAGTCTCCTGCTGCGTTTTGCACGTCTCTGTGCAATTTGTGTTTCCAGGGGGTGGTGTGGATGGGGGTCTGGCTGGCCCTGGGGAAAGCTCGGTAAAGCATGGAGAGGGAGGATGGGTTCTCCTCTAGGGGACAGTGCAAAGTGCTCGGAAGACCTCTGGCCAAAACGCAGTGGTGAGGACTGACTGCACAACTGGACAGAGGGACAAGCCAACCTGTGTGTGGTCCTGATGCTGCCCTTGCTGCATGCATGGTGGCAGAGACAGCCGGCGCAAGACTGGTGGTTCAGGAGGGCCCAAGCTGGAAAAGGCCCAGGGAGCCTGGGTGAGCTACCAAAGACACAGTCTCACTCCAGTCTTCTCATCTGTATGGTTTGGGCTGTCGTTGCTTCAGCATAGTGTCCTCTCTGTGATATACTGGAACTCGTCAGCGGTGAAGAGGTCCTGGGAGACAGCAAGAGACTGTCTAGACTGGGATACAACTGGCTTCTCCCCCAGATATCAATGCCTGCAGGGTCAGGGTATCTGAGAGCCGTCAGTGGGCTTACCCCAAGGCCATCCCCAGGAGATAGAGTACCGGTTGTCCCATTTTAGAGATGTAAAGCAGAGGCCCTGTGCCTGGTGACTGCAGCAGCACCACCACCCGCTGTCAACCCGCAGCCTTGCTCCCAGCACCGGCTTCATCCCCGGCTGCATCTCCCTGGCAACGTTGAAGGTCCCACCAGCCTGTGGGGTCAGGGCTTCAAGTTCCCTTCAAATGCCATCTAGCAAGCGACAGGAGCTTAACAGCAGCACATACTCTCATGCCAGCCTTGATCCGAGCCTGACTCCTATTATGTAAAAGATTTCACAGGTGACATTCCTGTGACACTGTTCTTCTCGTGAGCCTGGAGAGATGGGTCACTGCAGGAACAGTGCTTACTCAGTCCAGAGATGTTCCCATGTCACTTTTCGACTTAGCAATGCACATAAACATATTTTACATGTAAACTGGGCAATTAAGAAGGCAAATGTTTTAAAATACGAGGATTTATTGGCATAAATTTGCCATCTATCAACACCTGCATAAATTAGTTTACATAAAAAGCCATCTGGAACAGGTTGTTTATCATATTTATTCAGTTACAACTTGCTGGTTTAGAGTCTATGCCTAGCTCATAACTGTCAAGACGGTTTGACGTGCCGATGAGAGGTGGATGTATTTGAAATTCTGCACGATGCAATGAATATTAACTTGGGCTTTTAGGCAGCTGGCGCTATTTCAGACAGCTTGGACATGCTCTGCACTGGGATTCCTCTGCGAGAAGAAAGCAGGCTGCGAAGCGGCTCTTTGCTTTAGACTGGGTCTGGCTGGAAGCCTTGGGGTCAGGTCTAGAAATGTATTTGACCCTCCCAACTTGAGTAGAAGGGTCTGGGTGTGGGAACGATGGTGGTAGCAGGCTTATCCATCAGTCAAGAACGTGCACGGCCTCATGTTGTTGTTTTCAGACAGCGCTGGAAAAAGCAGCACGTGTGCACCCTCTGCAGAGGTACTAGAGCTGTCCTCCCGGGCTTTGTGTGCTCCGCGGGAGAAACCACGGGCTGGCAGACGCCGCCTCTGCCTGCTGCACACCACAGGCAGCAGTTAGGAGCCACAGTATCAAGCCAACAGCCACTGGCTTTTCCTGACATTTTGCGTCTCCCTTGGTTTCAGTAATTAGATCCCCTGTTTTTAAATGTCAGATCTCACGAGGTGATGCTATTGTATTTAGCACTCTGCCCTTCTACTGATCCCAAAACACTTTGCAGAATACTATAAATAATCCAATAACAAGAGCCAAATAAGTGGCTACAGCAGAAGGGGAGAGGAAGTCAATGCATCTTAGCACTGCTTGGAAATGAGAGGAGAGCTTCTGAAGCGCTGCCTGCCAGCGCAGAGCTGCAGGGGAGACGACCGTGCCTCCCACACGCGGGGCGAGGGGGCAGAGGGGAAGGTCGGCTGCAAAGGGCGCAGGGCACAGCCACATCTGCTTCGTGGCCCGGGCAGGTCTGTAAAGGGAGGGGAGGTGGTTCAGCCACAAGCCGGCACTGCGGTGATGCTCGGTGCTCGTGTCCCTGGGCAACACCTTCAGTCTCTCTGTGCCCACCAGAATGATAGTGATATCTTCTGCCAACCCTTTGTTTGACTCAACTGTTGGTTGCATGCTCCAACTTAGAAGTAGTTGAGCGTCATCTCGGGTAGTGGCCTGGTCTCTTGTCTGTAGTGACCGGGGCAGACAACTTAATTTGTTCCTCTGGTCCTAATGCAGGTATCACTTTCTAATTGAGGTGAGACAAAGCCTGTGCAGCAGAGGCTGCCTCTAATCCTTCAAAATTCACACGTCCCAAATTATTTGGACCTCAGGGTGCTGCCAGCTGCCAGCATTTCCCTGGGCCACAGTGTCCTCGTGTCACCTGGCTTGTCACAGAGAGCACACTGCAGGTGTGATGAGCCTGTGCACCAGCTGCAGGCCACTTCCGAGAGCCTCCTGGACCACCGGTGGTCTGCAGACCACAGCTGGGGAACCAGGGACATGCACAGTCATGGACAATGCTTCGTGAGACAGGAGAAAAAAAGTCACACAGAAAAATGCTCCATCCCGTGTTTGGGTTGTGTGTTCCTCTGGCAGTGAGGCTCTGCCTACCTTGTAGAGCACAAACGATGATTTGGATTCTGGCACTCATGGGAAGGTGTCAGCAGTAGGACCTGGTCTTTCAGCTAGCGAAGGTGCAGCATTTTGAGCTAGCAATGTGCATCTACAACCATCACTCTACTGCATGAGAGATGCTGGGACCTGCAGCTGCTTTGGCAGAGGCAGGGGCCCACAGCCTCGCAGCAGTGACGCGCTCTGCTCTCCTGTCTCAAGCTGGAATCGAGTGAGACTTCCACCTTTGCAAAGTGGTTTGAGGCATGAGTCACAAAATAAGGGTCCCTATTGCCTGAGCAGGCTTCCCAGGAGGAGCTTCTGGATGTTATTGGGTTGTTTTGATTCGCTTCTTTATAGAGGCAGAATAACTTCTGTCAGTTCAGCAGCAGCATGTACCAAGCCGAGGACCGCTTAAGAACAGGGTAGGATTTATTGGAGATCTATCATTGATGTGCTTTGTTGTTCTTGCTTTGAAGGGAGGTAAAAATGAATATTAAAATATGGGTTCACAGGTATTTTGAAAGAGAGATGCTATTTAGGTGCATCACGCTCATGAAAGAACAGTTTATCTTTTTACAATAGGGCAAATTACTCCAGAGTACCTCACGCACTCTTACACGTCTGAACCCTTTACGATGAGGAAGGACAACCGCTATGACTGACGCCGCCTTCCCCGGTGGCCACTGCCCTGGCTCTGCCAGCCGCTGGCTCCCGGGGAGGACGAGGCTCCGGCACGGGGCTGGGAGAGGCACGCGGTGAGACGGGACGCTGAGCAGCAGCCTCCAGCGCCGGGCTGCGGTCACGCACACTGATTAGCAATAACGCCCTTGTTCAGTTCATTCCAGCTCTACGGCAGTAAGTCCCAGAACAGATCCCAGGTAAAGGAAATGGCTTTATTTATTAAGCCGCTCCTGCTGTTATTAATCATGTAGCAAGTCTATCTAGGAACTTTATGGCTGTCACTGCGCCGTACCGCACAGCGATGGCTGGGCTTGAATACAAATCCCGCCATCTCCGCGGCACGGCCCAGCCCCTGGAAGGAAGGGAGCTTGTCCGTCGGGCGGCAGGATCAGACGCGACTCCTCTGTGCAAACAAGCGCTCGCGGTGCCGACAGGCGGAACGACAGTGGGATACAGACGTCCCGCACATACTAACTGCTGCCTCCTCACAGGCAGCGCTGAGAAGGGCTGCACAAGTGGCTTTTGCTTGGCCAGATTCCCACATCCCTGAAGACTTTAGGAATTTTGTTCTGGTTTTCGCTGCTTGTGTTAAAACAATACAGCAGTCTCAGGCTGGTGGCCTGTAGAACACAAGGGGTGCAGCTACCAGGTTACAGAGGAGGCTGGAGAAAGGCTGGAGGGCTTCGGCTGTCTTCCCAGGTGCCCAGCGTTTAAACTCGTCTTGTTTCCAAGCAGAAGCAAACTTCTATCAATATAACACTAGGAAGCAATTAAGTAGTCCCCCACCAAGAGCACCTGAGTCACACATGCCGCAGCAGCGGCAGCGCTGTCCTTACTGGTCTGAGGATATAAGACCTGCCAGTCTACGGACGTAAACAAACCTGTCAAAGAAGGGCTGTCACTGCGGACTGCCTTAAGTACCCTCACCGGGTGAAAAATCAGGAGTATCCTTAACTTCACTTCCACGCAGAGAAGCAGAGGCAGAGTGAGAAGTGACTGTGGATTTTTAGTGTCCACATCAACTTCCCTGGAAGTGTCTGATCTCCTGCAGAGCCCAGATAACAAAGTAAATGGATTGTGAACTGATGCATTGCCTAGATCTCGACAATTAAATAGTTTGAGACCCGCAAAAAAAGAGGGGCATCTAACACGAGCATTGATTACTGGTGGTGTGAGCCTTCCCTTTAAATACTTTTTGCTGGGGCTTCCTGCAGAGCAGACCTCCCCAGTTCCCCACATCTCATCTCCCCAGGTTGCTTTTGTTTCTTGCTTATATACGTTCAGGAGCACAGAAAATGGCCTATGGCGTTTGTACAGAGACAACAAAGGGCTCGGCAGGTTACCTCTGCTAGAGCCACACACATCCCTCAGACTTGGGTCAGCCAACAAACCCTTGTCTCCCCGGGCGCTGCGATGCGGAGAAGCTGCATGCTGCTCTAATCTGATGTGAAACCACCAAACCTTCCTTCTCTTACCAAGCTCCTACAGCTAACAAGGGGCAAGGAGGCAAAAGCACATGTATTAATGCAGCAGGCTGACAAACACACCTGCTGACAGAAATGGAATAGAAGAAATCGTCAAGGGAGCAGAATAATAACCTAGCCAGGAGATAATAACAAAAGCCTGATAGCATTCACACAGGTCTATATAATGTATTTGTCACTGGCCTCCTTCCTCCCTGGGCGTTGGTAATAGGGGACAAATGGCAGGCTGATTTCTGACCAGCGCGGGGGGGCTGGCCCCCAAGGCAGTAAAGTCTCCTCTGCCCACCGTGAGCAGCAGGCAATGGGGATACCGGGGCCTTATCCCAGACAGGTCAGCACCACCATGGATCTTTGCCCAAAACTCAGTGCAAACATCAACCACTGCAGAGACCCAGAACATCTGGGAAACCTCTGGCTTTTCTGTGTCTTTAGGTGCTGTTATTCAGGCTTTCCATGGGGACAGAGGCTCTGGAAGCCACCTAAGGCGGTGTCTCTGCAGCATCCCCTGAGCTGCAAGCATGGCAAATCTCAAGAAAGAGCAGATTCTAATACAGCTTTTCTTGGGCAGGGGTTTTGAGTGCTTCAGCTAAGTAAATACCCCAGCACTGGGGTCCTTAACCGGA
Source organism: Phoenicopterus ruber ruber (assembly GCA_009819775.1). NCBI lineage: Eukaryota > Metazoa > Chordata > Aves > Phoenicopteriformes > Phoenicopteridae > Phoenicopterus > Phoenicopterus ruber. The sequence goes on along the minus strand of CM020230.1, from coordinate 3,577,978 downwards.
CTGATGCTCAGAGCAGCCCCCAGTTAAACTTTTCCCTCGGGTTATACCGGCAGGCTGCAGGACACGGCGGGAGCGACAGAGCAGCTCTGTGTACAGACCAGGGAGAGGCAGACACCGCAGCACTTTAACCAGCCAGAGCAGATTTATAATTCAATACCAGGATTAATAACATATATCACATTTAAAGTCCTTAATGTGTGTGGCTAGGCATATTAGCAGACAAATATGAAATTAGTGCCATAGCAGCAGGCACAAATTATTCAGAGACCGTCCTTCCCTGCAACGAGCAGCAGAGCAACATGCTTTCGGTTGGCTTAGGGTAGGAATATGGAGCACCCGCAAATCTGTACCCAACCCACGTTCAGCACAAAGCAACTGAGTCCTACAGGGCTGAAGAGGAATAACGAATATGAGTGCTTAGAATCTAGAGAGCTTTGTGGTTTTCAGGCACTGTAGAGAGCCCTGTGAAAGCCAGAACTCCCAACAGCACGTCCCAGGGAGGCAATTCCCGCATTTCACCCAGAAGGAAACTCAGCAATAGGGAGAGCCCATGTCTTTTTCCGGGCTCATTGAACTAGTGTCCAGACAATGAGTTTGATGGCGTGGGTCCCCAAGGTGTCGAGGGAGTGCTCAGACCCAGTGCTAGGTGCTGTATAAATCCAGAAGACCCGTGTGCCGGGATGTGTGACCACCTCATCCAACACCACACTCTGGCAGCTTAGCCAAAACAGTGGCGATTTCCGAACTTCCAAATTCGGGGCGGTTCACAGCAGAGGGGTGAGGGCAGCGTCGCGCTGCACTGCCACAGCTCTGCTGCTGCCTCACCCCGGCAGCTCCTTCAGTCCCGCTGTACTTAAATGAACCAGCTCACCTGGAGATAGCTCAAGGATTTCCAGTCTGGAAAACACGCCCTGAAATACACACCTCCTTCCTCCACTACTCAGCTGTCTGTTTTTTCCTCTTATGCATCCAACTGTTCAGGCTGCCCCAACAGCAGGGCAATCACACAGCCTCTCCAGTGAGCTTTGGCATGTCAAGATTGGCACAGGCTTGGCCCGAGTGCTGCTTCATGCCCTGGGGAGGGAGATTTTTCCCTCCTGAACAGCTTGCAGAGTCAGAAGCATTTTGCACATTGAGTTTGATGTTAGAGCATGTTTCATACTCTTGGCTTTTTCAACACTGCACTTATTCCTGGGAGAAAAATGCACGACAGCCCCTGAGAGCAAAGTGCAAAAAGAGTTTGAAAAGATCGAAAGCTGCCAGCTTAGTCCCCTGACAGCGCTTCTCCCCACCTGTCTGCAGGAGGGAAGGTGCGTCAGATCGTGTTTCTAAGGTTAGTAGATCCCTGCAGAAGCACACACCCTTTGTAAAGGCAGAGGGACCCATGTTCAGAGCCTCTGCTAACTGCAGCCGCATCAGTATTGTGCAGGCATGGAGAGCAGCTCAGTTCATCAGGCTCCAAAGCATTTTGGCTGCTCTCTCATGAAGCTGCGTGCGGGGGGCTGCCGGGACCTCCCCTGCCGCTGGCACCGCTGCAGGTCACAGGCGTGATGAGCTGCCCGGCTCAGCAGCACTTCCCAGCACGCAGCTGTGTGGCACTGCCTGTCAGAGGTCTTGGAGCCCCATTGCAAGGGCAGTAACCCAGTGCTGGGGTGGCAGAGACAGGGACCAGCTCTCTACAGCTTGTTTCCAGGGGACGGCCAGCAAATAGCAGCTGGAAAGCTCAGGTACACCCGCAGCATCCATCCGTCTACGAGTGAGCTACAGGGAGGAGCTGTAAGATTACTCAGCAGAGCGGGCGATGTAGCAATGGTGGCAGGCTTGTAAACCTCTTTTCTCGCTCCAGCAAACCTTTATTTTTGTTCCAGTCACTAGAGAGGATAAAGGACATTTGGTTAAGATAGTATACCCACAGTGGCAAACAGCAGTCACAGTATGTTAGCAATACGCTGCTGCAATGTAGGAATTACCAGACCTGTCTGCCTAATGGTGGCTTGTAGGTAGCTAGGGAGAGACTAAAAGAAATCAGGGAAGCATAAAGTGATCTTTCTCCTCGAGACCCTGCCTCACTTTTGGCGGTCAGCAAAGCAGGAGCTGTTAGAGCCAAGGCTGCGCCTGGACTGCCAGGTTTCATAGGCACCGATGGCTTCCCACTTCTCATTACTCCCAGGGCTTGTTTATGCCTGTGATGAGGAATTTAATTAGGCACTGCAAGAAAAAATACTTCTGTAGCATTGGACTCCACACCTTAGACTGTTGTGAGATGCTTTTGCAAAGATATCCCATGGGGTGTAATCAAAGACTCCAAACTTCGGCCATATAATCACTTCTGAAACTCATAAAATTAAATGACAGTTCAGAGAGGAAGATGATTGATAAATAAAAAAGAGCCACCAAGAGGAAATATCTGTGTCTACATGAACCTGAGGAGGATGTAAGCAGGCACTGACAGGACATAAGGGATTGTCACCGGCTTTTAAAGGAGGGTGGAGCAGGGCTACTTTGTCAGTGATGCCAATTCTTATTATGTATCCCAAGAGCAAACCAGGTTAAATATCACACAGATTAGTTCCCTAACGTGGAACAACGACCATGTCACTTTGCACCTCTGCTGTACATAAAACCTGGTGTAGACTGACAGCAACATCAGGCTGTGCATTTGAAAGGTGAAACGTTTGCCAGTGCGGGCGAGGGCAAGCAGCAAAGCCTGGCCCTGCTGCGAGGCGGGAAGGGAAACGGCTGTGTTTCAGTCCAGCAGCGCTCCCGATTAACAGCTGTCCCCGGGCCGGAATACTGAACATCAGAGTTCAGCAGGTCATCTGTTACTGCAGAGCTAAAAGGCACTGAAACAATGTGGAATGAGCAGGAATTTTTTTTTTCTTTTTTTTTTAACATCTGGTTACCTGCTTCCACTGTGGAGGAAAGGAGGTGAAGGCAGGAGCTGGGCAGGTTCGGGTGATCCCGGGGCACTAGATATGGACACCGTCCCTGAAAGGCACACGGGAACAAAGGCATAAAGGAAAGAAGTAAAAATACGGGACTTCATCCTGCTTTCCTATCGCCCACCCAAATGGCTCTCTGCTGCTTTAATAATGGCACATGAAAACCAGAGCTGGCTGTGCTTACTGTTAAGAGCAATCTACTCATCCGCACATCTCCCCTCAGCAAGTGCTTCACCACATGCTTTCATTACTGCTGCGTCTTCTCGTGGTTCCATGAACATACTCAGCCCCTGCAGATCTTCACAGAACGCTGCCTTTGACTGCTTGCAGCAGGAATTCAGCATTTGGGCTGCGCCACTGCCTCCAGAAGCAGCTGCCTTCACTGCAGAACTGAACAAGGTCCAGCCACAGATTTAGCAATTTTTTTTTTTTTTTTTTTTAAATTAACAGAACCTGTCTGAGTTTATTGGTGTCAGATGGCAATGCCGCCGCTAGGCAGTAAGAGACCTGGGTCCCTGTTAGCTTAGCCTGTGTATAGGTGAGATAAATCAGCTTATAATCTTGGTGCATCACAGCCCTACCCTGATGAAGTTTAAGGTCCCAAAGAGACATCGGGGTCGTCTAGTCTGACCTCCACACCATAGACTTGCCTGTGTTCACATTTGAACTAGGCTGTACCCGTAATAAAAACACCCAGCTATTATTTTTCAATTTATGTGATGGAGAATCCTTCATTCATTGTTTTAACAAGGTTGTCCTTTGTTAAAAAAAACCCATATACCTTATTTGTAGTCTGAATACATTTATCCTGTGCTTTTAGTTTTAGATCTTACTGTACCTCTAGAATTAAATCTCTCTACCTTATCTGGTCACTTTGGGATCACTCGTCCTTAACCTTCTCTTGGCTAAGTTTATCTGATTGCACTTCTGAAGTTCCTCACCACCCTGACTTTATCTCGTTATCTCATCTTTCCTCTGGTGCATCCCTAAATGTCTCCTACAATTTAGGACAATCATTCTTAAATTGTGGCTGTTATTGAACACTGTACTTCTGGCCGGCACATTGCTGTGGACCTTCACACCAAGTGCTGATTACCCTCAAGCCTTCCATGTCTCGCTGCTTCCCAGCATGGTCGTGTCTCCGCTACGGCTACAGCCGTTACTCCAGCAGGAATGACTTCACATCCATCCCTATTACAATGCATATTGTTTGCTTATGCCCAGTTTCCCAAATAAGCCAGGCTGCTTTATAACAGCAATAACACCTCTCCGTCATCTCCCCAGGTCTTTCTGCCACCTGAAGCTTTATCTCTGACCATTTTATATTTTCTCCCGGGTCATCAGTACAAACATTAAATAGCCAGGACCTCGTTACAACACCCTCTGAACATGAACATGGGCTCCCAGCTCGCAGGTGACATGTGGAGATTCATCACCTGGAAAGTTTCCCATCTGTTGAACACGTGCCATGTTGGACCCATGACACTGTAACTCCTTAATTACGCTTAATCTTATGATATCAAGGAAAACATTATCCTCACTGTCATCATGGTGTTTACAAGGGCAGACAAACAACACACAAGCCCTTTGCAAAGCACGTGCATACAGTTACTGAAAGCGTTAAACTCCTAATTAGTAGAGAAGCACTGATGCAACCGGAGGAAAATTTTTGATAATAGCTGAAATGCACCTTGCCATTTCCAAGCCCTTAAAGGAGTAACTATCAAAGCTACTTGTCAGTTCAGGCATCCTTCCACTCAAGCTAGAGTTGACTCATCTGGTTTGATATCATTACTGGAGACTAATAAAACAGGTTTTTATTCTGTAAGTATCCCGGGAGGCAGCCAATGTTGCCCAGCAGGGCAAGCCTACCTTGGCAAGCCTGTACCTTCTTACCTTCTCACTTTCTGGTTTCCATCCCAGAAACTGCTGAAAACATTTCTTCTCAAACGTCTTCCTGGAATAACCTGCCTCTCTGTCTCACTCACTGAATAAGAACATCTAATTTGGTGCAGCCTGAAGTCAGTAATATGATCTGCCACCTCTTCTGCAGAAAAAGGAAGGCACTAGGAGAGCTGGAAGGTAAATATCCACTGCAAAATTTTCAAAAGAGGGAGGAATTTTCTAGGGGACAGCATCAGCAAAATGAATGTCAGTCTTTAAAAAACAGGTTGCTACTTTTCAGCTTTCTCTGCATAGAGGGAGCACAGAACTAGGGAGCTGTAGGCACTGGATTTGGAGCCTGAATGACAGCAGACTAGAGATGCTGAAACAATAGAAAGGCATCTTGAATGATCAACAAGATCTGAAAATCACAGCAAGTTGGAGGAAAAGGAGTGAAAGTATTAAAAAAAGGATACAGAGGAGCAGCTGGCTGCTGATCTCCCTTGTGACTGTGCAAGGTGAGGGTGGATTTCAGAAGAGTATCTTAAGAAGGTATTGAGACTTATGAACATGGGGGTGATTTTTTCTTTTTTAAACCCCACTGTCCTTGTCTTGATGCTCCAGATCCTGACAACTTGACGGAAAGTAGTTGAGGCAGGGAGAATATCTGTGAGCCATACCTTCTGCTAGAATGCTTCAACTTATTAGCGGGGTACTCAGCAGCATCACTTTGCGCCCATGCCAGTGTCAGGGTGAGACAACGACATTGATTTCAATTATCCTTTGCAGGGGTGAGGCTTAATGCTTAGATTTGTCTCTCGCTTGCAATGTTCAAAACAGGTTAACGCAGCACAACTTTAGCATAAATGTATTTCAATGAAGGTAATGAAGAAGGAATCTTTATTTCTTCTAGTGCTCCCATACACTTCATTCTTGGGCAATATCCCAGTGGGCAGGTAAGAGCACGGATCAGCCTCCCGGGCTCACCACGCGGCTGGAGGGAACGAGCTTCCATTCCCCACGCTGGCACGACACCACAGTCAGCGCATTTGGGGGGCTCTTGAAGCAGGTGCAAAAGCATCACTGTCGAAAACTGTGAAATGAATTTATGAAAAAGAAGTCCTTCCTTCTGGTTGAGGAGGTCCCGGAGGTGAAAATCACTTGAGACTGGGGGAGGAGGTACTGAGGGAAATCTTGCCCTACATGTATTGTTGTTCCCGTACTTTGAGTCAGCATCCACCACTGACCTCTGTCTGAGACTGTATCCAAGCTAAACGGAGCTTCGATCTGGTCCAGTATGGCCATCCATAGGTTCCCTTGTGTCACTGTCTTCATATAAAGAGAGATGCATGACATGCCCCAGCCAGGGAGTGTCGCTGGTAGTGAAGAAATACAGTCCAAAGAGGCAGTGAGTGGAGCTGTCTTGCTCCAAAGACGTGTTTCACCACTGTCCTATGCTTGCGAAGTGTGTTCTGAATCTGCCTCTGGCTAAAATGTCCCAGCCTCCATTGCCCTGAACGTGCATCAGGCTCCTGCCTTCGCCTTCATGGGACCCCATTTTCTATGATACTACTTCTTGCAATCTACTGTGTCCATCAGCTTCAGAGCAAAAACCAGCCAATAAATACTTGTCTGTCACCCCTTTGGAAAGCACAAAACAGGACCATTAATGCATTAAAGACAAGCGCCTGCAATCCTGTTAACTGGGAACCATCCCTGCGTGACTCTCCCAGCAGCACTGGGGTTGTGCTTTTCCTGAGGTCAGACCGGGGGAGGCAGGGCTGCCCTCACCGATGCGCTGAGCGGCTGAGCAGAGGGTCTGAAGAAAAGCGTGGAGAGAGGGAGAAACACCAGAACTATGTACATCCAGCAAAAAGTCACATTTATCGACTTCAGCTGGATCTCTGCACCAGCACAGAGGACCCCAACAGACCTGAACGGAGCAGTCACGACTTGAAACAACCGCCTTCCATCTGCAGAAAAGATGGACTCTGCACAGGTATTTGAGGGCAGAGAGCGCCAGGAGCCAATCCACCTTTAGAGCTGCAGCTGTACAAACACCCAGAGGTGGCGAGGTGGGTCTGTGCTCTCCCGTGCTCCTCTCGGTTGCCTGCAAAATGACACGACTGTCATCTGCCTGGCTGCTGCTGCTCTTGGTGCTCCCAGCCCACGGCATTTGACTGGTCTCGGCTGCCAAAATACTCGTGGCTGTGCAGTCCACACAGGTAAATAGCTTCTGACAGGCGAGGAGTGAAGTGCTGATGCGCGTAGAGCACTCCCCAAGCCAGCCCAGCTTGCCTTTCTGTCAGCACATTCGTGTTCGGAAAGAGCCAGCGGATGAGAGCATCCCTCATGCATAAGTACAAGGCTGTGGTGAGAAAGCACTTTGCTCTGCTGTGCGTCCTGGACTGCAGACTGAAATTGGCCCAACCTATTTCAAGTTCATGCCTAGGTTTTCTCTCTTGTTTTCCCCTTGTGAAACAGTCCTTGTATGTTCTCTATGAGCAACACCGCTGTTTCCATCTGATTGAGATGCAGTTAGCAGAACCTTCCCCAAGTATTTCCCTTGTAAATACACTTGAAAATTTAAAATAAAATATATTCACTGAAGCGACATGATTAGAAAAATGGGGGACACATCTGTCTTCCTATAACCATCCTTAGCATCATCCATGGCATCCTGACCCACCTCCCGACGAGGGCACAGACGCAGGGCGAGAGCTCAGCCGTTAACCAGAGTCTGGCTGGGACCCCACTGCAGACCAAACCCGCTCCAGCTTCCCCTGAGCACAGAGCAGCTGCGAAAGGGCTTGGGCACACGACGACTTGTGACAGATCCCTGAGCTTGCACTGGCCTCCTGGGGTCCCCCATCCCTCCAGGATGCAGCGCCAGCACCTCCATGTCCAGGGACCATTAGGGGCTCGGTCACAGCGAGACGCATGTGTTGCCTCTTTCAGCGCTCCTCTGTTCTACCTGAGGTCCCTCCACCCAGCCCCGATGTGCATCGCTGTGTACCCCTCTCAAAGACGTGTTGGTTTCCTGGCAATAATTTCAGTGATAGAGACTTAAGAATTATAAAATATCCACTTCGATTTCCTCAGTGAAAGCCTAATTTATTGAACAAAAAGAGTTTTTAAGGCATAAGAAACATCAGAGAGCGTGTTCCCAGGCTGCTCTCTCCTCTCCGCACTGCAGTGATGCTCAGCACTGCCCACAGAGCAATCCTTGCTCGCATCCAGGTGCGGGATCACACGGACAGGTTTGCCTTTCCAGATGACCCCAGGCACTGCTCATTATCACGGCATGAGGCAGGATCCCTTGGAGCAGGGGTGCGTGTGTGCCAAAACTCATTAACCTTCTGCACGCTGCCTTCAAAGAGCCCGTCAGAGACTGCAAACAGATACTGTGGTAGGTATTTTCCCATTTGTTACTTCCCCCATCCCTTCCCCTTGGAGGTGAATGCCGGTATCGAGTGGTCTGATGCAGCTTTCTAGGTGGGAAAAGAAGGTGGTTACCTCCCGGGCCAGGTTTGCCAGGGACGTAGGGGTGACGGGAGATGCAAAATGCTCCCTGTTAGCACTTCTAAAGGGACTCAGGCCAGCTGCATGGACCAGAGGGGTCAGTCCCCAAGCGGGGACTGTGGCAGAGACGGTCCTGGGTGCTTGGTCAGTGTGAATTGGGTGCCCCAGACAATGAGACGGGTTGGAAAAGCAGCGAGAGTTAAAATAGCAGCCCCAGCAATCCTGTCTCTCCGTGCTCAGTCTCCCCTCCCCGCTTTCTGCTTTCTGAAGCTTTGGGGTGCCTCAGGTCATTGTTTTCAAGCTTTCCTTTCCAGTCTGGAGTCTCATTTACAAAGCGGTAGCTGGAGTTCAAAGTGATGCCTGGGAGCTAGGGGTGCCAGAGTGTTATGGAAAAAAGAAATAATAACCAGGAATCAGAGGACTAGTGAGGAAGTCGGCAACTTGTTACAAACCTATGCTAAATTCAGGCCACTGAGCCTGAGGTGTAAACAACCCCATCTGATTGCTGCATCTTCATTTTCTTTTTTTGATCTTACCTTATTTATTTCAATCAAGATAACAGGGAATGTGCCGTACTGAAACGAGAAAGGCACGTACTAAGAGCAAACTGCTGTCACAGCTCTTTGTGAAATCAGAAAACCGTGAGTGTGATAGAAAAGGGCTGCTCTCTTCTTTATTGTTGGTCCAATTTAGGGTCTGAATGGTGTGAACAAAATACAACAAATAGCTATTATTAGCAGTCCAATTACCATGCTACTCAGACTCACAGTCTAGATTGTCTACTTAATACAAAACAGATTTCATTAACAAATTTCAGTTAAATGTTAGCATTTGCTAGTGCCTCCCCCATCTTCTCAGGAGCTTTGCTCATCCTCCCCTGCTCCTGAGGGCCAGAAGTCTCGGAGCTCTCAGCATCCTTCGCGGGAGGAGTGTGGTGTTAGTGAGGGGCTTTCTTCCTCCTCTGTGCCAGCACTGGGAAGTTCATGTCGGCTTCTGCCTTTTCTGTCCTGGTCCACTTGCATTCATTTTTATACATTTCCTAGGCATCATTTGTACATTTTCTACTTTCCATTGATTTCCAGTTATTCAGTTTTTCAGTTCATTTTGCTTTTGCTAAAGCTGGTTTTACCTGAACAATACAAAGTTGCTCTCCTGAAGTAACCGCTGATCAAACATCGAGGTGTGTGTTCATGGTCTGGCACAGCTGATCCCACCCTGTTTCTGCACTCTGCCACCCGCATTTTATTCTATAGTCACAGACTGCTCAGTCCACGTGGCCTTCAGCAGTAACAGTAAAATCATGTTTATTGGGCTACAAATGGAGACAATGTCCATTGCACGGGGCCAGGCTGTTGCCTGTACATCCACAGAGTGAAGTTTGGGAGATTTTGGGGAAAAAAAGGTTTTTATAGAGTGGCGTGTATATCCTTCTTTCCTTGCTCACATCAAACTCTTTGCAAAGAAGAGACAAAGGGTCTAGCAGGGAGAAAAAAACCAGCTATGAATCTTGAACTGAAATATTGCTTGAATAAAAAGTAATTTCCTTTTCTCCCGTTCCTCAGTTTGACTTTTCAGCTCTGTGCTCCTCTCCCACGTCACTACAAGTACCAGCAGACTCCACTGGTACCAGGATGCCCATCCTTGCTTCTGAGCTTGTAAGTCCCTTTGCAGAAGCCCCCAGAGGTATCGGCTGCTGGTTATAGCTGCTCTGCTGGAGGCTGCGACTCCAACTGTAGAGCCAACCATGGAAATGAGAGTCCTCCTCCATCGCTGCAGCACCCCGTGAGCTTGGTTAACTCCAGCGGCTGATAAAACTGGCTGTAGTTAACCACGAAGACCTTGTGTGGAAGCCGATGAGGAGCACTGAGACAGTCCCTTCCAGTGGCTGTGTCCTAGGACTGACGCCTTCCTCGGATGAGCACGGTGCTGCTGTCAGGGCTGGCCAGATCGGGCAGGGGAGGGTCACAGACAGTTGTATGAAACATCTCATTACTGTCGACATAAATGAAAACAGAGATAAAGCTGAGTAAATACTGAAGAACAACTCTGCAGAATCTCCTCAAATAAAGCACTCGCTTTGATTTCTTGCGATCAGCTTAGCCACTGTTTGCAAGTGTTCAGCCAGCCATCAGTTATCCGTCAAAGCTTTCACAAATCCCGTGATGCTTATCACAAGTGGATTGGCACCTGAGGACTCATGCAGCGAACGGCTATTTTTAGCTGCCACACATTGTTCTCTAGATTATGAAGTGTCACTCACCAAGCGGGGAGCCGGGAGGATTCGACGTGGTGTTGAGCACCAGCCAGGCTCTGAAGAGCAAAGGCATATCATGAGAAGCTCTCTGCCACTCTATAAGATGGGCATGGATCATCCTGGCTCATTGGCAATGACAAATAATATAGTTAAAGGAAAACAGGAGATGGTCACTGATACTGTGACCGACTTGGTTAAATCTAGAAGGAGTTGCTATGGATAAACTTTGAACCAAAGCAGTGAATGGATTATTGGTTTATTTCTAGCCAATTTATTTCTAGCCTTGGGCTTTCTAAATTTCACCCTGAATAAGGATTTTAACTAAAGAAGACAGTCCCGAGTTTCCTGAGCAATGAATCGTTCCCAGAATTGAGGTCAAGTGTTACCAGCATCCCTCTTGCAGAAGCGTGCAATGCTCACGTTTTATAGAGGTAGGACCTCGCTGCAACCTCTCAAGTGTCTTCAAACCTCCCAGGCAAAGGTACCTTTTCTCAGGGTAGTCAGCACCTCTGTGGCTGAGAGTTCTGCATAATAACCTCATGCTTGTCTGACATGGGCTGATTGTAACCAGCAAAACACGTGAGATGTGATCATCAAAACTTCATCTTTGCTTGGCTGATTTAAGCAAGTCACAGAGGGTCAGAAGCCCTAATGTCTATGTTAGGCTGAGCTGGCCTTCCTAAAGCGTGAAGGATTGTTTACCTGCCTAGAAATGCAGTGTATATGGGGTTGTGTGTACGTTCAAGTAGGGTAGATATATAAAAATAGATGGCAGAGAGAACAAAACACTTAAACTGATTTAGAGCAGGAAAAACACAAGATGGCACAAGTAGCATTTCAAGGATGCTCTGTGAAGTTGAGAAACGAGTAATTCATGCACTGCCTTAAAGCCACAACCCCCTGACTGGAGAATACTAAACACTACAATTGCACTATAAATCGCCGTGCTTCCCCAAGAAAGGTCCCCATGCAGTAGCTCATCTGGGTCTCAGTCAGCCATAGGAAGTATCCTAAACCTGTCTGTATAGACCGTGTTATTTTACCGACCTCCAGAAGCCCCAAATAAGCTATTTGCTGTCAGGAGATACTGCCAGGAGTGGCTTCCTGACCTGGGTCTGCTTTGCAGTTCTCTGGGGACCTCCACTCACAGGTTATGATCAACAGAGAATCTCCTAAACACATGGACATAGGACTCGTATCAAAAACCATAACGTGGCACTGGATAGTGCCTGCTGCCTGATTTCTTTGTGACATTTCCACAAGGTGGGATAGGGAGGTAAATGCTTGTGGATGGATGTGGGGAGGACACAACAAAGCTGGGACTGCAGTAAATAGTGTGTTAAGTCACCTTCTGCCAAGTGCTGAGCATGCTGGATCCCTGTCAAAGTCAGCAGAAGCTGAGAAGACTTGGTGTGGCTTCAGAATCGAAAGCTTTGGTTACCCCAAGAGCTGTGGCTGCAGTGCGGGGCTCTCTGATGCTGTGCCTGGCCGTGTCCCCGTGGGAGCCTGCCTTGCTGCCTGCTGTGCCCCTGGGACCTTGGCCTAAAGCTTTCTCGCAAATCTGTCCTGAAAGGGCAGCCACAGAGCCCCAGTCTAACCCTGGGTCCGATCCTCCAGGGCTCTCAGACAGTTCTGGTCTAGGGAAGGAATTTGTAGTTCTGACTTCTCTTTACATCTTGCCGTCTTGGGATCGATCCTAGGAGGGCAGTCATCAAGAACAGCCTTCCCGAGCCATGCTGGCACATCAGCTCTCGTTCTTCACCGGACCACTCTCTCCTACCCTTCTTCTTGTGTCCCACAGACCTGATGCTTTAATTTCTTCATTGCAAAAGACACGCTATTGCTGGTGATGTTAACGGGGCTTTGACACTTCAGCTGGGCCAAAACATTATCCTGCTTGCCTTCCTTTAGATCAGAAGTTTGCTCCAATTAAACTGTGCACTTCCCATTGCCTCATTGTATTTGGTTGCTAAATTTAATGAGAATTTTCCAGTTGCATATACTGGGGCACCAGACTGAATCCCCATCCCTCCTGCTATGCCTCTGTATAGTCTTTCTTACATGATACCAGCAAGCCCCACCAAACCTTGATTTGAGATGCTCCTGCCTCCTCAGCTGGCCATCTCACCTCCTTTGCTGGGTCTTGTGCACGCCATGTGAGGCTGGCACACGGGAACACAGGGCTGTGCCTCAGCTTCTGGCATGTAAACCCAGCAAAATCGTGTTTCCTAGCACTCTGGTCGCTGCTCTGCTGCAGGGTCATCTGTTTTTGCAGTATTATACCTTCATACGAATTTAAGGGGCTTGCCATTTTTATAGAGCTGTTATTGAGCTCTGCATTTTAGTAGTGCCTACCTGTCCGAGGTGATGAAGGGGGTTATAAGAAGCAGTTTCCATTCCAGCAGGTGAACAAGTGTGCTCGTGATGCCACAGAGCTCCCAGTGCCACGTGCCATGTGCTCGCAGCGGGGACCAGGCTGCCCCCAACTTGCCCTCAGAGCCGCACCAAAGGCCGCCTCCGCGCTCAGCCTGGATCTAGACAGAGGTGGCAAATGCATTTCTGCCTGCAAGCCCCACTGTGGAAGTGCCGCAGCAGAGGCACTCAAGCCTTCAACACCAAAATGCCGTGTATTTACTCAGCTACTAAACGGAAAAGACATCACTGACTTAATTGCAAGATACTTCTGACTTACAGAAACACTCATGGCAGTGTTTGGTGTTACAGACACTGGAATGTACCCCTTTGTAATTAGGTTGCCTTCGAACTACGCGCTACCTTTGTGACTCTGTTCTCCCCTAACGTTGCTCTGAACCTTCCCTAATTGCCTCTTCGGAGTGGTGTGCAGTGCGCGCAGCGTCAGCAGAGCAGAGCTGAAGCAGACGCTTTCCGAAAGCCCCAGCTCAGCAATGCTTAGGTGTGCGGGGTGCTAATTAGGTTGATAGCCGAATCACAAAGACGCTGGATAATAACCAGTTTCTGCGGCAAGGGCCACAGCACATATTGCCGGTTTCTGCCAGCTCCTGGCGTGACGGGCCAGCATCCCGCCTAGCAAATCCTCCCCCGAAAGGGCAGCCCTCGACCCCCCAGCTCTGCATTAGTGATTATCAGGGGGCCAGCGTTTGCAGGGAGACATGCGAAAATGTCAGCACAGATGGAGATTAAGCCGTCTTCACCTAACGTCAAAACTGCCATCTGCTGCTCTCCTGCGCAGCTTTAATCAGATTTTCTCGACAAAAAAATGTCAGCGAGAGGGGTGGGGAGGGCTCTGAGCACACAGGCATCCATGGCCTTTCTGTGCCCATGGGGAGAGCCGGGGGAGCTGAAAGGGGCTCGTCTCGACATTTCGCAGGGAGAGGCTCTGTGTGGCTGCCTCTGTCTCTTGAAAGGCAGGAATTGCCAGGAGCAAGCATTGAGGGCTGCCACCCCACTGTACGAGTGCAGATAAAAGGAAACTATTGTTAAAGTGGACCTTGTCCTCATACGACTGGTTTAGTTTATTTAAGCAACAACCAGCAAAGTAAAGCTTTTAGCTGATGAGATTTTAACAGGAGCCTGCTTGGCTCCCCAGGTTGATTCTACCCTTGCACTCTCAAGAGCATTGTGCTTCAGAAGACAAATGGATAACAAAGGAAAACTAATGGGAGAGTTGGATAGTTTGATCCACAGAGTTTCAGTCTTGCCTTGCCTTGCCTTGCCTTGCCTTGCTTTGCCTTGCCTTCCCAAGCCCAGTGTGTTCAAAGCTAAATTTGCCACTGCTAAGTTGAGGATAAATCTTTTTAAGGAATACTATGTTTTGTGTAGGGACAAGATGACTGGCTGAACATTAACCTTATGTGTCCAAAGCCTAAAGGATAAGCTACATGGAAGAGTTTCTTGACATGGCTCACAGGTCACAGTTAAGTGCGTGGAGTGGGGCTTGCCTTCTCCCAACACTGGTATTGTTGACATCTGCTGAACACCTGATCTGCAATAATCTCAGAGACTTTCATTCAGATCTGCTCATGCCAGTTGTTCCCCATCTTGAATTACATATAGCTGACTATTTGTCCAGGTTTCAGCTGGGATAGAGTTAATTTTCTTCCTAGTAGCTGGGATAGTGCTGTGTTTTGGATTTAGGATGAGAATAATGCTGACAACACACTGATGTTGGTAGTCGTTGCTAAGTAGTGCTTGTACTGAGTCAAGGACTTCTCAGCTTCCCCTGCTCTGCCAGCGAGGAGGGGCACAAGGAGCTGGGAGGGGGCACAGCCAGGACAGCTGCCCCAGCCTGGCCAAGGGGATATTCCGTACCATATGGCGTCATGCCCAGTATAGAAACTGGAGTTGGCCAGGAGGTGAGAATCACTGCTTGGGGACAGGCTATCGATCACCAGATGGTGAGTAATTGTGGCATTGTGTATCACGTGTTTTTGTATATTCCTTTATCATTATTATTATTATTAACATTATTATTTCCTCTTCCTTTGCTGTTTTTATCTCAACCCATGAGGGTTTTTTTTTTTTCCGATTCTCTCTCCCATCCCACCTAGGAGGAGGGAGGACATGAGCGAGCGGCCATGCGGTGCTTAGTTGCCAGCTGGGGCTAAACCACGACACTATTCCTTTCCAGATGTACTTATCCCTACCAAGCAGCATCTCTTTTTTTTTCAGATCATCTCCAACCCAGCTATGAATTTGTGACATTCATTTGTAAGTCTAGTCACCCAAAATACTGGCAGTCCTTTCCAAGTGATGGTGTCAGCCAGCTTGAAATGTTTTTTCTGTGTTCCATCATCAGGACCATTAATGAAAGTGCTGAAAGCTTAGTCCATATAGTAAGCTCCCTACTTTGACAGTAAACTGTCAATGATTGCTCCATCTATAATTTTTTAACTAGTTTTGCAACTACCCAATAATACATTCACCTAGACGATATTTTTCTAGCTCATGAAAGTGTCATGGGAGACAGTGTCGAAAGCCTTCCTAAAATCAAGATCTATGACGTTGTCTGTTTCTTCTCTGTCCACAAGGCTTTTTTGCACTGTCATAAATGAAAATTAGATTGGTTTGACATATTTGTTCTTGACAAATCTATACAGGCTGTTACTCATCTCTCTATACCCTTCTGTGAGCTCACAGATAGTCTATTTGATTATCCAGTTCAGTGTTTTCTGAAAATTGAAGTTATATAGGTTTGTAAGGGAAGCTCCTAACTCTCAGTCTTCTTAACATTTCAAAAAGATCGGCATTTAAAGATGTCTGCTGTCTTTCAGGTTTTCCAATACCTTACAGACTCTCAGTGAATCCTTAAAACTAATGGCTAATGCTTCCAGGATTTCATCAGCTTGTGCCGTAAGTACCACACAATGAAGTTTACTAAGACATAGCCAAATAAGAACATCTACATTTTTTGGGGCACCTCTCGAACCGTGTTTCTCTCAGTATTTTCTGTTTAGGCATTGAAGCTTAGGGAAGCCAACAGACTACTGTGAGGACCCCATCGCAAGCTAATGTGCAGTCAGGACACAAGCCTCTGGGTTCTTCACACCCTTCCAAAACCACTAAACATTGTTGTTCCCAGACACAGCCATAGCAACCCCAGTCCAAGTTTCCCTCAAATAGTGTCATCCTCCTTTACCGTACATAAAGTTGGAATTTGAGGTCATCCTCATGTGTCCTGAGTATATGTCACCTACATTTATTGGTATTGTTCCTTGCACGAAAGATATTTCCACTAAGCTCCTTATTTCTAAAGCGCACAGTAAAATGTATCCCAGGTCCCTTTGGGAAGCCTTACGCTGAATCCCTCTGTGGAATGTCTTTGCTACAGGCTTGTGTCCACTCACCAGCACGAGGGAGAGGAGGTGGGATGCAACAGGACCAGCAGCGAGATGGAGGAGCTGCAGGATCACTGCTGGAGAACCTCCTGTGCCTGAAAACTGCATGCCCAGGTGTGCCCCAACCCCATGGTGGAGCGGCATGGAGATGGCAAGTGAATGAGGAAGAGCTGGTCTCATTACTGGGAAGACTGCAGCTCCCACAGCTACCTGGAGGCAGGTCAAGAATTTTGCAGGACTAGGCTTTGAGGTGACCTTAAGATCAATCATACTGATGAGGGCAGACAAGCCCTAACTTACTAGCCTATGTGACATAGATAAGACATCTCATAAGTCTATGGAGCTGTTAAATCATCCTTATATTTCGAATCCATGGAATATACATATGGTTTCTCTTTCGGGTTAAATGTGGCTCCTGAGTTTCAGTGAAGTCAAGGACCACATGCAACACAACTCATTTCTTGTAAGTCCAAATGCACCAGCTCCTTGATTACTGCAACAGTTGTACCTATGTACCCATTTTACTTCACACATAATCTTCACCAGCAAGTTAGAAACATTCACAAGAGACTTAGTCTTCAGTCCAGAGCTTGCATGTCATTATCCCATGGCCTACCTGAATGAACAAAACACGTTCTGCTGTCCATAAAACAGGCCTGTGTTCCCAGGAGAGACTGTAAAGGGTAATGTCTCCCAGGACAACTAAAAGGACCTGCTGGCCCTTTGCTTGACTTGTCTCCCTGCACAAGCAGTGGGAGTGAGATATTTGGGAGCAGAAGTTCCTGCTTTGTGTTTTCTACAGGGGTAGCTCGGTGAAAGTTGTGATGCCTCTGAGCAAGTGGTTCTAAATTTGCTACACACTGAACCATGGGATGCTGTGAGGTTTTCTTGTGGACGGACTTTATCATATAAAGAGCCCACTATAAAGTCTAAGCTTTCAGCTGCTACCCTTGGTGCCTGTGCTGCTAGTCTGAGATCCATTTCACCTATGTGCAGAACTGTCAAAGGTCATTAATTTGTCAGAGACAATCATATTTCCCTTCTGCTTTGTGGAAGGTTGATGAGGTCTAAATATCTCCTATTTGATAAACTAAGCAGCATGTCTCTGTCTATAAACTCTCTGTAGCTTGCACTTGTACTTTCATGTTTGTGTGCACAGGAAAAAAGGAGTGTGCAGAATTTCTGGTGTAAAAGAGTATTCCTTGGATTCTGTTGAAGTCCTTTGTCCATCATTTTCTCCTGATCAAGCAATGACCACATTAATCAGGATCACTCATAGGGTTGTCTTAAGCCCAGTCAGTATTCGCAAAGCTCATTCCCCTCCATTACAAACTGTTTCCGTAAGAAGAGTGCCTTAACGAGGCATAACTCTTATGTACGCTATTAGAGGTTCAATTAGGAGATGGAAGAAATCTTTTCCATAATGAGAAAGGAAAGATTTAGTTTTGCAGGGGAAAAAACCAAACCTAATAGCAACAATGAGGGAAAGAGAGTATTTACAAATGAAAAAAGTCCATGTAAATAGGAACTCCTGCTATGTTTAAGAGTCCCTTGATAACCGATTGCCTGCATTGACCTGTATCTAAAGCTATTGACAAAGATAAGCAGGGACAGTGAGTAGTCAGTTCAGATTCAGTTCTAATAGTTTGAATTAGATGGACCAAATGAGCTGGAATTATCCATTAAGTCAGCAAAATCTGCTTGTCATTCCCTTTAATGCATGATTAACACTGGAAACCAAAGGACATAAAGCCATCCCTTTCTCTGGCCACGCAGCAGGCTGGGAATGTGTCTGTCCGCTGTGCAGAGACCTCGTGCCATTGCCATCTGTTGAGAAGCTGGGATGGGATTTCAGTGCCACGGGTTTTGTCTCGGAGCAGAGGGCTGCCACGGGAGCACCGGCGCACAGGGCTTTGCAGGCTTACCTTCTCTGCAGCTAATAGTAAAAAACTTGCATGAATGAAAAATACTGTTTCACTAAATGCTTGAAAAGTGCCCTTGTGATTACGACTCAGAGTGCTGTGTTTATTCACCTAAAATTGTCGTAGACAAGCCAGAGACCCCCAGAAAAGCACCAACCCAGATTTCAAAGAGCTGTTAATTTAGAGGGTCCAGACTCTAAGGTTTGGTTTGGTCATAATAAATAAAAGCTAGACCCACAGTCTTAGAGGTTAAAGACCATCCAGGCTGAGTGCAGCGCATCCCCCTCTATGCCTCTTACCCAAGCCTGAAATCAACTGCACTTCCAGTGCTCTGCTCCAGAAGAAGAGAAATGAGTTTTCCTGGGACATGTTAAACACAAGTCATAAAATATTGCTTTCCTGAGCTTGCCAGTAAAACTACACTGCTTTGAATCCTTGAAATCTCTCAAACTAGACTCCAAAGCAAAGCTGAAGATATGAAATTGTGCTGAAAGCAACGAGAAATTATATGCTCCTGAAATATTAACTCCCTTTATTCCCTGCTCTTTCCCTTTCCCTCTTCTGTTGCACGTCTACGCTGATAAATGCAGGCAGACCTTAGCCTGCCCTGCCCAAACTCCGGCTAGCTTCTGGCTGACATTGCTCTTGTCCTGCTCTCAGGCTCAGGTCCGTGCCGGTGTAATGTGCAGGTGGGAAACCAAAGCTAAAATTCATACCTCTTGCCCCCTCCACTGTTGCCTCCCAGCTAGACCCAGCTCTGGATTCGACAGGCAGCACCTCAGGAAAGTGATGGGGTTTTTTGAAGAACACAACGCTGGTGCGGAGAGCAGCAGCCTCAGGATGTGTCACAGGGCTTGTGTGTCCTTACAACTCCAGCAGTACCTCGTGGCATCACCTATTTGCAGACACAACACGTCTTTTCCCAGAACCAGCAGCAGAGCTCAATTAAGAAATAAAGAAATTGTGCCGGAGAGGGAATTTGAGTTAAACAAAGATTGCGCACAACAGGCGACAGAATGGAAACCTTCCTAGAAAAGCCCTTTAACACCGACTTTAAATGCTTTGAAGTGAAGGGTTCAGATTTCCCTGAATGTTTGCCATTTGGGTTTGCATTTTTCAAAGCCTCTTTTTCTCTGCGACGCCCCTCGCTATGCATTAAGCTTGCTTCTGCATGCCCCAGGCCATGAATGACTCAAATTCTAGAACTCGGCTTTCTGCTCGAATGGCCATCCCGTCTCTCTGCTGTTCGCTTTGATCACAGTGTCTAACCCGCCCTTCCTAGTGGTACGGTAGGCGCATTAAGTGGGTGGGAACTGTTCTTCCTCTGACTACATGCTGCTCTCCGCGCAGCACTTTTGGAAAAGAAGCAGGTTGTCGGTCCCAGTGCTGGATAAGTGATTGCGCTGTGCCGTGTCTCAGCTTCCAGACCTGAACAACGAGCGTTATGGTGCCGTTTTGGTCCTAAATCTCTCTCGGATGTACTGGTGGGGCTGCACAATGATGAAATGGTTGCCGTTGTTGAGAAAAAGCACCCCTCTTTTCCCATCCATGTCCACGGGAGTGAGCAGCTGACGTGACCTAGCTGCAGATGAGGTTATACGCTTCTCCTTCAGATACTGGAATTTTCCAGAAGCCCATTTCTGAAAGAAAGGAGTTTGATCTTGTTCCCTGCAGGAACAAGTCTATGTTGATAGTATGGACTAGCTGATTGGTGAAATTATATTTACAACTAATTTCTAAGATAAGTTTTAGGTTTCCTGGTTTTGGGGGGTGGATGTCCATAACTCAGGCCCAGTCCTTCTCTGGTGGAAAGGGCTGCCCTAGCAATGCTGGTGGACTTGGTCTAGAGCCCAGGCTGTAGGAATCTGAAACAGCTGTGGCAGACTCCAGTCCTCTTGTTTCCAGTGCAGATGCTCTCTCCTGCACTCGGGTGCTCAGGCTAGGGCAGCGTTGAATGCCTGTGAGGTGATGATGGTTCTTGTGACCTGCCTGCCTGGGGAGGTCTGTGTTTCTTCAGGGCTGCCCCTCTCCCCCCACACGACACTGGACTACTCTTCGTGCGTCACCTCAGGACTGGTTTTTCCACAGTTTTCTAAAAGTTCTTCACCCTGTGTTGCTGCATACCACCACAGCGTGCAGAAGACATCTGAGCACATTGGCACCGCGTTAAGACAGCATCAGTACTCAGAGCATGATGCTGAGCTTAATCGGAGTCAACGGAGCCACTTAATCCTGACAGCGACCACCCCGTTGTGGCTGCGTGCCTCTCTCCAGGCACGTACCTGTGATGAAATGCAGCGGGGAAGGATGAGGCAGCCAAGGGTTGGACTCGGGACCCCTCTGAGCTACCCACCCTGCCACTTCCCTGCCTCCCTGCAGCGCTGATGATCGTGGGCAGGGATGGGGCAGAGTCTGGGAAAGGAGGAGAGATCAGCAAAGGAAAGGAACAAGCTATTAAGGAGACATGCTGTACTTACTTACTTCTCAAAATAAGGCAGCAGGAGGTAATGCATCCCCTCCCCAGCACCTCCTCCCAGGTTGAGGCCAGCAGTGATCCTAGTCTAGCATATTGGGGAACTTAAAATATTTTTGAGCATCAGAAATAAACTTCTTGTCGGATAGGTTGGCTTAAGGTGATGGGAGAAGTACCATGACAAAGAATGCCTGAAGCATTTTGTCACAGGAACATCACGAAAATATTGGTTGAACTTACTGGGCCAAAAAATTTATTTGATTGCTGGGCTGCTCTGGACATAAGTTGTCTTCCAGTTCAAAAAAACCCCGTATCTTTTGTGGTCATTTGAAATAGAAAATCTGGAAACAGAATTCTTGAAAAGGATGTGTTTCTCCTCTTAAAAAAAAATCAAAACAAACATTGAATAAAAAAAAAGTAGTAATTTCAAATAGGAAAAAGTGTCATTTAGAAAATGCCAGAACTGAATGTTGTGAATAATTCAAATGAAGAGTTCAACACTGAGATGAAAAAATAACTGAGCATTGCCAGATGCCAGATACACACTGCATAAAAACAGCGTGAAAAAGTTAGCTGTTTCCAACGGAACACTTGAGTACAGGGATTGTACCAGCACTGTCGGTGTCTGATGTGGGACCCAAACCCGGGCACCCAGCAGCGCCCTGCCCCTCTGTGGCATGGGGCTGAGCACGAGGCTGGGGCAGGGGCAGGAGCAGCTCCGTGGGCACAAGCGGGATAATTAGAAGGTATTTTTGAGGCAGTTTGGTACCAGGCTCCTGGGATTTTCCAAAGAGATCAGGAAAATAACAGGAAACTGAGTTTCGGTGCAAAACAAACATTTGATTTTTGGTTTTCTTTGGAGTCTTCACGAGTTTCCATTCTTGCCAGAGCCTTGAAACTGAGTTTTGCTTGGGGAAGGCAGTCGCCACGTCATTTGAAGCAGTCTCAGAGGCACCAGTGTGAAATGAGCTCTTGAGAATGAGCCGCCATGATCCAGCGTGGGGCTTGCAGGGTTACGGAGTACTTTGTGGATAATGACGATGATGGGGAAAATGTGAATCATAGAGCAAAGACGAAAGGAAGCCATAATTAAATATTCCGAAGTACAACATCATAATTATAGTGGACTAAGAAGTAAGCAAATGACACGCAGTAAGAAAGCAGCTGATCAGATGGATTCTGAACTGATTATCATAATGTAAATGCCAACAGCAATTTACTCAAATCAGAGAGGTTTATTTGCAGAGTGGAAACTAGGTTTAGTCCTAATCAAAATAAAATCAATGTATATTTCAAAACAGATTAGTGCTGTGAAACAAAGCAGCCATGATTGTTATTCATTATCTTCATCAGCACCAAGAGGGAATCATTTATGTTACTGCTTAATTACATAGATGTTAACAATTAATTAAGTCAGCGTGGTGATAGCCAGTGATTTGGGAAATCGAGAGAAGATTGTCCTCGGTTAATGTGCTTTTGTTTCCTCAGCCCAGCTCAAACCATAACGCTGGTGACACTCTCGAGTGGTGACAGCTCACGGAAAGAGAGGCACAGACAGGCTGCTCAAGCCGTCCCTCCCTGTCCCCCATTTCACAGATGTTCAGGCCCTTGTTTTTGGAGACTCCCCAAGGTCCTCTTCCAAGCCCTTGCTGTCAGATATTCAGTCTCCTTTGGCTTAGCCAGCAGGGTTTGCATCTGTGCTCTTCCTAGGAGCTCATTACAGATTCTGGACTAAAAACCTCCTTTCTGTGAGCAGAATGAGCTGGAAATAGCTGGATTGGGATCCAAGGGGAACAAGGCAGAGCATTCCATACGCAGGAGAGCAGGACGCTTGCAGCTGCTGGTGAGCACAGTGATGCTGAGCACCCTGGGTTCGCCTATGGCACCCCACTCTGTCAGCAGCCCAAATTAGTGTCTGGTGGGAACGTGGGGCAAGGAAGCATCGAAGCATAGATTTCTTTCATCCAGATCTGTCACTTCGCATGGACACAGGAGGTGCTCAGCTTTGAGAGGCTGGGTCAGGAGGCTGATCTAGACCTGTTTCATCGTGCTCGACTGCCCAGAAAGGCGCCAGCCCACGCCGCCATCAGCCGCTCCGTCTTGAGTCCGAAGGAAGAGCTTGCGTTCTTGGAGAAAGGGGGGGTTGAACAAGAGTTTGGTCATTCAGTTCAAATGTTAGTCTGACCCCGAGTCACATTTCCCCGAAGGTGTGTCCCAGAGTTAAAGGCTGGCCCTGACATCCAAGACGCCAAAAATGAACAGCCCAAACTTCTCCCCTGCATGTGAAATAACCAGCACCAAGGGCTGAACTCCACAGCTTGGTCCAGGCTGCAGAGAGCAGACAGCCCATTAACTTTAACTCTGCTGGTCCTTCCAAAGGCATAAATAGTGCTATTGGGACTCGGGTATGTGATTTTAACAGCAACATTGCCTAGAGATCCTCTTTAGCTCTTGACTGCAAAATTGTTGGCCCTTCCCTGCATGCCACGAGCTCTGCTTTTTTGGGTTCAATAGGTCCTCAGTAACGGGTTTATTGCCAAAGCCTCTAAGAAACTATTTTTAACAGTATTTTCCTTCCACTCTGCTCAAGGAAAAGTGGGCCATTTATATTCATTGTACCTTATAAATGTTTCTACCATAACAATCGCTCCTGATTATAGTGGACTTTGTTTTCCGTTGAATTTAATAGCAAGAGAAAAATGACACATGACACAAATTTAAATAACATTTTGCTCCCCTCCTTTCCGTTTGCTTTCTGAACCATAATCCACAGTTTATGTTGAAGAATGATATTGTTTCCAAATCTCTTGAATTATTTTTTTCATTTTTGGAAGGGGGAGAAAAGTGCATTAATGAGTTTGATTTTCCATAGTGCTGAACAGCGGAGTTTTTCCTTGGGTTTTCAGATACTTGACAGCTCAAAAAGTCAGGCCCAAATTATTTGTAGAATAAGTTGGACTTTCAGGGACAGGAAACTGGCTGGTTGTCAAATATGAGTTAGAGATTTTATTTGATAAAGTCATATCCAAGCTGTAATAACGGTTTTCAGTATATCTTTCTCATCTAATTTCTTCCAGGAAAGTTTTCTAGGAGGGTGGGCCTCGTAGGCTGTATGTAGGTGTAACGCAGTCCTTTTCTGAGTTGTAAGTAATATAATAGTTAAAGAGAAGGGTGGGGATGAAAGCGTTGGGCACGACCCCTGCTAGTCTTACCTAACAAACTGGAGTTTTGCCATTAACTTTACTGAGAGCAGAAACAGGCCACGCTGAGCACATCTGAAAGTCCCTTTCTTCAGCTGGCTAATGGGTTTTATCATTACGAACGTCATGCAAATGTGTTCTCTGGATATGGGAGAGATGCAACGACCACCTTCTGTCACAGCTCCCTCGCTAGCCAAGGCTGCAGGAAATCTGGACAACAGAGGCCATTGCCCCCAGTCCTGCTCTTCACACAGGTTTTGGCAAGAACTTTGTACCTCTCTAGAGGTGTCTGGTTGAACCTAATATTGCCACAGATAATATTCAACATACTACAAGTGAAATACATTCGTATTTTCCTGCAATGTGCCACTCACCCCAGGTTTTGAACGCGGGTCTAGTGGCTTTCTGCCTCCCTTTCGTCTGTGTGCTTACAGTCTGCATTGCATTTAAACTCCTGCTCGCGCGTGTAAATAATTGTTTCTCTTCTGGAGTGCGGAGTGCTCAGCCCCAGCACCCATAGGTGTTTAGCACGTGATGCACGTTTATGATGCTCGTTCTGTAACTCGTTATATGTTAACAAGCAGCCCTCATTTGTTACAGCAGTGGGTTCCTGCAGATCCTGATGCGCAGACAAACACGGGTCCCAGCTCCGGCGTCCCAACACTCCCATGAGCCACCCAAGAAGGTGTCAATAGTGATCTTGTGGTCTGAACCCTCAGGACCCAGAATCACCCTCGAAACACTGGAAGATCTTCTTCGGCGCTTCCCTGCATTTCATGAGCGCTCTGCTCATCTCCCAGGTGCCTTTCTAATTGCTGTTGCCAATTTGTGCTCCATCTGCAGATGCGGTCCAAAAAGCCCTGGAGGTCTGTGTTTCAGCAAAGAGCACTGTTGTGTACAAATGTGCATCCTGGGTTGTGTCATTAATGACTTTAACTACCTTGAGACCGGTTGTGGCTTTGGTCTGGCACTCTCACAGCCAGCGTCTCTCGCCTTCCTGCCTTGAGGCTCGTATAATCTTTCAGTTCCCTCTTTTATGGCCTTTCAGGATCTGATAAAACACATCCAGGTCCCATTAACTGCCAGTCAGTGCTGATGTCCCCAGAGCAATCAGCACAGGATGCAGAGATGCTAAAAGCAGCCGCCAGCTGTATGGGAGGTGGGTGAGCTGCTCTCTGTCCGTTCAGCCCACACGGGTCAATCCACCGAGCTCGTGCTGCTTTCCTTCTCCCCCAGCCGCCCATGCTGCCTGTGAATGCGGGCTCCTTGCCGCCCAGCAAGTCCAAAATAACTCCTCTTGCCCGACCCCACCAGCCAACCTCTTCCTCCGCCCTTTCCTGTCTGTGTCCCCTCCCGCCCCACCGCTCCGGTTTCTGAGGACGGCCAGCAGCACCTTGGCAGCCCCTGCACCACCATGTCAACAGCTGTGGGATGCGACACAGGTGTCTCTCCCAATGACCTGCTCACGAGCTTTCTTTACTTTTTTCTCTCTCTTCACACCGTCAAAGAGCTGGCAGCATCCCTCACGTTCAGCGTTTTCATGGGGGAAAAGACGGAATTTGGACAGAGATAAATGGGAGAGAGATCTCAGACAGCGTAAGCCAGAGTGAGAACATGAGCAGAGAAGCTTGATGCTCATAGTGACACATTTTTTCTTCCACCGCTGTCCAGACCTCCCAGACCACAAGCAGATGTCCTCAATGCCTCTTTCCATCATGGGCAGTGCCTGTGTACGGTGCATTCAGCAGCTGCCACTTTCCAGCTTGGAAACCTTTGGGAAGCACTGTGTTTGTGGTGTCCTGTACGTGGTTATGCATTTCTGGCTGCCTTGGAGACCATGGTCAGAATTCAGCACTGTCTTCCAAAATCAACATGCTTAAGGAAGGCAGGTGATAAGGGGAAAAGGCTGCTGAGAGTCTCCTTTGGGTACTTGTTTCCCAGTCTTGCAATAGTAGGGTGAGGATGGGGTCCTGGTTTCCTCCCGACCCTGTCCTGGGCAGAAAGACAAGCCCAGAGGCTGAGCAGAGATGGTAACAAGCAGCTTTGATGAACAGGGCTGAAAGATTGGTACAGTGGCCGACCATTTCTGCAAAAATATTCAGTTTGAGGGGAACACATTTTACCTGCCTGTGAACCACAGGGACTGGAGGTAGATGGACGCATCCCATCAATGAAATCACTTTCTCACTGGCTGCATCAGGAGCACCCCAGGACACGTTTCTGCCCCCGCAAGATGGAGTGATGTGCAGAAGGCTACGCTTCAGAGAACGCTGTTGAAGCAGGAGGTGCCAGACTGCGAAACATACAATCTCCTCGGGGCCAGCCTGCCCTTCTTTGCACATTTCTGATCAGTGGGGTCAGCGTACTGTGTCCCCTCTCCCTGGGGTAGTGCCTTCTGACAGCCTTGGAGGTTTATCTCTCTCAGCTCATGAATTTCATTCTGGATTTGTGAATGCCATTGTGCTCATAAACCTCTGCATGACTTGAAGCATCCATCTTGTAGCAAGAACTTGACTCCTGCCGGGGATACCCTGTCTGAGAGCTGCAGCAGAGTCATCGAGCGCTCTCAGGGAAAGCTCAGGGGCAGACGCCAGTTTAAAGGAGGACTGTTCTCTAAGCTAAGGGTTTCCAAGTTGGGAAAGAAGGGAATCAGGCTTGGTCCTGCCCTCTCAGCTCAGCCACGACTCTCAGAAGGACTCATTTCTTATCATCTAGTGTCCTTGTGCTGTTCAAAGGGATGCATTGCCCCACCCGTTCCTTTGCAATACTACCATACCGCTAATGGGAAAACCAGCTTTCGCTAAGCCGGATCGTACCTGGGAGATTGTCCCGCGTGACAGAGGACACAGGGAGCTGCGGTCTGCATTTCAGGATGAGGATGGCCCGACTCCTTGACACAGGTGCCGAGCAGAGTCTGTGCTTGGGACTGCCCCTGGACCAGTCACTGCTGGGTCACACGAGGGACTCTCAGGTCACTTGGTGACTTCAGATCCGTCACTGGGCAGTAGAGGAAGGATTGAAGCAGATGCATTAGTGTGTGGGGAGTGTCAATGAATGGAGAGAGGACAGACACTACAAAGGTGCTGGCTGCTCGTGAGGCACCTGGATCTGGCTGAATGAACCAGGGAGGTCCAGATCACATCACCAGTGACAGGAGAGATGGTCCAGGCCACAGGATTCAAGTCCAGTTCTCAAAGCTTTCTCCACGTACCCAAGCATCAGTGATCTGGCAGAGGATGGGCTGGGAGCCCCAGAGGATGGAGCAATGGTGGTGGCTGTAAGGCTCCAAGGCGTCAGAGGGACTGAACTCTATGGCGAGAGCTGCAAACTGCTCAGGAAACAGCAGTGCTGCATTGCTGGGGGTGCTGGCCTTCCTACGGACCTGGGCTGCTTCTAGGGACATGGGGGAGGCAGACACACCAGAGAAACTCAGCTCAGGAGCCCTATTCTTGGCCATCACTGTCGCCTGGATCCAGTGGAACCTCTGGTGACCACCAGCTGTCACCAACTGCCCTTTGACAGCAGACATGCAAGGACCTGCCAATCCGGTCTCATCTCCAACCTTCCTCCCTCCATGGACATTAGGGGACCTGTCTGAAGCTTCAGGCTGATGCAGTTGTCCATGCGCGGGCACCTTCTTGCCATGTGAGATGCTCTAGGTAACCCCTCCATTTCCAGGTGCTGCTCCAGGCTGCCACAGGTCTTCTGCAGGACCCGTGCCACATCTGTCAGCCCACTCTGCCTGTGTAAGAGGCCTCTTGCATGTATCTAGGCAGTCCTTGATGTCCTGGGCTCCATGGCAAAGACGTAACAGGATCTTACTACAGGTGGAGGCACGAGGTCAAGCCTTGTCCATGCTCAAGGCTGACACAGGACATTACATCCATGCTGGGCTCTCAGGGGCTGCCAGCTGAGGTGTTTGCCATCCCCTCTGTGCCGGATGCTCCTGATATGAGCATCCCAACCACGAGCCTACAGGACCAGCCCAAGCTTAGGTCATTGATGGCATTTTGAGAATGCAACGATGCCTCATGTCAGGGTTAATCACTGGGAGTAAATTGCTACCAGCAAAGTGCAAGGCTTCGTGGTTCCCACTGGCTTCATGGAGACAAAGCAGGGCAACTTCCAGGATCACCTCAGGAAAGTTATGGCTTGAATGAGTATTTCTTGGCTATTTTAAACCAAGTCTGCTGTGCTGAGCAGGCAGGAGCTCTGCTTGATCTCTTTAACGGAGACACAGGAGTTTGCTGTGCAACCCCCCCAGCAGAGCTGGGTCCCGCGCACCCAGAGCCCAGCAGTCCGGCTGACAGCAACATCAATGCCAGACGAGGCGAGATGGACACAGCCGAGGATATCGCAGCAGAGACACAAAATTACTTGGGACTTTTCAGTTCCCTTCCATAACCTGAAGGGCAGTTTGCAGAAATGCCCGGTTACAGGCCCAGCACTCTCCCAGCTCCTGCTCCTCCCAAACCCCCCTGCCCGGAGCTCCTGCCCTTCTCCCAGGCTCTGCTGACGAAATACTCCCCCTCCCTGGGCAGACGCAAGTCTCTGTGCTGCAAGGAGGCTCCTCTCGCTCCTCCTCACTGCCTGGGCAGCAGCAGGGGAGCTCTGACAGCGCAGGAGGATGCCTGCCGGGGGTGTGCTGTGAACTTGCTAACAAGGAGCACTCTCGAAAGGCTCTTCCTGCAAAAAGAGAAAAAAAACCCCAAACACATTATCTCGTTACTGCACGTGCTGCGGAGAACAGAGGAGAGCAGCTGCAATTTCAAGTCATGGCTTTCGCTCTTTCAAATTAAAACAATCTGACCTCTGAAAAATTATAAGCGAGGGTGACACTGGGTGTTTCAGTGCATCCCCAGCCTCATGGGGTGGCTGGTCAGGGGACCCCCAGGAGGAGTTTCCTAGGCTGCCTGTGCATCCCCGGGCTAACGCTGTCTGGCTGTGGCTGGAAGGCAAGGTAAAACCGAGCTGGGCATACCTGTCCAGAAAGCTTTTCTCCTGCACTGAAGCTGTGATGGCAACTAGAAACCAGCATTTGAAAACACCACTACATGGGAGGTGGTGCAGATTGGAGGCTTTTATGGGCACAGCCATTTTAGGTGGAGAGAAGGCACATCTGGACACTACATGTCCTGAGCTCTGCAACTGTCTCCTGCTGCTCCATTGAGCTTATAGTGCTCCTTACTGATTTTCTACAGTAAACTCAACACCTGAGACATTACTGTAGTTCAGAGGATGAAAAACAGAGAGGGGAGAGGTCATACAGTGCCAGCCTGACTGGCAGAGGTCCTGCCCTTCAACCTGCAGTGACGGGTATTGAACAACTCCCACGACGTCTTGCCTCAGAGCAGAACCCAAGGAGGCACAACCAACACAGCGTGGAGAGACGTCCACAGGTGCCTACACGCAGCGATGAGTGCTGGCACCCAACAAACACGTGCGCCTGTGGCCTTTGTGAACCTTTGTCATGTCTCCTGTTAGAGCAAAATGCCATCGTGTACCTGGGAGGGGAGACCTGAGCTCGTTCTCCCTCCCGCTGGAGCACCCACGCATCGTATCTGAGATTTCCCTTTTCTTCCCATCCGCCTCCTTTCCTTTTATCTTAACTTGTTTTAATCTTGCTGTCTGACTCCCTGTGAAATCTCACCAGGTGTGATGCAAACACTGAGGAAATCCTTCCTTGGCAGAGCATCTTCCAGCAAACCTCTGCTCCCGGGAGGGCTTTCAAAAGGAAATGCAGCCTGTGTCTTCAAACCGGCTGGTAACCCACTGCCCAAGGCGCCAGCTCTCATCCTTCCCTCCCTCCATCCCTTCCTCCTCCTGCAGCGCTTCGCTGTGTCTGTCTGGGGAGGGCAGAAATCAGACTTCAAAAAGTTCAGGGCTATTGCCCAGGTAATTAGGTTTACTTTGGAGTCACAGCCCCTGGCTGTGCTAGGACAGAGTGTAAAATCAGGCTTCAGTAGGGTGGTCAGTGAGTATCACCGTGCGAATTTATCGGCAGCTATGAAGTGACACTTTGTGCTGTTACCTACCGTGTGTTTCAACATTTTAAATTATTCTGAAAACAGAACACATTTTGCAGCCAAATACTAATGGGTTCATTCCTTCTTCTGCCATTTTCCCGTCTCCTCGTGCAGGTTTATAATTACAGATGGGATTTTGACAAGCCAGGTTCCCAGTAATGGCAAATTTAAACTCCCTGATGTGAATCAGAGGAAGCTAAGATGATTTTGCAATGCATATTTATTAAGGATAGTGTTGGCTGAAGTAATTTTCACTCACAAGAGCTATATTCCTGCATTTATCTTCTCAGAGGCTTTATCTTTAATAAAAAAAGAATTTAACCCCCTCACACACACACAAAGCAGCATGAACCCCATTGCTGTTGACACAGAAATACTCATCTGCTTCTGATGCAGAAGACACAACACAGAACCAGAGCGCGCCACGTTAGTGTCTTAGCAAGCGCAGAACTCCGAGTAACAGGAGCAGCAGTAATGAGCTGTAATTTTGGATCCGCTTAATTGAAGAAAGGAAACGATGTTAGGATGAACCAGCCTCCTAGGCCTTGCCAGCCTCTCCACCCTGGTAGCCACATCTCTCTGTTTTAGCATCTCTGCAGACTCACACATCTGGAAATCCCAAGACCGCTGCCTCTGTGATTCTTCCATGGCTTAACCAAACCCAGCAGCAAACTTTTGTCCTGTACAGTGTGTTGTCTAATAAGCCTTACAAGATCTGGACACCTCTCTTCAGAGTTTCTTATGCCCAAATCTCTGCCGTGGTGCCTGCAATACATTGAATCCTTCTGCTCTCCCGACCGTAAAGCTTTGAAGGGCAGGTATTTGAAGAGACTCAAGCAATAAAGACCTCTACCCCAGTCCTTAGACCAAAGTCAGAGGGAAAAAGTAAGAATTTCTGACTAAATTCAGAAGAAGAAATGAACCTGCAGCTTTCAGCTTGTTCCCCCACCCTGACAATTCCTGCCCAGGAGCAATCATGGACAAAAACACCTTATGAGCCACATTTCTTACCAAAATAGTGATAAAGATCATTTTCCTTCCCTAATGCTCTCCAGGTTGCATGCAGTGCAGTCCGATTATGGTAAAGAGCTAAAATTTATACATTTGAAACACTGTATTCTATTTTCTTCTAATGGCATTTTTATCTGCATTTTATTCAGCCTAATGAAAATGGAAATGAACTCCCTGGCTCACCCAGTAACAGCCCTTTTCCAGCAGCAGACGCGGCTGGACCGCAGTGTCCCATTTCCATGCTCCCATCAAGGGAAGCTCTATCTGCTTCCTTGTTAGCTGCATTTAGGATGTTTTCAGAGACAAATTAATATTTCAGCAAAGCTTTCCTGACTCTTGCTAGAACTGCTCTGAAAGAGAAATCCCACTTTTCCAAATACAGACCTCGCGGCAATGACCAGCTCGTATGTGACAGCCCGGGTACTGGACCACGTGCTGGGACAAGGCAGTGGCGAGGAGTGAGGACCCACTTCTTCCCCATCACCGTTTGCCCCCGAAGTAGCGTTTTGCTAATGACAGCGAAGGAAAAAGTAAGCCAGGGAGGCATTAGAAGCCACAGAAGGTTTCCCTGGCAAACGCTGCGGAGCATTTTGCCTGAACTATGCTTTCCCCCCTGTCCTTGCTCCTGGCCATGCTCGCAGACTCCATCTCAGCCCCAGGAATCATTGATGAGAAATTAATATATATATTTTTTTTTAATTCCGCATCCTCTGCAGTATTTTTACTAGGATAAGGGCATGACAACAGCAATTATGTACAAGACTGACAATAAATAGTCTCTCTCCAGTCACAGGAGGGATTTTGCAGAGCGGCAGCTTTAACCCCTGCAAGGGATGGCAGTTTAGCACCCCTGGGACCCAACACTCTTTAGCATTAACTGGCTTCAGGCTTCTAGGGGTTCACCCCTGACCGCTCCGTGTACAAACAGCTGCTGTCTCCTGTGTGCACATGAGATCCAAATGACGGTTTTAAATTTCTTTTTGAGATATTAGACCTAGTAAGGTCCCACCGCTCTAGTATGAGTGGTACTGCTACGCTGCAGCTGGGAAATATACTATGGGAAGTGTAAGCGTTTAATTACATCATCACTAAGACAGGACACTTAAAAAATCAGGATTTTAGAAATTAAGGCTTAAAAACTTGTATGACCTCAAAAATACATTGAAAAACTTATTCTTTCTCTTTCACACTCAACTCTGCTTTTGGTGAGCATGTCCCAAGCTTTTCCCAGCCACAGGCAAACTCAGGATTATGTATCATCACAAGGAATTGTAATTTTAAGAAGAAAAGGGTAAATATTGCTGGACTCGCAGGAATATCAAAGAATATTATGTTTTAAATACTTGATTTGGTAGATTGGCAAAGAGTAGTGGCCTTTTTTTATACATATGTTCCTCAGTTTTAACAATGAAGTCTATTTTGATTATTTTAGTTGTAAACTGCAGGGTTGATGTTTACAGAGTAACCAAGAACAAATAGGAAAATGGCCTCAATTTGGGGGGATCTGCTTGAAAGCCTTTAATATCACCTGGTTAATGCTCTGAAAATCAGGCTCAAGTTAACATCTGAAAACAGGACCCTCCACCTCATCAGGTGTCTTAAAAATACTTGCCTGGGATTTTAATGAGAGACAAGAGAACGGCGCGGCAGGAGCCTGTTGCTCTGCAGCCGCCTTTGCTCTGCTCCCCGTTCGCCTCCTTAGCTTAGCTCTGAACCCAGCTTTTCTTGTCGGCTTTGCCTTCCTCCCCTCTGAAGCCAGCGGCATCCCCTGCCTGCTCGGGGCTTCGAGGAGGGAAATCATCGCTGGCCTCAGCTGCAGTCAGTCCTTCGCATCCAACAAACGAGTAGCAACGCTTCGCCAAGTCTGGGGGGTTTGTTTCAGGTTCCTCTCAGTTTGTAAATCTGTTGGAGGATTTTCTGCTCTTTTATAGGATTTGTAAATCCATTGCAGTGGACAAATATGTAAATACAGTTCTGGACTTACAAAGGAGTCAGATGTTCTGGTGAAATCCCGTGATTAAAACAGCAGCTTCTCAGTCCGGATTCTGATGTAAAGATTTACCGGCAGATTTTACAAGTCAGATGCGAGATGCAGAATAAGACCTCCAGCAATGCAGTTTTCTGCATCTAAACCACACCCTAACCACAGCAGACAGGGTGATTGACTAAATAATCCTTTCTTGGGTTTTTTTTTCCTTCCTACAAATGATACTGCAACTTTTGCTTATTCAAGAGCTGCTACAGCAAACAGCAGGCGCCGCATCTGCCCCATCCCTGCTGTCAATGGCTCAGCCTTACGTGGCCTCCCCAGTCCCCCAGTTTGGCTCTGCGCTGGCAGGGAGCCAGCTGTGCTGGGTCATTAATTTGCAGCCTTCCAAAGCAATCGCATTAACATGCCGGTCCCCAGCGGGTTGAGCTGTCGCACTATTTACAATGGGTCACTTCTTCAAAGAATGTACATGGAGCTGTTTTCAGTGACCACTATTACAGGACAAGGGCATCTACGCTTTCACGCAGCTGGGAGTAAGATGTGAAGTGTGCCAGAGTTGCGGTGTAAATGTCGCTTCACAGGTCTGCAGGCTGTAACGTGGAATGTTGTGGGGAAGAAAAACAATAAATCTGAGATTGGCATTGCAGAGAGAGATATGTGAGAAAGAAAGGCATGCATATCGAGAAGGAAGCATAGAGAGGGGAAAAAAGTCCCCAGAAGAGAACAAAGTACTTTTGTGAAAGGCTAAATACGTTAAAATTGGGAATTTCTACTATGTTCTGCATCTGCTCAGCTCAGCGTGGCAGCAAGGCGCCCAGCATAACATTTCAGTTCAACCTTCATAAACAAAAAACACCTTAAAACAAACCTTAAAACAAAGGGAATGTTTCCATTTAGTTGTGGATTTACCTGTTTGCCTGCTGCCAGCCGTGCTGCCTGTGTGATAAGGGTTCGGGCATCTGGGATGGGAGCCCGGACCAGCCCCTGGGTAGCCGGAGCAGAGAGCAGGGACCCAGGCAGCCCTGGGCATCCACGCAACTGCAGGAATAACCCGCATTTGCTGGCTGTCAGCTCAGAGGGGCTGGACCTGCATCAGCTGGCGCTGGCAGAGGGGAAACTGCTGTCCAGACCTGGGGGAGTGGAATGGCCCTGTCTAAGACTGGTTTTCAAAGATGCGTTATAGTAATTGAGCTTAGACCCAGGCAACTGGAGAGTTGATGTGGTACCTGTGAACCCTCATGAGCACCTGAACGCGGGACGAAGCATCAGCCCTGCAGTCCCATGTACATTCAGAGGGAGGGGAGCGATCAGGTGTGCCCCGTGAGTTCACCTGCAGCAAACGCTTCACCAGCTTGGCGAGCTCCTGTTCTTAACTGCACCTTGGAGGCAACACAGTGCTTCCCACGAAGCTGCCCAAGCCTGAGGAGCACCATCCAGAAAGATGTCTACCTGTAGTCATCCTAAGAGGTATAAAACTGGGGTAAAAAATGGGCTGTGAGGGGCAAAGTCCAGCTTCCAGCAGGCACCAGCCCCACTTGCTCCTCCCTTTCCACCAGTGCCTGGGGCAGCAGAACAGACCTGGCCACTGACAACAGCTCTGGGGAGGCTCCCAAACATTCTCTCGACATTGTGCCACCCCGTTTCGTATAGTACAAACGTGGCCCTTGAGAAGAAAAGCCTGCCAGCTGCACCAGGTTTTCCTGCCAAGTCTCCCCGAGTTTGCATTAAGATCCAGGTTCAGAGATTGGGCAACGTGTGTAAGTTGCTGCTAAGCTATAACGATTAGTTATTTCTATAGCTTAAAGGCAGTTGTTTCCTATCAAGACTATAGGTTAAATTGATCTCATTCTGCATTAATGGGAAAGCTGCTGTGTTAAGAAAGAAAACCAAGAGCCGTACTAAAAATAAGGTGGATGATGGACAGACGTACGACTGTCACAACCGAAGCAGAAGCCCGCTGATCAGTTGCGGACCCTCCATGTCACTCAGAACAGAGCTATTGCTGGCAATGGCAATTTGGCTCTTCCATGTTCCCATTTAGGAACCTTATTTTAAATCAAACTGAGGAAAAATCGGAATTTCTGAAGAAGTGTTGACATTTTCCAGGAAATAAGGCGTTTTGAAAGCTGCCAGTTCAGAATTACATTTCACTGAGCTGATAGAGAGAGCACAGTGGGGCTTGTTGAATCGAGCTGGGAAGTCCAGTTCCCAGCGGCAAGAAGTTCAGACTTTGCTGAGATTGAGCCCAGGCCCAGATTAAACACTTGATTATGATTCCTAATGCTTTCTTTTGCATGCTAATAACAGCTGCTCCTCAGAGCTTCCCTAAGATACTCCAGGGAAACGACCTGGCTGAGTCTCACGTGGCTACACGTGGTGTAGCTCTGCAGCTGAACCCAGCAGGGCACCCTCGGGACCCAGAGTATCTGCACTGGTGCTTATGTTGTTGCAGCCACAGCGTACATCCTCCCCATCCCCTACAACAGGCCCGTGCTCCAGATCTCTTCATTGTACCACAGATAGATTAAAAGCCAGGTGTCTAAAAGCAAACTCCCAAACTGTTGTGCATGCAATTTTGGAGCGCTCAGCTATAAGATGTACCGCTCATCTCACGGGTGGGAGAGTGTCCGTGACATCCACAGAAAACAGTCAGGAGAATACCAAATGCTTTTGGAAAAAAAACATGCTGCAAGAGTCACTCCTGCTCCCAGTGTAGAGGATCAAAGTCTTCCAGGCTCTCCAGGATCTGGAGAGAAGGATTTCTCCTTCCTTTAGCACAGAAACAGCATTTTGTTCTTTGTGCCCTTTTTATTTTAGAAACCCTGCTTAATAAATTACTAGAGGGCCTCATTAACTGCAAAGATTTGTCAGTTTTCCCAAAGCAATCAGGGTGTTAGACCGAAGGAGCAAATGGAAAACTGAAACGGAAGCCAAGCACAGCCCTATTAATCCTGTGTTATGGATCGACATTTGTCAACTCTATTGAAGTTTGTTGTACCGAATAGAGCCCAAGAGACCACTCAATTACTTTATCTCTGAGCAATTAGAATCCTGCTCTTTCAGGTCAATCTGTTAGCACAGAGAAAAAAAATTTGGATACAAGATTAACAGTAGAAAACCCAGTGCCTTACGTTTTGGGGTCTTTTAGAGGAAAAGAAACAGACTTTGCCTTTCAAATGCCGGGTTTGAGGAAGCGACAGTGCATTGAGGTCAGCATCAGCAAGGGGCTCCCCAGCATGGTCATGCTCCCCAAGGCGTTCCCCTCTCCATCTCTCACCCAAGCGCCGCTGTGTTTGCCAGAGGATTGCAGAAGGATCGGTCTGTCCTCGTAGCCAAGACTATCCCAGCTGCCGTTGTAACCTGGTACCCTGGGAGATGTCCATTAAAGGACATCTTATTAGTCTAATTAAACCATTGAAGGACTGGTTGCACCACATAAGCAAAGCACTGTTAAGGTTTAGGCTAGGAAGACCACGAGCCACTTTTAGGTCTTTCTTAGCAATGTGAGAGTGAAGGATATTCAGTAGAAGAACGGGGATTTTTTTGTTGCATGTACATTTTTCTGTAGCTCATAATTCATCTGCAGAAGGCACATACATCAGATATCAGTAGATGCACAAGTTTGGAAGAGTTTTTAAAAGGATACAGAAAGGTATAGGATGGGAGAATAACTGAGTTATAAATTTTCCTTACTCAGGGACACTTTTAGATTTAACTTGAAACTTGCAGCTTCTGCTTCTGACCTTAAAAAAGTCATGCGTGTCTGGAAGTGTCCCCTTTTAAGCAAGAATATCTGTTGGCATAATAAAAAATACTGTCTCTCCCTGAAAGCCTTCCTTTCACATCCTCATGACCAAAATGATATTAACACTTGGGAATGGAAACCGAAGCTGAGTCTACATCGTGCCCCACGGAGACATCACCGCATTCAAGCACATTCTCCTGAGCTGGGTCTCCCTTAGCTAATTTGAGCCCAGGTAGGAGGGCCAGTGTGGTCCATGGACTTCAGCCACCAATTATCGGCTCCTGGGACAATATACTGAGCCTGCATTGAAATCTGCATGGTCACAACTTGATTGCTGTCACTGTTCAAGGAGGGGTGGTGAAAGCCAGGTTACACAGAGCTGCGGGAACGGCAATCTGATGTTTTGGTTGCCTACACAGAAAGACCCTCCCCTAGATTTGCGGTGTGGTTTGGTTATTCCATGATTGCCCATCGAAAGATTCTTTTTTCCTGTGAAGCAGATGGTAGTGGAGAATGGAAATGGCAAACACTTGTATCTGGGGCTGCTTGCTGGAACTACTGAGATAATTAAAAAGTTGGTCTACAAAAAATGTCAGTCAATGAGGAACGGGAGTTACTGAATTATCACCTTCAGGTTCAGGATCCTGTTTGACCTATTGAAGACTAGAAAGAGGGAGAGAGGTTTCCAAAAAAACCCAAACAAACCAAAAATCATATGATAAATTGTTTTCAATGAATGATTCCACCAATTTGTACAGCTTTTCTTCACTGTTATAGAAGATTGAAATTATATGTTGGGATTAATTTATCCAGTGAGTCATGTTTGGTGACTTAAATCACAAGCTTCCCCCCTTCTCCTATCATTTCAGCAAACTTAATTCTTTTTTCTGTTCATGAATCATTCCTGATTTCTGAAATTTCATCCCTCACTCTTAGCTATTGATGAACAGACTGAATTAATGCATTTTCTCCTCTGGACTGTTGACTTACTGCTCTTTTTTTATAATGGCAGGCTGACCTTCCTGCATGGTATTACTGCCTTATTCCTTGATCTAATGACTGGGCTGTTTTAAAGAGGAGAAAACCAAGTACAGTTAAAATTAGTATGATCGTCTAGATCATTTAGGCCTATCTACAGCTAATGATGCACACGCTGTGTGCCTTCTATTATAAGTCCAGGTATTTCATCAAAACAACACCCGAGAATCTCACTGGTGTTAGAGTGATGCGTTCACCAATTAACGCCACTCAGATGGAGAGACTGGCTATATACTGGTTTTTATTTTCCACTTTACAGCTAGGGAACTAAGACCTAGAAAGAGTTTCTCACACCCAAGAGGGCTGTGGCAAACCCAAGTGTGACAGGCAGGTTTTTTGAACACTAATTGAGCCCAATGTCCTGCTCCCTGTGCCTGGGAACAGCCGAGGGATGTTCATGCCTGACCCCCGCCCAGCTTTGCACAAACGCAGCAATTTGTGTAAGGAAGGGCTGAGATCAGCACGGGAACACAAGGAAAACTCTGCTTAGGTTCAGAAAGGAGGGCTGGGAGTCCTCTCAGCTGGTCTGAAATGACCGTCTCCCCAGGCCCAACATCCTCCAAAGCGCTTTCCCACAGCACCGGGAGGGCTGCACTGGATGGCTGAGCAAATATACGGAGATATTTGTTGTCTCAGGGAAGCGCAAGAAAGCCAGATACTGCTCCCTTTTGCTGAGAGACCTGCCTGTAGGCTCTGTCTAAACTGGAAACACCTCCCTGCTATTGGGAACCTGCTCTAGTCTGCTGGTGATGTGCATACACCGACATGAGGCACTCGTCGTACCTCTGCCATAAGCCCATCTCCAAAATTAACACAAAGAATATATATAAATTGTTGGTACAAAAGCCTCCCTCTGGCGTGGGTATGGGTGTCTCCCACCAACGCGGAGAGCCCCTGTCTCCAAAACGCTTCAGTCGAGGACTCTTCCTTTCTTCCCTGAAACACCGTGGCTTTTGGCATCCGAGAGGGGAGCAGTGTTCCCCGTCCCCGAAGCGTACTTCCCAACCCTGTTACCAAAAGCACCGTGAGAGCACAGCTCGGTCACAATACGAGAACTTACAGTAAAGCCCCAGATACTGGATTCCTGGGACTAGTCAATTATCCTAGCCTTAATATTTAAAGAAAACTAACTAGTTGGCCTTCTTATTGCACAGATAAGTTGAAAAATGCAAGTTGTGTGTGTTGAAAAGGCCCAGAAAGCTGGAGGCAAATAAATAGATTATTTTTATTTTAAACCTCATGCTTTTTTTAAAGCCATCTCCACGACACCTGCGTACGCCGACCCCGTGAGCACAAAGGACTAGCGGTCCAGCTCCTCACTGCATCACCCCCGGGCCGTGCTGGGATGACTCTGCTGAAGGCCACAGCCCTGCGCAGGTATAAATGCAGCATTTCTGACCGCCCAGTAAACCCCGTTGCTTCTTATTCTCAGGCTCTCAGGCTTTGCCCAGCCCCTGAGAAGCCCTGGCAATACTCAAATATCCCATAAAATAACCTCTTCCAAAGAAGTATCCCTCTGGACTACTCTCTGGGTCTCACTTTATGCAATTTCAGATAGTCGGAGAGCTTTACACGCTACATTGCTCTCAGAAATAGGATTCTCCTAAAACACAGCTTTAAGCAGCACGTATTTCAGTGTCTAGAATTATGCTAACCACTGCTCATCTAAATTATTATATTAACTGGAAAGGGGGAGCACACACAATTTAACAGGGGAGAAAGAGCAACAAATCTCTTTGTTGGTAAATACCAAGAAAAATTAGTATTTTACAGAGAGAAAAAAGCCAGGAATCTTGTGACTATAAAAGCTTTGCTGGAATTAAAGAACCTTTTATGGTAGGCATTTAAAAGCTTTTTCTTTTCAGGGTACACATTACGGAAGGCGATACAGGGATCTGCTAGGGACAAGCGCATCGGCAGGTTCCAAGACAGCGGGGCAGGCAGGAAAAACCGGTGGTGATGAAAGGAGGTTTTGGTAGAGCTCAAAACTATGCCGTCCCTCACCAAAGGGATTACGGGCTCCATCCTGCCTGGGGAAAGGCATCCCTGCCAAAAGGAGAAGTGTCTGCTGGATCGGAGACTTCTCTTTCCCCCGTCTACCCCAGGCTGGGCACAATTAATAACTTTGACCTGAGCACACTGCCACCTCCGAGGCTGCTCTTAGCAGAGATCACAGCTGCCAACACAGCTCTGCTGCCAGCGGTGCTGCCGCAAGGGAAGCCTCACTTACACCTCCCCGGTCAGGGGACAGAAATGATATAAAAAATGTTTACCTGTGAAGAGTTAATGCTTCCTGCGGCTGCTAATTCAGCAGGGGAGAGTTTTTCTGTGATCAAAGCAAAGCAAATGGGAATCAGAGGTCCTGGGTCTGGCTCTCCCCTTAGCTCATTCTTTTGCACTGGAAAATGGTATTTAACTGTCTAAGAACTTTACTTTCTCATCTGGAAACAGAAATATATGTGCGTGTGTATATAGACACAAATGTAAATGTATGTGTGTGTGCGTGTCTGTATGTATATCATGTTTCTAAGCATATTTTACAGTATGTATATAATGTTTATAAGCATATTTTAGAGTGTTGTGAGTTGAATAATGAACACTTTTAAAGTGTTTTCAGATCTTTTGTTGACAGCAGCTGAAGCAATGCAAAGCATTATCAGCCATTTCAGAGCTCCTTTTGCAGTGCATGCAAGGAACTGTTAAATAAACTGGGTGAAATACAGTAACACATTGTATTTTACATTTCTTTGGGAGCGAGAAAACTTTATTTACTTGATGGTTTTGCTTTGAATGTAAAAAAGACTAGTAAAGAAAATGTTTTCTTATTACTGTAGAGCACATTGGCTGAAATCGCAGCATCAGCGGAAGGTATATTTATCATGTACTAGCAGTAGGAATAACTAATACATACATTATCCTCCTTTAGACCCAAAGTAAACTTGAGAAAAGGGACTCTGTGTCCCTGAAAAGTCTATGAGAAGACAATACTAACTCATAAAGTTCTTCAACCTGCGCAATGTCTATGTGCATGTATCGGTTTCTTATTGTATTGATTATATTGCAGTGATAAAATATAAATTCGGTATACTCAGCAACGACAGCTTTACTGCCTTATTGTGCTGATCATTACAGAAAGCATAAATTGGGCCATAATTCTGAAGAGTCATCAGAAAACCATGTGCAACTCAAAGTTATTCATTTGAAATAGTGCTTATGAGATCTTCAGGAGAAGATCAATACATAAGTGCGCGTATCCCGGTGCATGTGGAGGGCTCTGATGCGCACACAGACGCGCACGCGCTCAGATTCTCTCCTTTGCACACCTACACAGTTGTGTTCCACACAGACCGATGGCCAAGTCCTACATCCCATCTTCCCTGCTCCCACGAGTGGCTGTTTGTCCGGGCAGATGGTGCAAGAGAAGCTCTGCAGATTTGTGATTTGTTTCTTTCCGTCCCTTGCTCCCCCTCTGCCCCGTGCGTGTGCAAGGTGTGAGCACGCCGTGCCCACCCACAGAGGCTGCGCTCGGAGCAGGAGCGTTGGTAAGCAAACCAAGGGCAGGAGCAAATGCTGCTTGGAGTGGCGGGTAATCACAGTAATAAATATTTTATTCCCCTCACTTTTGATGTAATGTCATGTCCTGGTTTCGGCCAGGACGGAGCTAGTTTTGTCTCCAGCAGCTCCTGTGTTTTGGATTTAGTGTGTGAGGAATGTTGCTAATACACGGATGTTGCTGGTTGCTGCCAAACGATCAAGGATAATTTGCAGTTTCCCAGGTTTTGCCAACGTGCAGGTGCAAAAACTTGGGAGGGGTAGAGCCAGACTAGCTGATCCAAACTGGCCAAAGAGAGTATTCCATACCATAGACAGCATGCATGGTATAAGAGAGGGTCAGCCGGTGGGCCACTTCCCTTCTTGTTCCCGTCTTTTTCCCTTTTTTTGTTCGTTTGGGCCTTTTCGTTCATTCGTTCATCTGCTCGTTCCCTCGCCTGCTCTCTCTGGAACTTGCTGTTCTGGGATAGCTGGGGGGGGATACCCCTGCTCCCTGACTGCTGCTCGGGACGGGCTGTGTCGGTCGTCGGGTGGTGAGAAATTGTGCATCATTCGTTTTATATATTCTATTACCCTTATGTATTATTAGAATTATTATTATTTTCATTATTAATATATTTTTATCTTTTTCTTTGCTGTCCCAGTGAACTGTTTTTATCTCAACCCACGAGTTTTCCTCTCTCTCCAATTCTGCCCACCCCACCGGGGTGAGTGGCTGCGGGGTATTCGGACACCAGCTGGGGATAAACCACGACATGTCAGAATTTGTTAAAAATGTGACTTGTGAGCTAAAGAGACTGCGGAGAACACAGGACCAAGGCATGTCAAAGACCACTGTCAGCTTATGCTTTGTCTTCTGCACTCCAGCAGCTATGTCCAGAAATGACTCCTGGGCACGTGTCCCTGGCTTCTCCCTGGATCCCACGTGAGAAATCCATGCTGGAAAGGGAAAGCCATCCCCATACGATCGCAGCTGAGCAGATACAACCCTCTCACTCTCAGAGTAGCCCTGTAGACTGCATTTTGGCCAGCTTTTCCTAAGCGCTAAACAAACACCAGCCCACCTCCTCCATGGGGCTGGTTTCGCAGAGGGGACAGGCTGTGCTTTTCAAGACTCTGGTCCCAGCTCCGGTCCCAGCCAGCCCAGGGCTCTTCTTTGTGGCTCTCGCTGTCCCACCAGCTGAGATGCTCTGCCATAAGGACAGCTACAAACATGCCGCAGCTTGGCCCAGCCGGTCTTACTATTCCAGAAAGCAGCGTTGCTTTTGAGAGCACAACAACCCTAAGAACATATTCCACTCCTCTTTGCAGACTCGTCGTCAGATTTGAACACAGAAGCTTCAGCACCCGCTCGCAGACCTTGCTTAGAGCCAGAGGAGCAGTGGCTGTTGCTGGTGTTGGCAGCAGGCTGCCGTCTCCCAGCAGCCGTCCGCGGGGCAATGCCGAGCCGGCTGCTGGCATTCAGCATCCCTTGTGAGGTTTGATTGCAATGAATAATTTGGCCACTTCAAGCCTCAGAATGAATTCAATGGTCTCCAACTGCAAATACTATAAATCTGGTAAAGTTAAAGCTACCAAAAGATCAGATAAGAGCTTCTCAATTTTAAACGGAATATGTAGTCTTCTCTCTTCCATTGTATTTTATCAATTAACCTTCAGCGAGCACAAAGGTTTCCCTAGATCTGGTGCTCCTGCTGGCATCTGGAGAAAAAGATACAAATTGTACAGATTTTTTTTTTTAAGGAGAATACTTTTAATAACCAAAATGTTTCTGCACTTGGAATAATGAGAGTGACTTTTTTTCTTTCAAATGCTAAATTATTTCAAGCTGAGCTGTTGGAAACCATTAATAATTCAAGGAACTCTGCTTTGGGTAAGAACAACATCTGTTGGAAGGTGTTAAAGCACAGGAATAACCTGACTTTCAAAGTTATTTTACCATTTTTTTATTCTCTTTGTGAGAAAAAAGGATGCATCGGAAAATTATAGGAAGAAGCTGTTAATATGCCACTCGCAAAACAAGGAGGGCTGAATGACCGCAGTCCCAGGGGTACTAACTCTGGTCTACTTTGCCCTCCTTCCCCAGAACATCAGCTGCTGAGAGCTGCAGCCTTCAACCTCTTCTGAGCTGCAGACCCCTAAACGTTGCCAGGGCAAGTGCAGACCCCACGTGGCTATTTTCATCAGCCTATTGACAACAGGGTGACATTTCCCAGTTCCTTTTCCCTGTCTCTTTAGAGGTTGTTCATGGGTCATCACCAGACCACAGTCATGAAGTTCCCCAGTCCTTCTACTCAACGAAGACTGAGAGAGAGGAAGA
Source organism: Phoenicopterus ruber ruber (assembly GCA_009819775.1). Classification (NCBI taxonomy): domain Eukaryota; kingdom Metazoa; phylum Chordata; class Aves; order Phoenicopteriformes; family Phoenicopteridae; genus Phoenicopterus; species Phoenicopterus ruber. Next base: position 3,534,283 of record CM020230.1, on the reverse strand, counting down.
GCATGCACCTCGGGAGGGCAGCTCATCTCTCAAGGGTAGGATCCCACGGATTGCGCTTCGGAGGTGCCAACCTCTCGCTCTCCACTGACACTAGGGAGAAGTTAGATGACTGAAGGAGACCCAAACTCTAATTTTGGAGGGGAAAAACTGAGCAACATTTTGTCCTCCTTCCAGAAATGAGTTAAATAAACCAAGGCACTTAAAGGATTAGCAAAATTTAGAAGACAGATTCACATGCAGTGGGGTATTTTAAGATCTCCACATGTTTAGAGACGGGAATTTGAGTCAGCTTATTGACAAAGCTGCTTTTCCAATATTCAGTCCACATACGGGTTTAGAATCACGTCTCTCTGCAAAGTTCAGCTGTGGAATTATGCATGGTGCTTAGGTCAAACCGGAACCCTCCTCATCCAAAACTCCTGCAAAACTCAGCTGGCAACGCAGTTGACATAAAAGTAGTCCTATTAACTATACTCTTGCGTCATTTTCACATGGATTACACAGAGGTGTTGCAACCTAGGTATCACAGTCTCCCACAATAGTGCTGCAATGCTAAATCCATCCTTACTCCCACATCAAATAATCCTTCCAATTTTCATTGGAATTCCTTTCTTGATTTTTCAGTTCTTGGAAAAAGTGCATTTCAGAGGGGTGGGTTTGTTTTTTTCACTATTATAAAAGTGAATTAAGAGAATCCAGAATAAAAGAGAAAGTTTTCATTAGACAATCTGTCACCAAGCAGCTGGGAAGACATCTCTGATCCATGGTCCTACCCAGCACCCTAGAGAAGCTGTCCTCTATTGGCCTGTACAGAGGCAATACTGTTTTAAAGCATTAATAGTGGCACTGAATTTATAGGTGTCGTTGGTATTACGCAAGGCAAGTAACTTCAGATAGAAATGGGAAATTCAGGTCTTTCACATGTGTATTGGTGAATCTGCAGAAAATGAACACTTACATGTTGAGCAACCGGTTGTTCCGCATCAAGTCTAAGACCGACATTAATCAAAGTCCCCATTTCCAACGAATTTGGTCCATTCCCAGGAAAATCCATCACAAATCTCTGAAAATCATAGCTGTTTTACCGGAAACAAATGGGCCAGCTTTGTATATCATTTGGATTTGATTCCCTCCCTCCCAATCTCAGTGTCAAAAATGGTGGTGCTTGTCGAGGCAAAGTGAGTTTAAAGGCTAAGCAAAGTCCAAGCTTCAGCAGCCTCCAAATTTGGGGATGGAGTTTGATGTGAAGGTTTTGGATCTGACCACAGAATAAAGGCTTGTACTGTTTCTTATGATTTGGCAGCAACATTTTTACACATCTCCTGGTATTCATTGAACCTGATTAATTTAAGCTTAAGTTTTAAGAAGCGGCTGAAAGGAGAGTTGTTGTAGAGGTCATTCCTATGTTAAACTTGTCAATGTAAAGGCCTCCTGTGAGACGAGATCTGAAGGACTTATTAAAGAAGAACACTGAGCGAGCAGAGTATGGCAGCCATCAGATACTCCATGCTGGACTTTTTTTCCTTTTTCATGCCTGTGCAATCCTCAGTTGTGATAAATATTGATAACATTGTGATCAGATCTTATGTGCATTGTGAATAGATCTGATGTGTTTTATAGTAATTCATTCGGATGCTGTTGGAGCTGCTAATTAAGAAGGTTGCTCACTGCTTGTGACACTTGGAGAAGATTTGGCTGTTTTGTCATGGGGATGTCTGGGGAAGCTTGTCATCTATTATGTGTCTGCCACCTACTCAAGAAGAAACCAAGCAAAGTACCTCAGAAAAAAATATTCTTGGAAAGAAATTAAGGTTTAAAACACCTCATAATGTGGAATTCCTGGTGGATGAGATGTTGCAAAAACATAACCTTTAAAAGAAACAATAGATGACAGACTTATTCCTCACTATGGGGAGGTGGAGGAGGGTGAAGGAGGAGGCTTTCCTTCCAGCAAGGACTACATGGATGTATAATGTCATGGCATAGGGTTGGGACATCAGTTTGGAAAAGGCTGAGGTGTGTACCCCTGTGGTGTAAACACTCTTAAGCAGCTGTGGGCCATCATGGGACCAGGGAGAGAAATCCTCTGCAGTGACATCGAAGCAACATGAAGGTCTTCCTATATGGACTGAGGGAGATTCTCCCAAGGAGAGCCCAGCCTGGTATTCTGCAGAGATGGTCAAAGGATGGAAGAGACCCCTGCTCCTTGGTCCTGCCCACCACAAATGTGGAAGGGCAGAGAGGACTTAAAGTGCTGAAGGATTGATTCTACCCCGTGTGCTTCTGCAGAAACCAGCCTGGCGCACGGAGCCAGTCTGCAGGCCGTGGGCCATGGCAGAGTTCCATCTCCGTAAACCGAGGAGCATTGCAGTGCAAGGCCCATCCATGCATGGAGAAGGGGAAGACCTACATCTAAGCCACGAGCGCCATGCCCACCGAGCCAATGCTGGTGCTGAACGGGCCGGCAGGGTTTGGTTCCCGATGACCTACATGTCAGCAAGAGGCTTTTGGAAACTGGCCTTCTACACCAGAAACCTGGAAGGATGAAGGATTGCCTTTTGTTTAACAAAACATATTTGTGCAACAAAACATTTTAAGAGCAGATATTTCCTGTGCTCTCCCTCCTATTTTACTATGTCTAGACTTCATCTTCCCATTTTATAATCTCCTATATTTAATGCCTGTTCTAAACCCGCAAGTTTTATGTTGGACTTAAGAATCAGGTTGTTTATCATGCACTGCACTTCCTTACTTATTTTCCTTCTCTTTCTCTCTCCTTTTGTAGGACTCTGGAACAATAGCTAAGCCAAAAAGAAAGTTATCCAATAAGACCGGTACTGTCTAGAGGATGAACATTGATTTTCCTGACACAATTTGGAGCTCGTTAGCATTTTCTGTTGCAGTGTTATATCACCCTTTCTATCACGTGAGCTGCCTTGGACCATATTTTAAGAGGTTCTGCCCTGAGAGCACGTGGACTGTGGGGTGATTTCCAAAGTGGAATTCCCAGGAAAGCTCAGCAGTGGTTGTTATGACGGATGGACATTAAAGGCACGCTGAAAGCTGCAGTCAGGGTCAGCCCTGCTCGTTGCTCCGCAGATGAGATGAAAGTTGCCGAGAGCCTTGTCCTCTCCCCACGCTTGTACGATATCAGCACCGCAGTGTCCTGGTCCAGGTCCCGGTCTTCACCACCAACACTACTCCTGGCAGAGACAGCCCTTGGCCGTGGGCCTGTGTCTTTCCTCCTCCTTCCCTACAGCCCCAACCTCCCGGGAGCGCGGGGCAGCGTCGGCATTGCTGGTGGGGAGAGGGGCATTCGGCAGCAGCGGGCAAGCCAATTTCACCTGCAGCGCCGGAGTCGTGTTTTCATTTTCAGGATTCAGTGGCTGAAAAGAGGGGAATTATCTCCTTTCATTATCCTGTCTCAGACATAGCAAGAAGGTAAAGATTAATGCCATTAAAACATAACCAATTGGTGCTTAAATGTAACATGACAGATTTACTCTGAGCACATTCTAAACTATGGAGTTTTAACAGTGATAATAAAGCATTAGGAGGGACATTGAAGCTTGAAGTAACACCAGAGAAACAGTTGTGTGCGGTGGGAACAGAAATGAATCCCATTCGGTTTTCAGCCTGTATGGAAATGGCCTACGTGCTTAATGTGAGAAACAGCCATTTATTCCCTGGGCTAGTTCTTATAACTACTCCAACTGCTGAGCAATTTAAAACCTATGCATTTTTATAAGTGTCCATTTTTTACATTTGATGAAAATAACCCTTTGGCATCGGTTAAATTATAAATAGAAAAACCAGGGGTGATGCATTGCCAGCATACCAATAGAACAGCTGTAAGGCATCAGCAACACTCATCTTTGTAATACACACCGGTTTGCCTTATGGGTTCGAATGATCACAAATACACCCACGTACAGGTGATTCCGTGAGGAAAGTCTCAGACCAGCGGTTCTGGAGTTGTACGGCCCTGGTAAAACCTGGCACGCCTGCGAGGCGCAGTGACGGGGCGCAGGGTCTGCTCGGGGGGAGGTGGGGACTCGCAGGAGCAGGAGGGCACGTCGCTGGGGCGAGCCGCCTGCACAGGCTGTGCTGGGTACGGACGGATGCTTATTGCTGATATCGGCTCAGTGTAACTGCGCTGATTACGTGTGATCGCGATGCCTTTTTTCCCTGTCTGCTTAGTGCAATCAACAGAAATCCATTAATAAGAGAAGCACGTGCTGCTACAATTTACATACTGTGGTTACGATGCAGAGTTGATCACCTCTTCCCTGCTTCCTGATCCACCCCCCAGTAATTCGCTCCAAACCCCTTCATGACTCCGCTGCTAAAAGCTCAGCTCTCCTATCTCATGCTTGCATAGGCTTTAGATTGCACTGCCGCGCACATATGGATGTGCACGCACTGATACATGCTATGCAACCTCAAGTCACCCCCTTGTATGCATGCATCATGGCGCAGCATATGCCTACACGGTCACCCAGAGAATGGACCGCGGTTCATTCAGCCGTTCACAAGCTGCGGAGCAAGACGGTACCAGTCGTGTCGCTGCATCAGCCTGGGCTGCTCTGGGGGCTCCGAAAGTCCACGGGACCATCTGCAGACACCTGGGCTCCTCACCCAGAGCCCTGACGCTGGTGCCGGAGCTGGGGGGCTTAAACAGCACATAGCTACATCTTTAGCTAGCATGTGAAACACACTTCGTTGATCAGATTGGATTCTGTTTTCCACCATTTTTAAAGATACTGCGTGTGTGTGAGAAATTGTATGCATGTGAGAGACAACATATACATGCTTGAAGATGAAAAGTCAACTCAGCTTTCACTGTTGAGTAGTAGGTGGACAGATATTTTTCCCAGACGTATGCACAGTAAAGACAGAATTTAACCCAAGTTTATGAGCCAAAAAATGACAAGAGAAAATTCAGATACTTCAAAAGATTTCAGCATCTAACACTGAGAAAGCAAGATAAGTAGCTTTGAATAATCTCTCTCTTGATATTGTTTTTGCACTTACCATAGGTGGTGAGCAGCCCTGGAACATATTAAAACTCAGCTTTCTTATACCCACATTACAGTGAGTATGACCTTCAACCTTGGACTTTAACTTTTGATAACTTCCAAAAAGGTGGACTCAGAATGGCTCAACAACTTCACAGAGTATGTGGTTTAAGAATTGACAAATTGTCCTGGTTCCGGCCGGGACAGAGTTAATTTTCACAAGAAGCCGGGAGGGGACACAGCCGGGACAGCTGACCCGGGGTGGCCAGGGGATATGCCACACCATATGACGTCATGCTCAGTATATAGAGGGGGGATGGTGCTGGGGCAGGATCACTGGTCAGGAGCCGGCTGGGCATCAGGCGCCGGGCGGTGAGCGATCTGTACTGTGAATCACACGCTCAGTATATTCTATTATTGTTATTGTTTTTTTCCTGTTTTCTCTTCCTTTGCTGTCCTGTTAAACTGTTTTTATCCCAACCCACGGAATTTTGCCTTTCTTTTTCCCAATTCTCCTCTCTGTCCCACTGCGGGGAGGAGTGAGTGAGTGGCCACGTGGTGCTCAGCTGCCAGCTGGGGCCAAACCATGACACAGATATATAGCAAAAGAAAGATTTTTCATCTTTTAAGGCTTTTCCATAAATGTGCTAAATTATGAACAAGCTGTCAGCGCTAACTCTGCATGACCTAATCCTGGGGCACTCGATCATTTGCCCCCAGGGCAATCCTGCTGCCCTTCTCGGGGGTCCTCTGCCATCCCAGAGACCCCTCAGATGCAGGAGGGGGGTGGCCTGTGACTAGAAGGACTGCTTTGGTTATGGCAACAGCCCACTTCCAGCTAGCAGTCCCACTTGGATGGATGACTTTTGCTGGGGTCACTTGGAGCCCGCGGCAAAGGCTATGGGGCAGCCTGGGTTTCCCTGCCTGCTGCAAAGCCATCAGCCAGAGCAGCAAGCAAATGCTTTCCAAGGGCGAGTAAGGAGATGTTCCCGTGCCAGGCATGTTCCTCCATTTGCTTGTGGTGACACAAGAAGTTAAGGTGTCCCACCACGCTCACAGGGGGACATTCCCCTTGTGCTTTGGATCAGCCCGAGCGGGAGCTCACCAGCACGTTGTGGTTTCTGCTCCACCTCCGGAGTGAGATGCTGCTGCTCCACAGCCTTGTCCAAGAGCAAACGGCAGCTCCTCTTCCTGGAAATGCCTTGCCAGCCTGTGTGATAAGCTGGAGTTGATCACAAGCCTCCAGGGATGCATTTGCTTTAATTTAGGTTCTGTGCGCGCTCTTCTCCATTATTTGTTAGCACCCAAAGAGTTGTTACTTTCATTACTCTGATTCATAAATGTACAATAATGTCAGACAAATTGCACAAAGGCCACTGCTGGCATCAACCTGACTGACAAGGATTTTTTTTTATTTACTAACTTCTTTGCATTTTGGCCAATTGAGCTAGCTGAAGTTTACTCTCTATCCACGTTGTGTGTACATACTGCTCCTCCTTGCCCCCTCCACCCCAGTGTGGGGGACTACCCTGGGTCTCTGCCCTAGACCCTGGCAGCTGTCTTTTTTCTCTTAATATTCTCTCCTTTCTCATTTTCCTCCTGACTGAACCCTTTTATTTCTCCTGCATTTAATGTACGTATGTGGCCTGGTGTCGTGGTTTAACTGCAGCTGGTAACCCAAATACCCCGCAGCCGCACACTCACTCCCCCCCTCCCCAGTGGGGTGGGGAGGAGAATTGGAGAGGAAAACTCGTGGGTTGAGATAAAAACGGTTCACCAGGACAGCAAAGGAAGAAAAAATTAATAATTATATTATATATTAATAATGATGATGATAATAATAAAATATAATGCTAATAGAATATACAAAACGAACAATGCACCATTTCTCACCACCCAACGACCTGATGACCGACACAGCCCGTCCCGAGCAGCAGCCCTCAGAACAGCAAGTTCCAGAGAGAGCGAGTGAGGGAACGAACAGCCCAACGAACGAATGAACAGGCCAGAAAGAACGAAAAGAGGGAAAAAGGGCAACAAGGGATGAACAAAAAAAGGGCAAAAAAGGACCCCCAGCTGACCCCCACTTATCCAGCCATGCCATCTCTCGTATGGAACACTCTGGCCAGTTTGGATCAACTATTCTGGCTCTACCCTTCCAGGTTTTTGCACCTGCACGTTGGCAAAACCTGGGAAGCTGGAAGATGTCCTTGATCTCTCAGCAGCAACTAATCACATCAGTGTATTATCAACATTCTTCACATACCAAATCCCATACTAAATCCAAACCACAGCAGCTACTGGGAAGAAAATCAGCTCCATCCCAGCCGAAACCAGGACACCCGGCTAAGAGGCGCAGGGAAGGAGAAGGGGCTCCTGTCAACAGGAACCTGATGCGAGAGACCTGTCTCTGTTTGCCAGATGGGCTCCTGCGCAGCTGGGCATGAACCCGCAGGGCACGGCCAGTGACACTGCCCTGCCCGAAGCTGCTGTCCCCGATGAGCCTGAGCCTCTCATCACTGCCCCTCTGCCGGGAATCACTGCACAATCCTCCAGCACCATCGGGTAGGAGCACCCTCGCAGCTCCTTGCATGCTCATGCCCTCCCTTCTTCGAGTCCTCACAAGGTGGACTTGCAAAAAAATGCTGCTACTAAAGCTGTACCCACAGCCACACGGGCCCAGGAAGTCTCTCTGATGTTTATTCCTTGCTCCCATAGTTAAGGTTGCTCCTTCAAAATCTTCTCAGCAAGCAGATGTACTTTTCCAGAGAGACACTCAACGAGGCGGAACAGAAACACTCAACACCTCGGGATGCTGAAGCCTTCTCATAAGCCTTTGCCTAGACTGTCTTTACACCTTGGTCTTCTGTCTGCTGCCAACCACTGAGCAGCATCCCTCATGCAGCTTCCACTTGTCCATCCCATCTTCTGCTCTTCCTTTTGTTTTCCCACCTATTTTTCATACTACCCCTCTCCCACTGCCAGTGAGGCCCTTCCGAGCCATGACTGTCTTGCTATGGGCACTTGCAGGTGCCAGCACTGTAGTCTGATATAAATCACGATTCTTAAAAATAACAGCATTAACTGAAATGCATAACAGTTATAATTCTACATTCGAACACCTAGTCCAAACACGGCTGTGTTTCTGTGAAAGTCAGGGCCTCGGCTGCAGCAACATCGGTAGCCAAATTCACAGCTGTTGTGACTCTGCTGAAGACAAGGGTGGTTTCTCCTTTGGGTCATTTGGCCCTGTGCATCTGGCTTCCCTGGGGAATTTCGGTAACCAGTTAGAAAAGACATAGAAAGGGCAAGAGCTGGAGAAAAAAAAGAGCGGTTTTAGCCGTCTCAAATTAATTCCCTATTTGTCCTGTGGAACCTGGAGGAAACCTTTGCAGATGCAAGGGAAAGAAGCAGGAAGCAAAAGCAGCTTAATGCGAGGGATGACTGACTGCATTTTAAAATTCCTTCACTTTCTTTGCGTGCTGCACCAGCCTCAGGGCTGTGCAGAGGATGGGAGACCAAATTCACAGGGGATTTCAACATCCTCGAACTTGGCTTCATTCCGAATCGGAGCTGAACAAGAAGTCTTTGAAATTATCCGCTGTGACACGGGCACATCCTTGTTGTTTGTTCACATTTTGCTCTGTAGGCGCTGTACTCTTTTGGTAGGAAGGGTGCGAGGTTGCCCGTGTGCCTTGTCCTGGCTGCTGAATGCCAGGCCGGGGGCACCTTGCTGGGAGAAGGGTGCAAAGGGCAGGGCTGGAGGGGCAGCGAGAGAAAGAGATGGGGTGAGCCTGGAGGGTGCAACACCCCGGACTCTTGCAAAGAGCAGGAGGCTTGCCTGGATCAGGGAGCAGATGTGCATCCCGCGTGTGACGTTCCTGTAGGATTGCTACAACCCAGCAAGCACTGGAAGCTGCTGGTATGCGTGAAACCTTCACCCTAAGGGCACACTGCTTGGGGAAGGAGAAGGAAAATTAGCTGTTGGCTTTTGAAATCTGAAGAGTGCCTTCCTTGAATATCTATTTTAAGCTGCAAAATGCATGCATTTCACATTGAAATGAGACATTTTGACACTACTGCAGTTGGCATATGGTCCCCTGAATTAAGGCAAGAAGGGAAGGCTCTGGAAGAAGCATGGGGGCTGCGCAGCCGTGCAGCGCCTGCAAACGTGGCTCTGCCAGGTCTGCGCTGGGGAGGTCCTTATACTGGGTCCTGGAGTCCCAGAGGAGGTAAACTGGGTTGCAGCTTGTCCTGGGTTTTAGAAAGTACTCACTATTTTTTTTTTTGCATGGGCTCAGATGTGAGTTTAGCTCCCAAATACAACAGGGTCCCCAGTGCTCACATCTGTTTCCTTTGTATTGCCTGCAGGGGACACTGAGGACACTCCCCACCACTCACAAGCACTTTTCTCTGCAGGACTTAGGGGAAAGGTTTCGTTATTCGGAATGGTTACAGCACAAACAGCCCTGGATTTGCTTTGAGGAACGGATCACAATGGGCAGCTGAAGACTTTGAACTTTGTTTTCACCTGGATCCTGCAGTTCCCCCGAGGGCTTTGGGAGGTTCAAGAGGACCCAAGTCAGCCTCTGTAATGGGAGTCTGAACAACTTCTTCCAGCCCAGAGTTTCTCAGGTCTCCTGGTTTGGACAGATGAGAGATGTGGCTGTTCAGCTGGGGGGGAAAGCAGCTTCTCTCACAAGCCCTTTTAAGGGACCAAGGGAATCAAAAGAAAAGATTTAGGTTTCAAGCCAGTCTTTTAGGAAGAAAGTGTGTTTTCAATGCTTTTCAGGTCCAAGAAGAAACCTCAAATGGTGAGGTTCCCCATCTTTAATTACACGTTTTCATCACCTACACCTTTCACCAGAGCATCAAAACTCTCACTGACCATTACCATCACCACCTTCCTGTGTGGTAAAAAGCTTAATTTCTCAAGTGAGAAACTGAGACCTGATGGATTAACCATCAACCTCCCCCCTCTCCGCAGGCTGGTCGCTAGCTAGTGTGTTACTCGTTTTTTCTAGGGACGTGTTACCTTCTCTCTTGGAGTCGCCTTTACCCACAAAACGAGAAAATGTCTCGGGGGAGATGAGGCAGACAGAAGCTCCACGGAGCAGGGGAAGGCGGGATGCTCGGGGCACACGTGCTGGCACGCCGATGCGTCAGCTGTGTCTCACGCTGCCCACGGATGCAGTAGTCACTGAACATACCCGCGGGATGCACCAAATGCAGATTTCGGTATTGAATTCAGGACAGCTGCTTACTGGATCCAGGATTTAAAACACAGAATTTTTAGTGCCTTTAAATATTTTATAAAAATACATAATATTTGCCATTAAAGACATTGTTATATGATATAGTGTCACTTGCATTGCTTAAGAGACCTATTATGGAAGATACAACATAGCACTAAAACACGTCTTTGTTGACATAGGTGAAGTTGTACTGGAGACACTTTCTGTGTTAATCATGAGAGGATTTTGGCAAAATTCTTAGCTGTTTTTTTTTTAAAAAAAAAAGCTAGTTATTGAATCTTGTTAGAGTATCATCATTAAATAATCATGATGAAAATCTCAACTGTAATGAAATAGAAAATATTTATGATAATGGTAAGAAGAGAAAAGCAACTCTTCAGGCACCTACATCATCCTTCTCTAGGGACTTTTACTCATCTTTTTAATTACTGGAGGGTGGAAGATTCTTTCATTCTTTCCATTTTGGGTTTGTCATGATCCAGAGCTGAAAATACATTCAGTTGCTCACTGCATGCGTTTGGGAACCCACCTGTGAGCATTTCTTGGGGGGGGAGGACACTAAGCTACAGAAAACAGAACTTCAGACTGGCTTGATTTGAGAGTTAGCAGAGCTTTCTGACATAGAACGAGAACTTGCAGGTTCCTATGTATATTCAGCACCTCAGATAGCCTGCACCTTTGCAGAAATACTCACACTTGGGCAGTAAATCCTCGGATAACCCATGCTTAGATAATCCCCTGCAGAAACCAAGGAAGAGGAAAGGTGAGATTGGAAGAAAGGGAGCTTTTGGGGCAGAGGGAGCCCCAGTCATGGAATCGGTTTGTGTGAGGCTACGGGAAGAGAGGGGGCTGCCGGGTCCCTCTGCAGAACCTGCGCTGGCGGGACGGATGCACTGCTCCTCCAGGTTTGCAGCAGGAAGGGAAAGCATTGCTGGACCAAGACCCCACAGCAGCGATTCGATCAGCGAAATGAGGGCACTGGCCTGCAGAAGAGTAAGAGAAACTGAGGACATTGTAAAATTAAAATGGGCTTTCTAGGGTTTTTTTTCTAACCTTTGCAAGTCATTTAGTATTGGTAGGTGTGGACTGAGATCAACAACAGGGGTTGTGCAGGCACAGAAGGAAAGGGACGCAACGGGAGGAAGATGCCAAAGGTATTCAGGTGTATAAATCTCTGGCAGTAAGCAGAGAAATACCTTCAAAACCATCGCCCTGGAAAACTTGGCTGGCAGTCACATGTTCCCTCTCATTTCCCAGAGCGGTACAAATACAGGGACGTTTTCTCCAGAAGAGGATCTGGCAGTCCTAGCTCTCCTCTTCCTCCCCAGACGGGCTCCCTGTGGTACACTGCGCGTTAGTTTCCATGCGGAGCTATTAACATGCTACTGAAGAATTTCCTGGACCTACTCTTCTTTCATGCCTCTGTCACTCTTTGAGTTTGAATCAAAAGGGGAATGTACAGTCCTTTGTTTCTTCCTCCTCTGAGACCGAGGGATGGTAATTATCCTTCAAACATAGTAGAAACCTTCTGAAAAATGCGGGGGGAAACTGGCTAATGAATCCAAGTTCAGCAGCATCACAGAACTCCAACACAACTCTTCTTCAGAGGAGATCAGGTCAGCTCGGAACGCGTGCAAGCTGGCTGTTTTGCTGAATCCCCTTTGGGACAGAGAAATAAAATGAGTGAAAACAGATGCTCTGAAGTTATTCTGAAACTGGAAGGTGTCAAGTGCCTTGTTATTCTCTTACTGAAGCCACATGAATTTAACACCATGAACAAGAAATCTTTCCTAGTGATGAGTGTCCTTCTCTTCCAGGGAAATTTAGTGTAATAAAATTCAATGTGTGATCTTGTGGAAATATTTCGTTACAAAATGTCTCAGCAAGTTGATTTTATGCACTCACACTCACATGCTCGCAAGCACCAAGACATATATATCCAAGAGATGGGACCATGATGACACATATGTGACACAGAGGACAAGGAGCTCTGGTTGTCAATATGTCTCTGGAATTCCTCTTGACTGGAGACAAAAACTTGTACACAATTTCTCTCACCCTGACAGATTAGGGCTCTCCAAAATCTCCTACAGTGAAAATTTCAGTGTCTGTAGAGGGAAGTCCAGAGACATTTTCTGGCTGACCTCTCTGTTCCTCAGGCATCAAAGCCAAGTTCCAATTTGGAAGGTCAACAGATGCATCAGCATGGAAGTAGAGATCTGGTCAGCAGGTCCTGGGGGCTGCATTCATACAGGGATTTTGGCATCAGGAGGATGAGTGGCCAAATTCCTAACCATTCCGGCAGCCTGCTCAGCCCATGTCCTGGGCACACCATGCTGCTTCTAGTCCCAGACAGCCCACGGACACATCAGGCACTGAAGGACTTGGAGCAAATGTTTCCATGGAGCTGCTAAATGAAGTTGGATTGAACAGTTAATAGACATGGTCCGGGGAAAAAGCAAGAAATTTTGACTCTCTGCTGCTGCTCCTGACTGACCAAACCATGCTCAACATCTCCCTCTGCTCACCACCCTTATCCATAAGCCCCAAACATGGTCACCGCGTGCCCTCATGGCCAGCTATTCTCCCTCCCCTGCTCATGTTCAATATAGCTTGCAGTCTCTGTGTCAATCACGACCCATCAAACATCTGTGGGCATCATGTACCAACTACTCAGTGAGGTACAGCCAGTTAGGAGAAAGCCAGACTTCTCCAGGAAAGACACCATCCCACCTCCTGGAGAGCAACAGAAGCATCTGCAAGGCTGTGTTAGGAGCAAGGGCTTCCTGGGCCCCGACGGTGCTGGTACCAAACAGCCCGTGGCTGGTCCGTATCCAGCTCTCCAGATGGCTCTGGCAGGTGTCACGGGATGCCAGTGCTCAGCATGTGGGGATCACCAGGCCATCCTGGCAGGAATAGGGGACCCATCTGCTACAGCTGAAATTTGGGCCGATCTGAAAGCGCGGCTCCTGGGAAGTCAGGGAGAGTGCTGTGTTCACACAGGTGCCGAGAAACCCGGGCTGTTTTTCAACAGGTCCCTGAAGCAGCTCGGCCGCAGCACCAGCCATGTCTGCGTGAACGAACAAAGCTGTTGGTATCTAAACCACTCCAGACTGTCAGGTGCCCGTGCTGCATGGAGGCTCCTCTGCAGCCACTGCACAGCTGATGCCCTGTCTCCTGTTCACGGGTGCAGGCTGACGAGCCAGGCGCTGCAGTGCAGGAGGTGGTTTTCATGTTAAGGACACTTGGCCACAAGGGAACTGGACTGAAACCTCCTCCTCATTTCACACAGGCCGTTGAACAGCCATCAGCCGGTAATGACTTCCCATCTCTACTGACCTGGACAAGATTGGAGCCTGGCAATGAAATGCTCCATAGCCCATGGCCAATACTCTTTCCCACCCCCTCTCTTTATTGCGTGCAGTTCACCATAAAGTCCCAAATAGCTCCATCCACAACTCCGTAAGCTGGGATGCACTTTGTGTTCAAACCGAAGGAACTGGTGAGACACATTGCTGTCTCTTCAAAGCCAAAATATTTTCATGTTCTGGAATACATTGGTGATTTCTGCGAGTCATTTAAATATTTACAACATTTAGCATCCTCTACAATGATGTGTGTTGCCTCTCTGTGACCTTTCCCAGACCTTGCAGAAGAAAATTAATTAGTTTTCTGCATTTCACGTCAATCCAGTTACACTCACCTTGGTCCTCACTTATGATAATTTTGCTTTGAGAAACTTGACTTATTAAAATCACCACCTTGTAGTATTTAAAATTTCGTTTGCTTGCTGCCTTAAAATGTCGATGTTCACTCATGTTTCTACCACTGAAACCGCAAGCGAAGAACAGACTGAAACTGGCAATAAAAACGGGGCTTGTCATTTATGTTGTATTAAGGCCTAATTGAAGACTACGAGGACCCTTCTCCATTAGGCACTACATGATGGCCTGTTGAGAGCTAGGCAGTGCCCTGAAGCACTTACAGTCTACAATGGATAAATGCTGCCTTATTAATACCGTTTTGCAGAGGCATAAAGGAGACAAGAGATTAATTATGCTTTTGCCAATCCTGAGCATCCTAAAATCATGGATCAGTTCATTCTCCTCTTCAAATTATGAGTGATTTGAAAATTACAATATGCTTTGGGTTCTTCTTAGCATACATTTGCAGTTATTTTTTTATTTGCCTACTATCCTCCTAACCTCCATTTACAGTTACATTTCAAGCATTTTGTGCAATGACAGAGACTAAAATATTACAAAAATGAAAGCCGGGACATTCACTTGACTCCAGGTGATGGGACTTCAAATGGAGTGATAAACATAAAAAGACTCAGCAGTGTAATAAATAACTTGCCTATGATTATGAAAAGACCTAGGAATTAAACCAATATCTCCAGTTACAATGCTAGTACAGTGTCTCCTTATTCAATGTCTAAATCTTTCACAGTGAAGAAAATTCAGAAAAATATCTTTTTTTCCTCTCATTCCTTTTATCCCCTGTCTTAAACGTAGTTATAACTCGTATCATCAGGGTCTAACACAAGACAGCAATTTCTCTCCCAGTGCTCAGAGCTGACTCTATCTCTCCAAAGGAGACTGTTCCTCAGATAAACATAGTGACGCTGTTCGTGATTCCCCACTGTGAGCACCCAGGCAGACTTCTGGGCCAATTTTGGTAAAGCTGAAGGAACACCACAGCTGAAGTTGGCTCTTCAGCTTGTGAGATGCCTCTTCACTTCAAATTCAGAACAAAGCAGGAAATTATAATTTCCTTCTATTTTTGATTAAGGATCCTTAACGCCACATGGCATATGGCTACATCAAAGAGGCTTTTCTGCCACTTTTTGGGTAAACAAACAGTCACAAACGCTCTTCTAGAAGTTGGTCTTTGGAGCAGGCACAAAAAAGAGCTTCCTGCTCACGCAGCTTCCTTTGCAGCGTGACCATTACCTGCCGGTCGCTGTCAACGACCAAATGATCCGCTTTGCTGCAGCTCGTTAGCATGGAACAGCAGCACTGTCCATTGGGAGGTCACAGCTACGCAGGCTCCTTCGTTATAGGCTTCTTGATTACAGTTTAGTACAGAATATCAACATCAAAACTATATCAAAGGTGCCAACACACGCAGTGATATTAATACAGCACAGCCCGGCCACTCCTCCTTAGCGTGAATTGCTCTGACCAGTCTTGATTTTAGAGTGGACCACGGCACTGAGAAGAACCCAGTGAACCTTTCAGATCAGGAGCCCTCATCCAAAGGCAGTCTCTGCTCATTAAACTGGCTGCATCCTCCTCTTTCCCTTACATCTAGCAAATTAGAATAAAGTTTCTCCTGCCTGTTAATGGTTTTCCAGTTCTTTAAAGATCTGACACGTTTGAAGATAAAAGTCCTGCTGAGATGAAAGACCCATTACATGACAAGTGGTATCTACAGAAGACAAAAGCAAGAAGTGAGGTTTTGGGGTTCTTGCTAACAGCCTAAAG
This sequence comes from Phoenicopterus ruber ruber, assembly GCA_009819775.1. Lineage (NCBI taxonomy): Eukaryota > Metazoa > Chordata > Aves > Phoenicopteriformes > Phoenicopteridae > Phoenicopterus > Phoenicopterus ruber. The sequence goes on along the minus strand of CM020230.1, from coordinate 3,518,521 downwards.
AGAGAGTTTGCACTGACTGCAAAGCACCAATCTTTCTTATTGTTTATTACTTATCCTGGTTCCTCACCCAAGAAGTCCCCACCACAGGTCAGGACTTCCCGGCGCTGGCTGCTGTGCAGACAAACAGACGTGGACCCAGGTGCAACGCCTGGATGGTCAGTTTGGGAGGCAGAAGGGATGGTCACAGTCAGACTGACGGGTCAACGTGGAAACAGTCTGTCAATAACAGCGCACATGGTAGGGGTTCCAGCACATCCGTGGCTCCTAGGGGTCAAGCTCTTGGCAAATGGAGGGAGAAGGGCCACTTTAGAGCTTCCATTTCAGTATGACAAGTGCTTTGTCTTGTGATGACACTCTATCATATATACTGAAGCCAAGCAATAACCTGGTTTCATTTTTTTATTATGCATCTCCTTCTCTGCCACTAACACGACTACTGTTATAAAAAATTTGCATTAAAAAAGCTTTTTGCTAAATGTTCAAAGTCTGAACTGTTCTAGCCCACAAATCAATTATTTTGGCTCTGAAAGGTTGCTGTGATATCTCTTGGGAGCTTCTGTTCTCCCTTCCCAGCCGCCCTTTTCTCTGGCATCGGTTACCACGGGATGTCTGGCGGAAAGGCTCACTTTGAGCTTGCGACATTGACCGCTCTCAGGGCCCCGAGCTCCAGCCGGGTCTGCAGCTTCTGTCCCACTGCTGGTGGTTTGGCTGCCTGTGCCTGAGGACGGCTCCGATACGGCGCAGCTGTACCCTGGATCGGGCTGGGGAGCAGGCAAGTGGGTACCCCTCTGTGTCATCAAAAGATTTACAAGGAGAAGAAAATTAGGCCTCCGCAAGTGGGAAGCTTGGCACCTCCTCCATTTCTGGCTGTAAGACCTGAACCACTTTCTCCTCTAATCAATGTAAGAATATTTGCCATTTAAGGTATCCAATATCTCTTTTAAAACAAGCTAAAATCAACTCCAAATGAAAGTCTGTTGGCAAAATTACATCTGACTCCTAAATCAGCTGTGGCATGATCAACACCTCATTGCTCTGTTCCCTGTCTAAGCTATTCATGCTCATCTTAACGGCCATTTCCATCTTTGTCCAGGCCACTTAGGCTCAGATGTAGTAGCCGTTACCTGACCTGGACCAGAACTATTGATGTTAGTGTGGCAACACTTGCTGGTGCTCAAAATGCCAAGGGTAGGACCAAACCCACCAGGATATGAGCCCCGCTGGAGAACAGCTCAGCACAGACCAGGCTTCCCCACCTCCCTGCACAGAGCCCTCACCTTGGCATGTACTTTGGCACTGTGTACGTGTGCCAACAGAGATGCTCGATGACACCATGCCCACACGATGGACAGAGAAGTATCAAGAGCCCATGAGGAATGACCAGGCATTCCTCACCGCTTTTCTTTCACTAGCTGAAATACAAAAGCACAGGACAGCTGATTGCCTCAGACCATCTGGGATCATCAGAAGCACTGAACTGGAAGCCCACCAGGCTACCACTAAGGATGGGGCCCCGTGAGGCCAACTAGTCACTCTTGCCAGGTTTCACAGGTTGGGTCTACCCACATCAAAGACCTCTGGTGACACCTTTTCCACTCCACTCTTGCTTCCAGCCCTCAGGATGGGCGTCCAGCAGTGCCACAGGTTGTAGCATCCTTCCCCCGGCCACTGCACTTCTTTCTGCCCATCCTGCTCCCTGCTGTGCTTCATCTCCAGGGAGTCCCGCTGCTCCCGGTGCTGCATGCAGAAATACTGTTATTGTTTCTTCTCATGCTATTTTCTGCCATACACAGGAGCTGACACCAGATGATGTTAAACCGTCCCTTCTGGACTCCCAAGACAGGAGTCTGGCTAGAACCAACCCTCCTCCCTGGGAGAATGACACCAAAAATCTTCCTTCTTTCCTTTGACCGCAGCTCTGTAGAGCATCCCTTGACAGTGGGTATTACGGAAGCAGCGGAGATGTAAAGCAGTTTGCATTGCATGACAGTCAGTGGAAGTAAACTCGTCCTAGGTTATCGAACCGCCGGTGCCGCTGCTCAACATCAGCAGTGCAAAGCGGTCTGATGGAGCCGGAGACAAATGCATTTCCTGAACTCGCGTGCTGGGAGGGATGTGCGTGAAATTGTGTGCTACAAGGAAAGAAATAGAGATCAAGATAAGGGAGGACCCTCCAGGGACAGTCTTCAAATTGATCGGCTTTCAACAGGAGGACAATTAAGTGTCAGGGCCCCAGAGGCCTCTGTATTGCGTCGTCTCACTCCTGCCGTTTGTGGGAGAAACAAGCTTGTAGAGAAGCTGCTATTTCTTTGAAAGATCAGCTGTTGCTTGGAAAGTATTTAAATTTGAGGGCTGCACACTTAAAGGTCAATGAGTGTACAGACAACTTCAAATTTCTCATTTTGCTTCTGACAGTCAAATTAGCTAGAGTAAAAATTAACTAAAAAGCAGAGCCCCTCCCCGCTCTGCGTTGCTGCTGTCCAGGGCTTGTCCAGAGGCGAGGAGGGAGCACGCTGCTGGGTCTGGCGGCCACGGGGCAGCCTGACAGAGGCCATTGCAGATAGCTTCTTAGGGCTGGATATATCCCAAGTTCTACATATTTAGAAATTTCTAAATATTTGTTCATTTAACTGGTGCACAAACATGCACTGGGGACATTCTGAGTCCCCTGCAGAGGAGGAACGTTTAACCTGTAAACAGTTGCCTTTCTGCTATTTACTCAGACACTTGAACTCTGTGAAATTGAGCAGAAAAGGAACATTTCTCGGTGCCCTGCAATGGGGAGGTCATCCAAACCTCTTCTCCAGGCACCCCCCGCTAACAGGGAGCCCCGGGTGTCAGTGCCCCGAGCTGCGGTCGCAGAGGTTGTCCACCGCCTTTCCCTGCCTCACTCATCCTTGTCTGTGCCATGGAGACGAGTGCATGGGGTAGAGGGCATGTCCCGCCATGTGCTGCTATGTCTGAACCAGCCTCAATGTGCTGCAACTTGCTGAGGACTCAGGATGGCCCATATTTGTGATGAAGGTGACAGGCACAGGAGCCTCATGTTTCAGATCAGGATGCTCATCATTGAAGTTTCCAGTGACCACAATATGAAGGCTGGTAAAATCAAAGTATATACTGTGGCAAAATTATTTTCAGCCTGTTACAGCAGCCCCTGAGCAGTTGTACCACTTTCTTCTGTACATGGATTGAATATACTGTTAATTAAAAAATGCAATTACCCTGGAAATACCAACTTCGAGCCATGCTCTCCTCCACAGTGAAGCCTACACTTGCAGAGAAGGGCTCTGGGCTAAGAGACTCTCTAGAAATATTTAGCTCAAAAATCTGTTTTTTCAGCCATTTAAGATTCCATGAATTGTTAATAAGCATTTAAGTGCAATAATAAAGGATGTATATACACCATTACAGAAAAAAAATCTTAGGCACTGCAAAACTGGTTGCCAGGAAATAGTTCAGGGCCTGGTTATTTTGTGGGCAAATAAATGACTTCAGATATGAGCTGAAAAGAGCAATTTCAAAGCAAATAAGAGAAATATACAGCAGATCGTGTACAGTAACTGTGGTATCAAAATTACAGCCATAAATAAGAGACAAAAAGGAATAGCTCGGTGAGGCAGATGGATGAAACTAGGAAGAAATCTCTACAAATGGTATTTTCTTGTGCATATGGAAAGTACTAAAGTTTCTGATGAGCGCTCCACCTCCCCAGATTGGCACAGTGTTCTAGTGTCTAAAGGTTAAAGTGTCTAAATAGGTTTTCAATAGATATTCTATCAATTAGAAAACATCGTGTCTGTCTTTTGTGCTGACTGAAGTGTTGTGGTGGTAAATTTCTGGCAGGGTGGGCGGGAGGATTATACATGCTTCCAGCTTTTATTAATAAGTGCAGCATTGCTCTTGCTCTGGGGGGTGACTTTTTTGTTTACGCGTGGTCTTTGCTTCCCAACACAGCTGGTGTCAGGCAGCTCCAAGGGTCCGAAGGTTAACATCGTAATAAAGTGGGTTTTAGGTAAGTATAAAGGCAAATACCACAATCACTTGATGTTAACTGGTATTTTTATCTGATCTGAAACGAGACGATGGCATGGTAAATGGTTTAGCTGAAAGTGAGAAATGACATCTGCTCACAGAGGGCAGGGGTGAGCCCGGCAATTACAGCTGGTGCTGGAAGGCAAGAGCCACGCTCTCGCCCTGGCCCTGCTCGGCAGGGCAGGGTCATGGGCAGATGCAGATGGGCATCATCTAAGCCTGTGGAAACACAGTGGCTCTTTAGGGATATCACATCACAGGCTGTCAACCCCCTTCCTGGGGTCCACGCTGAGGGATGCTAACGTCTTCTGGTGGCATGTGCTGTTAAAGGTCTGTCCCCGCGGATCCAAGCTGTGGTTGGAGTTGGACGTGTCCACGGGAGATCCCTACAGATCCCTCCCGGTCAGCTGGCCCTCCCACTCACATGCATGTAGACAACAGGACTTTGGCAGCAGATGATGTCTTCACCAGCTCCCAGATGGGAGGCAGGCACTGGGTAGGCACGGTGGCTCTACTGGCTCAACCTCAGCCCTGCAGCTGAGCCTGTCTTGGCAACGAAGACCAGAGAAGAGCGTTGTTCAGCATAGCTTCCACAGGCCACTCTGATGTACGCTCCCAGCAAAATGTGATGCCTGGCAGAGGGACCCGGGGCAGCTCAGACACCAGAACGTCCATTTGGGGCAACTGGGACACCCACCACACTGGTGAAGGGACAGCTGCTCCAGCAGCCACTCTAGCGGTTTCAGACCATCTTCATGGCCCTTTATTGTGACCAACACCAAGGTGGTGAGATCACCTCCCTGGTTAGAGTGCAAGAGATAAAATAGTGCTTTCTGAAGCCAGAAGCTGTCTTCTGCTGCCGTCATGGGCTTTGTGGCAGCACCAGCACCGGTCAGTGCTGGCGCTCAGCACCATGGTGGGGTCCCACCGGTCATACACAAGACTGCAGCCATCCAGACGTTTCCCTGCCACATCATAAACCTGCGTGTTTGGAAACGTAGGGAGCTACTGTTTGTTATAGGAGCGCAGGCTGCCAAGAGAGCAACAGAGAGGGCTCAGACAAAGCATCCTTTGGATGCATTTAACAGTCCTGTGGTGGATTTGCACGGCTAATGAGAATAGGAAGGGGGCTAAAATAACTTCTGGGCCTTGTCCATCCCCACAAATGCTCACAAAATAACGTCGGTCAGCTCCTGAAATATAAGGGCTCATTTTTATTGGTTATTTCTTATGTTCAGCTTTCATGGAAATAGCTGGTATCTCAGTATTTTCCTGTTTCTGTTTGTGGACTGTGGAAACCAGTAAATATGGATATGTATCAAACAGCTAAAAGGGAAAATGATTCAAAAAGAAGCTTTTAGGAACCTCAGGTTTAGGGGTTTTCCACACAGATTTATTGAAAGATCTAAAAAAAAAAGTCTTTCCTCTCCCCTGCTTGCTATCCTGCTGAAGTACATAGCAGACTGTGTCAATGCATCATGATTTTCTCTTCTAGGAGGCTCCTGGCAGCCAAACTATCTGCTATGTTTTGTTCAATCTTAGTTTGCCAATGCACTACCGGTATCCAAGACTCAGATTTTCAGAGAACTGCTTCAGGAGCCCCCCCAGTCTCTGGCATCCACCAGCATGGTGGAACTGCCAGACTTCGGGAAATAGTGTCCTCCTTTACCTGACCGCAGAAAGTTTAGACATTTATTTTTAGTATCAGCTTGTTCAGGTCTCCTTTCCTGTAGGAGGCTGTGGTAAAGGTTCAGCTTCTCCAATGAGGGCAGGGGACATCAGCCAGATGACACACACCGACTTGGATGGGAGCTGGATGGTTAAATTCACCTCCCGACTGTGACATTCAAACTTGAGAGAAAGCAAGCACTTTGATAACCCGTCCAGAGCAAATACCTCTCACGCTTTGAATAACAGCATTTCTGACTATCGCAGGTATTTCTTCCATACCCTTAGCTGCGCTACCTTTGAACCAGGTACTCAGTATCACATCTGGGGAGGACCAGGCATGCAAAAGCAATATATATTTTCTAAACTGCTATTGTGGAGAGAGCGAGATGCACTTCACTTGCGAGAGAGAAGCAGCAATACACTTTCTTGATATGAATCAGTGAGTTAACAAAGTTCAATGGTAAATGCGACAGTGGTTTAACAAGATTCGATGGCAAGGCGCACTGGGTTATTGACTGCTTAGAGGACAGAGTCAGACAAAACCGACAGGGAGAACCTCCCGTTGAGTCATGAGGTTCTAAACTCCTTCTCAGAGAGGAGTCTAGGTGCGGCTGGATCCAGACTTAGTCCCAGACTTGGTCAAACTGTTTATGTCTCAAGGGTTATATATGTGCCAATCAATCCTTTATATCACTTAGCTAAGATTACAACATTTCAGCGCACTTATTCCCAATTCACTTACTGAGTATCCGATGCGGTAAAAGATTCTCCCAACCTCGAGGAGTAACCCTGCAAGGCGTCCCTGCACGAGGGGAGATCCCGGCGTGCAGCCCGCTGCTGTGCAGGAGAGCTCAACGGGCCCTGGGCTGTCCACTGTTTATGGAGCAAGATGATTGACTCCTTCTAGTCATATTTGCGTACCAGCAAGATGTCTGGGTCACTGCGCCTGGCAGCCCTGGGCTACTGCGTGGCCATCCGTCCCCAAAGTCCACTTAGGCTGGATGCGGCCATCACGACCACCGCTGGTGGTTATGGCTTAACCGGGGCGGGGGGCTCACTGCCACACCTGCCCGGCTCCCACATTCCGTGTAAACTGTTTGTAATTTGCTGAACAACCTTGATCTGGGCTGAAACATTTGAGCGCAGGCACCCAGTTCAAGAGGGTTGTTTTTAAGAACAATTTCAACAAAACACGAACATTGTGAAAGAATACAGTGGTGACATTTTGCAAGCCTTTGAAAATTAGCAGCTCCCACAGGCTCAGTGGAGCCTTTAGTTCTCTAAAGCTTTGCTGTGCATTCACCATGGCCCCCTGACGCCGAGAGGAACAAGAGCCTAAACGGGTTACACTGGCCAAGGTTATAAGCAATGAAACCAAGGGTTTTATCAGGGAGCAAGAAGGAATACCATAATTAAATCATTTTGTGACAGGCTATATACATTGATCATTATAACGACATCAAATTTCAGCTTGGAAGGTGCAGAACTGATGTTAGGGAAAACATTTTCACCAGGAGGATGGTGCAGTTTCAGAACAGGTCAGCCCAGAAGAAATCTCCATCCTTGGAGGGTTGCAAGATTTAGCTAAGTCAAGTCATAACTGACCTAGTATTGACCAGGTCTTCTCAGGAGATATCATGGGAGCTCATGCTTAAAATCTGGCAGAAACATTTCTTTTGTACGTTTTAGAAGTGCAGAAGTTCCCTGCACTCCTGTGAGGTGGCTGGATTATCCTGTTGAGATGTTACCCAGAGAGCAGACCTTGGACAAGATTCACTCCAGCTTTATTCCTCCCGTTTGTCAGCCACACCTCACTTCTGTTCTTTAACTTGAGAGCTGGAGACTGTACCACATTATCAGTGATCTTCAGCCTATCATCAGCAAACGAGGACTCTGAAATCCTCAGGAAGTGTCTTCTGAAAGCCATGATTACGCACTGACCTCCACATTTACTGCATGTGCCCTAATTCATTGCAGTTTCTACAAGATTGTCAGAAAATCGATAATCATTTGCATTGAGAAACTCTTTCTCACAGCAGAAGTACGCAGTGGGTGTTGCTGAGCTGTATTTATGCCTGACCCTTAGTTATTGGTTGCACAGATCTCACAATGCTGCACCATCCGGCACGTTTAGCAGGCATCTTCATTGATGTGGCAACTTGCAGTGCATGCCTTAGGGTCAAGTCAGCCTCTGTAAATAGCGATTTTTAGATTGTTTAATTCTACAGAGTACATACCTACAGAGTGCAACCCCCTCGTGCCTCTAATTCTCTTCAAAGTGGCAATGCTCCACTAATTCAGCCCCATATGGGGATACGGTTTTTCCCTTTTTTATTTTGTTGATTAATCAGAAACTCTGCAGCCACTTGGGCTTCAGGCTTTGGTCACTTTGCAGCATATTCAGATTCCCTGCAAACATTTAGTGTTGTTGGTTTAATAGTGCTATTAACTGCACAATAGGTTATATGCTTTGCTCTTCATTATAATAAAGAAAAATGCCATATTTTTTCCCTGTCAAGTCCACCACTTGAACACATTGTTCCAGTTTCTCTGTGCTAGTGGGCCAGATTATTAGCATGTTATTAAACAGATCGTATTTCCCCCAGCTTTACCCCAATTTTCCAAAAAGAAAGAAGAAGAAAAAAAAGGCGCCGCATGGGATTGCGCTGTATGTCTGCCCTTCCAGTGGCTTTTGAACTCATTTGGCTGTTTATAGCAATCCTTAGGAAACAGCTCATTTCAAGTGCCTGGCTCCAAGTGGAAGCTCCCCCCAGCCCAGCAGCTTCCTCAGAAGTTCCTACTTGCTTGGTCTCTGTTAGAAGAGGAATCATGACTTGCTAGCAAGGGTTTAGCTCTTCCTCATCATCCGACAGCCATCACACACATCTGATTATATGCAATCAGATAAAGCCTACAGTGACATAGCGTTTTCTTATCTGGTCATCCTGCGAGTACTTCAAAGGAGCTCCCAGACTACCCAAACGCTCCCATCCATCCTGCTCCTGCCTAGATCACTGTGTTATCTTCTGCGAAAGATCTCATACACATGGGCAAACAAAGCAAAAAAAATCTCGTTATGCACCCTACTGCAAAAAAGGCATGTTTTTCTGGAGAGGCAACAACACCATACACACTGGGACTAAAGCTGTTATTTGTGTGAAGTAAATGCCTAGCCTTTGAGGTTTTGTAGGCAGGAGTCTATCTATCATCAACACTACTCTGCGTCACACGGGTTCCACAGGTTGTCAGAGTGAACCCCCTGCATATTGATTTTAAGACCAGAGGGTGGTTTGTTTGGTTGGTTTGGTTTGGGTTTGGTTTTGGTTTTTTTTTTTAAAGCAAATCATGCTCGTGCTCCATTCTTTCACCTGCTTCCAGCTCTGCACTCCCCAGCCTTTTCTAGCCCATAAAGAGGTTGCAAAGGTATCCTCAGGGAGTTAAAGTTCATGCTCTCAAACCATCAGTTCGAAACTACCAAGTACCATCTGCTCCCTGATATCTTTAATATTCTTCTCACCTAAATTTGTGATCAGGTTCATGAATTTCTTATCACATCTACTGGATTAGAGAAGCCTATCATCTCTTTTTGAATTCACCACTTCACTTTCCTGTATCTGCTGGGTTAATGAAACGGACAGTATTTTATCAGATGAATTATCAGATCTACAATCTGGGAGGAAAGAGGGAGTGAAAAATAAAAGATTAGTCCTGTGAGTGATATTGGGGAAGGCAAACATCGAACCGAACAATTTTCTATTTATTACAAATATAGGATAACAAGTTAATAAGAGAGAAAGCAGAACTTGGGTAACAGCCATCACACTGCTGAGATGAATTGTCTCAGATTCATTGCATATATTTGTGAAAGCTATAATGAGCTGTATTGGAAAACTCTGAAAAATGTCTTGTGGAATTTAAATATTAGTAGTTAGTGGTACTTCTGTCTTGCCTGTGGTAGCTACCAGAACTAGTCTGTTCATTGACTGGTGCAGTACCTGTTCCGCCTCTTCCCTAAAGGGTAGGCTTCCAAGAGTCACGGGCCCAAAACGCAGGCTGGGTTTCTGGAAGACCTTAGTGACTTTGTAGGGACAACAACCTGGTGCTCAGCACCTGGGCATCCATCCTGCCGTCTGGGGCCAGAGTCTGACAGTTCAGTCCCCAGCTGTGAAACGGGCGCGAGGATTTCTGCTAAAGACATTTGGTGGGTGTGAGAAGGCACTGATTTACTGCACAGTACTGGAGAATACCAGGTGATGTATTTTCATTACAATTCTTTGAATTTAAGGCAGAGAGGAAGATAGATTTGCTAGCATTTGAACTCTCCTCTGTATCTAAGCACTCCAGGCACCGATGGGACTTAATTATCTTCTAAACAATTTCAGTCAAAAAATTAAAACAACTAAACGTAATAAAAAATATTAATAATAGGGTTTTACTTATAGGCTGGAACTGACCTTTCGTTGACATCAGTTAATGTCTCGTTGATATCGAAATAACAGGTAAGTCTTGTCCCTTTGAAGTAAAGTGTTGATAGAGCTGCCTGTGGGCGTGATGCCAGCCAGAACAGAGCAGTGAGCAGAGACACTTCCGAACCCCTAATTATAAGACCTGCCGTCGGCAAAGGGCTGTCTGAAATGTTCCTGACACATTATAAAACACATTCTAGTTTCATGAGACACGCCGAAACTTTGATCTATTTGCAGGTGGTCATTTGCATCAGAAATGTCCACGATGAATTTTGCTCCTTTTTCATCTCTTCTCTCCCATGCACCCCTCTCTTGCCTGGCTAATAGCAGCACTGACAACTCCAAGCACTTGAAAATCATGGTTCAGGTCTAAAAAACATGAGGAGAGTGGTTTGAAAATCATGGTACTTCTAAAAATAGTACAAATGGGGAGGTCTTGAATTTGCCGTCCGAGGCCCAGCAGGATTAAGGTGACTAATGTGCACTTATTTGCATTAAGAGGCAAGACCTCTTTTTTAAATCACTATAACCTTGTTGGCTAGACAGCTTGCTTTTCTGAGAAATTCATGTGGTCCTGACAGGGGTTATGCAAGACCGTGAAACTTCTGATCCCAGAAATTAGCACTTGTGTAAGACATGGCCCACTTCTCACTCGCATATGCTCATGAGCGATGTGGGTTCTACTTCTGTATTGCTGCCTGACCATCGACAGGTCTGCACCGGTGCTACAGGTTGCTGGAAAATCCAGAGTGAAGCAGCAGAGGTGGCTTATATGACCAAAATGAGTTTCCAGAGAGACCACACTCTGCTCCCTGCTCAATCCTGCTCCACTGTGGGGCACCAGGGTCCCTGTGAGATGTTGTCACCTGTGGGTGTGAACCAGTCGCAGGCATCCCTTCCCTTTGGCCCTCTGAGAACGGTGGCATGCATCTTGTGGCTCTCACCCATGCAAAGCTCTTGTACACAGCTCCACAGGGCCACGAAGATCGACCAGTCTTGTACGACTGTGCTCCCCAGCATCCTGCAATACAGGGCCAGCCACAGTTGTGAGGGACACCTGGATCTCAGAAGAATGAGAACATGGACACTCCGAACTAACTTCGGATGCCTTGCTGACTGGTGAATTCAGCAGTTCTGATAAGCATTTAGTTGTCCTCAACAATGCCTTGGGGATGTACACCAGAGCCCTGAGTCACTCCAACTCACTTTGTGCGAGCCACAGAGGAAGAAGGTAATGCTCTAGTCACTAGCAAGCCAGGTCAGATAAGGATCAATAATATGTATGCCCAATTTGTATGTTGATCTTGGATTACTCTATACACCTGCTTTGCTGGACCTCTTGAGAAGGTCCAATCTCCATCCCGTGCCAGCTTTTATTTAAGTGTCTTGCCAGGCTATCCAAAATAGGATACCAGGATTTGTGGAGCTGGTAATTCCTGTGTCTCTCCAGAAGGGCAGCAGGTCACAGGAATAGTCTCTTCACTCTTCGTAGACTGACTGAATGGTACAAGAGCTGCTGTCACATCCTTGATTTCCACACTTCCAGGGCAACCCAGTATATGAGACAGGCACCAAGCTGGCGTACCGTTGTTGTATCTAGTCTATGTTTCAAAGCCATGTCCACCTAAGCGCAAGCCTAGCATGTAGCTGGGAATCTCATGACCCAGTGACAGTCTTTCAAACGGGAACAGGGCAATGCTGTGCCAACAGCTTGAACCTGCAGAAAACCTGACGCAGCTCAGAGGGCAACTGCTTCCTCCCCTTCACCTGAGGCACCACCTCCAGCGCCAGCAGCATTAACTAGTCGCTTGCTGACCATTTCAGCCCTGCAGAATGAGGGAAGGACTGTAGTGAAGCCCTTGGAAAGGGCACAAGGCACACGTTGCTTCGGGGAGGGTGGTGGATGTCAGTTGGCAAAGAGAAAGGAAAACAACAGAAAAGCAATGCAGCAAGGATGGAAAAGCAGCAAGGACAGAAACAATACTGGCCTGCAGTATTCTCTCTGAGCAGAGTGGATCAGAGGGGATTTTTTTTTCCTCCTTGCACAAAGTTTTGACTTTCCACTGAAAGCAGAAAAAATCTTTGAAAGGGAACTTTGTTTTCAACAACTGGAAACAGAAATCACTTGAAAAATAGTCAGGGAGAAGAAGAAAATAGTTGAGGAATGGTAGTTTCTATGGGAAAGAGAAACACCACAAAGGAAAACACGTTTCTTAAGAACTAGTGGAGATGTCTGCTGGGGCTTGTCCTCTCCTGGTGGGCAGGAGAGAGAGAGAGACACTTCCAGGCCCCAGGCTGAGCAGCTTCCAAGCATCAGCTTATCATACAGTTCACCAAGGCTACCCAAGACCCAGCTCCTACCAGTACACATGGGCAGGAGCACCCCTGAACACGGGCAAGGTTTTAGGGGGGGTTGGATGAATGGACTCATTAAGCTGCAGCAAAGCTTTAGGGCAGGAAAAAAAAGAGAAGAGCAGGGACAATCTTTCAGCTGTGGAGTCACCCCAGGGTGGAAAAGACGAGCTGAGCCAAGAGGGCTCCCAGTTCAGGAGACAAACAGTGAAGGGCAGAGGCAATCCTGGGCTACCCTAAAGAACCTGGTGTCAACACAAGAAACACTCCGTAGGACTTAAAAAAACCCTCAAAACCCCCAAACAAACACAGAAAACCATGCTACACTTATTATTTCACATGAACCAGGTGCTTCATAAGCTGCTAACTGGAAGGGCAGCTCCGTTGGCGTGCGTTACTTGTGTTTGCTGGCAGGCATCCCAGGGAGGGCAGCGGTACACAGCCGATGTTTTAAGAACGGGTAAGCTCTGCCCAGGTGAGCGCATTGCCGCCAGAGAAGTGCGAGTCCCACCTCCCAGCAGGGAGGAGTCTGACAGAAGTGGGACCTGAGAGCACGGGGAGACCCGGGGCCGGGCAGTGCCAGGATCCCTCTGGATCTCAAGGGCTGGAAGTGCTGTGGTGCAGGAGCCAGCGCGGGGCCCTAACCGTGACAGAGCTGGGGAAATGCCGTAAGGTATTCTTGCCACGGCGGTGGATAGAGTTTACCAAGTTCATAGAGTTGTAGCACAGAAAAAGAATGTTGCACAAATTGTCCACAATATCCTCCTTGCTGCAAAATCTAAAGTAGCGGCTGAGAACAAATCTTCGATGTGCTCAGGGCAAGATAGTAAATAGAGAGGTCACAGGTGAATGCCAGCAGTGCTACTGTGACTTTTCTATCATCTATAAGTGCACTGAGGCCAACACAGACACAAGCAAGCTCTCTAAAAGATCTCAAACAGATGTCAGAGATGAAGGAACACAGCAGACTGACAGACTTGCTACAGTAGTTTTGCAAGCTCAATCAACTTTTGGCCTGAACTGAACACCTGGAAGACTATTTTTTAAGGTTTTTCCAGGACAAGTAGAAAAGCACGAAAGGCAGTGCTAGTACAACCTCAGCAGTTCCCAAGCAAGTCAGGTACGGCTTCTTGCTTCCTATGGCTGTTCTACATGCTCAGTAGCCAGGCTATGCTAATGCAGGTGTTCTTCAGTAACATCAATGCCTACCTACAGTAAAAGTAGCTGGGTAACGCTTTTGGGGTGCCCTGAAGCCTAGCTGTGCACCCCACAGAAGAGCAGCTGTACTCCTGGAGAGCTGCTGTCAGACCCTACCCATGACCGTCCCCAGAGCATCTCCTGCACCTCTTTGGAAGGTGGGATAGATCCTCTGACCATCCAAAGACTTAATTATGTCACTTTCAGAAACCTGGAGACAGGTCAGCACTAATCTAAATAGTGGTACTAAGACCTGAAATAGCAAACAAACAAGGAAATAAAAAAACCCAAGTAAATTAAAACAAATACTGGCTGTGCTGCTTCAAAAGAGCACTGTCTGAAGGAAGCTGTGCAATGCTATAATTAGATTTTATCATAATGCATCTAAAGAGGGAAGATGAAATGTGGTTGCAAAGAAGCATTTAAGTCTGGCACAAAATCTCACCTTTGAGTCTGTTTTCCATCTTCAGTAAAATTGGCCTCATTTGAGTTCCTTGTGTGTGTTTTCATTTTTCTTAAGCTTTTAAGAACTGTAAAACAGACACTTCATCTTGTGCCATCATCTTTGATCTTCTTAGGGCTCACTAATGGAGCAGGGCTGGTTGGATTCGTTACCTGGATGTCTGCCATGGGAGCTCTGAAGAAGGCAATAACCAAGAGCAGGTTTTTAAGCCCTCTCTGTGGGGCAGCTCTGGAGAGGAACAAGTCATGGGGTACAGTCATCTGATTGAGTCTCTCTGACCTAGTCTGCCTCCCTGCCATGTTGTGGATCTGGCTTTTGTGACTCACAGAAAAATTTAGGTTAAAATGAACCTTTGGAGATTTTGGGCCCAAAACTGAGCTGAAAGGGGACCAGGTAGATCAGGTTTTTGAAGGTCTTATTTTTAAGTCTCTCCAAGGATGGATATTCATTATTGAGCCCCTACTCTAGTATTTGATTAATCTCACAGGAAAATACTTCCGATGTTTAAAAACTTGTGCCTGTGGTTTAGATGTTGCTGAAGAGCAACAAGTTATAAATGATGCACGAGGTCAGATACAGGTTCTGCCTGGTGTGTTGCACTGGTGTATAGAGCGGTCTGGTACAGCTTTAATGGTCACTATTAATCTCCCATCCTGCTCACTGCAGCCGCTGAATATGTGTGCGGAAAGAGCCACCAGCAGCAGCAGGGAGGTAGATTCCCCTGCCTGGTAAACAACTAGCCCTGAGCAGACCAACTCCTCAAACCTCGAGCTGGACCAGCTTTGTGTGAGCAGAGGAGCAGCCCCAGGGTCTGGAGTTACTCCCACCACCAGAGACGCCGGGGTAGGTGCTGAGCAGGGAGTTTTCCAGCCATACCTGCATTTGTCCTTTGCAAGCACAGAGAGGCAAAAGCCTCACCCTGGCCTGGCCCATCCTCTCGTCCCTTTTACTTCTCACTCCCCTTGAGCTGGCGTCTGTCCCTCTGCTGTGTGCTCAGGCGTCCGCCCAGCCTGGCCTTGGCAGGACACACCTGAGAGGGCTGGAGAGGCTGCAGGATAAATCCCAGGTGGGTGTGTGTGGGGGGCTGTGTGTGCATCTCCCACTGCTCGTTCTGCTTGGGGGAGCCTAAAAGGCTGCCGTGCTGGCAATGCCACGGCCCCGGCCGTCACAGCCTGTTCCCTCCATCCTTCCCCCACCCGCAAACCAGCCCGCGCCAAGCACTTCTTCCCGGCATGTTTTGTGGAGTGTTTGCTGCAGCCAGCTCGCAACCCTTTCTGAGTCAGTCTGGTGGAATAACAGAGCACGGTAACAATTCCTGAGCTGTTTTTTATTGATTGGCTCCTCGCAGGGCTGAGGGCTGAGGTTGCCAACTCCCCGGCAGGAGGGCTGTGAGCTCAAGCTAAGCACTGTTTATGCAGTGCAGCAGAGGCACCAAACACGCGGTGCCGGGTCAGAAGTGTCCCTCTGCATGTTATCCAGACCTGAGCTGGAACTGCAGGTCTTAAAGAAGTATGAGCTCGCGCTAAATGTCTCATGTAATAAAACATCTGCTATATACCTTCCTACAACTTTCACATAAAGTTATCTGTAACACAAGGTTATGTTCCCTGAGATCCTGCGAGCAGAACGTCCATCCTTCATTATTACTCTGCACAGATTGTCTTGATGGTTTGGTAAGTGAATTATGTAGGAGACATTACGCTGTGAAGAGCTGACCTTGTCCTTAACCTCAGCACATTCTTCAATTAACGCCCTGCAAGATAAATTAATTCTATTAATCCACAGAGGCCTCTGAGCAGTTGAACTGGGATTTCTGCATTTCTCACTAAACCCGCTTTGTCCTTCCCCTTCCTAATGAACGTTTGTTTATAATCAATAGCTAAACTTTGGGTGCTATTTGAAAGCAAAAGTAAGCAAAACTTGTTGTACTTACAGCCTGGTTGCCCCTGAAACCCTGCTGGGAAGGAGCTAGGATACCGAGAAGCTGATACATATTTTTCTGTCCCCAACAGGCTCTGCAGCTTTTTCTCGCATGATTGGTACTACCGAAGCCAAACGGAGCCTTTGCATGAGCAGGAGTCTGCAGGATCAGCCCTGATTCGCTCGCTCTGCCTGGAGCTATAGGCAACGTGCTCTGCTGTTAGACATGAGCGCAAAGGAAAAGGCTGGTTCTGTAATGATTTTGGTGTGGAAAAAGGCAAAGGTCCATGTTTTGGGGATTTCCCAGTGAGTTTCTGCCAAGGTACGTTCCTTGCAATGGAATCCACAGGCACTGCAGGAGACACTTTAAGCCCAGCCGTGTCTGTGGCTTCTCAGGAGCATGTGGAGAGAGTGACACGTTTGGGATCTTGTCCGAAAGATCTAGCATCGGGGTAGGCTGTTGTCCTGCAGCGTGCTGGAGAGTCTGAGGGGGTCAAGCTGGAGGTGAAAAGTTTCACGTTCAGTGCGCTAAGAAAAGCCCTCGGATGGTGGAAAAAGGACTACAGCAACTTTTTATTACACCAACAATGAGCAGCCTCGTGAATGCCTCCCTACACCTGCCACCTCCGGACTCTCAAACGCTTCTGAAGCCCATCCTGGTGTCTTGCTAGACCGTGCCTGCAGGCACAGGCAGCTCTGGGAGCGCTGCTTCCCTCTGGCTTGCTGCTGGCACGCGAACAGAGTCAGGCAGCGCGGTCAGCTGGGGAACAGAAACGAACGTCGGGCGTCTGATCAGATTGAGTCTGATTCTTGCAAAACACCAGAGGGAACCTAAACTTCACCTGGGGCCCTTTGCTCCCTGGTTTGTATGGCAAGCAAGTCCCTGCGCTGTGTTTTGGCTCCTAAATCACCCTTTCAGACAGGTAGCCCTCTCCGCTGGCAGGGCACTGACCTTGCAGAAAATGGGGCTGCCTGAACACAGGGCAGGTGTCCAGCCGAGATCTCCTGGGCTGCACTTTCCAAGTGCAGATGCAGCGTTCAAGGTACCAGCTTAAGAGTAAGGACCTTGCGAAGACTTTAACGTTGCTTGACTATCACTACCAGTAACATGCTGAGCGCTTGTGCATTGAGTGACCTGAGTGTTTTGGTTTATTTTATTATATTTTTGGGGTTAGACATGGCAGCTGTGAGTACTGGCAGTATCTAGGATATGCCAGTGCTAATGAGGGAGACCATTTCTTATGGCATAATAACGATGATTAAGGATGGGATTTTTCAAAAGCAATCAGGGAAGTCAATGAGAGTCAATAAGAAGGGGCGCCTCATTTCCTTAAGGTGCTTTTGAAAATCCTAGCCTAAAACATTGATATTTCACACGGACACATTTAAGTCTGTGTGGGAGAAGTCTCAAATCCTTTTTGAAAAGTGATATGCCTAGTGTAATTGGAACAGATTAAATATGAATATCTGCAGCAGCTTAACCTTTTACGCTCCTTATTTTAAAAAACACTGGGTATTTTAATCATAGGCAACAGTACCTTGCAGTTAATAACGGACCAAATCCAGACATGTCAGCTGGCACGGCTGCCCTGACTTGAGCAGAACATTTCTGATCCCCCAGCCAGGGATCAGAGGCTAAGCATGAGAAATAACCAGAGCAATATTATCAAGTTGCAAATATATTCAGAGAAGTGTGTGTTATCCAGTGCTCAGCATACATAATGTCTCTGTAGGCAACTGACATTCAGACTAGAAATAGGGCACACATTTCTAACAGAGGGTAATTAACTGTCGGAGCAACTTAACCTGGGAAGGCAAGAGATTCACTGTGGTACGAAATTCCCAGGTAGGGACGGAAAACCATTGAAAAGAGACGATCTAGTGCAAACAGACAGGGTGCTAAGTGCAGTGAACATGGGGGGAAACCCAGTTCTGAATAAAACAAGAGTTTAGACTTAATTACCGCAGTGTGCTGGCCTCTGCTGGATGGGCACGCTGTCTTGCTGCTGCTGAACAGGCAGCCCAGCAGCCCGGCTTCTTGGGGCGCCTGTGAATTTTTCCTTTCCTCTGCAATCACTTAGGCTCCCTGATCACCCGTGTCTCATTTCATTTCATGTCTGATGAAACTCAAAGGCTCAATAGGAAGCCTCTTGGAGAAAAGCTGCGTTTCACCTGGTGTCACACCAGAACTGTTACAACCAGCCAGTTTCATCTGCTTTCTGTTTAAGCTCATCAAATAACTTGGGAGTGTTCACAACTGGCTCTCCCCATCCACTTCATTAGAGTCCTCAGCTTGCAACAAATCCTCAGCTCAAATGATTTTCCTACAAATGTATGTGTGGTTTTGACTATTTCACACCACTCCGACAGCGAAGACGTGTAGCAAGCAACTTGCCACATGGTACATCAGTAATGAGGAGGAGGGAAGAGACAAAGGAGGAGGAGGTATTTGGGCTGATTAATGAATGCTGGGTGAAAATGAATTTACACTTGAACGCTGACAGACTTACAGCTGCTGACAACTATAACCTATGCATTTCAGAGGGCAGTGTTTCATCAAATGCTCCTCAGGTGCTCTGGAGTGGATTTATGCAGCAGTCAGCTACACAGCGCAAAATGGAAGGTAAACAGGGTGGAAAGTAAATCACTAACTTTCCCTGAGGAAATAGAAACTCTTCATGTTATGGCTGGCACATGCAAATGGAGAGGACAGAGATGTTCATGGTGGTGGCTCACCTATGGAGCTGGGTGACCATATGGAGTGGTAGGGAGGGATGGCATCAGGAGTTCCTGCAGAGACCTCTGGCTTTGCTGCACATCCCAAAGCGCAGCTCCCTGAGGGTTTCAGCCCCTCTTAAGGATGGTGGGAGAGTGGCCACAGGTGAAAGGTGCTGTCCTCTGTGGGAGTGGCTGGGCTGGGTCACCCTGGAGGTGCAGAGTCCGCTCTCCTGTCTCTGCTGGTGGCCCTTGCTCAGGGAAGCCCCCCAGAACAGGGCAAGCGTAGAGCGATGCTATGCCAAAACACATGGCACTGCTGCAGCTCATCCTGCAGCAGGACTAAGTCCTCCTGGGGAGCTGCTCATTCACGGGCTTCAGGAAAAGCAAACCGCTCCGTCACCTTTGTGTTCAGCTGGGCATCCCCGAGGCACTGTGTCCTGGTTGCGGCTGGGATAGGGTTAATTCTCGCCAGAAGCTGGCCGGGTCTATTCTATACCATGTGCCCATCACGCTCACTGTATAGGGGGTCAACTGGAGGCGGGGGGGTCACTGCTCGGTAGCGGGCTGGGCATCGGGCTCCAGGCAGGAGCGACCTGTACGGGAAGCACCGCATACACTCTGTTGTTGTTATTGTTGGGGTTTCTCGTTTGTTTGTTTCCTTTCCCTTTGTTGTCCGGTTAAACTGTTGTTGTTGTTAACCCACGAGTTTTGCCTTTCTTTGTCCCGATTCTCTCCCCATCCCACCGAGGGGAGTGAGTGAGCGAGCAACCCCGTGGCTCAGCCTCCGACTGGGGCTAAGCCACGACACGCGGAAAGGCTGCCCCACCTCGGAGCTGAACCCACTGGTGATCCTGGGCTGGGTCAGCTTCCCCCCTCTCTTTGCTGTGGTGGCCTGGGCTGCCCTGCACAGTGAAGCTCCCTGAAGCCCTACTGTGTCCAAAGACCCTCTGGATCAAACCTACCTACTGCATCTCCCCTCTCACGCCAAACCTTCCTCCTCCCCGTGTCCCACCAAATTCCCCACAGCTCCTCTGAGCCACCTGCCTGGCCCTGGATCCCTTATAGGGTCCCATCGACCTGGTTCTCCTCCAGGTGTGGTCTTTCAGGCACCCCAAACACTCTAATTTGGGCTACAGCCTCTTGGCCAGGCTCCTGCTGGCATCAGCCCCAGGTTAAAGCCACCAGGACTGCGCTGACTCCTGTGGGACACCACCCGTGCATTCCCCCGCTTCGCCATTCCTCTGCAGCGCAGCAGAGACAGCACCTACTTGGAGGGTGCAACTGCAGGAGGAAAAGCCTCAACAGGAACTACCGAGAAGAAACTGGTTAAAAAGCAAGTCCTGGGCTGTAAACAGGCCAGAGACCGAATCTGGTGACGAGTCCACCCCATACAAGCACCATGAAAGGCAGCAGACAATCAAGTATGACCCGATTTAAGTAGCAGTGATCTTGCAGGAAAAGCGAGACGGATCCTTCCTCTGCTTTTAAATCAGGCTGAGCTCTGGGTCATGATTTACTCCAGTATGAGTGAGAACAGAGCCGGGCCAGGAGCTTCATTTCTGCCTCCCCGTCTCTTTCTGGTTTTGTCATTATTTGATATTTTGGGGGCTGTGAGAACATTTCCATTATGTGTATCACTAGCTTTTTCTCTTTTATTTGTGATTTAATAATTTCTGAATCTGTCACAATCAGTGTTGAAAAGAGCGTAGCTGGGTGTAATGGAATAATCTGAAAAGAAATGCTAAAGCACAGGAACAGTCTGCGTTCTTTTCAGCAGATGCAAAGTGAATAATATTTAGGGACGTGTTTATAAATCAGTACACCCTTTAATTAAGCAAAACATTTTGCTAAGAAAGAATTAATTAGCAATTCATGGCACAAGGCCTGGCCTATTATCAAAGAGCTTGTACACGATAAAGCACAATTGCTTGTGTGTCTTTAGAGCTAATTATCAGTAACTCGTTTATTTTTATTTCAAAGCGCCTTGTGAAGAGACAAGATAAAGATCTGCATGAGGAGTGGCAGGCTGGTGGTTTGCCTTTCCCTCGACTCTCTTTCCAGTTTGTACTAATTGCCATGAGCAGAAAGGAGCCCGTGGCTGGTGGGCAGTCCCAGGACCGAGGGATAAGGGATGGGGTAAGGGATAAGGGTCACTCTGGTCCAACAAGGGGCAGAGCTGGGATCAGCCCTTTGCTGCTACAGGCTCATCCTGTAACTTCACACAAGTCACTTTAATATCTCACTTTCTCATCTGTAAAGCACGGACAACAGCACGGCTGGCCTGGCGGAGGTTTGCTGAGGATGAACGCGCGAGGCTGCGAGACGTTTGATACTGGGATGAAGCAGAGAAGGAGCGTGCGTAGATGGGAGAGAGCGAGCGGTGATGGAGACCCTGGGGGTTTCCCATGCGGCTCCCCAGCACGCAGAGCCTGAGGCACTGGGGAGGGCTCACCCTGGGCTGCAAGAAGGGGAAAGCTACCTGCTCCACCAGAAACCCAAGAGAAATGGCAAAAGGGCCTCAGATCCTATGACTGAGAGGGGGGGATGTTGCTGTAAAAGCTACAAGTTTTTGTGTCTCTTGGGTATGTGCAACACAAGAGCTTAAACACGCCATACTGGCACAAGTGACAGGATTATGAGCAGTTTCAATCTGATGCAGATGGTCTTCCCATTTGCTTCCTTGTTTAAACAGCAATTGGCAAGTTTGTCATTCGTAAAGCTTTTACAGTGCTCCATACGCTTCTCCCCTGTGGCCCACTAGGAGCTGCCTGGATGTTTGTCGATGCCTGGAAACACGCATTAGTCTTTAATGAGGTTGTATTCATATTGTTTCCTTTGGTCAGAGGAGCCTTGGGAATTCCACACTATAGAACGTATTTCCATTTAAAAACTGCAACTACTCACCGAAGCATCACTCTCATGCTCAGCTAACAACATTGCCAACCTAGGTATCACGACTAGCGTACAGCAGTTACAGGGAAGAAGAAGTGCTCCGAGATCTCCATGTGCTGAGAAAAAGCCCTGCGGAGCCACAGGTGTTGCTCAAAGCAGGGGAGTTGGAGACGGCTGGAGACAGGGGCCAGGCGGCTGCTTTGCAAGGGATGGCTCTCAGCCTGCAGGGATGGAGCAGGCAGAAGGTATCGCCCCTCATGATTTGGGGAGAGGCTGAGAAACCAGACCAGGGGATGACGTGGTTCAGCTTCACATACATCAGATAAGCTGTCCTTTCATTACCTAGGCAGATAGACGCAGGAATACTAGGGCTTTGTTTGCCCGCAACAAGTGCCTAAGCAAAGCACAATGGAAATATAATCAATGAAGAGCTTTCATGTGGTTTGCTGAGTGTAAAATAACAAGGCATCATGGCTTGCATTGGCACGAGCTGCTTAGATCTTAAGGCAAGTAAATATTTAGCCAATAATTCTGGGTTTTTTTGGCAAGAAAATGCATCTTTGTTCTTTATCTGCTTACTTGTGTTTTTAATTGCAGGGATAAGACACGCTAGGATATCAGACTTTAACCTCAACCACTTCTGCAGTGGGACATCCAGTGTCTTTGCAGGAACTTGGAAGAAAGCTTTTGGTCTCAAGATTTCTGTACAGTCGATTAATATGTCTGTAGGTATCACCTCTAGAGCTGCCTGTCCTCATGTATATCAGTAGTCCTTAATGCTCTAAGTAGGACCTGCTGCCACAAGTAGGGTTTAGGGACCAGGACTCCTCATTTATTGTTCAGTCCCCTCAGAGGAACCGCACCCTGTTCCACTACAGATCAGTGCTATCTATGTGTGTCACTCTATGATAAACATGGTAAATTTTAACCCTTTCTTATTGGATGTACTTACTTGAAAAGAGTGTTTAATGGTACTTGCAAGACGCATCTGAAAACAAAGCAGCAGTGGGGGAGAGGCAGCTGGAGGTCAGACAACCGGAGGCAGGTACCCATAGACTGAACTTGCTGTGGGACCTCAGACAATTCATTTAACCCTTCTCATTCTGTTTGCTCAGCATGTTATGAGAAGATAAACAGTCAGCCAGGAGTAGGGTAGGAGCCCTAAGAAGGGATTAGGCAGGGAGTACAGCATGACACCCAGATGATGGAGGATCGAGTTCCACTGAGTGACATTGGCGTTGGCAGTTAATCCGGGTTCATGGCAGGATGAATAAGAGTGATGCTTTGCCTCTGGAATCCAAATCAGCCCATTTGGGAAGGCGAGAAAGCCAAGCACTGGGTGGGCTTTGCAAGGAGGCAAGAACAGTTATACTGGTAAGAGTGGCCAAAGGTCCATCTGGTATCCTGGCTCCAACCATGGCCATGACGACAGGAAGGACACCAGAACAAGGGTGGCACATATTGTGCTTCCAACCAGTTTCATTTCAGAGTCTGCCTGAGCTGGAGCTGGGGACACTCCTTGGTCAGCTGTGCACGAGGGAGAGAGAATCCACTTCCAAGCAACCTGAGAGCTGGGACAAGCCGCTTGTCTCCTGTTTTAGGGGGCAGATGTCCAAGGCACCGAGGTGCAGTTCTGTGGTGTAGCCCTGAGGCACGGGGACAGTTTGGCTCAATTACTGATCGCAGCTCAAGGGTGGCGGTTCTGCCCTGGGGGTTTCTGCCATGTCTGCTCAAGCCTCTGTTCTGTGCACTGAGAGGGGCTGGGAGAGTAAAAGTATTGGGGAAAGCAACTTTTTCACGTTGACATACAAAGCTACTTGCAATTCCTGTCATGGCTCTGGAGTGTCTGCTGCCATACAAATGCCTCTCTTTCTCTGCTCTGTCTTTGTACAGCTCACAGGGAATGCATTATCAGGAGGATGTATTGTGACATTTTTGCAATACTGTCCTCTGTAGCATATTCCAGAGCATCTCCCTGACAATGGATTTCCTTCACGTGCGGCTCCTCTGATTAGTGCTGCGTGCCCTTCCCAGAGAGACATTCTTAGGAGTGATGGGTTTGAAAAGCAGTGACCACATGCAAGTTATAAAGGGGGACGAGAGGTTATACAGTAGTCTTAATGGATTTCAGTGGAGACAAGGTTGAAAGCACCAGAAGTTTCCATTACTGGGAAAACATAGCCCTAGAATTCAGACTTAGTCTGCACACTTTATTTTTTTTACATGCTATTTCTTCTCATCACTGTCATTTACTCTGAAATCAAATTTGATTACAAGGTAGAATTGGACAGGTTCTTTCTGTTTGTCTGTATTTCATGTTTGTTTTTCTTCCAAATAAGATGAAATAATATAGACATTAAATTACATTTTTGCGAGTATCATAGAAAAGTCATGCACACACAAACTCTGAAAGGAAAGCTGATACAAACTCCTTGACTGTACATAGAAATAGCAGGTTGATAAGGAACCCTACGATGGAAAATATCTTCACTTTCATGCATCTCTGGTCAATTCTCCATAAGAACTTCTCCTGGCATGGGACATTGCCTTGCGTTTGTGAACAAGTGTGGGCATCAGAATGTGTTTTTACAAGTGCTTTAAGGCACAAAGAAGAAGGAAAAAAAAATATCTTAAATATCAGTGAAAAATAGCAGATCACTGAGTCCAGTGAAGCTGAGAACATGCAGTCCTCTTTGATGGGGTTCATCCACAAGAGGAAGACAGAAGACGACTTGTTTCCTTGTTTTGGTCCCAGCATCTTGGCCCCTGTTTTGAAGAGTTAAAGGACTGAACAGTGCATGTATTTGGAGGCCACGCACCTCTGCCAGGGTGCACGTAAACACTGGGTTCAAGCTTTGCAAGTGATTGTCAGTACCTGCAAAAGCATTGGAGCTTGGCAGTTGTAGACTTGCCAAAAACAAACATTGAAAAAATACTAGCTCCAAACTTTTTAGGCCTGCTGAAAACCCATGATATTTATCTTATTCTTAAAATGCTTTTCTATTTGAATCTTTTTATTATGAATTTTAAAATGAGACCTGCAAAGAGCACAGCCTGAAAACTGTTCGCAAGCCTTCAAGTCAGCCAGGCAAAGCGTGTTTTTTGGCCACCAAGCAGCACGCGCTGTCTCCTGCCAGCCCCCAGGCAAACAAGGAGCCCAGTGGGAGGTAGGTGATTCTGGAAAAGCGGTGATTATTGACTGGGGCAAGTGAAGAGACATGAAAGAGTTCCTGGGGATAATGTAAAAGAAAGAGGGCACACATCGCTGAGTGGGAGCAGAGGGAACACGCGAGGCCAGAGATGGGTGCTCTTTTTCTGCATGTACCCTTGCTGCATTTTCTCTACAACCACCACAGCCACAAGCGTGTTATTGCCAAGTAAGATCTAAGATGCAAGGAGGGAGGAAAAAAACCCCAAACAACCACATCCAGAGCTGAGGATTCTAAAAGCCAACAGCTAACAAAAGCCAAAGCCATCAGAGGATGTGGGAGGGGAATAGTGTCCAGCACTTCAGGAGAGCCGGCTACCCTGACCTGCCCCATCCCAGTGTTGCTAGACACCTAATTGTTTTCAGTGTTGCATGTTTGTACAATGTGAATGATAATGACTGGGTAAAGAGATGAGGTATTTTGACATATTGGAATTCAGTTTCCTTTGCATTGCCATGGCAATGCAAGTAAAATTTTGATCACTAGCTGAGACACTTCAGTATGTATTAATACAGCTTTTGCCAAGGAGAGAGCTGAATGACAGCTATGTTTGTAGGTCTGATCTGAACCTTCTGCTTTTTATGCTGTATCAAAAGCCATGCACCCAGAGAAAGTTGAAGGAAAAAAAAAAATAGATCTTACTTACGGCAACTTAAGAGAAACGCCTGAAGCTGAGAGAATACGTTTAATTCTTACTAAATTGGCATCAACGTCTTAGCTGACTGCAAGGCAAGAAGTCCAAACTCCCTTGAGGCAGCAAGTTCTAAAATAACCTTCTACTGCAGCACTTTGCTGTCAGAAGTTCTAACTCGTGTTTCTACTCATCTGTCTCCCTAACGTCGTCTTGCTCACTGGGGCAGGAACTGCTATTTTATCCCTTATTTGTATAAGGTGTGACATAATAAGAACACCAGACCCATGTCTGAGGCCCCTCAGGTCAGGAGAAGTACTAACAGCCCCAATTTGTACTTCTAATGGATTTAATTTTCCCTATTCCTACTGTTTTATAACTACAAGAATGTTCATTGTGTCCCTAATGAATGTTTTAGGTCTGAGCAGAGAGTGCAGCCAGTTGTGGAAGGCAAGTGGAAGGCAGCAGGAAACCAGGCAAAGTGGGTCCACTAAGCACCACACTCTCCAAAGCAAAGGGTCACAAACCTGCTCCCTGCACACCCAAGCTCAGCCTACATTTGCCTCCTTGTTACTAAGGAAGGAGGACATGCCAAGAGTGGTCTTCTATCCCCAGTTCCCACCCACTTCTTAGAAGCTGGCCAAGTAGCACGTGTCGTCCGAGGGTCTATACGTACATTTGTCCATGATGACCAGGAGCCAGTGGGGACGAGAAGAGGCAGCATCCACTAGGGCTGATAAGCACCACAAGCAGCCAAGGAGCTCAAATGGTCTCAGCAACCTGAGCTTGAGCAGAACACTGCCAAGGAAAGCTCCCACCACAACACACAATTTTGCTGCCTCAGTTATTCTAGAATAATTGAGGTTGGCTCAACCACTGGAGGCAGAACTCCTCTGACAGTCAGAGAATGGCTCTCCAAAGCTTTGGAAAGGTCCAAGAGCATGGTAAAGCCAACAATGCAGGTTGACAACAGTGTGGGATGCAATGTTGATACCCACAGAGCTTTCCCTTTGGTCATACGAGTCAGGGCTAAAATGGCAGCTGTGACAGAGCTTTTGCCAATAAAGCCTCTAAATGTTTGAATTGGAGCCATTTGAATAAGTGCCTACCATGAAGGTGTGCTCCTTGTTCTCTGTCACATTAGATAGCTCGCCACCCCATTTCTTGCTGGCATCTTTGGGTTCTCCAGGCAGAGCCCCTAATGGTTAATATGCCAGGATCTGCGATCCAGTTCACTCATCCGGAACAAAGCCACAGTCTGTCCAGCCCGTAACTTAGCAGCTGTGACAGCGCTTGAAAGCCAGACTGACATCTCTCTAACTCAGATACACATTCGTGTCAGCTCTTGTAAAGTTTGCACACCGGGGATCTTTCTCTATGCAGATGATTCCTACGGGCACATAGACTTTTGCCTGCAGACTCCTGCCAGGTCAAAAAAAAAAAAAAAAAGTGCATTTTGTTCTCCAGATGCTGTTCTGAAATATGTACGTTTAGAGTTAACTGTATGTGCAAAACAATATAGGCATATGTATACCTACAAACCATTTTCCTGGTTTTGGCTGAGTGAGCATATTTTCTGTGATTAAGTTAGATTCTGATCTCTGACTAATTAGTGTGCAAGGACTACTATTTTCCAAGGGAGTTTCGTTGTGAAAATGCATGTTTAACTGTATGTTCAAGTTGCAAGCATAGTCTCTGCACTGCCATGTACTGATCAGGAATCGTGTGAAAAAAAGTCTTTGTCCATTTGCATTAGTGGTTTTTTGATTTACCAGCACGACCATTCATGCAAGCTAGACACTTGGCTGGATTTAGATTTTGTACATGCACGTGTATAGCTCAGTCCCTTGAAAAATCTGGGTCAAACACTGTAGGCAACACTTGGGCTGATTTCTGTATCCACACACTCTTTGCTCTTTAAGAAATTGATTCTAAGCACATTAGAAGGGAAGTGGCAAGAGGAAGTTCTGATCAAACAAAATGAATTTGAATCACCCAGCCTCCCCAAAATATAGCTATTGAGACTTTCTCAAGAGAGGCACTTCCCATTTTGTTCAGCTCTGTTACAGTGGAGTCAAGCAGTGCCACCACTGCAGCACAGTAACTCAGCCCTGCGATTTCCTACGCATCCCGCTGTTTCTCTTAGAGGTTCAAACTTGAGGTTGAGCCTGCTTGGGGATTGATCTAGCTTTCCAGCCTTGCTTTCTAAAGAGTGCCTCAGTACTTATGCCCTTAATTCAGACTTGCTCTTACCCTTTATTGTCTAGAAAGTTCCTCAGATTTACTTGGTGGGAAAACAAATAGACACTGGCAGACAGTACCTGATGGCAGCTGAGGCCATCGCCCCATGCTCAAGCATGAACTGAGTCTTTATGCCAAAGCTCAGCTCGGACGGGTTTGGCGGGAAAAAAATTGTTTCCCTTTTTTCACATGCCTGTCAAAGTTTGAGGTCTTTGATAAAATGGCACCTCAAGCCATCTCATTTTGCTCAGCCCATCAAACATGTCAGCATCATCACAGCAATTTGTAAAGCTAATTGATTGATGAATGTAAGGAAGCACTTGTTTGAAACACGTAGATGGTTCATAGATATCTTTGGCTTAGTCGAAGTTGATAATGTCTAGAAGACAGACAATGTTGTCTAACCTTCATGTTTGTTTGACAGCCATCACTGCAAATCATAGTTAAAATGACTTAAGCTTTTCCATGACAAGACCCTGCTTGTCACTCTGTTTAGCTCTGAATAATGTAAATAAGTGGACCCACAAATATAAAGACTAAGCCAGTGGATACAGAGATTGACAAGTTTGAAAAGAGCTGCCAGGGTCAGCTGGTACAGCAATCATGGCATTGACCACTACTCCCACCAGATCCAGAGGTCTTCCCCTCCATGCATTCCCACCACTCTATAAAACATCTTTCAGGAACTCAGGAGTCCCACTAAAAAGATCAGTGACAGAATTCCCTGAAACAAAGTGCCGAGTATGTCTTACCGTGTCTGAAAGAAGCAGTGAGAGCTTCTTGCTTTCTCTGCTTCTTGTATCAACATGTCACAGAGTCATTGCAGAACGCCAGGAATGAGTAGGTAGCTATAGTACTCAGGGTGCATTTGTCTAATCATCATTTCTGATGGCATATGAGACATTAGCCAGCTGAAAGAAGGAAGCCTATGCCAATGAGAAAGGGACTGTTGAATACGTAATAAAAGCAATGAACACTGACCCTGGTTTTCTTGGACCGCATTTGCATGAAAGCGCAGGCGTCAGGAGAAACATGGCTGTCCAAAGGGAAAGCAATTAGAAGTGGCAGATTTCAACAGTAAGTAGTTCCTGCTTGAGAGACCTGAAAAAGTGTCCCTACTTCATTTTTGCTAGTGCTAAGCTGGTGTATGAAGAAGTCACTGAGCACAACAGGAGAAGACAGACCCACAGGAGGCCAGCAGCCACCAGTGGTAAGTAAGGACCAAGGGCAAGAGCTGGTTCTGTGGCAGAGGGGAAGGATTCTTCTTCCAGAAATGCCAACCATGAAGTGTCCTGAATGGGCATGCCGGAGTGACAGCTGAGATCTGAGCTAAATTACAGTAAGATACTAATAGTAAGTTTGATTATTAGACCTCATATTTTGCAAAAGGAACCTTGCTTCTTCCTTCCCACTCCAATCCAGTCAGGAGGAATTTGAGGTCTGCCTGCAGCCACAGATCTGTGATCTGACTGAGATGAGAGACACGGCAGGATAGCTCACACCACATGGGATAGCTGCCATGGATGGACACAGGCTCTTTAGGAAGGACAGGCTGGGAAGACAAGGAGAGCAAGGAAGAGCATAAGCAGCACCCTGGGATGGGCTGCTGGTGGCAGAGGGACAGCCTGACCTCCAGACCCAAAAGTCACAAAGGTTTAGTGTGCCCAGGAAGAAAGAGAAATCCCTGCATTCATGTTGAAATTCTCAGGTAAAATACTCTACAAACTCAAGCATGCAGTTTGTGAACAAAGTCCTCAACAAAATATTGTATATATAATGTCTGTGCGTGTATGCATGTGAGTACACGAAGAGTCCATCGGTCACATCATCCTTCCTTTACGCAGTGTCCATTGTCTATCATACAAGAAGTACCACCACTGAAGCAATTTGTAGTCACCCTGTCCAATAGGCATCTCAAAGAGGCCAAGGCGAAATGAGCACAGAGGTTGCAAACCCAACACTTCCTTGAAGTCTGGTCCTTCCCTTCTCCCATCCCCAGGTCCAGCTGGGGTGTATGGCAGCAGGCAGGACAGGAGCCTGCAGGGATAAATAGCAGACCTTTGGCTACAGGTCTTTCATTCCAGCAATAAAGTCTACATTGGCAATAAATCAGGTGGCAAGCAAATGCGTCAATAGATCCTGCCAAGTAATTTTAAACTCCAGTTGTTGGGCCTTTTCTGTAACATTTTGATGTATACATTTGGCCCATTAAAAAAATAACTTCATTTCATTACAATTCAAATGTAATGGAACAATTCCCTACTTCACTGCTGATCTCTCTAGATAGCCAGACTAAAAAGCACACGATGCTTGGCTGAGGTTAGAGCTGTAAACAAGCTAGCATTGCACAAAAGTCCATTTCTCAGAGGCCTGGCAAGACAGTTCAGCCTCCTCCGAAGGGCAGCAGCAGTTGTGGGGGCCAGTAAGAAGAGACAGCAAATGCAGCAGCATCATCCAGACCTGACCTACTGGAGCGTGGATCCAGGTTTCTGTGCAAACAGAGCCAGGCCAAGCACTCGGGGATGGGGCAGCGGGATGCAGCACAGAGCACACCCGCGTGCCAGTGCGGCTACAGGCAGTGGGTGCCCAGCTCCAGGTTGCTCACTCTGCTCCTAAAGCCCAGCCAGTCCCCCAGCCCTAGCGCTCACCAAAACAACATGCTGGAGGAGCTAGTGCCCAGAAGCTGCAGAAGGGCTTTATGACTGCATTTGGCGTGCTACAGCACCCTAGCATGGACACAACTCCATTGATAAGCCAATAGCCAAATCATGCTCTGTGGTAGCATGGATGCATCTTGCCTTGGGGTTGTACCAGCAAACAAGCACCCCTCTGCAAGCAGACTTGCTGCAAGATGAGCAGTGCCCACATCATTTCTCTTCAGTCACAGCATCTACAAGGGTTTCCCTCTACCCAGCTCTGCGGGCCAAAACCGGACCTTGAGCTGTGTGATGCCCATTAGCGTAGGGCTACAGCCTCCTCTGACTCAGTCACCCTGGCATAACCTGGTGCAGGCAAAGCCAACATGGGATGCCCACCTGGAGACATGCTGGCACCACCGAGTCCAGGATCTTTCCAGCATAACTACCCACCTCATAAGAACACCACAGAGATAAAAGTAGGAATAGCATGAAAAATTCAGAGGCAAAACTCGACTTAAAGACAAGGACTGAGAGCATGAAATAGCCAGAAAGTCTCCCAGGCACAGCCCCTTCAGCAAAACGCAGTCGCTCCCCTTCCCTCCCAGCCTCTCTAGCATGGCCTTGGGAGATGCTGCTTAACATTTTTCAAGCCTAGGACAAAGGCAAAGAATCATTTGGTTGAAAAATGGCCTTTAGTAGAACATGAAAGATTTTATGAAAAACTATTGGCTTTTTAGAAGTGTTTCCCCTGTTTTGATTTTTTGGTGACATCCTCTATCAGTCTTTTTTTACTGCAGCATGCAATGTAAACTAGCCTCTGGTTTCTCTGCTGGAATTATTCTTACGTTAAGATATTTTTTTCAATCAAAAAAACTATCAAATAGTTCATCTACAGAAAAATCTGCTTTTGGGAAGCTGAAGTTTGCATCTTCTGGAGACAGACACATGGAGCACAGTCATTCAATTCTCATTATTCAGTACGCAACAGAGGTACAAGGCAGGACTGCACCCAGCCTGTCGCATCGAGCTCTGCACAGTCCTACCCAGACCCTTATTTTCCTGCTACCACGTGCCAGGTTACCCCATTGCAAGCTGATCCTCTCATTTCACCAGTCAAATTCCTTGTTCTTTCTCTGCTTACGAATTTCTAATGCAGCCGGTGCAGAAGCAGCAGCCTACTCTCCTACAAGTTTCCAAGCCACAGGCACTGCTCTCCAATTGCTGCCCCCACCCCAAATCTCCCCAGAGCTTTGGGCAAAGCAAAGCAAAGTTCTGTGCAGGATCTCCAGCCAACCTGGAGAGGCGAGAGGGGCCAGCTAGTTATACCACAAAAGGCCTCTTTGTGCTAATTTCGTCCAACACTGTGCAGCTGATATTTTAGGAGCAACATCTGAGAAGAGATTTGAAGAACTGCTTATGTGATAGTTTTGTTAACAGCGATGAGAACATGCACAGGGAAGCTTATTGATTCCCTTTATTGGGCAAAATTTTCTTCCTAGAATTCAGAGTTAGAGACGAGCCGCGACTGCAATACCAAATGACCATGAGCTGCCTGCGTGGAGGAACCATCCAGAGGGTACGGCTGACCTGAACAAGCTGCTTGAAGAGCTGCTTAAGCACACCAGGCTACGGCCCTGACCCACTCAAAGAAAGAGTCAGGAGAGGAAGGAGGGAGGAAGAGAAAACAAAATGAGAGCAATAGAAGATGGAAGGTGTTCGTGGCATTCTCTGTATGGAGAAAGACCCACCCTGCCCACTGACCCCGGGAAAACTGCTGCCTTTTGATGTGTTTCATGGAGATGTGGGATAGCTGGAGTATGCAGGGCCATAGCAAGAAATTTTCAGGGTGTGGGGGAGTGCCATCAAACCGACATGCATCCCTTTCCCCCTCTAAACCCTCCTTATAAACTTAGATCAGATGGGAAATCCTTGAGGTTTGGCTTCTAGTCCAGCAGGTATGAATCAGTGCTCCAGCAGACACGCATCGCCCTTGGTGGAGCGAGTACCTTCTCCTGCAACACAACGGAGCAGCACTCAGCCTACTCAGAGGTCTCCGTGCCCGAATATACGCCTGGGGGTTGCAGTGGCTTGGGTAATTACAGAGACAAGGAGGGAACAGTGTGTGGGAAGGAAAGGGAGAAGAACCAGCAAGACTCTTGGAACAAGGTAGACAGCAAGTGCTGGAGGGAAGGGGAAGAGGACAACCACAGTCAGCCCTCAGAGTTATTTACAGAAACCAC
This sequence comes from Phoenicopterus ruber ruber, assembly GCA_009819775.1. Taxonomy (NCBI): domain Eukaryota; kingdom Metazoa; phylum Chordata; class Aves; order Phoenicopteriformes; family Phoenicopteridae; genus Phoenicopterus; species Phoenicopterus ruber. The sequence goes on along the minus strand of CM020230.1, from coordinate 3,485,847 downwards.
ATACTGCTTCATCCCCATGCATTCATGATTTAAAAAAAAATCCCAAATTCTAGTGTTTTCTCATCCTGCAGACCAACCTCACAAACCACTGACCACCTGCAGCTGAGGAGTATCTGCTCTAGACCCGCTGTCCCACTCGTCCAAGCAGCATAGCACATGGGTTACGTGGTCGGTGTCATCCTACAGAAACTGGCCGGGCAAAACTCATCTGCATACACATAGAGGATCCCCCCGTCGTGTGCTTGAAGGCTGATTTTCCCCTGCTCTGCAGCTTCTACCTTCTCACAGAAGAGCGTTGCAAGTGCCCCAACATGCAGAAAGAGCAGGGCCAGCCCCAGGGTCCCCCTTTCTGCTGGCTCCAAACCACCTTCACACCGCGTTCAGCCCCAGGCTGCACCACGCTCTGCTCCACGCTGCACCTCAACAGATGTAGTCCACATCTCGCCTCCCCTTCCCAGCAGCTCATACCTGCTCCTCCACCACTCTCTCCTCCACGTGCCCCATCCAATCTCTTGTAAAAGTGCTCCTCCACGGCCATGGATAAGCTGATTTTGCAGAAAGGATAAGGATGTCCTCTCCCAAGTGATCACTTACCTCCAGGAGACACAGCTGCAGTTCCTGAGAATCTACAAGTCTGTCTGTTAACGCCTTAATCAACACCCTGTGCTAACGTGATCGGGGACCTGGAGAAACTTGATAACTTGGTAAACAGCCTCTCAAGGGTGCTGAGCCTTCAGCTGTCCCGCACGTGAAACCTCACCAGTACCTTGTCACTAATTCGGTTAGGCTTTTTCCTTTGTTTTTAGCATTAGTAATATTATTTAGCGTTACTCCTTATCCCTCGAATGACCTGCATGCAGCAAAAGCTGGTGAGTAATGAACGGTATCTCCCGCCAGGAGCCACCGTGCTCACGGGGAGCAGCGGAGCTGGGGAGGGGGAACTGGTCTTGTCAAGGGCTGACCCCAGCCCCTCTCAGCACCTGGAGCAGTGGCAACCGTTTTGAAAGGGGATATTTGGTTGCTGCATCTTCTCTGATCTTTCAGCACATTTCAAAAAACGACCCAGTGGACCAAAGCTATTCAACAGGAAAAACTCAGTGGGGACATGTATGTTTGCGTGTTTACGTACAATAGCTGGTTTGTTTGCTCTGCCTTCTCTCTACTCCTCCACAGCAGAGTAAAACAGCTAGAGAATACTCCAGAAGCTAAATTAAAAAAAAAAAAAGAGTAAATTTAATTTAAGAAGTAGTTAATTTAATAACATAACATATCCCATCATATAATTATAGGCATGCGCTGGCTTTACATTTCTTGCACGGTACTTATATTTTAATCCTTTCAAAGTTAGTTACAACTGTGTTAATTTTGAACTGAATCATTTCAAGGTAAAAATGATTTCTGAGCTGTTGTAAGTGTCCCCCAGGCGAGGAGTGGAAAGCCAAGAAACACAAAGACCAGGAATAAAAACTAAACTTGTGGGTTTCTTCTTCACTGCAGCCACAGTAGCCGTACCTCTGTCCACCTACCACCAGCGAGTAAATGAGTAAAATGTGAAAACAGAAACAAAACTAACTATTGCTTCTTTAAAACTCTCTTAGTTCGGTCTGTAGGAATAAACATCGCCATGATCTAATCAAAATTGCGTGCCCCAAGAGAGGAACTTATTAAGGACTATGGTCCTTAATAGTCAGAATGTGACATTTAATTTTCCTTCCTTTTAAACTTAACTCCTGAGTTTCTAATGCTTATTTGTGCAATATTGCAGCACTCTGTGAGGTGCTTTAACTGTAGTTACAGATATGTGCTGTCATCCTTAACTTTTCCAGGGTGTTCATGCAGAAATAAATTATTGTTGGCCCGGCGCTGTCCTCAGCGTGCCAGATCTGTTTCCACAGATGCTCTCATTTCTGCTCTGCAGTATCACTCTGCTATTTCATGCAGTATGTGCACAGCAGTCGTGGCCAAATGCTCTCCAGCTGTGGGTAACATCTTTCAAGGAGATCATATCTGGGGAAAAACCCCAGCTTAGCCCCTTTCCAGCTCCAAGGGGAGGCACGCTAACCTTCCTCATGCGCAGCCAGGAGCCCACCCCTCTCGCTCCTTCTGAGGCAGAGGCAACTTCAGCCTCAGTCTGTTAAAAATAATAATTTGCCATTAACCATTTCCCAGCTGTCACTATGAGGCTGTCACAGGGGAGGTCCAGCAGCTTGATGATATCTCAGCTGGGGTTGACTGTGACTCCAGCACAGTTTCAGCAGCTTTGGTTTATTATGTTGAACATCTGGATGAAGGCGTTTAAAGCACATAGAATCGTAGAATCATAGAATTGTTTCTGGTTGGAAGAGACCTCCATGATCATCGAGTCCAACCATTAACACAGCACTACCAAGTCCACCACTAAATCATATCCCTTAGGGCCTCGTCTAAACATGTATGGTTCTCCCAAATACAGAGCTACAGCTTCATATCTAAAAAATGCTGCTATCACCATACAGGTCCCCTGCTTTAGTCTGATTTCACAGGCTACATTCTTGATGTAATTGTGGATAATCTGGAGTGTCTCCAAACCCATCTGCAAGAGCAGTAAAAAGCAGGTTTGATACTAATATTATTTCATTATTATTCCTTAGAGAGCTCCGTTTGTGTTGTGTCTGGCCATGCCAGGCGCTGAGCCACAGTACACGGCCATTTCTACTGTGCAGGCGAACGCTATGAAAGAAAAAAGCCGGCAGCTGCCAGGCATTGCAACGTTAGATGTCACCAGAGTTTCCTGCTCTACTCCAAACCTGAATCTTTCCATCAGATCCACGTCCAGAGCTTACAGCTCATCCTTCATGGTCACCCTCTGCCACCTGCTACTGTGATGCAGCATTTGCCGTCAGAGATACGGGTATGAAATACGTGCTTCTCTGGATAAAGGTGCAACCGAAGCCCTGCGAAGAAGGCTCAAGTCTGGAGAGGGAACAGTGCAGAGTTGCCAGCTGACTGGTTGGTGTGAACCAAAATAAGAAATTATCTCTGAGTTTCTTCCTCCAGATGTGCTCCTCAGGGTGTTTGCATTTTTATGATTTTTAATCAATCAGTAACTGATACGATTCCTCCAGTGAAACCATAGATACCATGATAATGTGATGTGGCCCCTAGAAATAATATAGTGTCTGTGGAAAAGGGCAGAAGGGGCTGCATTATGCCCACTCGTGCACAGGAGCGTCTTACTCGAGTCGCCTGTCCTTCCAGCCACGCTCGGCTCCCGGCTGCCCCTCCACGGGCATGGCACTGCCGGATGCACCCGAGCCCCAGGAGCTCGCAAAGCCACACCAGCCTTTGAAAGCTTTAGATTAGGGATATGCAGAAGGAGGCACCAAGCGACATGTGCTCCTACGCAGACACCTTGCAGGAGCAGGGCAAAATAATCCTCTTCTTTCAAGCTTGAACTCTCAGCTCTTGGGTGTTTGCCTTTGTCGAGCAGTGTCAGCAAAAGCTTTCTGAGCATTTAAGTACTCTTCAAGAAATAAAAACCAGTAAATAATAACTGCCTTTGCGTGTCCCTCTCCCTCTCTCATCCTCCTTTCACGTGGGGGCAATCCTGCCGATTCCCAGGCAGATGATGATTAGGCCAGCATTTAACCTTCAATATCTCCATTTAACCATTCATTTTGCGCTGTGTGAGGTGACACACAGCTTCCCAAATGACACTTGGCACCGTACTCTTCACACACCTGCAACAGACCTATTTTGGGCTGCAAAGATGGGCATGCCACGCTGGGCATGGGACGGGTGCAGGGGGAGAGCTCAGCCGCCGCGGGAGCAAGGCTCGGACGGGAGCTCGGCAGGGAGCATCACAGCCGAAAACACAGCCAGGAGTGCCGGGGGGGGGGATGGGTACGAAATTGCGGGTGGGAACATCTGATGCACGGCTGCCTGGGAGGCATCGGGACAGACAGGAGCTGCGGGAGCAGGATCGGCAGGTAACACCCACCACCGGGTAAGCGCTACGGGCTGCAAAGCCGCAAAGCTGCAAAGCTGCAAAGCGTGGTGCAGTCCTGGCAGACCCTGCACCTCGACCCACGCACCGCGGCCGGCACGGTGCCGCTACGGCAAGGGGACGAGATTCCGGCAGCAGCCAAAGCAACTTGTGTTTGTTTTGAACACTTCTTGTGTTCCCTTTCCTTTCCTCTGTGCATGTCGTTCCTTATTGTTAAAGGCCAGGCTCATGTTACTTCATTTTCATGGAATTGTTTGAATTTCTTTTTAAAATCAACTTACTGTGATATTTCCCCTCCCCTACAAAAATGAAAAATTGAAAATCTGTCGTCTTCTCCTTCTCCCAGGTTTTGAAATCTTTATTGTGTGGGTAAAAAGAGTTCGCTCTCACTGTAAATACTTACAGCATTTCTAAAGCAATACTTGAACATTTTACTAAAAAAAAACCCCTAATTTTCCCTATTCATGTTTTTCTGAAGGAGAAAACAAGACACTTTCAGCCACACGGAAGATGTTCTCATTTGGGTCAGACAGCTATTTCGAGTACAGGACTGATAACCATCTGCAATTATCATCCGCAGACAATGGGATGAATGTTCCCTTGCAGCCTGAAAGGGCAGGTCACTCACAGCGTATCTACTCATTAAAGTAAAGGATAACATGATGATATGTCGCTGGTACCTTCAGCCGGATTGGCACGCTGAGCCCTCCCTCCGCTCTGGGGCTGCGTAGGTGGTGACTTCTGTCAAAGAAGAGCCCTAGAAGAGGTATAATTAACAATCACATCTTCATCCCATAAATAATGGGATTCCGGGATGATGGATGAAGAACCTGAAGCTGCAATACATCTTCACATTAAGCATTACCGTGCTCTACCTCTGCTGCTCCTTACTGACTTCATGGGAGCACCGGTGAGTGCTCTGAATTCAGCCTGGTGTTTCTGACGGCCTAGGTGGGCATGGCTTTGCTCTGAAACCGTGCCCACGGAGAGGGCTGGTGGAGGAGCTGGGTGGGAGGACATCTCGGAGCAGTTCCCGACTCTCTTACTGACTTTTGGGTTGCCTCAGTGAAGACGTTTGATTTGCTTGCCCTTACCTGCCTGTTCAATGGACCGGGCATTTCCAATATTTGCAATCATCCGTACGCGCAGGAATCCCAAGAACACTGCCTTGTCCCCAGACTGCCCTCTCGTCTGGGTAATGGCGTGAGCTGTACGCCGAGGTCCTTCCGCAGGGAAATGCCCCGCTGCGGTCAAAGGGACAACGCCGACGTGACAGACAGGGCAACGCCGAGGAAGGCTGCCCGGGATGCGCGCCTTGGGAGCGCGTGGGGGTGTCTTTGTGCTCGTAAACACAGGATCGACGGTGCTCGGTCTGGATCTTGCGAAGTCTGCGAGCGTCTTAGGAGAGGCCCCATGAAAATGTGTCCCGGGTGGATAAACTCAGGGAGGTGGAAACGTCTGTCTCCTTTCCGTCGTAGAGGGACCCTGCTCTGAACTTCTCTGGTTACGTCATTCCCATTACTTTCCTGAGAATCATAGTTATACGCACCCCCATGGCTACATATACAAATATATAAATATATGCTTACACACACCTACGTGCACACGCACACCTCGTATATATATTTTTATTTATCCTGCTATTTAGAAATTATCGTCAACCTCTTCGTAATACATTATTATTCCATTAGGATCACTTCAGCTAACAAACATTCAAGGTACAACTGCCCCGAGGTGTCCTGGTATGATGTACATTAAAGTTTAATGCTGTATTGATGTGTGCATTGTGTTCCGTATGAGCCAAGCTGTTCCATTAACTACGCGCAAAGGGCTATGAAGTAAGTTATAACATTTATCTCTACGGACGCTCCGGATTACTTTTTCCTGTTGCATGCCTCCAAGGCTAAACATCTAGTCCTCAATTTACGTAGAGATGTTAAAATTTTTAAACCTTTGTAAATGATGAACAGTTTATCAATGTAACTGCATTTTTGTCAGCTTGGCTGGGGACGATAAGGAAATATTGGCAACTTTCCAATGGTCATTTATTTTATTTTTTTTTTTCCATTTAAAGCACGAGTTGGATAGAAACAGTATCCATTATTAATAGATAATGTTTTATTAAAGTTGTAAAGACCACAAAGATTTGTAACTTTAATAATCTAGTTTCTTATTTTAAATTCTGTAACATTATTATTTATTGAACAACTGGGGATATTTCTTACAGGATCACAGTTAGGCAGAACCACAGCAAAACGGATAACTCTGCGCTATCTGGGGGAAAATATTATGGTTGACTTAAGAGCTTCCTGACAGGATTTTTTTTTAATAATTCTTAAAATAAATTTGTCACTGGCTGTTTACAATAAGGCCTATAAATTTTCAAAGGAACTCTTTTTTTCTTAACTTTACTTCTGCTGCTGCACATGCCGGAATGTCCTTACAACCCTGCTCACATATTCTGCAAATTATTCTGGTTTCTATGTTAAGCCAATTTTTTTTTTTGCCTTTGCTGTGCTACAGCAGAGTGATAACTGCATTTTCTCTTCCCTGCAGGGTGATGTGTTGCTCTCAGGTGACTGAGTGAATTGAAAGGGGAAAAGGAACATAATTTTGAACTTTATTTTTCTCTCCCTCCTTGGATTTCACTTCATGGCCTTTTTTTTGCATGTTCTTCTTGTGCTTATTAGACTTCGCCAGGGCTGTGTGAATAACTGATTTCCTACGAGTTAAGTCTGGCAGGTCAGAGAATTCAAAATATGAAACAAAGTCATTGGGACTAATCTGAATTTTTTTTTAAATTTCAGAATAAAAAATTAATGCTTGTATTTGAGCACTCTAAAATGGTGGGGCTTGCAAATAAGTGAGTTGAAAGAAGAAAAATAGTTAATAATAAAAGCCATGCTCAGCCATAGCTGACAATAAACAATTTTGCTACGAAAACCTCAAAACTTGCACTTTCTATATCTCCAGCAGGAATTGTGGGGCTTTTCCAAAAATCAAAGTTTCTGTTTTCTAAAATAAACTTTCTGGTTTATCTAACTCCTTTTAAGCCTGAACAAAATCAAAACAAAGTGTCATCCTGCACTGGTCAGCGTTCACCTGGTGACCAAACATCATTAAACACCCGAAACTTAAAAGACCTAAACTGCTCGATTCAGCCCAGAAACCTGAATATGAATTTCCTCAATCCCACATTAAAGCTCTTAAGACAAAATACTCGGCAATTTCAGGCTACCCCTCCCTGCATGTTCACATCTGACATGGTGTTATGTCAGCAAAATATTTTCTTTTGTTTGCATGTTTAATTCTGGGTGTGAAATATTCCTGCCCAGAGGAGTAGCCTGCAGACATAATATTCTATTATCTAAGATCTGTACATATATATACACTTACACTTCTGAATCTGCATATGAGCTATATACAAAATTCATGAAGAAGCACAGAGAATTTATTGTTAAAAAAACCCAAGTTTTATTTGCCACTTTCTAGTAGAGATCTAACTGGATCCATCTGAGGGTTTTCCATTAAATCTTTTCTACTGAGTAAATACCAGTTACTGAAACCAAAACCATTCAAGGGAGAGGGACATTTCAGTTAGCTTTTTCAATCATGTTTACCACAATATAATGTGAAATTATCAAAATATTGTATTTCAGTATTTTCTAAGCAAAAATATCTGCTTTTACTTTTTTATCATGATGAATTTTAAAAGGTTGCAATTACAAGGAACTATTTAAAACCATCTATTTAACCATTTGTTAACCATTAACCATCTATTTAACCATCTATTTAATCAACTATTTTAAAACATCTCAAGAGATCTGAGGGAAGAGGTCTCTCTCAAGCTCCAGCTTGCAGGAAAGCTGATGATTTTGGGTGTTATTCGTGATTCAGAGAGGGCCATTTGGTATTTTGGAACTGCAGAAAGTCCCACGGGATAATGTGTCCCAGACAGCTCTGGCAGTCACTGGTAGGGAACTCTTAATCTTGCAAAATCATTAGAGATTTCATGTTCCCCCTTTCACTCCAACAAGTAAAATCAGCCTGCTGTCGGGATGGGGCCGGTCGCCTGTTTCCACAACCCTGACTCTGACGGACCGTTACCGGCACGGCACTTAACCCGCCCGGGGATCACCGGAGGTCGAGCATCAGGCTGGTTTTACACATTGCATTTGGCCAAATACTGCCCCAGAAACGGTCCGTGGACACCGGCTGCTGCTGCGAACAGACGCGCTGGTGCTGGGCAGCCAAGAACCCCTCTCAGCAGCGGCCTCGGCCGTGCCTCCGTCGCGTCCCCTGCGCCGAAGGACAGGCAGCGTCTGGCTGGTGGCATCTGCCACGGTTGATATTCTGCATTAAATGTGAAACTGGCCACCCTGGACGCGTTTCAAAGCTCCCTCTGGATGCAAAACTTAGGTCATCCTCAGCCTGTTTTGCTGACCCATGAGACAAATTGTGTTTCTGTTAAATCAAGCCTTCAAGGCACATCTCCCCTGACTTGACAGTGACTAGTAAGTCTGGCTTGCAGCAAATAATTGTGGAGCGACAGGCATCTGACAGCGATTTCTCAATGCTGGGCTGCCGTTCTCTTTTCCTTGGCAGGTCGCAGAGCAGCAGCGGGATATCGGCGTGTGCTTCAGGGAGGGAAATTCTGATTTCACCCCCAGCCTTTCCCAGGAAAGCATTTCTTGGTAGCGGAGCTACAAGGTGTGGAAAGAAGTACACCTTGGCTGTAAGAAGGAGAAAGAGCTGCCGGCTCTGCACGGCATGGAAACAAGATTTGATTAGCCAATTATATTAGGAAACTTGGTGTGTTTACAAAATACGAGTGAAATGCTTGAGAAATTAATACAGTCAATAGGTGAACATAAACCTCAGTGAAAGGTGGGGATTCTCCAGCTTCCTCTGGTTGCCCTGTGACTCCAGACCACATTAAAAGCAAATGAACCAAGGAAACAGGCTGATGCTTTGATGGAAAAGTGCTGCATTGAGGACAGTAATAAAAGTTTTGTTAGTGCTGCCTCTTGACTCCTGCTCAGGAACATCTGCGATTTTCCATAATAATTTCTAAGGTGGCAATCTAAGCAAAAGTAATGTTAATTAGGCCCTCTCTACTGCTGGAGTAACTCAGCATTGATGGTTCTCTGTCTACTACCATTGCTAATGGTAGATTTTGCCACATGCTTCTCGTAAGTTTGGTCATGCTAATAAATGTTGGTTCAAGTGGGAATGCCTTGGGCCCAGGAGCTGGAGAATCCCACATCACAGTCAGTGATTTCACTCTGAGGTTCCCAAGTGTCTCTCAGAGCACTGGGAAAGCTGGTGAGGGAAACCCTGCTCCTTGAAGGTAAAAAGCACCAAGGTCACCTGCTGGAAGATGCTGCAGGTTGGTGCAGCGTAACCTGGTATCTGATCAAAGTGGATTACTTCATAATCTAAGTAGGGTCTTTGCAGGTAGAAGGATTTAACCTTATTTACACTGAAGAAGTCTTTCAAAACCTCAAGAGATGCTCTAAATCTTAGTAAAGTTCGAGTACTGGGATATCTCAAACAACTACTTCATACATGAAGCCAGCACGCAAAGGAATGCAAAAGCCAGTAGGAAACAAAGGTGAGGTCAGGGAAGACCTGGAGCTTGTTTCTGGAGAGGGAGAGCTGGGACTTCTGTAAAAGAGCAGCAAGGCTGCAGCGGGTGAAATAATCCCCCACCCTGCCAGTCCTGCCTGCTGGGCTCCTGCCACAGGCAGGATGGGCAGGCTGGGAACCACCGAGCCTCTGCTGTTGCTGAAGGGTTTCTGTCCAAATGAGCCCCCAGTACAGAGAAATCCCGGGTTTTACATTGCCTGCAGGGGAACGATGGAGAAACAAACAAACAAAAAAGGGATGGGGCTGGTACAGCTTGCTCAGGTGTCGTGAAACAGGAGAAGTGATGAAAGAGCCAGGGGTAACAGGCTGGTGCTTGGCTGCGTGATTCCTCCCTCCCTCCGCCTTGCTGCTGGTGCGAGGGTGGAGGATGCTCCGGTTCCCGTGTGCTGAAAGCGCAGGCACTGCTGCCGCCGAGCCCGTCTCCTCGGGAAAGCTGTCCCTCCTCATCAGCTCCAATGCAAACGCCTTGCTGGGGGCACAGGGACGAAGAGTAGAGCCTCTGCAAAAGCTGCTGTCCCCAGAGTCCAGACCTGGGGGGTCTGAAGAAGGCAGATCTTCAAAAAAAACCCCACATCCTTCCCTCCCCCGCCCTTAAGATCTCAACCTTACCTAAGGAATTCAACAGCAATGATGCCAGCTGGGCTGTAGCCATGGGGCCAGAGGAACCCCCATGCCATGGGTGGCATGAGAATGCACCGAGAAGTTGGACTGCCTGGCACCCAGGTCTGCCAGACCTTGTCCCCTCCTGTGGAACCTCCCTTAGGTAACCTTTATCCCTTGTGTTCACAGTATTGGCAACCCCAGGTATTCCAAATCTCTTCACCTGGATGTCACTCAGCTTTGCTGTCCCTCAGATGCTGCTTTTTATTTATCTTGCTCTTGCTTATCCCATCAGTACTGTCTCCAAGCCACTGCAACACAGCTCCAAGTGCAAGCTCCCCCCATGCACCATGTGCCTGAAATGAAGAGAGATGAAGGTGTTAATGGCCGATCTTCAAGAACTGTTTCACATCCTCCTCCCCTCTCTGGGTCATCAAACCCACCAGCCATTCATGCTCTCAAGGCCAGATACCACGGGGGACATGGGGCTATAGGAGACAGGGGAACTCCAGTGTAACCTATTGAGATACGCAGCTGCTGACATGGTTAGGGGTCGTCCTGGTGTTTCTGCAAGTTTATGACACCGGTAGCACTAGCCAGAAATTTCCCTCATCGGGGGCTAAGTATTGACAGATGCTTTGCATCTTGGGGGTACTAAAAGAGTTAACATCCCCTCATCCTGGCATGAGCTGTAGCTCTAATTCCCTTTTCTGCTAAGGTCAGTAGGGTGTAATTCCAGCTGGTAACATCCATGGAGGACAGAGCAGGAACTTAGTATTTCAAGCTGAAACCATAGAAAACAAATGATCTGTCCTTAAGGCACCTTCTTGATTGTTATCAGAGTCATTTCCATTTCAATTCAAACCAGAACTGCTTAGAGCCAAATCTTCACACTATCTGGATCTATGGACCAACAGGGACTAGGAAAGAGCAGTGCTCATGCTGGAACTGCATAACACACCGGAGACGTGCCTTGTGGCCATAGCCCTGGATGGAGACATCAACGCTTCATCCACAACAACCCCAACAGTATGATCGGGCTGACTAGTACAGCCCCCACGGGGAAGAGGCAATAAAGGCACCACTGAAAGAGGATGAAGAGGATTTGTCATGCTGAGCAAGTGCTATAAAGGTTTTTATTGCCACTTGTTGGGGAAGTGCCTCGCTCTTGACAGTGATGGAGTCCTTCTGAGCTGAAGATATTTATCCGCAGGGATAAATCAGGACTTACTTTACTGAAGAGCTGGGGGCCTGATCTCAGAGCACAAAGCAACGGAGTGCTCCCAGGGTTCCTCTCATGTCAGCTCAAAACCACCTCAGCCCCCAGTAAAGGGGCTCTGCAGGGGAAACAGCAGCGCAGCGGGGGGGGGCTCGTGCCCACAAGGCTCCAGGGGCAGGACCGCTGCCTTCAGGCCAGAACGGGGGTGAAGGCTGGAGCACTTCAGTTCACATCACACCGGCTGCTTGCCCTTCATTTGCTCTTTATTTACTGCTAATGCAAAGCTCCCAGGAGCTTCTGTCCTGGCCAAGAGGAACAGCTGCTCCTTTGCACCCAGAGCTCAGGAAGAGGAGCCAGGCCAGGCCCATCAAGCCTGCTCAGCCCCACCGGGGCAGACCGGTCCTGCACAAACACACCGTCATCCCTGCTCTTCAGACAAGGCTGTTTGTCCTGGTTTAGGCCGGGACGGAGCTAGTTTTGTTTTCAGCAGCTCCTGTGTTTTGGATTTAGTGTGTGAAGAACGGTGACAGCACACTGATGGTGCTGGGTGCTGCTGAAGGACCAAGGACATCTTCCAGTTTCCCAGGTTTTTGCCAATGTGCAGGTGCAAAAACTTGGGAGGGGCAGAGCCAGAATAGTTGATCCAAACTGGCCAAAGAGAGTGTTCCATACCAGAGATGGCATGCCTGGGATAAGTGGGGGTCGGTCGGTGAGCCACTAGGCTTTTAGACCCTTAACTTGCCTTAATCCTTAAGCTTCCCTTTGGGTTGCTTTTTGTTTCCCTATTTTTCCTTTTTGTTTTTCGTTCGTTCGGCTGTTGGTTCCCTCGCCTGCTCTCTCTGGAACTGGCTGTTCTGGGATAGCTGGGGGGGATACCCCTGCTCCCTGCCTGCTGCTCGGGACGGGCTGTATCGGTTGTCAGGTGGTGAGAAATTGTGCATCGTTTGTTTTACATATTCTATTATCCTTATATATATTATTATTATTATCATTATTAATATATTTTTATATTTTTCCTTTGCTGTCCTGGTGAAGTGTTTTTATCTCAACCCGCGAGTTTTCCTTTCTCTCCAATTCTCCTCCCCACCCCAGCGGGGAGGGGGGGTGAGCAAGAGGCTGCGGGGTGTTGGGTTACAATTTGGGGTTAAACCACGACACTGTTTTAGGAGCAAGATGAGAAATCAGGGGCCAGAGCTGCTGTGGATTCTGAGGCTGCTTTTGCTTGAGAGTACTGATGCCACGTTACTCATCGTACATCTTAACAATCTAGGTAAGACCAGGATCAGGCCCAGAGGACCTCCATCCTCCTCCTCCCTCCCTTCCCTTGCCCCATTTTGGGGCCAATTCCAAACTTGCTGAAAGGCAGCAAGTGGCAAATGCAGAAGTGCTGAATTGCAGCCTGAAAAACGACAGAGAGCGATTATTGCTGTCCAGGAGAGAAGGATTAATACATCAGCCCAATGTGAGACTCGTATTTCGGGCAAAGTATTTTCATATGGGCGAGAATCTACATCAATTTTCTCAGCTACTTGATTCATAGAAAAACAGTGCTGAAGAAACAAGGAAAAAAAAAGGGAAATAAAGGCTCAGAGGATACTTTGTCAGTTATTATATTAACGTGCGGCAAGGTACCAGTGGCAGGAAGAAGCTAATTCTCAGGGCATGTTAATAAAAACCACCAAGCTGATGCAGAAGAGCTGTTGCTTATTTTCCCCTTTCTAAACTGCCTCTCCTCAGACCGCCAGGAATGGCGAGGGATCCAGTCCAGCACTTCGCCTGATCGGAAGAGGGGAGAAAAGGTCTGTTACAGCTTGGATGGTGTGCTGCTCCTCAGGCAGAGTGAGTGTGATGGATGGGGTGGTTGCTCAGCGTCAGGCAGGGCGCAAAAGGGCCTCGGTAACATCTATTAAAGCAATCCATTTTCCCGGGCTCATCTGGCACTCACTCTTTGTCACCACACTTGTTACCTTTTCCTGATGGTAAATGCTGGGGAACTTCAAGGTATTTGAACAGTCAGAGACGACAAATCCCTACTAAGAAGAAAGTGTAAAACAGCAGGAGAAACATGTTGGCTTCATCCTGAGTGAACATTAAATACACTTCACATTTGTCTAAGGAGACAGTTAATGGGAAAACGGGCTCTTTAATTGAACAGGCTGAGAGTTTCACGCAGCTGCATATAACAAACGCGCAGGAGAAAGCCATTTTTCTATGCAGGGATTCTAGCCTGGGTGAGGCAGGAGGGAGCATTTCTTCCAGAGAATTAACAGCAAACGCAAGTGGCTGGTGAGGACAAGCCGACGCGATGCTTTTCCCAAAGCGGCTCTATTTAAAGGAACAGAAAGGGGCCTCGGATCAGGCGTTCAGCCCCAAACTGGCCTAAGGCAACATAAAAGCAGCGGGTTATTTTTGTTGTGTTTTGCAGTCGTCTGGAAGCGCGGGGCATGACCGCTGGTATATTCAACTTGTCGAGGTCGTCGGAGCCCTCTGCAGAGCGGCTTTTCTCTCGCTGGGTGACTCGCCGGCAGCGTTACTCACCGGGAAGCTGACGTATCTCTGCAACGTGCACTTGTGTCCGTGTTGCACCTTCCGCCAGTCCCAACGCGCGGGGCAAGAAGCAGTGCATTTGATTTCATGATCCCTCTAACGGAGAGCTTAGTATTCCGGGGCGCCACACTAGCCCCTCCACGTCCGCAGCTGGCCCCTCCGCTGGACTGACCCCTCCTGGATCGGTACTTCTCATCAGCCTCTGAAGTTCAAGGTATCGACAACTGTGCCAGCCACAGTAGCCCAGAAAATACTCAAAAATGGTGTCTGAGTTTTATAAAATGGATTTTCCCTGACACAAGATGCATGCTGCACATGTCCATTTACAGTTACATCAATCTTCCCATCTCCCCTTGAATCTTCCCTCCCCGTGCACAATCCTTCAAACTCGCTCTCCCGCAGCGCAACCACTTCACAGTCTAAAGAGCATCTAAGATCCTGGGATTAACCGGAATGTTATTTTCCTTTACGTACTAGAAATGTTGTTCAGACACGGAATTCAGACATGGAAACCTATTACCTCTCCAGAGCGCACAGCAGAGGGTGGTGGCAACAGCGACACAGCCAGAGTAGTGCACCTGCTTTCGTTGTTATCATGTTAATTAATAACATGATAATTAAATGAAGAAAGCCCATTACTGGAGTATCAAGGGAAGGGGCAGAGGCAGGAATGTAGTAAAAGAGGGATCGAAAGACTCTCCTCTGTTGTCAAGTCCTCTTCCCTCTGATTCCCATCACACCAGCTTATTAAACTCTGTCTTAAAAGCAGTGGCTTTTCCCTTGCTCCCCAGGGGAGACTGTTAAAGAGCTTCCCTTATCATATATCAAGGAATCTCCTCATTTGCAACTAAAATTTATACTTAACCAGTTTGTTCTCGTTCTGTAGCTTAAATCACCTCTCCTCCATGGGGCTTTATCTCCCCCATGAACAGCAGCCTCCTCTCTTCTCCACAGGCACTTATGGCTGAACAGGCTGCACGAGCATCCCCTCCCTCAGCGCCTCTTTTCCCCTGTATCCTCACCACTCTTCTCCGTGCCTGTGAACCCAAACCCCTTGGTCTGTGCAGAAATCCAGCAGCGACGTGCGCTTCGCCAGGCTGCGGGGACAGCAGCAGCAGCCGCGACAGCCAGGCGGCTGGTGGGGCTCCGGCCCCGAGGAAGGATGCCTGCGAGGAGCTGGCACCAGCAGGGTTCAAGCAGCTACTCCTGGTCATTTGTTTTAAAGGTGGGATTTGCTTGAGCATATGTGGAGACAAACCAGATGATACTAGCTCATTGCAGCTGCCTCTGGACAGGTACCAGGATGCAGCGTCATACCTGGGTGCCAAAATGACATTGTGGTCAAGCTAACGGGCT
Source organism: Phoenicopterus ruber ruber (assembly GCA_009819775.1). Classification (NCBI taxonomy): domain Eukaryota; kingdom Metazoa; phylum Chordata; class Aves; order Phoenicopteriformes; family Phoenicopteridae; genus Phoenicopterus; species Phoenicopterus ruber. The sequence continues at coordinate 3,470,491 of CM020230.1, read as the reverse complement.
TTAGGAGCCTTCTCCTCTGCAAGCACTGCCTCGAGTCCTCCCTGCCATGCCAGGGCAGGTTTCCAGAGGCAGCATCTCCTTAACAGTGGTAACATAGACCTTTTTTTCATCTCTTCTTTTTTTTTTTCCTCCTCTTCCTCCCCTCTTTGGTTTACCTGGAAGCTGGGGAAGTCCTCAGCTGCCCCCGCCCAGCAGCAGAAAGGCAGCTGGCAGGTTTCCTATCCCGTCAGGGGTCTGGGTCACTAATTCCCAGAGCAGCGTTGCAAACAGAAACCCTCATCAATGCCAGGAAATTCTCTCATTCTTTGTGTGCTCGTTAACTGCATTTATTGAGCAAAGGGGCAGACATGTACAGCAGGTCGGAGGTTTGCAAGGCCACAGGGAGCTCTCTTTCTGGCTTAACTTGCCCTGTTAACTGTGTTATCCCAATAACTGCTGAATATACACAGACACCGTAACTCTCCCAATTTGAATTAGTGCTGCCCCGTTGCCAGGCTGTCAGCAGGACCAGGAGACATCATGGGAAGACTCTGACTTGGTAGACTGGGTACACAGGTGCACTCAAAGGACCTCTGCTTCTTCACAGCCCAGACAGTGTTAGACCACATTAAACACATTTCACGGTCCTTTGTATTCCTTTCATATCCCAGTACTGAACTACAAGGTCAATTCCCGTCATAGACAATGAATGGCCAAGGACCAGTCTTCCTAGTCTTCCATGCAGGGCATCCCAGGAGAAGGGGGAAGCCACCTGCTCAGGATGAGGAGAAGCTTTTGTACAGAAGTAAAAAGGGAGGTTGTTGCCGTGAGAAAAGAGAAGCCGGTACTTTAATCCCTGCTGTGAGCACACTCTGCCTGGCTGAACCAGTGCTGTGCAGATTTTCCCTGTGGGGAGGGAAGAGGTTTCTGTATGTCCATGAAACCAGCCAGAGCCAGCCTGGGGAAGGGCCGTATCTGTCGGGGACGTGCGCCACAGCTCAGCTGGCCCTGTCTCTGCTGCGCGACAGGTGGTATCTCACGTAGATGTGCTCTGTTCTTGTCCTGACTTGAGGACCATATATCTCTTAATTTCCATCAAAGATAAAAAAAATTGTAGGACTCTAGGCATAAGAGTTAAGTAAGTATGTTCTGCTTCATCCTTAATGTAAGACTGGGCATATTGTTCCCTTTAATAGAGGAAGAACAATTAGCCTTAGAGAGTATTAACATGTTGAATGCGCAATGTAATACGGATTTGTATGTCAAATCTCCTCAGAAGTCTCCAGTGAAGTGAGACTGGGTTTTCCAAGGTATTTGCAATGCTAATGCTTGGCAATGCCACGCATCTGGTGACATTGCAGGACAGGGAGGGCTATGGGTATGCTGCTAACCAAAGGAAGAAGAGTTATTAAATACGAAATAGCAAATGAGTAATTTACAAATACATATGTGGTGTAAATGGTTCAGGAACTTAAAAAAGGGGTTTTTTAAAGGGTGAGCTGCTCTCCTGGGAAGACCTCTCTGATCTCTTTTACTCATCTTGTTTCTACTAAGCCAAAGGGGTTGTGAGTTTGATAATAAGCTGTCAGGATTTGCCTGTTAGAAGGTGTGATATTAATAAGAAAGAGCATTAAATGTGTGTCTTGTAGCTTTTGCTGTCGAGGAAATAAAATACTTCCTTAATAACCATTCTGTGACTGTTTGGAAGGACGGACCTTGTTAAGGAACAGGTATTTGAATACCTTGTCTTTACTCAACAGCTTATACTCCAGCACTGCTAAATTCATGGGGTCGGCAAGGTTCAAAATTCAGCTTTCTGACGTTTGTTGGTCTATGTGCAACATGCCAGAAGGTGCCGGTCCAGGACCTATCAGACAAGTGTCCACGCAATTCAGTCCACAACAAACTCCAGCGGCCGTGATGAAGCCGCACACCAGGGAAGGAGTTCATTGAGGAAGCTCCGTGCTGCTGCTCGTGGTGTACAGAATCTGCAAACTCTGGAGCTAGCTGGGAATTTTCCAACAGACCATGTCTTCAGTGAGAAAGGTCAGTTCTCCAACACTGAAACACATTGCAGGAACATGCAGATGTTGAAATTCTAATGGAAAATTGCCGTATTTTCTGTTGCGGTGAGCTGGAGGGGAGCGCAGACCCCCTGAAACAAACGAGCTCAGCCACTGTGTTTTCCAGGGCGTACCGGTTTCTATCTCCTCGGCAGACCATGCCGATCACTGGAAGCCTGTGGGTGCTGGGAGACCTGGCTGCAAACACCAGTTTCTGGGTCCAGACTCCCAGTCTGCCCAGCGTTGGACGGTCTCTCCAGGAGACTGTCCTGGAGCTGGATCTACCAGAGCTTCTAGGCTAAGCAGGATGCCAGAAACCCTGGCTTCACCTCCCAAATCACCTCCTCCGCTCCCCTCCCAAGAGCCTGGGCTCCAGGAAAGTTGGAGAGCCTCAAGAAAAAGTTTTAAGAAGTAAAAAATGAAATGTCAGGTTTAATATTTGTAAAACAACCTAACAAAAATTTTCTCCCCCCTTAGAAGACAGTAGTTTTCTTTCCACTTTATAATGCAGATTTCTTTTAAGTTATTTCAGAAAAGAAATTCCCATCTCCAGTCAGCTATAGTGGTTGTAAAGATGTCAGTCTCCGTGGACTCTCCCTGGCAATTTTCACCAGCACTAGTTCCCAGAAATCAATTCAAACCCCATTGAAATCAGTTGGCATTCAGTTTAATATAATTTTGATCTTTCCTTAAAGAGGAAATTAAGTTTCACAATTGCTAGGAAAAGCCGACCCCTTCTATTCCACTATTTACTTCCCTGTTGTCCTTCCACACACAGAACCGGATTCATCCAGGAGGTGCTAGTTATTTGTTTTATATATTCCCTTATCCCTTTCCTACGTTAGTGGGAAATTGTATTTAAATGGCATTTTCTTCAGCACTGTTATCGCAAGTGCGCTGTAAAGCAATTTGGCATGCCCTGCTTCCAGAGGCGTTCTGAGAAACAATTTCTGACTCCACACTAGCGACTGGTATCGTGGCTCTGTTCATGCTTTGCTAAACTAATGTCTGCAGCTAAAAAAGAAAAGAACCGGCACCCACAGACATCCCCAGCTGGTCATGTTCACAGACCTAGAGATTCATGAACCAGTGAATGCTCCCAATTTGCCAAGCAGATGAATTTGAATGAGCGTGCAGAAGTTCACCCCATAAACTGGGTAATGGGAGCCAGTCATTGTGGTTCATGCAGTAAATGCCCCCAATTTGCTGCCACATGAAAATAGCTCAAACCTTTCATTGCATCTGTGCTGAAGAATAGAGTTGTGTGAACTCCAGTCACTGGTGACGCAAAAGTTTTTGTCCATATGCGGCTGCTTTGCAGTTTCATACCAGTGACTCTAATAGCCCGTTTTGCTGGTCTTTTCAAATCACTACAATTTGTGTGTGCTATTTAACGAGAGCATGAGCAAGCCCTCCCCTGGTGCCAACCTCCACTTTCCGACTGCCCATGTTCCCCAGTCACAGCCAATGTTGAGATACAAGGATGCTGAGGCAAACACAGATAATGGTGCTCAAAATTTCAGGTCCCATTTCTTTTCAGAAGGGTCATCTTTTCCTCATGTGGGATGTAAAATCAGAAAATTATGCTCTCCAAGCATGCTTCTCCAAGGCATAAAGGAACAGCCTGGGCAGTTTCTGAAAGTAGCTGACAAACTTCTGATCCTTCCTCTCATTTTAGCAGCATAAAGTATTTGTAGTTCCTGTCCCAAACCACTGCGCAGGGAGACAAAATAGAGATGAGAGCTGTAATTTTCAAGAACATGGGCTCTTTAGAGCTGTTCAATACAGGGACACATCAGAATCTCCCTAGTAAGGAAGAAAGCATCAAAAAAAGGGTGGTATTTTTCCTTTACATTTTCTTTCAGCTTGCAGTGGGCAGGACACAGCTGAGAACAGCGGGTTGCACTGGCCTGGCCTCACATCTGGGGCTTGGCAATGTGTCTTAGACGTGCTACGTGCAGAAATGTATCTAGACACTACTTTTAATTAGAAGGAAAAAAATGGTCCACGAGATTGCTTTTGAAAATGGTCTTCAGTGTTGCAGAATTTCAGCTCCCTCTGATTCATGGAGCAACCCTGGCTCACTGATGTCTACCCATTAAAAACTGGCTGGATTCAGGCAGTTGTGGTCCAGAAGAAATAGAAAGCAAGACACAGAAGAGAGAAATAAATCCAGACAGATCCACCTTAGTCCTGCTCTTAGCTTTATTCCCTCCTATCTGTAATATGTTTCACCTGGCAGGCTTGACAATAGGCCACCGAGCCAAAGTCATGTTTCACAGTGCATCCCTGCGACTAAAAGATGGAAGGAAAGAGATAAATATTGGCGAGTGGAAAGCAAAGGCAGCGACACGGAAGAAGGGAGGGCAGGAGAGCTTGGCTTGGTGCGTGAAGCAAAAATGGGTGAAGAAAAAGTTTTATCTCCCCAAACAACAAACAGTAGAGTTTTGGACCTGTGATTTTCTCCTTCTCGCTGTCTACACTGCATTTTCGAAAAGCTTAATTTACTGACTGCTTGCACGGTTTCTCACACCAGCACACTGGAGGTTGGATCATGAGTGCCCAAGTGCACCCACAAAGAAAACCAGGAGTAAAGGTGGTGCTTGAGGGAGCACTCGGGGTGTGGACAGGCTTAAGTGCAGCACGTTTGCCCACGTCGCCTCGGTACGCTCCTCCTGCCTTGGCAGCCAGTCAAAGGCGGGCAAGATCTTCCAAGGTCCTTCCCAAAACCACTGGGTGTCACCAGGGAAGACGGGTTTTCCAGGCAGCCCGTGATCAGCTATTTGTAAGGACAGGATGGACGTGTGGAACCGTTCACGGATGCAGAGCAAACATCAGCCCTCTACCCTGTCCTGAAGGCAGATCTCAATGTCAAAACCAGCTTTTTCAGGTGGAAACCAGGCCACAGCATCACCCTGCTGCAGTCTGGGCTCTATGCAGAGGACACGCCAGGCTGCCTGAGCGGGCAGAGGGCTCTCTGCCTGAGCTGCCTTTGCACCTCACCGGCAGCTCTGAGGAACCAAAATCCAGACTGTTCTATGGAGATTTTTTTTTTTAAAAAAGAGCCAACTAGCTTTATTTTGAATGACATGTTTCATTTAATCTGGAGTGAAACATTTCAGTTTGATCTTTGAGGATGTGGATTACTGATGCTGATGAAATGGGAGAAACTTTTGAAATGAAAATTATTTTCAAAGGGAAAAATCTCAGATCTCTGAATCTGAAAACACAGGAATGACATTTTCATCCTGGGAGATTCTACCCCTGCCTTCTTTTTCCTGCTAATGCAGATTTTATAAAGCCAGAAATGAAATCACAGAATATTTCAGTATTGCCAAATTTACATTCCTTGTCAGGAAACCGTTTCTAATCAAGACTGAGGGGCTGCTCAGGTGAGACACAACCTGGTCTCTTGCCATGTTTCCTGGCAAAACAGCTCCCTTGCTCCCGCTGCTGAATGCGCTTGCTCTGCCGTCAGTGATGAAATATGTGCTGAAAAACTCCCCCTCGCAAACCCCTCAGATGTCATCACCTATAGACAGTGCTGCAGCTCTGCCTATAGGTGAAGTTTGAGGCAAAATCTTGGTTCTCTGCACCCAGCGATAGAAGAGCTGGTTAATGCAACCCAGCTTTCACTATTTCTCCCACCACAAAGGTACACAAGAATCACAGCTTTCCTTTTAAAAATAAATAAATAAATAAATAAAAATAGGTTTCTAGGCCAGATGATAGGCTATAAAGAACATTTTTCAGCCTGACAGGCATGATGTCATCCAACACCAAGGCTACGTGTTTTTTACCACGGCCTCTCAGGAATTTTTCCAAGGTCTGCTCAGCATCCTCGCTTGTCGGGAGAACTAGAGCAGCCCACCACGACTCGTCCCACAGAAATGAGGGGAGTGATAAGAAACGTGGGAAATGTCTGAGAAAACTGGGGAAAACGTAGTGACAGGCTGGTGATTTTGAAACTGGTCTTTTCCTTTTGGAAAGCCGTTCTTACGATGGGCTGCACATTAACAGCCCATTAATCCTTTAGAAAGGACTCGATCATTTGCCATTAGACTTTGGGCTGAGTTTTCCAAAGAGCTCTGCACATCAGCTGCACCCTGGAACAGCTTTCAGCTGTGGGTACTGACCATTATAGTTTAGCTTCAAGATCTTGATATTTTAAACCTATACTACCGGAAAAAGAAACAACCCTGAACGCACCTACATTTATCTCCCTGCTACGCGCTAGCCCCATTACACCATTCTGACAGCACTAATTAGTCAGAAACCCAGTTTAAGTGGGATATTATAAAGTTACACGTAGAAATTTCTGTCCTGGGCTGGATGCTTAGTACACGTATTTTGTGGTACTCAAAGTCTTGCCCTTGGTCTAATATCCGCGGTCATTATAAAGTGGTACAACTTTCTTACGGATTTTCAGCCTACAGTAAGAAAACTCTCAAAGGAGAATGCGTTCCCTTTCCAAGCAGGATGCTTCCTTTGTGACAGCAGGTACATTTCCACAATTATCCATAATTTGCAGCAAACGTATCATTTTCATAAAGACTCAGCAAGAATATAAATGTGCACGGGGCACAAATATAGATGCATCATTATTCAAAATGTTCACTTGCAGTTCTCATATGCCTGCCTGGTTCTATTTCCAAACTTGCTCTTTGTTTTCTTCCTTTTTTCCTTCTTTGGGATATGTCAACATACCACAGCAGCTTGAACCCAGAGCCTCAAAAATAACCAAAAAGTGATCAATAATTTTGGAGAAGAAAGTATAAAAAAACCCCCATACCTACACGGCAAGTTCAGAGTTTGAGCTTCTGGTGACAATGCAAGGTTTTTCTTATTTTATGAAAACAATTTCTAACATAACTAATTTGAATGAATTTGATATTCAGGGAGCGCAAGCTTGTTTCAAGGGCTTTTCAGTGGCTGCTGGGTCTTTGTCGAAAATCTAGGAAAGTAGAAGCACAAGCGCTACTGCAAAGATAAGGGTGGTTTCTTCCCCCTGAAATAAACACCTGTGTCCTTCTCCCACCTTTTCTCTGCCTGGAGCTCCCGCCAACGCTTCTCCTTTTTCCAACTGCTACCGGCACAATTGACCCGCCGAAATTTCTGTTTAAGGAGAAAGGCAATCGTGGTTAGAAGCAGCAGTTCGTGCCAGAAAGGCTCGCTGCTTCATTCTCTCCCCATGGGCACAGAAAGCCATTTCTCCGCGCTTTTGTTCCCTATTATAAGCAGCGAAGTCAGTTATTTCCACCTGCACTGTTCCCAGCAACTTCAGAGGGTGACAGGAAGATGAAGACAGTCATAGTTCAAAAGCATCTTGATTTCATATATTTCTCTGTGCCTACAGCAGGAAGGAGTTTGGTCACATCGTAAGATAATGCTCTGCAGTACCCAATGTCCTATTAGCGCTTGCACAGAAACAGCTCATAGTGGTGTGTTTTAAAACAATTTTGCAAGAAATTAACTCCATGTAACTCCTACACATCATTTCTGCACCCTCTCCAGCAGTGTGCACCTTCTTGAGGGCACTGGTAAACCCTCCCAAAAGCCCAGCAAGCAGGTCTTAGCAGGTCACCTCCTGCCCATTGGAACTGGAGGTGGCGGGGGGGGATTGAATACATTTCGGTTGGGAAATCTCTTTATTGCTTACTATATTTGAGATGGCCCTGTGTAGACTGAACACAGTGGGAAGTCTCTGTTTTCCTCCTTGTTGCAATTATTCCTCTCTTCCCCATTGCTCTGTCTCAATCTCATCTCGTTTCAAAACAGTAGAAGAATGAAATTAATTTCATTATTATACTTCACACTACTAGGTATTAACTTCAGAAGCAGTCTGGGATATTCAAAGCAAATCACAAAGTGCTAGAGAGGGAGCTGTTGCTGCTTACGCTGAAGGGTCAGATCTGAGCGCAAGCAAGGACCTGGGCATGCCAGCAGGTGCCCAAGGCTGGTGGTTCAGCAGGGCAGCTGAACCCTTCTCTGCTCCGTCTCTGATCATCAGCACTTGCCTAGAGCTTTCCAAGCCAACCCAGTGCATCGCCTGGCGAAGGCCAGCACCGTGCATTACTCCAAACACTCAGTCAGGTCCCATCCCGCTGCTCTGGCCACTTGTTTTTCACAAAATCCAGCTGGAAAAGGAGAGATGTGTTTGCTCCTGGATAGCTTTTCCCAGGGCTCTCATCCCCATGGTAACCAAGCAAGTCACCAACATCACCAGAATTAGCCTTTTGGCAGCGAGAGGGCAGTGCCCTCGCCTTCCAACGCGGGGCAACCAGCGGCTATGTCAGACCTGGGACAAGCTCCCGCGCTGGTGCGGCCCCAGGCAAGCGCCCGAAGCCCGGGGCCACCCCGGGGCTCTGGGAGCATCACTGCACAGCAGCGAAGGCTGCCTCTGGCCTCCCTCCATCCCTCCCTCCTCCCAGACACCCTTCATCCGCCCCTGTCCTCCGTCGCAGCCGTCCATCCCCTAACACGGCCGTACCCTGAGGTGACCACCCCCCCAGGAACGGGAAGCTGAACAGTGTCTGGCAGCAGCTCTGAAATACATTCCGCTTGCTACAGGGTCTCTGCCCTCCGCGCTGCTGCAGAATCGGCACAGCCGGGCCTCGCCAGGGGAAGGCGTCCCGGGCAGACCCGTACAAACGGGTCTGGGCCTCTCTAGAGGCATCACTTTGCCAGTCTGCCTTGAGATGGTTGGAGGGTGTCAGCTGGTTTCCGCAAGGGAATGCCGACCCTGACCGGGACTACCGAAATCCAACTTTAAGAAAGCTTTTCCTTTAAAAAAAGGGGAAAGAAATAAATGTGTAAACCAAGCGCTTTCAGTTGCAGAGAAAAAAAGACATTGTGAATTTAAAAAAAAAAAAAAAAAAAAGGCAGAAAGCAGTTAAAAAACATGCAAAATGCATTACGACCTGAAGTTGCCAAGTGGCTATAGTAATTTTCATGCTTTTTAAACATCCAGACTCATCGTTTCTGGACGCACGGGCTGGCTGGACAACAGCTGGCAGGACAGGGTACGGAGCAGTGAGGCCCGAACACGCCATTTCCCTGCTCGGGCGAGGAAACGGCACGGCCCCAGCACCCTCACCTGCGCCACTGTACCTGCTCGCTGCTGACACCACTCAGCCCAGGCACAGACCGAGGCCGGGGGACATGTACGACACTACGAGCTTGCGTCCGGTGTCCTGACCACGTCGGATGTGTTCTCCAGCTCTGCAACGCCCCAGTCCCACAAGCACGGTGGGTGACGCACTGGGTGGCTGGACCTCCAAGCCACCTGCCAGTTACCACACGCACCGTTCCCACTGCACGTCTTCTGGAACGGAGCTGCGAGTGCAGCCCCGGCATCCACGGTGACGCTTTCTCCTCAAGCCGTGCTCAGGACCGACTGCGCCAGGCTGCGCAGCGCGGCGGCACCATCCCGCTTGTGGTGATCCACGCTGCGGACGCTTGGCGTGTCAAGTGTCCCCTGCGGTTCATATACTAATAGCTTTGCGGAATTAGCAGTGGGGCTCGTATCAAAGGGGAAATCTTATAATACAAGGGGTGTGCCCACAGCACTTCGACTGTCAATTCCACTGGAAGATTTAAGCAGCAATTACTTTACTGCGATGCTACATACAGGGCTGGAAAGCACCTGATCATTGGCTTACGGCAAGAGGAATGAACCGGGAAGCAAATTGCCATCCAACCTACTGCCCAATCTTATATCAAAGGTATTTCTGGCTACATATGGGGACTGCAGGCTAAGAAATTTAAACGCTTTGCTGCAGATATCTCCTTGCAGTGCTTCAGCCAGACCCAGACACAGAGCGCTCTAGCTGGCAGAGCACTCCCTAGAAGGCTCCAGGGTTCTGGAATATGCTTATTCAAAATTGCTTGATTTTGGTAACTTCCTAGACATTCTGTTTTGTGGAGCACTGGAGAAATGCTTCCCACAAAGGCCAGACCCTCTGCAGGAGCAGCCGTTTGGGAGCAGACATGCACCCAGCTCTGCAGCAGCCTCTGACTGTGCTCCAAGCACCGAGGGTTCGGCCTGGGAGCCCGGGGCCAGTTCAAGAATTGAAACACCTAATAAACAATCATTTAGGCACTCTCTGTGCAGCAATACTTTGTTTTAAGCGGCTTGAATTGTAATTCATAATCCAAGTTGCCCACGAGTCAAGTAATCGCAGTGAGTGGCACGAAGACAATACTGAACCGAACAGCCGTGCTGGGTTACCCTCTGTAGCAAGACATTACAGGGGGGGGAAAAAAAAATCACAAGAGCTTTAGCTTTAGCAAGGTGACATTAGTATAATAGGAAACTCTTTTGTTACATTAACAAATTACAGTAATGGTGCCTGGCATTCCTTTAAATAAAACTCATATAGCAGCTTTATATATCAATAAATAATAATAAGCATCTTCAAGCATTAGTGGACACATCCCACTTTATTGAAAAGTGGTATTAGCTGCCTAATGCAATCCTAATAATATCTCAATTTACGGCAGAGAACTCTGCATCAAAAGCAGCCAGTCATACTTGGCCCGTGGTGATGATTTTTCTCCTTGTTTCAGAATAAGGGTTTCTTCCAAGTTTTCCACCTTCCTCAGGTTCTTGTCTCTTTTTCTCCATCGGGCGTTTGCAGGAGCTAGCTTCAGTCCAGGACGAGAGTCCCACTAGGACTCTTTACAGTCACTGAAGAGAAACGGGTAATTTAGTGCAGCAACTTTAACTGGGTCCTCTGACCCGTCCTCCAAAGCAGCTTGTGCCTCCCAAGCCCCCAAGGTGAGCGTTAGCTGCTGGGACTGCGTCTTCCAGGTGTTGTGCTGAAGAACTGAGTGCTGGTGGCTGCGGAGAAATCCTCTTTGCTTGCAGAAGAGAGACAGCCTGGACTGCTTGCTGGCCCAGAGAGACGGGAGCTGTGGTCCAGCAACGAGGGACACCAGGAGGAAGCTCTGAAGACCTGAATTCATATCCCTGAATGTGTCGTGCTGTGTCGGTAACTGTTGGCAATCTCTTCTCATCTCATCTGTTTCAGAAGATACATGTGAGAGCAAGAGCCATAGTTCTTCCTGTAGTCCTCAAGGCCAAACAGGTCTAAGTCTGTTGGGTACAGGAGTGACAAGGTGAAGTGCTGGCTTTAAGGCAGCTACACTTCCACCCATCACATTTAAGAACCACAGGGCTGCCCAGTCTCCACGGCTCATTCGCTTGTTGGCTCTTCTGCCAGCAGTGCCAGGTGTGACACTGCTTTTGATGTCCCCAGCTCGTTTCACCGAGCCCCTCTGCACAGCTGGCAGATGATACGGAGGGGATTTCAGACACTGCTGGCCTGGGAGCAGAGTTTCATACTTCATCACCAACATCCTCTGCTCCGTGATTACAAGTGCCATGGGAGGAGTATGTTACCAACTTGAGGACGGCTATCCAAAAACCACCTCTAGAAGCTGTCCATCAAACGAGATGAGAAAACATGGGGCTTTATAACCAATGAGAAGATATAGAATCATAGAATCGTTTAGGTTGGAAGAGACCTTTAAGATCATTGAGTCCCACCGCTAACCCAGCACTGCCAAGGCCACCACTAACCCATGTCCCCAAGCGCCACATCTACACGTCTTTTCAATCCCTCCAGGGATGGTGACTCCACCACTGCCCTGGGCAGCCTGTGCCAGGGCCTGACAGCCCTTTCGGGGAAGAAATGGTTCCCAATATCCAACCTAAACCTCCCCTGGAGCAACTTGAGGCCGTTTCCTCTTGTCCTGTCGCCTGTTCCTTGGGAGAAGAGACCGACCCCCCCTGGCTCCAACCTCCTTTCAGGGAGTTGCAGAGAGCGAGAAGGTCTCCCCTCAGCCTCCTTTTCTCCAGGCCAAACCCCCCCAGTTCCCTCAGCTGCTCCTCACAGCACTTGTGCTCCAGCCCCTTCCCCAGCTTCGCTGCCCGTCTCTGGACACGCTCCAGCCCCTCAGTGTCTGTCTTGGAGTGAGGGGCCCAGAACTGACCCCAGCACTCGAGGGGCGGCCTCACCAGGGCTGACATCTCAGCAACAGGTTTGCTCTACCTTAGCTAAATAAAGCTACCTTACCTTTCTGCTAAATAAATTTTCTGGTCTCTTTATCAATCAGTACCTTAAAATAAGCATCAATGTTGTTCAGGTTTGGTTTGGTGGGTTTTTTTTTTTTTGGGAAAAGCTGTAATCAGCCTTATTTAAATTGGTTTGCTCTTTTGCCTCGTGGCATCACCTCAGAACTTGTTCTGTAATGTGGAGGATGATTTTATGAGAGATGTATGGCCAGGCACCTTGGATTCTTTCAGTTTTCATTAATTTGATTCCTTCCAGGCAAGAAAAGGCTGTAATAATGTGATAAAATGAGGGAAGTGGTGACATTTAATATCATAAAAGAGCATAGAGGGGGGCTTGGTGTTTTTAAGTGTGACCAGCACATTTTTCAGAGACAGCCCAGCCCTGGGAATCAAAGCACTTGAAATAGTTTAATCCGTGCATGATAGAAGGAATCACTAGAAATAATTCACTCCTTGTCTTATTGCATATAGACTAATTTGGGAGCTCATTATTTATTTGGCAAGTATTTAGCATAACAAATCAATTTCTAGTGACACCACAGCTGAGGTAGTTTATACTGAAAGTCAAAAGAAGATGGAAAGAGGAAGACCAGACTTTGTTATAAGCAGACTGCTTGGGTCCCGACGTGCTCTCCGGTGGCGGCAGCAGAGAGGACAGCGGGGAGCTGTGACACTGCCTGGGGTGGCAACGTGCCTCCCCAGCTCGACCTGCGCTGCAGCCCCTTACCAAAGCGGGGGCAAGAAGCCCGTCTGTGCTCCAGGGTGCTGGGGAGCTGGCTTGGACACCACATACAGCAACGAGGTATTACGTGAGTTGAGCTATACATCCCCATAGGAAGACTTGACTCTCTTATTTGGACAGGCTCTCTTTTCACCTGCTGCCGTGAGCACCCGAGACAAAACCATCTGAACAAGCCTGCCAAGGAAGGAGCAAAGATACAACTCATGGGAAGATGAGCATTTCCTCAACTTGCATCATTTAGTATGTCCTTTCGCGTTTCTTCCACAAGCATAACGTTGGTTTAAGAAAATTTTAATGGAGACTAAAAGTCCCTGCATTAGGCAAAATTGAGATGTCTTCCAAATCTGGCTCAGTAATGCAGGAGAGAAGTGATTTCTTGAGCACAGATCCCCACTAGATTTTTGTATAAGCTCACACAGAACCATAGCAAGGGAGGCAAAAGGATGGGCCAACGGCTTCCCTGAAAGTAGCAGCAAATATGTTTGCGCTTCATTGGCTTCTGCTGCCGCTGCCAGCCGAAAAAGGGAGTGCAAACCTATGGTGCACTAGCTAGAAGGAGCCTGAGAGAACTGGAAGAGAAAGAGGGAAGGAGGAGGGAGTCTGGGGAAAGCAGGGGACACTCAGAAAGGTGCTCAAGTAGCAGATACCCTGCAAGCTGGGAGGGGGTGGGACGTGTCCCGGGTGTCCTGGCACAGCTTTGGGTTTGTGCATCTGCTTCTGTTTTTCATTGCAAACAGTCCTGAGCAGCTGCAAGCGGGCAATACCGGAGCACGTGGAAACGTGAATTCCCCATCTGTCCCTGCCGCACGAGCCTGGCCGAGCGCGCAGAGAAGGGCTCAGATCCTTGGCCCAAGCACCGCACCAGCAAAGACCAATCCAGCAACCCATCCTGCTGCGTATTATAGGCAGGAGCGAGCAATGGGGGGTTTTTGCCCAGTTATGGAAGTCAGGTTTTCAAAAGGATCAGTGCCACTTGGATTTGCATTGCATTGGCAAAACGAGAGAAAATGTTTGAAACTAAAACTTTTCAGGCCAATGTTTTCTAGCGGAAACTTCTTCCTTTTTGTTTTGGGTTGATATTTTCAAATTAAAAAGGAGGAACACTCCAAAATAAGACAAAATTTCTTATTAAGGAGACACAGAACACTTGAAGGTGATAAAAAATGCTTTTCAGAAGCCAGTGGCAGCTGTTTAGGTTTTAATCACTGAAATAAACAGGATCATTTTCTGGTTTTCTTTGACCTGTATATTTTTGTTCTTTAATGTTTCAGTTTGGAAGAAGGAAAAAACCCAACCGTATTTGTCTAGCTTTAGGCACATCTGGGAATTCACAGCCAACTGCAAGGTGCCCCTTGCCCAACGATGGTTGCAGAATAACACTCTCAGGGAGCAAAGAGCGCGCAACATGCCCCCGTCTGGCCCCGCTCCCTGCCCACACAACATGCTCGGCACCGCCGGGTTACAAGTTAACAACGACCTGGAAATGTTCAGCCTTGAAAAACCTCTACATCCATTTCCCTGTCCTGTTTGTAACCTCATGGCATCAACGGAGAGCTACATCCACCCCCGCCTCCTTCAGTATCCTCTTACATTATTAAAAACTGCAGCTTTCTGCAACCACCTGACAGAACATCCAAACCTGAGGCCAAAGCAGCCAGAAGTGACCGAAGCAAGCAGCAAAGGAGCCGGTTTTATGGAAACATGTTATTTAATTCTGGTGGGTCCAACTGAAATGAGTAAGTGGAAGACTACATTGGTCATTGATCTAATTAGGTGCCAAGCCGTAAAATTAATTGCTATAATCTGAATATGGTTTGTGTTAGCTTTCCCATAAAGGTTAACTTTAGAAGTGGAAGAAGCTCCAAGGTGTGTCGGCGACATGTGGCACCCACCCCTTCGAGGGGGGCTGGTGGGTTCACCTGACTTGGAGAGCATCCGCTGCTCCCTCTGTAAAATCCAGCAGCATTTTCTGTTTTGATGAAGCACCCCAAGGTATCACAGACATTTTATTTCCACAGGTGTATTCTTTTTTTTTTTCTTGAAAGTCTCAGAATGCTGCAGTGCAGGAGAGCCAAACATGCCAGGGAGACCAAATGGTGTCACCCAAGGCAACGCCGATTTTATCCTCCCTCTGTAAACGGCAGCTACAACTATTTCCGAACTGGGACCAGATCTCGGCGTGAACCGCTCTGGATTTGGATTAGCTTGGTTCCTGCGCCAGAAATAGCTTTTGGCCTTTGCCTTTTCAGACAAAATTGCTCCCCCTGCTCAATCAGCCCCTCCACTTACCATGAACCCCGCACACACTTAACTCGACTCTGCCTCGATTCCCAGCACGTTTTAGGAATTTTGGGCAGAAATTTGCTTACATCCAGGTTTCACTGGGTATCTTGGTGGACTACAGCACCAGTTCCCCCAGAGCGAGCCCCCCCATTGCCAGCAGCCCATGGGGATAAGCTCCTCGGGGCAGGCCCAGCGATGACCGTTTGCAGCAGGGATGTCGCTGGGTCTTGCGGGATGGGACAGGGGTGTGGGGGACGCACGCGTGTGTGTGTGTGTGCACCCAAAACCTCTGCGTTCCCGCCTTCTATGTATTTGCATCCAGTGGTTAATTAACAGCCATAAAAGCTCTGCAAACATTTAAACAGACTTTAAATAGCCATGAAAACACAGTTGTGATGTAAAACATGCCCACCTAATTAATGTAATTAAAGTATCAGTTTCAGAGCCTGCACAGAGGCACAGCTCCCCCCGGGGCCCAGAACCCCCGTGTAAGCACACTTCAGCAGTCCTCATCCCGCAGTTTGAGGGGTGGCTCGGCGGCGGCAGCGAGCCCGGGCTGCCGGCTGGGGACTGCCGTAGCGGTGGCTCTCTGCTCAGCAGTGCTCCGCCGGAGAAGCAAGAGGGCACAGCTCCAAGTCAGGGCTGCGTCTCCTTCTCCCACTCCCGCTGGCTGCCACCCTCGCAGTTTCCCACTCCTTGCCCCCATGTTGCCTCCTCCTTGATGAGGAGTTGGTGATTGCCTGCTCCTGCCCTCCTTGGTAAGGATTCAGGGCTGCTCCCCAGGGTTTCGAAACCCCCAAATCCTGGGAAAATCACCAAGATGGCTTAGAGCTCAGATGATCTCTTTTTAAATGGGAATGGCTTATAGATGCCTCCAATTTCTGGATCTGCAGCATATGTGAGGGGAAAACTCGAGATTTTTTCAAGAAATCTTGGGGAAAAAAAAATATTCTGCATTTCTTTAAAAAAGGCAGAGATTCTCCGAGTTGGAGAAACGCCGAATTGGGACTGGAGAAGCATATCCAACCCTGTGCACTGGGAGAAAACCCGGAGTTAGTCTGCTCATGCAATGATTACACATGTTTAACCTCAGAATAGGCAGTGTTACTCAGACCCCCCTTTCTGAAGGCAAAAATCAAGGAGTAAAAACAAATGCAAAGAAGTGCTGATCTGACCGTGCCCTCGAGAGACGTTTTCCTGCAGAGCCACTGAGCCAGTATAACACCAACAGCAGCAGTAAAAGCTCTTCCAGCACCACAAACCCCTGCGCAGGAACAGCTGACCCCGATGCTCCCTGTTGTATCGGTCTTTTATTCAGCCCGCCTGCTTGTCTGACTTGCCAGGACCACTTCGCGTAAGGTCGCTAAACATCCCCTAACAGGAAAAACTCGTGCTCATCACTAACTTGGACTAGGTTCAGACAGAAGACCCGGGGGACAAAAGCATCAGATTTAACTACCTCAAGTGAAGTAAATTCAACCCTAAATCTCATTGTTAGTCATCTGGATCATCCAATTCCCCCCAGCTCTGCAGATGAATCAATCACCCGAAAGCCCACGTAACCTCCAGCAGGCAAGGGTAAGGAGGTCTGGAGCCGCTCCTGCACATTATCCCTTTAAACCTCTTTGAGATTAAATGAACTTCTCCAGTAATACTTCTGAGACCCCTGTCTCTGTATCAAGCCCTGTGCTATTTTCTCACACACGTGTTTATTTGTTCAGTCCTCTAAATCCAGAACACAAACTTCTGCCTTGGCCCACCCTCTCTGTCCCCACCCCGGGACGTGGCCACCACGACAAGGTCCTGCAGAGGAGCAGAGCCAGAAGCTCTCCCGGGGCTCCATGCTCCACCGGTGACAGACCGCTGCAGTAAGAGCAAGTGCCTATCAAACTCCTGCAGACCAGCTCCTGCACCCACGGTGCCAGAGTTCCTGATAAAGCCAAGAAATGGCTCCGAGTGGTCTGTTCCAGTGCCAGAATTTCCCTTTTTTTGCATGGAGCACTTGGTAACCCCAAAACCTGCACGTCTCACCCCACCCCTCCAGTGCCTAGTGCTAATGCGGGGGGCCCAGGGTGGCTGCGAGGTGTCGGAGCCCGCACAGGGCAGGCAGAAGAGCCCAAGGCTTTAGACCTGGGCCAGAAAGGAGGCTCAGCTGCACACTCATTAGCCTGTGTGCACATGATCATTAATCACACCAGGTGTGAGTAATTAACAATAACTAATCACGTCTCCGGGCAGATAACTATGCACACTCCCTGGGTCTGATTACGCCTCCCCCACATTATAGTAGGTACACTGCCATTAAGGGTGTTACTCCAGACATAACCCGAGTCTTCCCAATAAGACAGAGAAGCAGGTTTTCCTTGGGCTTCCATCCACCTCTGCGTAAATCCCCTGCGTCTCTCACTGGGATCAGGTTGGCGGCACAAGCGTGACTCACCCCCGTTTCTGCCCGTGCGGCTCGGAGCGCTGGGTAACCGCGGCTGGCCGGGGTAGCTGTGCCGCTGCAAGCACCCATCCCACACCGCCGGGAGAAGCGATCCAGGTTAACGAGGTGGAAGAGCAACAAGCAGAGGGTTGCTTCCTTACATCCTCAGCTGTTTGTGTGAGTAACAGTGTAAAGTGACACCTCATTAGCTTTTCAGGAGGGAGAGGATAGGTGCAGAAATCTGACTATTAATGGGAGATAACAAGGAGCAACAGCATTTCAAAAGGCAGCAGTGTTTATCACAATCTGATTAAAGCTGAGCTATCTGAAATGTGCAATGTTGTTTTATAAAACTCCAAATGAGTATTCTTGCAATTGTAAAACACATCAGGATCTCTGTGCTGCCTTTAATCTGTCAGTTCACCTTCAAGAATTTAATGAACTCATCTAGGTTACAAAATGTTTTATTCAAGACAAAGTCGGATATTATCATTTAAGATGGAAATCCTAAACTAATAGAAGCTGAAGTTGATAATAAAACAGCAATTAATCCACGTTGAGAGTAACAAAAATTAACAAACTGCTGTTCAAATATTTATAGCAGGAAAGTTCTGTTACTTTTTCATTGATGCAGTTTTGAAGCCTGACTTTGAAAGTACAAACCCAGCTTTACGTCAAGCAGAAGTTTCTCCTGTAAGGAGCTGCCTAGCGTTTGCTGCAACAGAAACAGCGACAGCAACACCCCCTTCCAGGGGGACTGTGGGAGCATTCATTTCCAATCTTCCCACTTTTCCTCCTGCCGTTTGGTGTCCTGAATATTTACCCCCTGCTCCATTACAGCCGGAGAGCTGGGGCAGGAGGGGCAGGGGAGCGATTCACTGAAGAGCTGTAATTCTGCAGCCGGTGGGTACCACGTAACTTCACTGCACTTGCCCGGTCTGATTTAAAAATGTGATATGCAATATATCCAGAGGAGCTTTCTAACCCTGGCGATAGACTTTCCTATCTTGAGTTTTGCAGACTCAGTGGAAAGAAAAAACAGCAAATAGGAACCGAGGAAAGGATGCGCGTTTCTCCACGGCAAGGAGCTGATCCGTGGAACCCACAGTCACATCACGTTGTTAAAGGAGAGGCGTCAGGAACAGATGCCGACACCGAAGATGTGGAAGTATATTAAGACCACAAACTGGGAGGGCTAGAAAGGATCCTGTTTCTGTCTGCAGGGCAGGTACTGGCAGGGACCAAGAAGTACCTTCCTGCACGGAGCAGTTTCTGACCCATGTGCATTTCTGACCCACGTTTTCTGCCACGATACTTTTCTCCCGGAAACACCTGAGACACAAAGCACTGGCCTGGCGATAGCTGCTTCGGTTACAGAGCGGGGCTGCGAAGCCTCACAGCTGCTCTTCAGTCACACAGCGTCAGCAAGACACACTGCCGCGTTAACGGGAAGGAGAGAGGGCGAAGAGAGAGCAGGGCTTCGCTCCTACAACCCTGCCCGACAAATCTGCCCCGACTAGATGGGCCACCAGCCTCAGCTGCTGCATTTACTCCTTTGTGCCTCCATCTGGATTATAGACTGTTCAATTCAAATCTCCGAGGCATTAAAAAAATCAGCTGTGCACTCCCAGCCCCTTCCACAAACCCTCTGCTGGAGTCCGTCACCCAAAAAAAGAAAGAGGGGAAAAAGAAGGTGTGCGCAAACACTTGCAGGTGGCTGCTTACCAACGCACGCAGCCATTTTCATCCCGACCAGTTCTCCCAAGCCAAAGTAAAAATTAAAGTTGGCATTTCACTCTGCAGGCAGATGTGTTTCATAATGCATGGGCAGCATATATTTTATTAATTCTGTTTTTTTGTAGATCTCTGTTTGCATAAGTGTCATCCTTCCATTAAGCTGCTTGGCTCTGCGGGTTGTGAATTGTTTTTTTAATTTTTTTTCTTTTCCTGTGGGATGCTGTTACGGGCTGATATAGGGATCTGAGCAGATCCCACAGCGCTCTGCAGGTGGGTCCTTGGGACAGAGGGAAAGAGTCCCAGCCTCAAGAATCAGGCGCTGAAGGTTGCTCTTACAGTTGCGTAGGGCCTTTAGGTACAGAGTCGCCTCTGCTAGACAGCCAGTTTGCAGTGCTCCCTTGACACTAACCTAAAACCCGTTTCAGGGCATTTAATGTTTTCCTTCAATAAGCCTTTTGGAAGTATCGTTTGCTTATAGGATCTAACTGCTGAAGGGGGAAAAAAAAGCAGGGAGAATTCAGTGCTGAATGCTTCCTTTCCGTGTTGACAGACGTGTGATAAAACCTTATTTCCTATGAGGCTGCGCTACTCTCCCCATCCTCCCTGCAAAACACATTCATTATGTTTAGGTAGCTGGCAGCGTATCAAACTTCGAGACAGCAGAAAAGCAGCCAGGATGGGGTAGTAAAACTGATGGGGTCAAGGGAGAGAATTTGGGTGGTGCTTCAGTCCCGCGCGCCCCACGTCTGCTGCTCATCATCATTGCGTTGCAGGCTCTCACGCAACGCGCCAACGGTGCCAACGGTACCCCAGATTTGCTCCGATGCGAGTACCCAAACGCAGAATCCCATCCCGTTTCCAGCGAAGCACCATGCTGTTTTTCTGGTTATTCTCACACATTTTTTTTCTGAACTCTCTCAAGCAGTTTCCTCCACTCTGATTTACTATCATCAGCCTTCTCCCAGGGACAGCGGCTTGAACTGGCCACGCGATGGAGGGTGTTCCCACGGCAGGGTTCACCGCCTGTATTTGGAGTACATCTCTCACGGAGGTCCTTTCAGCGTAAGCGCTGCAGGAGAGACTCCTGCCCCAGCCAAGAGCATCACTGCAAATTAACCTTCCCCAGATGCCAAAACTGGCAGTGAAGCACTGTCGTGGTTTAACCCCAGCCGGTAGCCGAATACCCTGCAGCCGCTCACTCACTCCCCCCTCCCCAGCAGGGTGGGGAGGCGAATCGGAGAGAAAGGAAAACTCGTGGGTTGAGATAAAAACAGTTCACCAGGACAGCAAAGTAAAACTAATAATAATTATGTTATATATTAATAATGATAATATATAAGGATAATAATATATCTAAAACGAACGATGCACAATTTCTCACCACCTGATGACTGATACAGCCCATCCCGAGCAGCAGGCAGGGAACAGGAATATTCCCCAGCAGCAAGCTCAGAACAGCAAGTTCCAGAGCGAGCGAGAAAGGGAACAAACGCCCAAATGAATGAAAAAAAGGGAAAAAAAAAGTGACTGGCCCACTGGCCAACCCCCACTTATACCCGGCATGTTGTCTATGGTATGGAACACTCTCTTTGGCCAGTTTGGGTCACCTGTACTGGCTATACCCTCCCAGGTTTTTGCACCTGCACATTGGCAAAACGTGGGAAGCTGGAAGATGTCCTTGATCTCTCAGCAACAACTAATAACACCAGTGTGTTATCAACATTCTTCACACACCAAATCCCACACTAAATCCAAAACACAGTAGCTACCGGAAAGAAAATTAGCTCCATCCTGGCTGAAACCAGGACAAGCACCCTTGGGTTTTATCTCTGCTCCCTCCCACGTCAGAGGGGAGGCCGGCTCGTGGGCACAGTCCCTGTGACTGCTGCTGCCTGGCCGGGGCAGCCAGCTCTTCCCTTCTGCACCCATTGCTCCGATTCCAATTTAGATTTTTTCTACAGGTAAAAACCACAAGGTCTGGGGACAGGCAAAAGCACAAGTTAATAAGGTACCAGCCATCTGGAAACAAGTTGAGAACGAGACCATCCACTCATGGCACCATGTGGGGACCGGCACTTGTTTTTACGTAAAGCATTTCAAGACCAGGCTTTTGTGAGCTGAGCCTATGTAGGGACACAACACAAGCAGTTGTTTTTGGAGCAGCGTTTCCAGGCTGGGTTTGATTGGTGGGGTTTTGTTGGGTTGGTTGGGGTTTTTTTTCCCCTTTTCTCTTCCAAAAATCTTTTCAACCATCTTTCAATAGTTTCAATGCTCAAAAGCATGGGCTGAACAGTGCAGTGCTCAGCTATTCTTTCGCTCATGAAACTGCACCGTTTCACAAGGTCAGCCTGGAAAGTGTGTACAGAAACCTTCGTGCTCTCCCTTTAGGGACATTTTACATCAAATAAAGGTACTATCATTCTCCTTCTCTTAAGAAGGACACTCTCAGTAAGAAACACATGGCATCTGGGAACGTGAACAGACTCAGAAAATGGCAAACCTGTGCTTGGGGCAGGCCAGGATGTAAGGAGATGCAAGCTTCCTTTTAGGCCCACAAGATATTTTCATGGTTAGCTTTTTAAAGTATTTCTAAAAGAAACTGAATGATATTTCTAGAAAAAAAATGCATCAAACTTGAA
Organism: Phoenicopterus ruber ruber; assembly: GCA_009819775.1. Taxonomy (NCBI): domain Eukaryota; kingdom Metazoa; phylum Chordata; class Aves; order Phoenicopteriformes; family Phoenicopteridae; genus Phoenicopterus; species Phoenicopterus ruber. The sequence goes on along the minus strand of CM020230.1, from coordinate 3,448,542 downwards.
ATCGTTGGCATCTTATTTTGAAATGTCAAATCAAATCTTCCCCCCCCCCCCTTTTGCCTTTGACTAACTCTAACTTGTAAAACATCCTAAGTAATGGAAGTTGATTGGTTTTGCCAGGAAAGGTTTTGCCAAAAAAATTAGAATTTACCTTGAATTCTGTTTTTTCCCAAGCCCTGGTCAGAAAGATGGAAAAGTACCACAAACCATCCAATTCACTGCAAATCCCCTTTATGGTATTGAATGATTCAGATCCAAAATATATGGGTAAAACTGAAATGAAAAAGCAGTAAGAAAGGGCATGATAAATAAACAAAGCAACACAAGTACCTATAGGAAGTTCACATAGAAATACATATATTTCCTTCTACATAAGTACATAAAATAGACTTGAAAATTGAGTTCCTGAAACTAACTCTTTACAAAACTCAGTATTTACTGCTAAAACTAACTTTTCAGAAAACCTGTTGGATGACACACAGTGCCGAGGAGCACGATGGCTGCAATATTGCAGGGTTAACGGATACAATATCCCTACACCGATTGCTCTCAAGTACAAGTACAGGAGCTGGGAGCACGAACAATTTAAAGCCAATGACAGGAATAAATAAAGTAGATTGATCATAACATTAATTAAACCTTCAGACAACTTCATACCATGAAATCAATGTCTACTGTGCAGATAAACTTCATCTGAGCAAGAAGTAGTGGAGTGAAGCGACAACAGGGTACCGAAATCCATAATCCTCCATGCCAGCCTGTCCTTTCCCTCGAAGGTGCTTGTAGCGGACGGGAAATGAAAGCATCCCCGTACACGCATTCACCTCCTCTATGAGTTAGGGTTGGGAAAAGTCCCTTTCTGTCAAAATACCACTAAATTCTGGCCCTGAACAGTCAAAAGCTCTTTGAATGTTTGTTTCAGTAGCGTTGGGGTTTCACACTACGTTTTAAATGCTGCTGGAATATCCAGGCAGCAGAATCAAGGCAAGGCAAAGCAAAGCCTCCTTCATTGTTACGAGCCACACACACGCTTCAAACAACGTGCACGGTTTCAAGATTGAAAAGACATTTTTCCTGATTTTCTTTAAATGTAAAAAACTATTGACTATGCTATTATTTCACATTTCATATTAAAGAGTGAGGCTCACTCAGGCTAAGATAGATCTTTTCTGACTCACAGTGCTGGCTGGCTATCTGTATTCCTTCAGTTAATAAATTTCTGATGAAAAATATACTGGTAACCAAGTGTTAAGATCAAAAGACCATTATTTTTGAAGGATAGAAAAACAAACAAACAAATAAATAAAAACTCCAAGATAAAATTCTGATTTTAAAGAGTAAATTAATATTCAGGATTCTGGACTTCCAGATAAGCTTAACTTGACCCCAGGAAACAATAAAGAAAGTGAGAAAAACTGAACTGCTTTTGCACAGCTCCGTACCGCAAAACCGTCAAGAAAACAGTTCTATTCCTTCAGAATTCAGCCATTTTTGGCTACCACATCCTTTACAAAAAAATACCTTTTTTTTTTTTTTTGAAAATTCTTGTTCTGACAAATCCTGTGCTACAAGCAAATCGTCCACAAAGGCTGAGATTCACCCCAACCAGCCCCTTGACTTTCATTTATACATTTAAATAAGAACTTACCTGGACTGGGCACTACCCCAGTACTCTTCACATGGAATATTTTCAGTACAAGTTGCACCAGTACCTTGGCATTTAACCTGCCTGTTATTGTTACCTGGGAACAAAGGTGACCTTATTTCACAAGAACCAGGTGTGGATGGAAACATCCACTTTTCACAGATTTAGCTGGTCTGTCAGCCATGTGCGTACGGTATTAACATACAGATTTAATTTACTGCAAGAGCTATTTGGCGAGTGGAATAGGAATTAGCCAGCTCAACAGGACTATTTATGTGGTGGTAAATGAGAAATATTGATCAGCGTGGAGTTCCCTTAACATCTTTCTGACTGTTTTTCCTAATCTTGTTAAACTTCTTTCAACTGTGACAACTGAGGTGAGCTCCTCTGCTGGAGGAGCCCAACAGGAGTTGATGCTGATGGTGCTTCATGGTGCTTTACACCACCTGAGGAGCTGATGTTCGGATAATTTCAAAAGGAAAAAGGACATCCTCTCCTCTGCTCTCTTCATGTGACTTGGTTTCCTGCAAAACACAGGCCTCACCCTGATTCACTTTGCTATTTATGAGACACAACACCGTATCAGTGGTGTCAGGAGACGAGGAACGGGTGTGAAGGAAGAACGAGGAACCACTTACGCCCATTTGCAATAGGAGCTCCTTTTCCTGGCTGACACATTCTGCTTGACTTACAGAAGTTAAACAGTGTGCAATCAGACATTGATGGGTATTGACGGAAGGAGAATGTTAGTACCACAGAAGCAATAGCATCTTCATGTCCTCACGCTGCCTTTGAGCAGTTTTCCTAGCTGGCCAACTGCTGGGAGGGAGGATAGCCTTCCCCAGCCCACTCACTCTTATTTTCTGATGACAGCAATTGCATCCAGTCAGCTTCATGCTCAATTTGGCATTATTTAAATGACTACAACAGAAATAAAATGCTTGGAAATACAAATTTTCATGCACTCATTTGCTAATACACCGTGCAGATCTGACTGCTGCAAACAAAAGGCAGATCTAAGAGGCAAGTATTTATTACACAAGTTCAAGCTTTGGGATCTTCTTTGCTTGTTTCCAGTCCCTTTGATTTAATTACTTTATTTCAGTTTATCCATCAGCGAAGCTGCAGAAAAGCAATTCCTAAAGAGAGAGTTGTACCCTTAACCTACAACTCCTATTTTCCTTGATTGTCCCTATAAATCTACGCCCCTTCCTATAATCACTAGGGTCTCTCTTACCCGGTAAAGTGAAGGAGGAAGTTCTGTGACCTCCCCTAATAACTGCAAACGCAGATAATAAGTTACACACCCAAGTGGGGATTTGTGCAGAGGAGTTAGGGCATTTCCCTGCACAATTACAGCAATTACATGCACTGAGTTAAAGAGCACCTACACATGTAAGTGTCTTGGGTTGGGGACCCCCTGCCTGTCTCCTTCAGTTTCTATCCACAGACATTTCCCGGGAAAGCCTTGACTAGTGTTTTGTGCCATTTCGGGGAGAACTAAAGCCTCCTGCAGAGAAGTTACAACATTCAGTTGAGAAAAACAGACTTCTTGCCTGAAATTTTCTTTTCCTTTAGAAGTGCTGCTTGCAGATTTTTTACAGCAGGTACCTGTGCTGGTGAGCTGACGGAGAGTAACCAAATTTTGTTAAAATGATGAGAATGTCCTGCACCGTTATGGTCCTTCTCAGCACCATGGCTTTTGGAGCCGCAGAAACGTGACTCCATCTTCTCACACCGAGACATTGTGCCAGAGGTACTTCAAAGAAAAACACAAGCACGTGTCCTGTTAGGGCCCTTCTTGCTGAAAAAATGGAAACTTTCTGGTAACCACAGATAGTGTTTCCTAATTCAATGCCTCCCGACTCATTCTAAGGAGGGTTTATACGCGTAAAAGAGAACAGAGACAGCATCAAAATTAAATCAAACCCCACACCTCCCGCCACCCCAGCAGCAGTTTCTGGGGTGCAGAGGGTCCAAACGAGGACACAGACTCTCTTCATGAGTAGCACAACAGTTTCCAAAATTAGGTTGCGAAAGTCAGAGCCTAAAAAGCAGGGGAAGACAAAGGAATTGGCATAAAAGTCTCAAGCATGCAGAAAAAAATGCTGAAAAGAATCGTGTGAGCTGAGAGTATGTTTAATTCTCAATGTCACACATATTCTTCCAACAGCTAAAATAAGAAACTATTAGCAAGGCTGCCAGAATTGGCGAAGGGAGCGAAGCGGGGAGGGAGGGGCGCTTGCAGGAACTGCTTGTAGGTGGAAACACAGCTCGTGAGTGAGGAGCAGCTAAGAAACGCACCGCTCGGCGTGCAGCCCAACGGGGCCTTGCTGTCCCGCAGGACTTCGCTCTCTTAAGCTGGAAGCGAAGGTCACTGCAGGAGGGCAAAAGCACAGTCCAGCTCAGCAAGCGGCCCTCTGGGAGAGAAGACTATAGACTGTTTTGTTCCAGTTTAGGTGCTGGGGATTGTTATCCTTTTTGTCTGCCTTCTGGACTTTTCTCCTTTTAATAGAAATATGTTTGTTAAGTCATTTGGTTCTTTTTTGGCAAAAGGGGAAAAGACATTCATTGAGCACAGGAGCTGGGAGCAACCAGCTCAGGTGGTAGGATACGGCATCCCATAGCAATGGGGCATCCTTCTTGTGTGGACAAGACCTCTTCCCTTTGACTATACTACAGCCTCAAGGACCACTGAGAGCCAAAGCGAGTATGAGTCTGTCTCACGTGAGGCCCCCTGAGGTGCCTCACTGCTGTGATGCTACAGCCCATGGAGGGCACCAAAGCCTTCTTGAACAGGGGTTCACACCCTCAAGCTCATGTTCTTCAAGGCCTTCACGGCCTGAGGAGGACGACTGCTGTCCAGAGGAACTGGGAGGTGGCATGGGCTCCTAGCACCAGTCGCGGGGCTACCTCCAAAAAACCCACTGACATTTTTATCTAGCTCCTCTTTGAGAAGGAGCACCTGAATCCTGCTGCAGAAGGGCTGTGAAAGGTATCTCCAGGGACTAGGCATAGCCCTGCTCCCACCACAAAGAGTTTTATTGTCTCTCCTCTCTGGCAGCAGCATTTCTTCCATCTCACAGCTAGGTATTAGCTTGACAATCCCGACAGGACGCCCTATAGTCCTTGCCCCATAGGTGAAGTCCACCTGGCCCACGTCTGGCATCTCCCCTGGGTGAAGCAGTGCTACACAGAGGTGGTAGCAAGGGCAAACCCCAGACCTAGAAAGTGGCGATGTCCCTCTGAATCAAAGGTGGCTCCGGAGTGTGGCTGGGAGGGCAGTGCAGTAACCAGCTGAACCAGGGCTCTCGCATGTGGGAAAAGTATTTGGGGTTTCCCTCCAGAAAGGCAGTGAGCAGAAAAGCCAGGCAGAGGTCCGTACCCCTGAGGAAGCTGAAGATACTAAATGTAACGTCAGAAGTGAAGGTGGGACATGGCCCAGCTTTCATCAGCTCCACAGAACTGTTTTGGCCACAAGCTGCAAGCAAGGCAGAGCACTTTTTGCCACAGGACTCCTCAAAAAAAAAAAAAAAAAAAAGCAATTTCCATGGCAACACGATGGGATGAGAGAGGAAATCCTCATTTTAATGGAGAATGGTGAAAAAAAAAAACAGGATAGTGTGATAAGAAAGGCCCTATTCAAACACAAATACCTCTTTCAGAAGGAGCAGAGAGTGGCAAACTCAGCAGTTGCTTCTCCACTGCTGTGCAGTCATTCACGTCACGAGCCCGAGCACCTCCTTTGCAGAAACGTGATTAGGCCATATATCCACAAGCGTAAAGTACTGGAATGAATGAGGGTCCTATGGCAAGTGCACGGAACGATTCATTCCTCCCACAAAAGTGACAAATAAGGATAATTCCGCCTCATTTCTGAGATGACTTTTTGGCCTGGCTGCAATAAAACTGTAACAATTGTAATAGCAGAGGCAGGCAAATGATCTTCTGTGGAATTACAAACCTCTGAGGAATTAGGCATTTCACTGCATATATCTGCTTGGGTTTCATTTTAGGGCACAGCGTGCAGCACAGGTTGGCCAGCCGTTAGCCAGACACACACACAAACCAAGGGAGAGCAGCCACATTTTCCAGAGCAATTGACTCGGTGGGAAGAGGGACCCAGGCCACAATTCAGCCTTTATTGATGGTAACGTCAATCTTTCCGCCGTGGGAAAGATTTGTGATAAGGTTAAAGATATCTCAGACTGTTCTTACCTTCCTCTCACATAAATTTACAACCCCAAGGACACCTGTTAAGACTAGTGGAGATAAGAAAGGACAGTCATATTTCCTTATCTGGAGCTCTCTGCATTATAGCACTTCAGCTTTACGGTACAGAAGTGGTTATATTCCCAGAGAGAAAGTCCCCGTGAACTTCACGAACAGCTTTCTAAACACTCAATAGCCTCCCAAGAAGATAGTAACTGTGATACACACCTTTAAAAAAGGGACTCCTACCCGGCAGAAACAGAGACGTAGATGGAGATGACATGAGAGTTCTTCCAGTCCAGCTCCCCCTCAAGACAAGGCGTTTTCCCATCAGGTAGAAATACTCCAGGCTTGTTTTGATCTCAGATACCATCAAAACCCAGATTGCCCATCCCGGCTCTGGTGGAGGCCTCTGTGTGGGATACAGAGCATCAAGCGTTTGGCTGTGAGATTTAGCAAAGTGAGTACAACGGCAAGCCAAAAAGTCCTGCAGAGCCTGTCGCTGTGTAAAATAATTAAGGCAATAGCAGTAACATCCACGGAGCACATAAAGCCACATGAGTTTCAGCAGGGAGCTACATAAGTTGCCACTTCTTTGTCTGCATTTTGAAACAGCACCTATTTGCGTGGCTGTTTGACACCCTGCTTAATATATCGTTAATATATTCTTTCATTATAACTGTACTTTATGTGTAAGTTCTTCTATAAAAACTTACAATGATTCAGTCTGTCCCTAAGCTTTTCTGACTTTTGCTAAATTTGGGGTTGGGATGCAATCTAGAATTAGTACTTAAGCAAGGCTTGGCAAATGCTGGAACTTCAAAATTAGATGGCAGAAAAGCTGTGTTTGTGAAGACAGTATCAAACTCAAAACATTGCAAAGACTGAGATTGTATTCAAACCTTCTTAAAGATTATTATTGCATGCAAGTGATTTCTTTTGCCTTGCAACAATAGATACTTAATTAGAATTGCCTCCTATGCTGAAAACCACAAGGCTCATTGCCCAGGCAGCATGTCCTGCTCTCACAGCACCTATGTTAGATATGCCAGGGATGGGTGTCAGGGATTTTTCTTGATCCACGAGGAAGAAGAATTGCCTTCAGGAGGCAGTGCAGATTTTGGGTGGACTCTTTGTGACCCACTGGAGAAGCTTTCCTGTCCAGGGACTATGGCAGATGCTGAAGATAGCTACGCAGATGTCTTTGGTCAGATGAATTACTCGCTAAAAGGAGCTGAGCAGTTTCATTTCGATGTGCAGATGATTAAGGCTTGGTGAGACCAATCCTGCTCTTAAGGTGGCTGTGTGCACGTGTCTTGGACTCCTGATACTGTGTTTGCTGTGACTCTGCACTCTTGGTCATGTTGGACGGGACTGCATCTTGTGTACCATTTCCTTGAACTTAGCCAACACCTCTCCTGTGGGTCCTAAGCATCAAGAGATGTGGAAGAAAGACAGAGCCCATCATGGTCTGAGCTTGGAGCAATTTTAATGGAAGAGGTGGTGAAATTCCCAAATAAAAGAATATTGAACTGACTCCATCAAATGACAACAGCAAAGACCTGCAAATAAAACCACTCTGCAGACTCCCAGCAAGGCTGAAAAGAGCCTTGAGCTTGTGGCAACCTGCAGCAGGGCTTTTGCTTGTCCCCACTGGATGCTATTGCAGAGATACTGTTTCTCCACCTGCCACCCGCAGTACCTTGGGCTTTCTCCCACACCTCGGGGAGAAAAAGGGCTCTAACTTGAGAGTAAATTGCCCCTGGAGAGAAACTCTGTGCTGCCGTGAGCAACCAAATAACTGTATAAACACCAATCACATGCAAAGGGCATGGAGAAGAACCCACATTTGGCAGTTCCCAAAACACAACGCTCTGTCGGCTGAAATCCCCTGGCAGATGCAAACTGGGACTCTCGTATCCTCTGAGGACAGATCCATCAGAGAACATCACCTGATATATTTCTGTTAATACACCCAGTACTTTGTGTACATCGGACTGCTAATTCTACAGCAGACATATTGTCTCATCAGCAGATCCTGAGCTGTTTACCCCCAAACTTTGCACAGAATAGGTCAGCTTCCACAGAATGCCCGTGGTGACCAGCTTCTGAAATCCAGGATGAAATTTCTTATGAAAACTAGAGCAAGACTGACACTAACTAGACATATAAAACATAGACTCGACTCCCATTCTGCCCAAAATTATTCTTCCTTAATCCAGCTGAGGTTTCTTTATTTCTTCCAGTGCCACATGAGTTACTGCTACAAAACACTGGGTTAAGGCTGCCCTACATCCTTGGCCATCCTACAAGAACATCTAAAGTATATGCTAGATGTAAGAGAAACTGAAGGTATGGTTCAGAAGAAAGGGGACTTATGGTAAAGGCAGTGACCTTAACCCAGGTCTCCCTGTGGTTTAGCCCCTGGACTGATGACCATCGCAAAATTTCTCATCTGTGTAGGCCTCAATGATTGGAAAAAACATTTCCTATCAGTTCGCTTCAGATCATACCTCCAACTCACTGATTGACTCATAGATATTGCCAAGCCATCATAAGCCTGAAAATGAAGTTCTTTGTAAGGCATTGCATTGTTTTTACAGATCCTGAGCAAATTCACTCTGAAACTCGGCTACTCTACACTGCCCCTGGGAACCCTTCCCAGGACAAAGTTGTCTGAAAAGCAAGTAAAGGTGAATCCCAGATCTGCAAAGCTCTGCTTCCAGGACATCTAATTTTCCTAATAGCCTGTTTGCGGCAAATGTTCTTACAATATCTGTCTTGTACGATTGTTGCAAAGACATTCAGCCCCGTGCCCTCCACACGCGCAGCCTTTGCCACCCAGCTGTGCCGACTGATCCTCCACCACTGCAAAGGCTCTAAGCCAGCCTCGCTCCCCGCAGCGAAACCGCCTGCAGCTTGCCTGTGCTTCAGGTGAAAAGGGTTGGATCGGGTTTGTGATATTGGAACAGGAGGAGGAAGAAGGAAGGCAAAAGATAAAGGGGAAATCTCTGCTATTTGATCTGCTGAAATGAAAATGTCTAAGAGCTCTTCCTTGAAGTGCACCAGGATGAAAGGAACAGGAGCACAATTTGGCGTGCTTGTTTGCTTGCATTTTAGAATAAAGCTGCAAAGAATGGCAAAAAAAAGAAAACTCCTTTGCTTCATTTTATCTGAGGACAGAATGCAGACAGCAGGGTTCATATTTACCTCTCATTTAGATTCAATAAATGTGTCCTGTGAATACATTTTTAGAAACTATTTTTCTTAAGGAATACATTTTTTATTAGCTATTATTGCTCAATTTGTGCTGGTTTTTAAAGAACTCATGTGGCTTGTAGGGACAGATGAAGAGGAGTGATTCATGACTCACTGCAAAGAGCTCAGTTGTTATAAAGCCTCATCAGTCAGTCATTTCACAGTTTTTTAAGCCCAGGTGAACATGCTGGGCAGTTGTAGCCTGTCTGGAAATGCGCTGGGAGTAGACATGGGGACACACAACCAGGCTTTGCACTGGGGCAGGGGAGACAGGTGGGAGGGTGACAGAGACGGTCACGCTGGCACGACACCACTGCAGGCATCTGCAGCTTGTGCAAATCCTTTACAGAATCACAGAATCCCAGGATGGGGGGGGCTGGAAGGGACCTCTGGAGACCACCCAGCCCAGCCCCTGCCAGAGCAGGGTCACCCAGCGCAGGCTGCACAGGGCCGCGTCCAGGCGGGTTGGAATCTCTCCAGAGAAGGAGACTCCACACCCTCCCTGGGCAGCCTGTGCCAGGGCTCTGGCACCTCACAGCAAAGACGTTTTTCCTCGTGTTCACGTGGAACTTCCCGTGTTCCAGTTTGCGCCCGTTGCCCCTTGTCCTGGCGCTGGGCACCACTGAGAAGAGTCTGGCCCCGTCCTCTTGACACCCGCCCTTGAGATCTTGATAAGCGTTGGTGAGGTCCCCTCTCAGTCTCCTCTTCCTCAGGCTGAACAGCCCCAGCTCCCTCAGCCTTTCCCCACAGGAGAGATGCTCCAGGCCCTCAGCATCTCTGTACCCTCTGCTGGGCTCTCTCCAGTAGCTCCTCGTCTCTCTTGAACTGGGGAGCCCAGAACTGGACCCAGGACTCCAGATGGGGCCTCACTAGGGCAGAGCAGAGGGGGAGAAGAACCTCCCTCGACCTGCTGGCCACACTGGCCACAGTTGTCTTCAACCCCAAAACCAATGAGACTTTCCTTCCCCCCTACTCCTCTATACCCCCTCCTTTCCCATCCCTATAGCTCATCAGCTTACAGCACAAATTTAATCAGGTGTTGGTATTTTACTAGCTCATTCACAGGCTCATTTAGGGACAAATGACAGGGACATTCAACAGGGACAACACTGTTTTTTCAACAGCAGAACATGTTTTACCATCAGTATCTAAAAGACAAGGCCAAGCTGGAAACACCAGAGAAATAAAGCACAGAAAGTGTCTTCAGCTCCCCGGTACACGCAAAGTCATGACATTTCAGGCTGTACAGGATCCTTGAACTTCTTCTTCAGTGATAATAACACAGTCACACTGATGCATAAATAGATGCTCTGCAATGCATATTCTCCATACAAATATATTTTCTGTGTAGGGATATATGTGAAAAATATTCTTGTGGGAAATACATATTTCTCCATCTAAAGATAACATTCTGGATCACAGAGCCATTTTCTTGGTCATGCTAAATGACTTACCACGGAAATAAATCTTTAAATAAAAAAATTCCATTTTCTTTTCCCATTATCTGCTGGAGGGGTTAAAAAAAAAAAAAAAGAAAAACAAGTGAATAGAACAACTAAAAGGAAACAGAAAAGAAAGCAACTCCTGCTCTACCTGCTCCTACCCCACCACCACCTGAAGGCTGGACTTTTCTCTTCCAAGTATTTTTGCAGACAGACTCCCAGGACACAGGGAGGTCACAGAAACGGCTTCGGTGGAGCTGTCGTGTGCTCCAGCAGCCCCAGGGGAGCTGCAACCCCGAGTTAAGTGTAAGGTTTCGTCAAGGGGGAATGACAACCTGCAAAAGGGGTGAAGAGGAGCCACAGACTGCAGCCGCGCTCCCCGCGCCGCACAGGGACGGGGCAGAGCACAGCGGGGATGCGGGAGCAGGGGAGGTTCAGGCAGGAGAAACCGGAGGACCACTGCTGTTTCCCCCAGCCTCTGAATCACAAGACTGAGAAATACATCTTTTTTCCATTTTTTTTTCTATAAAAAATTCACCTAGAGATACTTGAGCAGTAACTCATGCACTACATTGCTTCGCTTTCCTGTTTACCTTACTTGTAAAGTGTTAAACAAATTGCATCTGAGAAATGTTCTTCTGTTATCCTTTGAATTAGTTTGTACAGGGGTGTAAATGTCCTCTCATCTCTTTCGGGAGGAAAGCATAAATGAAAGGAGCATTCAGAAAAATATAAACTTGTAGAACACAAACTGCCCTACATGTGGAAAACTGCAAAATATTCATTAAAAAAAGAACAAGGAGGATACTGCTTGTTGCAGCATTCGGTTATCAAGCAGTGCATCTGCTCAGTAGAAGATCAATTATTTTATTTTTTTCTAAAGACTTTTATGGTATTGTAATTAAGGAGCTTTTAGAGGTAGGTGCACATTTTAATTGTTAGATAAATAAATGAAAGGCAGCCATACTGCACTGCGATGATTGAAAGTCTGATGGAATCAGGGGGGAGGGGGTAATTACGTTATATTATTTCAGAGAAGGCATAATATGAAAAACAAGGGCTGAATCTGACAGCGTCTGATTTTTCTGTGAGCCACTTAGTCCTGTAAGGAGCGAGGCTCAGCAGGAGCAGCGACGGGGAGGGGGCAGAAGGATGGGCCAATATCCAACGTCCATTACGCAAATAATACCCCTGCAATTTAGCTTTCTGTTTAGGCGAGCGGGTGAAGCAGCTACACTCATCAGTTCTTTTCACAATCAACAAATGCAGAAGTTGTGGGTGTTTGGCCAAGCAGGGGTTGTATTTTGTCAGCTCGGTGGCGCTTCAGTCAATTCCCGTGAGTGCACATGGCAGCTTATTCCTCTAGTCACTGCAAACACACTGAAAATTTTTCAAGAGTGACAAGAGCACTCTTCAGTAGCAATGTCATCAGCAAGACAGCCTTAGTAACAGATAAATATTGTGACAGTGTCACTTCATAAGACAGAAGGGGCCTAGATCTCCCTCCTGCCTGGGCTCTCAGAATCCTAGAAGGGGACCACACGCTTACAGACTCATAGAATGGTTCGGGTTGGAAGGGACCTTAAAGATCACTTGGTTCCAACCCCCCCTGCCATGCACAGGGACACCTTCCACTAGACCAGGTTGCTCAAAGCCCCGTCCAGCCTGGCCTTGAACCCTTCCAGGGATGGGGCAGCCACAGCTTCTCTGGGCAGCCTGTGCCAGGGCCTCACCACCCTCATGGTGAAGAATTTCTGCCTTAGATCTAATCTAAATCTACTCTCTTTCAGTTTAAAGCCATCACCCCTTGTCCTGTCACTACAGGCCCTTGTCAAAAGTCCTTGTCCAGCTTTCTTGTAGGCCCATTTAGGTACTGGAAGCCTGCAATAAGGTCTCCCCGGAGCCTTCTCTTCTCCAGGCTGAACAACCCCAACTCTCTCAGCCTGTCTCCATAGCAGAGGTGCCCCAGCCCTCTGATCATCTTTGTGGCCTCCTCTGGCCCCGCTCCAGCAGGTCCATGTCCTTCTTGCTTTGGGGGTCCCAGAGCTGAACACAGTACTGCAAGTGGGGTCTCACAAGAGTGGAGTAGAGGGGGAGAATCACCTCCTTAACCTGCTGGTCACATTTCTTTTGATGCAACCCAGGACACAGTTGGCTTTCTGGGCTGCAAGTGCACATTGCCAGGTCACGTGGAGTTTCTCATCAGGGCCTTCTCCCCAGGGGTGCTCTCAATCCATTCTCCTCCCAGCCTGTATTTGTGCTTGGGATTGTCCCAACCCATGTGCAGGACCTTGCGCTTGGCCTTGTTGAACCTCATGAGGTTCACGCAGGCCCACCTCTCAGGTCTGTCCAGGTCCCTCTGAATGGCATCCCTTCCCTCCAGCGTGTCGACTGTACCACACAGCTTGGTGTCATCCGCAGACTTGCTGAGGGGGCACTCCATCCCACTGTCCATGTCGCCAACAATAATGTTAAACAGCACCGGTCCCAATACCGACCCCTGAGGAACACCACTTGTCACTGGTCTCCACTTGGACATTGAGCCATTGACCACAACTCTTTGAGTGCGACCATCCAGCCAATTCCTTATCTACCGAGTGGTCCATCCGTCGCATCCATGTCTCTCCAATTTAGAGACAAGGATGTCGTGTGGGACAGTGTCAAATGCTTTGCACAATTCCAGGTAGATGACGTCAGTTGCTCTTCCCTTATCCACCAATGCTGTAACCCCATCGTAGAAGGCCACCAGATTTGCCAGCCACAATTTGCCCGTAGTGAAGCCATGTTGGCTGTCCCCAGTAATCTCCTTATTTTCCATGTGGCCTAGCATAGTTTCCAGGAGGATCTGCTCCATGATCTTGCCGGGCACAGAGGTGAGACTGACTGGCCTGTAGTTCCCCAGGTCTTCCTTTTTTCCCTTTTTAAAAATGGGGGTTATGCTTCCCCTTGTCCAGTCAGTGGGAACCTCACTGGACTGCCACGACTTCTCAAATGTGATGGAGAGTGTCTTAGCAACTTCATCCGCCAGTTCGCTCAGGACCTGCAGATGCATCTCATCTATAAATTATCACAGCTTCACTTAAGCCAAGGGAAGTACGACACTCTTCAGCAGTTAAAGACCTGCCATCCAATGTTTAGTACTTGGTAAGAGAAAGTAAAAACATTCAACTTATAGTTCAAGTTTGCTGCAGCTCCATTTCCTGAAATACATGGACAGCAACACAATAGAACTAGAGGGAATTTCACTCTAAACTCTGCGTCTGCGATTAGGTGCATGAGCAGAGCTCCCATAAGTGGGAATAAGAGCAGATATCTTCTAAATTGCTCTACACCACCCAATGGCAGGAAATCAGCTGAGGGTGTTGTCATTTGGAAACAAAGGGTATTGAAGGCTTCAGGCAAAAACTGCATTTGTTCTGTTTCTCAAATATGTTGGTTTTGATGCCAACCTTGGCAGCTCCACCTCTTTATAGCATCCTATATGAAAACCAAATGCAGTGCATCCTAGTCCTATGGAAACAGCTTTTCCTTCACCTTGAGCTCCTTAAACAAAGCTGACTGAAAGAATAAAGTATGTTCTGTAGAGCAAGAAGGGGAATGATGGTCTCCCATATGCTATGTCACTCACTTTTCTCCAAAATATATAGTCAGTGGCAAGTCACAGCAAATCAAGATGATTGGCCCATCAAGGATGAGAATGGATGTAGAGCCATACTGGCTTTCCAAATGTTACACTCCAGCTCTACACCAAGTTATTGCTCGTCTCAAGCCCAGAAAGGTGAGGGTCGACAGCATTTGTTAGACATGAAATCACTCCAGAAAGGATTCCTTTTATCGCCCAGTGTGGGCTATAAAATGATCTTGAAAGATGGCATGACTGATCGTTCCTTTTACAATTGAGCTCTTGTGATTAAAACCAAGCAGGAAGCTCACAAGATTTGCTCGTCGCTGAGTTGAGGTTGCGATTTTCTCCGTGGATGCTTTTCTCCACAGACACACAGCACAGTTCTGCTTATCCCCAGGCTCTGTCAAAGGCCAAGTTTGCCCACACCTTGCATTTGTGTTCTCTTTGTGTCTTATCCTCTTAGTATCTTCTTTTTGTGACTCTGGGTCCTAGCAGCCCTTTATTTGAGCTGGAGAGAGACCTATTCAGTGACATTCTCATGCAACTGCCCTGAACAAATGATTCTCAGTTCATTTTTCTTTATGCATCATTTCATTTGCAGCGATGCTCGTGTACTCGAATTGTGGATGCTTTAATGAGTGCGTGCCAGCAGCGATGCTCTCGGGTCGCTATCCAGGACAAGGCTGCTACCTATATGGCCTCAAAGTGGCTCTCCAGAACCACTTACTCATTAAGAAAGATTGTAACTCTGATGTCCGCTGAACACCAAGTTTTGTACCAGTGCACCAGTGACCCATGATCGAACCTTCCAGCTCAAGGGTTCCTGCCCAGAGGACTTGCTATACCTGGTAAATCCCATGAGAGCTTTTGATATAGGGTTAGGAAATGCTTGTACCAGCTCTGGCCTTTCTCCCTGAATGACTAATGCATCACTGATGCCAGATGGCTACAGCCCCAGCTACCTGGCGGGAAGGCAGCGGGAGCAGGATGGATAGCGCTCTCAGACAAACAAACATGCGCTGTTGATGCTGGCAGAAACTCCAGAAGGGCTTCAGCTGGGCGAAACACGAGGAGAACTCATCTCCAGTCTCCTCTGAGTATTTCAAACGTGGGGATGGTCAGCTCCTCACCAGGAAGCACAAGGACAGGGATGGTGGGTGCAGGGGACCTGGCACAAACCCAAACGACAGCCCAGGAACGGTAATCTTAGCTAACCTCACACGGCAGATTAGCACTCAGCAGCACTCTTCCTAACGCGAGATGATGGTCCCAGAAGCTCCTAACTAATTTTCTGATGTTTCTCCACTCTTGTACGCTGCAGGCTACATCTTCAGATAGGGTGAAAGATGCTTTACTTAGTTTAATTTTGCTCCGAGACAAGACAAACCAAGAAAAGAAGCCAAGGTAAGTTCTCCTGTTCCCAATAAATGACAGACCCAGACTGTCTTGAAGCACAGAAGTTACATGAGCTTTTTTCTTGCCGGAGTAGAGTTTAATTTTCCATAAAGAAGTTGCAGAGAAACATTGCTGGGAAGATGTAGGGGATGAAGGATTTATAAAGTCACATTTTTTCTACTTCAGTTGCTGGATGCCTCCCCACCAACCTCTTCTTTGATCTCCTGCTTTATTAGGAATTCCAGTGCCAAGTTAACATCTATATGCAGCAGCAGAGATAAGCATGAGTTTAACAAGATAGAGTACGAAAACAAGTACATTTACTACTATTAGTGGCATTGCTGGCCTAAAGAGGGATGGAGAGAAGTGCTGTGCAGAGTGAGAACCTTTAAAAATATTCTCTTCTGTGTTGCCATGTATTTCAGGAGTCCTTGTTGTGCAGCACAGTAACCAAACAGTACAGCGAGTTACGGTGTTCAGCAAGCCAAGACGCCTTATGTGGAGTTAGACACTGTCTGCCCATTTATCCCTGTACAACTGCTGTATTTAACAAGGATAACTTATAAGCATGCCCCTGTCCTTCAGGGAGCCAGAGTGCCAGGCTCTCTGGTAGCTTCTTGGTCTGTTGTATTGAATCTTCTTCAACAGGTACAGATATTGCACAAAAGAACGATAAAAGGTTCTACCTGGCAGGAGCTTGTGCTGGTGTAGATTCATCGGCGCTAATGGGAGTTCTTATAGAAAGCATCCACGTGGACATTAGGTTCTACACACCTTTGGGGCTGAATCAAAGAAACAGCAGCAGAAGCTTAAACCCAGAAGTAGTTTAAAATAAAAGAAATTAATATAAAATAAAGAAAATAAAAATTTAAAATTCTGCTAAAACTCTCCATTTTCAGAAAAAGCGGTGCAAGACTGACCTTTCAAATAACTTCCAGACGGCAGGCTTCATTTTGAATCTTCCTCTCTCAAGCCTTCTTCCCTACCCCCCACCATTTCTCTAAAAGATCATCCACGCTCTTCCGACAACTTTTTTCTGTATTCCTTCCATTGTCATCTGGCTCACAGTCGAGGATCTTGATCATTTCAGCTTTTCCACGCTCTGCTTTTGGTCATTAACCAGAATTAACAGTGTGTTCCAATGTGTCCTCTTCCAACTGCCAACTTTCTCCACTCCCACCAATACCACAGAGCTGATACAAGATGGGACTTTGTCTGTCCGGTGCCTTTGTTCAGGCAGCACAGCAACAAGTACAGCCGCAAAGAGCTCTTCATGCAGAGAGGTTAGACTATCTGGAAAGAGGGAGTCCAGAAATAGCGTTCCTCTCCTCCCTTGTGCAGCATTTCAATATATCAGTTGTGTTAAGCCATGGATTCTCCAGTTTGGTGGTTTGTTTTGTTCTTTTCTTTTACACATCACACTTCTTTAATCAGTTAATTACTCCATTTTCATGCTAAGCGTAAGGGGAAACTCCATTCATTTCATATACTAATTGTGTGATTAATCACATCACCACGATACACTAACTGCATCATTCCAAGTACCATACTCAGACATTGCCCGGTCCGTCTTCACCGTGCAATGGCCCCTGTCCGATGCATCAGACCATAAACTTCCTCTTTCCACTGGTTCACACTGCACGCACCTTTCTCCCCCATCCAACACTCCTCAGTCTCCAGCAGTTCGTTACACATCTCAGCTCCTTTTCCAGAGGACATACGCACCTCTCACCTCCCAAGGAGAGGGATCACCATCAGGTCAGGGAGAGCTAAACAGACACCACAACCTGCACAGCTGCGCCACTTGATCATGTTAGTAGGTCTCAGTCTCGCCTAAAAGCACTTTATGGCCTGCATCTTGCATCCCCTGGGGACGCGGAGCTGATGCCAACCCAGCCAGCTCCAGACAGCCAGTGCAGACAAGCCCCTCCGGTTTTCCCCTCGATGTAGCTAGTGCAGGTGAACCCCAGTGGTGGATACAATGCTGACAGAAATGA
The DNA here is from genome assembly GCA_009819775.1 of Phoenicopterus ruber ruber. Taxonomy (NCBI): domain Eukaryota; kingdom Metazoa; phylum Chordata; class Aves; order Phoenicopteriformes; family Phoenicopteridae; genus Phoenicopterus; species Phoenicopterus ruber. The sequence goes on along the minus strand of CM020230.1, from coordinate 3,430,971 downwards.
ACCGTACCCTAAACACGATGTGACTGATGATTAAGTTTGCTCTTCCCTGACTCACTTTTCTTGTCCTTAAATGCCTTCCTCTCTCCTCTCCCACACAAAGAGCATTTCCAGGAGAACTGAGCTCCTGGAGAGTCTCCTTCCAGTCAGCTTCCAAGGCAGCTTGAAATTTCAACACGTACCTCTGAGGACCAAAAGGAAAGGTCGTCAGGAGCGGACGTCCCTTGCTTTTTTTACAAATAATTTCTGGCTTTTTAGTTTGTATAGCCCTTATCATAGCATTTGGGGACTGAAAAAATGGAAGACAGAGAAGACATCAAAGTCTTCATCAGATTAGTCCTGAAATCTCAGAATTGTATTATAAATAAAAAGAAATCATTTCTCCTTTCTTGAGTGTGCACATTTAAGAGAATGAATACACATTTCACCTTTAAATAAAACAGCTCTTTTCTAGTCTTATGGTAGCACAGAGAATTTGGAATCATAGAAAAATTCAAAGCAGTCAACTTCAAGGTTAGATCAGGTCATTCAGTGCCTTGTCCAACTGTGTTTTGAAAACCTCCAAGAATCCCATAACCCCCATGGTCAACCTATTCTGGTGCTTCACAACTTCAGGGGCTGAATAGCTTCACCCAAGACTATATAAAAGGTTCAGAAACCTGCAGGGAACTAAACAGAAACTGCAGAATAAATTGTTTTACAAAAAACTTATGATTAAGGGAGCCTTCATCAAAATTCAACTCTAAAGAAAGATGGCAAACCAGTTCAAACTGGTTCAGCTTTATTTATAGTCTGCCACAAATGACTCCAAAAAGGTAAATATCTGGTTATCTCACCAATTAATGTGCTTTAACAATTGGCTCTTCTACAGTGTTTCATTTTCTTTTCAGCCCATCTCATCATCACAGGTTTAAGTGGACACCTTGCCATGAATGCCTTTGGAATACTCTTGAATGTATCCTCACTTTTGAAGAAGCACAGAGAATTTTATGAGGGTCCAACTTTATTCTGAGAGGTCCTTGTCTGTCTACCCGTCATCGCAGGGCATCTGCAGAGGATCCAATCCAAAGACCAAGGGTATCTGCTGAAGGGCTCTACTGGCCCGAGAGATGTCTGGAAAAGCTGCAGTAGATATCTTGCTGGCAGCCATTCCATGCTGCAGTGCCACGCTTCACAGTCTTTTTTGATGCTCTTATTAATGGCTTTGTTCTCTCACTTCTCAAGCTGACAGTTCATTTTCCCTCCTACAGGTTCCTGCCATCGCACAAGAGAATATTTACAGCCATCTATACCTTGTGCCCATGCATTCTTCCAGACAACTGGTTCATGGGATAGGTGCTTTCACTGAAAGCCGAGGTAGAGAAATGTAATTTGCATTGAGGATGAGGCTATCGAGGTGCACAGTCTCCTTGCGGTCCCCTTAATTTGCTCCCAACCTCTTCAGTCTATTGAAAATAAAGATCCTGCATTATAGGATTTCAAAAGCCGTATCTAAAACCGCACCCCGCAAGGTGCCTGACTGCTGGTACTCAACAGCCAGCTCTGATATGGTGCAGCCGTAATCAGGTACCAGGCTGTTGGGAAAGAGCTGTGAGGGCCCTTGTTGGAGCCACCCACTTTGCTCAAGCCCTTGTCTTTGGTCCATGCCTGGGCTAACTACAGGTAAGCCTGTGCTTGGCCTTGCATCTTGCTGATCCTGACTTGGCTTTCCGGCTGGACCAAGGATCTGTCACCATGAAGCTCTCTGGAAAGGACTGGCTGACCCCAATGACTGCTACTGGACCTGCTCTTCTTGGCCGGGTCCTGAGGGACTGCAGCAGGACATTGCCCCACGCCTGCCTCCTTGTCACGCTCCACCCCTGGCTTGTATTCCCCTGTGGAGCAGCTCACTCCTGCTGCTCCCTGGCAATTTATAACTGACTATATTTGTCGGAAAGCACAACGCAGAAAAGGGGGGCGATGTGGGAGAGGATCTCCCTTCCTCTTGTTATAAAACAGAGGAGAGTTGTTTCTGGTTTTGCAGAGCTTGTTGCTAATATTTTACTTCCTGTGCTTTTCCCTTAGGCTCCTCTATTCAAACCAAAAATTTCAACCATTTTCTTGGAAGGGAGCCAACTGCTGGGTGAATCGTGCCTGTGGATTCACACTTAAGTCTGTCTGTCACTCTGTTGTTGTCCTTCTAACTTGGTAATTGGGATGTGCTATTTCTAATGCAAGGCAATCTGGGAAAAGGCCCGTTCTGCTTGCAGCAGCGACAGGTGCTGGCACACAACATACTTCTCAGTTGTCGAGACACCTCAGCCCATATCCCAACCTCTCTGTTTCTGCAGATAGGAAGACTGAACTGATGCTTTGTGCAAATAGAACATTAATTTTGCTGACAGGGTAATAATAAGGCTACTAAATCAGTACTAGGATTTTTACGTTACATACACTATTTAAATTACATGTCATCTTTACAAATTGTAAACTAGATAAATGACTAGTCAAACGTTTACACATGTGACTTGCAATTGAGACTTTCTAGCCACAGAAGTGGCATTACTGAAGAAAAACGTGCTGGACAGTGATAGTCCTCAAAATACAACAGTGGGGCAAGAGGATAATTCACTCATGCTGAATAGGAACTGTCTCTTCTGAAGTGCATTAATGCCAAGATCAAAATATGATCTCCTGAGCCACAGTTTAACCTACCTCAAAGATTAAAATTAGGAAATATGCTTAGGGATCCTACTTTTTGCACCTGGAAGCAGGTGCTTACAAAGCTCAGGGCATCCAGCCACAAGATGTCAGCTCCATCTCTTCTCACCACCAAGTATTTACAACAACCAGTATCACTGCTCTAAGCAACGTTCAGCCTCGGTTCACTTGAGAGTGGATGGCTCGGACTGGCTTGCCAAAAGCATAAGCTGCACAACATGTTCCAGAGAGAGGAATTATGGTATTAAAAGTTGCTCTCCAAGATCTTGAAACTGTTCTGACCTGTGGCTGGTTTCTGCTTTGCATCAGAGTGTGTCTTATGAGAAGATCCTACCCTGCAGAAGTTTCAGCAGGGAGCACAGACAGAGGTCCCAGCACACGGTGCTGCATTCTTTGGGCAGACGACACTTCAGTATGCAAGGCAAGGATTCATGACTGTCGGAGGAAGCACAGTGAAAACCACAGGATCCTGCAAGAGCAGCTCAGGGCAGACTAACAGAACACACGCACAAGGACTTATCCCATATCTTTTGGCAAGGTCAGACCTGATTCTTTCACTTTGTTTTCCTGTGGCCAAGTCTAAATTGTGAGCAGAGCTCCCTTCCACCGGGGTTTGCTTGGACATGATTTGGACGCATCAAACCAGCTACCTTTCGGGGCTGTTCCTGCTCCATTCAAGAGAGCAGCAAGCTCACCTTGTTGCCCTCTCCATCTTGCAGGTTCTCCATGAGAGGAGGGGAGCATTTTGCTTTCCATAGGAACAGGTCCTTGTGGAGGACAGAAAATAAAAGTTCTCATCCTTCCCTGCCTACTGGACCAGCAGCTCAACTAAGTGACAGGGAGTTGTGGATGGGCTGACATTTATACCTCTTAATCTTTGTGAGGCTCTCATAAAAGATTTTGCCTTGATATTTCTTCTGGTGCACTTGGAGGGCATTAGATGAAAGCTTTACGAGGGCAACACAGAGTCCTTTTCAATAGAGTGAGTTTTCTGTCTGTTTAGCGGCTGAGCCATGTATGCCAGGAGGAGGCTCGTTTGAAAGGAAAAGATGTTTCTTTCAAGCCTCCCGTCTTAAGCCGTATGAAAGCAGCAAATGTAGTGAAAAGAGTGACCTGCCCCAGCGAGCATGCATTGGGTAACAAGGACCTGACTTCAAACAATTTCAGCAGGGCATGACCATGACCTGGAGCTGGCAGGTCCCTCTCCCATCCTGTACAATAACAGATTTCAAGGTTCTCATGTGGATAACACCTATTGCTCAGTTTAAAACACTTACAGCAGTCACAGAGACCAGAGGGAATCACTTCTGGGACTAGAAGTTACTTGCAAATGATTTGTTGGCTCTGCTGAAAGGAGAAAGATTTAGAGCACATGGCTGGACACGTTCTGTGAAGCAGGTCTCCACTGGAAGTGCTCAAGAGACCAGAAGACTTTGCTCCAAGCACAGGATGGGGTGTCAGGATTGGGACTAAGGTGGACAGAACTGTTCGCCCAAGTACAGATGCGGCAGAAGAGGAGGACCTCCCCTTTTCGCCCTTCCCCTCCCTAACCTTGCAATCGGAAGCAGCCTGCTGGCTCATTGCCTTTGGGACAGGCCCATGATGTGAAGTCCCCTCTAGTTTTCTGCCTTGCTCTGCCACTCCTCTGTGTGTGACCATGCAAAAGTCACTGTCCTTTCCCATACCTTCAGATCCCCTTTCCCATCGTACATGGCATAGACTATTCGCTCGCTGGGCAAGGACTGTCTCAAATATACAGCACCGTGGGGACTTAGTCTTATGCGGTATAGCCCTTGGCTGCACACGGGCAAATCATTCCTACGGGAATCACTTGACGGCCCCTCCTTTGCCAGATTAAGAGATCCTCACACAGCTGCCTCTTCTGAGGGAGAGGAAGCCGCGGAAGTGAGTAATACTGTGAACTCATATGGACTCTGCATCTAAGACCTTGCTGGTTTGCTACCCCTTTAAACTTTGTCTCTATATTAAGCTGCACATCTTTGATTCACCAGCCTTCCTGGGAAGTTTCCAGGACTTCTTGCTTCTGGGCTCGTGCTATGGCAGCATTCCTGTTCCCAGCCAGAAAGATTTTGGAGTTCAGAACAAGGTGAATTTACACAACCTGTATTAAAATAACACCACAGCAACAAGCTCTACTTTTTCAGTCTCAAAGACAACCACTGTTCACTTCCAGGAGAAAGTCTTGCTTATGATTTCTGTCTGCATGAGCCTGAGCCCCTGGTATTAATCACCAGCCCTCTCCAATCATGGATTCCATCTCCTCGCTATGTCTGGCAGCTCACACAGTAAAGCGGCAGTGATTTTTCGTGACTACTCAACCGCTGTGCTCAAGTTCCCTGAAAAAGCATGTTGCACTGACTGGGACACGAGCCTACTTCTTTACCCAAATGTGTCCCCTCAGAAGCGGTCTGCAGCGTGGTGGCCGTGAGTGGCACGCAGAGCTGAGATGAGCATTGCTCTCACTTGGCCCTGCAGCACATCAGGGACGGGCTCGGTCCAAGGGGAACACTTTCCTCCCAGCAAACCACAAGGAAGCTGAAACACTTCAGTAACAAAACAACACGAAAAAAGAAGCAAGATTTATCTTGCTGCTGTTCCACAAAAACAATGCAGCCTCTGCACAAAACACCCACGAGTGTCCACTGGGTTGGACAAAAGATCTCCTCACTTTCTTTTCTTTTTTTCTTTCTTCTTTTTTTTCTCTTTCATGCAGCTGTTTCACTTTAACAAACTCTGCACAGCTTGTGCCTTTCAAAGCACCCAGCTCAGCCCTGCTCTCTTGCTTGCGCGGCATTTCTCAGCCCTCCCTCCGCTGCCAGCTGCTCCCTGTACACAGACTAACACATTCCCCAGAACTGCAGAATGAATTGGGCTGTTACTTACGTGAGCATCATGTTACAAGCATTTGCAATGGGACTACCGGCACCTCAGCTGTTGCTGGCTTAAAATAAGCAGAGTTGCTAGGTCTGATGGTTCCCCATCTTGCTGTGCCAGTGGCGTATTAAAGAAAAGGTCCCAACAAGGTTTTGATTCTGCTCTCAGCAAAATGCTGCAGAAGAGCTAAACTTAGACATCATTTAATCACAGCTTTATAGACCTCTTAAAGCACCATGAAAGAAATACTTTCCATAGTCAAGGTAGTGCATTTTATTATGCTCATCCAACAGCATAACCTTAGCTTAACTCTAGGTTAATGGAACTTATGGTAGCACTGAAAGAATAAAAACTGCCAATGAGCAAAAAGAATCCTAAATCCACATTTTTCAGAAGCCAGTGAAAGTTGTACAACCTTAGATTTGACCTCAGGAACAGAGTTGCAAAAGCAAAAGCCATCAGAACTATAAGCTTCTCCGGAAAGCCGAAAATTATGCTGAGTGCAGTGGGTGTTCTTGGACATAGACTTGTCTTTCACTGGGTAATAAAGAGTTCACAATGAAAAGTGCATTTCCTCTCTTTTGCATCACAGTGGTGGGCAACAATTCCCCGCCAAGCATAGAGCAGATTTCTATTGCACAACTTAAAATAAATATGTTCACTCCTTCTCCATTAAAATATGCCAGAAAGACTTTTCTTGATAAATGCTTTCACGGACACTTTTTAAGTGAGCAAAGTTCACGGGAGCCATAAATTGCTGCAGCAGTACGCTAGGCGTTTGGAGAAACCTGCTTGTTCTTGGCTAGGCCACATGGTGACCTGAAGCCTTTTGCAGTGAAAGACATGAAACCACATGGCTTCGTGTCCTTTCTGTGTCTCTCCCACCATTGCAAAGCACGTACCTACTCAGGCACAACACCTGGAGCCGTGTGCCAGAATGCCCAGAAGCTACTGAATTTCCAGAAGCAAAACAGAGGCACACAGCACAGGGAGAGCAGTCCTTACCTTTGTGCTGAGTCCTGGTTTGATACTGAGACATAGAAGTGTCCCCATGATGTCCTTCCTAACCGTTCCTGCCCACAGCCTTTGACTCCCCATGCCTCTCCATCCCAGTTCCTCCCTAATCCTCCATCTCAGAGATTCAAGACTCCAGAGCCCTCAGCTCCCCCCTCCTCCAGTCCCACATAATCCTCTTCTTGGCCATTAAAGAACTCGAAATCTATCATCCAAACCACCTCAGATCCACCCCAGAACTACTCCTGTTCTCCCACTGTATCCCAGATAACACCACTGTTTCCAGCATCTGGACCCAAATCTGTTTGTGACCAAAGAAATGAAACTCCAGCCAGCCAGCCTGAGACACTAGCATCAGCTCAGCTTCACAGCTTCATCCTCCTCTTAGGAGCAGAATGGCCACAGTCTCCTTTACCTTACACCATAAGGACAGTTTGTGTAAGACGGGGACTTGAATTCTAACATACTTGGCTTGCAACTAATATTCCCAGCCCTGTGGCTTGCTGGGAACGAGTATCACTTGGCTCTCCCCTACCGTGACATTTACTGAGCACTGCAGGAATGCACGGCAGACCTCCGGGTTCAGCTACACTCACCAGGCTGTGCAGGAGGCATGAGAAGACATTTTTGATTGTGGATTCCTGCAGGAGATGGAAAGGAAGGAAGGAAAGCAAAGACAGACAAGAGTTTCTGCCCAGCTCCTAGCCAGCAGCGCAAATGCAGCCCCAGCTTTGTCTTCACCTGATGGCGAGCACCGTGAAGCAGAAAAAGAATCCAGGTCTTGACATGAAGGATGCTGTGCTAAGCTCTGTCATGCTGCCTATGTAAGCAAAAGCCCTTTGCAGACCAGGGGATGCCTGCAGCAATCCTTCCTTCTCTTTAAGTCATACTGATATCTTTGCTCTTCCCCTACCAGTGCAGCCCCCTACAGCCAGACTAACCACGACACTCTTTGGGTGTTTGGTTGGTTGCTTTTTTTTGTAGTGGGTAAATAGGAGCCATCCAAGCCCTTCTATTCAGGACGCATGATCTGCTCGGTAATTAGCAAACACTGCTTGGCAGGGCAGAGGACTGGGCTGCTGCAGCCACCTGGCCTCCTGGCAGGCGACGATTTTACACAGCCGGACTGTGCTCCCGGGGTGCCCGTGAGGACACGGGCCAGATGCCCTGCCACGGAAACCAATGGGAACCGAGCTCTCCCGACAAGCAGTGCAGATCAAGGCCTGGGGAACACGAAGAGGGTCCTGTTATCACGTCTATTTCCACAAAATATACAGAAAACAGGTAAAGGGAAATGTTTGCATGAACACGATCATTGCTGTGGGCTGGTAGCATCTGTGAGCAGAAGCCAAACCATAGCCATAAAGAACAGAAGTGCCTGACCCCTTTCTCCTGTTGTTTTTCATTTTGTCTGAATTGTTTTTCCAGACAGTGGGAATCAGCTTTACTTTTTCCCCTACATGAGCAGCGTAACATTTGGAAGGATGATGCCGGCCACCCAGCTGAGTTCCTCTGTCTGTGGGGTGGTCACAAGATACGTTCACCTTCAAATTACAGAATGCCAACCAAAATCAGGGCTCTGTTGTGCTAACAGTCAGAAACAAACCCTGTCATGCAGAGTTTACAATCAATATATGGGAGAGAACACATTTCCCATTTTATAGACTGGAAACAGAGACCTAAAGAGCCTATTTAAAGCATATTTAAGCTCCAGGAAAGACTCTCCTTGACTTCCCTGGGTTTTGGATCATGCTCAGGGAAATTAAGTGAGTTGCCAAAATTCACATAGTGAGTTTGTAGAAAAGCCAGAAACCAAAAGCTAGATTTGCCGAGCTCCAGCATTCGTGCTCAAGCCAGCCCGCTGCTGGAGGTGCTGGAATGGCAACAACAATCTGCTCGAGTGTGAAATTCTAGCTGCCAACCTGGTAGTGCTTTGATTTCTCTGACCTATTCCATTGCTCAGATCCAGGATTTTCCTTGAGCAGAAAAGAATTACAGAGAAGAGCTGGCATCATCACTGGACAGGCACCAACATGTCCATGGTAATTCATTAGCCACAGAGAAAAGAGAAAGAAACGCATTTGCAGGAATCGAGACATACATTTGGGTCACCAGGGCGGTTAATGGTGAACCAAGGATGCAGCTTTATGCAGCTCAGGCATCCAGCTTTCCGGGCTGCGAACTCTATGATGGTTTTGCCTTCCTGAAGGCTGCATCCCGAGGATGTTTGCTCTTCTGCTTGACAACCACGAGGATACCTAGTCTTAAGTGGTCAGCAGCCACTCTGCCTGCTCCAGTGACCCACATCCTCACCCACGGTGTGAGAGAATAAGGTGACGGACATTGCCCAGAAAATATATTCATTTCATCACACCAATTAAGTCCTGAGATTTTCCTCCTCTTTCATCCACAAGTGAGTTTGGCACTGTTTTGTTTGTTTGTTTGTTAAGCTTCACATCCTAGCTAAGGGGCTTTCCCTAAAGAAAAATAGGTACTGCCGTGGACAATGGATTATTTGGAATCGCTTCATGTATCAACAAAGTGTAGCCTTCTCTGCAGGGAAATGCAGCAGCAATTTAACAGCAGTGGCCAGGAATGAAGACAACTGCACCCAGCGAAAAACTGCAAAGAAAACTGTATATACACGTGCACATACAGACGTTGGATTTTGGGTAAGGTATTACAGTCAGTTGTTAGAAAAGCATCACTAGAGGTTTTCTGACTAAATGTCCTTTAGTTTGGGATCTGATAAAAGCATCTTCTGGAGAGAAGGCGAGGTGGTGAATCTATTTGAAGCAGCAAATTTGAAAATAGAGTATTCTGAGCGGTTTTATTTAAAGATCTTCTTGCCACTGTTCTAGGCTCTGAAGATCTATTTTTATGCCTTTGTTTTCATTTGAAAGAGAACACATTATTCCCACTGCCCTATGACTAGCAAAGACGATTATGAAAAAGAAAAGAAACGTGCATTTCCTTCCCCTCTTAGCCAAGGAATTTGCATGTTATAATAATGGGTGTAAATTTAACAGATTTTAACAAAGCAGAAAGCTCAGACATCTGCTGAACGTGGTGGTATCTCCCCCCACACACTTTCCGTTGTATGGAGGATGCAAGAGATCAACAGGAGCACTTGAGAAAGGGCACCTATTTGCGGAGAGTACATCGAGATTTGAGACAAGCAGATGCTTCAGAATCCCAGCCCTGCTTCATCATTATAGGTCTTTAATCCTGATTTTACAAAGATCTGGGCCACATCATAGATTTCAACCACTGCTCAGAGCCTGGCCATGTTCTCGTGGTTTAACCCCAGACAGCAACCAAGCACCACGCAGCCGCTTGCTCACTCCCCCCTCCCAGTGGGGCAGGGAGGAGAATCGGAAAGAAAGGAAAATTTGTGGGTTGAGATAAAGACAGTTTACTAGGACAGCAAAGAAACAGATAATAATAATAATATTATATATTAATAATTATAATAATAAAATATAATGATAATAGAATACACAAAATGAATGATGCACAATTTCTCACCACCCGATGACCGATACAGCCCATCCTGGGCAGCGATCATGGAGCGAAACCGAGTGATCTCAGAACGACCCTGAGCAGCGATCCCGGAACAGCGGCTTCCCCAGCAGCGATCTCAGAACCACAAGTTCCAGAGAGAGACAGCAAGGGAACGAACAGCCGAACGAATGAACGAAAGCACGAACAAACAGCGCCCAGCCCACCAGCCGACCCCCACTTATCCCGGCATGCCATCTCTGGTATGGAACACTCTCTTTGGCCAGTTTGGATCAACTATTCTGGCTCTGCCCCTCCCAAGTTTTTGCACCTGCACGTTGGCAAAACCTGGGAAGCTGGAAGATGTCCTTGATCTCTCAGCAGCAACTAATCACATCAGTGTGTTACCAACATTCCTCACATACCAAATCCCACACTAAATCCAAAGCACAGCAGCTACTGGGAAGAAAATGAGCTCCATCCTGGCCGAAACCAGGACATATGCCAAGCTCTAAGGATGTCAATGTTTTAATTTGGATGTGGCTGCCTAGTGGAGAGTCATATTTAAGACACAGCTTTAAAATCAGTCATTTGTATGGTGTATACTGTATATGTGTTATTTCTACAGAGTCCAATGCTGTATCACAAGTTTTATTTTAACGTTTCATATTTTTGGCTCTGTGGCCAACAGGAATTTAGTGTGTGTAATGAAGGGCAAATATTACTAAGCAGTACAATGCTTCTACGCAAAACAGCGTCTTAACCTCATCAGGACCTGCCTGCTGTCCACCAAGCCCCACGGAGCAGCTACACAGGCTTGGCAGAGATTCACAGAGCAGTAATGGGAATGATTTTTTTCCTTCTCCTACAGAGAGAGAACAAAAACATGAATTTACCTTAGAAAGGGAATGAGCAGCAGGTTAATCAGAGTCCTGAGAGCGCTAGGAAATGGAGAGCAATCGTAGCCGTGTCCCAACACAGGAACAAGGTACAAAAAAAAAAAAAAAAAAAAAAAAAATCAGTGAAATACTAAGTGTGGAACTCAGGAGGAGACTGTCCTCTCCCAAATGATAGCAGCTCTGCAGGAGTCTCAAACTCGGGATGTCCAAGGCTTTGAACTTGGGAAACAAGAAGAGACTTGATATTTTAATGAAGTATGAATATTCAACACTAAAGAGGTGTTTTTTTTTTTTAAAATATTAAATCTTGTTTACAAGATGTAAACAGACCTCAACTATTAAAATGGAGGGTTGAGGACTTCATGCAGTTGGTTTAGACTCTCACACATACAGTGAGGGACCTTCCTCTTTTACATAAGAAAAAGATGAAGCTGAAGAAGCCTCAAGAGTTACCAGACTGGGCTAAATCTTTTTCTGACAAACCGGGGAAGAGCTAGAGGAGGTGATAAGACGTGAAACTGCTGAGCAGAATCAAGACTGAACCAGGGTGCGGCACCATGATTACGTGGCTGTTTGGTGTCAGCACACGACCTCTTTAAAAGTTATTAGATTTCTTTCGCAGGGAGCAAATCAGTCTAATAAAGTATCTCAATGAAGAAAACAGGACAGCCAGTAACGTATGAGTCTGTGTGAGCTTGTCACCAATAGATGCAAGTGAAGAAAAAAAAAGGTTAATATTTGGGAAGAAATAATTTTCTCACCAAACATGCTGTTTTAGAGTAATCAAACCTACACGGACTTGCACTGCATCAGCAGCGAGTCCTGTAAGAGAAAGAAAAGGGGGGTGGATGGGTTGATGTTATGTTTCAGGTTTTTCTAGATTAAACATTTTGATTTTTGTGAAGTAGTTCAAAAATGTTCTTACATTTGACAGACAGTGTCTGAAAAAAAGTACTGTATCTGCTCCAATTTGAAATGTGTGCTGTCAGTAAGGCAAGCGAAGAATAGATCCTGTTCATCTCCATCTAAAATACTCAGGTTTTGGGCCACAGAGCTGAAATGCCAGCATCTCCACAGAACTACAGCTAGAAGAGTGGTTCAGGAGGATTTTCAGAAGAGTTTAACACTTGCCTTGCCCTTTCCTACTGCTCCCTTGGAGAGCTGACCATCACTGAGAACACAGCTGGGCAAAGAAGTGTTTCTAGCCACCCAGACTATCTACAAAGTGATCTGTCAAAACCAGCCTCCACGCACACACGTTTTTATTACATGATGTTAATATGCCTCAATGGTCCTAGCACTCTAAAGACCTCCAGAAATAGGTTGTTCCTTTCATATGGCTGGGTAGTTTTTATTCCAAAACTGAGCAACAGAAGCACTGTAAAAAAGTGGAATTCCCAAGTCTACCTCACATTTCTCTAGGGCCTTGCTTATGTCGCAAACAGGAACTCTGCAACTAGAGAGTATCATGTTCCTCCAAAAGCATCCCCAGCCAACTTCCCACACCAACTCGCACTAATCAACGTGACTGAGGATGGGAGAATAACGGTGCTTAATCCTTCTGGCTCTCCCATTTTCTCCTTGTACAATGGACAGAATTGCCCATGTTTTAACAGGGCAGAGGAAAGCCAAACCCCTGTGAGCGCAGGTCCTCCTATAGGTCAGAGAAAGGTACGTTAGAAGGCAGAGACAAAAGTTGTTCTGCACAACCACTGCACATGCACAGGCATGAAGGCTTGGTCCCGAGGAGGGTATGATACATCCCTTCCAAGCTCAGCCATCCTTGTGCCCTCTGAAGCCCACCTTTGCAGCTAAGTCCTGATGCTTTCCAGAGCACAGAGTTTGACAGGAAACATCATGACTCACCGACTCCTTCTGCAAAAGGCTGGAATTCTTCCTCTTGACTTTCAAACAGGCTACTTTCAAAGTAGCAAACTTTAAAAAAGCTGATGAAGCACAACTTAAATGATTCATATCTTCCAGTTCTGCAGGTTGGATCGGGGCTTCAAAATGAACCTGCTGCTGGTCCTCTTCCACTCCTCTCCTGCTATTTCACAGCTGGATAATCAACAGAAACTAGAGCTTGATGCAGAAACGGGATTGTGATGGTGAAAGAAACCAATCTACATGAAATCCAGGAAGGAAAGCGTATTCCCAGAGGTGAGAAGAGCAAGGAGCCTTCTCAGGGAAAAGAGAAAACAAGGACTGACTTAATAAGGTGCATAAATCCGAAGCACAGCAGTAAGGAGCCAGAGCAGAATCTCACAGCAAGACGAGTAGCAAAGGTAGCTCTGGGGACTCAGAGACCACCTTCACGCCTGGAGCAGGACAGCAGCATCAGACGCTCCCTGGGCATGCACCTCTGAACCCCACGACACTCTTGCCATTCTCCTTCAGCCACACGCCGAGCACAGCCCAGGAGGGTAACCTCGCCAGCGTGACTGTCTACAGGCTGAGAGGGGGTCCAGTGTGAAATACAGAATTAAACAAATGCTGCTCTCATCCACGCAGCCCTGAGCTCCAGCTTTTCTCCGGGCTTTGTCAGGAATCACTCTGTGTTCTTTTCCTTTGTTCCTCACATCCTTTTTCTGAGCTTGTTCCAGGCTGAGGACATGTGTCTCCTCTTGTGCAGATACACCTGGCAGCTTCACATGGAGGGCTGGGGAGTTCTTCAATCGGTAGAGCTTGTTTGCTCGTTCCCTCTGAGTGCTCTCATGTAGCTCAGCTTCACCATGAGAGAACAGTATTGCAGATTCTCTAATTCCGTTTCTGAAGTAGGGGAAACCAAAGACTTTTTAGTATGTAAAGAGAGATTGCATAGGAGAAAATGAAATAATGAGAATACCCCAGAGCAGAGGAAGGAGGTTGAGATCTTCAGGAGTCAGAGAAGAACAGACAGGACAGCAAAATCATTTGAGTCTCTCAAGGAAACTACCATGTCTTTGGACACACAGATGTCCAGTTTAATACTACAACTGTACCGGTCATCCTAGCTCAAAACAGGGACAGCAGAGATGGCAAGAATTCAGAGAACAATAAAAGACCTAGAAAACGCTCATAAAGGTAAACTAAAAAGAACAGGATCATTGCTCAAAGACAGACACAAATCATTTCATTGTAAATATTTTTATTTAAAGCAAGGAATGGGTGGGTGCCAGTATATTAGGAAAATTAAGGAGTTCTGCTGATCAATATCCACAAAAAAACCTGTCCAGGAAGTCGAAGGTGGGAATGCAAAACGAACCCAGAGACTCTGTCTCTATATCTTGTCCCAAGCGAGTTCAAGCACAATCAACGCTCACCAAGACAGGAGAAATCTTAAGATTTGAAAGCAGTCTTGGCATTTACATTAACAGAGAATACTCAGAGGTATCAATTACAACAACAGTATTGTGGAAGGGGTGTTCAACTTTGTTCATCAGGCCTGAAATGAATTGTTAATCACTAAAGACAGGGAAGATACAATGTGTGGGTGAGTTTTTCTGTACCTGCTTCCATTAAGTTCTCATACTTTGCTCTGAAGCAGCTACTTTTGGTTTTAAATCACAATCTAAATCCAAGCAAGCAGAGTCTGATCCAGCCTGGGAATTCTTATGTTCCTTCATTGGTTATATTAATTTGTGAGTCACCTTTTAAAGTTGCATCCTTATCCCAGGACAGATCCTTTAGCTACAACCGCTAAGCAAACCATTCGTGACCAGCAGTCTGTGAGGAAGTCAGCCCTTCACATTTGCTTAGTTACATTGTACTCTGTGCACTTCCATTAATAAGCGTTTGATTTCAGTATTGCCATCCAGTTTGTTTTTAAGAAAGGGGGTGTCTAAAAGGGGACGTACAGAGGGCTTTCTACTCTGCTTGACTTTTTTTTATTTTTTTTTTTTTTAAAAGCAGTTATCATTCTGTGGTGGCCTGTAAGTCATTTGGAAGAGGGCTGGTGTGAAAACCCAGGACAGATGTCAGGCACGGCAGAGGAGAGGTGACTGATCTGCTCTGCAGAGCCTCCACGAGCACTGTTTATTTGCTGCGCACACCCCAGCTAGTTCTGTACTCCATCACCATGGCAGATTATTGACATCCTGGCATCTTCCCCGACACCCTCATAGCATCTTCCCAGCACTGCAAATGAGGGGAACAGAGATGCCTGAGACATCCTGAGTAGGGGACAGTGCATAAAGGAGCCAATGTAAAGTGGGAATACGTCCAAGGGGGTAGTCAGAATTATCTCAGCACCTATAGCAGACCTCAACAAACACAACTGCTGAAAGAAGTCCTGGACATGCTATGAGTTCCCTAAAATGCAAAGAAATCACAGTATTATTCTTCCGTTGTATCACACTCGGATCAGGCATAACTTCTCCAGAGGAGACAGGTACAAGGGCTAGTCGTGAAGCGACATCTGTCCCATCACATACATGAGCACATCACTCATGGAGAGCAAGAGAGACAGACAGACAGTCGCCAGGGAAGGATTCAAGCGCAGCATCTCCTGACCTTTCCTCTGCACATCTGCTATCAAGCGATGAAGGAGAAAGTGCCCAGCAGAGCCATGAAAAAAGAATCAAGAAAGATTTGTCCGCAGGTTTGCTTCTTTTGAACAGTCAGAGACAGCCACAGAAGTTTCCATTCCTAAAAGCACAAGAACTACGGTCTAGAGAGGCTTTTTTTCAGGTGACACAACAGAAGCCATTTCAGTTGCAGAACTTGATAGGAAAAAGCCAAACACATCCAGTTGCCCAAGTTTTCAAGTGAAGACTCCCCATTTTCTACCAGACCCTCAGCTTTATCTTGTCAGTTGCCAACGAAGCCCAGAATTACAAACACTAAAGCAATGGGAACACCTCAAAATGCTGCCGCCTTACCTCCAGTCTGACACACCTCCTGTGTTGCTGGACACAGCGTAGACAATTCAGAGCTCCTCCAAGAGCTCCCATCGGATCACCGAGACCCCTGCTCGGCCTGCTGAGTTGTGAGAGAGGGTAGCATACTTGCAAAGAGTGTTAACTGTATATCCAAATAAAACCTAAAGAGCGGCAGGCCCTAAGTTTGGAAGTGGACACCATACCTGCCTCTCGCTGCCCTCCAACAGAGGTAATGCACCCAAATACTTTGGCTTCCAAGATCAGCAAGCCACAGTTACTAAAACAGCTAGACAGGTTTTGCAACAGTATTGTTCACCTGCTCTTAACCAGAGCTATTTTTAGTAGGTCATTTATTTGAGAGCAGGCTCTGGGAATATCCGTTTCCTAGTCAACTGGGCAAATTGGGCTGTGTTTGCTGTTTGCTGCATTTCTAAACAAAAAGCTCTTATGGGAATGGAGAAACGTGAGTGAGGCAAAGGGAATCAGCCTTCCAGGTCTCACCACTATCACAGAGCTCGCTCTGGCCACGCCATTTTGACCTACTACCCTCCAGCCACCTTCGCACGAGTTTTGCATGGTCACTGACAACATTGCATCTACGCTGGTATTGCACCTATTGAGGAAAGATTAAGAAAGCAGCAGGGACTGTCTGCACGTTAGCAGAAAGACAGTTCATCAGTTACAGCGTCTGACCCAAAATCCACTGCTGATTTAGCCCAGGCTTGTTGTTTCCCAGTACGACTCTTCAACTGGAGGAAAATGGCAGACTTTTAAACATTCTGCACTGGATCTTGGAGGAGGATCCAACCTAGCTCTGTATGTAAATCATTCCCATTCTGACTGATTTTTACACTGTGTACAAAACAAGGGGCACGAAGGGCTGTGCCTGCTGTCTGGAGCCCTCCTGGCTCTGTTGCTGTGTACCACGTACACCATCTGCGGCTCTGCACACGCTGGAGGTCGCACCAGCTGGGCAGAACTGCTTCTTGCTCGACAAAGTCCAAACCTCAGCATCTGCTGTGCTGGTCCATGGAGGAGACCAACCACAGGACACTTCGAATGCTTGCAGGGTATGGCACAGAGACAAACCCCCATGCTGCAGCTGTACCGCAGTCAGCTCTGAACAGAGTCAAGTTGGGCGCAGCTTGAGCACCACTATGGCCAGCACACACTTACCTGTTATTCATACTATTTAAGCAGCTGCAAAGTAGATCTCCACTGGCAGCACCCTCGGATGATGCATAACAGATTTGCCTCAGTTTCCCATTTGAATGCCACCAGTAATTATTCTGCCTGTTCTTTTATTTATACCTTAATGGCACTCCAGCTGTCTCTCCCCTCCGAGGATAGCACTGCTGTGGTCTCTTTTGTCTGAGTACCCCCAAATACCACCATGCACCATCTCCCTGGGTTCCAGTCCACAGAAAGACAACCTCCCCATTCATCCCTTACTATTTCCTCCCTCAAACACATCTTCTCTTCTTCTCCAAGTCCTTCCCACCCCCTCTGGAATTCTCACGAAGGACAGCCAAAGAGCTACCCCCACCTCAGCAAGCCACCCCTGCATCCTGGGGCTCCCGCCTCCTCCTATGCAGCTGTACCAGGGCCAGAACTTGGGGGGTCCCCACTGCCCCCTGAGCAGCAGGAATCCCAGGGGGCACGCAGGGGCAGCCCCCTGTGTTTCGAGGGAGTTGCTTCTGCTGATCTTTCATGGCCCTGAATTCAGTTTTGCGGCTTATTAGTGTAGTTAATGAGGTACATTTGGTGCTGTCTTTCTGAATCTTTGTGGAGAAGAGAGAGCAGAAAAAGGCCCAAATCTCAACCATGGTTTTCTGATTCTGATTCAACACTGCAACCAGAGCAGTGGCACGGACGTAAAACTCAAGCCACACTGAGGATCAGCTCTCCATCTTACTCTGCTGTTTCATCCTTCCTAAAATGACTCAGCTCTCAAGTTTGACACCCTGAGTTCATTTTGGTTGGCAAACACAAGCACGGAACCCCACTGACGCCTCTTGTCTCACTATTATTTCTATACTAGTTGACATGACAATTAGGGAACACAAACATTTCCAGACTCAGCTGATGGCAAGAGATGTGAAGGGAGAAAACCTCCCTGAACCTTCCTGAGGCAGAGTCCGCTCCTCAGACACTGCAAGTCTTTACAAGATCCCTTGTCTTTCATGCTTAAATTTTCCAGGGTCAGAGACATGTTGAAAATAAGGTCAGCTGCCATGTATGCCAAGTCCCTGCTACTCGCCTCCAGATATTTCCCACCCTTACCCCAACAGAAAGTATTTAAGGCAAGCTTTCAAATAGCCTGTCTGAATAAAACTCAATGATCTTTCTTGCTTTCATCACTGCTCGCTTTGTTCCTTGCTGTGTGGCATAGACAGCAGGCAGGAGGGTGAGCTGAGCACCTTGATGCTCACAGACCGAGAGGCATCAGCTGAGCGCAGCAGCCTGCGTTGCCACATGGGCTAACTGAGGATATATGAGTGCCCAGCCAAGGGAAAGGATCCCACATAGCATCTGCCTACCCTCAGTGACCAGAAATCATAAAAAAGTTAGGAAAAAAAAAAAGAAGTAATATAGAATTCACAAGTTCAAATCTCAAACCAAAACGCAACCAAGATGACTAGAAAGTCACTTGGAGGGAAGAGGAAATGAAGAGAAAAAGCTGGAATTCACACTTAATCACATTTCCAAGGAATGGGACATTAAAAGAGAAGAACGGGTTCTGTAAAGAGATGAACAGGGACAATAACACTCCTACAGAGGTTGTATTTCACATATAACCTTTGGAATATGTCATGTACACCCAGGTACATTTTGGTCTCCAGTACTCCTGCAGCGTGGCTGCAGTAAACTGCATTGCTGGGCAATTAATGGCTCTCCCTTTCACCGAAGTCACTCCAGAAATGCAGCTCAACTATTCTTGCTCCAGCACAGAAGGGAAGACCAGATGCTAATCAGTTTGTCTCAGGAGCCGAGAAAGCCATGGAGAGGGAGCATTGCTCAAGGCAAGCCCATGGGAGGCCCTGCACCGCCGAGCGGCTCAGCCCGGCAGCTTCCCGCTCCCATCCTGCGCGAGCGTGTGACAGAGAGCGCGAACGCGACAAACGGCGTAACGCGCCCACTCAGCCAGTCAATGACAAAAATGTGCCGGGAACAGAAAGAACAGGATCAGCAGAAACAGGCCCCTGCAAGAGGAGCAGTGCTGGGAATCAGAGGCAGCCACAGGGTAGCAAAGCCACCGAGACCCAAAGATAGCAGCTGCCGAGCGACGAGGGCAGTGGGGCCACCTTGGCGGCTGTTTTGGCAGAGCAGTTTGCAGGCAGGGTTTGCCCGCTTGCTACATCTCTAGCTGTAGACAAGCAGCACCGTGCTCAGAAAATCCCTGGGCTCTCTGTCCCATCCATTCCCTTCCACATATGGAGGGCAGTATAGAAACTTAGGAAAAACCCCATGGCTATATGGTGGTTGTGCTGGATCGTGGCAGCAGTGGAGGCAGAAGCAAACTCCTCCAGGTTGGGAAGGGACCCCATGACCATGACACGAAGACAGTCTTTTCCGATTTTGACATGTAGGCACAAGCTTCTGAGTCCGTCCATCGGGAGCAGCACAGACACAGGCAGCCCTGAATCCACAATTGTTCCGCAGCCCTTACAGCCCCTAGGACCACCTACATATGCAGAGACTACCCCATGCCGACGCGCTCGCACACACCGGCCAGCCGTGCCACCGATGAAGCCACTTTTACACGAGTGAGCCCTGTGCTCTCCCTTGATGCCTGAATCCCTGCACCTATGGAAGAGACCTGCAAATCCTTCCCAGCACATAGGGATGTATTTTGCTCCTTACAGACTCCCGAGCCCCAGCAGGAGATCAGTGCTGAACGAGCAACTCCCCTTACGTTTAAATCTTTTGATGAGCAAGATGCTCGCCTGCAGCTGCCAGTCAGTACATCAGGCTCCTCATTACGTTTTAAAATATGAAATAAAGGAATTGACTGAAATGTCAGGCAGCAGCCTCTTGTCCTGCCTTTTATAAAAGAGTAAGTTTAAAATAATAATAAGTAATAATAAAGCCCTGTCATCTCTGCAGTTCTCTCCATTATGTACAACTGAATGTGATAAGAATTTACAGAAAGAAAAATCCAGCCAGGGACAACACGGCCTTACTGGTGGCTTTTGGCAAATGCTTTATCACAAAGGGACCTCCCAATACCCTTAGGCAACCGCTTATCACAAGGGCAGCTTGCAGAGGAACACCGCTGCATCCCTGGGGCCAGCACAGATCCGGGCTCACAGATTTTGCTCAAGTTCCACAAGCCGCTCTGCCTCCGCGAGCTGGGTCAGACCGTGCTCCCAAAACACGCGTCGGGTAACTTCAGAGCAAGAGGAACCGCTATTGTCTGGGCAAGATTAAACTGATGAAACTCCCAGGAGTGGAGATTAGGCAGCACAACGTTTACAAATAGCCATGCTAATTACCAACTACTGGGACAGTAAATCAAGTTCACCAGCTCCATATTTCAAAATTTGTATCAATATAGGCTTGGCAGAAACCCCCTTTCTTTGCTTTTATTTCAGTTTAATGAGATGAAGTCCAGCCAGAAGCCCTCAGGGCCTGATCCTGCAGTGTTGCTCAAAGGAGCATAGGGTGCTTTGCAGAGTTAGGGTCCAGTCTTTGGTTTGGACATTTATTCATTCAGACTGAAGCCGTCCTTGATTAACCTTGAAAGAGGAATTAAGGTATTGGAGGTGCTGGGAGCAGATCTGAGATACCATGAGCACTTCAAGGGCTGCAAATTCAGCAGGTTAGTCTAGAATTCAAAGCCCTGAATATCCTCAAATCATTCAAATTACCAGAATGTTTAGATCAAAATCAAAACAGACAGTGGAGAAAATGTAACTTCTTTTACACTTCATTTCAAAGTGCTGGGTTTTTCAAACTGATAAAATTTGACCATTTGAAATTTTAGCTTTGTGCAGTACAGCAGAAAGCCATGCCAATTAAAAGATGAAAAAGGATTCTGTCATTTTTCCGAAGATATCAGAATGGTAGCTTTCTAAGGAGAAGATGATCCGAAACAAAAATATTATCAAAACAGCAATGTGGCGAAGCATTGCAATTTCAGCAGAACCGCCTTTGGCTGTAGAAAGCATCGAGCTCCTCCTGCCGAGCCCCGCTTTGGGGAGTTTGCTTTCTTAGAGAAGTTGAACTCCAGACCCAAGGTCTGCAAGGGCAAGGATCTGACTAACAGATCAGCTTCCCTTTAGAATGGAATGTCAACATTTTTTGACTCAAGGTAGATGTTGAAGAGCACAAACCTCAAATTCACCATTCATCTGAAGAATAAAAGACTAAAATAGGGCTTGGAGGCAAATGCCATTAATCCGTGTCTTGTGTAATTGGCATCTTTCACAGCAATTCCCTGGGTCTTCTGCCTTCAGTGAGAAGATTCAGACTTGCTTTGGTTTAACTATTTTATCAAGAAGACAACCAAGAAAATCAGCAGAATAGGATAGCATTGCCAGCAGCAACAGATGCCTGCACAAAGCCAAGGGAAGCCTGATAACTGGTAAGATTTGGCCAGACATGGCAATGGTGCAGGTACAAAGCAAAGCAATGGCTGAAAACAGAGGGGAAAATACTAGCTTAAAAAAATGCCGAGATTTGCAGCGCCACGCATGAAGCTGAAAAAAGCACTGCTTACTACTAGAGTCATTTAAAAGTAGGAAAGCTGTCAGCGCAAGAAAACCTCTTTTTCATTGGAGGCATCTAGCACTGGTGGGAAACATTAGCAAAGGGGGAAACATTTTCTTCCCCAACTGTATACATGTCCCATGATTTATATTCTTTACAGCATTTTTACGAGCTTCTTTAGCACATCATCCAGTGTAATAACAGCATGGTAATTGTGTTGGCTGCATGTCCTGGCACTTAATTATAATCCTGTCATTGTCATTTCCCAGCTTGTCTAACAGAATAACCTTGCCATGTGGCTGACATCCAATTAAGAAAAAGGGGGGAGAAGGAAAGAAAAAAATATACAAATATGATATCAATATAAAAGACACTTGCTTGATGGCTTAAAGTCTCTAAGTTACAACTCTGCACAACAGTGTCCATGCTTCTGGCACAGGTTTTGTGTCTACAAGAAGGACCTCCTGCAATTCAAAGACTTAGTTTTCTTTAAGATGCCTCTTCTTCCTCTCCTTCTGGACCAGCACAAGTCAAGCTCCAACCTAGCTCTGGCAAACATTTGCTGTCCTCACATGAAGGGGCATTTTCGCCTTCACTACATGCAGGTACAGCCCCAGCCCCAACCTTAAAATAACCCTCTGAAAACAGCTGGTGGAAGATTCAGAAGGGAAAGTATGGGTGGAGAATGAAGTGACACCTCAGAGAAGTTTAAAACTCAGTCAGAAGGCAAGAATAAATTAATCCTTAATCCTCTGCATTTTCTATCTGAGGTTTCTTTTCCATCTATCCATTCCTGCTTCTGCTGGTTAACACAGCTGATGGGGCTGGCACCCTCCTCCAGCTTGCTCTAGGACCACTTACACAAGCAAGTTACAAGTAATGGCGCATAGACTGTGCTACTACAACCATTCACGCGTACTCTTAGCTCACACATGGACACTTACAACAACTCAGTTCATTCATGGTAACTCATTTGTGCTTCACATGTCAGCTACACAAGCCCAGGGTGTCCCCTCTAGCACAGATGGATACAATTTTTCATGCCATCATAGCCAGGTATTAGAGGCTTATATGCATTATTAAATGATCATTATCCGATCCCACAGCTGAGCATCACAAGAGCTAAGGAGACATTGCAGCTGCTTGCCACCTGTCGGAATTCCAGCCCTAGAGACCTCAGTGAATGCAAGGTTGCTGTGGCTCGATGCCCTTTCCACAGTGAATATTTATGTAACTAGGATTAATAGAGAGGCAAAAAAAGCTCTTGACAAACAACATACTTGTAAAATAACAAACTGCAGTGCTGTAAGGCACTACGATTCCTCACTGTTGAGCAGTTACTCACACAGAAGCTTGCCCTAAGAACTTTCCGTAGCTTTTCAGGAGAAAATTTCCTCTCCTCATACTTCTTTCCTGTATGAGCAAGAGGTGTGTGCAATGATGCCTTTCGCGTGCTCCTCTTGCTCTTGTCTCCTCCCTGCCCCCCCAGCTTTCCGCCGCGCTGCGCCCCAGGGTCTGCCGGGCTCTTGGACACAGGCAGAGCAGTAAGCAGCGCGAGCAGTACGGCACTGCAAATCACAGCTTAAAGGTTTAATAATTTGTTGTGGCTATGTTTATTCTTCCCAGACTGCTTTGGCTGATTAACTCTAAGAACAAAATCCTGAAAACCAAAGAAAATCACAAACTGGAGTAAGAGTGGGAACCAAGGGGTCTGGGGTAGGCTGTTTCACCCAGTGGACCCATTGCATTGGTTGGCCATGTAGAGCCTTTGCAGGTGGGAGCAGGAGCAAACAAGTGTCCCTTTTCCTTCTTTCTAGGACAGATCACAGCTTTGTTCTGCATTTTGAAGCATTTGCTTCTCTCCCCAAGAAGCCGTAAGAAGTCACGCAGGCTGCAGAGTAGATGGGCTGAGGGGACTGAGAGGGAAACTCCATGCAGAGAGGTTTAAGTTAATGGAGCGTGGCAGAGAGAAGAAAGGCTTGTTTTCCCCCTTTCCATCCAGAAAATCTCCTGAGGATAAAATCACTGAATCAAAGCTGGACTTAGAAGAGACTTGAGGTGAAAGCATGAGGATTCAGGGCAGAAAGGTAATCCGCAGCTGGCTCTGCCCAAGGCAAAGCTGACGTGGTCACACCTGAGAAGGGATTAACACCTTACTGTAGCTTGTGGTGCGTTAAAACAGGGTGGGAAACACTGGGATGCTTTGGGGCACTGACCAACAGGAGACCCGCAGCGGCGGCTCCCGTTTCTCTGCTGAGGAAGCTTGAGCGGGAAGCAGAGGGGCACGGGCAGGACCCCTCCCCGGCCCCTGCAAACAGCCCCTCTCCGCTCGCGATGCCACACTCCGTAACTGCACCAGCAGCTACAGCACAACAAAACGGCCAGTGCTGGAGCGATGTGCCACCTCCCAGGGAATCCGCAAAGGGTTGCTGAGAATTGTTTCCTCTTGATCCTTGTTTTTGTTTAAAAGGAAGTCTGGCGAAGTGCTTTTTTTTTTGGGGGGGGGGGGGGGGGAGGGGAAGAGGGGGAGCAAGAGTTGTGCTGCTTTAATGCAAATTTCACTAAGATAGTACAACTTGCATTTAAATTGATTTATGAGTATGCACACTGAGGTCTGCACCAGCTTAACCAAGGTAATTAAAAACCTGATGTTAGCTTAATTGGTTCGAGGTTTACTACAAGCAAAGCTTAAATGCTGAGGTGCTTCTCCAGAAGGATGGCACACGGAGTTATTTGTCTGGTGTTTCAAAGGCACACGTCCACGCTAACGTCCTTTGTCCCTGCCGAGCAGATCACTATAGCCATCGACCTAGACAAGACACCTATGTGGTACCTGAGGAGAGTCCTCCCAGGGTGGTCACGGTCTACAACACTGAATTCTAGGTTTTCAGATAAGATCCATGTGGCCCAACTGGAATCACTTCACCTATAATGTGACCCCAAGTGCCTTCCCTTTCTAGCTGTTACATTAAAGCCTCATATAGCTAGAAAGCCAGTGTCAAAAAGTCACATACAACATTCGTAAAAACTTGCCTTCTGCAAATGCAAAGCCAGGAGACAGTTAAGATCTGAGCTCATTGATATCCCCAATCCTAATGTACAGAGGCTCGATAAAAGCTTTTGATTTAGCCCATCTTACTTGGTAACTTGATTCTCTCGTTCTTAATCAATTCTTTCTGTCCTGCAAACAACTTCCCTTTGCCCTAGTATAACATAAGTACCTTAATTAAACGGATGTGAACTGAACCACACACCTGCTAGCAGGGGTGAGCACACCAAGCTGGGAGAAATAACGTCTCTTGCTCCACTGATCTCATGCTCATTTGCAGATCTGAATAGGAGCCAAGTCTTTCACAAACATGCCTTTACAGCTATTTCACAGAAATTGCTATATAGTAGTATACTAAGTGAAACCACTAAGCAGGCATTTCTCAACTACAACAAAATATTCTTAGCCTTAAAACATTTTTACCTGTGTAGCTAATATACAGTCTACACATGAGAACATCTCCCAGCATGAAAAACAATTCTTTGCTAATTAGAAGCATTTTCCCGAAAAAAATGATTATATGATGCTAAGGTGGGTAGAAAGAATCTCTTAGTCTTGGTCAAGTAAAACCAAGGCTAAAGAAAATTTTATTAAAGCCAAATTTCATCTGATCTCTTTAAAATTCATCCATGACCACTGTCCGATGACTATTTGCATACGTTTCCATTTCATATGAGAATCTCGTCCGATTTAATTCTGCTTGGAAAGACAAAGGTAGCGAGCTGGTGAGAGCAGGGCTTTGCTTTGCTTACATCCAGGCATGCTGAAAAATGAAATAGCTCTTAAGGGGCCACTTCTTGAAACACTTCTAGAAGTCCTTAAAAATCTCCAGCTCTTGCAAGAGTGCCCATCCAAATTGTACAATCTCAAGTAGCTCAGAAAAAGAACTTGGCTTTCCATATCCTATTTCATGTCCCGATCTACACCATCCATCTGTTCAGAGATCTCATATGCAAACACACACCCATCCTCTAAGTACTCCTTAAGCCGAGCTGCGTATTTCGCATGAGCCAACACATTCGCCTCGGTTCCATAGATCTTCCAGCAACCAGGAGCACTAATTAAAACACCAGTGACATCAACACACGCGCTTTGCTGGACCAGTTTGTGGGCACTGATACAAGAAAGAGGAAAAAGAGCTACAGCAACCGAGGAGGAGGAGGAGGAGGAGCTGATCACGCAGGGGAACAAGCAGCCTGCCTGTGCTCAGGCAGGCCGGGTGGGCGAGGGTACAGCCGTTAACCACCGTACAGACAGCGCCAGGAAAGGACAATCTACCTGTCCATAACAAAGAAGTTTTGCCGTTACTTTGCGTTGCCCCATAGTAAAAGCAGAAATATAGCTTATACTCAAACAATTATCAACAGTATGTTTTTTGCAATTATCATTTCAGCTTTTGCACTGCGGTTTGGTCTCGCGCGGTGAGCAGTCCCCCCCACCTCAATGCTCAGACTGCTCTCCATACCTTAAGGTTGTGGTGAGGATTTATTGTGTTTCTCCCACTTTGATGTTGGAAGTATCACTAGCCCCCATTACCTTGTGTTTTTCTTCATCCTCATCATTTAAGGGAACTTTTTCCACGTGATCCAGGCAAAAGCCTTCAATTTAGCAGCTGGAGATCAAAGTTAATTTGCTCATATCAAAGGGCTTCACAAAAACACAATTAAAAATACATCCTCCCAATTATAGTCGCATTCTCCGAACCGCAAACAGGTGAGACAGAAACAGGGCAAGTGTGCCCTGCACCAGATTCCTGTTGGATGCCTGTCCAAGGGTGGGATCCTGCCTCCTGCCAAGGCCAGCACATGGAAAAACACAGAGGGACTTCTGGGGGAAAAAAGCGATGGAGACCATCTCCTCAAAACGTACTGCACGAACCGTCCATCACCTTTCGTTATCCCAGATTTGTATTCTCAGATGTGCTGTTCCAGACCCACTTTTCTGAAGATAAAACCTTTTATTTTGGAAAGCCTCGAGTTCTTTCAGCAACCCAGAGCTGACTGAAGCACAGGAGGTTTGCGTGTCCTTGGGCACAGCCTAGGTGTGTGTTCAACAACAACCTTATGTGAGCGCTGGCTTGTGGGGTGTGCTGTAATCACAGAAACCCGACATGAGATTCTTAATAAGTGCTATCGAACAGGACTATATCCAGCACGAGCATGTGGTATGGTATTCTGCTTACCAGAATTACTCACAAAGCTAACCATGTGCGCTTTTAAAAAAAAAAAAAAAAAAATTAAATTTTGTCTTTTATTTTAATCTTGTTTTGCCTGCTGTTACACCATCTGAGAGCAACTTTGCAAGGAAATCTCTGCACTGGAGAGCAGAGAAAATCTTATCAGAACTTGCTTATCTTTTTATGTCGCAGAATCATGATGATCTCCATAATGTACCTCCCGTTGGTAATGATCCATATAGCCCGGAGGCAATTTCCAGCTTGAGTCCAAGCACAGAAAGCTTAACACTTCTGTACTAACCTTTAGCACAGCTCTTACTACGCTGCACTTCTCAATGCACACAGTTTTCCACCAAGAGTCACAATTCTCCTGGATCAAGAAGAAGGAAAAAGCCAACAAACCTGAGTCCTGCTTCCTTTCAGGAAAAACCTGGGACCCTTCCCGCTTAGTTCAAAGGTGGTTTTATCACTGTCTTGAGACTACAACCAGGATTTCACAGATTTCTTCATCCTTTATGATTGGGAATGATCTCATGGTAGTTTTTCATTTTTCCCTGGGGTAACCAACGAAATACTTTCTACTTTATCCTTAAAAAGGGACTTTGAATTCTTTAATTTTTAAAGCTACTTTCCGATTTTGTTCCGAATGCTTCTTCTAGCAGCCAAGTGAAGAGGAGCACTCAGCACAGATTTTACTTAAAGCCTGCCTACTCCAAAAAATGTTTTATGCGTCCAACTTGACATCTATGTTTAACGAGCTTGCCTTGGCAGCGTGCGAATCAGAGAAGGAACTATAGATCGGGAGAGGGGAATAGAAAGAAACACACCACTGTCAATACTATGTCCCTAAATCTGCGACACTCTACCAAGAGAGACTTTGTCAACTCAGCTTTTGCCAAAGTACACAGTGAAATCCCCTTCAGATGTTTTTAAAAAAGGATAATTAATCACTGTCCATCAGTGCAGACCTTGCACTGATGAACTGTTAGAGCCTTTTCTGAGACATTTTTAGCCTCGTTTCCGAAGGAAACTGGGTCTATGTAGCGACGCTGCCTATGTTGGTCCTCCCAGCCCAATTTTCCAAAGATTTTTCAAAACAGTTGGCTAATTTTAACTAAGTTTGACAAAGGAGTAGAGGTTTTGTAGGTACGTAATTATCTCTTCAGTCTCCTGAAAATCACAAGCAGGACTGAGGAAAGAGACTTAAATTAGCACCCCACCAGAGAAAAAGCTTGATCACCTTGTTATCTTTTTTATTTCAGCAGCTGACCAGCTAACCCTCGCCCAGAGCAGTGTGCAGGCCTCTTGTTTTGCTGTAGCCACAGGATGAAGGACAGCACTGGAGGTGTCATGAGGATGAGACTGTAAGGGACACTGAGCGGGGGCAGAACAGTGTGGAGACTCACATAAAATCCAGGCTTGATAAGCTCCAGTGTTTCTGCTATCCTGTAGTGTAGTCCCTCTTTAATGAACCAAAGGTTTTACATAGTCACATTATCTCCAGGACCTGTGAAACATCAGATATCACAGGGCTCACCAAGACAAATGACAAGCACTGCCGAGGCCTAGTGTATTTGCTTATCTGCACTTGTTTTCCTCCTTCTGGGCCTTTAAAAAAAAAAAATTAAAAATGCAGTGGTCTCCTTTGCATCAGCTTCAGAAGAAGAGCCATCAGTTTAGCAGCACTGAAATTAGCCTTTCTAAGTGTTCTCTTCATTAAAGGGCATAAGGGCATATAAGGGGTGGGGGGAAGTATCAGGTAGACTTCAACTTGCAGGACTGACCATCTGGCCATCAATTCCCCTCCAAAAATCAGCATACAGATAAACATTAGGTACCAAGTTGTTTTGCTACTTAGTCCTTAAGGACTGTCCATTAGTGTGCTGGAACAGCTAATAGGTTGCAAGCAGGCTCCAGCTATTTGCTGAACTCCGCGTACAAGAGAAACGGAGCGCTGATGAAGGGGACATTCAGCACGTGGGAGCTGTGTTTATGCCACTGGATACCCCTGAGCAATTCATGCCACTGTTGCATGCCTCAGTTTCCCTACTGGTAACTAGGAGTCATTAACAAGATCTCCTGAG
This sequence comes from Phoenicopterus ruber ruber, assembly GCA_009819775.1. Taxonomy (NCBI): domain Eukaryota; kingdom Metazoa; phylum Chordata; class Aves; order Phoenicopteriformes; family Phoenicopteridae; genus Phoenicopterus; species Phoenicopterus ruber. Next base: position 3,402,085 of record CM020230.1, on the reverse strand, counting down.
CTTAGTGATATACCTAGGAATGTTGGAGGAAATCTGCTCTGTTTCCCACCAAAATTAGGTCCTGGCTGAAGTTAAGCAGCATATAGACTACAGGCATAAACTACTATGAACTAGTCAGGCATGGGCTTGCCACAGTCACCAAACCAGCACATCGCAGGTATCATTCCAAGATACATCCCAAGAAACAGGTCTTTCCCTTCCCCCACATTTGCACATACCTTCAGCACGTATTTCTGTGCTCCCCAGCTCCTGATGGAAGTCCCGTCATCGGGGATAGCACAGCCAAAGTACAGACCTCTTCCCTTTCCCTCCAGACTAAGAGCACCTGGACCGGCACTTCTGCTTGTTCCTGGGCACGTGCGCTCTGCGGCCCCGTACACTTTCATGGACATCTGTTTTGCAGAGGGGAAAAATCAGAAGCTCTTTCCTGACAATAAAGTTTTCACTTCTTGAATGCCACCGTGGTACCTCATGGGAGGGAGGTACCATCCGTGCGCCTCGCTGCACGGCTCCGTGCGGAGGACAGCCATTCCCACAGCGCAGAGCGGGCCATTTGCCATGCTAACAGCACCGCGCGCAGGAGTCCCTGCCCTACATCACCACTGTGGGCACCAGCTGTGGACAACATTGACCGGCAGGAGAAAAGGAGGACACGGAGACCTCACTCCAGCTCCCAGAGACCACTGCCGATGGACAGCTTTGGAGCTCGGATGGCTCTACACCGTTCCCTCGGCCTTCCTCACGCTTCAGTTTTCAACTACATCCCAGTTTTAGTGCACCCAGCCCTCCCTCACGAAAAAAGCTTTATGGACATTTTTCATAATCGATACAATTTTCTATTTCTTTCAAAAAGACTTGACCAGCATCACAACGAGAAATTGAGGTCAGTTCACTAAGTTCACTGTCTATAACAGAAAGGCATCATCTTCAATAATATTAGTGTACAGTGACTGCTCTGGCAACCTTTTTGAACTACCATGGAATTTACAGCATATATTTAATTTGCAGGTTTGTCCATTTTCCCGTAAGGCTTTTTAAATAGGTATCTAATATTTATATCTGCATATCAGTACTTGCTGGAAGGACTAAGCATTATAATGAGACAACAATGAAATGCAGTTACTTTATTTGGTGTACTAACTATTTCATTTTGAATGATTTAGTATATATTGTAATTTCTGTTTATAAACACTGCTGTCTGCCTAGGAGTTTCCACAAAAGGTTTGTTCATTCGCTATAATGCGTTATCAGCAGGTGTAAACAGGGAATGCTGAAAATGCTCCCTGTGTGAGGCAAGGAGAAGGAACAAGGTCAAGATGCGGTTGCAGGGCTTCTTCTGGAAAAATTATGTTGGTTTATTAAAGTCATAATCCATGCTGTGAACTTATATCAGCACAGCTCTTCAGATACACCAGCTCGTGCGTAAAAATAAAATGCCCCTTGCCATGAATTCAATCCTGTGTGCACAAATATTTGTGCACATCAGCATTAGAGTAGTTCTGGCCACTTTGGGGGCAGAGGTGGGAAATCTCACCCTGCAAATATTTTTGTTGATAATGCGTTCCTGAAGCAGAGAACAGCATGAAGCCCTGTGAATCACCAGGCCACTGCATGAAACCATGACACGAGTTGTGCCTATTGCCTGTGATCAATCCATTGAGCAAACAGCTGAAAAGACTAAAATAGAAGTAGGAAAATGAATGAATGGGAGGCAGGATGCAAGTCATTCAGATGCGCTGGCTTTAATCACTGGACTTCTCGTCGCATGGCAGAGAAACAGATAAGAAACTAACAGATAAAATAATTTGAGTAGAACATAATTAGTTTGTTAAAATCCTGCATGATTTAACAGAATACAGTAATATAATTTTTGAGGGTGATTCTGAAAGACTATTGATTTCATGGTAGATAGAAGATATCTCCACATGGGTTTCCTGAGCAAGGACTTGAGCTCCTAGAAATTGCCCCCTTGCCAGAAGACCATTATGAAAGAAACCCCTGTTTTGGGGACAGATTTCCACAGACTTACAAATAATTCCTTGCTCCCAGCGCTGCTGCAGAGAGCCTGGATGACTTGGCATGGGCTTTACAGGAGTGCAGGACCCAGCAGCTGATGCTTGCAAATAGTTTTTTGTGCCCATACAACATCGTATCACAATTAGTCACTGTTTCTTTACAAAAGCTCAGGTCAGGCTCCCAAAATACAGATTCTCATGATCACAGGACACTTCCAAGTCAAAGCTCTAGGCTTTTTCTGTGTGCTCTTATCTCCAGCCCTTTCCTTTCACTTCTTCTCTGGATTCTGGCTGGCCACCATGAATTTTGCATACTTTACCTCTTGCGCTACCAGCTGCGCCTCTCCTCTCCCTGCTCTGGGACAAGAAGCCAAGCAGCTTGGCACAGCCGGCCCCTAGTGAATGCTCCTTGTCTCTTCGAGGGGCAAGAGGGTGTAGCCAACCGGCGTTATGGAAGGGCAATGAAGAATGCAGCCTCCTCTCTTGAAGGGAAGGGATTTAGGACAGTGGGCTTTCAGGGCTCTGGAGAAAGGAAAGAGCCAAGAGGAAGAGGGGAGCCAGGAGGGCACCACAAGGCAAGGCAAGACAGAAGGAAATGTCTTCTGATAGTGACAGACGCAGAAATGGGAGAAGAGCATCGGGAGAACATTGCCAAAGACAGCCAAAGGAAGGGTGTATTGCTCAGGTAAAAGGCAACTTACAGGGCTGGAAGCAAATGTTATTGGAGAGCTAGTCCAAGGACCAGGTTTATTTATGGCCCGTGGAGTTTTTCCTGCTATTTACCATGACAGAACAGCATCAGGCAAGCCAAGCCACGCTTGCACAATTCATCCCAGTCACACCCCACCAGCAAACAAACCACGTGCAGCTGAACGGCCACTCCGCCTGGGATCCGCTTTAAAACCTACCTGGGGACAATTTTGCCCTTTCCAATTTCTGACTCATTGTTTGTACGGTAACTGCATTATACAAGCACATGTGAAAACACAGTACCAGGCACTGCAGTGCTGACGTGAGATAACTGCCTTGTTCATTTTTTATGAGGATATCTGCCCAGGAGTGCTTATTCTAAATAAAGGACCCGTAGGAGCAAGGCTTCAGAGGCATACGGTCAGTGTAAAGCATTAGATACTTTTTGCTGAAACGTGTATAATGATCACCTTCCTCTGTCCCAGAAGCCAGCTTAACCCAGTTACTCCTGCCCTGAAAGCAATATTCATTTTAAAATGTATGGCAAGGGAGAAGAGTTTTACAGGTAACCTGCAGTTAAGTACCAGAATCCCACAACACGTCTGCAGGAGATGGGCTTATGATGCCTGTGTAGTCTCTGAATTTGCCTTTATGCGATTTAAAAAACGTACACTTTTTCCTAACTACCGTTGGCTCTGTTACTTTTTAAAAGACGCAGAGCTCACCAAGAGTATGGGAAAGGGAACAGACCGATTATTTTATGTAATCTAAGCTTCTGAAGAACAATTTTTAAAACCACCTTTTTTTCACAGATTTCAGATGCATATTAAGACATTTTGCAATTAACATATTTCAAAGCTGCCGGGGGAAAAAATAACAACAATAACTTATCATTTGAGTAAAAAATCCCAAATATGACAAATAACAACAGCAACTGTGGCTTCTACCCAAATCCCCAAAGGAAACTAGAAATGGACAGAAAAAGGAAGGGTGAAAATGATAGCACGGACATTTCAGGCACAGAACTGCCTGATATATTTCAGGCACAGCAGAGACAAAAGTGTTTAAAGAAGATTGGCCACAGAATATACAAAGAGAGATGAGAAAAACTAAGAAGTTATGATGTTCGCTTTTTCATCTGCCCTTGCAGAAAAGCTGTCGATGTTCAGAAAACAAAAAGACATCCCCCACTGATCACTCTAAGGGAGGTACTACAGGATTCGGCTCCTGGAGTCATACGATTACAAATGCTACTGCTGCCAACACTAATTTTCCAGTGCTTGCAACTGCAAACAAACATTCAAAAAGCTTTTCTTTTTTTTCCAGAATACTACGTCTGCCTCGTTGCAAGTCTACAAAGAATTCAAAACAACTGTTCTGTGCCAACAGCTATATATAAATGATGCATGAGTATTTATATATGTGTGGTCAGATTCTGGAGCCAGCAAGCAGCCATCCTGCCCACAGAGCTTTGAGATCCTTCCAGATGATAAGTATTATAAAGCCAGGTATAGTAGCATTATCATTATTTTCTGCTTTTTTCTTTAATTTAATTTCATGCTTCACTTTTCTTTTGTTGGTGTTTTGTGCACTGGAACATTTGTATCATTCATTATTCTGGTTGATAGAGAATGCATAATGTTTTAGGAGTGATATGACATTTACATTCATTATGAGTTATTAGATGTCTTCTTATAAGTGATGAAGAATGTCAGATCTTGACATCTTGTATTTTGCATATCAGCCAAGTTTCCTTTGTAGCTTCCCCTCAGTTATTCACTATCAGTACTCTTACCCTGGGATAGAAGCAATCACACTGACTTCATAACATGCACAGAAATAATAATTACAGCATCCATCCAATAACTTACATGCTGTGTGTACAATACAGATTAAGACACGATTCTGCATCTTTGTTCCCATGACCTGTCTTTAAAGTCAAGGAACCTACTCCTGTGAGAAAGTACTAATCAAAGTTGTAAAAACAGGTCTTGAAGGTATTGTAAAGTAAAATTATAGTACTATTTAACTATCAGTTATAAGCTAGAACCTACAGAGTAAGAAATGGGTAGCTTTCGCACTTAATAAAATATTACTGTCATTACCAACCCTGCAAATGGTTATTAAAAACCTTAGGCACCCGCTAGCTGTCTGCAGCCTGCTGCTCACAGCCCCTCCACTCCCAGGGAGAGCCGGTAACCCAGCGCGCCCCGATAACTTGCAGTGCCTTCTCCAGCGAAGGATTAACCCCGACACAAATCAGGGTCCCGTGCTGCACAGGTGCTTTGGGGGACATCAGCCATCTCCTGATCAGGGTACTGCCTCGCTCCTGCAAGATCCAGCGATGAGGGATTAGAGATCCCTACGGATATTTGCATGCCAACCTCCTGTCCCAAGGTATGGGAAGCAATATTACAGTGTCCCTAGGTGGCACCTCTTATCCCCGCCAACTTCCTTCGAAAGAGAGATTGCTGATTTGGCCCCATGTCCTTTCAGTTGTGCAAACAGCCGCACTGAAAAAAAATTCCTATGACCTGTCTATATAGTGCCTTCTCCTACTGGTTAAACTGCATAAAATTTTCATTAGAAGCATTTAAACACACAGTGGCAGGAAGTAAAACTGCAGGCGAACGCGCCACGCTGTTCCCTGTGTCTCTCTCCCTGTCCCTGAAGCTGCATAGAGGAGGAAGCAGTGTTTCAAGTCTAACTGTGTATTACCACTGACTCTTAGCGAGACTGATAAACCAGCTCAACCCACATCCAGCTCCAGAGTGCCAGGAGACAAGCACTTAGACACAAGTCATTTTTCCATGTCAAGCAATTTTCTACAACCTGCTCAGCTGCTACATGTCTTTGATTTAAGCCACTACTCCTCTAAAAGAAGCACCGGAGCATCCTTTCTCGAGGCTGTGGGATGCTGTAAGCAGTTGCATGTCGCATTCATCATAGCTCCAAACATGACAAACAGCGGCATGAAAACTTAGTGAAAACAACAGGCAGAGAAAGACTGAGGGAAGGAAGGACCGCACAAAGGAGGAAGAAAGAAAAGCAGCTACATGGATACATTCTTGTCAAGCAGGTTATGCCCAGGTAATCCCTTGTCACTGCTATTTAGGTATTGAAAAGACTTCTCTCTCCAAGTCAGTGCTGGCAACAGCTCTCCCCAGTTCGTACCAAAAGGTGCAGATGAACCTCGTCAATGGTGCATCGTGGCCCTAACGGTGGCCGCACTCTAAACCACCTTTAATGTGATTGGTCCCTGTTCCCGCTGCTATTTCCCAAGGCACTGCAGAGGAAAGGACCCACGAACCACAGCTTTCAGAGCCAAGCAAATTTTCCAAATGTTCCCATGAACTTACACCCCATTAAATTAACTTTTGCCCTTTCATAGGTTGGTTGGGGTTTTATTATTATTATTATTATTATTATTATTATTATTTATTATTTTTTGAGACACTTTACAAGCAACCTTATTCAACTAGACATTCCATCACATCCACAGACGGCAAATTTGGAGCCTGGAGGTTCAGAGAACACAGGAAGGGTGGGCCATTCAACAAAGGAGCAGAAACAGTCACGCGGATAAGCTATTAGCACTCTTTCAGAATGAAATGAAATGAAACCGTTTCAAACACTTTGTCATTCAATATGAAAAAGAGGTCAAGGGTGAGCATTGTTTAAAAAACAAACAAAAAACAACCAAAAAAACCCCCAAACCCCTCAGGAAATATTTTGAGAAATGCACTCCGATGGGAACACGCACCGATCCAAACCCAGAGAGCAGCCCAAGCTGGTTAAGCAGAGATCTCACTAAAAATTCCTCCCTAATTCAGCTTTAGCTAGAAGCTCAGGAGCAACCATGTGCAATACCGACCCTTAGGGCAAAAGGAGCGATGGCACTAACAGCCCCTCGGTCAGCATCAGGATGAGCACCCCACTGACTGTGTGGGAGAGGGAGGGGGATGAAACAGGAATCATAACCTCTGGTGTCAGACCATCTGAGACGCGTATTCACGCAAAACAGGGAAACAATCCTGAATTCTAAGCAGTTGATTTTTCCTTACATTAATATATCCATGACCATTCGGAGAGTCACTGCTTTGCCCTATTTGTTGTTGGTTCATTTTCTACTTGAAAGCAGCAGGCCCAGGCCCAAGTATAAAATTCTGCACAGTTGTTTGGTCACAGGATTAACTGACAAATTCAGCTCTATTTTGTTCGCAAATTGAGTTCACAAGTTGTGCTTGAAGCGTTTAAGGCGAAAACCTGACCTTGTTGAGGTCAGTAGGTGTTTTCTCCACCGCCTACCCTAACAGCCTAGTAAAATATATGTGTATTTATTTATTTCTGAACTAAATGTTGTAGGCAGAAGAGACCTAAGCCAAAGCTTTCCCCGGAGTTCACTTAGTTGGAATATTAGCTACATATTGCCTGTAGGGCTTGATCAGCCACCTGATCCTACACTTGCACCCACATTTGTTACTAGAGATGTTGCAAAACTCTACAAAATCTACCAAGATCACAATAGGCACCCGAGTGCTTCTCGCACAGATTTTGCACATACAGTTGCATGTCATTTCTTGTAATTCCCATTAATATTCATATGCTCCTTTTCTCACAGAAGTTCTCACAACAATATCTACTCTATGAATGCTGATGAGGAATGACAGGAAGGATCAGAAATAACTTGCAGGAAAATTTGTTGTTTTGATTGGAATAAGTGTTCACACACACCTCTTGCTTTCTTCATTCAGGCACACACTTGCAGAAGTCATCCTTTTTATTATTAATTGGTTTTAGTTTCCCGTATTTACAGAAACTGCCTTGTTGCCTAGCAGTACAAGAGCAAGTCAACATGACACCATTAGGAATATTACAACTCAGTTTTTGCACAGAAATAACGTATTACCCTGGCAGCTGAAGCAAAATATGTCAGTCACAGATAGCTTACTTCCAAGACACTGCAACTTCCCTCATCACAAGTATAACAGGCAGGATGTGATCGCTGCTTGCACCTATGACTGGCAAGGGATTCATATTAGCACTTTAGTAGCAACTGACGATACATGACAAAATATCTCACCCTAATTCTACATCCCTCTGAGATCATCACCCAGCCCCTTCGAAGCAAGTCACTCCTCTCAGGTGGCCAACACACCATCAAAGGCTTCGGGGAGAGCACTCAGGAATAAAAGATCCTGTGCAGAAAGATAATTATGTTGCAAGAAATTGGACGGAAGACATTAGAGGCTGATTAAGAAAGATCGTCAGGACTTCTGGGCAGGGACCGAGCCCATGTGCTAGGCAGGATTACCTCACATGTGCTGTTGTGACACAAGCTTTTCAATCATCTCTTGAATAACTAGAATTTATAACAACTATTTTACTCACCCTGGAGAATGTTAAGTTACTTACATCCTCTGGGGCTCCAATTCTGACCTATCTCGGGACATAATCCCCAAACACATTTTAGCACACGCTGAAATCATTGCCTGTCAAGGAAAGGTATCTTCATCACAGTTAATCAGCCTTGTAACCTCCTGTTGCCCAGCCACAAAGCAAATCGGTGATAACCAAACACCTGCAGGGCCTATGCTGCCAGGAGCACAAGGAGGCAGCAAAAGCAGGTGCAGGTCAGCTCATCCCTGCACATGGACAGTTCATTAAAATCAATTGCATCATGCGTAATCAGAGAGGCGAATTTAGGATGTATAGACAGTGCTTAACTTTTGAGGTCTTGACTTTGCCAACTTACTAATGCTCTCAGCTCATGGATTCTTAAAAAAATTAAAAGCTGAGAAGAAAAAATATCCTACAGTCCAGCAGTACTGATTTCTCGCACATTTAGTCAGCAAGACTTGGATGTTCAGATCCACAGCAAGTCCTTCAGTTAACCTGTAATGAGGAGCAGTAGAAAGCTGTTAAAGCTCTCATAGACCTCCAGTACAGAGGGATGGAGATGGTGATTGTCAGTTGTTTACAAGATGCCAGATATATGCCTGATTAACAGCTCCAGCTCCACATGCATCAGATTCTTCTTGCCATCCCCAGCTGCTCCCTAAAGTTCTCTTCAGCTCCTGCCCATCTCCTCCTCTGTCATCCTCAGCAGCTCCTCCCAAACCACCTCCCACGTCCGATACCTGCTATTTCACCCACAGCTCTTCCCTATTCTCCCTTTTTCTCTACTCTTCCTCAATAATCAAACCCCAAGAGGCTGATTTTTTTGGCAGTTTCCTCCACTATCTGGAACAAAAGGTGTTTCCAGCCACCCAGAAGCTCTAAGTCTAAAATGACTCTCCTAAATATACATTTAATCTATTCCTTGTGCTTTGTATAATGCAAATGTAGCCCCTTTTGAGAAGGTACTCGTTCTCATGCACCTGTCATATTTAAGTTGCTTTATCCACGTGCTAAGTGCAAGCTTCCACTCGGTTCATGCTGTATTTTAATGCTATATTTGGACATTTCCCAGTCTGCTCATTCTCCTCCTGTACCACCCCAGGGGTCTTGTACCAGCTTCCACTAGGCCTTTGATGGAGAGCAGCCAGGCTGCTTATTAGCCCGTTATGAAGCTGCTCATCAGTCCCGCTCCCAAGCTCCCCGTTATTTCGGTGGTATAGCTCCAGTAATTGGGCTGCGTATTTTTCAGGCCCGGATTAGCATTGCTTCAGCCAAACGCTAATGGCCCGTCCTGTGGCATATCCCACCACGTCTCCTCGTGCCAATTCAGGTTGCGGTTTTGTCAACCAATTTCAGGTTCGTCCTGTTTATTTGTCAGGCAATGGAAGAGTTTAACAACGTGCTCGTGACCTTTGCTTCGGCACCGCTTCTTGCCCTCCCCTGTGCTGGAAGTGGGTGAGAACAGGGGCAACACGTCCTGCTCTAGAAACGATGCCCAGCAGCTGTTTAAGGTCTAGACAACTATGTTAGAGGATTAAAAACAAGATTCAAACCTGGCCAGCAAATATTTAAAAGCTTCAAACACCTTTTATAAAAACAGTTTCATGTTAACGGGGACGGCACGGGGGGTGATCCTGCCATTTAAAGAAGTAGCTGCTTCTCTCCATTTGTAACAGCCCTGAGGCAGCGCTGGGAAGCCGGGATCTTGCTCCCGGTCTGCCTGAGCTCGGCACATACGGAGGCAAAGCCCTGCCTTGCCTTGCCCTCTCCCGCCACAGCCATGGGCCGGAGCCGATGCAGCAGACCCTGTGCCGGGGCTGGACACGGACTCGCATGGCCTCCTCCTCCTCCCCAGAGCCATGCTGCCAGGGAGTTTTGTCAGCACCAGAGCCACGTTTCGTTCAAAAGCAGCTGGGATCCATGAAGCAGGCAAGACTCAGCAGGAGACAGAAATATGGGATCTGTAAATAAATCTGCTCCTACAGAGTGTGGGCGGCAACAGCAGGGCCTCTGCCAGGCTGCTCCCCCGTCCTCGCCTCAAGGGGCTCGGGCTGCAGGCAGGTCCATGGAGCCTCCTCTGGGCTGGGGCACAGCCCTTCCCCTCGCAGCCACGCATGCCCTCCCTGCCTCCCGGGGCTCTCCCCTTCCGCAGGGCTCCCATCACCCGAGCGGGGGCCGGCGAGCACAGCGGGGGGCACGGCAGGACACAGTGGGACAGGACAGCTGGGGACAGGCGGCAGTCCCGGGGGAGAGGAGGGACAGGCCCGAGTCCAGCGGAGGGGAGAGCAGGATAGGGCTGCCACATGCAACCCCAGCCCAGGCCTGGTGCTGGGGCCGGAGCCAACATGGAGTGCTGAGGGAGCCCCAGGAGCCTCGCTGGGGCTGGGGTGCACTCGGGGCCCACGCTGCTGCATACAGCGCAGCACGGTGGCCCATACCGCCTGCCACCATCCTCTGGCAGGTAAACTCTTTCCAAAGGGCAATGGGCAGTTAAAAGGTGCCGTTCATCTGTTTGTGGCCCAGCGAGCAGGGTCCCTCATCCCTCTGTCTCCTCTATGTTACAGCGTATTCGACACGTTCTGGGAGGTCAGGGTGACCGGACAGCAAGCGTAGAGCCGCCCGTGCTGGCCCACGCCCCAGGAAGCACAATGTGGGCCAGGGCAAACAATCTTTTCTAAAACCAGTAAATCAGAGTTATCAACCCTCACCTCCAGTCCACTTTGTGCTTAAGCCGAGACCCCATCGTGCTCTGGAAAACCTATCTGGTCACTTGTACTGTTTGCAGACTGTCCGTCGACAAGAAGGTGGAAGCAACTTGCTCCCAGCTGGTTTGATAAGAAAAACTATGGCTTGCAATGGGCTGCGGCACTGTGAGCCTGCTACCGCAGGGACGCAGTCAGACTGAGTATTCAGGACACTTCTGCTTTGGCCAACCTTTGCTGTGAATGAAAAACCCATCTTCCAGAAATGATTGGAAAGTAAGTGGAAAAGCTCTGAAGCCCAGCTCTAGGAATATGCAGAGTTGGTTCAAAAGAATATTCATGAGTACTTTATTTTCTTTATACCTCAGATACCCAGCTCTAAAACTTACAAGTGAAATTCAGCCAAGTATCTTTCTGTGTGGTGAGAAGAAGCAGCAAATGCTTTTGTGCTCCATGAGCTCAGGTGCACTGGAAGGTCACAAATTCTGAACCACTGAAAATTAAATTCTAAAACCCATCAAGCTAAAATAAGCTCTCCAGCACCCCTTTGTTACAAGCAAAGATCAGATCAGCAGAGTTTGCCATTTCCCCAACAACTGCACTAACAGTAGGTCAGAAAAGGAGGAAATAACTTCCAGCTCCTATTCCATAATATTTTCCTTTGTCACTCTGAATACCGTCTGGGCTTTCAACCTTGGACTCAGCTTGTGAGCTGCTCAGGGCTGCTCGGGCTTCTCAGCTGCACCAGTGCCGAGGCAGAGAGCTCAAACCTGCTTCAGAGGAGACTTCCCCACAATATCCAAGAGCACGGCGAGAAAGAGAACAAAACAGCCACTGAGTGGGACAGAGCTGTACCTGTCCATGGGCCCAAGAAGCAGACTAGACAGATTAAAGTTCTTAGGTCTAATCCCCACTGAGCAAGTTGCACTTAATTTACTAGGAAATATGCTGATTGTGCTGAAGTTTGTCAAAATATGGAGTGAAACTGGGTTTGTTGAGCTGGGACTTTGCTGAAGGCAGGTATGTAAGAACATAACAAATGTATCAGAGATACTTTCCATAGATATTTGATAAAAAAATCCCTGTGTTTCTCAGCCCATTCTTTATTGCTGTGCAAGTGAAGTTATAGAGTATGGAGGGCTCAGAGGGTCGGATGCAGGGATAAGAAGATGCCTGTGGAGCAAAACTGTGCCAAGGAAGCAGCACGGCTGGAGGGGGTACAATGCCAAGTCACCATGGAGCTGAAAGGACTTGGTAGGTTGGATGTCATGCTGTACCTTCACCACAGTATTGATTCAGGCCACATCAACAGCACAGGCATTTTTAGGCTGCATCTAATCTACCAAACCCTTATGGGCTGCAGCCTGTTCTGTGTAGCTTCACGCGGGTGTTGGAAGCCCACTTGCTTTGTTTGTCGTTCCTTGCTTTGTTTGCCTTGGCACAGTGCTGGACCGGTCCTGACTCTGTGAGCACATATCTGTTCTGCAACTAGGAAAAGAGACATTCCCTGCTCCGGGCTGCCTGCTTCCCGGCATACCTCACGGGCCACACCAGCACGTCTAAGCGTAGAAGACACGCTCCCCTGCAAGTCTCCCTAAGCCCACGGAAACCACTTCACCATTCTTGCCTCATGTGTGCCGTAAGGGGCCTAACAGACAAGGGTAGTACACAGCAGACTGAGGTTCACCCTCCAGGAGATTGTTTTGCACCCAGAAGCCTCACATAGATTAAAGATATAGCGACGGAGCAGGGCCACACTTTACCACTCGCCTTTAGAGGGGCGTGTTGTGTGCAGATGGAAAGAAGTGACAAATTTCTGCAGAACACGTTCCTCTGGCAGACTGCTCTTAAAAAATGGGGGCAACTCAAAGCAGGTGAAAGGAGATGAATTGACAGTCAAAGTCCAGAAGAGACTGTCAAAGGAGCTTGATAAATATAACCCATCATAGCATCAGGGGCATATGAATGAAGGACATAAAAGCACGTTGTCTAAAACTCAGCCATCTTAAATGCAGCCAGAGCACTTTATGCAACTCCTGCACTCTGTTCTCCCAGTTTGTCCAGTGGAGCAGGCAAAGCAGCTTTCTCATCAGATATTTTGCTTATGGCCGTAAGCCCCTTTTCAAGCATCATCTGCTTTCCTGCTCTGTCTCAGGAGCAGACGGCAATTTTTTTGCTCTCTGTGTTTCTGTTCTCCCCACCGAAGGGCCTCACTAAGAAAGGTCTCCTGTGCCCAAAATGGTCCTCAGCAATTGCCCTGCCTGTCTCTGGGTAAATATTGTCATTAATCTCAGCTGACCCCAATAATTAACAATGTCCTGTATGGCAATGCTCTCCAGCTGTCACCTCTACGTAATCTGAGAAGGTCCCAGTAAGAAGAGAGTCTGCGTGTATCTGCAGGGGACAGATGATAAAACTGTTGTTCATAGTCCCTGGACAAAGACATCCTGCTAAAGGGCTGGTGGAGCCAGGTGGGAAGGGAGAGGCTGTTTGGTTGCATTGCCCTTGCTACCAGCACGTGGAGTGGAGGTTGCTCATTCTCTGACATAATGTTGGCTTGGAGACGGTGCTGAGAACAAGAGGGCAGGCGAAGAAGATGAAGAGCCATCAGCATCAGCAGGGAACAACTCGCAACCCAGAAGCAGAGGTGACAGACAGAGACCCACAAGGAACTTGTTTCAACCCAGAAAGTCAGGTCTAATCTGAAAAGATTTGGTTCTTACACTGTAGATAATCTTGCTAGTCTTGTTCTAGTTTATCATTTTTGTGTTCTAATAAAATGCAGCCTCAGCCATTAGGAGCCTTCAGTACTTTTTGCTACATTCATTTAAAACGGACAAACAAAAACCTGAACAGGAACACAAATGTTCCAGCCCAGGGCTCTGGGATTGCTGCTGCCTGCGGTGCCGAGTACCCACGTTCAGCCCGGTACTTAGTGACTGGCAGCGAACCTGGGGTCAGAGTCACGCTAGCGATTAATTTATCCCAGTACTCCAACCTGTGATTGCTTTATGTTAGCACACTCTGTGCAAACTCTAAGGTGTGTGTGTTGAGGCAGTTTTCTTCTGAGGAAACACTGCAGCATCTAGCACGTCTAAATGTACTCCTCAGCAAGGAAAAAAGGTGACTCTGTGTCCCAAGGGTGCGTTAACCGTGGTACTCCTGACTGTATCGGCCCTAGATCTTACAGGCTGACTGGTCAATGCACTCCCTGCCCAGGAGATCTGGGTTTTGCAGAAAAAGCCCTTCAGCGTGAGGTGCTCCTTCTGTGTTTAGCACTGATGTAACGCTCCTGCACAGTGTGAGGACCAGCGGAGTTCTTTGCCCTGGAGGCAAAGAAAACTTCCTTCCCCTCGGATGTGGGGCGCGAGGGCCACCTTTGTGGAGCACGAGCAGCAGGCACCTAGCCAAAATGGCCCAAAGGAGCCCTGCAAGGGGCTGTGCTCAGTGCTGCAGAGAAAGGCAAAAAACCCCCTGGGGACACTTGCCAGTCCACCCTGGGGGAAAAAAAGCCTTCCTCCCCCCGGCTGCAGGGCATGAGAGGCCATCTTCATGGTGCATGAACAACAGGCAGTAACCCAGCCAACACGGACCAGAGGAGCCATGGCAAGCGGTCATGCTCGATGCTGCAGAGGAAGGCAAAAAAACCCCAGGGACCTGTGCCAATCTGCCCTGGGGGAAAAAATTCCTTCCTGACCCCAGCGCTGGCGATCAGCTATTCCCTGAGCATGTGAGCAAGACCTGCCTCCTCGTCCCACAGGCTAATCATGCCTCCCAGAAGATGCCCAACCCCTATTCTCCCTCAACCTGGAGGCATCTTGGGCTTTCAAGAGTGACAAAATGCCTCTGGCCTGATCAACTTTGGGGGCAAGAATCCTTCCCGTGCCTGGCACCAGTGGTTGCTCCAAAGCACTGGGACTCCTTGCATCATCTGTGCATCCCATTTCTTACAGTTGCTGCCCCTGACTCCGCAGGGGATGAGGACAGCGAGCTCTGCAGTGCTCCTCAAGAAGGCATTCCCTTGTCTTGGCACTGCTAGCCATCCAGCTGAAAAGGCCTGATAGCCTTGGGCACCTCCAGGGGCTGCTGGTTCTTCTCATCTCCTGAGGAGCTGGCATCTGTTCCCCGAGGACTGAAATCTTGCCTCAGCCTACCAGATGAACTTTAAACGTGGCCCCGCCAGGAGCTGGCCTTGCAGGGGAGAACCCCCAGCAGCCTCATCCAGCCTCCAGTCTTCCTCCCTCAGCCCCCTCCAAGCAATTCCCCTGGTTCCTCAAGGACTTCCTCATGGACGTCTTTGGGCTGCCCCCAGGCCAGCTCTGTCCCAACGGCGAAGCCGGGCAGGCTGGCAGCGGGACTCGGGAGGATGCCCCCTTTATCCTGCCCCGGGGCATTGTGACTGTTGGGTTGCCGGGTGGTGGCACTGTGACACGGGGGTGACGGGCCCCCCGCAGCCCCGCCCGCCGCCCCTCCGCCCAGCGTCCTTTGGAGGAAGGCCTTTGGCGTGCCGGCCCCGAGGACATGTCCAGGAGGTCCACGGGGCTGTCCCTGCCCGTGGTAGCCATGCGCTGGGCACAGCTGCTGGGTGTCCCTGATGCAAACTCCTCCCAGGCTCCCAGGGACAAACCTAGTGCTGTCACTCTTCTCTGAGACCATGGCAGAAACCAACCCTGCAGCCCAGAGACCACCCCTGTCAGCCGTCCCCTCTCTGCACCAGAGCTGATGTCCATGAGGCCATGCAGCGAGGAGGACCAGGGACTTGATCTGGCTGGACACAAACCCTTTTCTGGAGGCATAAGGGGGGTGATTTCAGCAGCCGCAGCCTGGAGGAAAGCCAAAGTGTAACCAGAGCCCTAGGTTGGGATGGACGGTGCCAATAGGCTGCCACGGAAATAACACAGGCTTTATAAAAACAAGTGAGCAGAGGTCACACTGCTGTGGTGGACAGGTTGGTTGTTTCCAGACCCAGAACATTTGGATCTGTGCCCAAAGCACAGCGAGGCAAACGATGACCCTTCCAAAGTGTAAAAACAGCCCATTGCTGCTATTGCCGTCATATCCCCTTTTCCCACTGAAACCAAGCTGCGCAGTTGGCCGTGTTTATACGGGACACAAAGCACGCTTCAGCCATGGGGTAAAACTTTCAGAGCTCATTTGTGACTTTAACCTTTCTGAGTGTCGTTTGCCTACCTCGATTTGTGGGAAGATGTTCAGATCTTGCCTAAACCCCTAGTAAATCTCTTTTTCCTTTAGGATTTAGTATTTTGAGTACTGAGATGAATAGTGCCTTCCTTAACTCTATCATTTTGTACGTCGGTGACAAAATTGGTATGTACATTCGGACTATGTAAATAAGGGCATTTATACCATATACATTCATTTGGTTGTGGTGATGCCAGAGGTGAAAGAAAGGGGTTTGGTTCCCTCGGTACGAGCTTTGCAGAGACGTGGAGAGCACGCATGATTTCCTCACTGTTCCTTACCAGTGCCATTTGCTGCTACACTGTTTATGGTGAGGTCTTCTTCTTGGAAAGAAGTCCTGGATTGTTTTGTGTTGTTTTCCGTACTTTTCCTTGCATTTCAATACCTCTTTTCCTTCTTTGGCCTTCATCTGTTGTTCAAAATGCTACCAGGAGGTTGCTGGCCACACCCTGCATACACGTTTGTCACAGATTCCCTTGTGCATGACTAAGCTCCTGCTAGACAGGACCTCTGGGTGCTCCTACAGAAATGAGCTCCTTAATGAACAAAGTGAAACATCCCTTTTGGCCTGGAGCTCAGCGATGCTACATGCGTGCACCGCATAACATGATCTCCTACAACTCCAATTACGTTTTCAGACCTCTCTGGACACACCTGCTGCAGATTGGGTATCTCAAGTCTGCTCTGTGGATTGGACAGGTGAACTTGCTCAAGACTATTGATTTAATTGGAGATCAATATGCTGAAAATGGAACTATCAGTTTCTGCCAAGTGTGACATACAGTGGCATTTAAGGCAGAGCTAAGTAGAATTGCTTCTATTGCATTGCACAGAATACTAACAGGAATCGATCTCACCCTGTGAAGGCCCGTGTTTGTTTACTCAACGGCTGAGGGGTTTCTTTTGGTGGTTGTTCCTGATTTTGCATGCTTTGCCTAATCCCATGTTTGAAGCAGATGAGAGGGAGAATCAGGAGACACTGTGTAAAATCAAGCCAAGATTGCACGGGCAAGGAGGATTGTGCTCCAAAGACAGTGTTAGAAGCTGGAGCCCAAAGCAACTTCTACATTTTATCTCTCCCTCTGCCAGCTCAATGCTCTCTCTGAAGTGAGAGCTGCTCCAGTCAGATGTACCAAGCGGGAGGACAGCCTTGTTTTATGAGTGCATCACAGAACAACACACTGGAAGAATACAGGCTCTAGAAAAGCTGCTCATAAAGCCACCTACGTGGCGCTGCATGTCTTGGGGACTCTTGGTCTCTCAAGGCTCCTTGCATAAGGTGGCACTTTCATCTTCGCCTCTCAGAGAATTTTCCTTCCAGGATGCTGCAGGCAGGGTCTGACAAGAAAAGCCCATATAAAACCTGTCTGAGATAGATCCTTTGACTGCCAATCAAAGAAGAGGATAAATGGCTGCAAATGAGGGATGCTACCATCTTAATAATGCAAACCACGTGTTCAGAAAATGAGCAAATTGTTAGCAGTGACTGGACTCAGAGACCTCGGACTGAGGTAGGAACTTATCATCTTTCCCACCTCTGCTCAATCCCAGCCTGGGCCAGCAAGGGCTTGAGCCTGCAGAGCACCTCCAGAGCACCTCAGGGCCCACGGGCCATACTGAAGAATATTGCAGGACGTGTCTGCCTGAGTTAAGACCCTAAAAATCTAATCCAATGCCCACTCCACTTGGGTTGGTGGAAAAGCTCCCAGTGACTCTCCAGAGTGTTTGCTGACTGCAGGCCCAGGGCATTTGCTGGCTGCTCAGCAGCCATGCAGTGAAGTCACCAGCATATAGGATGAGCTCTCAGTTTTCCCAATGTTACAAATAAGCTGTCATGATCTGCCTGACATCCCTGATGTCCAGGCTAAGAACTAATTGAGCCCAAGATACCAGACTCCCATTTTGTGGAGGAGATGGTGCATTCAGGTAATAGCTCAGGCACACAGAGGCAGTCACAGGAGAAGCTCGTACTGCTGCTGTTATCCCATTAACCAAAAAGTGTAACTCCAGCCTCATAGGCAGGGGAAGAAGATCACTGTGTCTGGAGACATTTTTTTCTCTCTCGTCTAATGATGATTTGCTCATCCTTTTCTTTCGTTCAGAGAATATTTATTAAACAGGGAACAGAAGCAGGTGGCAGCACTCTAGTTTGACAAATGCTGCAATCCAGAGGGGACTCATTTCTTTGCTCAGTAAGGTTTGTCTTTCCCACGTCATATCTGTTGCACTGTGTCCCTTTGTCCTCTAATGCTGTAGGGGCTCTTGGGCCCATCACTAACTGGGTTCAACAGACAGCTAAGAGTAGGTTTAGTCACAGCTTTATCTCATCAAGCTGGGGAGTGCTCAAATCTCACATTAGGTGGATGTACTTATCTGTGATTACGCACACATCTTTCTCTGTATTTCGAGACTAGAGGAAAACATGGCTCATTTTTTGCATCCCCTGAGGCTGGAGTCTCACTCCATTCACACTCACAAAAGCCTGGAGTCACTCCATTAGCTAGAGTAATTCCAGCCTGCCCAAAATCAGAGGGGAGCCAGGCACCAAGTGGGCTGGGAGCCTACCTCTGCTGTCAACAGTTGGAAAGAAAGAAAATAATCCGCTCCACTGATTACATCCCTAACATGATGCAAGGCAATATTTTGCAGTAATCTTGCTCAGAGTGTCTTCCACAGACGCGTACTCTGGTGCGAGCTGCTGTGCCGATTCGGCTGCTGTCAAGTATTTCCATAGCTCAACTCTGCAAAAGAAGAGAGACATTAGTGTCAGTGTTGAAAAATTCACGCTCAGATTCACTGCTTCAGCTCGCCAGGGACTTTAAGGCCAGAACAGACCGTTATGATTATCTAGCCTGATCACCCTGATAACCCAGGCAAGCAAAGTTCACACCAGGGTTTCCGCATCAAAGCCGGTGACTGGCAGCAGAACTGGGTGTTCGAAAAGGACACCGGACCTCCATTCAAAAGACTTCATCTCCATCTCTCAGTAACCTAACCCAGTGATTTAAGTACTGCCACTGCCCAAATGTGAACTTTATTTCTATTTGAATGTATCTAGCTTTTACCTACAGCCAAATTCCTGTTATTTACGGATTTTACAGGGTAACTTCTATTAAGTTACATCATTTCCCACAATAACAAATGAAACTACTGTTTTAGCAGTTATGGATCATACCTGCTTGTCGAAAAAGGAAATTAGAAGGCATTTTACCTGACAAAAGATGAGTTAGAGATTGCAGGTCACCTGTGCCAAGCGCAAGGACATTGATACTTCAAGCAGTGGAAAGTGGAGGAACAGTGCTTTTGCGGTTGTTGTGAAGATCATGATTGATACGGCTGTAATCCAATGAGGGAAAAATGATTGATATGTTTATTATTTGAAGTTCAGTTTCAACCATTTTGACTCAGCCTTAAATGCATTAGGCTTTATTTCCACTTAAGGGAGACACTGCTCAGCTAACTGCATTTGGAGGCTGTAGGCTCTGACTCGGAGTTTAGAGAAGGTCCAGCTCCGAGAAGTATGGAGTACTTCCCAGGAAGAAATTAGTCAGGCTCTACAGCATCACAGTCTGTGGCTGTAATGAATAATGTTCAGGAACATGCAGCAGCAGTTTCCTTCTAAATGGGATATCGTTTCAAGGAAAAAATTGAAATAGAAAAATGAAATCTCTTTTTCTACATTGGTAAGGCTTTTGATCCGAACAATCCACCACAATCACTATCAAATGTTTTGTCAGACCAAATCTGAGTTTTCACAGCAGAAAAAAACCAAAGGCTTGGGTTAAAAAAAAAAAAAAAAAATCACCTAGCAAGGATTAAATACCCTTTTAATTTCTCACTGTTGTGCTCTCTGGGCCACTAATCAACACAGAGTCACCAGCTGACCTTCCCAGGTTTTTAAGACAGTCCTTTAGGAATTCATGATTAATGCATCATCTGCTTCCTGAAGCTGTTCCTGCTGCAACACCAACACGCTCGCAAAGGTTAGTCAACTAATGAGACTTCATCACAAAACCTGGGAATGAAAGGGAGGAGGGAGATGATTTATTTAAGTGGGTAAATGGCTGCAAACAAAAGAAGGCATCTTCAGCAATTCCTTAATTTACTTACTTACTTCTTAAGAAAAAATGTTCAGTCTCCTTTAAGGATGACATATCTACGACAGGATTTCTTTTTAAATACTATTTTGTTTAATAAATCATGTAAATGCCAGCATGTAAACTAGAGCATTACACACGGGTTTGTAAATCATTAACTGCTTGTTTGCATGAAGGGGGAGAAAATATCCAATTCAGCAAATCAGGCAGGAAGCTGATTGTTTACCCTGACGAGGAATAAAAGGTTGGCTCCTAAAAACCCTTGTGGGTTTGCTGGGGTGAGGAGGGAGGTGGGTTTTTTTTCCCCTCCCCCTCAGGATATTGGTTTGAGATGGGGAGTCTAGTGTATTTTGGGCTACTGCAGATTCAACAGCTGGGCTCGCAAGTACCCCTCTGTGTTTAAGCTTTGCAAGAGGGTGATAATAAAGCTTTTTCTGCACTCAAGGTTTTTGTGGTTTGGGTGATGTGTCCCCCCCTGGCACCCTTTAACTCAACTTTCTGCTTTGGGAGGGATGGGGCAGGAGACATGAGCAGCAAGGTGATGCTTCTGGTAAGTGGAAGCTAGTGGTAGTAAGAATAAAACTGAACGTATCTGGGAATTATTAACAAATATGTGAACTTACACAATCATCCTAAAACGTAGGAACTGAGTGTGTCTTTTGGGGGCATCTTTTACTGGCTTTGGTAAATGAAATAGTTACAATTCTCCCAATGACGGTGCCTTCAGCAATGAAAGCTTTCAGGACTTCAGAGAAACTTGTGTAAGAAAGAAAAGCTCCTCAGCATATTTGTCAGTATCTCGGAAAGCACCAAGACCTTTATTAGGCTTGAATTTCAGGAACTGTGGGTTTTGGTGTTGCTGGGTGAAGTGTTAAGTCAGTTAATACTAAAGCTAAAGACACTACAGTTTTCTGTGATGCTGGAATCTTGTTCTTTCCCCCTTGAAGCTTCTAGTCTTTGAATCTGTTATAACAGTAGCCTCTTATTTAGACGGTAAAAACGGCGAAATAGGGAGTTACACAGACTGGAGGAAAAAAATCTGCTTTGCCTTTGCAGGGCTTTCTGCATAAATGCCTCTAGACATGTTAAAGTGAAATATGCCAGCCAAAGGTGCTACCTTCGCAGTTAAAGTGCTGTGATGTGATTTATTTGTCAGAATCACAAGGTGCTACCAAGTCACTTGCTGTAATAACTCAGTGAAAATAATAAAATTATCAAGAAGCAAAACACATGAGAAAGAAAAACTTGCTGTTGCCTAAAAAAGTCCTTGGCTGCCCCAGCCCTTGCTGACCGAACACCGTTTCTGCCTCTCAGGCAGCAGTTGATGGCTCTGTAATGCATGTGCATATTATTTGTACTGACTGGAAACTGGATGTGGGAATGAATCATAGTATCACGCCAGGCTGCCTGTAAAATGGGTTGTTCTTAGGAAAAACAGCATCTGCAATGTATCTTTGGCATAACAGAGTTGTATCTATCAGCATGACAAAGCTTTGCATTTCTGCAGTGCCAAGTAACTAAAGATTTAAAGGCGGTATCTAAACATTGATTAGTCTGTGGCTAATTATGGAACAGGCTGGTAGGTCAGTGTTACTAGCTGCTGCCTTTGGAGGACAGAAATAGGCCAGTGAGGTGATCTGGGGATAGAGCAAATACCTGGCAGGGCTGTGATAGGAGCTCGCACCTGATGCGTGGTATGTAATCCGTCCTCCGCTTCGCACACCTCCCGCTGGGGGTGCAGCACCTGAAAGTGCTTCGCAGCCCCTGAGGTACCTGTAACACGTCCCTGTAGAGAGGGAAGGTGCCACAGCAAAGGAGAGCAGCCAGGATCCCTGCACTGTGCCTGGGCAAATGGAGGTGGGGAGATGTGCTTTGTGCAGAGTCCGTGTCTCCTTAGTCCCAGTCTAATGCGTTCACAGCATCCTCTGCGCAGGTTTCCTGGTGAATTCCCTTTCTTTGGGAGCTTTGACATGCTGAAGCCTGGTACTCTGGTTACGTAAATACCTGTATCTGCTTCTCTACAGCATTTAGTGTGGCGTTGTGCTTTCTCTATTCCCTCCTTCCACCTGCTCTTCCAAGGGGACCACAGTCCTGCCAGCGAGATCAGTCTGTTGCCATGGAAATCTTTGTCACAAACGAAGACTTCACAGCAAGGCGGTGGTATTAAACCCAGACATTTACATACGCCGCTGGCTCGGGGGGGATTTGGGTCTCCTCACCGAGTGCAGTGAAAGATGCAGTTGCTTTCCTCTTCCACCCAAGGTGGTGCTGGCCAGGGAGACGCAGGGGGTGGAGGGACCGTGTAGAGGCAGCCAAGGAGACCGCCCCAGCCGTGCTGCGTGCCTTTTGCATCTGCCTGCTGGAACGTGGGTCAGCAACCACTCCTGCAGCATGAATGCCTCCTCCTCAAAACACCGAGCTCGTCCTCCGAAGTGCTGTGCTGCAGAGCAGCAATGTCAGCAGCCGGCAGAGTGAAGTCAGGGAAAAGTATTGGAAATGGATACGCAGGGAGGGCGGTTGTTGAACCCAGACATGCTGGGGGGCATGCAGCCTCCTGAACGTCAGCGGGGGGATTAAAACTTCCCCCTGGGAAGGGGGTTAGGGGTAACAGGAGTGATCCAAATATGCCATCTTCATGTTCTTCCCCCTAAGCGTTGCTAAGTTTAGCTGTATCGCTTCCAAGAAGAACTGCTCATCTAAATCCCAGGGCCTGGCTTTGAAAATTTCAGCACGTCCCCTGTACTGCAAAATCAAAGCTTCTTCCCTGCTGAATACACCTTTGATCAGAACTGTGAGAAATATTTGCAACCATGTGAAACTTGAATGATTTGGGGTTTCATTACACACTTGAAACTCAGACCATTTTCATCAAAGGCATTGCTAAAGTTCACCAACCCTCTAACAGAACCTTTGATGGTTTATGGCTTGCGTTTTGTGTGAAACTCACAGGTTTGCTAGACTTTTTTTAAGTGAAACTAGCTGAAAGTGGCTTTGACGGCATTTTGAGAACTTAGCGTCACAGAAAAAGCAGCCAGCCAAATGTTGTTGGGTATACAGCTGCTGCGTGCTGTAATCTTGCCATGAAGGGTAATTCTGCTGGAAACCAGTATTCAGGGTTTGTGGTTGTGCCTGGGTGAGAAGGTGGCAGAGAGTGCTGGTGTGGCTGTCCTCCGCTCTTGTCCCCTCCGCCCTGGAGGTGCCCTGGCAGCAGCAGGGCTTGGCGTTTCCAGGTGCCAAGAGGTTTGGCATTTCTCAGCGCTGACAAGTACCTTGCCCTAGAAGAGCCTGGAGGGCTGCACCTAACCTTCCATCGGAGCGCCTGCGAGGCCTCGGTCTCTGGGAACACGGGACTCCCAGGGGTCCAGCCTGTCCTTGTCCTGGCTCTCAGTCCCCAGCAGAGTCTTTATCATCTCTGACGGTTTAGTCCCCTAAAACATCACCCACTCCGCACTCCTTGCCCGATTACTCATTTTTGGGTCTCCTCTCGCAGCCTGCTCCAGCCACCCTCCCATGGCCTGTGAGCTGGGACCTGTTGCTGCTTGTACAGGACTGTGCTCTCGCTCTGGCAGGGAGGTTCCTCCCCAGACTGGCAGCCAGGGCTGTTCTTGCTCCGCTCATCCCAGAAACAGCCGGGTCCAGGCACAGTGGGTTTTCCCTGTTCCTCTTTGTCACCGGAGGGGAAGGGGCACCTCTCACTGGACACAAAATGCTCCAACTACAGCGTTGCCCTGGTCAGCTCTGCTCTCCTGCTACCCTTGCTAACTAGAAGCATGAGGGAAAAGCGGTAGCTTATAATAAAGGAATGGAGTAGACGGATGAACGTTAAAATTTGCCGTTTGCACAGGCATTCACTGTGTGTGTATTGTATTTGCAAGTGTGCGTTCTCTTCTGGAAATCACTGAAATGTTCAGAGCAGTGTTTCCTACCTGGCACCATTTGCAAAACCTTCAAGTCAGAGCAGCCAGAGCCTGTGCTACGTGTTTCCATTTCACCTTTTTAATGTATGGATCTAACTTCCCTTTGGAAGAGCTGGAGCTTGGTTTTGGTTAACCCTTGGTCCAAAGGCACAAACCTGAGGAAACTGAGATGTCGTTCCTCTCTTCTGGGTTGGAAGAGAGCTGGGAGAGTTACATTTACATTACATCTGTCTACCTGAGAAGCCTTTGCATGTTTGGATGCAAACTTTTGATTCAACTGAAATATAATCCTTGGAAAATCATGTATGTAACTCCAATACAGCAAATGCTGGTACCTTGCTGCCTGGGGCAAGTGCTTCTGGGAGTGCCCTGAGGGATGCTAGAAATGTCCAGCACATTGTACTTTCTGTAATACACAATTTCTATGCCACGAAACTTGACCCTTGTCAAGATTTCCTTATCTTCCACAAGCAAAGTACCAGTACTTTGTTTTAATTAGGTGGGTGCTTAGCTTGGATCAAAGCATCATGATTTGAAATGCAGCATTTGGTTTCAGATGTGAACTAAAATGGCACCTCTCTGGTACTGATAGTGCTGTGAGGACACTGTTTGCTTCTTTCTTGACCTTTTTGTCCAATTGTTTGACCACCCCATCCCACGTGAGGCAGCTGCTTCTTGTCTCAATGAAAGCCGCGGTGCATTATAGCACAGTTCAGAGCGCTCTTCTCTGGTGAAGAGCAGAGCTGTAAATAATAAAGCCCTGGAGAAGCACGGCAGCAAACTGATCACGAAACAGAGGGTCCTTTGGCTTTGACAGGCTCCCCACGGTGCTTTTCTTCTATGGAGGAAAGGCAGCTGTGGCACGGTCACCACGCCGAGCACCTCTGACGCGCAGCAGGCTCCCTCTGAGGCGATACCCCGGCACGCAGGCTGCTGCAGCAAAGGGACCTCCCGAGTTTCGGGGTGAGCTGAAAAACTTACACCTGCTGGTAGTGCTCGTATCCCCCACAGTTTAGGTGTGCTCAGGACCTGTCGCTAAGCCCTCCTTCCTTAGATGTGCCTGGGTGCAGCGAAGAAGGCAGCCAGACTGCCCAGAGCTACCGCCGCTGCCTCTAATGCGGGCATCAGGGACATGACCTCCCTGTTGCTGATGTTAACACACACAGCAGACGGGAGCAAACCTGATTTGCATCAGCTGCAGTGACGTGAGAGCAAAGCGAAGTCACGTGTCCTCATTAGGAAGCTCAACAGATAGGGATGAAAGTCCTAAGGGACAGTAAACTCTGCAGGGCTTGTTTAGTTAACATGGTTACAGCCTGCCTCTCCATCTTCTTTGTGCATCCTCCTCTCCCATTGCAAGAATGTTTTCCTGCTTCGTGCCTCTTCCTTGTTTAATACATCAGAAGGAAAGCTACACTAATTTACTACATCTAATCCTCTTAGACTGACTCCTCTCAGCCCTGTACTTGTGCTGTGAGTGACCACTGCTTTTGCACAATAGCCAAACAAAACAAATAAGTAACAAGCGAGCGGCAAAGGGTAGGCTAGGTCTTACACGAAAACAAATTCAAGGCTGAATTTGTTGAGTCTGCATTGGAGCAGGCAGTCAGGAAACATCATTTGTATCTTTGCCCACCCAGGGCGCTGCATGCCTGGTGCATCCTGAGCTCGCTCTACCTCCCCAGAAGACAGAGGAGGCAGATGGGGTGTGTGGAAGCCAGGTCAATGCTATGCAACATGGACATGGCCAAAACCTTTTTCTCTGGCATCCTAATGAGATAAAAACTGGGGAAAAAAAAATTATAAATGACTCTTTAACTGCATGTGAATAAACTCCCCATTGCTCCCTTCCCGTTAACATTTGAGGACTCTAAGGTGAGGTTTGCAGATGCTGGCTGTCCCTAGCAGGCCTGCAAAGTTGCACATACGCAAAGGTAGAAAACTGCGGAGGTGCAGCAGCTTGAGAGGGCGCTCGTTGGCGTGCACAGTGCCCCAAGCATGTTGAAGTCCTTGCGTGTGATGCGTGTTGAGCATGGGCTTTGGGAGGTGCAGCCTTTGCAGCCGAGGGCTGTCTGCACGAAGACTCCTGGCCCATTACAGCCACGCGTTTCTGCCTTGGAGAGGACCCTTCAAGAATGAGGATTTGTAGCAGGTGTCTGCACACACACAGAGTGCACAAACATTATTGTGGGGGGGTGCTTTTTATGTGTGGAAGTAGGAGTCAGACTAGGATAAATTGTTCTGCAAATCTAAGAGCACAGGGAAATGCAGGCAGCAAATGTAAATGTAGAACGAGGGTCAGTTATTGCTAGTGAAGCTGATCTGAAGTGGTGAGATGAAGAGGGACAGCTTCTGTGTTGCCTCCAGATGCTCTGCATGCACTGGGATGTGTGAAGGAAGGCATCTTGACAAGGCAAGCTAGAGATGCGAGGGCACTGTGGGCTTCTCAACCTGGGAAGAAACACTAGCAAAAAGGCACAGGACGTGGTCTAGCAACCCACCTTAGTTCAGTGTGGATTCTGGGGTTTTAGAATACACAGAAGCCCTTGCTGTCACCTAGTTACTGTGGATGTTAGCTGAGCCGATGAGATCAAAGCCAGCAAGGGACTGGCTGCCTGAGCTGCATTCCTGCTAGATCGCTGCCTAAAGGTGCGATTTGGCCAAGCAAGGGCTGAGCAAGTAAGAAAGGAGAGTGCAGCTGAGGAGCTGTAGAGGAAGGGAGAAGGTCAGGTGCGGGAGGGAACTGGTGATACCAGTGATGATCCCAGGACAGCCGGGGTGCCAGGAAGGGCGCTAAGACTGATTGGAATTAGGATCTGAAAATTAGGGCTAGGAGAGAATTTGTGAGGAAAGTTAATAACCTAGGAAGCGCTAGCTAACATTTACTGTCAAGGCTGTGTCCCAGAATAACAATGGATGTCTATGTCAACAGCAGCAAAAGGTGACGAAAGGACATTGCACAATATTGCACGCATGCAGGCTGGAAAATGGAAGAGGGCATTGAAGCATCTTTTATCTGCTGCTCAGACAGTGCCGTGTAATCCCATATGTGACAGTTCAGGGTGAGGCCACTCCGACTGAAGCATATAGCTTATAGCTGCACCAGGTTTTGTGTGGGTGTGCACACACAACGTGCGTCCAGATTAGCCGCGATGTGTGTGTGTGGTTGCTAACTAGTGTGTGCAAACCATATGGCATGTGAGAGCAAGTCAGCACATGCATTGTCAAGAGGACAGTCAGAGAAAGCAATCCTCCGCTCCCACTGTGAAGAATTTGTGCCCTACCTTATGCCAGAGGAAAGAAATTCAGAAGGAACTACGAGAAAAGCAGCCGGTCCATTGGGAGATGAATGCCTGTCAGACTTGGAGATTAAATGGAAGCACGACAAATCTGGATTGTTCCTGCCAAAATCAACTTTGATTACTTTATAATTCAACATGTGTTACCAGCTCCTATTATTAGAAAGCCAAACTTCCTCCACTGTGGGAAGAGGCTGAGATGGAGCTTTCTAGCCTTGTGTAAGTTAATTACAGTACACATGTTAAAAGCAGCATCTGTCTTAGTCAATCTAGTTGATTATTGCAGCACTTTATTTTTAGTTATCATCAAGGTGAAGGATGACACTAATATAAGTGGAGAGCTTCCCACAGATCTTGCTCAACTATGTATTCTCCAAAACCAGCTATGCCAGATCTCGTGGGACCTTCTCTCCTGGAGCTGGGCCAGGTGAAGCCCTCGATGGACCTGTAGGAAAAGAGTCTGTGTAACGTGCTTTGACTACAGAGTTACAACAAAGATACTGAGACCTGGCTATTAAAATCAGCTGTGAAAACACTGGGGTTGTTAGATCTTTGTGGTACTCCAGTGGCCAAAATTTTTGATGCTCCACTTCTATTCTGAGCTCCCTCTGATGCAAATGTTTCTGGCCTCATGACTGAATGCTTTGATTTATCACATAATAGCACCCTGTTCTTTCCCTTATGTCTAATTCTGCTGCCAGTGCTATTTCAACTTCTGGACAAGATCTACAATGTGTGAGTGTCAGGGTGACTCTGACAAAGCCAACAAAAGCGTGCCAGATGAGTTTTCTTTGCAAATGTGGGAAGCTTCTCCTGAACAACTGCGAGGTCCTGAGATCTGGCCTTGGCTAAAAGCTCAAAGTATGGCAACAACTCCTCCCTCCCGCTTTAGGGCCAGTGGGCTGGGGCGGTGCTGGTGTCACACAGGAGGTTTGGAGTTAGCATTCACGGTATGTGTGAGTGCTCTTGGCTGCCACGATGCTGACGGAGCTGGGAGGCTGGCACCGACACCAGTCCTTGTGAGATGCAGGCCTGGGGAAACCTTGGTTTGCTTTCTACTCACAGCACAAATGAAAAGAATCTGTTTCCTTCCCAAACTATAATGAACAGGTAAACAAGAAATGAAAAATCCTGAGCGGAAAAACCCCTTCCCTTTGGGTTTTAAAGCAGCAGGCAGGCAGACCAGCAGCACTCGGAAAGCCCAGTTAGTGAGCAGCTTGGAGAAGCAGCAGCCTGATGGCAATGACTGTCTCCAAGGACGTTCCTCCTGGACCTGATTTGTGATCTCATGGTCAGGAAACCTAGTTAGGTGGTGATGGAGAATGGAAAGAGCATTAACAGATCCTCATCAAGTCTAAAGCAGTAATACTATTGGACCTATGTTTATTCTCATAAGAACACTTTTCAGGAGCCTTGGCTTTCTGAGCTTGTATTTATAAAGCCTCACCGCTAGCAACATATCTTCTGTGTGTGGTTTCAGCAGAGGTATTGCAGGTGCCAGCTGTGGTTTTTCTGTGACAGACGTGTACACAGACACCTTGTGCAGCAGATCTGGTACCTGTTTACGAGATCAAAAGGAAAGCTAAACGGGCTGACTACCAGCTCTGTGTCCTGTAGCAGCACGGTACGCTGATGCTGTCTGATAGGAGATCAAGCTTCCCTGGGTTCTGTGCAAGGACCATTTCCAGTGTGGCTTTGCCATTCTTATGATTCCTGTCTTTTGCTTTGCTGCTTATCTTTCCAGAACTGACAGAACAAAATGTAGCTCAAAAAGCGATGCCTGACTCTTTACTGTAAAGTTGGATTTTACATGTACAACAAGGGTCATCAGAGGGTGGCCATGATTCCTGACGCTTCCTCCCCACCTCATCAGAAGGAAACCTCCACCATCACCACTTCTCCAGATGAGAGGAACACAGGCTTGGGCACAGCCACCAAGTGCTTCCTGCTTCTCCAGGTCCCCATGCAGGGACTGAGGCCAAAGCAGTGTCATGCTCCGTGGTTATGGTACTTGCTGGGATGCACTGACTCTCTGTTCACCTCCTTCCAGCTGTGAACCCAGTATGGACTTATGGTTCATGTGTGATGGGGCGTGCAGTTTGCTTATAGTAAGAAGTGACATACCTGATGGTACCATAACTGAACATAGTCTCTGGGTTACTCTGAAGAGATAAGAGGTGTGAACACACAGGTCAGGTATTAAGAGAAACTCTTTGGGTAATTCTGACTTGGCTGGAGCAGCGGCTCTTGAAATACTTTGAGGAGTCAAACACTCCGAAATACTTTGAGGACCCACCAGCTGGCTTTCCAGACAAAATGCAGGCAAATTAGGCTGGTTGCGAGGGGAATTAATGTCCCTTGGGACACCAGCAACATGAGATACAGTAGCCCTGTCCCCTTTAGTCCTTCTATTTAAAGTGGGCCTGGGCCCCACGCAAAGGGTATCTCCAGGATCAGTACCACAGGAACAGCTGGAGCAAAGCAATCTTCATGAGCAGTGGAGCCATTGTGTCCAACTCCCACTGACTACTGAGGGAATGTGTTTATTACGAAACAATTAATGGTTGTGTGATTAGAGAGAACTATTACTCAGTGGAAGATAGCTTCAAAAGGTCACAGTTGCTGTGTGTTTACTCCCAGGAGGTCTGTGAAGCCACTCTGGTATGAGGGATGGAGAACACCATGTCCTTGCTCACTGGGGGGAACGGCTCCCACGGCCTGCGCAAGGCTCATCTTGCTGCATCTCCTCATCCAGCTCTGCCTGTCCCTCCAGCCTTGCGCTGGGGTAACCTGCGCACGAGGGGAAACTCTGTTCTTCCCATGGCTCGGCTGTTCTGCGGTGAGTGGCCACGGTGGCTAGGGCTCCTCTTGGTGCCATAGCCGCTCAGCACGCCAACCATCCCGGGCAGCCAGGCACGCAGCTGCTGCCGCCGGGGGGGTGTGCACCCGCGCACAGCGGGGGTATTAGGCTTGACTTTACTGTTCCCGTAAGCCAGGAGGAGTGACTGACATGGTGAAAATGCCTCTGCTCAGCGTGAGTCTTTGTAGTGCTGCAGCCCAGGGATAAAGTGTTCAAACGCGCACCCCGAGGGAGCCTTCTCCCATCTGACATGAGCTGGAGTCGTTTGCAGAGACTCCTCACCTGCGACTGGATGCCTGCCCTCCTCCTCCGCTCCCCACCGCAGCGAAGCGGCGCCAGGTGAAAGCAGATGAAAGATTGCTTCTCATTTGGTAACAAATAACTTCCAAGCCCATCCAAGAGACTTTCAACTTAACTGCTCTCTTTGCTCCTTTCATGTCTTCTCTTTGTTTGGCGAGCACACTAATGCAAGCTCCAAATAAGCATCTGTACTCGTAAGACATGAACAAATAGGGAAAGGATAATAATATCCAAAGGTTTTACAGGAGAGGTTAAAAAGGGAGCCAGACTACAGAGACTGCTGAATAGTGGTTTGCTTGACTGATGTTACAAAGGCAAAAGACAGAAAAATCCTTGGAAAATGCCTCTGAGCGGTGATTGGTTTCTCAAAAGCCTTGCAATTAGGCATGAAAGGAGTCCTTCCAAGCTTCTAAGATGCATTAAAGATGTTATTATGAAATAATTAAGCTGTGTGGAATAACTTGAGATCCACTCTGTCCCCTGCCTCCCCATCCGTTGAAGTCTTTACGTAGAGGCAATGTAACAGGTCTCAGCAGCCCTCAGACCACTTGGATGGTCCTGGCTCCCTGCTGCCCTGCACCAACTGCCTGAGGGGCACAATGGCCTGCCTAAGCTGGACAGGAAAGGTGAAATGAGCTTTGTGTGTTAATAGCATCATCCCAAGGTACAGTCAGACCCCTGATAGCACTGACTCCTGACCTCAGGATCTATCTGTGACCTCAGGACACATCAGAGCTGCTTTCCCTTGCACAAGTCAGTCGCGTTGCACACACAGCATAGGGAGCAGCCAAGTGTACATGGCAGCCAGCATCCCTGTGCTTCTCCAGGGGTCTTTTGTGTAGACTGAGCATTGCTGAACACAGAAATGACAAGTCTGGATTAATTCATTCTTAAATCCATTCAGTAGCTGATTGGTATCTTCTCCGATTCATCTTTTCCATATTTACTCTGCTGCTGAGAACTAGAAGCCAGTGTTTTTTCAAGCAAATGTTATATGTGATTGTGTGTTTCTGGAAAGCTCAAAAAGAAAGATTCAGTAGCCTGAAAACCCACAATGGTGTCAGTGCTGAATTTGAGGTATTTATTAGAGTAAGGCTCTCCTCTTTCTTCCCCTTACTGCACGCTCCGTGGAGACCCACTGTCCGTGTCTGCCCAGAGCGGCACAGGCTGGGCCGGAGCAGCTCCATCGGTGCCGCGTGCCTGCGAGGCGTGAGTGGCTGCAGGCAGCGATGCAGGACCTGCGTCCCCATCTAGGGAGGCTGCCCCGAGAGCTGGGACTTGTGAGCATGGACATAGCTGCATGCACAGTGATATATGGGATTTTTTCACTCCCACTGGCCATCTGATGTGTTCCCCGCAGTGAAACCCTGGCTCACGTGGAGGAGGATGTGGCAGGGTCAGACTTACAGCCCTTAGCCAGCCTGTGCCCCCAGCCAGCGCTGGTGCGTGTGGCACAGGGGTGGCTTCCAGCCCTGGAACAGCGGGGGCCCTTCCACAGGCTGCCCGACGGCCAGGCACTTCATTTCCCTCTGGATCCCTTCAGGGCTGTGTTCTCCGTGGCTCAGCTGTGAGTGCTGGGAGATTAAACTGTGCCAGGGAACTCATGTACTGAGGGCGGAGAAGGAACCACACTGTCACTGGTGTAGGGGATCTGTACAATCCTTCCCACTGTCCTCGTATCTGGTCAGCTTTTAAACCCCACACAGTCAGGTCAGAACTCTGTACATGGCCTCATTTGTTGACAATAGGAATGAGCAATACAATTGCACTACACAGCTATAAACAGAATTATTGAACCTACAGAAGCCCCATAAAACCGGTGAACCAGCAATTAATATCATTTGACTCCCAATTCCACTCTGGAAAAGAATGAGGCAGGGCCAGTCCTGCTCGGTACAGAAAGCAAGGGGCAGCGCTGTTCGTCCCATGGAGTCCAAGCTCCAGGATTACACTTGTGACTGCTGCCGTTTCTTAAATCTCCAACCTGTTACAACCTCTCTTTCTTCTTTCTCCTCCAACCCGAGTGTCAATATGCTCCTGGCATGTTGTTATCCTTAGCTTAGTCTGTCTCAGATCACGAGAGCTCACACCTTTCCACCTATTGCTGGAGACGCCTGGACAGTGGAAGGCTTTACCGAATGTAGAGATCATCAGTATTTACAGTGAGCATTGGCTGACCTGGCACAGCTCTCATGGTCGTGCTATTAGAGATGTCTCATGGCTGTAGAACCTGCTGTAAGAAGCAGAGGCCCTTGGTTTCATTTCACACCGTAGCTTGCAACCCTCTCCCTTTCCTTTGCTGTAGGTCTGCTTTTTCTTGGAGACTGGGGTAGTTAACGGACCCACTTCCGTAAGATCTATCCTCTCTTTGGAAAGCCAGTGACTAGAAGGTCTCCCCAACCTATCCGTTCCTCCAGGAGTTCCTCCCAAGGATTCCTCTCAGCCCTGCACAGAATCTTGTGGTTTTGCCACCAAAGCCATGAGATGCTGGTGTGAACACCCAAGCCAAGAGCTGGACCTCAGTGAACCAGCCATCAGCGTTACATCTCTACTGGTCACCAGCTGGATCCTCCTTATGCTTGTGTCAGCCAGGTACCCAAGCACATCTGCTGTGTGTCGGAGGAAGAAGTTCTGCATTGCTTCCTCTGCACTCAAATATTCTGCACCTCCACCAAGAACTGCGCTGGGGTGATGGTCTTTCCCAAGTGCATTCCTATTAAAGTTGGTGGTACAGAACCCGGAGTCCTTACACATGGTTTTCACACTCACGAATTCAGTGGGCTGAGTAAAAAAACAGGGTTTGACACAGAGGATTTTACTTGAGGGGAAAAAAAAATGAAGTTTCTTTCTGGGATTTGCTGCTACGGAGATATGTTCCGGACCAAAGGAGATGTGTAGGTTTCCTGTTCTGATGTTTTCTTTCATATCTTGAACTCAGTTGAACTGTGTGTATTGTCAAGCATTTCTTTTGTAAATGCATGGATTAATTAGCTGCAGGACTTAATACGTGTCATGAGAAAAACACCTTCTGCCTTCTGATGCTGCCTTTAATGTAAAGTCTATTTGACAGGAGGTTTTCAGGAACGTTTGCCTGATGACTCATCTAAAGCACAGGGGGGAGCCTGCATTCCCCTTTACCTTGATGGAAAATGATACCCTCCTGTTAACGTGTGAGCGGTGTTTGATCAGTTTGTTTGAAAGGAAATTTCACCCTTCTAGAACATCTTAGGTCTTTAGGGCAGGACTCAGTAATCTAAACTAGGTCCAGCCTTCTTCAAGCCGGTGGTGACGCTGCCAAGGCCTGCTGATGGGAGCTGGGCATGGCACCTCATGCATTTGTAAAACGCCGGTCCCTGTAGCCTGGTGCTTGGCACACTGCACCCTCCGCTGAGCTACTCAGTGCTGCTGGACCACTGGCAGGACTCCTCGCGCGCGGGTGAGGCAGCTGCCTGGTATAAACCATCCTCTGGGACAGTTCTGCAGTCTCAGGGGACCTCCTTCTGCATCCTCTAAGAGCAAAAGTCTGTCTGCAGGAGAGAAACCAGGTCCTGGAGGAGCCCTATGGGAGAAGAGACAATTTATCTTGTCTTTAACCCTGCAGAGGTCCAAGCAGAAGGCAGCATTGATGCAGAGAAGTGGATCGATGTCCTTCCCACATTGGAATGTGATGGAAGTAAGGACCAGGCACTCCTCGGCAGAACCTGCTGAGAGCTTGGGGTGCAGTTGGGCCCCTTGGGACAGAGACAGTGAAGGAGGGGCTCTTCATCCCCAACTTGTTCACTCCAGATCATAAAGAGCTGAAAGACAACAGCACTTCTTGGTTATTCTGCTTTGTGCTGGGGAATGTCATGAGGCAGGCACCCGGGGCGTTGGCAGGCTGTCTCTGGGGTGACCAGCAGCGAGGGCTGCTGTCCAGTCTTGGCAACTTGTTATTCCAAGGTCCCAGAATCGCCACGGAGAGAAAGCCCATTCCAGCACAAGTAGCTCAGGGAGGCCTCGTATTAATTTAGATGGCAAAAATTAGTTTCATCATCAAGAGGGCAAGAAACCTTCTGTTTTTCTTTTTTTTTTTCTTATTTTTCTTCTTTTTTTTTTTTTTTAAATGAAAGACACAAGTCTGAAGCAAAGAATAAAATCCATGGGGATACTCTAAACCCTTAGAATTTGTGGATTTTTTCCATGCTTGAACATTTTGTGTGCCTCTACCTGTGCAAAATGAATTAAAGGTTTCCATCCAGCTCCTGGTGGAAAACGTGCTCCCATCACACCTGGCACTAACTGGCTCCCTTGTTAGCAGCCTCGGAGAGAAGGCGAGGAGCAAGCTGCCACGTAGCCTGAATCTCCCGCAAACACCAGCAAGACCCGTGCTCCCGCCCAGCGGCTCGTGTGACGGGCTGGGAAGTAGAAGTAGGTCCTGACGTTTTACCTCTTCCGAGGAACGTAACATCAGACTCCGCTTTCTAGGCCTGCCAGCTTAGCGTTAAATTCTCTTAAATTCTGTTTGTGATGGAAGCATCACCCTGACAGATTAATTGAGCTATAACATATGCAAAGTAATGTGAAAAAAGAATGCAGTTGCATTACCCAGCGTTAATGCTGCAAAGAGGCACTGCTGCCTGCAGTGATGGCTGTCTTGAATGCTAAAGGATCGCAATCCTGGCTGCACCAAATGAGCCGTTTTAATGGGGAAAAACATCATTTGAGGCTCACCTACAGCTGAAGGAAAGGGAAACACATCTGGGAGGTGGTTCTGTGGTTCACCTATCACTATTAATAATAACACATAAAACTGTGGCTTGCATATTATCTCCCAAAGAACAGAAGACAGAGACTGAGTTCCATGTAATTTAATTTCAATTAGTGCACTGGAGCTTTTTAAAGAATGGACTATATATTCTTCTACTCGCAGACTATTAAACACAATGCAGAAAAATTATTATGTAAATGAGAATTATCTTATTGGCTTTAGTATCTTTCTCCCTCTCCCTTCCCCAGGTAATTGGGTAGGTAGGCGCTGGGAAAAAACAGATGATGGGAAATGTGAATAATGAAATCTCTGCAGCACTCTCTCCCCTTGGATGTAGAAGCCAAAAAATATGTGTGTGTGTCAGTTTAATTTAATTTGCTGTTAATTAGCTTAAATAGTAGTCTTGCCTTCCTTTGCTTTCACTGCATTTCTGTCCAGGCTCTCATTAGGAAGCGTGATAAAGCAGGTGCTTGTTAAAAATACCATAAATGCCTATTTACATTACAAAGCTATTCCTAGCACTTGTGGTAAAGGAAACTGACGTCTTGTCCCTGGATACAGCTGGTGGGAGAAGGGAAGCAGCACCCTATTTTCATGTGTTTAAACCCCAGAACACTAATTCCCAGTACTAATAAGATCAGAGTTTAAAATGCAAGGTGCAGAAGCATCCAATAAATAAGTAGGTGCGTAGCTTCCTCCAAAGCGAGGACATAAAGCACTATACCTATACGGGGGTATGAAGGTCTCCTTTGAATGAAGTTCCCAATTATTTAATTCAGGCCAACAAAGGAAACATAAAATGTGGGGTTGATTTTTATCAGCACAGATAAACCTGGGAGAGTGTAAACTGCGAACAGACAGGGAAGAGAAAGAAGAGGTGGGAAAGAGGCAGTGGGGATGGAAAAGGGCATGGAGAAAGAGTTCAGCATTGGGTAGTGTGCTTTCAAATATTGATACGGAAAAGGTGTAAATAGAAAGAAACGCATACTTGTGGAGCTAATAAAGGTCTTGTTTACAAGTGAGCAGAGTGGTTCATTAAGAATGGGAACAAGCACCTGCTCTGAAAATAAGGAAAATGCTTAATGAAAGCACTGAGAGACCAAAGTAAGTTATTTGAGAGCAAGTGTGCTAAAGAAAGAGAGAAGTTCAGCACCTCTCGTCGTTCACCTCCAGTATTTGTCTGCAGCGTACCTGCTCCGTGGGCAGGGCTCATAGGAAAGCCCTGCAGACCAGTGAGGAGGGCACAAGTAGCTCAGGAAGGGGGCATCTGGTTCTCAGTCCTTTCTTCCAAGCACTGTTAAATCCAAGCAAAAAAAAAACCCCCTCAGCTCCTTCCTCATTTTCAATTCAGTAGCTTCTCCGGTTCCTTCTTTTCGTTTTACTTACCTCTAACTAGACAAAAAATACAGGCAAGGAGCAAAGTCTAAACTCCCTGGCAAATATCCCGGTTCTCCTTGCAGAGTGGATGTCTCCAGCTGCACCTCAGCTCTGCAGGTGTGGGGGGTTAGGTTGTGGTGCTGTCAGATTAAATCCTTCCTTGTCTTCATCTTCAGGAGGACCCAGCTCTTTGGACATGCCTCTTGAAGGAGGCAAATATGTCTGATAAGGCTGTGAGACCTCGACTCTGGCTAAGAAGGAGGGAAGATGGTCAAATACCTTGAAAATAAGTGTGGAGGTGAATAAGGAGGGTAGTAAGAAAGAATGGCCATCTCTCTCCTCTGATCTCCTTCCAGAAGAGATCTCTGGAGCCTGCCCACTGTCCCGTCGTGGTGGGTGTTTCGCTGAGGCTGTGATGGACCCCAGCGTGCTCGGCAGGGACCCCGCTGAGCAGCACCATGGTGCGCATGGCTGCACAAACGCAAGGAAGGCATTTTCCCAGCCCAGGTCTGTCTTACCAGAGCGAGGAGGAATTGCAAGGAGTGTTATTCAGTGTGGTAGAGCTGTTTTAATCGCCTCCAAGGCGTGCTTTGCCAGAGCTAATGCCAGTCATCGATCTTTCTGCTTCCCGGACGGAGCTGTTATTCATTTTTCTCCTCTTTTGCTTAGTAGCAGTTGGAAAAAACACGTAGAAATCGCCCTGGTAGCACCACGCCATCCTTGCCGCGGGAACCAGCGTGCTGTCTGCCCAGGTGCTTTTTGCCGCTTGCTGTCGGGGGGTGCGGCAGCTCTGCAGCGCTGCTCCTAGCACCCCTATACCTGTCACCTGGACAAGAGGGACTTCTCTTGCGTTTGGTACCGATGAAAGACAAGAATCTTTCCCCGTTACATTGGGAAATCTCATTTTTCCTCCCTGCCCGTGAGCTCTGCCTGGTACAGACTAAGAAATTAATAATAAGCTGTGACTCCTGGGAGAGCTGCGGCTGCTCCCGGGAAGGGGGCTGAGACCGCCAGTTGGCAAACCGGGGTCTTCACCAGCTCACCTGCCACCTAACATTTGGCGTGAGGACAATCAGGCCCCGTACCTGGGTAGCAGCCTCGAAGCCAGTACTTGCTTTCCATGGGGAATAATTCGGTAACTGGTGGTGGCAGGCAGTGCCCTGGGAGACAGTGTCTGAGCGAGCGGGCTGCCGGCTGATCCCTCGTTGCTCCGTGCACCGGGGGACGCGGCAGTCCCCTGCGCTTAGCTGGCCCCTGCCTGCTTTCTGGCCGCGTTCAGCTGTACCAGCCCATGCCGTTTCCAAACAGCCTTGAAGAGCGTTGCAGAAGATGTATCTACACAGTCAGTTTAGCATAGGTTTGATCCTGCTCCTGGGACCAGAGCATCAAGCCCTGAAGCTCATACTAAACTCCTGCTTCAGCTGGAGCTCTGCAGGGGGAGAGAAGCCCAAGCTTTGATCATGGGAGCTGCACTGACAAGCTGTTGGCAGGGCTTAACGCACTCCAGACCCATCTCTCTTGGGCTTGTGCTTCCCCTCCTAGTGCAAATGTCCCCAGCCAGGCAAGCACACAGCAGTGGTGGGGCTGTCTGCTTCCCCACTCATCTTCTCCTGGGTTTGCTGGGACCACGGCAGGGGTGACTGCCTGTCTTCAGAGAGAGGAGCAGCCCTTCCCCGGCCCAGCACTTGGCGCTGGGCATTTACACTCAGGGTGGAGAGCGTCTCTTGCAATAGCTGTGTCCAACATTTAGCACAAAGCAGCCCTGATATCCGTGACAGGCAAGCGCCCCGTGTCTGCTCAGCAAGGGGGTCGCGTTGTCACAGCCCGGTAGGAGGTGAAGATGGGCTTGGCCGTGCTATACGCTACCGCGAGGGATGGGTTTGCAGGGCAGACGGAGACTGAGCTGCCCTGGTCTCCCCTAACAGCCCCAGTGTGAGGATACGGCGCAGAGTCCGTTTGTTCAGTCTGCCAGTACGATCTGATTTTGTACTCTGTGGTGTTCAGCAGAGAAGCTCTTTCCCCTTGAGCAGTGTTATGCACTTTGCAGTTACTTCTCTAAAACGACTTAGTTATACATTTCCTACATGTTATTTTGAATTCTCTCGAAGATCAAGGATGCTACGAAGCCAGCAAGATAAAATTAGCAGCTGAGCTGTAGCCTTTGCTTGGTATACGAAATGCAGATCAGCTTCACTTGCAGCGAATGCTGGAAGGTGAATTTCATTTATGCCTTCCTTTCAGCAGACCCAGTTCTGCCACCCTTGTTTGGTTTGAGTGCCACCACCGCCCGTAAGCTGTCCCGGTAGTTTCTGTAAGGTTTCTTCCAGAGACAAGTATCAGACAACAGCATGGGTGTTGAATTGGACCTCAAACTGATAAGAAATCAGTTTGTTCAAAACCAGTTCTTATCTACTCCCTTGGTTTACGTTTGTGCACAGCTCTCAGAAAGCCAGCACTAAGTACAGCACCAAGCCTGGGGTTTTGAAAGGCTGTCAGAGGCGAGCAGAGCAGAAGAGCCTCTGAAACGACTTAAAGACCAGAGAAGCACCATGAGGTGGGGGCTGTCACGGCCCATCAGTGTGGGTTGTGTCAAGGCTCCTGAGGCATCTGACCGTGGTGGGTAAGTGCTCTCAGAGGGAGACAGCGGCGGGTGTTGACGGCCACTCCAGCGTAGCGGAGGTGAGCTCAACAGTTGCTGGAGGGAACACGACATGTTATAAAAGTGAGATTAACCATCAGGAGGGGTGACCAAAACGGTGGCCTAAAGACCTTCTCTCAATACCTTCTCCTCAAGGCAAATTTCTTAGTCGGGCGCTTTTCAGGGAGGCAAGTTTCACCCTATACAAGTCCTCAATATGGCAACGTCTGAGCAAAATTCCACATCATGTATCAGACATCAAATGAGATAATCTATGGTCTCTTCTACTTTCAAACCATCCGAGCCTCTGGCTTGCAGTAAGTCAGGTCACGCCGTGAAGGCAGGTTCTGCACCGAGTTGAGGGTAGGAGCCCAGACTCGAGTCCAGCCCTGCTTCGTGGCACGTGGCTGCAAACGAGCTCTGGACAAACTTCAGGAGGGAAGGCCAGGTCTGTGGCCCCCAGCCCAGCGCCGCTCTGGCACTGACCGACCCCTTCCTTGCAGTCAGGTGCAGGGCTGAAGCAGGCCAGGCCAAGAACTGCGGGGCAGAAATTCAAAGTTTAGACTCTTAATTTTCTCCTTTGGCCACCACTTGAGCCTTCACCCAATCTATCCTCGCATGTCTTTGCTGGTGACGCACCCTGTTATCTGTTTGAGACCAGGCCTAAGACTGACAGCCTTCACAGCATTGCCTTGGCCCCGTTCGGGCTCACAGATGAAGCGTTATCTTCTCAACCTGGACCAGGAGGTGGCTGGAGGTGCACCTACGCGATGGAGACCTGAGCTGAACCCTTCAGGCTCCACAGCCTTCCTGCCCGACAGATCAGGGGTTAGAGAATTGACCCCAGAAGCAAAGGCTGTGTTTGAATCTGGTACATCCTAATCTTTTATTCATGGTGGGTCATCCATGGTGACAAAGACTCAAAGGAGGAGGAGGGAAGATCAGAAAAGCAGCAGCAGAGGTGCCCGGAGGTGCAGATGGGCTCTCAGAGGGGACAGTCAGGATTCAGAGACCTACTTTCAAAACCGGTAAATGGCAGTAGTTGCTTTATGTTTACAGATTTGCCATCCAGAAGCTAAGGAGCCCCGTATTTCCAGTGAATTAATTCCCATTGAAATAATTTTCTGTGTCTTTATTTGCAGGTGTTTCAGAACAGTTCTGAGTTTTTCCACAGTATTTGGGATGATTTACTGAGTAAGATCTAAGTTGGGTTGTCAGCGAGCATAAACGGGTGTCAGTCCCTTGATCATCATTGATTTATATCCATTTATGCCAACGCAGGATTATTCTTTCAAGAAGGTGGCTATGAGTATCCGGGCTTTAAAGCCTAAGCTGTTTTAATTGGACTCATAGGTGAAGTGGTTCATGTTTCCAAAGTGAATACTCAGTAGGATGAATTCAAAGACACTTTCACAAAGTTACTGATACACGCTGAAAAGTAGGTGTTTCTGGGAATATTGCTGTCATTTATGCCAGTGTATTTACAGCAAGCCAGCAAGAAGCAACGCAAATGCCGTCCATCTGGAACCACTGGCACTAACATCCATTCAATAAGAGCACCCAGTCAGATCTGGATAATTAAATAAGATAATGTCATATGCCACTGCTTTCTTTGTTCACGAAGGTAACGCTGTGCATTGAACGAAAGATGGAGACGTGCCACAAACGTCCTGATCCAGACTTCAGCATTTGGGTCTTTTTATCCAGACTTTTTTGTTTGTCCCATTCACATACTGACAGTGAATTTTAGTTCTGGAGCCAACTTCTGCAAAATCTGAAGGAGGTGGGAACTTGGATTCAGGCTGATGTCTGTCTGCTTTGCTGAACACACCAGAACACTGTGCCCTCGTTCAGAAATCCCCAGACTGTAGCTCAGAGAGGACGCTCTGCTTGGGAACAGCCCTGCCTTGCCCCTGCTCGCAGGACATTATAGCGTTCAAATGGGGGCCCAGAGGAGCGGCGCAGGACGCTGCGCGCGGCCCAGAAAGGCTGGTCACCACCCGGTATTCACGGAGCAGGGGACGGGATAAGCTGCCGCAGCGGGACGTCGCTGTCCCAGCAGGGCAGGGACTGGGAGAACTGATGGACCGCTGACATCTCAAGGAGTTCTGTTGGTACGTTCAGGTATTTCTTTCCTAGGGACAAGGATCAAGTCCTTAAGGACCATGGACGACTGGGGTCCCCAATGTAGTA
The DNA here is from genome assembly GCA_009819775.1 of Phoenicopterus ruber ruber. NCBI lineage: Eukaryota > Metazoa > Chordata > Aves > Phoenicopteriformes > Phoenicopteridae > Phoenicopterus > Phoenicopterus ruber. The sequence goes on along the minus strand of CM020230.1, from coordinate 3,360,648 downwards.
GTAAGTACTCGGCAAGTTTTCTGCCTTACTGTTTTATGCTGAGGTTAATATTCCCAAATTAAAGACAGCCAAGGGAGAGGCAGGTCATGCCAGCTTCCAATGCTCAGGTCACATTTGTGAAATGCACGGAAAAATAAGGAGCCTACAGTTTTCACAAGTAGTTTACTGGCTTGCCTCCTCTCCCTCCCTTAAAATCTGTTAGATTAACAAGAACAGTTTTCTCCTTTTGTTTATTCTGTAGTCTGGTTCCACCAAAAGCCATTCAGTGGTGCGATAAGCACTGAAATAAATGCTCATGAAGTAGATAGGCCCTGTGCCCAAAAGATCAGCAAATACAGGAGATATTGCAAGAAAACAATCGGGGCAGCAGAAAGGAACAGGGAAATGGCCATGGTTAAAAAGAAAGACCATGAAGAGAGGGATTGTATTTCATCTGTCTAGCATCTGTCTAAAACATCCCTGAAAAGGTTTACTTGATCTCCAACTCACTGTCGTTTGAGGCTTCACACTTTTCTTTCCGCTGTTACTTTACATTTCGTTATCTCAGTGTTTTCAGATGAAAATAGCCCTACTCCAATAAATTACCACAAGTGTGATTTTTCTCGGTTGCAAACAGATTGTTTCCCTGCCCTTCCTCAGCATTCAGCGCACCGCGGCAGCAATACGCCTTTCATTAGGTGGAGCAGGAGCACTCTGCATCCTCCGTAATGGTTTCCTCCTCAGATGCTGGGATTGATGTGATGGCAATTTCTGTGAGCTCTGTTACCTGTCCTAACACAAAACATGTGTGGGTACACCCACGCACCGCTTTTCACTGCCTCTTCCAAGCTGATGCGGAAGCTGCAGGGAAAAGATGAGTGTTATTTGCCAGTTAGGTCTACTAATTACTTGACGTGTTTTTTGGAGAAAAAAAAAATGTTTTCACTTGCAGTCTTTCCAATCTGTTTTGAATTAGGAGACACTCAGGATTAGAAAGTGTTTTCTCATTAGAACAAATGTCACAGATTTAAAAACCTCTTCATTTAAATTCCTCCTAATGTTCTTTGGCTTGAACAAGTGAGCTCTTAATGTCCATTTTAATTAAAGCATTTCGATGGGATTTCAGCTGGGCACCTAATGACAGCCGGTCTCTGAGAAGAGGACATGGTCCGACTAAGAAGGTGAACTCCGGGGTGGGAACGTCAGCAGAAGCTGTGCTTTTTTGGCTTTGCAGGGCAAAGTGCTAAAGGAAACACAAGTTAAGATCTGTCTAGAAAAATGATCCCAGGCTTACAGCGGGCAGAAATACCGCATGGTTTGGGAGAGGCTGCCTGGGGACGCTGGGTTTCGCAGAGGGGTCGATCTACATTTCCCCGAGCCACTGAGAATTTTTCTCTTTTTGCTGCTGTGCCGGTTTGCCGGTCGTCGGCACAGGCCCTGGCAGCTGAGCAGCATCGCCGGCCGCAGGCTTTAGCCCCCTGTCTCTGCTGGCAGATTCCTCCTCTCCCCCATCCACTGCCCCCCAAATTTCTCGTTTCTCTTCAGGTGAAAGTTTGGTTCTTCCCGCCTCTCCCCAGCCAGCTCCCGTGATGCCGGGTCCGTTTACCAGTGCATACCCGCAGGAACCGCAAGTGGGAAGGACCTCGTTAGCTTTCTCGGGAAAGAAATCCTTCGAGATTCCACGTGGTTCGGACAAGGGCTGCCGGGCAAGTGTCTGGCGGTTACAGGAGAGCAGCCCATAAAGTGCTGGAAAATACAGCATCGCCGAAGCACATCCACATTCCTTTCCTAGCGCATGGAAATGGCAGAGGGAAGCACGCTGATGGGGAATCGGGTTATCCAGCCCCTCGATGCTCTTCTTTTCCAGCTGCTGCCTGGACACCACCAGTGCCCCCGCTTCTCCCTTTTCCCCAGGAGCAGCTTGGGGCAGTGCGGAGGGAAGACGCTGGTCCCTGCTCCGCTTCACCCCGTGGCTGCTGTCCCAGGTGGATCCAAGGACAGAGGGACGTGAAGGCCAAGAGCTGGCAGGCGGTGAGAGCAGCACGGGGCCGGTGTGCCTCTGTAGCCAGCACACACATTGACAGAGAAACAAACTGTAGGGTCTGATCAGACAGCTCCGGTAAAGTCAGAAACTTCGCCTGCGTTCACACCAGCATAGTGTCTGGCTCCCTCCCTCCCTCCTGGAGTGATGAATAAATCTGGAGACAGTTAATAATGGAAGGCTATTAAGATAAGATTTAGTCTTTACTGTTCTCGTGCTTCCGTCATTTGTCAGGCACTTGAACCAAACAGAGGAAACGTCGACCTGGGAAACGCTGCTGATACCCATACGGTAGCAGATTTATTGGTGCTTGTGCCCAGGCACCGTCCAAGGGAGGAGGAGTGCTACCTGGGCAGGCGTTGCCGTGTGCCACCAGCATTTCTGCTCCCTTCCCTCAGGACAAGCATTTAAACCAGCCGCCTTCACTTGATAGCTCATAAACAGCATCACTATTGGAGCTGGGCAGCGTTTCTGGGCCAAAAAGCATCTTGACAGGCAATGTGTTGTCTTCAGGAAGAAAATGTTGCCAGCTTGATTGTTTAACCTCCAAAATTCAGGCAAGAAGGTCCATTTTGAATGACCCCTGGAAATAATATTCTTTATTTACTTCCCCCTCCCCACCATGTTAATTGTTCTTCTTTCTTCTTAGAGAGAATCCTGTTTCTGCTCTCTCGCATTGACGGCTTACGAGCTACTGTGTATCCCGGGTGAGGTGGAGTGAGCGGTTAAGAGCATCTCTTTGATTTCCTCACTTTGACAGCAGTAAGGAAACATATGAAAATAAGCACAGGTTTTGTTTTCAGACCACCTCCAGCTGCATGTACTGTGCAGTTCCTGGAAGAAAAGGCACTTGGATATACACACTACCTACAGAGGAACAAAAAAGTGACGCCAGTATTAATTCCCCACTGCGCAGGTGTTCCTGCACTCCTGGCAGCAGCAGCGGGCCGTGAGCCGTGCACCCGAGACACGGTCGTACGGATACAGCGCAGCCACGTAAGAGGCATCCGCTTTTCGAGATTGTGTTCACTGAGTTTCTCTCTTTTAACACGAAGTCGGACGAGCCCCGGCTCCCCCCCTCCAACATCCTGTGATCGTTTTTAGACGTTTTAGGAAAAAGAAATCTGGCAGAAGTAAGTTCCAAGGTCAGCGCCGCTCACCCGCCTCTGTCATCCCACTGAGCTCACAAATTGGTGTTAACACCTGGAAAAAACGACAAATATAAAAAGAGAACCTTGCTCATTCTTGGAAGCACACCCGTTACTGGGGCAGCCCTGTGGAGCAGGAGTCCAGCAGGACTGCAAGCGCACGCACAATCCCGAGCCCGTCAGCGCTGCTCCGTCCAGCTCGGTCCCCAGCCCTGGCAGCGTCCTGCCCATCGCCCAGAGCAAGCAGCAGAAAGCTGCCTTTTTAGGCAACTTATTTTCTTTAAACATCATAGAGCATCTATATATTTTTTGTTCCTCTGCTATTAGAAATCCGCTTTTGCAAAATGATCTTTTTTTTTCCCTTGTTCTTTAAATAGCTGCTTATAACGGCCTCGTGGTTTGGAAAGCACAAATAACTTCGAGGCCTTTGAGATGCACCCCCGACCCCCTCCACTAACAATTCTCTTTAGTAGGATTCATAAAATCTATTATTGTTGCTGCAGATTGGCCACAGTGTGACTTTGGAGAAAATTCTTTCTGTGTTGACACTGTTGCTTCATTGTTATTCTTTCTGTATCGGTGGAACAAAATGAAAAATTCATTAAAAAAGGAGGAAAAAGGGAAAGAAAGAAAACCACCGGCATTTCTCTGTCTCCCAGCACAAAAATCAAATGTAGAAGACTGAACTCAGGGCGATGGGGAGAGAGGGGTGAGAGGGTTAAATGTCTGAACGGTTCAGAGCCCCACGCGCAGTGTCCTGGACAAACATGCCGCTAAAAAGGACCTGCCACCTCCTTTACAGGGTACCGCTGCCGAGCTGGGAGTCAGAGAAGGGTCTCCTGGGAGGACTTGCTTCCCTCAGGGTGTTTCAGCAGGCAGCGACCCCTCGGAGGAGCCCCAGGAGCTGCGCCGTGGCCCCGGGAGCTCCCCACGCAGCGTGCTCTGCTTGCGGCCCCTCTCCCCGAGCCCGGCAGGTCCCCACGCACCCTCCTTTCCAGCCGGGCTGGCACCCACCGTCCCCACAGGGCCCCTGGTTCCCAAGGACGGCACTTCTAGCCCGGCCCGCCCTGTTTTTCCACGCAGGGTGGCAGGAGCAGGAGGTGGCAGGGAGAGGACGGGCCGAGGCGGTGTGGGAAACTGAGGCACGGGCAGGCTGTGCCGGCAGCGAGACGCCGGGACCAGCTCCCCCACCACACGGCCACTGCTCGTGGGCTCCCAGCACCTCCTTTTCCAGCAATGGTGCTGGCAACCGGGGGGCTCTGCGGGCAGCTGCGCGTAGCCCCACGCCGACTTCTTCCAGGGCCTGACTGAATTTCAGTCTGCACTCTCAAGGACGCCTTCGAGGGACTGAGGGGACAGGTCCTGCCAGAAGGCACAGCCAGAGGAGCTGGGCCATGCCCTGGAGCCCTTCCTCACCAGCGGGACCACTGCAGAATTACTGTGTTAGTCCTTCAGCCCCAGGACCAGCGTGCGACTTCTGATCAGGGCAGACAGACCAACGGACTTGGAGTAGCGGATCCTCAGCTCTGCAGTTCAGTTTCCCCCATCTGCCCTTTCCTGCCCACGCGAGGGACAGAGGTGGACAAGGAGCATTGTCCGTGGTTCCCAACTCGGGGTCTCACACCACCCCGTTTGCTCTGGGGCTGGCGAAGCGTTGACACGGTCTCCCCGGCGTTCGGTTGGGACGGCGCAGTCCGGATGGGGGCTCTGCAAAGCCGCGAGAGTCTGGCCGGGTAGCTGGGCTCCAAGAGCTTAGGGGTGGGTCATGCTCTACCTGGAGGCCAGTCACAAGGGGCAGTACCTTCCCTTACAAAGGGAAAGACCCCTCGGTGGTCTTTCCTGGGCCCTGTCCTGATAGCCCTAGCAATGACCTGAGGCGGGGTGTAGTGGTTTAACCCCAAATTGTAACCCAACACCCCGCAGCCGCTCGCTCACTCCCCCCCTCCCCGCTGGGGTGGGGAGGAGAATCGGAGAGAAAGGAAAACTCGCGGGTTGAGATAAAAACAGCTCACCAGGACAGCAAAGGAAAAATATGAAAATATATTAACAATGATAATAATGATAATATATACAAGGATAATAGAATATATAAAACAAACGATACACAATTTCTTACCACCTGACGACCGATACAGCCCGTCCTGAGCAGCAGGCAGGGAGCAGGGGTATCCCCCCCCAGCTATCCCAGAACAGCCAGTTCCAGAGAGAGCAGGCGAGGGAACAAACAGCCGAACGAACGAAAAACAAAAAGGAAAAACAGGGAAACAAAAAGCAACCTGAAGGGAAGCTTAAGGATTAAGGCAAGTTAAGGGTCTAAAAGCCTAGTGGCCCACCAGCCAGCCCTCACTTATCCCGGCCATGCCGTCTCTGGTATGGAATACTCTCTTTGGCCAGTTTGGATCAACTATCCTGTCTCTGCCCCTCCCAAGTTTTTGCACCTGCACGTTAGCAGAACCTGGGAAACTGCAAAATGTCCTTGGTGGTTCAGCAGCAACCAGCACCATCAGTGTGCTGTCACCGCTCTTCTCACACTAAAGCCAAAACACAGGAGCTGCTGAAGACAAAACTAGCTCCGTCCCGGCCTACACCAGGACACGGGGACAAAACGCACCCTCGAGTTTGCAGATGACGCCCAAGGTGCAGTCAATGCGCGTGAGGGCCGGGCTGCCCCTGAGCACAGCCCTCGTGGCCCGGAGGAACCGGCCAGCAGGGACCCCCCGACTCCCGCGCGGACAAGCGCAAGGCCCTGAGCGCAGGACGGGCTGTCCCCTTGCCCCGCACCAGCTGGGGACCGGCTGGCTGGAGAGCAGCTCTGCTGCAAAGGCCCCGGGGTGCCACTGGGCAGCAGGGGAACCTCGAGGAGCAGTGCACCCCGGCAGCGAGGACGGTGGCAGCAGACCAGGCCGTATGGTCAGCGGATGGAGGGCGATGCCTGCTCCCTCTCCTCGGCACGTGCCAACCGCTTCTGGAACAGCACATGCCGTTGGGGCCCCCCTGGAGCCAAGAGACGTGGTGCTAAGCTGGAGCAAGCCCAGCAGACTCCCGGGAGGCTGGAGGAGACCTCCAGGGTCCCTTCCAGCCCAAGCTCTCCTGCGTTTTGGTGGCTCCTCAATCCTCTTCCCAAACCTGCTGCAGGTTTGCTCTGTAGCTGCAGCTTTTTATTCTCATGAGAGGTCTTGATCTCCATGATTACCACCGCATTACTTTTCCATCCCACGAAGGGGACACCCCCAAAACCAAGCATCTAAGTCTTTTTAAAAAATAAAAATGGCAAAAGGAAACATTTCCCAGGATCTCTGCTCAGGAATGTCACAGGGGAAGAATACTTCTTTTTGTGATCAAGAGACTTAACTTCAAAAGCGTCCAAACTGCAGCTCTCCGTGGGGCACCTTTCTGCAGGGTTATTAATAAGAAATAATTGTTTTAAGTGCAGAAAAGTATGTGTACTTTCTGTTCCCTTCCAAAACCCCTGCATCATTTGTCCTTAATGAATAATGAAAGATGCTTTTGTATTGCTTCCCACCCAGAGACTTTAAAGTGGTTGTTAAGCAATAATAAATAGGACTTTAAAGAAAATCAGGTTTTGATGAAAACTTAATTCTGGACTAATATGAGAAGCACCTGCTTTTGCGCGAGTTTACAGATGTTACCGTGGCTTTTGTGGGCGGAGAATTTTGGTCAAAAAGCTGAATGTCCCAACCCTGGAAAGATGTCGCTACATTATTCCAAAATGCTATTGCATAGCTCCATAGAAATCATAATTTGGTGCCCCTTGATCCCCCCTCTGGAAGGAAACCAGGAGACTACCTTGCCCGGGATACGCACTTTGATGCTCTGAGCGCAGGACTGCCGTGAGGCACCTCACCCCAGGGGGGGATTTACCACAGAAAGCGAACCCCAAGGAGGAGATTGTTTCCTGAGGAGAGAGGGAGCACGACGTCCCATGACTGGGGCATTTGGATTTCAGTGGAAAAGCCAATGTAGACCACTGGGAAGCTGATGAGGTTTTGCCTTTCAACCCTTCTTTGGGGAGTCCACTCTGCAGATGACAAACTGCAGCTTGGAAGAGATATATGAGTTGCCCAAGAAAAATTAAGGTGAAAAACAGTTAATTCTTCACGTTTGGGTTGGTAGGTACCCAGAGCTCTTGCCTCCAGCCCACAGTCAGTCAGGTCTTGATGTTGGCAAGAGAGTTCACCTTGTTAAGGGGTCTCCTGCTGCTGAACAACTTCAGAGGTGTCTCCTGAGCACCTCATCGCGCCCACCAGCCTCAGCCGGAGCAAGCATTATGCTGGGGAGTTTTGTATAACTGAGCACTCAACCACCACTGTGCGCGGGTTTGCGGAACCCGGGTGCCCGTCGCCGATTGACGCTGGGTACCGTGCCGCCGGCGTTATTTCTTACACATCTCTGCGTGGGGCTGTCCCTCTGCTGCCAAGGCTTTCAGCGTGGAATTCCCCCCCATTTTCTGAGTGATGAAATGCTGGACGTGAGTTTTGGGAAGAAAACACCTGATTCCTAAGAGAATTGTTTTCTTCCTCGTGCATGTGAGGAGCAATGAAACACAGAATAGAGAAGCCGAGCTGAGCATCGCTCTGTCACAGAAAACACCTGCGGAAGCGCGGCGGGGCTGGAGTTTGAGCTCCGGCCCCGGGAGCGGCTCCGGGCCTGCAGCCCCCAGGCCGGCTCCCCGCTCCGGGCTCGGGGTCTCCGGGGGTCTCCGCTGCCCAGCGCGGGCAGGCAAACGCGGTCTGCGGGCACGAACTCCGGCTGCGCCCCAGGCGAGCCTGGTCTGAACACGGAGCGGGCGGTGCCCGGGGAGCTCCGGGGACCGGCGGCTCTGCAAGTCCCGCGGGCGCCCGGGGTCGAGGTGCGGGGCCGGGACCCGCCGCCCCCGGACGCGCAGCCCGGAGCATCCCCGCGCTCCCCCCGCCCCGCGCTGGACTCTTCCACCGCGCCGGCTGCAGAGCGGGGGGGGCCGGGGGGCGCGGGGGAAGCGGCGCTGCCCTCGGCCGAGGCCCGGCGCAGCCCAGCCCCGCAGGGCGGATTCGCTCGGGCGGCGCCGCGGAGGCACCGGGGGTGGCCAGCGGCTGCCGGCGTGGGCGCCCCCCGCCGTGTCCCTCCCCCCCCCCCTCCCCCCCCCCCCGGCGCGGCGCCGTGGTACGGTCGGCGGGAAGGAGCCGGAGCGGCGGGGCGGCGCGCGGCACTGTGCCGGCGGCTCCCGCGGGGCGAGGGCGGGCGGCGCTGGGCGGGGGCGGCTGCTCCGCGCCGCGTCCCTCTCCCTCCTCATCCTCGCCGCCATCCTCGGCGCCTCCCCTCCGGCACCGTCGGGCTCGGTGAGTGCTTCTGCCCCTTCCTCCCTGGCTGCTCCCCCGGGCCGGCGGTGCCCCCGCAGCGCCGAGCCGCCGGTCGGCTCCGCTCCGCGGGGCTGCCTCTTGCGAGACGGAGCGTGCGCTCGGGGGGCTCCGCTAGCAGCGGGGGGCTGGCTGCGAAGGAGTGATTTTTTTCCTTCAGTCTTCTCCTTTACCCGCTGTTCAGTGTTTTTCTTGCGGTTTTCCCCCCATCGACCCGCGTTTCGCCCCGTGTGACGGGCGGGGAGGGAGCGCGGAGATGCCGGTACCTGCGGGACGGAAACTTTCGCGGTTAAAGGCGGGTGAGATCCGTCCCCGCTGCTGCCCTGGGCTGAAGCCCCTCTGCCCCGCTCCGCCCTGGGGCTGCGGCAGCCGGTCCCGGTGGGGCTCCCCGCCGCTCGGGACACCTGTAACGCCGGTCCCGGGGGGGCTCGGTGGGAGCGGTGTCCGCGGAGCGACCGGGGCGGTGGCGAGTTACTTCGTGTCTCCTGCAAAGCAGAAGCCCTCGGCTTCGCCGGGAGCGGGTCCGGCCTCCTGGGCGGGTCGGAACCGGCTGGAGACCCTTCGTAGGGGTGACACGGGGTGAATAACGCGTGCGGCCGCGGGGCTCCGGCCTGCGCGGCTCCCGCCGGCGGGGAGCGGTTGGGAATGGCTCCAGCGTTCGGGAATGTCACCTGCCGCGACCGTTCGGGTTGGGGATTTCTGTCGGGACTTGAGGTGATGTGCGAAACTCCAGCTTTCACTCCGGAATGGCTTCGGCGGCCCCTGTGACGAGCAGTGAGTTTTGGCCGGGGCTGTGCAGTTGTAAGGGCGTCCTGTGGCTAATTCCTTGTATGATGAGAGAGCCCAGAAGGCTGGGATATAAATTGCCGGTGTGGAGAACAGTGTGGATGTGCACCGTTATTTTCCTGACTGTGCTCCTGAGTGTAGCTCTCCAGTTTGCTTTTTGGCGTGGGGAAGATCGCGGCTGTACGGCCAAGCCGGGGAATAAGCCCGCGCTGGGCTGCGGGCTCCCGGGCTCTCCCGCGTGCCGGCAGCCGCTCTGGCTTCTGGTAGCCCTTCTGCTCAGGCTTTAGTGGAGACCGAAGTCCATAGCATCATGATTGACTTCAGCTTACTTTTGAGGCCAGAAAGAAAGACCCTCTTATCTCATATTAAGGACGGCATTGTTGTCTTTCCCCTGCAAATAAATACCGTAAGGGAATCGATAGCCGGAGCTGGTGTTTGCCGGGCTGGTGAGGGAGCCGGCGTGGGCAGCGCGTGTCTGCCGCTGCTGGCCGTGTCTCCTCAGCTGGCAGGAGCCGTGCAAGCGCTCGGACTGGTATTTGCCGTGGACCTCGGCGCCAGGCTGAGCCTGTTTGCTTTGGCTTTGAGCAAAGCTGGCCGTCGTCTCGGCTGAGCAGCGGCGGGGAGGAAGGTGTGGGCTGTGCGGGATTGCCCCTGCCGAAAGGAGGGAGCCCGAGCTCTTCTACAGGTGCTTCCACTCGTGGTGTCCCCTCCCCAGTGGGGAAGGGCGGAGGTGGTACTTTCACTTGTGTTTTGTCCTGTCCTTTATTCTGCAGTTTGTTCTGCTTTGGGCTGTTTGCATTATTTCCTTCTAAGGTAAAGGATGGGGAAGGAGTTTGTTTTGTAAGCAAAGCCAGCAGCAGAGCTCCTGGGCGAGGAGCTGGCCTGGCGTGAAGGCAGCACTGCCTCTTTCGCGCCGGCACGGCTGAGCAGGGGGGTAAGGAGCCCGTGTCCCGGGCGGAACCGCAGGGTGAACCGCGGCGGTGTGCCTGTGTCGCATCCTCTGTGGGCTGCCTGCTCTCCGTGACAACTTGTCACCAGGATTATTGCTCACGGTCCTGCAAGTCTTTTTATGACCCTTGTTTTCGGTGAGCGGCGTTCGGCGTGGCCGCGTGCGGTACCTTTCTTCGTGAGGTGCATGTGTTGAGACCGACGCTCAGTCGGTTCGCCGTGCTGTGCCCGTGAAGGATTGCCGGTATTTTACTTCTGTCAAGCTAATGGTGCAGATGGATTTCAGGGGAATGGCAAAGCAGAAGAAGGTGGGTCTCTTAAGAACCCCTTTCTTTAGAAAAGGCAGATAATAGGCAGCGAGTTTTGGAAAGATGTTTTATTTAGGGATTGTAAAGAAAAGATTAAAGCTCTCGACAGAGAACAATTTATGTGGAATAAGTGATGGGACATGATCATTCGGAAAAATAAAGACTCTAACGCGTTCCCAGCACCAAGAGAGCTTCCAGCTCTCCTTGTCCCAAATTATTCAATAAAAGCAACGGAACTTCTTTTGATTTGAGTGCTTTATTGATGGCTGCATAAGGAGTTTTCAAACCTAGAAATAAACTTGCGTCTGCTCAAAGAAAATGGCCTATGGATGTAAAAATCTTTGACACACTAAAGGCACTGCGGAGTTATCCAAGGTGTTATTTAAAGGTATTAGAAATAGCCGTGTCTGTCTCGAAGAGAATTGCAGCTCTCCCTGCCTTGCCCCCTCCCATTAAGTCGCCGTCTCGCCTGGCACAGGGTTGTGTTCCCGCATTTGAAGAAGCGCGAAGGCGTCGCTTGCGGAATCGCTGAAATGAAGCGGGTTTGTGGAGGGGAGAAGAAACAAGGAATCAAATTTTGGGCCCAAGTTTTGATTCCAAAACAAGTTGCTCGTTCTTTTCACAGCTTGAGGTTTGTGATGGAAAGGCTGAAAACACTCAGCAAGAAAAACGTGCTAGAAAAAGCTGAAATAAGCTAAACAGAGTGAAATTCAGAATAAACTGTCATCAGAGTGTGTTTATGAACCTACTGGAAAAAAGGGAGGGAGGAATCATTTGGATCAATAACAAGTTGTTTTTTATAACTGTAGAGTTTTAATTATATTTTAAAAATAATCCTAAACGTGTGCTTTTTATACCTGTGTTGGTAGCTGAGGCTGAATCTGCCGAATTCATGCTGATCTGGGTAATCTGAATCAAGCTGAATAGCAAAGAGGCTCTTAGGAGGGTCTGAAACCCAGGAGGCATTTTTCAGACCTGAGTTATGTCACTTTTTTTAGAGGTGCCTCAGGCAAGTGCATTTTAAGAAGACAAAGCTTTTGTTTTCAAGCTGGCCTAGAAAAATGCCAAGGATGAATCCAAAGGAAGGGCTTTCAGAAGTTGTCATTTGTGATTAAGTTGATCTCGCTGTTGTGCACAAGAATGCCGCTGCCTTCCTCGGCGTGGTGTGAACTGGAGCTATTTTTATTTTTGCCACCAGTCCTAGTGTACCTGTTTAATTCAAGTGAGTAACATTACGTGGCGGTTCTTACCTGAAAGTGTGTATTTAATTAGAAGGTCAGGTGTCTGCTAGCTCCAGCTCTGATATAAAATTAATTGTATGTGCTTTACAAAAGGCAGAATTGAGGTGACACCAGGGCAGAGATTGACTCAGAACCATTATTCTGCAGAATTAACATCTGCTTTAAGTGTCTAATTTTTGCATTTAAGATGCTGGAACCATGAAAGCCAAGGCTTGTAACAACCAGCAAAGAGTGTTTTCTTTTGCGTGTCTTAGGAAGTCCTCAGCTTGCAGGGAGCCGAGAAGTATGCATGCAAATAGCGAATCTAAAGCTTTTCTTGTGGCTTCTCATGTTTCTTGCAGCTTAAAGCAATCAGAAATAGTATCCTGTTGTTGCCAGGCTGTGGGCAAACAAGAGAAGCTACTGCTGTGGAGCCCGAGGTGGGGGATAGTGTGCAGGGTATCGCAGATGATGCTGAAGCGTGGATGTGGAAAAGTAAATCGCCTGCAGTCGCTAGTTTTCAAGCTCCCAGGGAGGTCCTTCTTGTTTAAGAAAGGTGAAATTATTTAAGGAAGCATTGTAATGACTTCCTTTTCTTAAATAAAATGAGAAGTTTTTTTTTGTCTTAAAATCAAACCATCTTAAAGCAGCATTGGCCTTACTACCAGGGTCCGAAGCGGTATCGCCAGGGCGGGAGGTGTCCCCGGGGTAACCTCGCCCCCGGGGACAGCCGCCCTCGGTGGCGGTGCCTGCCCCTGGCCTGGGTACCCAGGGGAAGGCTGCGAGGGCCGCGTGAGTCATCTCCTTGGCTCTTGTATAACACTGTTTAACGCAGACAGTCCTGTTTGTTCCGCTCGCTGTATCTTCTGACACTCTGGCACCTAATAATAATATTTTTTTTAAAGCAAGCCTTGAGAATATGTTGAAACCAAATGCTGACATAAAGCAAGATGTGCCAGAAAGAAGCTCCTGAGGCAAGACCTGGCCTTGCCTTTGCGGGGAAGGTCCCCCCATTGATTTAAGGGCTTCTGAGCTTCTACCCTGGTGCTGGAGCTGAACGGCGGGATGCCAGACGCAGGTTCAGTAGCATTTCTGCACCTGCAACAGAGTCGTTCCTTTCCTGAACATCCATTTGTAGGCTTTGCCAGTGATGTTGCACAACTATCCTTTTTCTGTTCCAAAAAGTCTGGTTTTAAAATAGAAAACATAATGCCAGGGTGGTGGTTTTTCCTAAGACGACAAGGAGGAGGTAGACAGCAATGGTACCTCTGGGCCACGTTGGTGTGAATTCAGTGACTCCCGGGTGAAGCCTGCAGCGTCATCTGGATGTGGCGTGTGGTGGTACCGAGCAATGGGCGCTGAAAAGCGGCATAGCTTTATCTGACGCTTTTGCAAGCGGCTTGTATTTCAACAAATGCAGCCACAGTGGGAATGAAGGTGAACTCGTCTTCTGATTGCTACTACAAGCAGAATAAGAACGGACAGGCTACACGTATGAGCAAGAGCAGTAACTGAGACAGTGCAGGTCCATCTCCTGCTGCGTCCCACCTCCCTTGGAGGGAGAGCATCCCTCCACGTGGGGGTCTGCCCGCTAGTGGGACTGCTTAAACGTGGAAATAAGGATGGCAGTTTATTGTGGGAATGATGGCAATGGACACTTGTTCTGGAAGCTGGGAGTAGATCGGCACTATTATTCATTTCAATATATGAATTCTTGACTAGACTGGCAAGGTGGACGGAGGAGGCGGTTGCTGATGCTCCTCACCTGGGCTCTTGATGTCTCTATTAGTCTAAATCTCATGCTTTCTTTCTGCCTTCAGCAAAATTTCTTTTTGGAAAACTCTTGGGAGCATTTGTGAGGAAAAATGGTTCCTTTAGAAGGACATGGGGAGCACCAGTTCTGTCAACTCTCCTGCACAGGGTGAAAATACCTCTTCTTGGAGGTGGGAGGTCTGTTTGAACTTAACTTGTGAATGAAGCCCACTAGCTTGGAGAAGTAAGGATAATCTGGTGCTCCGACAAAGAGGTTTGGACATCAACAGCGTGGGGTGACATGGTGGCAACTGCTTCCGTAGACATTGCATGACAGTCAACAACTGGCAGGCAGCGCTGTCAGCGTTCGTGGTACCTCTTCCACCTGGCCTTCGCTCGCTCTGCTCGGTTGCATCTTAGACTTGCCAGGACTTCAGGGTGACTCTCCTGGTCTGAGATACGGCCCCTACGTAGATGCTCCCAGATGGTTGGTACTGGCCATATAGTTTCATCTAGGAGTAAGGTCCCTTTAGCCTCCAACATAATTGTTTGGGTTGGTTTTTTTTTCCTAGATAGATTTGAGAAACTCTGTGGTTGCTCTGGGACATAACATTGCAAAGCTGATGGTGCTGCAGGGCCCAACTGAGTGTGTCCCGGCTGGAAGGGCAGTGTTGTGGTGGTTTGGTGGTTCAGTAGCTCCTGGTTTCTGTCCCTGGAGCTGTGTCTGCTTGTAAAATGGGTATTTGCTTGTGACTGTTGGTTCTGCAGCAACATGCAGTGCTTATAGCTCTTCGGGCTTCTTTCGGGAGTTGGTAAGAGCTATAAGCACTGCAGAAATCCTCTTGGGCCCCTCTAGTAACTTAGGCCTAATTTTTTAATTTTTATCTTTTAGCTTTTGCTCCAAAACTTAGTCTGGTGTGCAACTGTTATCCATGCTCACGCATTCCAACAGGCCAGTAAAACTCTGCCTTGCACACCTACCACCTGCATCAGTGATGGGTTTGGGAGGTCCCGTGTGTTCTCCCCCAGCCTGGTACCCAAGCCCAGGGATGGATCTATCCGCATCGCTGCAGGCTGGGCATCTCTGTGCAGGCACACACTGGAGATCACGTCGTGAGGATGGGGACCTAGGTTGTGGAACTGGCTGTGAAATTTATGTGTTTATAAGAAAAATCCTTGGTACAGCTCATCTCATGCAGCCGGTGTCTTTTCTTTACCTCCAGTAGCATCTTGGCAGCCACAGGGCACAGGTGATGGTGAAAAGAAACATCTGATGGTAAATTCCCCTGGAAAGATGCCCTGTGAAGCTAATGCTGTTGAACAGCTTCGCGAGCACACGGGGGATGACTGCTGCCACCGACACACATCAAAGATGGGCTTCGTGGGTCTTCCCTCTTAATTAGGAGTGGAGTGCTTTCCTGCAGCTGGGCTCCCCAGCCATTTGACTGCGGTATAAACAGCATTTTCGGGGAGGACACATTAATAAGTCAGAGTTTGCTGATACCTCCTGTGAGCAGAACCACACCTCATGGCAGGAGAGAGGCGGGAAGGGCTTAGATGATTTTAATTAAAGTTGTTGTGAGGAAGAAATTAAATTTGGTCTCTTGCCCTGCTCGTATTACGAGGGGAGAGAGCTCAGCCTCTCTGAACTGAGCCATTAGCCGCCTTCTGTTTGCCTAGGAAAAAAAGCAATTTCTTCGTCAGCTTTTACCCTGGCTGCTGGGCCCTGATTGCTTGTTTATTTTCAGCAGCTCCCCAAATCACTTTGAAGATGGGCTTAAACATTGATCATCTCTTACAGTCCTTCATCTTTGTTCTGCCAGCAGACGTTACAAAAGGTATCTTAAATTACCTCTTTTCCCAGAATGAACGGGCTGTGTATATGGTCTGGGAGAATAAAGCTCTTTCAGGCGAAGTATAAATCAGCCCGTGTCTATGCTCCCGGTTCTCCTGGATCCGCCTTCCAGCCCAGTGTGGAAAGCAGCAGGGATTCCAGGAAAGAAAAAAGCCAAAGTGCTACTTAATTCCAAGGCAAAAGCTACCAGCGCTCTGTTTGGTGAGCGGGGTCCTGTTCCCAACTGACCTGCTCTCCCCTCGCTGCCGCGGTGGGGTCTTTCCTCCTGCTGCTCCCTGAGGAGGGGTGGGAGGCTCGGCTGGGTGATGCTGCGCTGCCGGCGGGATGCAGCGGTGGAACGGTGCCCAGCACCGGCAGCTGCTGGCAGGGTAGTTTGGAGAAGAAACTTTAGATCTCTTCTTCCCTTGCTCATGTGAGCACTGAGACCTGCCAGGGCTGGGATAAAATACCCCACGACAGCAAAACACTTACTCTGTATAGAACAGGCAGGAGACGGTGGAGGTGGGTAATTCAGTGTAGAAGAGCCCAGAAGCTGCAGCTGAGCAGGAAGCAAGATTTAATAAATCATTCCGTGGCATGCTTCTGATGGCTACTTCATGTACGCAGCTACTTTTTTTGTTAGCGCTTAAATGGCAGCAGCTCATACCGACCTCTTTCCTGAGTTACCCTGGAAGGGAGCGCCTTACTGGCTTGTTATTTAGGTGCACGATCAGCCTTGTGTCTGTAGCGTGTTCCAAAATACTGGCGAGAGGAGCTCCTGGAGGGCTCGGGGTGCGGAGGGGGTTGCCCAGCTGAAGGGCGCTAAGCAAGCAGGGGGTGCAGCAGCCTGAGCGGTGGGAAGAGGCTACGTGTGTGCTTGGGATACAGGCTGTCCTCTGCATCCATTGCTTTTATTATCATTTCCTTCTGCAGTTCAATTTGCAGATGCCACATCGCCATCCAATTTTGTGTGCTTCTGGCCGATGATGTATGCCTGTTCAAATACTGATTTGCAAGAAGGAGGAAAAACACAGTGCTTGTGACCTCCGAATTAATAGATTTTAGCCATACGTGTAGCATAAACATCTATATAGTTTGTTGTGAGGTATTGGTGCATGGGATTCTGGCTCAGCAAGTTGCAGGCTTTTACCCATTAAGTCCTGCGAGTGATTTATAGCTTGCCTCAAGTCCTCACAGCTGGGTTGCCAATCTATAGGATGTACAGGGAGTAAATACGGCATGTTTACACAAAGCCTTTTCTCTAGAAGTCCCAAAAAAGGAGATGAAGTCCGTGCTTCGACAGGCCACTCGGGCTGAAAAGTTGCTATGCCTTGGGGCAAAATGCAGTTGGACAAAGCATCCCAGCAATATCTTATATTTATAGACACACTTTTATTTCTTTCCTTGGTTGTAACAGAAGAGGAGCGTTACCAAGTGTCTCTGCAACCCGCTACGATGCTATAGTGATGCGAGTGAGCAAGCTTTGTGCAGTGATGGAAAACGGCCTTTAGATCCTCTGAGTTACTGTTTGAGAAAAGAAAACGCGTTTGGCGGTCGGTGCCGTCTGCCTGGGCCGGGCTGCTGCCCTTGCCTGTCCCCCAGGCTCGTGCTGACCGGGTGCTCGTGCCCGGCTGCAGAGCACGAGGAATTCTGCTTCTTGTGGCTGGTTTTTAAAATGCCAGCTAAGAGCGGGCAGTAAGTTTGGATTTTTTTTTTTTCTTACCCTGAAGTTTGTCATCTTTTTATTTCACCTCCAGAGCCTCACAGTCATGAGCAAGGGGAGGCTCTAGCAAGTAGACTAAAGACTCGCTGATAAAACAGATGCAGACTGATTAATTTGCTTATTCTTGTTTGTTCCTTGAATTTTGTTTCTATTTGAGGTTTTCCAGGAAGAACAAAGAGCAGCAGGAAGCAATTGATAAGGTTTTCCACTCTCTAGACTCACCCCTGTCCTGATTCTTGTCCTCTCCCTAGGAAGAAGATTTGTTTTTTTAAACAAATATGAAAAAGCTTGGAGGATTTGCTCGCCGGTCTTTGACATCTTTCCATACAGTAAGGTACCATCTGAAGCCCTGTGCATATAGCTAGTGAGAAGCAGGCAGGGCTCTGGAGTTTATGCTCTAAATATATAAAAGGTAGGAGGGCATGTGACTTGGCCCGACCTTGGGTGGTAGCAGAGCTGGGAATAAAGCCGGCTCTCCTTGCTCCCAGTTCACGCTCTCCGATATTAGTTACACTGCTCCGTTGTCTCTTCTCCCACAAAACCTGCCTGAAAAAACCTGACTTGCAGCCGAAGTAGTCGCCAGCGTCTTGCGTGCCCAGCCCGAGCCCGCTGCCGCTGCCTGTGATTCCCATTCCTAGGGGCTTTACCCTGGCACAGCTGACTTTCTCGCGGAGAGGACCGGACTCTGGGAAATGCACGGCATGCGATACTTAGCCGGGTGCAGGAGCATAGCAGCCATTTTTGCAAGGCTTAGTTTTGGCTTGCAAGGGGGTAACCCTCTGCTAGGCACCTTCCCTGCTGGGACCTTGGCGGATCTGGCTGGAGTGCCTTAATTTGGTTTCATATTGCTGCATCTACTTATTTTCCTACTTTTTTATGTCCCAAGATTCAACTCTGGGATTCTGTTACGACAACAGACACCTCATGCACTTGGGCTTTTGATAGGTCATCTGGACGCTGCAGGAGCGTGCAGCTTATTTAAAATAAAAAGGTTGGTTGTGCTAGTTCTGGGGGTGATGGAGTTCTCGCCTGATTCAGCAGATCCCGTGCTCTGTTCCTGCGCTTGTGCCATCAAGCATCATGCAAAACTGCAAAGGTCCCTGTGGGACAGATGTTGATCCTTCAGACTCCTGCCCAAAGTTACTGGTGCTTTCAGGCTTGGTAACAAAAGCTGTGTCTTAAACAATCTTGAGAATGATCCATTGAAAAGTGTATTTAAAGAAGAAAAGATGGACGTGGTGATACTGAGTTCCAGTCGAAGCCTGGGGCAGCCCTCCTGCGTACAGCTGGCTTTTGTTCCTGCATGTTTCCAGGCAAAGCAGGTGGTGGTTAATTTTTTTGCATTAAAAAAAAAAAATCTAAGGAGCACTATGTGCAGGTACTCGCATCTGTGCGCTCTATGTAGGTCAGACGTGTGTTCACTTCTTTATGAAGACTAAACTTGACAGCATTTCCTTTCTGCAGCCAGGGAGGGAGAATCACAAAATTCGCATGGCGGCTCCGTAAGGAATGTCCTTAAGGGAAGACCCCAAAGGGGGTGTGCGTGCAGGTGACGTACGTTAGCTTTACCATGTGCTTCAGGTTTGTGACAATGAGCTTATTGATGAAAGATTTATCTAAGCTATGTGTCCAGGGTTGATGGAGTGTCGTAGCAGATTAGCCTTGCAGTTCAAAATACTAAATGCTTCTACACTGTGCTTCCAGCAGACGCCTCTTGCTTTGCTCTAAAACCCCTCTTTCCTGATCTCTGAAGCTTGTTTCTATTGCTGTATTTCTTAAAATGCAAATCGCCCTCCCTCCTTCTCCTTCCCCCCAGCCAGTCCTGTTCTGGTGTTTCTTGACCTGTTCTGACTCTGGCTGTGGTGGAGGGTAAAATGAGTTGGAAACAGACAACCTGTCTTGCCCAGGAGCACGTTAGGAACCTGCTCTAACACCCTTTAAAACAGTTGAGAGTCTCCCTTTGCTTGATGGACATGGCCTCAGATCCAGATGTGTTTGGTCTTGTGGAAGATGACCTCAAGTTGCGCCAGGGGAGGTTTAGGTTGGATATTAGGAAACCTTTCTTCCCCGAAAGGGCTGTCAGGCCCTGGAACAGGCTGCCCAGGGCAGTGGTGGAGTCCCCATCCCTGGAGGGATTGAAAAGACGTGTAGATGTGGTGCTTGGGGGCATGGTTTAGCGGTGGACTTGGCAGTGCTGGGTTAACAGTTGGACTCGATGATCTTAAAGGTCTCTTCCAACCTAAATGATTCTATGATAAGATGCTCTACTAGGGTGAAACTAGTGGGGATCAAAGATATGGTTTCTACTAATCTACCCGCTCAAGCATGGTCCTCTGATCTCCTTAGGTTGACTCCAGTCCATGGAGTAGGGGACCTAAACCCATCTGGCTTGTTTCTACAGGTTGGGGAGTTTCTCTGTCTTCAGTCCTAAAGTTATGTGACGATGCAAGAACTTTGTTTCTCACCAAAGGAAGCTCCTAGCTTTGTGGAGGAAAAACTTGAAAATGTGCCCCCGTGGGACCCTTAGCATCCCTTAAAACCAGATAAATAGAGGATCTAGGGTTTATTTTAAAGCTGAAGAGGGAACTAGCTCCACTATCCAAATTATTTTTCCTCAGCTGAGATGACCTTGAAACAGTGGCAGAGGAGGATCAGGGTAGATGAAGATGGTTATATGAATGTCCTTACGCAATCCAACACAGTGTGGAACATGTATCTAGTATTAAAGCTGATCGGCCTGCTCTACGAGACTATCAAGAAACATTTGAAATGAAAGAAGGGCTGCACCTGTCTCCTCCTCCTTCAGCAAATGACTAGCATCTGCAAGCAAATGAACATCGTCTACAGCTCTTCCTTCAGCACATGAATGACTGTCTACAAGCACTACCAGCATCCTGAGAGACTTGAAATTAGACATTAAGTTCTGTACTCTGAAGCAGCTGGATGAGTAGCCGGCACTTCAGGACCTCTCAGCAATGAGCAGATCCTAGCGAGCTGAACAGTAAATTGTGGTAGGTGGTCAATCTGAAGCTGACTTGACTGTGGTTGACTTCTGGATTTAGGAGCATTGGTCTTGGCGACTGGGTAGGGGTTATAACACACCCCCAATGTGGGGAAATGGACTCTGGGCTTCATGGAGTTGCTCAGAGTTGCTTGGAAGAGAGGAGTGCTGGAGCACTTGAAGGGAAATTGGAGTAAAACTCTCTGTCCTATTCTGCAAGAATTCTAGCTGGAATCCTCATTTGCAGTGTGAAATATGTGAAGGGGGTGTGTGAGGACGGCTCGGGACAGATGTCTGCTGGAGAGACCACCTTGCTAATTGCTCTCTTGCTGTGCTCAGCAGGAAATCAAAGGACAAGATGTTTCCTAGGACTGCTCTTGCCCTTCTTCCTAAATAAGATGAATGGTGCATTGTTAGGAAGCTCCTGAGTGAACCGATCTCCAAGTCCCAGCTGACCAACTGAAACTAAGAGGAAACTACTGAAATCCCTATTTTCACAACATCTTTTTTTGACCTTTAAAAAGAAAACGTGCTGGTGAGTCAGGAGACCCACCGAGAAATCTCTTTGGCTTGTTTTGGGCAGAAGGTGAGCTGAGCTGCGGTGGTGACAGCGGCGGTTTAAAATAAAGGCAGAGATCAGAGCGGTGTACAAATCTGCCGTGCTGTTGTCTCTGGTCTATGCATGAGCACAGACGTGGAGTCCCCAGAGCTGTCGGGCATCTCTCGGCTATTCTGGTTAGGAAGCAAACAGAGAAGCTCAAGTGTGTTGCAGTTTTTTTCGTGACTTGATTTTAAACCAGGGTGTAAACTCCTTATTTTTGGAGACTAAGAAAGAATGCTGTTCCCTGCCCTGCATTTACATAAGAAGTGAAATGACTGTTTTGGTCAAAACAAGTAGTCTTGAACATTTTCATGGCAATAAGTCCTTTTGAGAGAGGTTTGGATGAAGTTTGTGTTTCAAGGGGAGGGAGCCTGGCTGAGCCTTCCAGCTTTTATGTAGATTCAGAGTTAGATGGGGGAGGATGGGATAAGGCTGAGTTCAGGCGCTGCTAATAGCCTCAAAATTCGGAGAAGAAAAGGATTTTGGTAGGCTTGTGCATTCATCAGGACATCCAGTCATGGATAAGTGACCATTGCTTTACCTGGTGTGTGGAGAACTTACTTGCTTTTCAGATGTTGGGGCTGGTTTTTTCCCTAGCAAAGACCTTTGGCTTGAAGGTCTCTGTTGCTACACGTACTAAAGCTCAGGTGTTGAAAATACGGCATGTGGACACTTTCAAGACATCGCAAAGTGAGGTCAAGACACCGACTCTTGCTGTCGCTGTGCTCGTGGCTGCCTCCTTGGCACTGCTTGGAGTGACAAGTGTGACACACTTGGAGGCAGGTAGCTCTGCATCGAGGGTACCTTTAATTACTGGGTGGGTTGGCCTTCAGGACCAGGCTGCTCCTCAAGCAGCCTGTTCATTCTCTCACCCCTTGTAATTCGAGGGAAATCACAGTCCTGTTCTTGAGCTGTTGGAATGATTTCCCTGACAACCAAGCCTGACATCTCAGGTAGAGCAGCAAGGACCACAGAGGTCCTAGGACTGTCAAAAGTCTGCCAAGCTCTGCCCCGGCTCTCTGGGGTAGCTCTGATCCCACCAGCCATGCTATGTGCCTCCAGCCCTTCTGAGAGATGGATTTCTTAACCTTCTGCAGTTATTTTCTGTCTAGCCGCTCCTTGTCCAAAGCGGCCAAGGCAGTGCAAGGCTGTGTAGGGATCAGGGTGGAACTGCCCCTGACCTTGAGCCTGACTTTGGGACTGGGCTCTATACCCTGCCTGGCTACAGAGCCTTTGCGGACCTGGCCTCTCCATGGGAGTTGAACGCATCCCTGATGCTGATTCAGCAGCAAACAGTCACAGAGTTCAGGAGGCACTTTTGCGGCTCCAGCACTTCATTGAGGTTGTCCCCGTTACCTTGTAGTATTAAAAGAAAGTAGAGGTTCAAATGCGGTGCTGGGTTGGGGAGTCCTGTGTGCCAGTGCCGTCCTGCTGCCAGCCCACCACGGGTATGCTTTGGTTTGCCTCCGTGCACACATGGATTATTTTGATCTTAAAATCATATGGGAATGCCACAAGAGCTGGGAATCCTGTGTCCCCTGCTTGCTCCTGTTTGTTAAAATAACACATTTATAAACAATAGCTCGTCAAAGCAGCGTGCTCCAGAAGCTGCAGCGCTGTACCATGTATAAAACATGATCCTGCGAAAACCAGCCTGTTCCTCTGTGGGCAACTTGTAGTTCTGGCCATCCTTGAAATAACGTTCAAAGCAAGGTGTCTCCTGTTCGTTTAGCAGAGCCTGAGACTCCTTTAGATAAGAACGATGCTGGATGTTGTCCAGGAGATCTTATTTGTCCCTCGGAACAGGAACCTTTACAGATGTCAGCAGTGCCGCCTCTACTGGGGGATGTAGCTGCAGATCAGCACGAGTTACTTGGTTTAAAGGCAGAAAAACAATTATGCCAGACTAAGCAATTTGACAAAATGTTGTTTTTATCTGTGTTGCAGTGACAATAAGGAGCTCCCTCAGCCTAGGCTGAAGCCTTCAAGTGCTGGCGGCTGTGTCTGTCACCCTGTCCTCCCTGGCGAGGGACTGAGGAGATGGGAGAAGTAACTTTTTATGCCTTGCAAAGGGGGAGAAATGCGATGGTCTCATGACGACTGAGTGGTGTAAACTGGGGAGGGCTCAGAAGTTGTGTGTGAAACTTCAGCAAGAGCTCTGCACACCTGCACTCCCCCCTCTCAATTGCGTGATTCCCCTTGGGTGGAATTTCATGCATTTCAAGATGATAATCTGGTACAACCAGCTTGAAGTTGAATGAAAAATCGTTCTTCCTACTTGTGGTATTCCCCGAGTAAAGTATCTTTCACTAACCTTTTATTCTCTCTGGATACTGCTTACGTTCTTGACAGTTTTGCTACCCTTTTCTGTTCCAAGACAACAAATTCCCCCAAAATAACAAGTGGTCTCATGATTTCAAATTCTGTATTGGTTTTTGAGTGTTGCACTCTTCTTCCCCCTCTACCTTTTACTGCCTGAACTTCTTCAGGGATCTTTTTTCACAATTTACTTTGCAAGATTTATTCCTGCAGCCATTTAAGCATGGTGACTAGCAGCAGACTTGAGGGGGGAAGCCCTCAGAATTTCACATCGCTTGGCCTCGGGAGCCCCCAGTGCCAAACCCCGGTAACAAACGCTGCCGCGTCTTGGGCGGTGGTGGAGCTGGTGCCCCCGTACTGTGTCTGTGTGTTTGGAGAGCCTTGTGCTGCGCTGCCGGGGGCCCGCTGGTCTCTCCAAAACGCGGTGCTGCACCTTTGCATGTGATCAAGGCAAGGGGGGTTAGATACTTTTTTTTTTCTTTTTTTAAAAGTAGTATTCTGTTTCGGTCCCCAAGAGCTGATGAAATCCTTGAGGTTCCTTACGGCTCCTTTGTTCTGAATGCATTTTAATTTTGATGTCTGTGTACTCATTTTCTGCTGTGCCAGCTGTAAAGCAGGTACCAGCAGTGCTCTTGGAAAGGCAGCGTGGGAAAATGCTTATGGTAGATGTTAGAAAGTTTCATAACCATAGTTGGGGAGCTTTGCTGGGGTGTCAGGGGAGGACTCATCCTCGGCCTCGCTCTCTGTAGGACCGACACATGTCTGCTTTGGTGTGAAGCATCTCTGCACGCTTTATGGGCACTGCTTGTTTGCTTCCCGTTCGATTTGGCTATGTGCTGTCTGTGAGAGAATCGATGACTTATGCTGGTGCTGTGACACGTTGGGCAGACGGGGTTGGAGTCTCCTGGCTGAATTTCCCAGTGGAGCTGGTGAACAAGCCCCTCTGGCGTCGGGCATGCGTGGTGGCTGTTATCACTCAGCGTGGTGTCCGATTCATGACGTTGCTGGTGTAAGTATAATAAGTGACTTCAAGAGTGACTAAAATGCTGTAGGCCTGATGTCAGGCTTTTCCCAGTGTCTTTGCATGGGGCTTCACGTGGCAGTGCAGGAGCAGCATATGTGAAAATGAGTGTAGCTTGGCATTAGAAGCACTTCTCGTGTCAGGACGATGTTTGAACAGAAGTTGCATGGAGCAGGATGGATAGATAGCTGGCGAACAAGCCGGCTTTGATCCTGCCTCAACCACCACTTGCTGTACCCTCTTTGGTAGCACTGTTCACCTTGTTCCCGGAAAGGCGGATGAGATGGCAAGCAGCAGAAGTGACTCTGTGTGATGGTTTTATGGGTGTGACAACATCCCTTTCCAGAAAACGTGTCAATGAACATGGTCTGACGTTCACCTTAGCTGATGGAGTTGGATGACTTTGAGGGCTTTTTGACAGATGCATCTTTTTGGATGTAGCGATACCTGGACTGTCCTCCTGACCCACACCAGAGATCTACAGGATTAGGATCTTGTCTGATGGGCACTAGCACAAAAATGGCGGAGGAAGGTACTTCTATTTGTTGAAGGTGTCTGGAGTTGTTGCCTTTATCTCTTTAATAGTCCAGTTTGTCTTCAAAACTTGCCAAAATCTTGATCTTCGTGGTGGCAATCTCTTCTGCTCTGGCAGAGTGGCCTCCAGACAGATTTGTCACTCACCTCTCACTCACGTGCTGGAGCAGATAGCTGGCTGGGCAAACCCTGTTAGTATTCCAGGGGGAACCTTAGCTGTCTCCATCACTTGCTGCCTGCATTGTGGGCAGGCCGTGATAATCTGCGCTGCTATTTCGTTGGCCCTAGGTATGTGTTAGATGTTGGACTGACTGGGAAGCCCAGTGCTCATCCTCCGAGGGCTGTGACCTCCTGCTGCAGGCGGGGTGTCCAGGCAAGCCAAAACCCAGCTGGCTTCAGGCTACCTGCAGAAGCAACGTTGACTTGGGGAGCCGGGTACGTTAGACATAAAGAGGTATTTCCTTTTATCGAGAAGATTTATTCACTGTGTAGCTTTTTCATGATAAAATACTCTTACAGCTGATGAGCCAAACTTAGCGCTCTGATATTCTAGTATGAATTTGGAGTAATTATTTCAATTTCTCTAGAGCTACTGTGATTTACAGTAGTGCGATAGAAGAATGGAGCTCCGTGATAAATAGGGCCTTAGCGGGGCAAGAGCAGCCCCAGCCAGTAGACCTGGACCACACCACTCTAAAGAAGCCTTCTGACCTCATGAGGTAGCCTTAGTACTTTATTATTTTTGCAGAAAACCCCAGAAATCTCCTGTTCTTTCTCCTCTGGAGTCTTGTCCAAGGGTTTCCCTGCTCTTTGTGTGCAAGTTAGACCTGAGGGCAGGGCTGCCGGTGGGCTCCTCGCCGGGCTCCTGCAGCACGGCCGTAGCGGGATCTGCACGCGTATGCCATGGCAAGGGCTTGCTTTCTCGCTGTGACGCTGCTTGGTCTCTGCTCAGACGGACACGTCTGCGTGATGTTGTGTCAGCAAAGGCGACGGCGCTTCCCAGGCCTTTATTTCGCAGTATTACTTAATTCCTTGTTTTGAATGCGCTGGAAGCGTGTGAGTCTTTCTGATCCAAAGCTATTGAAGCCTTTGGAAAGTCTCTCACTAGTTTACTCATTCCTGGATGCGGTTCTAGCTGTATATGGAAAATCGGAGGGTAGTCTGCCAAGCCGGTGCAGGTTGGCCCAAGGTCCACAAGCAGGCGTTCGGGTCTCTCTCGTAAGCCTCTTCCCCCAACGCTGAACCAAACCAATGGGGTTTGAAATGTGCTGTGTTTTCCAGGTTCTGCTGCTTCCCTTTGGCATCTTGGATGTTTTCCGTAGTAAAGAGGGTCTACCCTTAGCGCCAGCAGCTTTCTGATGAGCAGAATCTCTGGAATGTGAAATTCAAGAATTGAATCCCTCCACGCTTGCAGATGCTCCTGCTGTCTGTCCAGACCAGCTCTGGTCACAGCTGTGTTGCTTCTGCTCTTCCTAATGTGTAACGCTGAAAATCCTGAGCTATTTATGGAACTACAATTAATCAAGCAAGAATATTTGATTATTTTTTTAATATAATATTCCCCCATATCTTTAGGGAGGAGAGGGGTTATGAAACTTCATTTCCCCGAGTGTCTTTGTCCTGTGGTTGATAATTATTTTTAAACTGCCCGTGATGTTGTGAGTTGGGTTGTTGTAGAGTGTTTTGCAGTTGTCAAAATGTCAATTCTAATGAAAGTCTCCACAGACGTGCTGTACCTAAGTGATTTAATCCTTTAGGCTAAGCAGGCTGCTGATAGCATTTTCAGATGAGTCAGAAAGGTTTGTGTGTGTCTCTTTTTAATATGTTTTTGTTTGGTTGGAATGTCTTCATCAAAATTCGTTGTCAAAGGTTGGTTTTTTTCCTTTTTAAAGGCTAAGCTGCTGCCTGTCAGTTCGCCACAGAGCTGTTTGGAATTCAGCATCTTACACGGCAGTCACATTGGGGAAAAAGGAAGTGCCTGCATAATAACAATAATTGAAAATTAATAGTAGATCAAATTAATACATAATTAGAAAACACTAATGCTCCCTGTGAACAAAGGCTGATTCCTACAGGAGCCTTATGAATTAAAGAGGAAAAGTATATGACGCTTTCCCTGGGCCCTGTCTATTCTAGCCTGCAGATCATTAAAGCAATTATAATTTCACAGAGGTTTGATCTGGAATTGATTTCTTTGTGATAATTCAATTTAGAGGCTTGCTTCCTCCAGGGTAGAAAATGGCAGGAGATGAAGTGTATAAATCCTCAGCGCTGTCCGCAGGCACGCGTGAAGACTGGTGCCTGGCCAGCGAGGGTTTGCTCCGAAGAAGAGTCGCCTTTGTGTGGCTGGAGTGTTGGACCTCTTAGTGTTTAATTAGGAAATGATCAATACCAGCTTCGTGCCAAGCTGTGTTGTAACAGGGGCTGGGTGGGAGGTGTGTAGGGGATGTGTACGGGGTCTGGGTCCCTTCTTCCTCCTCGCTAGGGAGCGTATCGGAAAAAATCCTTGGCCATCTGTTCCACAGCCCATAGTGGAACTCTGGAAGATAATTCGTGAGGGTGTTCTACCACGTGAGCCAAACCTGGTGTTCCCCAGCCTGTCAGCTGCTTTGGGCTCACCCCGATCAGCAAAAGCCAAAGTGACCTTGTCCGTAGCTGATAGAAGCAGGACAGTTGGCCCTGATGATGCAGGGTTGGCTTTACCCACGTGCAAGGTGGATCTTTGGCTGCTCCAGAACTAGGAGCACTGATTTAGCCTGGCTTCCCCTTTCCCATCAAGGTGTTCCTTCGCTAGGTCTGGCAGTTGTCTTCTGCTGGCTGCCTTCCGTCGGAGGCCGGGGTGGGACAGGCGTGCTGTGCTGCCCTTCCCTGGAGCAGGCGTCGGGGTGGCCCCACCGCGTGCCCTGCCTCCTCGCTGGAGGCTCGGCGGCCACAGCCATTCTAGTTGTGCTCTTAGAGAGCTCTGCAGGGAGACTGGTGGTCTCCTGCTTCCACGTGGCTCCTCACAAGGCTGCCAAGGTGGAGATGCCTGGTACCTGCAGGCACAGGAGGAGGGAGTCCTGTCTGTGGCCGAGTCTGCTCCAGGCCTGGCAGGCTGTCCTGGGCAGCTCAGTGCCAGGCAGAGATGGGCACGATGGAACGAGAGGAGCCACGCTGGGAATTAAACTCTGTTACACAGATGATGCTGGCGTGCCGCTTCCACCTGTGTATCCACTGGTGGCTGTGCCACCCGCGGCCCGCTCCTGCCATAGCGTGTGCCGGGCATATGCATTGATGCACGTATGGTCTGATCAGATAAGCAGTGCATGTACCTTATGGCTTAATCTTTTGTTGGACTCTTACCTCTGCCATCTTCAGCTATCTGCTCTTGCCATAAAGCAAAGGCACGCGCAGGATGCCTCCTCCCACGTGTGTGAGGTCAGCTGCGCCGCGGCTGGGAGGGGGACGCAGCAGAGGCGGGGGGCTGCCTCGCTCTGCGGTCTCCATGTGCCCTGCAGCAGCCGAGCTGGATGCGGCAACGTGCTGCTTGCTGCTGTACTCGGGGCGAGCGATCGACTTGTTGCTGCCCAGTTGTGAGGGGCTTGTGAAGGCTTTTTTTGGTAGCCAGACCTGGGTGCCGTGATGAAATGAGCAGAGAGAGAGAGAGAGAGGAGGAAGAGGAAGGGAGGAAAGAAAACAAAGCAGAGGACAGTAAAATACAGCAAGGCGCGGTGAATCCAATGCAGCAGGGAAAATTGGGACCTCACGAAAAATAATGATAAAGTTTGCTAAGCAACCGCTGTGCTACATGCCTCCCCTCCCAGCTGGGCTGCATTAGTGGCTTGCAGGAAGCAACGCAGCCAGCTGAAACTGGTACAGGCAGAAAGAAATATCCCCCTGATAATTTTCTTTCTTCTTGGCCCAACACAACATTTAATTTGTATTTTGTAGCTTTGCGCACAAACACTCTCCGTTTCCCTGATCTCTGAGGCTGTGTGTTTGGGAATCCTGGTGGAATGGCTACTCGGGCTGGGGGTTCGTTCCTGCCTATCAAACTGTGTTTGTTAAAGTTGGGACTTCAGTTGCTGCTCCATTTCAGGGCTGCTTTTTTTTTTTAAAAAAAAAAAAAAGGAACCTGTTCAGAAGAAGGGAAAGAAATTAAGAGACTTTTAGCTTTAATTGCATTTCTTAGGCTTGGCGGTGATAATAAGGGAATGTCAGGGAAAGATGAATAAAAACAATCCATGATTTCAATCAAAGGTAGGCAGGAAGGGTTCATGGTTGGGTTATGCAATGCTTCTTCACAGTAGCGAGCACTTACTTAATGAGTGCCTTTATTTTGATCTATCTTACCTCTATATTTAGTGAGGGGGGGAAGCCATCTCGGCCCTGCAAGAGCTGTACCTTCCAGCGTTCCCCCGTGACTGCTGTGGGAGCACGGAGAGGCGACATCCCAATTAGGTCCCATGTGGTGGGTGCTGTTGACGTAGGGAGCTGGGGGCTGCCCTGCTCCCCCCAGTGCAGTCCCCAGGAGGGCACGAGATGCTTCTACTCTTGGGGTGATGCAGGAAGCCCTAAGAGGGGACCTCAAGCACCCGAGCCCTGTGCTTTGGGGGTATCGCTGCTCCCAGATGCCAGATGAACGTGGAGAGGTGACATGACACCCTGGGGACCCCATTGCATGACATATCCTTGTCATAATCCAGCGATGGGGCTTGGGCCTGGTTTTTCATGAGTCAGAGAAGTGCAGCGTATCCCAGTCACTGAGAAACCAAACTGGCTGGAGCTGCAGCAAGGAATTTGGAGGCTGAATGTCCTCCAACGTAGAGGTGGACCTTTTTTTTTTTTTTTTCCCTCATGACCTTCAGGTCCCTTTGAAGGAGTCTCCCTCCCCTTCACCCCACGGGCTGTAGCCACAGAGCAGTGTGGTGCCCTGAGCTGCCTGTGGTGGAAGCTCTGAGCACCCCACCACTGTCTGCAGAGGGTTTCTGGGAACAGGAATTTATCTGATAGCTGACGCTTTGACAAGAACATCTGACATACTACAAGTAGTAGTCACAGAATAACAACAAATTTGGAGAATTTGGTGTTTTGCGCTTCTGTGTTGGGTTTTGCAGTGCCGTCGTGGAGTGCGGTGCTGGGAATGTCAATAAAACAACCCATCAAAATGGGAGTTATTTTGATGTTTTGAAATACTGGTTCAAGAAAAATCAAACCTTTTTTGCTTTCACATTTCTCGTTGGAAAAAACATAATTACACATTTTCTTTCAGGAAAATGGAAACAGTTTTGTTGAGGTGTTTTCACTTTTGTTAAAACCCCAGTTGTCAGGGGTTGCTACATGCCTTGTGTGACTTGGTCTTTCTCTGATCTGTGTCGTTCAGCTGCAGTTGTGACTTGTTTGACAGAACCAGCATCATGCCTCGCTTTGCTCTGTCTGCTGCTCTTTCATGGGAAATACCTTTGCTGATCCTGCAGTTTCCTCCTCACCTACTGATCTTTTTTTACTTCTGGGATCATAGAATCATAGAATAGTTTGGGTTGGAAGGGACCTTTCAAGGCCATCTAGTCCAACCCCCTGCCATGGGCAGGGACATCCCCAACTAGATCAGGTTGCCCAGAGCCCCGTCCAGCCTGACCTGGGATGTTTCCAGGGATGGGGCATCTCCCACCTCTCTGGGCAACCTGTGCCAGGGCCTCACCACCCTCAGTGTGAAAAACTTCTTCCTTATAGCTAGCCCACATCTCCCCTCCTTTAGTTTAAAACCATTAGCCCTTGTCCTATCACAACAGGCCCTGCTAAAAAGTCTGTCCCCATCTTTCTTATAAGCCCCTTTAGGTACGGGAAGGCCGCAATAAGGTCTCCCCGGAGCCTTCTCTTCTCCAGGCTGAACAACCCCAACTCTCTCAGCCTGTCTTCATAGGAGAGGCGCTCCAGCCCTCGGATCATTTTTGTGGCCTCCTCTGGCCCCGCTCCAGCAGGTCCATGTCCTAGGATATGCTTAATCTTTTAAGAGTTTCCTCCTTTTAAAGAGAAGAGGTTAACGTGATGCAGCTAACATCTGTACCTTACATGGCTGAACATTTTGTCTGCTCCTGGTGACTCCTATTAGAGCTGTTGGGATCCGAATGGGTGGGGTGAGGTCTGCTCCTCCTTGCTGTAGATGCTCTCACCCTTTCCGAGCAGTTGCCCCTCGATAATGAAAAACTATTTCGGCTTTATTGGAATTTTTGTACACTTTTTGCGGTAGCTTTCCCTGTTTCTCCTTCCTTCCACTCTTCCAGTGAAAATGGAGAGAGCGGGACCACTTCTTTCTGCAGGCGAAATGTGTCCAGAAAAGGAATTTTGGTCAAATCCAGGTACGTTGCCGGCTTTAACGTGCTGTGGTATCTGGGCAGTGGTAGCTCTGCCCCTGAACAAGTCACACTTGGAGTAGGCGGGATAGAAAGAAGTGATGGGTGTCCGTACGCTTTTTCTCATCAACAAGCAGTGGAGATGCCGAGGTTGTTCTGGCCGGAGGATCTCCCGAGTCCTGGGCTGTAAATGCAAGGCTGGTCTTTCCTCCTCAGCTGTTCACGTTGTCACCCACATAAAGGATGAAAATGCGTCCCAAAGGGTCATGGAGGCACACCTGGCAAAGCTGCTCTGAGACAGATCATTTTTTACCCGGTGCCAAGATGAACTCGTGTTATAACGAGCTCCAATGTATTAGAAAAATGTTGCTTAAGGCATCTGGGTCAAATGGAGGTAATTGGATCTAACCTCACTAATTCAATACCCCAATTAATTCGCTGTGCTCTGAGGAACCCGCGGGTCAGCTGTGCTTTGCCGTTCGCTGGTGTAGGGCACAGCCCAGCATTTGATCGTGGAAAAGCAGCCAGACGTTTGGCAAGGACTTTGGGACCAAAATGAGTGATGGCTTTATACGTAGAGCTGCCTGGGGCTGTAAAGTAACTACATCAAACATGCTGTTTCATGAAAGGCAAAATGTTGGTGGCTATCTTTAATATAAAAATGTGGGGAGGCTGTTTGTGCAGAGGCTTGGATCTTGGCGCTCTCATCAGATGTTAACTCAGACTGGACCCTCCCCAATTTGGGAATGGGATAAGCACAGTACTGCCCCAAATACTGTCTTGAGCTATTCCAGACTTTTCAGCCTAGAAAGCTGCTGCAAAAAGAAGCTGTCACTGTGCAGAGGAATGGTTCTGGCTCTGCAGAGGGGCTCACGTTTGTGAGGACCAATGCTCGTAAGTGGGAGTCCCCAGACTGCTCATGGAAGTTCGGGTGCTTGGGTGCAGCCCCTTGCCTTGAGGCACCGCAGTGTGCCCTGAACGCTGCAGCTGAATCTCAGCCGAGCCATATGCACACGATTCTTTCCAGTGCCTCCCTCGAGCCCTGCAAGCCACGTGCCTCCGGACCCTTTCCTCCCGTGTGTCGTGGTTCAGCCCCACGCAGCCACTCACTCCCTTGCTCCCCCCCAGTGGGGTGGGGGAGAGAATCGAAGAGTAAAAGTGAGAAAACTCCTGGGCTGAGATAAAGACAGTTTAGTAGGAAAGCAAAATCCACGCACACAAGCAAAGCAAAACAAGGAATTCCTTCACTCCTTCCCGTGGGCAGGCAGGTGTGCAGCCATCCCCAGGACAGCAGGGCTCCATCACACGGAACGGTGACTTGGGAAGACAAACACCATCACTCCGAACATCCCCCCCTTCCTTCTCCCCCAGCTTTACACGCTGAGCCTGACGCCATATGGTGTGGGACATCCCTTGGGTCAGTCGGGGTCAGCTGTCCCGGCTGTGTCCCCTCCCAGCCCCTTGTGCCCCTCAGCTCCTCGCTGGTGGGGTGGGGTGAGGAGCAGCAAAGGCCTCGACTCTGTGTCAGCCCTGCTCAGCAGTAACGAAACCAGCCCTGGGTTATCAACCCTGTTTCGAGCACAAATCCAAACCAGCCCCGTAGTAGCTACTGTGAAGAAAGTTAACTCTACCCCAGCCAAACGAGCACAGCGTGGCTGCCTGTGCGCACCCTGCCATATGGAGCAGGGAGTCAGCGGGTAGGAATACGCCCTTACCGTTGTGTCCCGGGCTTTTCCTGCTCTGTGTGTGTTTGGGGGGGTTCGTGTCTGTTGGATCAAGGCAAGATACTGTGCTGCTGGAGGCAAGGCTTGAATCGGATTCCTTCACCATTTGGTAAAATTAGAGGGCGGTATGCTCCAGGAGAGGTCCCCGGGTGAATGCCCCACACCCAGCATCCTGGGGGAGCAGATGTGATGTTCCTAGCTTCACTGACACGCTTGCCTTGCTTTGACCCCTTGGTAAGGCATGGTATGGTTACATTTAAGTGATCTGAAGTGCTGAGCTGCTTTTTAAAACTGCCTAAAGAGAAGGAGAATTGAAAGATTGCAGGTTTAGGGGCTGAATCCTGTCTCTGGCTGCGTGCGAGGCAGCTGAGCTTAGAGTTTGGAGTGGATTAAGGGCAGCAGCTCCAGGACCTCACAGGGATGCTCAGGTCTCTGCTTGTTATGAGCACTGAGCTGGGAGAGGAGGAGGTAGAGCCTGTGGATTCTGGAGCGGGGATCTCAGCGGCTGCCTGTGCTCTGATAAGGGGAAAGGAAAGTCTCCATCGCTTCCCTTCTGCGTGCAGATCCGTCCTCTTGGACCAGTTTGGATCACTGGGACAACCTCTCATCGCGGTTCACTACGACCTTGTAAAGTGGTTGCTTTAGAGGGTTGCTTCTAACAGAAGCAGCCCCGTGGGATGCTGCACGTGCCCTGCCTCTGCCCGCCGAGGAGCTGAGACGGCTGCAGCGAGCGAGCCTGTGCGCTTGCTCTGCCTCCCGCTGCCCTCTCTGCACGCTCTTCCCCGTTGCCTCGCCCTGCCAGGCTCTTCTGCCCCCCAGAAATCCGCCGTTTCTTGAGTGCTTTCTTGCTTTGTGATGGGCATTTTTGTGCTTGCAGCCGGGGAGGCGGTTTTGCCAGTCACAGGGATCTCTGACTTACAGTGCGGGTACGAATTCATCCGTGGTTCAGCAAGCCATTGCCCCGTTATCTGGCAACAATCAGTCTGAGCCCCACAGAAGCCTTTTTCTGGTGTCACGGAGGACTTGCAGGCTCCTGGTGTGAGGGAATTGCTCATCTGCACAACTTGACTTCTGGCATGGTGGAAAAATACACATTGGAGACTGCCAAGCTAATAGACGGGAGTGACAACGATACAGATATGTCTGGCATCTCCGCAGCATTTCTGCATCGCTGATGAGACAGATCACAGGAAGGTTTGAACTAGGCTGGCACAAAAATCCCCGGGACATACTCTGCTCTCCTGCAGATCTTAAGGAGACGTTACAGCCGCAGTCTGGGTGAAAAGAAAGCTTAATATTGAATGATCTTTAGAGTCCAGGGCAAATTTAGCAATGGCTTCCCTATTGCAAAGAGGTAAGGTGGAAGGCATCTTTCCTGTGAATGGGAAGAAACAAGGACAATCATTTCCAAGTGTCAGGAAGCTCGTAGGGTTGCTGTGGACCTCTCTGGGTCACTGAGGAGACATCGTTCAGCAGCCAGAGAAAACATGTCAAGCTTTTGTCTGATCTTTCCTGCTTCTGTGAGCCCTGGACTGCGTGACCGGCCTTCAGGTGCTTGTCCATG
The DNA here is from genome assembly GCA_009819775.1 of Phoenicopterus ruber ruber. NCBI lineage: Eukaryota > Metazoa > Chordata > Aves > Phoenicopteriformes > Phoenicopteridae > Phoenicopterus > Phoenicopterus ruber. The sequence goes on along the minus strand of CM020230.1, from coordinate 3,326,459 downwards.
CACAGCAGTGCCAGTCAATTCATCGTCTCTGCTATCTGACGCTTTCTAATCTACGTAGCAGCGCAGCACAGAAGAACGTCTAATGCATTTTGATTTTTGTCCAATTCTGAATTGGCACCATAGTTGATAAAGATTAAAAGTTGTTTTGTGGTGTGAGAGAAATAAAAATCTTGTGGGTCCCCATGCAGGGATGGATACTGATGCCAAAGAACTACCACATTTTATATCATAGGGCTTGAACGTGGCCAGTAACATGGCATTTAAACCAGAAAAGAGGGAAGCAACTCTAGTGACTTGAAATATTTCCATTGCCCCAGTGCTTCATCTTTAAACTAGATGAAACTTATACCCACATGCACTAGAAACACCACAGGTTTCAGATTTTATTTTGTTTGGGTTTTGTTAGAGCAGGAAATAGCTCTATGTCCATAACTGTTGTTGCTCCTGCCCAGGCGCCCCAGGAAGGAAGCCAGCCCTGAACTGCGGTGGTGGTTGTGTGCCGAGGAGACTGTGTCCAGTGAACGGAGGAGCTGAGAAACTTGGCTGAGCATAATGTCTCTTGGAAACTTTTCTCATGGAAAGATGATGCTTTTTTTCCCCTCTCAAGAGGAGGGGCGGCAGAGGCAGCAGAGACAGTAGGGCACCAGGCGAGTGACGGGGATGCTGTCATGGTGGCACCTCTTCTGTGACTCTGGGGAAGGTCAGCGCTGAACTGTTGTGGGGAATGTTGAGTAACAGCCACTTTCTCAGTCCAGATATGCCTCTGCGGGTGAAGACAGGGCAGCATATGTCATGCTTGCAAAGCATTTTGAAATGAGAGGCATAACATGAAGGTAAGATTGTATTTGATATACCAAGTTTAATGGCAGGACTTTCAGTGGAGCCCAAGTATCTTACTGACTTGCATCTTAATGAATTCCAAGGGTATTTGATCACCTGCCTTCCCTAGGTGCTTCTGAAAAGCCAGGCCTAGCAGCAGGAGGGGAGGCAGAAGCATAAGCTGTACGTAATGCCAGCAATAAAGGTAGGTGCTGAACCCTATATATAGGTCTTTACCATATAAAGATAGGTGGCTCTCGCTCTCTCCTCTAATGTATTATGCAGCGTGTTTCATATGATCTAGCTTTAGTACCAATAAAGTTTGTTTTAAAGTGGATACTCCGACAACGGGCAGAAAGGCAAACATAGCAAGAACCTGCCCTTTGCTGAGTAGTGATGTCCTGTCCGGTGGGGAGCCGGCGTGGTTAAAGCAGGTCCCAGAGCCCCTGGTTAAAACAGGTCCTGCCTTGCCCTTGAAAGCATGGGGGCACTGGAGAAAAGACCGTACCCAGAGGTGGGAATCCCAAGTTGGTATTCCTGCCTCAAGGCCTTCACACTTTCTGACCAGTATGGATCTGCTTAGCTGCATGGATCGGAAACGCTCTTCCAATCTGTTTTTCTCTTCCGTTAAGCCAATGGGAGTGGGAAATCAATTTAGGATAAGTTGGGCTAAATCAAACCAGGGATGATGCTCTTTGAAATCGGGGAAATGCTTGTTTAAACCAGGTTGCTGAGGACTCTAAAATTGCCAGGACCAGTGAGTGCTGGGAGTCAGGTCTGGGCAATGGGTGGTTTGGGGGTGCTGCTTTGCAAGAGGATGCTCAGGACCAGCATGCTGCCTGCTCTGCCTGTGCCTGCCTGCTCCCTTCCCTGGAGGGCACCCGCTGCCTCCCTGGCCTGCGGGCAGGGCAGCAGAGAGGCCTTGGTCCTTTTGTAGGCATCCCTAGCAGTGTCTAGGTGGGATCAGCTCAGCCAGAGCAGCCACACTCCAAGCCAGACACAAGCTAGTACAGTTTGCGGGGCACTGAGCCTCTGCCAGTGAGCCCTTGGGACAGTGTGTTAGTGGGAGGCCAGCACGTCCCTCCGTGTCCCCTGCCGCTGCCCTGGCATCCGTCTGGGCAAGCGGAGATCCGTAGTGTATCTCACCAGGTGGCTGCAGCCCCACTGAGGCTTTGTGATGGGGAAGCTGCCGTGGGTGAGCGGGGAGATAGCGATGCTCGAGGAGCTGGTTCTCCCACCGTGGGTGAGCAGGGAGATAGCGATGCTCAAGCATCACTGGTTCTCCTGCCATGGGTGAGCAGGGAGATAGTGATGCTCGAGGAGCTGGTTCTGCCAGTGGCTTCCCCGTGCTGTGGCCCAAAGGGCTGGGTCTTCTGTTTCCTACATCTCCACAGAGAGCCAAAGCAGCGTTGCTCCAAGCTGGGAAGGCAAGAATTTGTTTTCTGATGTAAATCACTGCCCCAATACCGCTCTTCTGCCTCAGCAGTTAGTTTGTCTGTTTTGTTGGCAGCAGAGGAGTCTTTAAGACCACTTCCAAGCATAATGGGGTCATTCGGTGCAGGAAACTGCCACTGGCACCAGCAGGTTGAGACGGGGAAGCTCAGCCAGATGCATTGTCCTCCTCACTTTCTAAATGCTGGGTTTCTACATCAGAGCACATATGTTGCACTGCAGGATTTATGAGGTGGGTGAGCTACAGCTACGAAAGGAGCATCCACTGAGTCCTAGCCAGGAAGACCTTGAAGTCTTCAGGCACGGAATAACGGTACTCAGCAGGGGCCCCTTGTCTCTCTGCCATGCCTCGTTTCTGCTCGCTGTGACCTCTCGTCAGCATGGCGGTTGTGGAACAGCGGTGGCATGGGAGGTGCTGGCCCCTTGCACCTCCTCCCCTGGCGTCTTGGCACAGAGCTGCTCACAAAGCCGGTGGGCTGGGGACTTGTGGAGTGGGTCAGTGTGTGCCGAGCCCCTTTTGGAGGATGCCACAGGTCCCGCTGGTGTCTGGGGGAGGTGAAGGCATGTGCTGCTGCTGTTTGAAGATGAGCACAAGCCTTAGAAGTAGATATCAGCACATTTTCTCTCTTGGGATGTGACTGTAGTCCATGAAAGGCACAGATTTGTTACCGTAGCTGGCAGGGGTAATCCCAGGGTGGATTTTGGCTGGCGGTAACCATTACCATAGCCAGCCATGGGTGCAGCCCGTACTTTCTCCTGTAAGCTAGTTACCACAATGTTACACCTCCTCATCTCGCTGTGACTCTTCTATTTAACCATTAGACACATGCTTAGCATCCTTTTCATTTCCTGAAGGCAAAACAGTGATGGACAGTCAGTCTCCTCAGGAGGGGATTGGGAGCGGGAAGGAATCGTGTCAAGACCCCCATGGAGCAGGTCTTCCATGTCTGCTGGATGCAGAAGCAGAACCCAGCAAGTGGTGACATGTTCCCGTTAATCCATAGCACCTCCACCTTCGCGCAAGGACACAGCGAGGCTGTCATTGCAGCGATGACAGCGAGGGTGCCTCTCCCTTCCTGCTCTGAGAGAATATTTCCAAGATCCGAGCTCTTGCCCATGCATGGGGCTGTATAGCCCTGTGTGAAGTACCGCAGGGAATGGTGATAGCTTGCTCTTGCTGAGGAGGAGTCTGCAAAGCAGGATGCCCAAAGTAGGGGGCTTGGGGGAAACTGGGGTGTTGGCAGAGCAAGGAGGAAAGTGCTGGGGTGTTCTGTTAGCTGGGTTGGTGTTAGGAGCTCCTTTGGCAAAGGAAATAGCTCAAGACCTGAGTCAGATCTTTCAAAGGGGTGGCAGATACCTCATAGGGGAGAGAAGCTCATGTTGGGGTGCTGCCTAAGCAGGACTCTCTCCAAAACGTTTGGGTGCGTGCCTCAGGCTGTCCCCGCGGTGCACCCAGCTGCCTCCGTCTGTCCTGGCAAGGAGAAACCGTGTGTGTACGACAGCGAAGGGAGCAGGAGAGCCCGGCTGAGAGCTGCTGAGCAAGCAGGGGACAGCTTTAGTTGCCTCACGGCTTTGCTGACCCCAGCTGAGCTGTGCGGTCCCCCCGCACGCCACCGCTTCGCAGGGGAGAGCCCTTCGCCTGCGGGCCCAGCCGAGTGCGGAGCTGGACTGGGAGCCACGGAGTCACTCTTGCTGCTGCTGTGGGATGGAGGATTCGCACCGGGTCCCTGGATGTTAACTGTCGGCACAATCCGCCACGTAGTTAACGGGCTCTGCGAGTGTCCCGGTTTAGGCCAGGATGGAGTTAGTTTTGTTTTCAGCAGCTCCTGTGTTTTGGCTTTAGTGTGAGAACTAACTCGTGGTTTGGATTTTGTGGAAGTTTTGAGCTGCTCCCTGGGCAGTGCTCCACGCAGAAACCGGGGGGGCTGCCGCGATTCCCGCAGCAGGGCTTGTATTACCGATAACACCCATGGTATGCTGAAAGAGCGGCTGATGTCTCCTGCAGAGGTCTGTCACTCCCCATTTGCTTTCAGCAGAAGGATATTCAGGTGGCAGGGGACATTTTATTGCCCTTTAGAAAAGCTGTTCACATTTATCTCCAAACAGTTAAAATCCCCTGCTTGTTTGCCTGTTGTCCTGCAGCCTAAGGACTGCCGTCATTCAGGTATCTCATGGCCAAGAGGAAAGTCCCGCCATCCCAATACACTTCTAACCTCGAATAACGGAGCAGTTTAGGCAGGAAGGGACCTTTGGAGGTCCCTGGTCCAGCCTCTGAGTTGTCGCAGAGGCTGAAGGAGACGTGTCTGCACTGGGGGGAGATCTGGGAAGGGTGGTGTAGGTCGGTCTTCCTAGCTTGGACGGGCTGGTGTTTCACAGCTTCTAGCAGAGGGCTGCCTTGTGCTTGTCCCATGGGATTCCTCCTCATCAGGCTTCTCTATCTCTGTCCCAATGATCCTTTTCCAAGCATGTCCCAAAACCTCCCTCTGAGCTCTTCTCCCCTTTTCGCCCTTCAGGGTGTAGCAACCCACCCCAAACCTCCCTGCAGGCGGGCAGTGCGTGTCCGAGGCTCCTCATCCGCCACACTGTACGTAGCTTCGGAAAGCAGCGCCCAGTTTGCTCACCCTCTTTGGGTGATGTTCAGCAGCGCCGTCGTTCTGGAGCTGGTGCCAGCGCACCCTGTCAGTGCTGCGGGATGGAGGGAGGCTCTCGCCTTCGGCCACGTGCGGGGATGAGGCTTTCACACGAGCTAGATCCTGTGATTGGAAAAACACACAGACAAATTTGGGAGAGGTGGAGCTGTTTTGCATCACCTTTGGAGTAGCAAGCATTCCCCCAGCAGCCACGGGAATCACTGGTGACAGTGTTTCTAGCCCAGTTAGCGACAAAAAGAAAAAAAAAAATCAAAAAATGAAGAAAATGAGAAATTCCTGAGTGCACTGAAGCAGCAAATAAAAGATTACTTTAGCAGGCAATGATTTTTTGGCAGGGATGCAGACAGGGGGAGACCTATGCTGGTAGCCCTGTGGCATTGGCGTTGTTTGCCACGTGGGATGTGCTGTTGGGAGCACGCGTTTCTCCCAGAGTGTATAAAAAGCTGTCCTCTTCTAATCACCACCCACTGATCGCCTTTAAGTAAATCAATGCTTACTCATCATTGTAAAATCCTTTCACACAGTCAGTCAAGAAGAGATCCTGAATGAGATCTTTTTCATAGAATAACTTTTTTCATCGAATTTGAAATGTTTGGAAAAATACAGATGTGCCAGGAAAAATGTTGAACAGCAAAAATGTTCCACTCAAAAGTCTGTTTTGAAAATTCAACTTTTCTTTCAAATTTCAGCTTGTGATGACGTCTTTTAATGTTTGTTTCTATTATTAGGAGATCATGGTGAATCCAAGCAACGTGTGAAAGTGACCCTTTATTTCAGTCCTGGTCGGATGAAAACCATACTTTATAGCAGAGGAAAAGCAGAAGATAAGCTGAACACCAGAGAGACTTAGTTTTGAAAGTCTGAGTGTTTGAATATTCAATATTCATTCCTAGGTGTAACAGATGTGCAAGTTCAAGGTCCGTCTTAGGCGTGCAGATCACATTTCTGCTGGGACCCATTACTCCACAGTGATTTGGGTTTTTTTCTAAACTAATTTCCATTTTCCTTCTTTCAAAGCCGGTCACCTCACTCAGTTTTGTAGAGACTGTTTTCACGAGTAGTTTTGGACTACAACTGAAATATTTCTGCTTTTAGGTAACGTGAAAATGAACTTCTGTCGTAAGTCACCGTTTACTCGACACCTGTACTTCGTTTACTACACGTTATTCCCGTGTTGGGTGCCTGTCATCTGGGGTTCAGGGCGATGACGCAGGTGCTGTCCCCGTCTCGTGCAGACACCGGAGGTTCTCATTGCTTCTTGGGAGATTTGCCTTGTGAAACATCCTGAACAAGACGTAGGTGGTGTTATTTGGAAGAAGACAGACTTGGGGCAGCTCATCTCGTTGATGGCTGCCCGAGATCTTTGGTACTGCCCTAAAGCTCAACAAGCGCTGGTTTTCAGGAGGGAGAGGCGATACCCTGAGAGCAGCTGCCCCGCGTCCTCGGAAGCTGGAGCTCCTGGTCGATGCGGCTTCCTCCGCTGCATGAGCCGCCGCTCCAGGCGTGAGGTTTCTCCCAAGCTTGTTCATCGAGTGGTTTTGATGAAGAGCTCTGAGAGTTGTTCAGCTTCGAAAAATGTTTGAAATTCAAGCAGTGCTGCTTATTTGTGGTTGGCCTGAGAAGTTTGAGGGTTTCTGAGAGTCACTCGGGGCTGTGATTGCAATGAGCAAATGAGCCCTTCTAGCCTGAAAGCCTGCAGGTGGGGAGGAAAGGTTTTAGTCCCACAAACGGGACTGGGAGAAGTTTGAGTAGCAGGGACCGCGTACCGAAGGGAAAGCGGCAGAAAAGGAAGAAAATAAGACTTTGCTTCATAATTTGCCTCTCACCTGGTTGTGCAAATAAACATTTTGTTTAAATTAGCTTCAGACATGGCTGCAAACATGTATTAGGGGTCCTTCAAATGTTTGTTAAGGACTTTATCTTTAAAGTGCTTCTTAATCAAATGCTCTTATCGTTGTATCGTGAGCGAGTTGTTGGTATAATTGGTTCCCCCTTTTCACACCCACCAGCATTGCTGCTTGAGAAGCAGTTTAATGGAGAAACTCTTACGGAGAAGGCTATGATTTTAGGAGCTTTGTCATCTCCACTGGTTAGACCTGCCTTTTTCTATCTCTTCTAGCTTTTTTCAAATCCTGCTGTTAGCTTGGCACAGCTGGAGCCAAGCCTGAGTGCAGATGTTGTCTTCTCAGAAGCTCTGGGCTGTTTGGCCATCCATGGCCCAACCAAGCGAAGGTGTGGGCCATCCCCTCGGGCTCAGGTCTCCCAGGAGAGCATTTTCCTGTTGCTTTCCTGAATGCTTTGTGCTTTCGGTGTTCTCCTCTAGGGTGCAGAGAGCACTCAGCCCATTACAGGTGCCTGGTGCAGTGATGCACCAACAGCTATAAGGAAAAAAAAGGGCTCGGGGAGCTTTTCTAAGCTGCGATGCTGTGGGATGAGTCCAGATTCTGCTCCTGGCTGTGCCACAAGATGCTTTTCTGCCTTGGGGTAAATTAAGACGACGTTGGGTTTCAGTGTCCCCACCTGGCTGGAGTGCTGAAAGCATCTGTGTTACAGAGCACGTGGCAATGTCTGGGAGGGACCATGTGCTGGCTCCGAAAAACGGGCTCGTGATGTGGCACTCAACTCCCGGTGTGAATGGGAGAGGTGGTACCCGAGCACCTGAGGGAGGTGCCAGGTTTGCGTGGGCAGGGCTGCCACCAGCGGTGTGCCACTGCTGTGTCCCGGTTCCTGCCCCTCATTACGGACAACGTGCGTACTCAGAACTGGGGTACCCCCGCGCCTGCCTGGGAAGGAGCAGGTGCGGCTCAGGCGGGCAGAAGACCTGTGGCTGTTTTGGTAGGAGGGGGTGAGCCCCTGGCTTGGAGATGTCACTTGTTTCAGGGGTCGGAGTCGTGAGACTGAAGGCAGCCAGAGTCTCAGTGAACACTTTGCATCATCAGTAAAACACGGGGTCAGGTTCTTTTCAAACACGTATGGAGGTGTGTGGGGTTGGTGTTGCTCCCTACAGCGTTATTACATGATGCACATTAAAATGGAGGAGAAAAATGTTGAATTTATGCTTTCCTGTGTCTTCCAGCTGATGCTTTCGCTGCTGCTCCATCCTTTGCTCCCTTAGCTTGTGCACTGCACCAGTGGTGGCCCAGTTAAGCCCCTTTGAGAGTCGGGGGCATTTTTAGCGGGTGGGTGAGGGTGCGAAGCATACGTCTGCCAAAGGGCCCCCGCATTTGCTCATCAGGCAGATTGGCAGTGGACGAGCAAAGCAGCGGGTGATACCACCTTGGACTTCCCTCCATGTTTTTGGCCAAGCACAGTAGATGTTTAAGTGAAACACCATTTCTTTGGTGGCAGGAGATTGAGGCTCTTGGTGGTCATTCAGAGGGTGACGTGTAGCATCATCGGGCTTTTCTCCTGCAGGGTCATTCCATCCGCACCTGTGTATGAGAAGGCGTGGAGGCAAAATATATTTGAGTTCTGCAGTGTTGCTGTCGGTACAAGCCTAGGTGAAGTCGTCTTCTAAATTTAAAAATATTCCTTCAAGAAAGAGTGGATTTAGCGAAAAGCTCTATATTCAGGTATGTCCAAAGAAGAACGATCAGATAAACTTTTTATATTAGAATGCTTTTATGTTAATGGTTTCTTTGGGGGGCGGGAGAAGGCATCTTGGGGTTAACTCATCTCCTCCAAAGCCTGTGGTACCTGGGGATCCACGAGAGAGAGAGGAGGATATTGCTCTAAAGAAGTGGTTGTTTCTGAAAGGGCAGTGCTGAGATGAAGTGTAATAAGATGTTTCTGACAGGAGGTCATGAGGGAACTTTCTCGTGTGCACACGTACGCACAGGCTCCAAGATATAAATATATATAAATAAATATAGCTGTTTACTCTGTAACTGGACCCTGAGCAAATACCACATTTGTTGGAAAAAATGTCCTCTTTCTTCTATCTTGGTGATAGGATTTGATGGAAGGACAAAAGTACTTATGTGCAAATGACCTTGGAGAAATTTTTTTTTCTTTTCTGATTACTAATGCCGTAAGACAGTAAAAAGCAAAGACTCCTTCAAACCCCCGTATTTTTTCCCTCTGTTTGAAACCTCTGGCTGGCAGGGCTAACTTACGTGTCTATCAGTAACAATGCCAGTGGCTGCTTGCTTTAAGCTTGATCTGTTCCAGGACACCTGAACGTTGCTCTCCTTAGGTCAAACCTAAAGAAATAAGGGAAAGCATTTCTTACATGGCAGCCTCACAGCTGTTGCATCCCATGGTTGGGACAAGCGTGCTGACACTTCAACTCCAGAAGTGTTTTCTTCCAGCTGGATGTGCATCATGACAGTCAGGAGGAGGCAGAAATTCTCTCTGACGACTAAAGCAACTAACCAAAGCATGGCTGGATCAGCCCCCTGCGCTGGTGCACGCCGGGCTCTGCCTTGCCGGCCTGCAAGGGAGCACCCAGCTTGGGGAGTCTGTTTTTTTTGTCTCGTAACCACTCATGAGTAACCCCAAACATGAACAACTGGGTGGTTTTTTTCGTACAAGCAGCTTTGTCTTGGGAGAAGAGAAGGGGAGCCAGCGCAGCCCCCGTGCTGGGAGCTGAGGGCGTTACTGCTCGAGTCCGTGCACAGCCAGCTTGTGCCCGTGTCTCCGTGTGGCAGTCTCTCCTTTAGCTCAAGCGATTTTCCGTCTGGCCTGATGCTTGCCCCCATGCAAAGCAGCTGTATCGCCTCTCAGCTTTCGTTCGCTAGGATGAACAAGCCAAAAATGGGCAACCAACTTGCTTGGTACTTCCCGTTGATGCTTCCCAGCCGGTGCAGCAATGGAGCTGGGTCCGAGTCGCGTGGGTCTGCACCCCCATCTGCCTGTCTGGTCTTTTGCAAAAGCCTTCGATCCATTAGGCTTTCTCCAACTGACTCTGCATTTGGTATATGAGCGTCCCATTCATGTGTCCAAGCCCCAGCGGTGACTTGGGGACGTTCCCTCCTGCTGGCCCCGTCGGTGGCAGCCAGCCCGGCCGGGTGGTTGGGGCTGGTGCCTCCCCTGCAGCATCGAGCTCCTGGTTATCCCGGTTGGGCCGGTGAATATCTTAGCAGGACAAGAAAATACCAGTAGGAACTAGTCATGATATTTTCTGCTTGCTCTTGCCTCCGATTTCTACCTCTTAGCCGTGCAAAATCTGGCAAAAGTTAAGAATTATGCATGCTGTGTGAAGGTCTCAAAATCGAAGATGTCATTTGTTTCAGATTATCCATCGGCTCTGGGAGCTACAGAGAAATCTGTCGCTGTCTTATATAACCCCGGCCAAGCAATATTTTTTCCACTGTGTGAAATAACTCAGTGAATTTCTAATTACACAAATCTAATTAAAGGCTGAATGTAACGACTATGCCTAATCATAATGATACACCCATTTCATTAAAAAAAAGAAATTGCTTGTGTACAACAAACCACCCAATTTAGTACAGAATTAATATCCGCCTCTCCGGCTGGAGCTGTGCGAGCACCGGCTCGTGCGGGCGTCCCCGGGAGGTCCACGCGGCCGAGCTGAGTCTCGTGTGGCTGCGTTTGAAACTGGCTCTTTTGTAAGTAGGTTCTCAAGAGGTGTTTGTGTAGGTGGGGGTGAGAAAGGACCCTCCCAACTGGCCAGAGCTTTGAGGGACTATGGGCTCTGCTCCATGACCAAGTGTCTAGGCGGCCACCAACTGGGATTTACTGGATTTTGTGCCTGAAGCTCAGTGGTGGTAGAGCAGTGAAGGTGCCTTTGCTTCATTTTCATGTCAGCTCTACTTGATGATCTGGTCTGCTCTCTGAGACCAAAGTAGCACAAAAAATTAGTTATCCCCCATTGGAGATCTTTTTTTTTCTGTGGTTTTCTGTCGCACCCAAGCCTGGAACGGACGGCACCCGTCTGATGAAAGCCTGCTTTGTAAAGCTTCTCAGATCCCCTTTGCCCACAAGGTGCCTCTGCCGTCAGCAGCGAGATAAAAGCGCGTAACCCCTGCGGCGGGCGGAAAGCGAACGCCAGCCGTGCCGTCCCGGGGCCGGGCAGCCCCTCAGGCCTCTGCTCACCGAGGCACTGGTCTGTTGGTTCTTCCTTTCAGCTCTAACGCGGCGCCTGCTTTTACAAGAGCTCTGGCAGCATTCCTGTCAGGAGGAGACAGTTTCTTACAGCAAGACACGAACCTTAATCCATGCAATTGAGCATGAGGTGCAGAGGGAACGGCTGCACTTATAGGCCTGGAGTTTTCTATTAATATTTTTGTGGTAGTTTATTGCTGAAATCACTCTTGCAACAGCAACTGTGGCTTTATCCTTTCCTTACCTCGGTGAATGCAGCAGAAAGTTTGTCCTGCAGCATGGAGACTGCGCCCAAACTTCTGGGAGGCCTGAAAGAATTCAGGTATCAGAGCAGGAGCCAAATATGGGACAGAGGGAATAATATCAAGGCAGTGAGGTTAAATAGATAATTGATTTTTTTCAGTGCTGGTCTCGGGTGTAAATCCGTTGAGGTTAATGAAGTAAGGCAAATTGGATTGAACAGCCCTGTATGGAAAGCTTAGCCTGGCATATAGCCGGTTTCAGCGGCTCCTCGTGGTGCTCCCGCCGTGTTTTCAATGGCTGCATCTTGGTGTCAGCGTTTTGCTCATTTACGCCGGCTGAGAGGAGCCAAACTCTGACGGCTGCGACCATTTTAACTTGCAACCAAGAAAGCAAACCTCCCGTCTTGTTTCTTTACTTCAGTACTTGGCCACGTGTGTTTGTTGGGGTTTCCGATCTCCCTGCAGCTATTTCGTGGAGCGTGCTCGGGTGATGTTGCCGAGCCCCGCAGGCTGCACAGCCCTGAGCTTGGTGCGTCTCGGCCCTGCATTTCTGCAAGACCTTAGGAAGCCTTCCACGGCGTTGCTGTCAGCAGTGGCTTTTGGATGAGGCGTCAAATATCTGTCACAGAAGCACTCATGGCACTCTGGCAAGCATTAGCTCTGGAATCCAAATTAAATTCTGGTACGGATCATTGTATCGTGCCAGCCCTCCCCTGAGTTGAACCGGTGGGGAGTGTCTGGCTGCACGGGGGGCTGTGGGTGTGTGCCCGTGGCAGCCGCACAGCTCGGGCGGGACAGGAGGAGAAGGGAGGCCGGGCAGCCCCGGGATTAACGAGCCCGTCAGGATTTGGGTGGGAGGTGATACATGGGTGGGTACAAGGTGGGTTTGCTAGAAATGGAGGATCCAGCCATAACTTTGGGGGCAGAGGAGATGCTCTCCCTGCCAGAAGGGCTGATGCCCGAGCTCACGGGTGCCGAGATGGAGTCGTGCCATGCCTCTTGCTCCAGGCAGGGAGGGAGCCCAGCCCTGGGAGCTGGCACGCTGGCACCGGCACGAGCTGTGACCTGTTGGGCCAGAGCTCCCTCGGACCCCCACTCGTGCACACCTTGCATCCCGGCCGAGCATCGCCCCAGCAGGACCTGCCTCCCGCGTGCTGTAACACCCACAGCGTTCTACAGAGGACACTTCTCTGCGGAGGTACAAAGCGCTGGCTCTGCCTCCGCTCCCAAGAGGTGGCCCAAGAGAAGGGGTTGGCCTAACGTCTTCTCAGGCCATAGAGATGCTTCACTCGTTTCTCTCTGGGCTCAAAGCTTGTGGGAAGGACACGTGACTTATTACAGAAATGGGTCCGACGGTTCAGTCACCGGCAGAAGGTCACTTGTCCTTTGCATGAGTTATGCCTGGCTGTTGTTAAATCATAAGTGTCTGTCGTGGATAATAGATCGTACCCTGTCGATCCCCCGGCTGTTGATGCATTGCTCTGTACAGCTAATTCAGCAGGACCTTTTGCTGCTCGTGGCCAGACTTCTAAGAGCTGCTTGGGTCCACTTAGCCAGGGTTTGCTTTTCAAAGTGTTGCTCACAGTGAGCAGGATGCCTCATCTTCCCCGCTGCCCCCCAGCCGCTGCTTCCTGACACCCCCCGGGCTCTGGCACAGAACCGTTTAACCTTGGTAAATGAAACTTTGCAGGTGTTACTGGAGAAAAGGACTCTGCCGAGCAGCTCTCCCCTGCGGCTCCTCCGTGCTTCTGTTCTCAGGCTTTCCTTGTGGTTGCCCAGAGTCCTCTAAGAGCAAGACAGGAGCAAAACCAGGCTGAGAACACCCTAATCTTATCGTGGCCTTTTGCAATGCTTTTTCTCAGGCTTGGAGATCTTTGGGAAGAACAGAAGAAGAAAGCTTTACAGGCCACAGCTTCCTTCCCAGTTTAACTTCAGGAAGGTCGGCCCTGCTGCCCCCGGTGTGCACTGGTATACTGGTGTACGCTGTTACACGTGCTGCAGCCGCTGCAGAGAAATCGGTCCGTGAGAGATGCTGTCCCAAATGCAGCAAAACATTCCTTCAGGCACATCTGCATCTTCCTGCCCTTTTGTAGCGAAGGACAAAATTCTCATGGCCCGGAAGGCACCTGCACAGGGCAAGGCAATATCCAAATGGCCTCGCTGCTCCCCTTGCCCAGGTCTTGGGGGACACTTCATTCCTGCATGGCTGACACGTCTTACCAGCCGCGGGCCATCCTGAGCTACCTGGGACGTGGCTATTTCAGAGCGGGCTCAAGGACCATCCTGTTCCTTAGGATTGCCACCTGCCAGCCCTGCCACCTTGCAGTTGTATCCTGCTGCTTTTGGCGATGGACCTCGTCCCTGGCGCCCTGGCCCTTTGGGCTGATGGAGACCCAACCCCTCTGCAGCAGATGCCCGGGTGTGCGGGGCGCGGTGGGAGCGCTTCGGGCAGCACCGAGCAGCCCGGTCCTGCACCAGGCGTAGGACATCTCCCACCCAACTCAAGCTGCTGGTAGGGCCTCTGGGAGAGATTTTCATCTTGGACCCCACAAACTCTGGACGGGTTTGGGCCCTGATGAGGCTCGGATCCTGAGCTCCCTATTGTGGTGACAAGGGAAGAGCGCCTTTACCAGAGCAGTGATTTCCATCCTTTGCCATTTCCCTCTGTTCCTGCACGTTACCCTGCTTCGTGCAGCAGCTAAAAATAGTTGAAAGAAAGGCGTGAGCCTGCAACGAGGGAAGGGGAGAGGGAACCCCTGTGTGCGTGAGAAATTGGACTCCTACAGCTGGCAGGAGCCTGTCCATCATGCAGGCAGCATGTGTGCTGAGGCTTCAGTCTCTCTTGCTGGATGGTCACTGGCTACATAAATAAACAGGCTCTGTTTTTGTCTTCAGTCACCCTACCAATGCCTCTTCTAGCCATGACTTTTTGGCTTGTCTCTGTATTTTTAGCTGCAGGACACCCTGTCCCCAAACCCGGAGAGGACCTGCATTTTCTCATACCTTTCTCAACGTGCGAAGCCAGCTCTCGCCCTTCTCCGTGTCCCAATTTAGAGAAGAGGAGGGTGGCAGTGCAGTTTCTTCCCACTTGTACCAGTGTAGCTAAGCTGAGGACCTGAGATGTGAATATCCGTTTATTGATGGTTGTGCTGAATAAGAGTCTTCAAGAAAGGATGAGGAAGGCATCTCCGTGAGATGCCACGACATAAGGGTCGAGGAGCCCTTGTGTGCAGACTGGTCCGTGGTTCCAAGGCAGGGACCCGAGGGTTGGGTATAGGCTGAAACTGTTCAATGCAGGGGCTTCTGCCCCACACGTGTCTCCGTCAACACGTTTCTGGGTGTCCATAGGTCTGCGTGGAGCAGGAACCGCGGTGTGTGTGCTCGTCCAGCACTGCACGTGCCGGTACCAGTTGCAGAAGAAGTCCGACACCCTGGGCTGGGGCAGGGTCAGCACGGTGTGAACCGCGCTGTTCTCCCTTGAGCCTAGAACTGAGGGCACCCAGTATGATTTTCCCTTCTATCTTTTATCTTGCTCATATACAAAGGAGTGGAGGAAAAAAACCTACACTTGATTATGTTCAGTAAAATGCAGTATTTTACTGAGAGGGGGATCAGTTTGAGAGTTTATCCTCTTTTATTTAAAAGTACAAAATGATTTAGTACAATGCAAAATTAAATGTTACTTTGAATAAATGATCAAATGTTCTTCTATTTGGCAAGTGCTGAAACGAGCACATGTTTTATTGTGCAATAGTTTCGGTCACGCCGAATCCACTTCTGCATCCTTCTGTACTCACGCAGCAGAAGCCACCTTTGCAGCCAGCTGAGCCCTTGCCTTTACCCAGTCCTGCTTTCCAAGCCCCCTGCCCTGTCTGAGCATCTCCACCCTGGTCCTCCACCCTGGGCTGCAGGCTCAGCTCCTCACCATCCTCTTTGCTCCCTCTGTCTGCACCGAAGTCCTTACTCAGACGCTCGCTTAGGCATGGACTTCAATTTAAGCGTCTGAACGACTCCCTTGATGTAATTAAGGCTATTTGTGTGCTTGGAGTTAAGTACGTGCTGAAGCACTTTGCTGGATGGAGGCATAAAAGCACACGAGCAGTAAAATAGGTTTTACAAGGCACTGGGGGCTGCCAGCCCTGCTCCTCGTCCTGGTGGCTGCTGGTATAAGATGACCCGGGAATTGTGACGGCTCCCTGCCCTCCGCTGCTGCAGACTAAATGTCCTGAGGTCTGTTGTTTGTGCCGCGCTGACGTGTGTCTCTCTAAGATTGTATGACCACCTTGTCCCCTGGGAGAGCCATCAAGGTCGCAGGCTGCTTTCCAACGGCTAGCAAGCCTGCGACGCCCATACTCGAAATATGCTACGGAGACGCTGTTTTGGCCCGTCAAGGTGTCCCAAGGCAGGTTGGGGTACAGGGCTGCCGGGACAGGGGGCCCTCTCCATCCCCATCCCCACATCATGGGTGCCGTCACGGACAGCAACACACAGGGGTGGCAGAGGGGTTTTTTTCGGTCAGAGAGATAAAAAGCAAGACTGAGCAGGTGCGGGCATAGGTTTTACTCAGCGTGAGCAGGCTCGTGTGAGTCCCGCTGCTCACCGGGTCCCAGGGAAGATGCATCACGCCACCACGTGCTTCTGTTCTGGCAGATTTGGTGATGACGGCTTGAGCTTGCCCTTCTTGTGCTCTGCCAAGAGAGGGTGGTGTGGGCTTACGCTGTCATCCCACTGCAAACCAGGCTGGGAGAATGCGTTGCGTGCTCCGCAAGGCTTAGCTGATTGTCAGTGAAAGCAGAAATCCGTATGTGTTTTGGGGGGCAGCCACACAGTTCCTTAAGAAGAGGCTGCTGCTGGATTTGCATGGGCAATATTACCTGACCTCCCTGTGCAACTGGTGCTGCCCAAGCTAATGCGTTCCCATCCGAGTGCCGATCTGAACAGCTGAGGTATTTTGCATTTTTTAATGACTCTCTACTGTGCCTGAATTAATGGAAAAAAAATGGACTGAAACTAAGATGAGGGTATTGAAGGGAGAGAATGACAAATTGGCTTTAGAGCATGGCAGCAACAAGCACTGTCGGGGGTTCATGCACTGACCTTTATCTAAGCAGAACTGTATGTAACAGATAAGAATATTTAACAATAATTAATGTCACATCAGTGCAGAGAACAAAATGACTACATCAAACAGGCAAGAAATCTACTGCAAATTACTCAAAAGAGAAATGTCAGCTTCTTCGTATCTGCAACCTGCCTTGTGCTGATGGTGCCAGAATTAGACAGGAGGGCACGCGAGTAAAGAAGCTATTAAAAATGATTTAGAGACTGGGTAATGTATACATAAATGAGTGAGAGAGGCAGAATCAAGCAGAACAATGGCAAATCGGCTGGACCAGAGTTGCGTAAAATCAAACGCTAAACTGAGCTGATAATTGAGTGCGGGGATAAATGTGTGTGAACCAGTTATCTCCGCTGCTGAAGTTTTGACAGGCGGCTTCGGGTTTCCCTTTCCTTCCCCTCCCGTCTCCGGGGGTCCCGGCGTGCTGTGCGTCAGCAGGCTCCTCTTGCCCTGGTAGCTGAGCCCCTCTCTCTGTTTTATAGATGGGAGGAACCGTTGCTGGCCGGGGATTTTGAGGTGTTTTTCATTCTGTTTCCAAGTTGGGGTTGTCCCAGCTTCCCGGGGGCTGTTGGGAGGGCAGCTGAGCCGGGGTGCCGCGGGGTGGCCGGAGGCTGGCGTGGGTCTCTGCTCCCTCCAGCCGCTGCCGCAGGCAGTGTCAGCGCTGGGCGAGTGACGAAGAGCAAAGCGGTTTGAGCTGCGAGGGGATGCCGGGGTTCATGCCGCAGACTGGGGGGCAGTCTGCAGTCCCTAGTTTAATTTTAAAACGAACGATGGTCTGTGGATGTCCATTCCCCAGCGGTGAATTCCATCAGTCTGGATGACAACAAAAGCTGAGTGAGGAGTTAACCCCCTCCTGATCTACCTCCTGCTGTGGAGCAGCCCCTGGCCCTGCAGCTTCGGGCCTGGGTGGCCCTTTGTCAGAGCGGTTTGCGTCCCGCTGCCCTGCAGTAACTGCCTGCAACGGTGCAGAACACGCCAAGGCTTGGGAAACGCCTGTGCCCGATGCCATATCAGTCCAGGCGTGTAGATGGGGCGCGCCGGCTTGAAGACTTTTCATCAAGCAACTTGGTTCAGAGCCTGGTAAAATCCTGGGGGAGGGAGAAGATGCTCGAGCAGCCCCTGTTGATCCCCCCTTGCTCCGAGTGGAAACCCTGTGGGCCCAGCCCTTCCGCCTGGGAAAGTCTCAGCTGTTCCAGGGAGGGTGCTGGGCAGCTGCTATTCCTTAGAAATATTTATTGCCAAAAACTGGCAGCAGGGGATGGGAGACGATCCCGGAGCCGAGCGTGGGACTGACACCTCGCTGCGCGTTTGGTATGGCTGGCTGCAGATGCGGAGCTCGTCGAGGTGCGGTCTTGGGCGAAACAGGCTGTGGTGCCACCGCCAGCCCAGACGCAGGTCAGTGCCCCTCCGAGCCAGTTCGCAGCCCCCTCTTAAACTTCAGCACAAACAGCCGGTGTAATTCACTCAGCCCGGACTTGGGGAGATGATTCAGAAAATGCACAAATCTGGTAAAAAGCCCAGCCCTGGACATAGCAAGTTACAGTCATTCTTGGCTTTATTCCCCTAAAGCCAGTGGTGATGCAAGGGAAAAAATATCTAAAAGGGCCCTTGGGCCCATCGTAATAGATTATTTCCCAAACATAAATTAATTTATCCGCATGACCAACTGTGGAAATGTTATTAGCCTCAGTTAGTAGAGGTGAGGTTGAGGCACAGCGCTGGAGCCCAAGGTCATGAAGGGAGTCTGGGGAAGAGCCAGGAACCGCTCCTGAATCTCTTGAATTTCTGGCTGGTGCCTTAAAGGCCGGTCCTGTCTGCAGTGCCTTGCCCGACCTGCTGTCCCGCTGGCCACTGGTGAGTTTTGTTGTCAGCATTTTCCTGGTGGGAGGAGGCAGCAGGGTGCCTCCAGATTAGTAAGGGTGTGAAAAATAGCTTTGCAACCGGCCCGGCGACCTTTTGACAGCAGGAGAGAATTTACAGGCAGAAGATGGAGATGTCGTAATTTAAAATTAGAAACAACGGGGAGCTGTATCTTTGCCCCTTGAAGAGGAACAGGAAAATTGACCTGTCCCTGATCCCATCCTGGGCTGGGACACAGTTTAGGGTTTCCTATCTCCATTACAGACAGTGCCGGAGGTGGCTCGTGGAGCGGGAGTGCGTGGGGTGCGGGGAGGGAGCAGAGCCGGCCCCGGCACCACCGCGGGCAGCGTCTCTGCCTAAAAGCTACTGTGCAAAGTTCGGCTCTGCTGGTTCCGTCAGTAAAAGTGTCTGATGCGCTCAGCTGCTAAACAAACCTAGCCCAAGGCTGGGTGAGCAGGTAAGTTCCAATTAGAGGATCTGAATAGTGATTCCCTGGGGAGAAAATATGACATTAAAGGATCACTGGAGGACTAAAGCCAAACTGATGTATTGCTTAAAATGAAAGGCCGTGAATTTGCATCAGAATATAAGAGCGGGGCTTTGACAACAACAGGTAACTAATTAAAGTGCATCAGTTAAACAGAGTTCCTCCCTATTTTATCTCCCTGTTGTCGGAAGCATAGAACAGGCGCTTGTTAGAAAAATAGGCACTATTTAAATCCAGGGTGTTACTGATAACATCTAGAAAGGCACAAAGGGTAGAGATCCTGCTCTGACTCACGTTTCAGGTATCTTTTTCAGAAGGAATGTACAGAGCAACCAAGCAGACAAAGCAGGAGCCTGGGAGCGCTCACGCTCCGAGCTGAGCTGCTCTGCCCTTGTTTTGGAGTCAAATGGTTTGGTTTCTCCACGTTTCCCACCGGTCTCTCCCAGCGCTCGGGTGGCACTCACTGCAGAATTTGGAAGGGAAGTTTGGAAGGGCAGATGAGTGCCGAAACCACCATTGTGTGGGCGGTTGGCTGGGCCACGAGCAGGTCCAAGCTCCCAGCCTGCATGGGAAGCCCATGCTGGAGAAGATCTCAGAGTGGAGGGACACACGTGATGAGTCTGATTTTGAGCTTCCTTAGATGGAAAAGCCTCAGTGATGGAAGCTGTTTTGGGAAGGCTTGAGCCAACTGAGCTGCCCTAAATCCCGTGGAGACTCCCTAGCAGCTCAAAAGATGAACTCCAGGTCTCCTTTCCCTTATAACGAGCAGCATAACCCATCTGCAGAGCTCTCCTTGCTCTTCTCTGGTTCTGCTCTCTGCAGAAGGTCAACTGAAACCCCCAATATTAACTTGACAGAAGTGTTTCATCACTTTGTTCCTCCTGGTGCTGGAGCATAGAGAAAGGGTCTGGGCAGCAGAAAGCCTCTCCCACCCAACTCAACTCCGGGGCAAGCTTCAGCACCTTGAGGTCACTTCCATAGTGGTGCACTCTGGTCTCACCTGCAAGCATCAAACCCCGCTGGACGTCTTACCCAGGACATCTCCCAAGGGGAGGCAAAGGGATTACGCAGAGAGGAAGAAGCAGGAGCAGCAGATTTAGCACTACCATCTCTGTGCCGCACGAAGACGCGTGGCTGCGCTGACGTCCTCTGCGCCAACACCAGCCCTGCCCCACATTTCGCAGGGACTGTTGCTGCGCCCCAGCACGTGATGCTGAAATTACCTTCTCTTCCTTTCAAACCACTTGTCTTCGCAGAGGTGCCATTTCTTCTCTCCCATTTCAAAAAGAAATTTTTCTGAGAAGTTTGAGAGAACAAAGGAAGAAAGAAGCCAAAGAGAAAAGGAGTTTTCAAGTTGCACCATCTGATTCTTGCTGAGACGTGCTGCTGGTGTCAACCTTTTTTATGCACATCCGGAGCTGGTGCCATTTCACACCTGCTCCACGCTTGTTTTTAAATGACACGTAATTATGATAGGCAGTGTAAAGATGAAGCTTCATCCCCAATTAAATTGCGTTTTCTGTCTTTTCATTTCCTGCCCCAGTTGAGGAGGAAACCCCTGGAGAGCAAGATCTTTAAGTTTAATGAAGTAGGAGGTGCCTGCAAAATTAAAGGTGATCTTGTTTATTAGAAGAAAATCAGTGCCGATATATAGTGTTTCCAGAATATTGTGCTTCTGTGTGATGCCCCGGGGAGTGTTTCAGGTTACTGGAAATGCCGATGTAAGAACCTCAGGTCATCAGATGAGAGAGCTTCCAGTCCGTGATAGCTGCTGTTCGGAAACGTGCATAATCCCAGCGCGGCACCGGGCTGGTCCCTCTTTACTTCTTCTGGAGTCCCTGATGGATCCCGCCGCCGGTGCCAGCGCAACGCCTCGCGTTTGGCACGTGGCCCCGGGGAGAAAGAGGGGCAGCGCCGGTGCCGCGGGTCCGTCCCTGCGGGCCTTTTGGGCGAGCGAGGGGGGCGCGTCTCCTGTCCTGCACACAGCATGTTAGAACCCCCAGCACGGACTTTCTGTTTGCGCGTCTTCTGACCTCGGCCGTTAGCAACCGGGACAGAATTGTGCCTTTGGGGAAATTAGAAGATGTTTTCATCGGGGTCTTCATCCCTGCACAAGGTGGGGCACGAGCACGGTGCTGGGGTGACATTCGCTGTGCCCTGAGCCCTGCGGGACTGCGAGCACCACGTACCAACCCCACCGCTTTGCTGGGCAGGTTCCCTTTGCTGCTTCATCAAAATTCAGCCCGTTGTGGTGAGTCCCCTGCCTTGAGGGCGAGTCTTGGGTTTTTAAGGGTCTATGATATATCTTAGTCAGTATCTGCACTATTTCATCCTTTATTCCTTCCCCCAACTTCCTCTGAATGCTATCCAGCCCCCGTGATTTATTACCCTTCAGTGTGTTTCGCTTTTTGTTGGAGAATTTATATTTAATTTTTATGCCCGTTATCATTCAGGGAGAGAAGGGAAATGCTTTGGGAGCCCAGAGTGAAAATAAAACAGCACATTTTAGTGCAGTTACTTTGTTTGAAAGATGTTGTTGTATTTTGGCGGGGTACTTACCTCCTTCCTCCTTCACTTTTGCATCATGGGTTGAAGTGATTCTAGAAAAATCACAGGTCAGTGCACTGCGCTGATTGACTCCAGCCTTGCAAGGACTGGAGTCTGCTGCTTGAATTCATTAGGACTCATGCAGTAAAGAGGAACTCAGTATAAGAGCGGGACAATTTTGTCTTTCATGTGGCTGGACATTTGGGAAATGAGGGATTACAGAGCAGCAGAAGTGGGCTCGATGTCCAAGTGGAGACCAGTGACGAGTGGCGTTCCTCAGGGGTCGGTATTGGGACTGGCGCTGTTTAACGTCTTTGTCGGCAACATGGACAGTGGGATGGAGCACACCCTCAGCAAGTTTGCCAATGACACCAAGCTGTGTGGTGTGGTTGACACGCTGGAGGGAAGGGATGCCATCCAGAGGGACCTGGACAGGCTTGGGAGGTGGGCCCGTGCAAACCTCATGAAGTTCAACAAGGCCAAGTGCAAGGTCTTGCGCATGGGTCAGGGCAATTCCAAGCACAAATACAGGCTGGGCAGAGAATGGATTGAGAGCAGCCCTGAGGAGAAGGGTTTGGGGGTGTTGGTTGATGAGAAGCTCAACATGAGCCGGCAATGTGCGCTCGCAGCCCAGAAAGCCAACCGTGCCCTGGGCTGCATCCCCAGCAGCGTGGCCAGCAGGGCGAGGGAGGGGATTCTGCCCCTCTGCTCCGCTCTGGGGAGACCCCCCTGCAGTGCTGCGTCCAGCGCTGGGGCCCAGAACAAGGACATGGACCTGCTGGAGCGGGTCCAGAGGAGGCCACGGAGATGATCCGAGGGCTGGAGCCCCTCTGCTATGGAGACAGGCTGAGAGAGTTGGGGTTGTTCAGCCTGGAGAAGAGAAGGCTCTGGGGAGACCTTATTGCGGCCTTCCAGTACCTAAATGGGGCCACAGGAAAGCTGGAGAGGGACTTTTGACAAGGGCCTGTAGTGATAGGACAAGGGGTGATGGCTTTAAACTGAAAGAGGGGAGATGTAGATGAGATCTAAGGCAGAAATTCTTCCCCATGAGGGTGGTGAGGCCCTGGCACAGGCTGCCCAGAGAAGTTGTGGCTGCCCCATCCCTGGAAGGGTTCAAGGCCAGGCTGGACGGGGCTTTGAGCAACCTGGTCTAGTGGAAGGTGTCCCTGCCCATGGCAGGGGGGTTGGAACTAGATGATCTTTAAAGTCCCTTCCAACCCAAACCATTCTGTGATTCTATGACTTCCTCTTCTTAGCTCTCTTGATCTTGCTAGCGGTGGGGTTTTTCTATGCCACCTCCTGTACATCTTCCACTCAAGGTTATCAGGCAACTATGTAGACCTCATCTGCGTCTAACTTGACATCCTAAGGGACACAAAGAGACACAGTAATTTGGCCCTGGGTCTCAAAGAAGCACCAGTGCACAGCAGAGCCAAGATCAGAACTCAGAACTTCTGATGCTCTTGAGCTATTTGCTTTTCCACATCCCTAGTGTCTCTGAGAGTTTTGATGTTCAGGGCTTTGCTCAGGCCTAGTTTGGCCTCAAGTTTCTCTTGTTCTTTCCCCTCTTCTGCATCTCTCCTGCATTAAGGCCCATTCTCACGGCATTGCTGCACTCATGCTTGATTCCAGCACTTTACATTTTTGGTTGAACTTCTGAGAGATGCTACAGGATCTCTGGAGAGGCTCAGTAAACTTGAATGATGGGTCCATTGAAATGGGGGGGAACTGAGGAAACAGCCCTGGGAAGTTCATCGTCTTGAATGCTTTAATGGGTTCTTGGATGATGGGAAACATGGCAGCGTCCCCTGCTTTTAGCCTTTGTCACTGTGGTGGCTTTTTCGTGCAGAGCTTTGAACCCCTGTGCGGGAGGGGTTTATCCCTGTGCTGCACTGCCAGAGTGTGCAGAGACTCCTGCTGCGAAAGCCAGCGTGTCATCTCTGATCGGCTCATTAGACACGTGTGTCCTCGGTGTTGGTTGAAGCCCAGTACTTCATTTCTCTGTCTCTTTAGTGCTTTTGCTGTTTTAATTAAAAGCTTCATTCCAGTTTGACCTTTTGCAGTGCTGTGGCATAACTGAGACTGAATCGAGCCTCTAATTACGGAGGGTCTCTCCTGGCAGGCTGAGAGGATGAACTAGCTGTTCACCCTGGCGCTTATGACAACTGGCAGAAGCCCTGACAGCTCCTCCTGCCCTCACCGTGGGATCGGGCAGCCCACGTAGCTGAGTATTTCACAGAGCAGGGTGGAAAAAGTATTGGTCTTTCAATAAACGCCGTGGTTACTCAGGAAACATGGCTTGGAAGGCAGGACGTGGGCATCATCACCGGTTTGAGGAGGGTGGAGAAAGCAGAGCAGGAATCTCACCGTGATTTATTGCCTCTCTCATAGATCATCGCTAGCCCAAGAAGGCTGGTTTGAAGGAATGGGTTTAAATCACTGGATCTTGGTAGCGGCTTGGGCGCTGGAATGGGAGTGTGGCGACCTGGATCCAGCTCTGGACTGTGTGTAGGCTGTGAGCTCGGAGGGGCAGTCCCTGTCCTGGAACCGAAGAGCACAGAGCATGGAGCAGGTCTCGCTACATCCCATCCCTTCCACCGCAGCTCCAGCTCCTTGCCTGGAGTGCTGGGACCGGGGGAGGACTCGGTGTGCGTTCGGTCGCAGAGGAGGGGGGATTTGATGGGACCTAGATCCCACCTCTGAAGGTTAGCCCCGTTGTTACGGGAGGCGCAGCCGTGCTCCCCCGCAAGGAGCATCGCCTGCCAGCCCGCCTGGGCAACGCTGCTGCGCCAGCAGCCTGTTCCGCAGGCACTTGGGTGTTGCCCAGCGTAAAAATGCCGTGGAAGGTCCTACAGCTCCCGCTTCTGACTGGTAACGTCCTGGTTGCGTTTCTACCCAGCAGGTCTCTCGAGGAGACGCATCGGCGCACTGCGTGCGGTCCAGCCAGGTATCTCGGCCCGTGGCGGGGAAGGGAAAGCACCTTAATTTCAAGTCCCAGGAGGTGTCCTGGCAGCTCGGGGCGGCCCAGAGGAGCTGACTTAAAGCAGAACATTTCAATTCCATCAACAAAATGTTTCAATTCAAGTCAGCCTGGCCCAAAGCAAAATCTTCAGTTTCAAAACACATTTTCAAAACAGAAAAAAAATAAATAAAACCATGAAAAAGTTTCTACTTTACTGTGGGATATTTCAGTTGAAGAAACTGTTTTCCCGAAACAATTCCCAGCCATCGTGACCAAAAATTCCTGCCTGCCTCAATCCACCAGTTACCTTGTTCTCTGCAAGCATTAGCATGATGTAGCTGTTCTTGTGGGCTTTCTCGCACCCGAGCTGATCTGAACCACCTCCTCCCGTGAATCCTGATTTAGGATCCTGCCAACTATGCCCGTTTGTCACAAAAATGAGTGATTTAGATCGCTTAAAGAACCACTGTCACAGGTATTAGCAAAAGTGGTTTTAATATGATGATGCAAAAGTGCGACTTAACACAGTTCAATGGCAAGGTTCGCTCTTAATTACTGCGTGGAAGACACACACAAAGGAAAATTGAGTTAGAATTGAGTTCACCGAGAGATCAGAGATGCAAAAGGGTAAGGAAGACCCTCCCGTTGAGTCCCGAGGTTGAGAGTGGGCCCGTTTGCTTTCTAAACTCCTTCTCAGAGAGGAGTCTAGGTGTGGCTAGGTCCAAACTTAGTCCCAGACTTGGTCAATGGTTTATGTCTAAGGGTAAGGAATACAAAGGTTATAATACTTAATATTGAATAGCTGCATGGCTTGGTGATGTTTCGTTAGTATCAATTCAGCAATGCAATCAAAGTTGCCAAGGCAAACTCAAAGTTGCCATACTACAAGGTTGTGTCGCTATCGGTCGCTTACCGAAGATCTGCCGTTGGTAAGAGGTCTCTCAGCCTCGAGGAGCAACCTTGAGAGGTGTCCCAGCTCCCGGGGAATCCCCGCCGCGCAGCCACGCTGCCGTGCAGGGACAGCTCACCGAAGGCTCACGCAGGCTGTCAGATTTACGGGATAAAGCGTTGGCTTGTAGTTAAATTGCATGTGATGGAAAAGGCACGCGTGAGACTCCTTGTGCCCACAGCTTGCTTTGTTCCTTGATAAATGAGTCTTGGAAAAGCCACCCGCTATTCATGCGTTAATCGCATGCTCGGTGTTCCAAGCTCACATGCATCGACGCTCACTGTGCCGCTCTGCTCCTTTGTGGGTTTTCGGAGGTTGAAACTAGAGGAGTTCTTGGCCTGGCTACAGCTCAGGCCTTTACCTCCTTTGGAGCCTGTACCAAACCGCCGCTAGCTTGGTTAAGGGCTCGAGCGCATCCGTCGCACCTCCCCAGCAGCGATCCCGGGTGCTCAGCCCCGCGAACGCAACCCGCTCTGCTCCGGTTTGGGCTCCTCGCTAAGCAGCTCAGAGTCTTAGCAGGAAAGTCCTGGGTCTGATCCTTGCAGACAACCAGCCAGCGGCTTTTCTTTCCGCTACAGCGTACCCTTCTCTGCTGCGGGTTAGAAAGTACTGGATTATCTGCTTACCACAACTGGCAGAAAACCCTCTGTGTCCTGATTCTTGCAGGGTGAAGCTGAGACCGTAGAGGGGTGCTGCGCCTGCTCCCAGCCCGGTGACGGGAAGGACTGACAAACCCCAAGTGCCCACACCAGTCCCGGTAAGTAACTGTGTCTTGAGGTGCCTTTAGACGTGATGAATGGTGGGAGAGATCCCTGCAGTTCCTTGATGCTGCTGTTCTGCTCTGCGAGGTGGGACTCGGCATGAGGTTTGGGGCAGCAAGGACGCCTTGCTTCAGATCCTGAATTGTATGAGTGGGCTTCATTCTGGTTTCAGGCTGAAGGTTTTCTCTTTGAGCCTGCTGAAAGTGGCCTCATCCTGGCCTGGTGGAAGCGTTCAAGGAGTCAAAGGTGGATGGATGTGCGGAGAATCTGCCATTCGTTCGTGTGCTACTGGCAATAGAAATGGGATTGCTTTAATTGCACCCTGATGGGCAGATTGTGATCATTTTGGACGTGGTGGGTTTTGTCACGTTTTCATTTCTGATTTATTGCTTGTATTTATTCTAAAAGTTGTGTTTGCAGTTTGTTGTGAGTGAACATGAATACGCTCATGACTTCTGGGTAATGTAGGGGTGGACTCTGCTGTTGACTTTCCTGGTGCACACCCCAGAGCAAGAGGTTGCAAGAAGAACCTGGGGAGAAGCGCCGCACGTGAGGGATGTCGTGCACAGACACGCACCTTGCAGAGCTGATGTTGACTGTGAGGGAGGGTGCCCAGATTTTGATCAAAACCCCAGTACTGCCTTTGCATGGAGTCAGCAGAGCATCCTTTTGAAAACGGGCTGGGAGAAAGCACGCTCTTGGTATTTCTTTGAACATCAGCAAATAGGGGCTGTGTTTCTTAGAGCTTGGATCAGGACAGAGCAGTTCCCCCATCCCCCAAAGGTACAGCAGTGTCCTCGGGCCACAATTTAGGAAGATGACCAACTCCAAAGTGCCAACAGACACGGCACTGTCAGGACATGAGCTTTAACATCCCCTGGACCCAGCTTGGCCAGGTAGGCTGAGCTGAAAGCACCTCTCTGAAGAAGGGGTTTTGTTGTGGGATGGAAGAGGGTTTGGGATCAGGTCCAGTGACAGCGTGACCCTAAGTACTGGGAAATGCTGGTCCAGGAATCACTGTGGCTGTTAGAAACTTGCTGTGATTCTTGAGCAGCGAAGTCAGTGAAGACCTGAGCTGGGAGATCTCCCTGGTTTTGTGGGAGTTTTGTTTCAGTAAGAACAGAGTAACGGGACTCTAGGTGAGTAAAACCTGGAGTTTGCTTCAGCAGAGGGCGAATGGAGATTTCAGGGCGTTACCGTACTATGCACAACTCACGACGTGAAGGTGGAGCAGTGTAATGTTTTCAACAGCAGACTCTCCCCTCCAGTTCCCAGACAGATGGATAAAAGCAGGTCCTCAGTTTCCAGTTCAGCAGAGTTTTACAGTCCTGATGTAACGCGTTTATCTTAATTGGTGTTGTGGTTGGGTTTTTCCTTGGGAACTTATGTAGGAGGGAGAAAAAATAAATGTGATCAGGTAAAACTTGTTACCATATGGGTAGGAGCTCTGCTGTTGCTTGCTGGACCCCAGGAGGTACCTACCACGTACAGTAAATAAGGATCCGGGAGTTTTACGCTTCTTACCTTATTTGGAAATCTAATCCAGGAAACTCCAAATAACAGAGGGGTGAAGATTCACCTGAACTTTTTCAAACCAAAATCAGGCAGTTGAAGGAGAAAGGGAATTTGGGTTTCCTTATGATTTGTCTAAAACCATTTTCTGCTTCTAGCTTAATATACACTCCCTTAGTAGTAGTGAGAATATCTTGACACAAAGTAGGACTGAAAAATTCTGACATAGAGATATGTTAAACAAATGAGCTGGCTAAAAACCCTTTTCCGCATGAATAAGAGAACTACTGTGCCCTAATTCCATAGACCAGGATTTAACTCAGCAAATGAAATTACAGGATTCAGCAGCATTGAAGAAATACCTTATTTTTTTAATATTCAAGACATTTTAAAAAATAACATTGCCAGAAGTTTTTCAAAATTTTGTTTTGCCTGTTGGCATATTAAACAGTGCTTTAAACTGTGGAGCCTTCTTTTCATACAGGGTATTTACCGTAAGTGGAGGAAAGTGTCTTTTATCCTGCGTGCACAGGCTGCAGGGCTTGAACTGCAGCACCTCCTTCAATCCACGAGTTCTTCACTTTCACAGGACTTCTGAACTCTTGAACACTGCTGGTTGATTATGTGCTTTTTCATTTTTCACTTCTCCCTCCAATTATTGCGAGCACACAGAATAAAGGTTGATTCCAGAGGGAGCTGTGAAACTACCTATTTCTTGGGGGTTGCAGAAAAAGCTGTGAAAATATCTTTCAGGCAATTGGAGAAGAGCATTGAGAGTAACTCTGGAGAATGAGGAAGGCTGATGAAAATGCCCATTATTCCGGCGATGCAGGGAAGGTCACAGAAATACCTGTTGTTAAGTCCACCCATACAGGGTTGGAAGTGTCCCATAGCGAGGGGACGCAGAGCATCTTTAGGTAGCTCAACAAAAACTGGATGGATGAAATTTTCCGTCTGTCTTAGAAAAAAACACAGTGTCGGAGTGGGCCGTCACAGTGTCTAACCACAAATAAATCCAGACTGTAATCGCTTGCTCAGGCCATTTATCAGCTCCGGCAGTTCCTGTCCTGCCAGGATTAGGATGGTACTCGGTAGCCCTTTAAGCTACGATCTGGTGGTGACCTTCTTAGCACCCTGTGGGCCAAGGAAGGAAGCGATGTAACAGGTTTCTTTATTTAGAAAAGACGATGCGGGTCAGGAGGAGGTGGCAGGTATCGGTGCCCGGTGCAGATGCTGGTAGGTGCAGGCTCTGGCTTAGGGCTGCAGTGTCCGGTGCGGAGGAGGTCGCGGGACGTGGACGGTGCATTCGCAGCGTTCATGGACAAGTCTAAAAAAGCCCAACCGTGGGACCGAGTTACCCTCTTGTCTGAGATCCCTTGGTCAAGGAAATGCGTGGGCAGTAGGATAACTGATGTGTCTCACTGTAAAGTTGTCATTCTTTCCAGAGGCTCTACAGGTGTCAGGAACCATCAGAAAACAGCTTGGGTGCTCTAGGAGCAGCAGTAGCGTGCAAAGGCGTGAGAGCGGGGATCGCCTCTGTCGACTGCTGCTTCTGCTGTTTGCAACACTCACTTTGCAGCTCTAACGTTTCAACAAGAGCGGGCAAGTACCGTGTGCCGGGCGCAGACTGGCGCTGCCCTTTGTGGCTTCTTTTCTCTTTTTTTTTTAAATTTTTATTCCTCTGTAGGCAATTAGATGGCAGGATTTCTGCAGTGTGGATTCTGACGTGCGTGTGCACAAGTTCTTTATTTCTCTTCCTACTTTTGCAAGCATGTACTGGGAGGATTATTGAATGCAATTATCTCCTCAGCAACATCCCTTCCAGCGCAGGGATTACCATGGAGGAGCAGGTGAAGATGAAGTGTTGAGTCGTTCAGAGCAGGGAGCGGTGCACTTGGCTTTCTGAGCCCTGTTACCAGCCCCATGTGGCTCTGAGCATGGACACTCTTCTCTCTCAAAGTAAACTTCAGTGGTCCCCAGTGGCTTGTGTGTTTTTGAAAACCTCAAAGGAAGGGAGAAGAAACCCAGATAATTGACACTACCCTCAGACAATTCCCACTAGATAAAACAATGTATGTGGGATTTTTTAGCAATAAAAGGGAGAAGAGGCTTCAGACCTGTCACCACTGTCCGTGCAGAGCACGGTCCTAGCAGTGACAGCGATTGCCAGCGACTGACCTGGAGGTGCAGAAATTGGGATAAGATGCCCATCCATACCATCCCCTCTGCGGATGGAGCGCTGGGCACGCGTGCTCTCACCCGCAGCCCGCTTTGGCCATTGGTTACGATGCAAACTGTTGAGTCAAAATAGACCTGTGTAAAATACGGAAAGAAAGACACCCCTTCTAGGCAAACTGAGAAGTGGAGGAAGGGAGAACTGGTTAAAAAGGTGCCTGGAAAGTGGACCCAGGGTCTATCACACCCGTGCTGTCTCTCTGTAGACCCGGTGAGCCCAAGAAAATGAACGGGGACCATGAGGATAAGCAGATTCAAGCGTGCACACTCCCAGCAATGGGAGCCTTGAGACCACCCAAAGAGAATAACTCTATCTTGACCCTTTCTGCCAAAGTTCTGGGAGTCCTGGTGCCTCTAAAGAGTTTTTCTTTCGCTGTAGGCTCAGTGTGCTGAGGTCCCCTATGAAATAAAGCCATGATCCTTGTCTCAAGAGGCAGAGCTGATCTGGTGGCTACAAACGGTGGATGAGGAGAAGGGTTGTCTGGGCTGTGGAGGACACAAACAGAAATTCCCTCAAAAGCTGATGCTCCCCAGTCCTTATCTACAGTAAATACTAAGGGCTACAAAGATGATGAGGGGCCTGGAGCATCTCTCCTGTGGGGAAAGGCTGAGGGAGCTGGGGCTGTTCAGCCTGAGGAAGAGGAGACTGAGAGGGGACCTCACCAACGCTTATCAATATCTCCAGGGCGGGTGTCAAGAGGACGGGGCCAGACTCTTCTCAGTGGTGCCCAGTGACAGGACAAGGGGCAACGGGCACAAACTGGAACACGGGAAGTTCCGCCTGAACACGAGGAAAAACGTCTTCGCTGTGAGGTGCCCAAGCCCTGGCACAGGCTGCCCAGGGAGGGTGTGGAGTCTCCTTCTCTGGAGAGATTCCAACCCGCCTGGACGCGGCCCTGTGCAGCCTGCGCTGGGTGACCCTGCTCTGGCAGGGGCTGGGCTGGATGGTCTCCAGAGGTCCCTTCCAACCCCCACCATCCTGGGATTCTGTGAAATAAATGCAAAGACCTAGTTAAAAGAAGTCCTTTCTAAGTAGACTCTCTGGAAGGATTGCCCGCATGTCTGTGCTGGAAATCATCTAATGGTGTGTGCAATACTTGTAAGCAGTTGGCTGGAGGATGTTCCCAGGCAGCTGGTTCATCTAGAACAGGTTTTGTCTTGAGTAGGTTCGGGCTTGCCCAGTGAGAGTGCGCTGTGGAGCCCGTCTAGCAAATGCAAGGCAAGAGGAAAGCTCTCCTCACGCAGAGGCCCTGGTCCATGACCACTCTCTGCAAGGGAGCGGACAAGTTTTGGGCTAGAAAAGCCATGTTCATGGCACTAAAGTTTGTTGTGAAAGCAGAGTGTGTCCGGTTGTGTTGATTGAAGATGATTAGGACTCATTTAGCAGTTGCAAGCACTAGGAGTGCGGTCTGCAGGCTCAGATCCTGGTGTCGGCCAGCTCTGAAGTTCTCCATGATGGAGCCGTCCCCTCCCTTTGCCCCCGCACGCATTCTGGCTATGCAGAGCTGAGCTTAGCTGGCTCTGAGTGGGAACTCAAGCAGTTCCGATAAAGGATCAGGTTTTCCAGCGAGAGCCAAATTCTGACATGCTGAGCTGCCATTCTTCGTGCTGCTGGAGCCTTCAGAAGTGGATGCTGGGCGCTGACCTTCACTGAGAAGCTGTTTCCTCAGTTCTGCCCCTGCCAGGCTCATATGGCTCTGCTGGGGGTGAGTTAGTGGAAGACAAGATGCTCATTAACCCTTTATAAACAGCCTCATTGCTCTGTCCCTGTGGTTACCTGGGCTTTTAAATAAGCAAATTAATAGTGTGGAGCTCTCAACCACTCTGCCAAGACATGAGGAAAGCTGCGGTGTCTCCAGATGCCGAGTGATGGATCGCATGACGGGCCATTGCCTGGGACACCTTCCTGCTCTGGACCTTCCAGCTGGTTGTGCAGCCTGCAAGCGGAAAGCTATGGAGCTCAGTCGTTTCTTGGTATGTAAGAGCAGGTCATTTGGTGTTATTTAAGGACAGTAAGGCTGAACAGAAAATAAAAAATGTCTTCACATAGCATACGTGATCCAGTGGGTTGTACTGTACCTGGTTAGAGACTTAAAATCTTGATAAACCAAAAAATCTCAAGCATATGTCTAATTTTAAACCTATAAATTCAGTCAGAACTCTTGTGCTCAAAGCAAGCCATGGGTTAATAACACCTTCCTGAGTCAATGATTAAACTAGCGCTGAGCTGGTTTCCTGCGATCAACCAAAATGTTTGATTCTTTTAAGAGCTGAGCAAGCGATTCATAATGAATACTGTATCTGAGAGTTACGTTTTCTGTAAATCTTGGTCTTATCAAAATAACATGTCAATTTAAATTATCTGATTTGGGGATTTGCTTTTTTGAAATTATCTGTTTCTTAGAGCTTCTCAAGACTTGAAGGTTAATTCCGATTAAGGTAGAGGATGAATTGAAAACATAAAATCTTTCCTAAATAACTCCTTGTGTAAGCACCAGCTGACAGATGATCACACAAGTCATTTCTTCTGCTGTGGTTAAGGATAATGCCTGTGCTCAAACTTCAGGTGGGAATGTTTGCAGAAGAAAACCTTAGAAGTTCCTGAATTGCTCCAGAGGGAAGGTCGGGGCTGCCCCAGGTGTTGGTGCTCTGTCGCAGACGCATCCCCGCCGTGTGTGTGTGCCTTGAACGGGAGCCCAGCTGGAGTGAATTCGTGAAGAAGTCAAGGGAGTGCTCACAGACGCGGAGCGGGGTGGCTTGTATTTACTGACACCTTAACTCCTTCTTAGAGAAACAAGCTGACGGCCAGAAGGACTCCCCTGTTTCTGAACCACCAGGTCCTCACCAACTTGGCTTGTTTTCCTCCATCACCTACAAGGTGTTTTCTGCCTCTCCTGTCAAGAGCCCGTTGCTGCCCACTCGAGGAGTATTGCACGTTCTGGAGAGAAAGGCTAGGGGACAGGATTTAAAGCTAGATGAAAACAGATTTAAGAGTCTGCCTCAAGGTTCAAGTTCTCTACCATAATTTTCCCGGGTTCCCTGGCCAGTCAGCTGGGCTTCAGCCATCAAAGGCATCCAGTCAGCGTTGAGGAGCTGGGCCTGAACTTCTCAGTTCTCAGCCTCTGAAAGGGAATAGTCTTTCTGCTCCAGCTTGAACTGGTGTTACGACCATGAGAATGTTACTCCATGAGGTGCTCAGACACTGGGGACAGGAGACAAGCGGGTCCCTCGGTGCTGCTCGCTCGCTGTGTCCTCTCCTAACCAGATACAGCGTTCTGGCTGCACCTCTGAGTAGCGGAGCTGGAAAGTGAGTCAGAAAGCAGAAGTCAAGGGGATGCCTTAAAATGGGAACACAAAACCAGATCTCTCTTTGCGCATCTTTTCTCAGCTTCCCTTTGCAGGGCTGTATCGGCGCGTGCTTGATGGGGTGTGATGGCTCTGACCTTGTCAGATGCATTAAATAGGACATGTGAGCGTGGATTTCGTGTTTTTAAGGAGCGAAATAAGGGTTAGCAAGAAACGCAGAAAAGACAAACGGACAGATGGCCACGTTCCTTCATCAATAGAAATCCAGGCCTGGGATTTGCTTCCAGCTTGGCTTGAATTGGAGATTTCAGGAAATGAGCCAAAAAGTTACTTATTTTACCCTTCCCCTTCTGTAGCATTTTATTACCATATGTGCTGCTTCTATGAGGCACTGACCTTTCGCAGGCTGTGGTGTGACACACACGTAGCGCTGAAGTCCGGACCTTGTGCTGCCTGGAGAGTTTGGGCTGGATTCCGTTCCCGGTGTGCTGTAACGTCCAGAGGGTGCTGGGTGCCACCACCCTGCGTTTACGATGAGCTGTGCGGAGTAGAGTGGGTTTTTCTTCTAAAATCCTGGGGTGTTTTGTTTTCTTTTTGAGGGTGGAAGTTTAACTGAAAAAACAGAGTCAGAAGGTCAGTAAGGGTGGCCGTGGGATGTCCTGGGTGACCTTGGAGGACTGATCTGGGTCCCCAGCCTTCCTCTGGTAGACAAGCTCTGCAGGGAGAAGCTCTCGGTCATGGGCTGTTCCTACTCCCTTCACAGGAGAGGGACAAACAGGGACCATGGCAGCCTTGGTCTTCTGCTTTCCCACTCTTTCCTGCGTGCTAGGGGAAAGCTTGTAGTCAAACCCTGCACGTCCCTCTGCACCTTTCCCTAAAGCCTTGGTTTTGCTGTGCTGCCCAGGAACCAGGACACGGCGCCTGCGCCCTGTTGGCCTCCCCTGGGTTCTCTCCTCTGCGTTCACCTTCTCTCATTTGCTTTGCCGTGTCCCATCTCGCCAGCAGGCTGGGATTGCAGGTTTAACACGTGCCTGGGTTGCATCAAGCACAGGACGGAACCCAGGTTGTCCCTGGGGGTCCCCAAGCAGCAGCGTAACACCTCGGAGCAGCGGTGTTGGGAAGAGCTTATCCTGAGAACGGGCTGGTGGGCAGTGGGTCTGCGCTGCCCACCGCTGTGTGCGCGGCCGTGGTGCGGCTCTGTGCGTTACACTCGAATTTCTTCCAACGCAGCTGAAACTAGGAAATACCAGAGATTTTGCCTGAATCCTCCTGAATAACAGATTTCTGCTTCGAAGGTGCTGCATGCAATGAGCAGGGCAGTCTCAGGCCTCTCTGAAGCTGGATGAATTGAAGGTGTCATTAAAGCCTTGAACAACGACTTGAACCTTGAACAATGACTCTTTGTAGTGAGGAGGGTTAGTGATCATAGGAATTAGTGTTTGAAAGGGCAAAAGCTTCAAATGATGTTTTATTTGGAGAAGTAACTTGGGAAGGGAACGTTGTCCTGCTCAGCAGATCTGGCTCCCACGTGGCTTCGGGGGCACGCAGCTTGGCATAATACGGGCTCGGGAGAAACATCCATAACAGAGTCCACGCACATACGTGGTGGAGTCTGTCTTACAACAGGTTAGAGGCACTGGCCGACCGTGCGCTGACGCCCAGCCTGCACCGGCCGTGCGCTCTGTGGTGTTAATGTAAACCACCGTGAAGCTGGTTGCCAACTGACGGGCTGTGAGTGATGCCCTGGTGAGTGGTGAACCATCACCCCGCTATAACCCCAGGGCTCTCAGTCACTTGCTTGTGCCTTTGTATAAAAGAGCAAGACAGCTTTTGGTTTTGCTGTGCACCGAAATTCCCACTGAATCTCCCGAGCAAAACTAGTGGGAGTGCTACAAGAGGTGGGAAGTGGCTCCAGGGTCTGTGTTTACAGGCTGAGTTTGCTAATTTTAAGAAACGCACACAAAATAAGGACAGGCCGTGTCTCGGTGGAGACGTGGAGTGGGGTTTGAGGAGCAACGTGCTCAGTTCTGGATCCAGCGCAGGCTCCCTGGGATCAGAGCCCTGCGGCTCCCAGCTCCGCACCACGCCGAACTCAACTGATATTTCGTTGGACTCAGTCCTAATACCCCGTGTGTCTCTGCTCTGGTATGTTAAAAAGGAGGGGAAATACACCCTTTTCCTCCTGTATTTACATTACAGCTTCCCCGAGACCTTACCTGCTTCCTATTATGCGTAGGGTACAATGAACTGTCACTTAGCTATCTGTAGTTCGGTTCAAACAGAAGCCAAAGAGAAGTTTGTTAGGGCAGAGAGAAGTTAGGGCGCCCATTTAGCTTTCTCTGATGTTGTTAATTATCCATTGCTTCTTGTCCTGCTTCCCTTACAAGCATTCACTGAAGTGCCTGATCGGTGGCCGCTGAGACCTGTGAAAGTCCTTGTGCTGCCATCTGGGTTGGGTGGCTCAGCCTCACCGTGCTGCTCTGAGTGTGTTCCGTGTCCGACTTGGGCTGTTGTTATCAGTGTATTGATCTTGCTTGTACCCCTCCTGGTATACCCAGAAAGTCTGCTTTATTCTTTTTTTTTCATTTGCTTGTCATAGCTTTGAATGCCTTTATTATTTCTTCTTCCTTCCTCTGGCATAGGTATCTTCTGCTTCTAACCTTCTTAGCCGTCTCTGAGCACCGAGGCAGCCTGTTCGTTTCAAAGAATGCTGCTTTAAAGGCAGGTGTGATCCAGACTTGTCCAATTCTTCCTTTGCCCCTGTGATTTGAAGGGCCTGAAAATATTCATGTAATCATTTCCCCCACACATGCCCCCAGACACCCTTCGGCTCTTCTAGAAATTGCATCCCTGCTGCTCACGAGAAATCCTCCGAAAGCAAAGCACCACCTGCACTACAGTGCAATTACCAGCCCTCTAATGAAATACTGGTGGAGGGAGACGGGCAGTAGCAGCTCACGAAGCTCATTGCTCACGCTGATCTGATAACCGGAGGAGGTTCCTGTGGTCTTGGGGCAGCCCTGTAAGTGCACCAGTGTCCTGGGCTAAAAAGACAGACACTTTTGAGGCCAGAGGCGGGACTCCTGTCCCTGCTGAGCAGCTGGTCCATCCAGGCTGCCCGAGTCCTGACCGCTGCAGAGCTGAGAGCGGGACCTGAACTAAAACCAGAAAATCTGTCAGTGCAAAATCGGTGGCATTGGGACGCTCCGTCCTGCTCTGTGCAGAGCTGATGAGCTGCTGCTTATCCTCGCTGGCACACAACAGTAAATCCTTTGTGAACCGCCGTACCCCAGCCCGTGACTGATTGCTGCCTTCCTGGTGATGCACCTGAGGCTGGGAAGCAGGGATGGACTGCAGGGGTTTGGCCTGACCCCACGCAGCTCTCGGCACCGCAGTGCCCGGCGCAGCAGCCCCGGGGCCCCGATCGCATGGAGATGTGATGCCTTGAGACGGGGCTCAGCGCAGCCGGGCTGCTGAGCAAGGAGCCACCGGAGAGCTGCTTCGCTCCTGTCTCACAAAGGTGGACAGAAACGGGACTTCAGGAAAGTCCAGGCTCCCCCGTGCTCAAGTGAGATGCGCAACTGCCAGGCTGCCGAGTTGTGCCCCCTCCATCCACCCCCTTCTCCGTCGCTGGTTCTCCCGGTGCGTGTCATTACTTTGTTCAAAGTGGAACAGCTTCAGCGTACAAGGGTGAAGGGGGCTCACCCCAGGGTAGCCCTGGAGGGAAGCAGGGTGCTCCCCCGGGCAGTCTGAGACCTGGCATTCCGGTCCCTGATGGTAAATGGACCCAGCAGGGGCTTGGATGTAAGTCTGCGCTTGCCCCATGAATCCCCTGAGGCCAGGGTCCACTGCCCATCACCCAAAGTCTGCCTGTCCCACGAGCCTGAAGAAGGCAACAGGGTGCGTCCACAGCAGGGCATGAGCTAAACTGAACTGCAGTGGCTGAGGCGTGGGTGAATTTTTCTCAGGAGCTGGGGGATGCCTTCAGAGACGGCTGCAGGGAGGTCTGGGGCTTCATTTTGGAGAGCCAGAGGGGAGTCCTGAAGGCAGCCAGCTCGAGTCAGGCCTGTTCACCCCTTTCCTTGTGTCTCAACAGACATGCATTTAAGATATTCAGCTAAAATCCCCCACCTTGCAGTGCCTCATCCCGCAGGCAGCACCCGTGCCCTCTCCTTTGGGGGCGGAGGGGTCGGTGGAAGGAGAGCGTTTGCAGGCAGATGGGGGGAGTCAATACCCCACTGCATTTTGGCTGCGAAAGCCAGGGAGTGGAGCTTGGTGTGCCAGCGCCTCCGCACTAGCACGCTGCCTCCTTCTGCGAGATGCTTCCTTCCTTCTTCAGTGCTTTCCCGCTTCTCATAGTCTTGAAAATGCATCTGCATTGTTTATCTGACCCTCACACGCGGTCACAGCCTTTACAGCCTCTGCCTTGGCTCCTATTACACTTTCCAAAGCCTCTTCATTGCCTGGGTCCTCTAATCTTTCCACCAGCACCCATGTTTTATGCCTTGGTTATGCCTCCCTTCCTTTTAATTAATTTTTCACACTACCTTACTCGTCCCTGTTGCCCTCTTTTATTTAATTTATTGCTCACTAGCCATCATAACCCCTGGGCAAGCCTTTAATTTATCTCTTCCCGCGTCCCATCGCCCCCCTCTGTCCTTTCCCTTTATTGATTTCTCCAGTTTGATTTCACCCTGGGCTTGCCAGCATCGTCTCCTACTCTTCCCTCCCCCTCAGAATTGCTTGGCTGAATTTCTCCCCGTTAGTGACCTTGCTGCCTTGTAATTCCTGGCCCAACGGGGCTGAGATTGCTGTTTGTTGGGTCCCCACCATGTTTGTGCTTAATTTCCACCCCAGCCTCCAAGTGTCTCAAAGTTAACTCTGGGTAATTCCCGTCCAAGTTGCCGTGATAAGGAAATGGTCCTTTTCCAGCGAGCCTCCTCCATGTCTGAGAGGTTCGATGGCCATAGCCTGAGTAGCTTCTCCGCCGAGTTGCCTGCGGGCAGGGTGGGGATGGACTCGTTGGGCCGGACTCCGCTGGGTTTCAGCTCTGAGCAGGGGGAGAAGTTTGTGCTCTCAGCAGCTCTTTATTCCTGCCGTTATCCTGGAGATGAGAAAGTGCAGCTGTACCTGCCCTGGAGAGACCTTGGCTGCCTCCAACCCAACTCTCTTTCTGTTCTGAAGCTTTTTCCTGGTCTACATTTAAATAGTGAGGGTATTGTGGAAGGGGAGAGGGAATAAATGACTTTTCTGCTGTCTTTTAGCTGCCACCTGCCCGCCCCAGCCCAGCTCCCAGAAGTTGGGTGTCTACAGGCTCAGACAAAGAGGGAACCTTCAGCTTTGCTCTATGGTTATGAAGAATTGAATGCTGTTATTTGCAATCCGTAAATAAATGGTCCCTTTACTTACAGACCAGTTCCTGCCATTACCACAATGGGTTGGGAAAACACATTACTGCAGATACGTGGGTTATTTTGTCATCTGTAACCGTGTGATTTGCAAGCTGAGGCCAAAAGTGGGAGAGGGTCAGAGGTGGGAACCATATGTTTTAAAAAACACACAGCAAGGCAAGATCTAGAGCTATTACCTGCTTTTCTGTAGAACAGGCATCAGACATGGGCATGCTGGGGCTCAAAATTGTGATTATCTACATAGTTCCCTGAGCTGTCTACGCTAAAAAATACTCTGGTTAGATCTGTGCTCATATACGCGACATCCATTTTCATGGGACATCGTGTAACTGAGCTGGTTACGTCTGATGAAGGAGCAGAGTGTGTAAAGTTTGAAACTGTCTCTAGCAGAGGACATGTTTGGGTACATCACCCCCCATCTCCCAGGCCGTCAAACTGGTAAGCCCTTGAGTATATCAGCCCTGGGATGTTATCACCGTGTGGGAAAAGGGCATGGCATGGGCCATGTGAAGCTCAGATGTCCGATAGGCAGCGGAGGAGACGGCTGAGCGGTGTGTGTGGGTCAGACAGGTCTGCCCAGCTTGGCAGGAGCGGGACCCTGGCGAAGGAAGGTCCCACAGGTCCCCGTGAAGGTCTGTCCCCGAGAAACTCATTGAATATTGCTGGTTTAATTTGTAGGTTGGTTATAAATACTTGTAATTCTGCAGTAAGGTATTGACATGGTTATATTTGGCTGCGAAATAAAATATGGGAACGATATCATTGAAGTAGTCTGTCTGTGCCGCGCGTGGAGCCGGCTGCTGCGTTCGGCAGAGGTGTGTGGGATGGGCCCCGAAAGCGGGAATTCGGCTCCAGCCTAGGGCAGACCTTCCTCCCTCCAGCGTGATCTGACGTTAAATGCCACAGCCCTTTGTTGGACTCATTTATTCCATTGATTTTATTCCATTAGTTCTCTTTTTTTCTTTTTAGTTCTTCTTATTTTCCCTTCTCCCTTCTTCATTTGAGTTTGCTATCATAGGTAGGATCATCCTGTGAACTCCAAAGGTAGGTCATTTTCCTGATGCTTTCAGGGAAATCTTTCCGTGTCTGTGAAGTGCTGACCCTTTTTCCAAATTAAGAATCTCTCCTTGTCCGTCTTTGACAATTTTTATCGTTGCATGGGAAAAGTAGAGCAGCTTCCTTCTACCTCTGTTGCTTTATATCTACAGACACAGAAATATCCTTTTTTAATGTAGGAAGGGCCCCCCACTCTACCCATGTAGCAGTTTGGGCTGGGAGATTTTTTTTCCCAACCCACAAAAGGAAACTTTTAAAGATGATGAAGACCATTTGGGTCGTCAATCAGTGATGCGGCCGTATCCGTTAGGCAAGGCTTGAGGTTGAAACTTCGATGTGCCTAAACAGCTAGGGAAATAGAAACAGAGACCGCTCCCGCTGTCATTGCAACTTGGGCAAGCTTGCAAGCCGGAGGAGAGAGCTGTACTTTACTGTTAGACCTAGAAAAAGGGGCTTTTACTTTATTTTTTGCGAAGTGTGTATCGAGACAGCGACAGACAAGGATGCGTAACTGTTCGGATAATTTATCTTCTATTGTGAATTGTGATTCTTTTGTGAAATACCCCAGGCCCCTGCGCATGGTGATTGATGCGATACATCTGCCTTCCCCCGTGAATGGCATCTCTTCTCGTCTCCGTAGGCTCTCTGCAAAGAAGGAGCTATAAATAAACAACAATATCTCTGTTTGCAGGGGGTGGAAAGCTGCACTGGAGCTTTTCCTTTGTACGTTGTAAACAAAAAAGGACAATTAAGGGATACCGTAAGTCAAAGCCATACGGAAGTCGGGGACGCACACAGATGCTGCTTTGTGGCACGCGAATCCTACAGCATTGTCAAAGCACGTGATATTATTTTGTACTTTGCGGAAAAAACATATAAAGGCATAGAGAGTTTATAATAAGGAACAGGCAAGCCTTTCAGTGAGCTTTTTCTTTCTCGTGCCCAAAAGCAGAGTATGAATTCTGGCATTCGTGGTCCTGGAGGTTCAGGACTCAATGGACTGGCAAAAGCAGCCTCCGCTGCTTGCTGCGCCTGGCTGGCCGGGGCCGGAGGAGGCTGCAGCTGCCTTTACCAGCTGTGGAAGGTCTGCTGATGCCCGTTTGTGGGGAGATTTGGGGAAAAAGCATGTTGTTGCAGGGTCTTGGTGCTGTGAGCTGAAGGTGAAAGCCTTGGCAATGCCTCCTGTATACTGTATGCAATCATACAGAGGAAATTAAGGGTTGCATACTATTAGCAGCATTAATTGGAGCTGCTAGAAAGTTTGATGAGCAGTTTAAAATTTGGGTTCTTCTCTGATTTTTGGCTTTAGGACTCTGCGTTGAGGGAATTCCTGCAGGCATCCTCATCCTGCAGGCACGGCGCGTGGGCAGCCTCGGTGCGGGAAGGTGATTTCACGGCTCGCCGCCTGGCCGGTGCTCCTTACCGGGGCCAGTGGGGCAGCGGGCAGGGCTTGCGGCAGTTCCATTGGCTTTAAAAGGATTTCCCAATCGATGGGTTATGAAAAGTGCCTAATTTTGCATAAAAAGAACCTGTTTTAACATTTAACCCGCAGCTGTTCCACTGGGATTTTCCAAATCAGGCTCAGACAGTGTTGCTGGCTACTTTGCGAAGACCTGCTTGACTTTTCAGGAGCGGTACTCGCCTTGCACTGCAGTCGCAGATGCATACGAGATGCTTGTGGCTATGCGTAAGTCAATGGTCAATGTTTTAATCGGAGAGGGAGGCTGGTCTTCTGGCGGTCTCGGTATCTGGCACGTGCGTTTTTATTCAGATAAGCATCAGTTCAAAAGCTGAAGGTCAGAGGCATGCCTGGCTGTTCAGAAGGTTTTGGATTAATTCGTGGCACAAGTCCAAATATCGGGGCCACCTGCCTAGTCGTAACGGACCCGAGAAGTAAAACCACGCGGTGTTGTTTTTATTTCTTTGGAGAAGCAATTGAAAGCAAGCTCAGCCCTGTTTGCCTCAAAGCAAGTGCTGGCGAAGATGCTGTGAGCAGGGTTAGGACATGAGCCTCGCAGGGTGAGCACGTCGGAGTAGTCCTGCTCGGAGCCAGCTGCCGAGTCCCTGGCGCTCGGTTAAGAGTCGTTCTGTGACTTTATAGGGCTGTTTTTCTAAGAGAAATGACCCCAGAAAATGGTTCCCTGAGCTTTTCTTTACAGCAGTGGCATTTCTTCCTCATAAGCATTTTTCCACAGAGCTGTCTCCTTGGTAAACTGTAATCCATAGATCAGAAGCTCCATCACAGAGCCGCATGTGGCACGAAAATCCTTCACCATCTCTTATCAGCGTCTAATTCAATTGCAAGAGAAAACAAAGCCACAGGAGGGGCTCTGCCAGCCGCTCGCTGCTGTCCTGTTTGCCTTTGTCTGTCCTTCCAGTCCTGCCTGTTAAACTCCTGCTGGTGGCATCCCGAGAGAGACGTCACACCTTTCGCAGGCAGGGACCCGGCCGGTGCCGGCTCTACCTGCAAACTGGTGAAGTGTCTCCCTGAGACCGCGCTGCTTTGGAGCGCAGCAGAGCAGGCACAGCACCTCCCATGCAAGAGGTCGTGGCCGGTGTGGGGGTGTCTGCATTGGAAGCCTTGGTGAAGGCAAGCCAGGGAGCAGAGATGTACCTCCTGCCTCTGGCCCTTCCCGTGAGCCCCCCCCGAGCTGTAGGGCAGGAGGGAGTGCCCTGATGGCTAACCCCGAAGTCCCTCCACCCCGAGAGCCTCTGCCAGGACCGGTGCTGCAGCAGCCCAAGGATGGCAGTGGGGCTGAAGAAGTGCATGAGGTCCGTGATCGTGACCTGGCATCACCTCCGGGCTATGGAAATAGGATGACTTGGCAGTGCTGGGTTAACGGTTGGACTTGATGATCTTAAAGGTCTCTTCCAACCTAAATGAGTCCGTGATTCTATGATGTTTCCTGCTGCACCGCAGACGGGCTTCTGATCTGGTCAGTGAGACCTTCTCACGTGTGCCTTCCTTTCTCTGTTCCTCAATCCCTGTGGTCTCCCTAACCTAATTTCACGTACAGAAATATTTCTATAGTGTCTACAATAGTGCGTCAGTCCCTAGGGCATGTTTTGGGCTTCTTTGTCTTCATCTTTTGTAGCGTCTGTGTCCGCTACCGCAGTGCCAGAGCTGCCTCGTTGGTGCAGAGCAGCTCATTCTCGGGCAGCAGCATCGCCAAACTGGAAGGACATCCGCCTGATTCAGCTGACTTGTACTTTCTTCTTAAGCCTTGGTATTAAAATCAAACTTGCAAAATTGCAAGGTATTAGGTTTTTATAGAGAGGCTGCTCTTTGTGTGGCGAGACAGCTGATGGAAGTCTTAATACTGCAGGTGGTGTGCTGCCAATCCATCCAAAGCTGTGCTGTATTAGCACTCTGGTATCAGAAATATCCCTCCAGCGGAGAGCTTTGGGAAGCAGAGTGCATTGCCTTTGTGTCCGGGCGTGTGTATGCACGCTGCTTTTCTGACTTCGTGTTTCAGTTTGCAAGGAATCTGTCACATCAATAATGCCTCCTATGAATTTGGATATTAGTGTGAAGAAAAAAAAAGAATAACATCCCATCTCCGAAAATGTCAGGCTGCAAGAGAGCTGCCGAGGCGCGAGGAGGGGACGAGGCGAGGTGGCCGGTCACAGCTGTCCCCGGTGGGTTGTGTCTGCAGAAGTGGGGGACACTCGGTAACTAACAGCCCCATCTGATGAAGACGCTCACTTCTTTTTCCTCTACCCTCCTCCTTATTCCTCTTCCATACTCATCTTCTCCCCTTCCTGGTGTGAGACACGGCCATGGGCAGATGTGGCCGTACTCAGTCCGGGGTCCTGAGCCTCCCCAGAGTTTGGGGACCCTGCCTGGCTCGGGGGTCCTGTATCCAGAGCCTCTTCCAGGGGAGGCAGTGGAAGGGATGCATGGACGTTTGAAGGGAGATTTGGGCTGGTAACTAGACTACCGGTTTTTTAGTATCAAGAATCTGCTTTCTGTTGGGCCACTTCTATTTTTCAGTTGTGAAAACAACCCAGAACAGTAGGCAGGAAACAAAATGTGTCATTTATAAAATGGAACTGCTGTGGTTATTGTGGACGGTAACATTTTGGGAAAATTCTTTTCTTCTTTTCTCACTAAAATTCTCTGTAGTGACCAGGCTGGTTTATCCCTACCTTGTTCCAATCAGCAAACACAGCTTAGTTCAAGGTAAATCCTGCTCATCCCTCCGTGCTTCATCATTCCCTCACCCTGTACCAGATCCATCGCTTGTCTCGGTGTTTAAGGCTTGGAGCACGGCTGGGATGAAGGGCTGGGCAGGGAGAGATGTGTCTCTCTAAAAACTCCAGCTGCAGTGCTGGAACAGCATGCAACGTGGTACGAGCAGTCAGGGCAAAGCGTGCAAGTGGGTACATATGCAGCGTGTTATATGAAGTAATTTGGTGATTCTCAATTAATACCCTAATTGCCTTTTTTTTAATTAACGACTCCAAAATTACCGAGCTGAGTTGCAAATGCTATGGATTATAAAACTGAAGGACTCTTTATTGACATTTCAGAATTACAAATTATGTTTGTTGTGAAAAAATGAGAAACCGTCTGTTTAATTGGTTGTAGGTTGCAATTTGTGTGCACTTAGGTAAGAAAAATACAGCTATCTAGGGGACCGTTAAAGATCCCTTTCCTTTGAGTCAGCAAAGTTCGGAGCTGGGAAGGAAACAGATCTATATTCTATAAAACTTCAAAGTAACAAGCAGCTCGGGCCAGGGGTTTGCTCTTGGCAGGGTGAGAGCTGCACTGACTCGGGCAGGCTGGTGGTGGGATGGACAGAGAGGGGAAGAGGGAGCATTTGGGGGTTCAGACCTCAAGAAGAAAAAGCAGAGTATCTCCTGGCTAAGGTGGCCTGACCTTGCTTTGCGTCACCTTGTGAAATGTGGGGTGAGCCCCCTGGGTCAGGAGATGTT
Source organism: Phoenicopterus ruber ruber (assembly GCA_009819775.1). Lineage (NCBI taxonomy): Eukaryota > Metazoa > Chordata > Aves > Phoenicopteriformes > Phoenicopteridae > Phoenicopterus > Phoenicopterus ruber. The sequence continues at coordinate 3,282,083 of CM020230.1, read as the reverse complement.
TCTGGCTGCAAAGAGTAATTTGGGATTCATCTCTCCTAAAAAATCAATGTCAAAGGCTGACCTGCTTATCCAGGATGCCTCTGTAGACGAATCTGTAGTGATTCCTCCCATCTTGCATGGATTTCCCAAGAAAAGGGAAATCTAAACTGTCTTGGCCTAAAGCATCTCTTGTTTCCCACACCCACGGAGGAAAGGGAAAGCCGGCACACGTAGCGCAGCCGCGGCACCCGCTGAAGGCTCTGGAGGAAGATGAGGTCTCCAGAGCAGAACTACCTCGGCCCAGTGCCCCAGCACCACGGAATAAACCGGTATGTGTCTCCCCCCAGGAGGGTAACCCCACGCTGGTGTCTTTCTGACAAAGCCCTTGGAAAAACACCACTGAAAGCTTGCTGGTGCAGACAGATTCGTTAACACCATTAATTAGAAGTGAAGCTTATACTCCGGGTGGGAAAAGCCTCTGGAGATTAAAGATCAACATTTAGACTAAGAAGGGGCTCTGCTTTCTTACTCGTTTGATGAATCACAGTATTTGGCACAGGATTTCTTCGTGGAGAAGGAAATTGGGGCTGTCTGGTGTCATCGTTTTCTGCCAGTGAGGAGGAGGAGGATGAGGAGGGAGATGCTGCGGGGCTGGATGTAAGAGCATGGCAAGGGCTGGATGTAAGAGCATGGCGGTGAAATGAGGGGGTGTGGGGAAGCGAGCAGGGAGAGCCGAGGAAAAGGCGTACGTGAATAGAAACGTGGGTCTCATGACTGCTTCCCCCTCTGCAGCTCGTTGCCTCCTTGTGTCTCCATGTGCCATGTGGGTACGGCAGGGTCCTGCCTGCATCTCCATCTCCTGCCTGCGCGGCATCTCAGTGCGGTGTGGCTGTTCTTTCCTTAAACGGTACCTGCGGTCTGCGAAATGCAACAGGAGGTCGGGTGTCTGCCATCTCCACCTTGTCACCAAGGCATCTCCTGGCCTGGTGAAAATCAGGGTGATGACGAGGTAGGAGCCCCTCGTCTGCTGCTGGTGTCGGCTGCTGTAGGTCTTGCAGCGCGAGCGAGACAGATCCACCCTGCCAAGACCCCTGCGGCTCTCCTGGGGTCTGCGGAGTGCTGTCCCTCAGCCTCGGAGTCCGCTGCAGTTTTAAGGGCCTGTAACTGCAAACTGAATGGTAGTGTTGGGGCGAGACAGGACAGGTCAAAGCTACGGCCCTCCATGCGCTACTGTGCCATGGCCAATGCTGGGAGAGGCCACCGGGCACTCTTCAAAGAGGTGGAACAGGCGATGGGAGGAGGGGTTGCTCATACGGTGCACACCAGGAGGCTGTTCTGCAGTCCTGTTACTCACCGATCAGCTTCGCCAGCTTGCAGAATAGTTTGTCTCTTTGGGCTCCGTTTTCTCGATCCTTCAGGCCACCTCTGCGTCCGGCTGGATGCTGGGGCAGAGCATCGCCTGTGCACCCAGCGCGGGGGTGCGGGTGAACGCTAACCGCTGGTCCTGCACCCCTCACGTCAGAGGGCTTTGCCATTGACTTCAGCGTGTGTTGTATCGAGCCGCAGCTGGAGCGTTAAATCTTTACCATCCCGCTGCAACTGCCTTTGAAACAATATAATTAATAGTAATTCCTCCTGCCCCAGGCTGAGATTTAGTTGACGAGCAACTGTAAGTTCCTCCTGTGATTTTTTTTTTTTTTTCCTATTTGTTTTAACCAGATCTAATCAATGCTATAAAGGGCTGAGCGGCAGTGTTATTTATTTATCGTGGGAGCAGCACAGCAAACAGTCTATCACTTTGCAGTTTGCTGACCAACGCTACAGATAATCAGCGTTTTTCACTCTCTTTGCAGGGAAGTCCTGCAGAGTACGATACATCAATAATGCAATGATCGTAGGATTTGATGGGAAGTCCGCCTTTCATAGATTGCATAGCTCTCCATAGCAGTTCTACAGAACAAAAGTAAAAAGGGTGAGTTTTAATTCAAGCTTTTTAGGTTACAAATTACTTTTTCAGTGCAAATTGTCACAGAAAGTGTTTTATTTCAAAGCTGTCATGTTTTTAATAGGAAGAATGAAAGCTGTAACATTTACTGAGAAACAGTAAATTTTAACTTGAGGTTTTAATCTAAGAAAAAGGACATAGTGGATATATTTTTCTACAGGCTTTGTGATTTTGTTTCACATGTTTCACGGAAAACCCTTTCCGCTTCCTGACCGGCTGCTCTCTGGCACTGTCAAGCAGGGGGTAATTTTCTAATAGATTGGAGAGGACTCCTTTGCAAGGCCACGCTCCGTGCGGCGGCCGTTTGTTCTGAGCCGGGGCGGCGTGTCTCGCTCCCCGGAGACTGCCGCTTTCATTCCAGCGAACACTTGTGCATCTCATTTGGAAGGATCTCTTTTCACAGCACACGCTTATTTTTCAAGGGCAAAATTTGCTTTCAAGCCCCGCCAGAACGGCGTGGGCTGCCGAAGATAAGAGTGACAAATTGGCACGCGGGGAATGAACTTGGGTCCTTGAACACCGTCGCCGTACCCAGCCTTTCCTCGGGTGAAACACAAACAGGGGCACAGCACTTTTGCAGAGCACAGCCTATGAAATGCTCTCCTTAAGATGCTGAAAACATTTGCCTTGTTTCCCTAACAAGACGGTTCGCCCCGGCCCCCCGTCCTTAGTGCTACTCTGGGCCCCCACAGCCCTTCTCCTCCACCGGTTCCTATTTATCCACCTCCTCTTGAGCAGTAATTGCTTTGGCTCTTGGGTGGCTGGGCTGGAGTCCTCTCTGGGTCCAGGCACGGGCTTTCATGCCCCCGCGGCACAGGCAGGAGCCTGATGCAGGGCAGCCCGTGATGCCTGGATCCGGCATCTCTGGCAGCTCCCACCCCCCGGGACAGGGAGCAGGAGGAGTGGGCAGGAGCGCTCCTGGCCGCGGGGAAAGGGAACGGATCCAGTTACTGCCAGCAGCGACCTCGGCATTTCGCAGGGGTGGGAACAACTGGCTTCAGTGGAGACCTCTCCAAAACCTGCGTCTCCTGGCTCGAACAGCCAAAAGGAGCCTTGCCCAGGAGATTTCATGGATCGTGCCTACAGAAAGATTTTTTCAGCCTCTCACTTTGAGCTGGGCTTTTCCAGAAGTGAGTTATTAGCTGCTTGTTGTGTCCTCTCTGCTCAGGGCTGGATTTGGGGGAATCCCAGCAGCATCCTTTCATTCAAGACCAGCCCTGTGGCAGCAATGAGCAGCCTCAGGATCTCCCCAGGAGGGTACCCCGAAGTGTCCCCAGGCACGTCCCCTCTCGTCACCTCTGTGGAGGAAGACCTGCTGGCCTTTGCTGGGGCTCTGGCTGCCGAGGAGCAGCCTCAGGCGTGCCGCTGCCTATTGATCCACCTCCCAATGACGCCGGTCAGGGTTAGTGGGACAGTCGGGGTGTAACGCACAGATATTTGCTCTGTCGAGAAGCACTCGCAGCCTGTGGGTAAATATTATCAGAGCAGTGAGTAGCAGTGACGCTATTAATACCGTCCCGGAGATACGGGCACATGCTCTGCCGGCATGAGTGAGTCCTGGGCTGAGCAGAGCAGCCTGTGCCCGCGCCAGCCGAGGGTCAGGCTCCCCGCTTCCCCCGCAGAGCCACGCGCAGTCCCTCGGTGGGTGATGGGGGTCAAGGAAAATATGTCTTTCTTGCATCTTCAGCTCCTGGAGAAATAACCACGCTGGGTCTGCATTGGCCCTGGAAATGGTCTGCAGAGGAGATAACCCCCAGACGCAGATACCCCACTGATTTCGGCTGGGGCTCCCAGAGTAGGCAGAGCCACTCGCCTGTGTCGGTCCGTGGTTTCCCAGTACATCACTGGGGCAGAGGGTGGGATCTGTGTGCAGCGGCTCACCAGGGCTGGGATGCGGGACAGTAAGTGCCGAGAGCCGGTGGTGACCGTGCGCTGGCCTCGGTGGGAAGCCTGCGCCTGCTCGGACCTCCGGCAGCTTGTTTGGTGGCGGTGAAAGGAGGAGCAGCGGGGAAGGGCTCGCACACATCTCGCTCTGTAGCGGTCGCAGCAAAGGAGGAAACGTGGATTTTAGTGAGAGGGTTTGCAGTATCTCTGTAGCGCAGATCAATAATATGATGCGCAGCAGCTGCTATCAGTAAAGTGTGTCGACGAGCCTCATTAACGTTGGCTTATGAATGCAGTTCAGTGTAATTGTTCACTGTACTTAAAAACCAGAACCAGGAGAAATTGCCAGAATATATCCTCTGGGTGTGAAATGCTGGAAATAATGGAGCCGAGGGGTAGACGTTCGTGTTTAGAGCAGTGTAAAAAAAGCAGGGCTGTGATTTAAGGAAGCAAATAAAACATTTCACCTGGTGCTGCGGTTTTACACAGACAGTCAAGTGCTTACAGCTTCTTCTGCTCTCCTGCGAAGCGTGCGGTAGAGGCAGCGTGGCAGAGGAGATGGGCTGGGGCCAGGCTGGGGGTCCCGAGTCTGGGGTCCCCAGCTGGCATCCCACAGCAGGCTGGCGTCTCCCCCGGGTGCAGTGTTAACCTGCTGCCTCCGAGCGAGGGGAAGGTGTCCCCGGGGGTGGATTTCCTTAAGAAGCAGCCTGGAGGGATCTCCAGGGCGTTGGCATCGGCCCATCACCGTCACTCCACCATTGCATCTGCCTCCTGGTGTTCACTCACAATCTCACCCGTCTGTGGCCAGGATTGAGCCTGGGAACCTGGGCGTGATTAAAGTATATCTTTCAAAAAGAAAGGCAGTTAAGATGTCAACAGTCAAAGACTCCCCTGCCCCCCTTGTCACTTGTGCCAGTGGTTAATCATCTCCCTGTTAAAATCTGTGCTCTTTATCTCATTTGAATTGGTCGGGCTTCGGCTTGCAGCCATTTACTCCTCTTCTGTCTTTATCCTTTTGTTTAAAGAGCCTTTTTGTATCCAGTATTGTCTGCAGATGAAAGTTCTTACACAGAGTAATCACATCACCTTCCCATTGCCCTTTTGATAAGCTAAACAGAACAAAGTCTAATTTTCTCTTTGTCAAGCATTTTCTTCAACCCTCACATCATCTTTGTGGCTTTATTCTGCACTTTCTCCCATGAAATTTGGATGCTGAATTGGGTGTGTAAGTTTTCAAAATTAGAAGTGCAAAAGTCCTGCTGAGCCTCAAGCCCTGAGCACAGAGACTTGCTTGCAGCCCCCCGACCTCCGAGACCCCCCGCGATGCAATTGCAGCCGGGGAGAGAGGAGTGAGAATCTGTGAGCAGGCGGCCCCTGAATACCTGGGATTTAGGATCCCAAGGGCTGGCAGGAGGATGCAGCACAGGTCTGAGCAGAGTCCGCGTCTTCAAACCAGCATTGCTAGAAGCTCCCCTGCACCTCCAGGTTGCAGCCTCCTGCCGTGGCCTTTGCACTGACGGGCACCGTTCTGCCCTGTGGGCTGCAAGCGCCGAGCCCGTCCTCTTGCTGGCCGCCATCTCACGTAGCAGGAACGAAGGATATTGGAAGACATCTGGCCGTGGCTTTGCCGGGTCATTCAAAGCCTTGCTACTCTCCGGTTTGCCAGCCAGCAAGGAGAGTCTCTCTTGTCTGTCCGTAGAGCCACAGCAAGCGCCATTGAAGTCCACTTTGCTATCTCTTGCTGAGATCAGTATCTGGGCCCACCTGCCTGCGCTGACCCATCGGGGGTGGTGTTTATTGCATGATCACACCCATCGACCCTTTGGGATGAGGAGTGCGAGACACTGCACGGAGCAGTTCTTTGCAGCGAGCAGAGTCTGGCGTAGCAGCTCAGCACTGGCTCTGCTCCGCCAAAGCCAGATGTAAAATCCCAGCCTGCGTTCCTCTCGTTGAAGATGCAAAATGAATGTCAGTTTAAAATAACGTCAACCCATTTATTTAATGCCTTTGTCAATAAGCCCCTGGTTCTTCTGACTGTGGGTCAACACCCGGCTCAGTTTTGGCAATATCATTTTGAGCTGAGATTGTCTTAAACTGAATCAGCATGAGTTACTCACCAGTTGATATAAGACCTTTTTTCACATAATGAAGCCAGGACAGATACAGCATCTCCTTTCCGATCTGGTGCCCCACCAAACTCCCCAACCATGTCTCTTTAACCCCTCTTGGAAAGGCCAGCTCCGGATCAGGCTAAATGCAAGTGCACACAGACTCCCTGTGCAGAGTGGCTCTCCCAAGGCCACCGCCACTGAGCACACCTCCAGCTCTACTGGGGCATTTGGCTTTCCCATCCTCCCATCAGAATATGCAGGGGAGAAAAGGGGAGCCCAGGCAGTGACCCAGACTTTTCTGAAACTTTCTCAAAGTTGCCACCACAGCTGTTGGTCGCTTCCCAGCTCCTCCAACCTGGTTCATCCGAGAGGAATCTTGTCCTGCCAGTGAAGATACCCCGGGAAAGTGGACTGCAGGAGGCGGCACTCTGGTAGTGCAGTCATTATCGCAGATGGAAATCTGGGGTATCCTCTTGAAATCAAAGAAGCTGTGGGACTCTGCAGCCACTGAGGATCAGGCCCCTTAATAAATACTCCCGTCACCATCTCGGAGCCATTCCAGCGATGGTGCATCCTCATTTCTTTTCAGCAAACCTTACAGTGGACCCAAAGAGGGGTTATATTTGCATAATCTTCACTTTTTTTTATCACCCTCTCATGATTTTTGAAAGCTTAGATATCTGAAGCGCTTAGCTCTGTGTTGAGTGTCTCATTAAATTTCAGAACCCTGCTTTCCTAGGCTCCATTAATTAGGCACTTGATTGAAAGTCTAAATCTGAAGGCTTGGGTATTGACTACAGCTTTGCTAACCTAAGGTGATCTGTTCAGTGTAGTTAAAGCTTGCCCCGCCAATTTCTTTTCTTAACGTCCTTCACCCTGCTATTAAACAGGCATCACAGATTGCTGGAAAACCCTTGTATTTCTACTGCGCTGGCTGGAGAGCGTCTGTAAGATTTATTTTAGCTCTTGAGCTCTATTGTCACTTCAGTTTTCAGCTGCAGTTGTTGGTTAATAAAGTCTGCCTATCCATTTAGCAGGCAGCAACTAATGACCAGCAAGAATTTTGTCGTGAATGCTTGAGCAGCCTGTTGGTTTTTTGGTTGGTTGGGGTTTTTTTAAGTACTGTAGAGTATTTCATGTACTTGCATAACAAACAAGGAACCAACTGTCAGATGCCAACATGCTTTTCATATCTGCAATTTAGGCTTCAGTATTTTCATTTGCCTGACATGGAGATATTTAGAGCCCAACTCCCCATGGACACACAGGTTTCTAGGTGGGACTCAGGCAACTGATGGCATGATGGACCTGACCCTGTGGATCACACACCGGTGCTCCTTTGTCCAAGCAGTTATGGGGTGTGTCGTGAGGACTCCGGGCAGTCAAAAGCGAACAGCCTGGCTCGCTGGCATGTGCTGCTCCTCCACCCTGCGTTGCTTTCGCATCAACCACAGAGAGAAACCAGCCGAGCCAGGAGAGCAGATGGAGGGGAGCGAAGGACAGGAGGTCTGAGAGGTCCGTGCTCTACACTGAGCCTGCACTGCCAGGCTGTGAGGAGGAGGCAGAGGAATACTCCCAACATGAGCTTTCCTGGCAGCATGGCTTGGACTGGAGAGAAACAGATGGTGGATTAGAAGTGGATGGTGCAATGCTCCCAGGAGAGAGCAAGGCTGGGTGATGGGAGACCTCCAAGGCAATGCATCTCAGTGAGATGTTTGCAGGTGGGTCACTCGTTTGGGTTTCTGCGTGCCCCCCCATTTCCATCAGCCACATGCCAGCAGCACACTGAGACATCACCCAGCTTTGGCATCGGTGGCCAACTCCTTAAGCAAGTGCCATTTCGGGGGCAGCTGTAGCCACTAACTCTCCAGCTTTCCGCTTCCCAGTGCTGCTCAAATCGAGATGTAATCTCCCTGCAAATTGCCAGGTCAGGTTGTTCTACTCACCTTGCTGGGGACCGCTTACTGCTAAGCCTGTCTCGCGCTCGGTTTTGAAAGGAATGACTTTCTGCGTTTTGTTCTAGGCTCTCCTTTCTTTAAATTGTCTCCTGCAACTCGTATGTTCCAGCTGCTCCAGTGTCTACTCTAGGTTGTACATCTCCTGGCTCCAGTCCCTTGACACACAGCCTTTTTCCTTCCCACTCTTCTCCTCCCCCCACCCATACCAGCTTACTTCAATTAGTTGGCCCAGACGGGCCTTCCTTGGCATGCCCGTTTTGTCCTGACAACGGTGACAATCAAGGTAGACTGTAATTTAATTGAATTTTCTTCTGAAGCTTTAAGTGGGATAATCCTAAAGCTTAGTCTTGCCTCTGAGTCACAGCTAATGGCCTTGGTCACTTGTGAAAGGGTTTTTTTTAGTTTCTTGGTCTAATCAGCGTCTCTCATTCTTTGCTGGTTTTGCTCCTGATAAATGTTTCTGACGCATTTGTAGGCAGAGGATTGCTAAGGCGGCACAGCTCTCTCTCTGAGCAACCCTGTGCACGTGTGTGCATAGGCAGAAAGACTCAAAAATGGATTTGGAGGTGACAAACATTACTACTCCATGCAAATGTAGTATTTTTATTTTCTGAAGGTAGTAGGCATTTTCTGTTCTCTACCCAACTCCAGATTTTAAAGCACGTTACAAAGGACAGTGATGCGAATGTGTTACAAAGTACAAGTCTGCACAGAACTGTGTCCAAAGGAAAGAAAAAATACGAAGAATTGAGCAGCCCCTGATGAGGGTTTGCTGTTCACTGGTTGACCTTTATAAAAATCTTTTCAGGGTAGGATCTGACTTCCCTGCGAAGGGGTGGCAGTGACACGCAGTCGTAAACGGTTAATGAATTAGCAGTGGGCATGCAAGGCATAGCTGCATTAGCTCCATGTATAGAGGGGAATCGAGGCCCAGAAAGGGTTAAATAGCTGCCTCGGGTTGCACGTGAGGCGGGGGCTGAATGAGGACCTGAATGCGGGTCCCCACGGTGTTGTGGTTTAACCCCAGCCGGCAACTCAGCCCCACGCGGCCGCTCACTCACTCCCCCCGGTGGGATGGGGGAGAGAACCAGAAGGGTGAAAGTGAGAAAACTCCTGGGCTGAGATAAGGACAGTTTAATGGGGAAAGCAGAAGCCACATGCACAAGCAAAGCAAAACAAGGGATTCATTCCCTGCTTCCCATGGGCAGGCAGGTGTGCAGCCATCCCCAGGACAGCAGGGCTCCATCACATGGAACGGTGACTTGGGAAGACAAACACCATCACTCCGAACATCCCCCCCTTCCTTCTCCCCCAGCTTTACACGCTGAGCCTGACGCCATATGGTGTGGGACATCCCTTGGGTCCGTCGGGGTCAGCTGTCCCGGCTGTGTCCCCTCCCAGCCCCTTGTGTCCCCCAGCTCCTCGCTGGTGGGGTGGGGTGAGGAGCAGCAAAGGCCTCGACTCTGTGTCAGCCCTGCTCAGCAGTAACGAAACCAGCCCTGGGTTATCAACCCTGTTTCGAGCACAGACCCAAACCAGCCCCATAGCAGCTACTGCGAAGAAAATGAGCCCTACCCCAGCCAAACCCCGCAGACACATTCTGCTCTGAGTGTCCCTGGGAGCCTGCTCTGCTGCCAGGCTCGGGCCCTGCCGGGGGGCAGCGAGGCCGGACCCCCCGTGCTGCAGCGTCGCGGGGACTCGCGCCGGTTCGGCACTTAGGAAGGGACAGGCTGTTCTGCAGGCTGAGGGAAAGATAAATAGTCATTTTGGTCATTTCAAGCATGTAGCTGGGTAGGAGGTCAGGTCTGTCTATCCAAGGTTTTAGGGTGTTGATTCGTATGGGGAGAGTTAGAGGGGAGAGAGCTGGGGGGTTGCTGGTAGATTGAGATAATTCCCCTTATCATCCTGCCTGCTGGGCAACTTCAACACCTCCAAACTGTGCAGAACCCCCATCTTTACACGTGCAGCGTCTTTCCCCTGGGCTTTGCGTAGCTTCAGGTGAGGTTCGCAGGGGATCTGGAGGTGGTTCTGCTCAGCTGGACGCGCTCGGTGGGCTGCAGGGCTTGCTCCTGGGAGGCAGCAGCTCAAGGACCTGCAGGCATGCGCTGGTCCTTCGGGGAATCCGAAATCAGTGGGAAAGCCTTGGTCACACGGTCTCGTCCCTCCTTTGAGGAAGCACAATCCTTCAGGTTTTTTTCTTTTCGACTGAAAAGATGAGACAAAGTTGATTCCTCTTTAGCCTTCATGTCAGCGCGGTGTGGTGGGCAGAGCGGGAGGGACACCGTGGGCAATGCAAATCTCCTCCTTCCTTACTTAAGACCGTAGCTCGCAGCTTTTTGGAATATAAATTGTAAACTGAGGAGGGCATTAGATAAAGGCTACAGTTCTCCCTCTCTCTTTCCCTGTCAGAAGAATTTAATCAAAATCCCTCTGTATTCTGCACAGAGCCCCTGGCTTTATACTTTATATCAGGGAGCTGGTCCAGCAAAACACTTAAGCTGGAGGATGTCCTGGTGCATGTAATTAGGCTGCTTGTGTGCATGGATTTAAGCAAATAATTAACTGATTTCCTGGATCAGCACCAGGGTACTGAGCACCTTGCAAACTGCCCCTTCTTCGTGTTGTGGAGTGCAGCTGGTTACCCTTTCTTCCCTGGCAAACACCGATTTGAAATCCTTAATCCACCAAAAAATCTGAACGTGTAGATAAGTCACATGCGTTGACTCTGCTTTGGGTTTAGTTATCAAAATCACCCCTTCCAGTGGAGATGCTCTGGCACTGGGGCGTGCAAGAGCACCAGGGCGTATGATTTATGATTTCCTTTCTGCAGACGTGCTTGCTCACGGAGCGGAATTCATTGAAAAGTTCAGAGTCGTATTCAGAGGACTCATTTAAATATTTTGCTTTGCTCGACCAGCTCCTTTCTCGGCTCCTGCCGTTAGACTGTAAAATATGACCTCAGGGATTGCAGCTTGGCTCCATCCACGGTCCCCAGCACCAGACATTAATGGCAGGCGCAGTTTGCATCCAGCCCGGGTCAGAAGGGCTTGAATTTCATCATTGCCATGTAGTGCATGTTCAGTGACCTGTGCTAAGCGAATGGCATCATGGCAATAAAATTGTGAATGTGTGTTGATCTGTATTTATAAAATGGAGTTGGTTAATATACTCACTTTCGGGGTTTGATGAGATTTTCGCTCTTTGGGAGCTATGGAAGGTGCAGTAAATGAAGGCTGTCCTGATCTTAGTGAAGGCTTTGTGGAAACACTTTCAAAAATTCCTGCGCTTTGGGTAATAAGCCAGTGTAACAGTGTATTTTCTGGGTGCAAACCTTGGAAAAAGTCTATGAGTCTGGGAAATTATACACGAAGTGAGCATGCGTGGAGTACAGGGGAACTTTGGAGGGTTCCACTGAGTGGGGTGGACGAGGCAGGACATCCATCAAGACTCAAAAGGACCATAGGGTTTATCCTGCGGATAGCAAGGGTCAGCTTATAGCAAAGACTTAATATATACTATATATACTGTTTCCACTGAAGGAGCTGAGAGGGGTAGTAGGGTCTGAAGCTGGGAAGATGCTTAATCACAGAGTGTTCTGGAACCAGAGTTAAGACGCAGCCTGACCTGGTGGCAGCGCCCAGCCTGCCGTGCTGACGGCTGTGGAAATCCATGGCAATTTAAGTGAATACTCCGGGCTGCGAATGGCAGCTGAGGAGGTGTCGGCCACTTTTGTTCTCCACTTTGGAGGTTTCAGCCTTCAGCCGGAGGGCAGAGCCATGCTGGCAGCGGGGGGAGAAGATAAAGCTGCCTTAGATGGAGAATCAGAAATCTGGGAATTCACTCCACCAAGGAGAGGTTTGGACCAAGCAGCACTTGAGCCCACGTCTTATTTTACTCTTGAGTCTGATGCTGTATTTTATTGTAGAAGTTGCAGAAGCTGACACGCTAGGAAGTTTTTGAAGAACGAGTGTCCTATTTTTTAGAGTAAGGAATGGATTTAGCAGAAGTGATGCCGTGGTGTTTTGGATCTGGTGTGTTATATGCCAGAGTGGCACCTGGACCTGTAGATGGTGAAATCAAAGACCAGGTCCATGGTTTGGAGACTGTGCAGTCTGATGCCCAGGTCCCTCAAAATGCTTAGTGCCATCCGTTCTCAGGCTTTCCCTGCCTCTCTGTGGATGACAGTCTAAGTTGTGTTCAGGGAGAACAGCAGAAAGGGGAGGTCAGGACTTATGTCAGGCAGCGGCGTGGGTGAAGAGAGGACAAAATGAAGAGCTGGTGGTAAATAACTTCTGCTGTTGAAGACAGGAGGGAGGCAGGCTGGAGTCCTTCTCAAGAGGGAACAGTCTGCAATAACTCTGCTTCCCCGGGACCTTCTCGTGGGACGAGAGCGTTGTTGCAGTGCCAGGGTTGTGCTGGTTAGATGCTGCGCCCAGATTTGGAAGGGCGAATTGATGAGACTTCAGTTAACTGCCGCAGAGCTCGCACTGGTTGCGCTGGTAAGGGACCCTGCCGCTGTGGGTTGTGTATGCTCATGCGTGCCAGCATAGCTCACACGCGGGAATAAGGGGGTAGGGTTTAATTCATTTATATTTTGCATGGCTGTCGCTTCTTCTCTGTCACTGCTGCTGCCACCTCTGTAGGACTGGAGTCAGCTGTTCCACCTTCCCTGCCATGGTTCTTCAGTTTCTCTGTTAAATTAACGGGTGTACTTGGTGTCACCCCACACACACGCTGTCCTGTGTACTCTTCTCCAAGCCTCCCGTAGAGGCAGGTTGGATGGACCTTTGGTTTGACCTGGGCCAGCAGTTTGGATGTTCTTGTGGTTGTTGGTGCTAGCAGATGTCGTGTTTCTCTAAGTGGTTTAGAAGCTGGCCGATGACTTTCCGCTGGGGTTTTGGGGACTGAAGGCTGGCTCACCACAGACATCCAACAGCAGCTTCAAGTTCCCACTGAAACCCAGTGAGATGGATGTACGCATGGATCCTGTCGCTGTGGCCACCTTCTCTGATCATCCTTACCATGAATATTTGGCTTACACAGGTATGTCTGGGACTAAAACACGGGCACGTTCTCTGTGCTTTGGGTCCAGTGCTTGCTTCGTGCAGCGCAATACCATATCGCACTGTGAAAGGCACGTTTTGTGGCCTGTGTCGGTAAGACCTTTCTGTAGGTATTCCAGCGACCATCCCATACCTTCACTCTCTGAAGAAGAGCTCGTTTTACCCACACTATATTGAATGTCTCTGTCTACATAACGTGCCTGCAAAAATCCCTGGATAGTTTCAGAAATCGGCGGGAAGCGTTCATTGTGCAGGACATTTATCTTTTTTCTTTTGTAAGTAATAGCACCAAAATATGTATTATAAGCCAGAAAGAGAAAGCTGGTCCCCAGAGCTTTTTGCTGGGGCATTCAGCATCTTATCTGAGTAAGCGAAATCGCAGCTAAGCAAACACCGGCAGGGTCAGGCAGCGTACGGAGCAGCTGGGAGCTGCGGAACAAAAGCCTCTTTGCGCTCCCAATAAATTGGTCCCATAGGAATTTTGCTTTGAAATTATAATTGACCCAGGGAAGAAAATTATTTCATGGACTTCGAACTCATTAAAAAACTCCATCATTCATCTACAGTTTATTCCTGACACTTAATCAAAAGAAATTTAATGATCTTTCTAACGAACGTAATTTAACATTGCTGGGAATGTATCTACTCCAAAGTACATGGCACTGATTGTAGGAGTGGAAGGTGTTTATTAGCTCTGTTTGTCACAGCCGCTAAGCACCTCTCAGGAATTTCAGAAGTTTCCACAATTAGGAACAACCATTTTGGCATCTTCTTTTAATCACATGTTTTTGTGAATTTTATCTTTAAAACCTTCTTTTGTACAAATGAAAAGTAACGGTATAGCAGTAAACCCCAGATTAAGAAATATTTAGAAGAGATGTTTTTTAAATCAAACTTTGAGTGACAGTTTTAAATCGAACTTTGAGCGCACATGCATTAAATTACGGGACGTTCACAGCACAGCAGGATTTGGCTTCAGCCAGCAAACCCTCTAATACGGCCCTTGTGTAGGAAAGCATCTCTAGTCAAGAAAGCGTTTTCTTATGTAGCCCACTTAAAGGGAGTGATTCATTTCTTTTAAAGACACGCTGCAGTTCCGTTGACTTCAAGTCATGGAACCATAGTGTCCTGCCCTGTCTATGTGTCCCTAGGCATGGTCGGAGCCAGCGTGGGTGTCGTGGACTCGTTGGACATGTCAGTCCTGTGCCCAAAACCAGAGTGTAGACGTGTGCTGGGACTTGGAGGCATCCCGCTGGGGCAGGGTGGGAGCGTGGAGCCAGGGGCTGGATTTCCCCTGTGCGTACCAGTCTTCCTCCTCATACTAAATCCTGTCGATGTTCAGACTGTGGCGGCCGTTCACAGGAGGCGAGGAGCAGGTTTGTTTCTCCCAAGTACTCTGTGAGCTCGGAGGAGCAGCAGGTCCACGTGCTCGTTGCTGGTCCCTGCCAGGGTCCCAGCTGTGTTCTGCGCCAGCTGAGTGATAGCTGCTGTGAGCGAGGCATGAAGCTCACGTTCCTTCTGGCTGTGCTTTGGCATCAGTACTGTGCTTCCATTTCTAGATCTTTTGGCATTCAGCAGGTTTTGATCAATGCTTTTCCAGCCTCAGTGAAAATCAAAAAGTCAGTAAAGAATAACATGGGAACAGCTGGTTGAGCTACTGGTGTTGGAGACCCATTCCTTAAGCAAGGCTTACTCCTCGTTTATTTTTCCTGGCATTTAGCTCAAGACACTTCAGCGACAGAGAAGATGGTTTCACTCAGGAGGGTCATCAAGGAGATGATACAATTTGGGGAAAAACATTACACTTCCTACTCAAACTTGAAAGACTTACAAGACCTTGTTTTTAAGTGCCTTCTAGGTGTCGGATTGGCTTCTTGAACAAGTAATGTTAGACTTAGCCTATGTACAACCATGATGTTCGCTAAGTTGTGCAATATCCTGGACATTCGAGAACTGTTATCGCCTCTAGTCAAACTATCTGTATGTCACGGGAGGTAATGTTTCACCCCAAATCATGGTGCTGTGCTAACCCTGAGATTACAAGGCATTTTGGAGAAGGTGGCTCGAATGCGTACATGCTGTTTTCACTCATCCTCAGAATGGAAGGGTTTGTAAACACTTTGACTGGTAACACTTCTACTTCTGTAGTAATTTTTTCACTGAGCATTGTCACTTGGCAATGTTTTCCAGAGGGTGAATCACACCAAATAAAGTCTTCCTGTTGTTTCATTAGAGACTAATCCTGCTCTGCTGATGTTAATGAAATAGTTAATTGACTTCTGTGAGTGCAGGGCAAAACCTCGAGTTTCATGAGCAGCTGGTGCTACCGAGTCTCATGCAGAGCAGCCATTGGTCTCAGTTCATGGACTTTTTGACTGAATTGTGCCAAGATTTCAGCACAAGCTGAACTCTTCCTAGATATCGATGGATATAAATGGGTATAAAACGTGAACACCCTAATGGTAGGAAGAGATTCAGAGTCTGTGCAGGAGGAAATGTCTGGCTGAGACATGGATTTTCTTGTGTGTAATGAAGCACAAACTCAGGCTGAAAGGTTTTCTGCAACTGCATTGTTCAGAACCTCCCACTCCTCCTTGTAACTCCTCTGATGTCTAAAAAGTGTTGTGCTCATGTTAGAATCTAACCCAAAAGGGTCTCTAAGACCTTCTTAGAGGTCGTCTCTTCCCAGCCACTGATTTTTATGAAACTTGTAGGAATTTTTGTCTAAGACACAGTAGCATGAGCAGCCTTCATATTTTCCAGGAGCAGGTTCAGAATACGCACACTGTCCTGGTGTCATCCTTCTGTCCTGGATTTCATCCTTGACATGAGGTTTTCCCGATGTCCATCCTTTGAAGCTGTGATCCTGGGAACCGCTCAGGGGAGATGAGAAGAAGAGATGTGGTCCAGGGAAACCCACCCAGCCCCTGGAGAGACACGGCCCCCAGCGCCTGGCCAGCCCCCCGTGCAGGTGTGGGTTAACACTCGCACCTTCCCGGGCACGGCAGAAGATCTCGCCGCGCTGCCCTGCGCCGTGACTCACTGGTCAGCACATTGCGTGCCCGGTGAGAAACAGCCCAAAATCACGCCGGAGCTCCCCAGCCTCCTGCGCCACCACGCCTGCCGATGCCAGGGAGCATCCCACGCAGCCCCGGGAGCCGTGGGCAGGGGCTGCGAGCCCAGAGGGTGCCTGTAAGAGGGGATGGGGTCAGACGCATGTTTGGTTCCAGCCATATGTTGGATTTCTTACGCGTGACTGCTCTTGGTCTCACACTATCACTTGTGAGAGCTGCCGTGTCGTGGAAGATGCTGTCAGCTCCGCAATGCACGTGCGTGAGTCACCACGATGTGCCTGGCCCCGAATGCTGTGGGAGCCCCGATAGACGCGTTTCACTGGGGTGCACAGGAGAGTGGTCTGATTTTACTCTTAATACCTTTAAAATAAAATAAAAAGGACACTGCCTGCTTGCCATTAATCCTCAAGCTGGGTGCCTGCGAGTGCACATGCAGATGTGAGACTGGAAACCAGGTCAGTAAATAGAAAATGACACTTTTTAAAGAAAAAAATTTGTAAATCTCATAAGGTTTCCTTCTCCTACCCCTGCCTGTAAATCCTGCCTGTGCTGGGCAGCAGCAGGGCTCCCCTCCGGTTTCTAAGCTTCTCAAAATGACAAAAAATCCCTCGGTGGCAAATCCTGAAATTACTGGGGCAGGGGGAGTGTGAACGGCTGATCAGATCCGGATTGTCGTACACAGAGTCAGGAGGTACCAGGGATTTATTCTGCCCAGCGGGAGGGACGTTAGATAGATGGACGTACCTGGTCCTGAGCATCGCTGAAAGAGAAGAGGACAAGTCATTAGCCAGCATTAGCCGTGTGGGCCATAAAATGCCCATCACCCAACATGAGCCCGTGTAGGCCGTGTCCTGTAGCTCCCCAGCCCCGCAGAGGAGCGCTGCCGGTGACCAGAGATGGCTTGTGGCTTCTTGCACTGCTGTGCTCCAGGCCACAGGACTCTGGGGGGCTGCTGAGCTGGTCTCCCACGAGCCCCAGGCTCCGTCTCCCCGCGCAGCCACAGAGAGAGTCGGCAGAGGCTGCGTTGAGGTTTAAACCTGGTCGTTGAGGTTTAAACCTGGTCGTTGCACCTCTGAGCTGCACGCTGAGGTCGGGGGAAGGCGGCTGGTGAGGGGCAGAGCTGCTCCCTTGCCATCCCAATGTTAGCAAGATATTTCTTCCTGGCCATGGATGCGGAGATAGGATTGACCTGAGGAATGTCTTTGGGGGAGTCATTTGCTCTCCTTTGGAGCAGTGATGCTTGATTTCGTTTTGATTTCTTGTCTGGGTGTCTTTATCCAGACAAATTAATTCATTTTTTGGCTTTGCAAGAGTGTGACTGATTCAGCAAAGGAGCCGTGGAAGATAGCGCAGCACAGATGAGCATCAGATCAGATTCAGGCTGGTGTTGACTGTCTACAGCAGCCGATACCGATCTGGGCTCTGCCAGCCTGCTTTTGCTGCAAGCAAGATTGTCTCCAGGTAACCAGCTAGGTCCCCTTCAAAAATCCCTTCGTCTGATTCCACTTGTCCTGTAGAAACCCCAACCCACTTATATTTTCTCTAATGGAGGCATTTCTCATATATACTCATCCCACTGCAAAGCAGCGTAATTATCTACATGCGGCTTGTGCACAAAACCCTCAGACGTGTTTTGAACATCTGACATTTTTCCAAGAATAAACAATAGGATAGTTGTGAAATGTTCACAAACTTTTCCTTCCCACTTCCTAACCTCCAGGGAACGAGTAGAAAATATTCAGTGCTTTCAAATGTTAATGACATTTTGTATTCTGAAAGAAAAAAATAACAGAAGCATCCCCCCCAGATGATGCTGTGACTCTGTCCCTTCGTTCTGCCATCTCCCGTCGCTTTGTTCCTTTCATCTTGTTGAGAAGTTCGTCCTTTTGTTGCCTGTTACTGTTTCTGCTGGTGGGCTGAGTAGCTGAACTGCTTTAAACACAAGGTAATAAAGTTTACTCTGGACTTTGCAGGTCAGAGTCAGTCTGTAGTGGAGATGCACGAGGGAGGAGTGGTACGGAGTAAGGAGCAGAGGGCTGGGTTGGACTGGGGACTGTAAGGACCTGTCCTCTCCTTGTGCATCACGTGCCACGTTGCCCTCACATCCCTTATTCTGGCTCCCAAAAGCAAAAGCACCATCAACAATAACTGACAATAAACTGGAATGTTTTACTTTTAATTTAAAAAAAAAAAAAAAAAAAAAAGGCAGCGCTGGACACATCCATGTGCCACCTCCTCAGTGCTGAGCAGAAAGGAAACTGGTTTTATCATAATTCGATTCACACTTGCTCCGGTTCTCTGGTAAAGGAGGGTCTGTCTGGCCCCAGTTTGTACTGGAAAATGCTGCCGCTGCCAGCTTTGCTTTTTTCCTGCTGGATTCGGCATCAGAACGACGGTCCTGGCAAACAGGTCCCAGCACACGCGGCACCCTGAGCCCCGTGGCGCTGGGACCGGCAGCGCGGGGAGCCCGTGCCACGCAGCACCGCCGTCCCCGCATCCGTGAGGTGTGGTGCGAGCTGTAGGGCGGAACCCGAACACCTCCTGTCTTTGTAAGATGAAGGCAGGTTGCTGGGGCTGGTGCGGATGACAGCGGCTGTGCATCCTCACGTGCGACGGTACGATCCAGGCTGTTGCTATGGTTTCGGCACTAACGGATCAGGTTGTAGGAGGCAAAGCAACCCCTTAGAGAAATAAATCAGTGCTGCTTTGGGAAGGGATTATTAAATATTTTTTTGTTACTATTATTGTTGCTGCTTGTTTCATTTCTTTAGCTGCTGGGTGTTTGCAGGGGTGGTAATTAACGGCAGCCCAGCGTGCGGTCCGGGCAGTTTGTGCCGTGCTGCCTCCAGTCCCGTCCACGGCCCTTGTAACCGCTCTTGGGAGAGCCCGGGACTGGCTGATAACAGTCTCCGCGCCAAAATCCCAGCAACAACCCCACTCCTTCTCCAGCACGTAAGGTGAGTCTGTCTGCAGGTGTTACCCCGCAGGAGGACGGTGTCTTCAGCCCATTGTACAGACGGGAAAACCGAAGCACGGAGCTGCAGAGGGACTCACCGGGGTCCCCAGGGGGTCAGAGGCAGAAGCAGCAGTCAGCTCTAGGTCTTATGAATCTCAATTCAGTGCTTTAGTCATTTCATTCAAGTGAGCGTCTCTCTAGTCTCCTGTGTCAGCCGCTGCCCTTGGGTGTAATTCAAAGCTTCAGGCTGTTTTGGCCTTGTAAGAGTTTTGTCCAAGATGATGATTCCCTCTTCTCGCCTTGGCTGGGATCTTGGGATGATCTGGGCCAGTGTTTCTAACTGGGAGCCTTTAATCCAGCAGTAAATGGTGCATCCCTGCTGCAGCCTGTCACTAGCCCATTAGAAAGGCACCCTCTCACTGCTTATTTGCCTCTCCGTGTGCTTATGAAAGAAAAATAAATGCTGAGGGATTGCTCCCCTAATGAATAGACCTGTGTGTGCATGCATGTAGTGCAGCATCTTACAAGTCCATCTCGGTAGTTTTTAGGTCTGAGAATGAAAGTTATAATGAGTAAAATATTGATTTCCCATAAAAGGGTTTTAATCAAATGCCCTGACACCCCAAGGGGGACAGAACTCTGCTACAACACCAAATTGCACTTCATACACCATCTATTTTTCAAACGCTGTATAAATGAGCCTGCCTGCTGGATATATGAGAGTTCCCACATGTCATACATCACAGGGAACAGGGAGAGCTGTAAGGAGAGCCAGAGCTGCCTGGCTCGGGAAGGGGATGGTCTGGCAAACCCACCGGGGAGCTGTGGGGAGAGCAAGGCTTGTTACTCCCTTCGGCAGGACCTGCAGCCCAAGGTCTGACAGTGAGGTGCTTGCTCAGGCCTTTAAAATCCTCGTGGCCCTGTTTCTCCTGAAGTGAGGATACTGGGTTTTTCCTTGGTGGGCGCCAGCCGAGCTTGCACTGTGCGAGGAGCAGGAGCTCTCGGGGGCACCCCACCAGCGTGGGCTCCACCATGCTGGAGTGTGCTGTCACCTGGGAATAACCAGGGAATAGCCCTGCCCCACGGGACGTTTTACTTTCATAATGCATTTGGCAGAGACCTCAGGGTGTACTTTGTAAACACCAGGTACGACTGGGAACGGCAGGAAAGGAGATCCACGGTGCAGACCAGAGACAAGAGGTTGCCTTTAATTGCTGTCATTGCCTTTAGACCCAGCTGGCCTTTGGCATCAGCTCAGGAATGAATTTTTTGCATGTGTTCCTTTTCCTCCTTCATCCTTTGCCTGTGTGGGTCTGGTTCCTTATGTCCCTTTTGAGCTCTCTGTCCAGAAGGTGCCCAGACATCTCCTTGCATGGGGAGCATGTGTACGGGAGATCTTTTCTGCCCGTTGAGAGCAATGCCAGCTTGTCACAGGTTATTCCCTCATGCTTCAGGCAAAGGGTGAGCCTTGAACAAGGACTGAGACAACAGAAAGCAGCAAAACCCAACTATTAAAAAGAAAGAGACAGTGAGGGAGAGGACTAAGTGAGCGGTCCAGTGTCTCACAGCGGTAGCAGCACGCAGGCCAACCTTCTGGGCTCACAGAGCCCGTGGTGCTTGGTAACGAAGCAGCTCTGCTTGGACTTGGGTACAAGGATTTGGAGACCCTGAGATGGGAGGCACAAGCTCTCCTCTTCTGCACGGATTTGCTGCAGGGCACTGGGTTTCTCACTGGTCTTCTGGAGGGCCTGAAGGCTCACCGAAGTCCATGGAGATAGCTCCTGTGTTTCACCATGCTTTGAATCCGGAGTGTCCCCCAGTGGCATTCAGGTGACTTCAGGGAGGTTATTTGGGCATAACTGACTTCTGAGCTGGGGTTTGAAAGCCTCTGGGTCCTTCTCCAGATGAACAGCGATGCACACCCTCTTCTGGAGGCGCAGGAGGAGTCGCGTGCCAAAAGCCACGACTTTGCTCTCGGGAGCACTGGGTCCGTGTACAAAAGAAGGCACGCTGTGTTAAGAGGCAAAGAAAGACTGCACCGAATTGGGTAATGAACTGTGGTGCAGTGCAGCGAGCGGTGGAATGAAGCACGCCTTGGCGAGAGCGGTGGCCGCGGGGCTTTAGCTCAGCTTCCCCTGCCCTGTGAAGCAGCGTCTTCCCCTCTGCTGCACTTCATCCCAGGCTGGTGTCCGGGCTCCCAGCCAGACAGGGTGGCTTTTACCCATGAGAGAAGTGCGGCCATAGCCTGTTTTAATGCTGAACAATGAGGTTTCGGTTTGAATTTTCTGCTCCCTGAACCCTTGAGACATCCAAGCACCACCACATCTTGGCACTGCTCTATTTCAACTCCCTTTCTTCCAGCACCTCCCAAGGAGAGCAGTGAACACCTTCCCCTTCCTTCACCCTGGCTACTCTCCCTTCAGTCTTTCTCTGCCATCTCTCCAGAGATGATGCTCCAAAATGTGACGTGGGCATTTCAGAGAGTGGAAACTACATAAATGAACTCTCTTTGAACTTTATTTTCCACGACTCACCAGTTTATTTCTTCTTCCCAACACGACTCTCCTGTCTGCTCTTTCCCTCATCACCAGCACAGGACCACAGCAGTTCCCTAAAACTTTAGGACATGAGGTTTCTCTGCCGTTGCCTGACAAAAGGGTTCCTCCCTGCGTCTTGTCTATTTAACATATTTTTATACCAGAAATGTGCTGTCTCAGCTCCTGGCCCCTGGCTGCAGCCCTGAGGAGGACCTGCGAACGGCGAGCGCTCGGCAGGTACGACCGCTGCTACGCGGAGGTGTGGTGGGTGCCCCGGGCTGGGTGCTCACACAAAGCAAGCCCAACAAACTGAGCCTGCTGCCCTCGCGCAGAGGGTTCTGAGATGTGCAGCTGCAGGACCCAAAGCTTGCCTCACCTTTGCAGTAAACTCAAAGAGCCCCTTATATTTTCAAATTTGAAATTAATTCTCCAAGATAAAGCTCCATCAGTAAGACTCCGCTTTTTGGAAAGCATATGATATCCTTCTTGACTGATGTTGACTTCAGGTTACACCACTGGAAATCTGCTTGTCAGCCCAGTCCTAATATTATACATCTCATCAGCCGTGGTCAAATCTTCTGCCAGTGTAAACTGATACCACACCATTAAGGTCACCAGCAGTGACACCATCAGTTTGCATCAATAAAGCATCTGATCCACAGGTCTTGCTGCTTGGATTGCCAGAAGGTTTCTATTTCTTGTATCTTCATTAATATTTTCATAATTTTATTAGAATTGTAGTCATGAGAATTGTGTTTTGGGAGGGGGACTTTTTAATAATAAAGTTCTACTAGAAGCAACATTTATTTTATGAATAAATTATTTCCATTCTAGAATAAATTATTCAAAGGGAAGAGAAGTGCCGTGCTGCAGCATCAGTCTCCTGCGGGTTTGCCAGCCCTTGTCGTTTTACCATGGGCCTCAAGTCTTATTTTCTTAAAACTTCAGTTCTTACAGGGATATCGGTTGTGAACATCTTCACTTTCAAAAAAGTAGTAGTGTATTTCTCACCTATCGTGGTGAAAAACTTGAAAATTCAGACTGAATATGACTTTAAAAAAGGCAGAAGCTAATGAAAACTCAAGTATATGTTTTTAGGATTATCAGGGGTCCAAATTCATCACAGGATTTTGGCTTGTAGAGGGAACTGCGACATGACATGGGATGGCAGAGATGGTAAAACGTCCACGTTGTACAAACGGGATGGGAGAGGACGTTCAGCGTTGTGTCACGCTGCATGGCGGCCCCAGATACAGGATCTAGATTTTAAAATGAAAGGAGTTGTTCACAGTAGGCTCCTGTCTGGATTTCAGCCCATCCCAGCTGACCTCTGTGAAGTCTGAAGGCTGGCAGTGTGAGAGGGCTGGGCTCACCCACTCACCCGGACTGAGAAGGTGAGCTCCTCGGGCTGCAGGAGACCAGCGCGGACCCGAGTGAGAGACCCAGAAATTAAAAAAAAAAAAAAAGAAATTAG
This sequence comes from Phoenicopterus ruber ruber, assembly GCA_009819775.1. Classification (NCBI taxonomy): domain Eukaryota; kingdom Metazoa; phylum Chordata; class Aves; order Phoenicopteriformes; family Phoenicopteridae; genus Phoenicopterus; species Phoenicopterus ruber. Next base: position 3,259,042 of record CM020230.1, on the reverse strand, counting down.
AAAATCAACATATGCTGGCATGGTAACCTGCATAACACAGGTCCTCTGAAGGACCTCAAGATTGATTTGCTCTTCAGAGGATGGTCCAGTGCTCAGCCCCATCCTGCTGTTCGCATGATGTGCACTGTCCTCTCCTCGTCCACAGCCAGAGCACGTGGACTTGGTCAAGTCACTTCAGGTGAACGTGGCAAAAGAACATAGTGCTCGACTCCAGGTTTTGTACCTTGTCATGGGCAAAGGCAAAACATCAAAGAGCCTCTGCAGTAGGAAATCCTCTCTCCCCAAAAGCGTAGTCTGCTTCGTTCTTCACTTTTGCCAGGAGAAATCAAACAGACTTAAGACCCAGCTGGTTTCTGGAATAGCTGAAGTTCATAGAATCATAGAATACCAGATTTGAAGGGACCTCAGGGATCATCTGGTCCAACCTTTCTTGGCAAAAGCACGGTCTAGACAAGATGGCCCAGCACCCTGTCCAGCTGAATCTTAAAAGTGTCCAATGTTGGGGAAAAGTTAAACAGACTTGAAACAAAAGGGTAAATTTCAGCATCCAAATCACTGTGACGTTTCCAAATGGTCCGAGTTAAACTCAGGTGGTGCCTGGGTCTTTGTTGTCTGATCTGTATGGAAACCTGGATCTCTAGTTAAATAGTCATTTCCTAGATTTTGGATCTTCTCTGAACCTGTTCCCCCAATTGGGTTTTTAACAGGGGCTACTAACTAGTCTCCAAGTAGGGGTTATTGCCTAACTGCAAATGTAGTTTGGACGTAATGACGTGGCCTGTTCTTCCACCACAAGAAGATGAAATCCTCTCTGGGTCTGGGGTTTGATCTCTGCCGACACAGCGGCAGAAAGGAGCTGATTGCTGCTCAGGAGTCAGCTAACTTGAGAGGAGCTTCAAGGTGATTCTGTTGACCCCGAGGTTCACATTTCACTTGAGCAAAACAAACAGTGCATTGGAGACCCAGATGAAAGCTTTGCCTTCGGGAGCCATTTCAAGCATTTCTGGGAGCCAGTCAGTCTCAGTGACTTGCATTATTATCTTTGGTTTTCATTGCTTCCATATTTCCCTTTCACCCTCCTCTTCTGCCTCACCTCACCCTGCAGTTGGGAAGTTCTCATTTATTTATTATGCTTTGGCTTAAATCAAATTGCCTTGGCTTTGTAGCAGCGAGCCAGAAAATATTAGCACCAGGGAATCAGTATTCTGGAGGTGCGTCACTTGCTTTTTGAGTACTTACTTATCCATCCCGGAGGAGGTGAGGGTGTGCAGTGTCTGTGCCTCGTTGTCCTGCCGGGAGCATCCTCCCGGCCCAATATCATCCTCCAAATGGAGTCGGGTGCCCGTGGCAGGGTTCTTCCAGGAGTTATCTGAACCGCTGTTGTTTTGATTAGAGCGGTTTGTCCTTCCCTGTCACACATAATTTCTGTTACGATGGCTCATTTTTCTTGGCTGTAAGTGGAATTGCAGAAAACAGATAAGTTGTCTTGCTCTTCCCCGCTGATGGATCATGCTGCCTTCCTTCCCATGTCCCGCGCTCTCTAGGTTCGCTGTCGCCTCTGCTCCACAATAAATACTTTCCTACGCCCAGTGCTCTGTAAATCTCACCCCAAGCCTGCAAAGTTTTAAAAGCGCTCAGTCAAGTCACACCGCCGTTGTGATCAGAGCCAGCAGAGATTGTGCCCTAAGCAGGAGCATTTCAGCCTCCTCTCTGCATCGGTGGCATTTCGCTGCTGAGACGGGGGCTGGCCCTCAGCGCGGGGCAGGGCTGGGATTGCTGGCACCGAGGGGAGCCCATGCCCACATCCCGGGCACGCTGAGCATCGGAGGGGCGGCCGACTCACCCCCAGGGCTTGCACCCAAGGGGGAAGGGAACTCTCTGCTCAGCCAGCAGTGGTTGATGCCACCCAGCACTTGAAACAGGTACACCCGTGTTCGTGTCACTTGCGATGTGGTGGAGGGTGCTGCCCCGCTGAAGCCAGAGCCCCCCAGCACCCAGGGTGGAGGACCACTGCCTTCACACCGCCGCGCGCCCCAGGAGCCACCGGCCGGTCCTCTGCGACAGCCGGAGGCCGTGCGGAAAGTGATAGGTGACAACCCTAGAAATAAATCAGGAGCGAGTCATGGAAATCAGCAAAGTTAGACCACCTCCAAAATTGGGGTAATGAGAGAGATCTAGACCAGGAGCACTGCTAGGGTGTGATTACAGTGACTATTGATTTTTCTGCAGGAGTGAACCGCAGAGCAGATTAGGAAACACGGCCCCTTTGTGCAAGGCGTGGTGCAAGGGAAGCAAGGGACAGTCTGACTCCAGAGACGTTATGGCCGCGGTCAGGCTGTTGGGAACCGGAGAGCCCGGCGGAGCATCCTTGCTGCCCGCCTTCTAGGCTCTATGGCTGGGATTTTGTAATTTAACTGAAACCTCTGAAACCATTGAATTCCATTAACAGCCCTAATCTGTCTTAATTTCTTTTAACTTTGGATAGGATTTTTGAAGTATAAGTAGGTTAACAGGTTTAATACTCCAGTTCATACCCTCTGGCGTGGACCTGTTTTCATTATGGTTTATGACACGGCAGGGGAGGCTGAACTACATAAAAATATTAGCCGCAACCCTAAAATCGCAGAGACATTTCTTTTTATGTCACATTTTATACCTCTCTGCACCCCTGTTGCTGATTTAAAACAAAATCTACGTTATCTGTCTGGGTCGGTTATGTTGGGACACGGCTGTGAGCCAAGGAGCGCTCGCTGCCAGCGCGGCCTTCGACGTGCTGAGGGACGTTTAGCTCTGCTGCTGCTTCTAGCGTCGGCGCTGCCCGCGAGCAGCCGTGGCCGGGCGCGTGCCGCGGGGCGCCTGCACGTGCCCCACCTGCGGCGTGCACCAGGACGAGACTCGGTGCTGGGTTAGCCACGTGGGTGGTGGAAGATCGGATCAACGGGAATGAGGATGTGGAGGCTGGCTGCTGAAAATCTGGCTGTATCTGCACTAAACCAAAAATCCTGAATCAGTTAAAAACCACTTCTGTACATCTCAGACTGTCAGCCGTTCAGAAGCGTCGCAAGGTTAATTATAGAGAGCCAAATTCTCACTTGCTACTTCCCTTTTGATGTCACATTTAGTGTTTACTGTGCACCAAAGTATCTGGAATTTGGGTGCGTTTTACTAGCAGAAGTAATGTGTGACTCCAGTTTTGCTCTGCTCTGCGAGGGATAAGCTGGTTACAGCTAGATACATCAAAAATAATTTAAAAACGCTTTTTGCCTGGCCATTACACACCACCTCTCCTCCTCCTGTCCAGCCCTTGGAGTCATTCAGAGGAGCTCCAGGGCTTGCAGATGGTCTCAGTGCCACCACTGCTGTGCTCTGCCCTGGGACCATCCGCCCAGTCCGCTGTGCCCCGTGGCACGGAGACACCAGCTTGGCCCAGATGCGTTTGCACCAACTTTCTGTGGCTCGAGGAAGTACCTGCATTAGGGAAGAGCCCTTCAGCCAGCCAAGCCTGGTTTCCATCCACTTCGCACCTCACAAGGGTGGATTCCACTTTCTGACGTATGTCAGCATCAGGTAGCTGCTCTGCCTTGCTGACTTAAGAGGGACAGCAGTGAGTCACCTGTACTAAAGCACCTTTAGCCCTGTGTACATTAATCTCCCTCTTACCGTCTTTGTTTTTCACGTCAAATGCAAAGGAGGCTGGGTGGTGCTCCTTGGTATTACGCTCATGCGTGATGGTGGACACAGCAAACTCAAAGCATCTCTTCTGCACCAAGAGGTGCGGGGCTGTCAGGAGCACCCTTGGGGCCCTGGCCGTAAGTGACAGGCAAGCAGAGCAGATGCCTGCAGAGGTCGGGGCCCTTTCAGACTGGCTCAGCGGTGTTGCAAACAGAGTTCTTGCTGTGAGTCCCTTTTGGTGCTGGGGTCTGAAGTTTTGAGGGGCTTTCTAGAAGTGCTGCAGCTGTGCACAATCTTGGTGGGCGTTTGGAGACAGTCTCTGCAAACCCACAAGGACGAGGCTTTCGCTGGAGGCACGCACTGCCTGGCTTCCTGGCGTTACAAAATCATCTGGGGTGCACAAGTCAGCGGGGACTGAGGATGGAGAAAACCGTGCTTGAAAGAGCCAGCGTGGAAAGACACCTACGCTGGGAATCGCTTCTCCTGGGAGCCTGTACCCGAGGCAGGGACCCTCCAGCCTCTGCATGCGGCTCAGCACCGCCCGTCCTGCCCTTCCCTTCTCTGCCGGATCTGTGCCTGGGGAGAATGGAAAGGGAAGAACATATTCCTGACTTGTAAACCCCACTTTGGAAAGCCTTCAAGAGCTCTTTCCACCCCCTGCTTTTTGCAGGCTCAGTTAAATTTTGTTTTAACCAGGGCTGGATACTAAACTGGCCCAAGCAACCAGTTAGCGTGGGAAATGGCACAGCCCCCCCAGGGCAGGGATGGGGGTGAAAGAAAGGAGAGAGCTCGGCAGGGTGTTGCCGATGCTGAACTAAAACACTGCCCGTATGTCTGTGGAAAATAAGGTATCTGCACTTTATTCCTTCTGCGCGTGCTCCAGTGGGACTTCTTGCATGCTTTGGGACTAGTGTTCAGCCTACCCCAAAATGTAATTTTTAGTCAATGAACTACTCATCTGGAAACATGCTTCCCGGCTTTGCTCTAGCAGGGTTTTATTCACTGTGTTCATAAAACCATATTCTCTACCCATCCTACTAACCTCATTCACTCTCTTCACCTCATTTGTAGAGAAGCAAATGAGAGATGCCTTTGTCTCTGCACCTTATAAAATATACATTAGTACTTTCACATGGGATGAGCCAACCATTTTACTGGTCAAATAACCTTGCTTCGGAATAAATTTTCCCATTTTCCTGTGGGAGAAAATCCTCACTCCATTCATTTTTTAAACATCCCATGTAAATTAAGACCTTGGTATTTTCTAAAGCCCTTCACTTCCCTGCCTCATCATTTGTAAGCTTCTAATCCCTTTAATCTTTCTAGTCGGGAGACGTCCAGGCAGCAGGGAGCTTTGTAAAGGTGTGGAAATCTCACCAAATTCCCATGTAATGCCTTCCTGCTCCGTGGTTCTGGTAGCTCTGCGGTGACACGTTACCCGACTGCTGGAGGCAGATCAAGGAAGGGCAATGCCAAATGTGTGAGGTAATGATTTCATGAGTTGAAAGCTGGTTAAGAAGAAAGGGATCTCTTTCTAAACCTGCTGCAAGTCCCTTTCCTCTCCCACTTTCTAGAGTTGTACCCATCTCCACCACAGCATGTTCGAGATGGACCATCCATCTCCTTCACTGTACAGCACCAATGGGGGCCAGGGACAGTACTGCGGTGCTGCCCTTAGGAGATATAGCAAATTCCATGTGACGAACTCAAGGCACAATCTATGCAGAGCATCAAGGTGGCCAAATTTGAGCTTGGCTGTAATCTTTACGTCTGTACCTATTTAATCTCTGTATTGGCCCATCTCCTCCTCATTCAGCTACACGGCATTTCCCAGAGGCTTAAATTGGTGAACTAAATAGAATGAACAGTGGAATTTCAAGAGGTGTTTTGTTGCCCAGGTGGACAACTAACTCAGAAGAGTAGACCTGAAACATGCTGAGTGCATGAATTCTCTAGTCCATGGCTTAGTCACGTAGCTTCTGCAGAAGTCCGCTCTGCCCTTTGGTTTGGCAATGGTAGATCTTTGTTTTAGCAAAGCTCAGTCCTAAATTCTAGGGAATTTTGCCTGAGCGAGGATCACAAACTTGGCAGCCCGATTCCCAGCAGCACTGTTGAGAGTTTGCCAAGCAGGTTGGCTTGGGAGCTCCCCCGCATCAAGCCGGTCCTGACTGGCCACGCTCTGGCAGGTTGCAGGTGCCACGTCAAAGAACTACAGGTATGATGGGGAAGCACAAGAGTGACAATGGGGGGGATGAGGGATGGTTGCCTTGATGGGGACATTGCTGTCTCTTAGTAAGCTGCTGGGCAGGTTACAAATTGCCACCTGCCTTTCATATCCCCTTGAGCTGGGAGCCATCCTTCCTGCCCTGTCAGCTGCGCAAGAGGGCCAGTTGTAAGGTCCCGTCATCCTGTAGGAGCTTTGCTGGGCAGCCAAGCAGGGAGCTCTTACACCAAGAATTAGCCAGGAGGGGCAGCTCCTCGAGCAGCTGAGGCTGGCTCTGCAGCCCCAAAGCTGCGGGAGCTTTGGGCTTGCTCTGGCAGCGGGGATGCTGGCAGTGGGAAGGTGCACCACGCTTTCACCTTCTTGCTTAGGTACATCTCATTCCATGTACATCTACTCCTAAGGTTAGTCATACTAGCTCGAGAGACCCTCCTCCCAACTTACTCCTCTGCTCTTTGAGTAAAGCCCCCCTGTGCTGCAATGTCTCCTTTCCCTCGTGGCTTGATGTCCTTCAGCAGCATCATTAACTCTGTCTGCCCATATAATGATCCACCAAAGGGAAACAAAGATAGAGGTGAAATGGTAGCAGCAAGACGACGTTTCCATAATGCTCCTGGGTGGCCCAGCCCTGCTTCTACCTTCTGGGTTCTGCCTTTTTGTGTAGGAAAAAGCTCGGTTAGTAGTTTGCTGTTCATCCATGCTGGCCTCTTGCCACACCTGCCTGACTGTCATCAAAACGGGCCATTCTTGTGTTTCAAGACAGGCGTCCTTGAAGATGATGCAGTTGCTCTGGGCTCCTTGGGCCTCCAGAGCAGGCTCCTATGGGATTCTGCCAAGCAGATCCCTGAACAAAGTGAGATCTGTTCTCGTAAGTCCAGGATCTGCTATTTTTATCACTCACATCTCTTGGGATGTTCAACTTCACAGTCTCATGGTCACTGCAACCAAGATTTCTCTTAACCTTCAAGTCTTTGTTCCGTTCTTCCCTGTTCTTGAATAACAGGTCCAACAGAGCATCTCTCATTTTCTGCCAGATGAATCTCTGCACAACATCCCCGAGCCGGGTCCCCAGGCAAGCGACAAACCTGTGGAGATACCAAGTCGCATTGGCCAATGGGTGCCTCTGTAGCTAGGAGGGTGTCTCCAGGGACTGTCACCCATGGCTTCCTCCTGATGCCAGTGCTTGGTTCGGGCTTGGTGGCTCCCATACCTCTCCTCTGGGTCTTCCTTCTCCTTACCTGCTCCAAGGGCACTACACCAGATCTATAATGCAGATGTGCAGATGGAGAAGGCACTGTCTGCTCTGCTCATGCAGAGCACAAGAGACTTGTGCCATTCATTGCAGCCCATTCCTGTCCCAAAGAGAAATTTCTCTGCATAGTGCGTGCGCTCCTCATGCTGCCTCCCGAAAGTGTGGCTGCGACTGCGTGCAGTTTGATATCGCTGCATACTCAGCGCTTCATCTTCTCCTGCTCTGCAGCCTGAGCAGAGCCAGGAGGAACTGCAACAGAATTGATCTCAATGCAGGACAGTAGAGTGCAGAAAGAAATGGCATCACACAAGGTTTCAGGCAGCAAAAAAAAAAAATTGTAATGTTAATTCACCTGTTCCTACTATATTTTTGCTGGTGATCTCAATGGAGCGGTGATAATTGCATCAGGAACCAGTCTCTGTGTGGGCACGCAGAAGGGTAATAGTTGATGAGTCAGGAAAGGAGCAGTTCAAGGCACCCATCTCTACTTGCGTAGGTGGCCACCTGAAGTTTAAACTAATGGGTTTTTATTGTTGAATGAGAATTGAACCCTGAACAAAACACCAGAGTGTCTCTTCCCTGCCCAGTTTTAGTGATGCCAACAGTATCACTGGTGCTGGACTGGAATTAGGATTCATCTGGTATTAGTGATTGTCAAAAAATGAATGAAAATGTGGATTTCATTTCAAAGAGAGTTGAAAGTAGGACCTGAACATCCTTTAAATGGGGAAGCTTCCAACTGAACAGCCAAAGGCACATTCTTGTGGATTTTAGGGGTCTAGATAAAGTGTTACAACCAACATTAGCTTTAGCAAGGCAACCGAGTCACCTCCTGCTGCTGACAGCGTGTCCTGGTGGTGGCGGAGGAGAACTCTGGCAGTGAAACTGGAGGGAAACAAATGCAGCATGTGCATGAGCAGTCATGTGTATGATAAGGTGCTGAATAAATTTATTAAGTCAAATTATCCCTTAATCTGACCACCTATATAAATCAGGCCCTGGGACTGCCCTGGATTCCGTATTGAACTAACACGGAAACGGTAGCAGGTTTTTGGGGAAAAGAATCCACCTTGCTTTAAAAACAGTAGAGAATCTATCAAAACAAGTAGTTTCTCGGGCCGCTTACCCACAGTGTTAAGCATTTGTACCTTGTTTACAAGCTGAGTTTGTCTGGCTTCATCTTCCCGTTGCTTCCACGGGCTCTGCTCTGGCACCGGGCGTTTGGCTGGGACCCACTCCCTTTGTTATTCTCTGCCCCCCAACTTCATCTCACCTGCAGACAGCAGCAGTGATGGTTTAATGCCTTCCTCCGGGTCGTTAATAAAGACAGAAAACAGCACGGGTGCAAAAACCAGCTGTGGTGGGGCCTGGGGAGCGGCTGTGTGCTGGTGGTTCGAGGCTTCCCTGCTTAGCTGATGTTTTACTGCTCAGATTTCTTAATGAAAACATGTGCCCCAAGCCAAATATCTTCAAGAAGTCTAAGTTTATCAATGCTATTATTACCTCTATAAACCCAGCTTGGGATCTTATTGTAAAATGATCTCGCTTTACTTTGACAAGATGTATATTCCGTATGTGTGAGTTGATTGGCATTAATGATCTTACAGACGTTATATATAGCAGCTATCACTGTCATCATTTGCATTTACAGGTTGCTTTTCATCAAGGTGATTTGCAGCCGTGAACAAATCTTCATGATTTTGTATCGAACCCAAAAAGCAACCCCTTTATGCTCACGTGGGCTATGGCACGGGGAGGTTAAAGATCACAGTGAAAGAAAGAGGATTTCTCCCAGCTTTCCCGTGTAAGGTGTTCTCTTGGGTGCTTCCAAGGGTGAGGTTTTCACCTCCGTACGTGAAGGATGATCAGCACCCTTAATGCAGAGCCCTCCCCATTGCAGCTCTCCTGCCGAACTGGCAGCCAGTTGCAGAGACAAAGCGTCTGTGAGCCATATAGACAAGTTAGGAAATCACATAACTTTGGAGGACGTGGCTGCAATGATATTTACTCACCCGCTTAGGAGAGAGAGGTCAGCTGGCCAGGCAGCGCTGTGGAAAAACACCTCTGCAAAGCCAGGAAGATAAACACGACTGTTTATGAATTCTTCCTTTGGAAAAAAATATGTTTTAAATAGCCTGATGTGATAAAAGCTGACTTGGTGCCCCATAAGCTGCAGGTGTCAGAAAGCAAGCCATCTTTTATTCCCATCACATCTCTGGTGCATCCCAAACGCTCCCGTGGGACACTGGTCCTATGGAGCTGCAGAATGTACCCATGGGTGGGACATCCTCAGCCAGCGGTTCTCTGCGGGGGGACATCGAGCCAGACCCCTGAGGGCCAACACATTCCGTAGGTGATCCTTGATGAAGAGTCTCCTGAACCCCCCCAGCCTCTTCCAGAAACCCAGAGAAGGTTTCTCCAAGCTCCTGGAGATCACCTGCCTCGCACCAGCTGCTGAAGAGAGTTCTTGCCAACCCCATGGACTCAGCAGCCGGTCTTTCCCTCCCTCACCCCCTCCCCTAGTTTGGTTTTAAAAAGATGAGAATTTTTTAAAGTAAGCACTCTTTTCTCTTTATTCCTGCCAAAGTGTTTAGGATACATTTGCTGTTCTCCACTGCAAAGGCAGGGTGGGAGCTGTGTTTTGCAAAATCAAAACAGGTTTCACAATATCACCTGGTGCCAGGAGAAACTGCTGGTTGCCAGCGGGTTCCCAATACAGTCATTAAATGTGAATGCCAAGTGCTGCCCCTTTGCCGTTACATACTCCACCTGCAAAGAACAAAACAGCTATCGCTTTGACCTAACAAAATTAAAGGCTTGTGGATGGACGGGGGTTAGGAAATCACTTAAAAATTGAATTTTCTTGATGTCTCTGTCTGTAGTGTTGGTATTCTGCAGTAGTGAGTTCCTGAGCAATAACTGCGTGTTGTGGAGAGGTGCTGGCATGTTTCAGACTCCTCTGAAAAATATAAATGCATGACATTATAAAACCTCCTCCTTGCCTTTCCCCGAATCAGACTCTCACAAGACCGTTTGGTGCATCACGAGGGTTTATGTGTGTCGTGGCTGTGGGTGCATCAGTGTGTGTTTGCGTGCACGACCACCACCCTTGCAGAGCAGCCGATGAGGGAATGGCTGAAACCCCACCACAGCGAACCATGAAGGTTTCACAAACCAGCTTGAGTTCCCCATTTAACTTCATTAGCTTCAGTTCGTCAAAGAGCCAGCGCTCGGCTCTGGGCTGTCGGCACAGCGATGGCGTGAACTCCCTCGTTATTTATTATGAGGTGCCCGGTGGAGCAGAGCAGCGCAATTTGCACCCAGCTCTTTTAGCATTTGCAGGTGACTACTAAGTGGAGGAGCCCAGTGTGGGCTGGTTGCCCAGGGTTTATCTGTTAGGGTCAATAGCAGGTTCTGGGGGGGTTCATCACCCATCAGACTGGAACAAGCTCCGGGCATCTGAGTGCTAAGACCAAGTCTTCAGCGTGTGGAAGATGCATGGCAGGAGCAATGTGGTGTCTGCATTCCTGGGGGATGAAAATAATGCAGGCAAACTCGTCCAAGCAGGGCAGGGGGAACTCAAGGTTATGAAAATGAAATCATTCTTCTTCTTTTGCTTTTCCAATGACTGCTACTGTTAAAATGAGTAATTGTGGAGCGGCCGTGTCCAGACAGAACTGTTTCTGCTCACAGTTCTTGGTGACAGTCAAAGATGCCCTACGCAGCAAGGAAAGCAAACAGCAGCTGAAAGTCATGCTGCCTTGGGTGAGTCCCCAAAGATCTGTGGATCGGTGATGGTTGACACAGCCCAGCAGCCAGTTTTGCTGATAAAAGATCAGATTTGATAGGGTTGAATAGGATAAAATAGGGTTAACGGGATAAATGCCTGCCTGCTGCTGTGCGTGGTCAGGGAGGGTGAATGAAAGATAATCAACCTCCATGCGTGAGGATGGCAGCCACGCACCTCAGGGGACCTAAAGGCGGTTCTTTGCACGGAGCAGGCACGTTAGCCCTCTGGGCTGGCGTTACGGGAAGCAGTTAGGTGTTGGCCGCTGCCAGATGCAGAGCGCAGAGCTCCTGACACAACGGTCTGGTCCGTCGTGACAGCCCCACGACTGAGTCACGACTGCAGTGCCGCGTCCCTGCTCTGGTGTGGCCCCTCCCGGACACCTCCAGTGGGCTCTGGTAGAGAAAAGCTTGGGGAGAAGCTCATCCCAGAGATTTGAGTGATAGATTGCCTGGGAAAGCAAGGTTTGCCATTGTGAATGCTCCCTCCACCATGCCCAACAAATTAAAGCCAAACAGGCAGTAAACTTCCATGGGCCATTACCCCTCTCACAGAGGAGGTTAAGTGTGATGAGGGCCAAATTGCCATTTAATGTGATCTAATTGATTTTATAAGCTGTTATGTTAACAGGAACCTCTACGATGTTCCCCTGACATCACCCAGACAGTTTGGTAGCATCTGGTGCATGCCCTTCCCCAGCGGTGGGCGAGCACTGGGAGTGCTGGTAGGCATCAGCTTTGCGTGTAACCCACGCGCTGGGGCCGGTCCCCAGGGCAAGAGTTAGAGAAAGGATGCTGCGGAGACCTGGAGAGCTTCTGCCTTCCTGCCATGGTCTTGACTTCCCCGGGGTGTTTGGGAGCCCTGTGTGGGCGGGGGGCAGAAGGAGTGCCCGTCTGGTGCAGGGAAGCTGTTCAGCATCCCATGGGAAGGGCGAAGTTGAGCAGCCCGTGTTCGTGAGGAGCTGCAGGGTCCCCACGGAGCCAGGGAGTGCTTGATGCCAGTGCTGGCCCCTGCCCTGGCAGGAAAATTTGACTTTAACTGGATGCCTCCATCAGGATGAGCTATGGGGACCAACCCCCCATCCCAGAGCAGAGACAACGGGCCATGCCAGGCTCTGCTGGCTGGGATGAGAAAGGCGGCCGTGTCCTGCGCCCCAGGCAGATCTCTTGTACCGTGTACGGCACTGGCTGCTCTCCCAGCAAGCACAGGCTCTCCGTGCTTCGTATTCCTCCTCCTTGTGCCATCAGGAGGAGCTTCCCTGGGCGAGGGGCACGGCACAGCGTGGTAAGCTGGGCTCTCCTGCCTGCTGGGGCTGGCAGGACCAGGGCAGATCACTGAGCCCTTCTGTGTCCTCAGGGGTTTGTGGCTGTCCCAGCGTGAAAGGCTTCGTTGGAAGCGGCAGACAAGGCAGCGCAGCACTTGGCACCAACTGTATCCTTTGCCACTGTGCTGCAAGCAAGAAAAACGAGCAAGCTGATTTTTTTATTTAGTTTTTGACTGAGCTACAGAGCTCTTCTGGCCCCGAGCTCCCACCCGATCCTGGTCATGTCCCAGCGGCCCCAGCCCTCAGCTCCTGCAGCCCTTCAGCCACGTCTCCTGCTTGGGAAGCCAGGAGTTGCTCCACCTCCCCAAAGGTGGGCCCAAGGCATAATTAACGTCGATAAAGCCGCATGCGGTAGCCAGTGATGCCCTGCACGCCTGCAAAGCGTTATTTATTCCTGACTCCCTCTCAGCCTGATGCTCCGGCAGTGAAACCCGCCAGCTCTGACGGATGGTCCCAGCAGCTGGGTAGGATATTTGAGTTGCTTTTCGTTTACGGATTCGGTGGGTCCCTGGTAATTGGAACGTGGCAACTTCTAACACATAACAGATGATACGGCAGTGGAGGGAATTTGTCATGGCTTCACTCCACTACGGCAAGAAGGGCTCATAAGTCACAGCTGACAAATCTTTTAATGACTTTTAAACTTCATTTACAGAAAAGAATGACCATAATCAACAAACAATGATGGGTTACTAATCTTTCTGTATTATTAAAAAGGGAGTCTATGTCTTTAGCCCCCTCTGTAGGAGCTTAATGCTGCGAAGAGGAAATGGCCTCAAGTTGCGCCAGGGGAGGTTTAGATTGGACATTTGTAAAAATTTCTTCCCCGAAAGGGTTTTCGGGCATTGGAACAGGCTGCCCAGGGAGGTGGTGGAGTCCCCATCTCTGGGGGTATTCAAAAGGCGTTTAGATGAGGCCCTAAGGGATATGATTTAGTGGGTGACTTGGTAGTGATAGGTTAATGGTTGGACCCGATGATCTTGGAGGTCTCTTCCAACCAGAACAATTCTATGATTCTATGATACTATGAAGGGAAGGGTGATGTTGTCCCGGAGAAGAGCTGGCAGAGTGTGAAGGGATGAAAACAGCATCAACAGGGAGCCCTGAGAGTCCACACAGTCCTGAACCACACACAGAATCACGATATGCAAGACTGGCATGACGATACTGATGGAGAATGAGAGCAGTAGACGACGTACTTCCATCTCCAGCTTTGACCCAAAGCCCAGTGACGTCGGTGGGAAAATCACCAGACCCTCGGTCACCTCTGGGCTTCAGGCGAACCAACGCCGAGGGCAGCGCAGCACACGGGCGCGGGTGTGCCCTCCGTAACACCGGGCTTTCTTTTAGTCTTTGCATCTCCACGTAGAACTGGAGAGGATTTATTATTTTTCAGGAGGAAAAGGAATGGCTCCTGTTGGGGTTTAACCCAGCAGGCAGCCAAACACCACACAGCCAGTCACTCACTCTCCCCCAGTAATGGGGAGATGGGGGAGAGAATTGGGAAAAGGTAAAATTCGTGGGCTCAGATAAAGATAGTTTAATAGGATAGAAAAGGAAAGGAAAATAATAATAATAATGATAAAAGAATATACAAAACAAGTGATGCACAATGCACCGATGCCCAGCCTGTCCCCGAGCAGCAATCACTCCCCCCTGGCCAACTCCCCCCCAGTTTATGTACTGAGCCTGACGCCATATGGTATGGAATATGCCCTTGGCCAGGCTGGGGCAGCTGTCCTGGCTGTGCCCCCCCAGCTCCTCGTGCCCCTCCTCGCTGGCAGAGCAGGGGAAGCTGAGAAGTCCTTGAGTTAGTGTAAGCACTGCTTAGCAACAACTAAGACATCAGTGTGTTATCAACATTATTCTCATCCTAAATCCAAACCACAGCACTATCCCAGCCACTCGGAAGAAAATTAACTCTATCCCAGCTGAAACCAGGACAGCTGCTGACACAGGTCTTGCTATAGCAGTCACCTCGAGCAGCTCAGCTGCTTCTCAGGTCTCCCTCTCCCATCACTGCAGGCTGCATCCCTCCCGTTTGAGATGCTTTTCTTGGGGTGAAGGTGCCTCCCCAATCTCTGTGGAGCCTCGGAGGTGGCATTTAGACAACCAAACCTCAGCAAATCCCACCACAAGTGAAGTAGGAGCCCACATCCCAGCGACTTTACAGAGATATCATTTATGTCATTCTGTGTATTTAAAGTGTCTGAAATAATTTTGAAAGGCAATCAGCTGATAATGAAGTCTGAGAGAGGAAAGGAGCATGTCAAAAACCTCAGCTGTTAAAGAACTGAGGGTTAGTGGGCCAAGGACCAGCAACTTTCTCTTGCTCTGGGCTCCCTAAGGCTCCCCATCCCATGTCCTGCTCCCCCCCACCAGCACAACCTCTGGGGAGCAAGCGCCTGGCTTCAGTGATGCCCATGACGTGAAGTCCTGTAGCGGGTGGGGAGACAATCAGCTGTTTGTAGGAAAACACGGACGAGCATTTTGGAGGAACAGTCTGGTCTGGGTCCCAGGATACTCACAGTATCCTCCTCAGCTCATGGTTTGCCAGTTCTCCTGGCATTTGGGGATTTGCTAAAATCCCCAGCGGCAGGAAGCACATGGTGATATGGAAATGCCCGACTTCTGCTTGATCATTCAGAAAAACCAGCCACAGCCCCCATGGCTTGGAAGAGGCAGGGATGGCCCCAGGAACACAGCACAACCCGGGAGATGCGCAGGGCCCGTCTGGCTGGGAACAGAGCAGCATTTGCGTGTTAAAGAAGCTGTGGCATCAAGATGCAGGACTTCGGCTTAGAAGACACCAGCAGAACTAAATAACGAGAATTGCATCAGTGAAGCTCCATCTGCAGCAGCTCCTCTTTGGGAGGAGCTCTGGCAGGTGATTAAATTGTCTGGTGGTGGGCTGGCAGCATGAAATGGGGTCCCTCCTGGAGCCCAGATTTTCCCCCTACTTCAGCATTGCCCTATGGTAAGAGGTCCACGTCCTTCTCGCAGGAACCTGCATCGTGCCCTGTGTAGGGTGGGACATGGCTCAGCGTTGGAGCTTGGGAGGGCTCCTGAGGCCACCCATTAGACATGGCCAGAGGGGGTTTGTATGAGGAGGTGAGCACTGGGCTCTCGGACCGGGGCGGGAGGCTCTTCTGCGGCCAGACTGGGAGCCCTGCCCTTCCACCGCACCGTTCCCTCTCTGCCGCAGGCAGGGAGATGCAAAAAGCAGCAGCGAAGATGCCAGTTCATTAGCAGCTAAGAAAGTTCCCAGAAAGTTCACTTGCTTTTCCTCATAAATAAATCATTTGCTGTTAAAACAACATTTGGGCTGGTGGGGGGGTTGTTCATTAAGGAACATCAAGTCAATAGGTGGCTGATGAGAACCTGTCTCCACTGCGTACGAGTGGGAGAGTGGGGGATGGCAACATTGTGTTTTCCTATTAGGCTGTGAATGATAAAGAATTAAAGAATAATTCTCAAGAAATTAGTCATGGCCAGCCATTAATGAGCATCTCGGTAACACGCTAATGAGCTGGCTTCAGATGCCTGTAAAAAAGGACTTTAATTAGATTAATACATGTAGCATTGTCCACAGCCCAGTAGGTAATCATCAGGTTTTGCACCAGTGGGATTACGGATGACATTCTATTTAATTGCTGTTTCCTTTTCATTTTCTTTCCTTTTTTTTGCTTTTAAAGATTCTTTCCTCCAAAGAATTTTGTTTCTGTTCTCAAACATAACCTAAATGTTATCCATGGAATTCTGCATCTGAAAGTGCTGCCAGGCTGGGCTTATCTGATTCAATTGACCTTTAGAATTTATTTTGCTGCTGTCAGAAAGAATGCTGGTCTGTTCATGAGAGATTTCCACGATGATTAGAAGCAGAGACTCCTGAAAAGTCTACTTGTTGCATATTCTGCAATCAAAGGATGATCCTAGCTTTTTTTTTTTTTAGGAGAAAAGTGCCTTAATTTAAAAAACATTTTCATGGAAAAGCAGAGTCCAGAGAAGTTCAATGCGAATGGGGAGTCCATGTTCAAGTAGAGAGTCAAAGAGCTGCTGAGCAGCTCCTTCCCGCAGGGTGAAACCCGGGGGGTTGGTCCCCGCAGGCTTCCAAACATGCCCTGATTCCTGGTTCTAGCACAGTACTAACGGTGGGATTTCTTTCTTGGCCCCGTGTGCTGTCAGGACTCTTCTCGCATTTTAAATGCAATGTTTTTAGCATGGGAGTGGAAACCCAGATTTAACCCGCCGAGGTTGATGCCTGCCTGAAGATCCCGATCAGGGCACGACAGACATCCTTGTTTTCGAAGGAATTCGGCTCTGAACCGCAGGGCAGGACTGGGGGTCGGGGGCGCTTTGGCTGCTCCTTGCTGTCACATCGCGCTGCTGGCGGGACGGCTCTTGGCTGTCGTGGCACAAGGAGAGGCGCTGGCTTCATCAAGCAGATGGGAGACAGCACTGCCCCCAAAGCTGACGTACCTCTGTGCAAAGGCCGAGCATCGCGACCCCGTGGTGAGGAGCACGTCTATGTACTTACCTCCCGAATCCGCCTGATGGGAGCGTGTCCTGCCGCGCGGGGAGCCCCGTGAGCTCCAGCACGGCCACGCACAGTGTGCAACGAGCTGTGCAGCGTTTGCAGTGAGCCCCGAGTTCGTGAGACGGGCAGGGGGAGGAGCAGCGCTGCTGCAGCGGCTGCTTGGCTGGGTCTGAGGTTCCAGACAGAGGTCGTCTCTTTGTCACACTTATTAGGAAGGATTTTAAACTCTAATGAATAGATTTTTAAGCTTTCTGTAGGCATGAATAATATATAGGACAGATGGTTGCGAGCCACAGCTATAAACTATATGCTGACCTGATAGACTTTGTAACCATTGTACCTTTAACAACTGATTAAATACTTATTAAAACAGCTATTGATTACTTATTGCTCCTTTATGAAGGATTTACCAGTTGCACTGAAATGTAAATCAGAGCCAGATTTTCAGAGGATTGGCAGGATTTCTCTAGTTCAGAATGACTTGTTGTTTTAATTAAAAATTAAAAAAGGAGGCTATTTGCATAACAAGACGAATAGTGGAAGGAAGATTACGAGGGAGCTAATTCTGTTCACGCTGCTGTGCGCTCAACATCCACTCATCTGGGCAGCAGCACCCTGCGTCAAACAGGAGTGAACCCCAAATTTGTGGAGATATCAGCCCAAACCAGAGAGGTTCAGGAAACTAATTCTGCCTCACACGCCGTCGTCCGGCCCAGAGGCACCAGCCCGGGGGGGGGCTGCGCATGTCCCCATGCTTGCAGGTCCCGGTGCTTCAGCAGTAGGTGACACGAGCCAACGTGTAGTGGTGACAATGTGCTGCAGCTACGCCGAGCCGGAGCGGCCCTGGGAGAGGATGCACCGATGTGACAATGCACAGTGCGTCAGACGTGGCATAAAGTAAGATGGATCAAGGGGACAGAGTCGGCCCCTCCGGCCAGAGCCCTGCGAAATGCAGAACTCAGCATCTGCCACAAGCTAATGGTGTCAGTCTGGATTATTTGCTTACGTCCTGCAGCAAATGTGCTTTAATGAGCCAGACTTGGCGGATGTTTTCTCTCCCTCCCGCTCAGTAGCTTTGCTTTTTCCTCTGTACCGTTCAAGCGCGCAGGATGAGTGCAGCCTCCATCTAAACAGGGGTGAAGGAGACAAAGGGTGGGCAGCAGGTACCCCCCCTTCACCCACCCCGTAAACTGAGACCTGAGCGCTCGGTGGAGAGCAGGCAAGGAGGTTGGGTTATAAATGCGGCTGTGACCCCGAGGTCCCAGGGGTTCCCAGCGCGGTTGCAAAGGCAGTCGTTGCTGGGTGCTCTCCCGTGACCCGGGGCGGTGCAGCTGCGTGGCCGCTGTGTCGTTACGGGCAGTCCCCATGCAGAGCTGCTGCAGCGGCGTTGTCTCCTGACGTGTCAGATGTTAACGCTCTTTCATTCTGTCAAGGAAAATACGATGTGCGGGGTGGAAACTCGGCTGGCTGCTCGCAGAGCCTGCGTGCTCAGGAGGCAGAAACAGTGGCCTCAGGCAGAAAGTGGCCCCCCAGCAAAAGTGTCTGGGGGGCTGTGGGGATGCACGGTGGGCTGCAGGGCAGCGTCAGTGCCTTCTCCATCGCTGCTCCAGCCACACAGCCCCAGGGGGGTGGCCTGGGTATGGAGGGTGGATGGGGCCGGGTGGCTGTGGAGGGTCCCGGGCTGGCAGCAGGCTGGGCTTGGCGCTGGGGTGGGTGAGAGGGTGGCATCTCTGTGGGGACCAGGAGCCAGGTCAGTGACCGCAACGGATGAAGCCTGAGCCTGGACGGGTCTGGGCTGAGTCGTCTGCAAGGTGGAGCCCCGGGAAGTGTTCCGAAAAATTCACATACCCTGGGCAAGGAGCCCCTTGTCTCGTGGGAGATGGGACAGCCCAAAACAGCACTCGAGAGACCCCAGGACCCGCGCTGCCCGCAGCAAAAATATCCTCCCTTACCAGGCTGTGCTCAGTTGCACTTTACAGGGGGAAAAAGATTTGCAAAGGGAATGCAGAGCTTCACGACAAGCTAGTCTGGCTCCTGCTGAGCTGATCTCCAGCTTTCTGGCCCTTCCAGCTCGCTCAGCATAGCGGAGATTTCCCCAAAAGACAGCCCTGGTCCTGCAGAACTAGTCTAATAATTGTGACATCTTTGTCTATCCCCCTTTTTTAATAACTTTCCGTTCCCTTAACAATCACGTTTGGGAGAATCGAAGCTGTTTTCCCCATAAAACCCAAGGACTAGTTTCCTTCCAGTTTATTCTATTTATTGAACCACACAACAGTGAACAGGGTCTCTCCACGCTCCGGGAGGAGGGCTGAGCCCCTCCGGGTTTCTGTGCAGGACTTGTTGGGGACTCAGAAGTTATTAAAAAGATTGCAGGGTTTGTGTTGGTTATTAAACTAATGCTTCAGAGCTTGGCTCTCGTGTTGGGGGACTCACTAGCAAATTACTCGCAACTCTCGAGGGAGGAGTGATTGGCACTGGGGGTAGTAGAGACTTTGCGTTGAAATGCGTGTGCATTTCTGTACTGTCGATGGTGCTGTGGCGGTGCAATCAGTGGAGTCTCTCTGTCTTGTACCTGGCCGTGTTTCTTTTTGAAACTGCTTTTTTTCGGCTAAAAGGAGGACTGGTTTAGTCAGAAATCCCTGAGAGCCAAGCGTCTGAGTTGATTGCTGCCCGAAGCGAGATGCTCGCCGTGTGACAGCCGTGTCAATTTGTTTGTGCTAGGGCATTAACTGCCCCGTTCCTCCCTAAAAATCATCTTTCTTGCCACTTGCAAGAAAGTGGCAAGAAAGATGTACGGACGTTGAAGGTTTGGGCTGAAAGTAGGGGGGCAACCTCCAAAAAGCAGCGAGGTGATGCAGAATTGGGTTTTGTCCTATGCAAGAGTGTACGAGACGGTTAAAGAAGACCTGAACCAAGCTGCGCTGTTCGGGCTTCCTCCAGCGCGTGAGCAGGGGTGATCCAGCCCTGGCATCGGAGCTGGGGGCCACCCAGCTCTCCCCGAAGCGTAGCGGGTGCACCACGGGCTGTAACATCCATCACGCGTGCTGGCAAGACACGGGTTTGCTGGTGCTTTTTTTCAGCACCCCAAATGCCAGAGTTTCCCCAAACCTGGCGGGGAGTGGATTTGGCCCTTTGCCCCATACCTGAGGTCCCCGCAGGATGTCTTCTTTTGTCATCTGGCTCCCCGTGGAAAGCCCCCAAGTTGGGAAAACTTGTTACTGGACTGAGACGGGGACAGGATGAAAAAACGCATCTCCCCTTTTGTGAACAAGCATGATAAGGGGAGAATAACAGCCCGGCTGCGTGTTGCCGTCACGCTGAAATAAAGAGCGCTTTCTGCAGGAGAGAGTGGTGGGGCTCTGCGGTTTTTCTTTGCCTCCTTCTTCTTTGACAGTTCGTCACTAAGACTGAGGCCCCTGGGGTTTTCAGACACCTGGCTCTCAATTAAACAGCTAATCTGTGAAGCAAGGCACTTAAAGCAGGGAGGAAAAATAGCTTATCATCAAGTAAACCAGCTCTGGCCTTGGGCTGTTACCAGGTTGAATATCAATATTTTTAAGGGATTCCTGAACGTTAGCGGCAGCAGGGACCATGACGTTGTTTCCAGCCATGCTGTCCTAGGAGGAGAGGAGAAGCGCTGGTGGGGAGGGGACTTCGTTGGTGGGTGTCCGGACCCGGGGCACGTGCAGGCAGGCACAGCCTTTCCTCGTGCGTGGGAGCTTCTTGGGAGCTCAGCGTGGTTCTCACCACCCCTAATAAATGGCACGGGGGGTCCTTGACTTTTTGAGGTACAAAGCTCAGTTAATCCCACGCTGTGTTTTCTTCTCAGCCTGGCAGTGGCAAACAGGTTTCCTTGTGCCATGCATAGCAGGGCAGTAAATCCCCAGGGAGCTGCGGTCCTGGGATCTGCAGTAGGGTCAGGGTGCAGGGATGGTGGTCAAAGGACGGTCGGAGAGCCCCGGGGCGGCACAGCCTGGGTGCGGATGGACAGATGGATGTCTTTCTGGGGTCACTGTGGTGTGGCTCGACTGCTGTCCCCCGCAGCGCTCGCGGGGTCCCTGCTAGTACAGGCACCTGCCCCATGCCGAGGGGCACGGGACACACAGGAGCGAAGGGAGGAACTTCTGACAATCTCACCCTTAAGTGCATCTGTCTTTGGAGGCGATTGGGAGCGGGAAGTGTCATTACGATGTTTCTGTAAGCTTTGGTGAGGTCGGTGGCACAAAGCCCCCCACCCCAGACCTCTCCTGGCCAGGCCTGTTTCCCTTGCAGAAAACAGGGATAATCCTACTCATCTGTCCTTGGTGTTCTTCGAGGTCCTACAGATGAAGCACCCCTTTATACATTCATTTATCTATGTCCAAGTACTATTACTAGTTGCATTTTGTCTTGTTCTCTTTTCCAACTCAAGTCTGTCTTCTTGCAGTTGTGGGTTGGGGAACGAAACGTAAAATAATAGCTGTGAAAATGCATCTGCTGGAGACAGCATGGTTATTAGAATATTAATCTATAACCAGTGGTATGTGTCTCTGCTGTGTATATTTTTCAAATCAGCCATATCACCAAGATACTCTGCTCTGAGTCATGCCCACTGGCTTCAGCGTGGCCTATCAAAGAGACAGTGGCTTGAGAAGACATTGTACTTCGTAGCACGGCACCGGCGAGCTGTGTTGCTTCACGTGGCGGGGACACTAAGCCGACGTGGCTGATGCTGTGCTGGATTTAATCTGGGCACGACGCAAAGTGCTCTGATGGAAGGCAGTTAGGTGGAGTATGAAATATTAATATGCGATGATTAAAATGTCCTTTCCCGTTGTTACGGTAAGGGAGCCAACAAGTGATACGAAATGAATATTGTGTGTAAGAAGAAAGCCTAAATGACAGAGAAGTCAAGGGAGGCTGTTTTCTCCAGGGGGTGCCGGGCTTGCGGGGGGACAGCAGAAGAGCACTTTGCACAGGGGTTTTGAACACCCGGTGCTGACTGTTCTGTAAGTGCTAAATGAGAGCCGCGCAGGCTGCTTGTTAAATGGAGGGCATCGCTGACGGTGCCTGAAATCTCAGAGTGATGCCGTGCTAGAAGCCCTGAGTTCCAGCTCCCCAGCCTTGGACAACGCTCCCTGCCAAAGCCCTGCTCCCTACCTGGGCAGGGACAGCACTCAGCGGGCAGATGGCACTGGGAGAGCATCCCATCCGCAGAGACGTCGGGTCCTCGTTGGCTTCCTCCCAAGTCTTTCCCAGCGGCGTGGCCGTCACCTTGCCTGACCTTCAGCTTGCCATCTGGTGGCCCCGTCCCATTGCTCGTCAGCCACAGGCACGTCTCCTGCGCAGACCTGCGGTGTCCCGAGATGGCCCTGATGCGCGGAGCCGCTGGCGTTTCAAGCAGGGAGCCAAGGGAAAGGCTGTGCCGAGGGAGGGGTTATGCTGAGCTACGCGCTCCATCACCCGTCCCCACAATGGGTGGGGAAAGTGAGTTCTCCTGTCTCCAGCTCCTGCAGCCACAGGCTTTATTGCGTTGGGAGGACTCAGCGTCCCAGGTGAGGAGAGGAGACAGCACAGGGACAAGCACACGCTGGTCCAGCTGCAGGAAGCGTGGGGGAAGGTCACAGGAGCCAGACAAGGAGGGTGCAAGGTGGGGTTGGGGGAGCAGGGACCTGGGAGAGGCGCAGGTTTCCCTACACCCCCCCACCTCTGTGGCAGCCAAGGTCATACCTTGGGAGATGCCTTGGGAGATGCCTTGGGAGATGTCCTTCTCCAAGGGATGATCCATCTGGTGCCTTAGTGCCCACCTGAGAAATGCCTCATCTTCATCCAGCTCTTTTATTTTTAAAACAAACCCACGGAGTGGAGGATCCATTGACAGCAGCACAGCTGGCTCGTGTTGCACCTGCTGAGAGAGGACAGCCCACTAGATCTGGGGGAAAACACATGTTTTATGCCCCCACACACGCCCATCCGACCCAAATCCTCCAGCCAGCCCTTTCTCTTCCCATGCACAGAGGCAGCTTAACCCACATCCCTCCTACAGAGGCTTAAGGAGCTCAGCACCCTGATGTAATTGGCGTTTGCAGCTGCAAACAGCTGGTCAGAGATTCAGACAATGGTAAATAACACACTTCTGGGCCCATTAGACTTTGGGAAGGGTTTGGGCAAACAGCAGCCTGGTGTTTCCCTAAGCTGGGGCTTGGGGTAGCAGCAGTAAAACTCTTCAGAGATGGGGTGGGAAAGCAGAGACAGGGGTATATTTTATTTGAGTGCTTTATTTTATCCTGAGGAAGAGAGCATTCCTCCTGCCTGCCTGCGGCCAGGCCAGACCTGGAAATGGTATGGCCAAATGTGACCAACCTACTCGCTTTTTGTGAAGTGTGTGGACAAGGGGAGATGATATGGGTGATGTCTGCTTTGACTTCAGGAAGGCTTTTTACGTGGTTTCCCACAGCACTGTGGCATCTAAGGTGGGCAGTCCAGATGGTTGGCCTCCAAGAGCAGTGCAAGCTGGATGGTGAGGCTCCAAAGGCCTCGTCCTCTGCCCGGAGGCCAGTTGCTAGAGGAGTTCCTCTGAGGACTGGGGATGGGGGAAAGGAGGGCCATGGGTAGGTAGCAAAATGGGTTGGAGACGTGCATAAAATCTCGCAGATGATAAGCAAGGATGGAAAAGTGAGAGGGCATCATCTAGAGGGGAAGTAGCTAAGTGGGGCCAAGGACATCCATGGAACATGGTCTGGTGTGGGCGAGAGAGGTGTCAGGGCAGATTTGCTCTGAAACAAAAAATATGGGCATCAGGAACTGGAAACTCCAGGAGTGACCAAGTGTAAAGCCACACGTTGAAGTCACTGTTGTGCAATACTGCTGAAACCCCAGGGCAGGGAGAACCATGGATTCACAAGAGGTCGGACGTGTCCTTGGGTACCAAGACCATCCAGGGCTACCTGGATACAGGTACCCTACGCATGTGCAGGCTCTCCGAAGGTCCTGCACAGCCTCAGCTGATGATCCTGGAGGGTTTAGGATGGAGATTTCCCAGGGACTGGCCATCCTGGAGCAGCCTCCAGCCAGGCTTTTTGCAGGTACTTGTGATTTCCGAGAAATGAGTTCCTTGAGGCTCAAGCTGCGTACCCAGAGTGACTGAACAGCTGGAGACAGCCTTGGCTCGTCCTCCATTTCTCCACCTTTGCACCAGGAATGGGGACAGTTTCCTTTGTGAACGACTTCCAAACTGCACTGCAAAAATATGTTAAAATAGATAGCATTAACCAAGCGTTATAGAGGGGTTGGAACTTTAAGCAACCTGAAGAGGTTGGACACCACTTGCCAAAGATGTAAGGATTTAATTCACTTAGATGCCTTTAAAAGTCCTGTCCTTTGGCTATTTTTCCAGTGTTTTCAGGAACATTGTGTCTGCCAGGAACTGTTTTTAAAATAATAAAACAAAAGTCTCCGGCTCTTTTAATCTGTAAGGGTGAAAGGGAAAATATAACAAGCCAGACTCAGACAAAGTCTAACTTTTTTTTATTGGATTCAGCAGGGAGATCATTTCCAGCCTCAATGGTAGGTTAATAGAGTTACAGGGGTTAGAGCCGGACGAGATTTATTGCGCCATCGCATCCTCCCCCTGCTCCGCGTGGAGGATCAGCCTTGCCAGGTATCTCCAACGCTCTGTATGGTCTGGCTTTAAACGAGGAGACGAATCGAGTGCCCAGTCCTTTGTGCTCTGAAAATTAAAAAGGCAGAGGTCTGGACATCGTAGCTGGTCCGTTCAGAGCTCATTGATTGCCATCGGTGTTAAAACACTCCGTGTCTCCCTGGGTCGGGCTGCAAGCACCGTCTGCGCGTGGGGCTGGGTGAGCTTCCTCTGTTTAGCTCCGTGCTGGACTGAAGTTTCAAATCCTGGAGATAACAGAGCCAGCGGCGGTGAGCCCTAACGCGTTGACGCTCGTCTGTGTGGGTGGAAGTACCCTCAGGCAAAATGGGACTATGGGCAGAAGCAGCCCCTCCAGGTGTCCCGAGGGGCCGGTAGCTGAGCAGCCTCTGTCAGAAGAAGAAGAAGCCAAAATGGGGCTCACCTGGCAAAGGGGTGAGATAGGAATAATGAGATTGTCCCGCTAACACGTTCAGGGGGAGATAGGAGCAACCAAAGATTTCATGTCCTGTGTGGAAGCTCTGTGCAGGAGAAGACAGGGAAGAAGGAGGACTTAGGTTCTTTGAAAGTCTTGGGTGAAACCCCAAAAAGCATGTCAGGAGACGCTGCAGCTTTTTCCCAGGCCTCTGCCTGTCTGGTGAGGAGCGTAGGAAAGACTAACTGTGTGTTTTAGGGCTTGGCGAAGCCAGAGCATCGCACGCTGCCAGGGTCGGTGCCTCGGGCAGGCTGGGCTCGGGGACCAGGGTGACCAGGTCCACAGGAGCTGCACCCACGCAGCCAGGCAGCTGCCACCGTGCCCCCTTGGGCCAGGCTGCACAGGCAGACCTGGGCTTTGAGCCCAGAGAGCCCAAGCCCCAAAGCCAGGCAGTGCTTTGGCTCTGCCCAGTGCCAGGGCAGGCGCTGGGGACTACTAGGGAGGGGACACCACGGCCCCGCGGTCGCAGTGCGTCCCCTGTGCCGGGCTCGGTGACCGCCTGGCATTGCAGACGCCCTGGTGGCATTGCCCTGGGTGCTCAGAGTTCCTGCGGGTGCTGCTGGAAGGGGCTGGGGAAGAGCAGCACCTCAACGTGCATCATAAAATACCTTCCACAGCTCTGAGCTGCCTTTTCCCAGGTAAAAACCCCACCCTGTGTATGCAGCATGCAATAGCGATCCCAAAGCATCCCCTCCGTTTCTGGAAGATGAAAATCAAACTGATGTCTTTGGGCAGCTGTAATCTTTGCTGCAGAAATGTGAGCGGGTAGCCTGATGGGCAGCCAGGCTAGCTTTAATTTCATACAATTCCCATCCCGGTCCTCTTAGTCCTCAGAGGTGAAGCCTGTTCTCAGGGGCTGCCCATGAAATACCCCAGGCAAGCAACTTGGAGGATCACACCTTGCAGCTATGGGAAGCACCTTGGAGTTGCTTCCAGCCGATCCGGCTGATGGGTTAGTGATTCCCAAGGTAACAGTGCCACCTCCTGTTGCACAAAATTCAGCGCAAAGCCCGGCGCAGGCAGGCGGCAGCGCGCAGATATGGGATAGGAGCGCATGGGCTGCTTCGCCACTTAAATCTCTTCATTTGCATCCGGAAAACTCAAGCCCTTTTCCAGCCGCGAGCGTGGATCCGCCGGGATGAGGCTGTCCCTGCACGTGGCGAGAGCTGGCCTGCGCTGGGAGGGGCTCGGCGGGGCAAGGCCCGGAAAGGTGGGCATGAACCAAGGTGCTGAATGCAGGCTGCTTTGAAAAGAGCAGTCCTTTGAATTGTAATTAAGTACAGAGAGGTAAAAGCTTTCCTAGAATAGCATTAAAGCTTTTACTTGGACGTAAAATTTATGTAAATCTTGGTTTGTCCCCTAAAAGCAACCAGCTTACACCCAGAGCGTCAGCCTGAGAAATAGGTTCCCAGCAAGAGTTTTGGCTGTGACAGTCACACAGGGGCTCTCTGGAGCTGGGATCCCCCCAGCTGCGACTAGTTGAAGTTGAGGAGCTGGTTCCCACACTCCAGACTTGCTGGGAGATTGATCCCCCACCCCTTTTTGTAAGACTGGTAATTCCCTTGCACACCTTCCTGACTCCCGCTTTGTTCATTCAGGTGTTCAGGATGTCATTGAAGGTGCAGACGAGCAACATCACAAACAAGAATGACCCCAAGTCCATCAACTCCAGAGTCTTCATTGGCAATCTCAACACAGCCGTGGTCAAGAAGTCAGATGTGGAGACCATTTTCTCCAAGTACGGCCGAGTGGTGGGCTGCTCCGTTCACAAGGGCTATGCCTTCGTACAGTACTCCAACGAGAGGCACGCGCGTGCCGCTGTCCTGGGCGAGAACGGGCGTGTGCTTGCTGGCCAGACGCTGGGTGAGTCTTTTCTTCAGCCATTTGGGTGCCCAGGTGCAACACGGGTTGGTTGCTCCCTAGGGGCTGGTCAAGGGATGGCCAGTCCAAGGTCAAACTGGGGCATCGATCTGCAGATCAGGGTCAGGTCCAACGATGGTGAGCAGGTCAGACACAACCCAGTGATGACTGGGGTGGGCCACAGTGAGAAGGCAGGTCTGGGGCCAGGCTGGGAAGTCAGCCGGTGGGTCAGGATCAGCAGGGTCCATGGCCAGGCACAGGCATGGCTGTGTCAGAGCTGGAGACCAGCATTCCTACAACACAGCGCAGGTGGGGGCTGAAGGCTCCTGGGTCCCATGTGGGTAGGGGTCAGAAGCGAGGCTGGTCATGGCCATTCAGGCATATTAGTGCCCTCAGGGCTGTGACATTGTGGCCCAAAACCTCATGTTATGGGCTGCAATTGTAGAAGCTAAAACACAGTTCTGAATCATCCCATGTCTTTGTCCTTGATCTGGTGGGGAAGAACAAGGGTGGGAAAAGACATATTGCCTGGTTCCCTCTCTGGACCAGGCCTTACCCTTTGCCTGTCGAGGTGATAGTCTAACGCAGACTAGCTCAGACTAACTTTAGCCAGCTGATGTTAAATGAGATAACTCCCCCCCCCCCACCAAACACATGAAAGTCTCTTGTCTGCACTGCTGTGTGCTAAGAAATAACAAACAAAACCACCCCATCTGCTCCCAGCTGCATCCTTATTTTGCAGATTGCTCTAAAGTGTCACAT
The DNA here is from genome assembly GCA_009819775.1 of Phoenicopterus ruber ruber. NCBI lineage: Eukaryota > Metazoa > Chordata > Aves > Phoenicopteriformes > Phoenicopteridae > Phoenicopterus > Phoenicopterus ruber. The sequence goes on along the minus strand of CM020230.1, from coordinate 3,231,513 downwards.
GCTGAGAAGCTCTTGTCACCAGCTCTAAGCTGAGAATTGGAACTGGGGACAGTACTTTGACAAAATGTTATTTCCAAGCCTGCTGCAAGCAGCGGTCATGGGGCACCTAGGAAAGCCATTTGCAGCCCATTCCCACCCTGCTTCTGGCACAGCAGTCTGAAATAAAAAGTTGCATGCTAGATCTGGTCTTTAGGACAGTGTGCTCTTTCCACCCATGGTTTATTCAAGTACCAGAGACTTCTTTTCACTTCTCTTACGATCCAGAGAGCGGAGCTGCGGACCAAGGCGAAGCGCAGTGTGCCGGGGATGCTTCCAGCCCAGGCATTGCTGTGTCCGTAGATGTGATGAAGAGGGCCTTGGGGAGCAAAGGAGCTCGTTGTGATGCTCCAGACAGATACAGGAGATGCAGCTAAGAGACGGGCAACGCTTGCCCACTTAGCTGAAGAGAGAGATGAAAGGTTTACCATGATAGGAACCTCTTACTCTTCTCTCAGTCAGTTTGGGCAAAGGTGCCTGGATATGAGCAGGAGGGATAGATACTGCCCTGGGGTGGGCAGACGGATTCAGCGATGCAGAGGAGGGAGCCAGAATGGGAATGACATGCAAAATCTGTCCCGGCTGATGTGCACGCTGAGCTCTTGTCTCTCCTTGTTCACTCTCAAGGGAATCCTGAGGGATCTGACTGCTCATCACCACTATAGGTTGAAAGTATAAATTTCCTGGTCTCTCTGCATGCACCGATGAAGGCTCCGCAGTGCTATTTCTAGCAGTGCGTACCAGCAAATTGAGCTAATTGTTGTCATTATCCACCATTGGGCTTTCAGTGCCTCTCCCTTGAAGGGTGTTAATCAGCATGGTGCTGTCATTAGCTCTCCATTTTGCAAGAAAAGTGACTGGCAGCTGGCAAGATGCACCCTGACAGCAAAAAGGGTTGACGACAAGGGAACTGGAGCTGAGCAGGGATGTGTTCTGGGACGCACCAAGGAAGCGTTTATTCCTCTCTTCCTTTACAGCAAACAGCATTGCCAGAAGCATTGCGTTGCTCAACAGACTCAGAAAGGCAACAGCATACATAATGTTCACGCTGGCAGCAGCTGTCCATGGACCTGTCCTATGGCCATGCACATCCTTGCTAGCATTCAGGCTGAACGCTCTTCTACATTCCCCGTAGCAGTTGCGTATGGGAGGATGGAGGGTGAAAGGCAGCAAAGAAAACACTCGCGCTGGTCTGAACGTGCCTCCACAGGAACATTCAATGTAATGGCTGAGCGACACCCTAATGCCACACGCGTTATGCAAGCTTATAAATAGGCTAGGCTCCAGCTTCACTAGGAATGATGTCTCTTGCCAGATCCTAAAACACAGTCCGAGGAATTGCACAGCAAGACATTTGGGCGGTGGAAGCATGTCTGTGCTCCTCCGGAGCTGTGTCCCACGTGTGCAGCCGGTGCTCCTCCTGCTCAGGTTGTTTCAGCAGTGCTGCAGCTTGCTTGTGCTCCTGAAGATGATTTTCTTGGTTAATGAAGTCAGCACACTATTCACTTTGGATCACTTTGCCAGCTCTTTATTTTGGTGGTGAGTGGACCAGCCTGTCCACATTTCTCCATAAAGTCCCTTCATGAAGCATGAAAAAAGCAACAATTAGTAAGCTTAAACCTGCTGAGTTTCATGGCATATCCTGCAAGTCCTGAGGAGGTGACAACTTAAATACCCCAGTTTGCAGTCACAGATCCGCGAACCCTGAGCCCCAGGTGGAGACCTTCAAATCCACCTGCACCTCAGAGGCTGTAACTTGTGCCACCAGCTTAGCACAAGGATCTGCCCCAATGCTGTGGGGCTGCCCCTGTCCAGCCCACCGCAAATGACGCTTTTGGTCTACGTACGGGAGTCCTGTCTTGCATGGCTCAGCTCTGGCATACCCAGAGGTCTGACACCTATTTAAACAGAAAGGACCTGAAGAATAGAAAAAGTTTAGGGCTGATTGGAGAAGCCAGCAGGGAATTTGCTCACTCCTGGGCCAAGAAATGAAGAGGAGGTGAGGCCTCGTGCTCCCAATAGGTCACCTCTCTGCGGTTCTGGGGCCACACTCAGCGTTAGATTGCCAGGCTCTCAGCAGCCTCCATGAAATTGGCTGTATCACTTTATTCTCACTTCAAAAGCGCGTTTGGCACTGAGTCCAAGGAGAGAAATTTCCTCGGCGGGTTAGAAGAGCTCATTCTCACCTCCCCTGGTAGAAGATGCTCCTCTGAGATCAGCTGGGGTGGCTGCAGGCGTGTGCCTGCACCCCGTGCAGCTTGTAACGCAGCCCAGTCCACAGCGGTGCCTGGCTGCTCGCGCTTAGCATTCGTTTTTATTCTAGAAGGAGCAAGGGATAAATTGTTAGCAGCGTGCAGCACTTTTGCCTATTGCCCGTGCCTTATCATAACAGCACCGAGTTCTCCTGAGAAGCCTGTCCTGAATTTGTGTGCGTGGGTTAGACCATGTGCAGGGCATTGACTTCAAAAATAAATGGTTAGTAGCTTTGTAAAGGAAAAGGAAGAGGCTTGCCAAAGGCAACAGTATATTTGCCTTCTTGTGGAGGTCCAGCAGGGCCCCAGACATGCTAAAAGCCGGTGGAAGTGTGGTGGGAGGTGTGGAGGAGTTGGTTTCTGCTGATGGCAGGGCTGTGCCCAGCTCCCCTTGCTCCGTGGTCGGATACGGCTCCCAGTGAGCATGGATGTGTCATGTCACAGCCGCGTGTCCGTTCATTGCAGATATCAACATGGCCGGGGAACCTAAACCCAACAGGCCTAAAGGGCTGAAGAGAGCAGCCTCTGCGTTGTACAGGTAGGTCTCCGCTACACCACCTCCCTGCGGCGAGGTCTCCGGGCTGGTATTTACCCCAGGCTACTGCCCTGAGCTCCCTGGCCCCTACCCCAGGCAGCCCTGGGCCACCGCTGCACGTCCAGATCTTCTCCCACGGGCTTCTTGGCCTTTGCAATGCCTCTCAGTGGTAGGCTGCAGGGAGGAGACCCAGCAAGAGGCATCAGCAGCAGACCCAAGGTTGGCCAATGCCCATGGCATTGTGGGACTCTGCCTGGGTATGGTCCAGCCTGTGAACAGTCTTGGACCTGGAGACCATCGGAGAAAGGTGGGCAGTACCTGCTTTAACCACACCAGAGGTCTTGAAGGAGGTGCACCAAGAGGAGCACTCCCCTCCAGCCCCAGCTCCTCCAGCTGGGGAGTAGCAGCGGGGCACAGTGGCACATGCTGGGTGTTGGCGGAGGACAGGGAATGGGGATAATTTAGGGAAAGATACTGAGAAAAGGGCAAGAGAAGAATGACAGGGAAAGGGAGAGAAGAAAGGAAGAATGCGGAAGCTCCTGAGGCACCAAATGGAGGTGAACCAAGGAGGTGGCCAGAGGAACCCCCAAGGGAGCCTGTGCTGTGGAGCAGTGACCAAGGGATCAAGGGAACGGGAGGGACAAGTGGGACGTGGAGTAGGTCTGTGGGAGATGTAGGGCGTTACAGATGTCAGAGTGAGCCTTCAGTGCCGCTGTTGCCAGCTCTAGAGACTTTATCAACATTTTCACAAGAAGTGAAGATTTTCATTTAAGCCCCAGAGTTTGGAGTCATGGGAATATGGGAGAAATTCATTAAGTTCTTGCTCCTGAGGTTGCAGAAGGGAAAACTTGAAAAGGTATTTGGAGGGTACCCTGCAGATTCAAGAACCCAAAACCAAATAACAAGATCCCCAAATGTGTTTTATGTATAAATTCTCATTATTTTTATGCCAGTCTCATGGCATGGAGACCGGGGCACTGAGTCAGGATTTAGAAGGTGTAATGTTGGGAAGGCAAGACTAAAATCAGTATTAGCGCTATAGGTGGGTGTTATAACAAAAGAAAATCATGAGAGAGCTGTAGATTTTTCTACAGAAAGAAAAAAAGTGAGAGGGATGAAGAGAAGTGAAAAAAACTATGATTCAGATACAGCCACGCAATCCAACACCTACCAACTGGCAAACCTCAGTGGTGGCAACGCTCTTCTGGCGTAGGCAAACCCACCAGAGCTTCAGCAACCCTCCCACCGCCACCCGCAAGGCATCTTTTGAGACCTTCCCCGTGTCTCCCAGCTGAGCTCTTCCTTTGCAGCATTCATCAGGCACATTTTTCCTCCCACCCTGGGCCAGCTTGGGCCTTCACCAGGACTTGGTCCTCTGGATTCACAGGGGTCACCAGTTGAGAAGTAGACTCTGCATTACCCACGCTGATGCATGGAAACAGAGATGGCACAAATCCTTCTTTTTAGCTGCATGTATACTGCTTACTTACATGCTGCTGGTAGCCGTAATGCAAATCAATTCATTCCATACATCTTGCAATAAAGAGCATTTCATTTACTCTTCGTCCGTGCCTTGACCGCTAATCCATTTCTGTTGAAATGACCAATATTTCAGACTTCGAGGCTGCCAGGTAGATGAAGAGAGAGTGAACGAGAGATGTTTGCTTCCTCCCACAAATACAGATATGCTAAAATATGGGCCAGAGAACTACACTGCTCTGAGCTTGAGCAATATTTCACCCCAGATTGGCTGTCAGATTTAAACTTTGCCATCTGGACTAGCAGAACTTACGATATCTCACGGAAAGCAGGGAATCCAGGCTTGCAGTGAGCCGTGGTTATAGCTTCCCTAACCATTGTAAATTTTTCTAAATGTTAGACTTCAAAACTCACAGCACTGTAATTTATAGAAATGCTGTGTTAAACACAGAAGATTTTTTTTCAAAGGTTGGGTTTTACTTTGCCTCATTCCAAGTCTGTATGAGAGGGTCAAGGGGAAGGGAAATCTCATTTTGGACATAGAGGAAGCAACAATCTTGACAGTCTTACTTGATCCACCAGCCCAGGGAGGGGGTATCTGGGTGTTTAATACAAATCCTTTGGGATGTAGCCTCCCATCTACCTCCAGTAGGTAAAACATACACCCGGGTTCACATCATAGATTTTCTCAGGTCTCTCCACAAGAGGGACCTTCAGTTAATACAAACCCTTGCTGTCATCGCTGCTCTCCCCGGCTCTCTCCCCATCTTCAGGGCCTCCCTCCCTCTGCCGCTGGCATTTGCCAGAGCATCCCTTTGCACGTGGAAAGTCCCCTGGGTGCTCCTGCCCGGCACCCCGGCCACTGCTGCTCAACACGGACGTGCCTGGAGATACTGCAAATGAGTGAGTGAGGATGGCTGGAAAATGAACTTGTATTTTGACCGTGTCCCCCAGGTATTCACATACTGTGTCTCAAAACCTTTTGCCTTCTGGCAACACTTTTCCTGCCTGCATAGTGAATGTCTGGCAGGATTTCCTGGGGCATTTTGGGCCACGTTTGGGTCGATGCCAGCGATCCTGCTGTGCTGTGAGTTGGCTGCTTGTTGCCGTGGGCTGGGAAGGGAAGGTGGCTCTGCCTCAGGGCAGAGGGGTCTGCCAGTGCTGCACTTGACCTTTGGAGGCACAGATCTCTGCCCTTCCCTGTAATGCTGGTGCTGATGTTGCTCTGTAGCCAAAAGGACAGTGAGGACAACCTAAGCAAGACCTGCAAGAGCAACCGAGTGTCTGGCAGCTCAGTGGCCCAAGGAACTGTCTCTGAAATGGTGACAGAAACAAACCACTGCTGACTTATTTTCACAGTCTACAGATGCACGTGGACGATGTCCTTCCAGCTGAGCTGACATTCACCCCTTGTTATACCCATTACAATCCCTGCAGAAAGCTGGTGTCAACCCATCTCCAAACAGATCCACTCCTCCCACATCTCGGCAGCGGTCCTGGGAGCAATGACACCCCGGCAAGCCCTGGTGCCAAATCCCCACGGACAGGGCTGAGAAACGACCGCAGGGCAGAGGAGGAGACGAGCAATGGTACCCAAACCCAGCAGACCTGACACCAGCAGCAGCCCCGCTGCAGCCCCGGCATCTTGGAAATGCTGCTCTCCCTTCCCACGTTTCGTTCCCGGCTTCCGGCTACCTTGGCTATTTGCAGGAGGAAGGAATCTCACACCAGATACGCAAGATCTTAAAAGCTCACTGTTTGATCAATGCCAGATTTTTCCAAGTAGCTTTCCAGCAGGTATTGTTTCTACTGCTGCAATAATTAAGGTTGTGCAACCATTAGTAGAAGGATACGAGCTGAGCACAACGTGTCCCTTGTGATTATCTGTGTGGGGCTGTCAGCCAGTAATTAAAAGCACAGCCGCTCAAATGTACATTTGCTATTCAGGTACATGCTCAGAAATGGCACCACAAATGTAATGTAAAGGCAGCACATACAAACAATTGCCCTTCAATTATGAACGTTTGGATTTTGAACCTTTGTGAGTCATTAATAAATGTTACTTAATTACAAAAGAAAAACAAAGCAGAAAATATGCATCAGGAGGTGGAAGCACCGTGTTACTTGACACAGCCTTACAGCCTTCTGCTGCCTCTCCCTCTGATTGTCCCTGCTTTATTTTTAAGGGCGCGATGTCACCAACTGATTGAAAACCGGCAAAAATTATTCCTGTACACAAAGGAAGCCCTGCCAGGTCACTGAAAAATGATTCATCAGTCTCAGGAAGGTTTATCCTACGTGCAGTGAAATTTTCAGGCACACAATGTCCACATAAATCACCCATGCTAAGGCACCCACTTTTTACTAGCTTTTTTCTGCATTCATGTTGGAAGACCTGCCTTTTGCTCAACACCTGACTCCCAAGGATGCTGGTAAAAGCATCCAGCCACTGCCTCCCCGGCATCATCAGCAAAGCCGTGACCTGACTGGCATGTTATAGCAGGGTCCCGCAGTCACAGCTTCCGAAAATCCCTTATTTCAGCCCGCTGCCCTCCTTGAGGCTGTCTCGTGGTCAGCAGGTATTGAAAGCAGCATTGCCAGAGGCTGAGACCGGAGTGTTTGCCACCCCACACCACACTGAGTCTGGCGTTGGCTTCATCTCACGCGAGTTCAGCCGTCTGTGCTGTCAAGGCTTTTATGTGGCCTGGTTGTCTGGACTCCCTTTATGCTTGCTGGATAAAAAAACGGTTCTTCACCTGGCAGTGTTTTAGATGTCTGCCCTTGGATGTGAGGCACCATGACCTGGAACTGCCCAGTGTCTGAAGCCAAGTGAGATGAATCCCACTGTTTTTGAGAAGTCAGGACCAGCTCCCCAGGATAATTATGCCTCTGTTTGCTTTTGAAATGGGTGGAAGTGTCTCCAATTCCCCGAGGATTTGGGGCCAGGGCAGGAGTACCCCCCCCACCCGCTTGCTTTTCACACATAAATATTAGTAGATGCTCTTGGACCCACGGCCCTGCAGATCAGGCATGTTGTGAGCCAACTCCACTGCCTCTGCAAACAAGCTGCAAAACTGGGCCAGTGGTGATTTCCACCAGAAAAGCACAAGGCTGCCCGGCTTTGCTCACACGTTCCCTGCTGCAAATAGCATAATAGCATTTACACTGTTTATTAGCCACTTCATATACCAAACTGCTCTTTGGACTAGTCTTGTAAAAGGCTTAGCACTTCACCTGAGGTTTTAGGCTTCTCCATCCTTCTCCAGCCCACACCAGCTTGGATCTACAGGTACTTGAGGCCGGGCTTTGTCCTGTTGGTGCTGTAGCAGAGCCCAGGAGTGAGGTGAGGTTGCCCAAACGCCGCAGCGCAGCGTCAGTGATGGAGGTGGAGGGTGCCCACCCCATTCGGGCTTCATTCCTTGTTCCTAGACGCACGGCTTTGCGCGGGACAGCGCTGACAGCGGCAGGGCAATGCTCCTCTCCATCCCCATCTCTCCAGGGAGCTGGCCATGGGCTGAGCCCACGGCGTCCACAGCTCTGCCGACGGGGCTCCCACCGGGGAGCGGAGCTCAGACCAGGAGCGTGAACAGGGCGAGAAGAAAGGAGTGCAGGCGTTTCGAAATTTTGCCAAATGCCCCCAAGCTTTGTGTTGTTTATGAGCAAATGGTCTAAAGCTGCCTCATGGTCTCCAAGCCACAGCGACCTTCCAGCAGGAGCAACAGCCCATGGAGGGGTTTTTTGTCGTGAATACAGACACTGCTTCATCCCATTTGGAGCCCTTGAGCCGCAGGGAGATGCCACTGTCTTCTCTTGCCTGTGGCTATAGAGAACATGAGCTCCAAGGCATTGCTGGATCTAGCCAGAAGCAGTTCACCAGAGCCTGTCAGGATTGACAAATATTACAAAATTGCAACAATTGCGTTAAGTTGCATCTAAAGAAAAAAAAAACGAAGAGGGGGGAGTCTGACAGTGTAGGAGCATCCTAGTTCCAATTTTCCTTTCAAGTGACTTCCTATTTTGACCGTATTCTGTGTTTATTGGATTCAAACAGAACTGGAGTCGAACATCCTTGGTGATCAAAATAGATCGGCAGGCAGAGGGGACCTATTTTCTTGGAGATTTTCTGTATTTCCAGGTTTCATCCCAGGTTAGAATGAAAATCAAGTTACCAATCACGAAAATCTCCATGAAAATACATTTCCCCATTCTGTCCTGCCCATCTCCTCAGCCATGCAAACAGGGTGGTTATATTCCAGCCACAGCTGACATGGTAGGAATTAGCTTTCTCTTTCAATTCAGAAAAGCACACCAGGGAATAAATACAGATCACACAGTGGGTGGGACAGAAGGCTACTGTGATACTCATTTCTCCTGCAAGCCCAGCAGAAAGGTTGTCGACAAGTCAGGTCAGAAGCAGAGGATGCCAAGGCTGAAAAGATGTTGAAATTCATCTCTGCTGAGGCTGTCAGCAAAAGGGCTATTTTTCATCATGCGATTGAATTCGGAAGGCTTATGGCAATAATGCCTCCATAGTCACGTCTCCCCCGCTTGCTCGGCAGTGAGACCCTGCATCCAGCATCCTGGCCAGCCGCGGATGCCGTGGTCAGCAGCTGCTCAGAGATAAGGTCCAGCTTGATAAAATACCGCCTCGCTTGAAGTCAGCGTGGCAGTGCACAATGGGGGCAGGGAACCCCAGAGAGGCCGTAGTGCAAATGCTGTCTTCTTGTCCTCAACCCCTTGCACCAGCTGTCTGTGGCCCCAAAGGAGCCCTGGTGTCTCCAGCCATCCAGAGTGTGCTTCAGGTCCCCTCGAGGAATAGGCTGGGTCTCCGCACGCTGCCACAGGCTTCTGGGGAACCAAAGAGCGTCCAAGAGCATGGAAAAAAAAAAAACATTTAAGCAATCAGCCAGTTACTGAAACTGAAACATAGGGTGGGAAGCCCAGTGCCAGCTTCAGTGACAGGCGTCCCGGGTCAAGCCTGGAATTTCTAGTCCAAACCACTCTTCCCACCAGCCACCCTGGCCAACCACACATTCTTCTTGCCATTTCTTGCCTAAGATGCAGGACACCAAATTTACTCTCAGCTACATACTTGGGCACTCATCCTTCCCTCTCCCCATCACTCTCTCTTTCTGCCCATTAGATTTTATTTTTTTTTATAAGCCACTTCAAATGGTTTCACGGTGCAGGACAGACTCTTTGCTTTCAAGGGCTGCAATAATCATTATCTTTGTTCAGAGCAGAGAGGGGGGAACATCAGCATAGCTGCTTCTTTAACCAGCATTAGTTCAGCCAGCAGCACACGAGGGAATCAGATGCTGTGCTTAGCGGGGGGTGCTGGTCCGTTCGGCAGCATCGCTCTTCCCTGTGCCGAGAGCGTGCCAGGGCAGCAGGCAGCGCCAGACCGGCTCTTGTCTCTGAAGAGCTGCGACTGCACGCTGTAACCACCTGGTTTGTGTTGTCTTGTGAAGAACCAGCTGCAGCAAGAGAGAAAGTGTGTTACTGGGTCTCCGGGGAGGGAGAAATGCATTGCCCCAACTTTGGGTTAAAATGCAGTTCAAGCTTAAGAAAACAGGACGTGGGCAATGTCTCACTGGGAGGAGAGAGGTTTAAACATCTTCGATAGCAAAGATGTTAAATTAATACAAATCCCCTTCTTCCAGACTTCTCTCCCAGCAATTATATATGGTATGAAAAAATCATACAAGGGTGGTGGCAGGGCGGTGCCCTCCGGACACGGTCCCGGTCCCGCTGTACAAAAGGCAGGACAGAGGGATATCAGCAATGCCGTGAGAAGAGTTCAACCGAGAGTTTACAGACACAACCCATTAGCTGTGCTTTCAACTTCTCTGCGCGGCCGGCCAGGGATGGAGGGCTGGTCCCCGCTCCCCAGACTCAGCCCTCGCTGCACATGCGGACATCCCCACAGGGCGTTTGCCAACATTTCTCCCCACCCCAGCTTGTAGGTTTTAATCCACCCACACATCTTCTTGCTCCACCTTGAGATAACCAGGTTAACACTCTGCTGCCAGCATCACCCTGTCCAGTGCGTTCATCCCCCCCAAATCTTTCTCCTGGGCTCAGCCCACCTCCCTGCAGACCCTCGCAGCCGGGAAGACGAGTGTGCATGTCCTGCCAGGTGGAAGGATAGGGGCTCCCCTATGGAGGGGGAATAAATAAACAACCTGGGAGGCTCAGCAGGAGATGAGGGAGTCATAATAATAAATTGCCAGAACTAATTAACCTGTGCCACTCTGACTCTGTCTCTGCAGTGGCTACGACTTTGACTATGACTATTACAGAGACGACTTCTACGACAGGTGAGCAGGGGAGGCATCAGCCAAAGGGGCTTTCTATGGGGCAAGAGCTTCCCTGCAGCGCGGCTCCTGCCGAGGGGAGCGAGGCGGGGTGCAGGGTGGTCCAGCCCAGCCCAGCGCGGTGGGGTCCGATGGCCAGGCTGCGCTCCGGCTCACCGCCGGCACTGCTTGGGTTCCGGCTGTGGCACCCGATCACCGGCACGGCAGGGCTGGGGGTGCTGCAGGGCTGCTTCAGCACCCGCATCCTTGCTCCCCGCTCCAGGCTCTTCGAGTACCGGGGCCGAGTCTCTCCGGTGCCCAGGGTGGTTCCTGTGAAGCGGCCGCGGGTCACCATCCCCCTCGTCCGGCGTGTGAAGGCAACACTCCCCGTCAAGCTCTTTGCCAGGTCGGCTGCCATCGCCAACAGCTCAGCCAAGTTGAAGTGTGAGTATGTGCATGGGGTTCAGCGGGACAGGGTGGAGACTGGTGTGTGCGTATGGACCTCCCATCCGCAGGCATTTGCCCGCAGGGCCAGATGCTCCCAGGGGAAACCCTAAAAAAATCAAAACATCTGGAAACAACAGCCCAAACGAGGGCCTTTCAGAAGCCCGCAGGGTGTGAATGCAGCGGGGGAAGGTGCACGTACAACCTGAGCGTGCCGAAGCCTGGTGTCAGCCTCTACAACGTGCCTGGACAATGGACACACAGGCTTTTTTGGGTGCATATGACCACCCGCAGCCCCCCTAGCTTTCCCTGCCGGTGCCGTAACAGGCAGCAGGGCAGCGAGGGCTGGCGGTGGAGGAGGGTGCGTTGGTGCTCTGTGCAGAGCCAGCCTCTCCTCGCCTGCCCCCCAAGCCCCTGGTAGCTGTGCAGGATGCCCTGCACACCACTCACTGCAGCTCCTTCCAGCGTAGACAGCCTCGGATACATCGTGCAGCATGGTGTGAGCATCGTGGCGCGTTGACCCCGGGTATACAAGGAGTATGTTTCTAGTATGGGGTTTCTAGTTGTTTTTTTAACCGGCTCAGCGAGGTGACTTGGGCCAGGCAGAGGGGTGAGGCGGGTGCCTCGGGCACTCTGCGGGGCACTAAATGCCTTTTTTTTCCTTCCTTCCTCCCAAGTGAAGTGCAGCGAGCTGCAAACAATCAAAACTGAGCTGACACAGATCAAATCCAACATTGATGCTCTTCTGGGCCGACTGGAGCAGATTGCTGAAGAACAGAAGCTGTCCGCAGGTCAGTTGGGCGCGCGGGTGCCCTGGGGCCAGTCCGAGAACGGGCAAAGAGCGCAGGGAAGCGCCGTGCAGAGCTGGCCTCGAAACCACCGCGGCTCAGCGCATCCTCCAGGCTCTGACGGTGAAGTGTCGACCTCCAGGTTCCAGGGTGGAATCACAGGCCAAAATTACATGCCAAAATTCCCCAAATTATGGAACTGGGTTTTAAAATTATGAGATTTTTTTTTCTTTTGTCATATAGTTTGTATTCTTTTAGTTTGCTTTTTTTGTTCTATTACTCTATTCTATTCTACTCTATTTTCTTTTCTATTCTATTCCATTTTATTCTATTCTATTCTATTCTATTCTATTCTATTCTATTCTATTCTATTCTATTCTATTCCCTTCCCTTCCCTTCCCTTCCCTTCCCTTCCCTTCCCTTCCCTTCCATTCCATTCCGTCTGCTTCCCACACTCACTCTGGAGGGATGCAGAACGATGACCCTCTCCAGGGTCGCTTTCAGGCAGGTTCCTCAAAATCAGCAAAACTTGCCATTGCAGACAAAAACCCTAGATCCATTATTTACCCACCAGCTGAATTTGAGGGCCCACTGGATTGGTGTTATCAGGCTCGGGACATTGCCTCCCCAGCCCCTGATCCTGGTGGCTTGGCTCTTGCTCTCACAGAGGTACGGAAGAAGGCGGACGGCAGCAAAAGCGAGATCTCGCAGGAAGACACGGCGTCGGAGGCAGAGGTCAACACGGAGGAGCCGCTGAATGGGGACGAGGGTGAGGAAGAGGGTCTCGCACGGGATGAGTGTGAAGATGAACTGGTAAGAGAGTTTGGGTAATACATCCCTCCAGCCAAATGAGTTCAGTAATGGACCACAGTTTTACGGGAACTTACTTACTAAGTCCCCAGGAAAATAGCTTTTTCTTCCTCAAAACAAACTGTTGTATTTAAACCCCGTGATCGTTCACAGCTTGTTCTTTCAAACTGTTCCGCTGCTTGCAAAAGCACTGACCTAGCAAATGCATGCTGAAGACACATGGTTGGCTCTTGAAATTTGGACCGCATTTATCCTTGATTTCACAACTGTGAACTAATGGTTAAAACAATTTCTCAGCTGGATTGAAACATATGGCAAAGACAGGCTGTGTTATATTAACTGCACTTTCCTAACAATGTGCATTTGCAATGGCCTTTTGTCTGGACGGACACCAAATGGCATAAACCTAGTTCTAAGGTCTGAGCAGGCCCCGACGGCCGTGCGTGAAGCTGCACGTCCATAGCGAGGTCCAGCTCACGCATGGCTGGCCTGATGCCGTGCACGCGGCAGCCCCATGGGGGTTAGTCCTGCCCCGAATGAGGACACTCCCAGTGAACCCCGCGAGCAAATTTTGTGCCTAAAAAGCATCTGGATGGGAGCCCTGTTCTTGGGTGCTCTGATGGCAAGGATAACACAGGGCGCTGTATCACCACTGGCAGCACTGTCATTTATCCCAGATTAAGGCTCCTCTGAGGACAGGATCAGCTCCAGACCCAGGCAAAGGGCAGCAGGGTGCTGGGGTGGAAGGACAGCCCGGCTTGCTGCCTCTTCCACAGGGCCGCAGCCCTGGGAAGCTGGGCTGGCTGGCACGGCTCTCCCGCGGAAGCTTGGAGCACGCTGGGGCAGCCTCTCAGCCTGTACAGTGTCCCCTGCGACAGCTCCGCTCCTTCCCCACCCCGGCACTGGTGGCAGCAGAAGTGAGGATGAAGCTCAGCATCCCTTTCTTCTTCCTCACCCCCCTCATCGCTGGGGTGACCGCATCACGTTGCACATGCATGGCACTCTTCCTATGGCCAAAAAGCTCCTCTAACTCAAACCACTTCCCAGCTTGTTCGTGCTCTTCTACTCTGCCCCCCTCTTAGTCATGATAGATGAGGGATCTGAAGGGGGTCTTTCAGCTGTGTCGGTTTCTGGGGCCTCATAGCTGCAGTCCAACTCCTCCTAAATCTAAGGAGAGATGATTAAAGGGAGACATCATAACAGACACTATAAAGAAAAAAATGTGGACTTTTCTGCCATTAGTGGGATAAGAAAACAGAGTGGGCAGACATCTGCTAGCAATGATTTAAGAAGAGCTGGTCTTCATTAAGAGTAGATGAACAAGATGACTATTTCAGTTCCCTTCTATCTCTGTTTTCTGTAACTTTCTGTTCCTAAAGTGACATTGAGATCAGAAATATTTTACTGCCAACATCAGACAGGCTCACATGTGCTCAGCATGGGGCAGGTTGTGTGCAGTTCGTCTGCAGGGATGTTTTCTTAAACGCTGCAAGGCGACTTACAAAAGCCGTCCTTTCTATTTTGCTCCTGACCTTACAACACTGAACAGTTTTGAAGTCTTTCCAGTTCCTGGGGAGTGACTCCTTTATCCCACGTCTCTTTGGCTTACACACATCAGTGTAGCCTTCACCACCTGCTGTGCATGGACATGGTGCCCACGTCAGTCCCTAAGAACATGATCTACCCTTGGCTCTGAGGGGCAGTGGTGTTGCAGGAGAGGAGTCAGAGGTCACTCAGACAGATCTGATTTAGTACTTCCTCTGTTGAGTTCTAATCAGTACATTTAGGTACGTAAAATATTTAATAAGTACAGATGGACTGGCAGTCAATACTCTACTACACTTAAAGTTAGTATGGGATACAAAGATTATCGTGTAAGCTTACTATACGTATCTTAAATGTTATATGCGTGCGGAAGATGTCACATACCAACCCATCGATGCCTGGTGTCAGGTAAGGGATCTCTCAGCCTCGAGGGGTAACCTCGAGAGCTGTCCCTACTGAAGGGGACATCCCTGCCGCGCAGCCAGCTGCTGTGGAGGGAGAGCTCAACGGGGCCTTGATGGCTGCAGATATTTATAGTGTAAAGTGGTTGATTTGTAGTCAGATGTTCTGCCATGTTCATGCAGTTTCAGCCACTTATCAGCCCAGTCTTCAGCCAAACTGGGTTTTTTTGGTTTTGGTGCTGGATTCCTACCGATAGCCTCATGCAACAGGATTAACTCTGCTTAGGCTTGAGCATCTGCCTGGACCAAAGTCCAGTTAGTTCAAACAGGAGGAGTGCATCCATCACAAGTGGGAAAGACATAGTTTATGCAAGGCAGGAACCAGACCTGCCAACACTTGGGCAGTACCCAGCACAGAGGCTTCCCTGCCAGGAACCTCTTCCCTATGGTGACAAGTGGGGAAGATCCAGTTGGACTTGGGTCTAGGTCCCACCTATACCCTGTAGACAACCGTAGGATGTCTCCTGGGGACCAGCAGGCCTGAGCATCCTTGTTCATAAGGGAGTTCACTGAACCAGAGCTCACGTGGAAATACCACGGCTAAGCAGAGTGGTGCTTCACAGTGGTGTTAGCCCCCACTGGGTGAGGGGGAGCATTTTAGACCCCAGGGGAGTCAGGCACACAACTTCCATTGAAAGTCAATGAGAGCTGGGCAGATACTTCCTTTCAGCCCCACTTCCAGTGCAAAGTTGGCTGCCTTGGTTTTGTGCACAAATCTCTGCTTGGCCTTGGTGAAGTTTCCAACATCAAGTCCAAAATACACGCTGCAGCCCACAGGGAGAAGGACGAAGGGGGCTTCTCCCCACCCCCAGCATGAGTCTGGGCCCTTTTCAGAGAGGGTGGGCAGGAAAGGAGGTCTGCAGAGGAAGGATAAAGTAGGTAATGCTTCATTCCCACAGGCTCTGCCACTAGGCTCAAGGACCTGGGAGGCCAGAAGACAGACCAGACCAGTGAAAACCAAGAAGAAAAAGAAGCAGCATTGAGTACCTTGGCCTTTTCCATGCGCTTTGTCACTAGATCCCATGGTCTCCTGCCCCATTGAGCAGTGAGCTCACACTTTCCTTAGCCTTCCTTTTGCTGCTGGTGTACCTACAGATGCTCTTCTAACTCCGTCACTGCACACTGGAGGGATGGCTCTGTATTCTTCCTGGATGGCCCAGCCCTGCTTTCCATCTTCTAGGTTCTGCCTTTTTGTGTAGGAGAAGGCTTGGTTGGGTGCTTGCTGTTCATCCACGCTGGCCTCCTGCCACACCTGCCCAACTGTCATCAGAACAGGCCATTCTAGTGCTTTAAGGCAGGTGCCCTTGAAGATGACCCAGATGTGCTGGCCTCCGGAGCATTCTCCCATGGGATTTTGCCAAGCAGATCCCTGAACAACCCAAAATCTGCTCTCTTAAGTTCAGGGATTTGATTCTGCTCTTTATCTTGGTCACTTCTCTCAGGATACTCAACTTCACAGTCTCATCTCTCCATCTTCACATCTTTGACCAGTTCTTCCTTGGTCATCAGTAACAGTCCAGAAGAATGTCTCCCCTAGTCAGCTGATCAGTCAGCTGTGTCAAGAAATTGTTCTTGATGCTCTCCAGAAATCTCCTGGGTTGCTTGCGCCCAGCCCTGCCACCCTGCCACCAGATGCCAGGGTGGTTCAAGTCCCCCAGGAGTACAAAGGCCTGTGATCAGGAGGCTTCCTCCAGCCATCCAGAGGGGACTTCGTATCAGATGGTCTGTAGCAGATGCCTACCGTGATGTCACCCATGTTGGTCTGTCCCCTGATCCTCATCCACAAGCTCTCAGCTGACTCACTGCCTGTCCCAAGGCAAATCCCTGGGCGTCTGGGCTATTCCTTTGCCCAGAGCACGTGCCACCTCACCTGACTTTCCTGAAGAGCCTGTTCCCAGGGTGCTACCTGCTCTGTCATTGCAGAGAAGGAGCATTTGTTCTGTTGCCAGAAGTCACAAGCCTCCAGACTTCCCTCTCTTGGGCATCTCCATCCACAGCTCCTTTGAGCATAGTCTCCAGCTGTCCCTTCCTCATGCATTGCAGTCCTGAGGCTTTTCCTCTGTAGGGTCTCTGCAAAGACCCTGTTGGTCTCCCTGATTGTAAAAATCTGTTTATCATCTCCCCCAGTGCCCTGTAAACCAGCCTGCTGCTAACAAGGTTGGGACTGGGCTCCTTTGCCTTTCCCTTCAGATTACCTACCATCCCCTGCAGACATCTGCATCCATTTCCATCTCTAAAATATTCACCACAAAATTTTGCCTATGCAAGAGGTAAACCACTACTGCTGAGCACCTGATTCTGTTAATGATACAGCATTGCGGAACAGCTCCACGAGGGGGACTTTCACATGCCGTGCTTTCAAAACCACTGTTGCATGGGGAGTGGTTCAGCACGCCGGCACCATTATCGTGGCCTTTGGAGTGATGGCTATTATGAGTGTTACCATTCTGGATGATGAGTTCTGCTGCAAATTGGGACCAGTTTCTGTGTTCAACAGCAGAGTCATTCCATCACGCACGATTTGCCATTGCGGACTGACTGCACCTTTGCATCATTGGGCAGTTCCAGTAACGCGGGAATGCCTCTTCCCTGGTGCAGGCTATTCCTAGGTCCCAAATTAACTTCTCACAGTGCTACAACAAAGCACGAGCTGTGCAAGCACACGCAGTAAACCTTATGAAAGTGTTGAGCATGGACTTCACCTGGCCATGCAGAAATTAGGCATCCCGTCTAAGCATGGCAACTCATGCCACAGGCTCAAGACCTTCCCCGGGACATGCCGACTGGAGGTGCTGACTCTGGTGTAGCCCAGATAAGACACCTGACTTTACACAAGGGAAGGTGGGCTTAACTTCATCCCAGTCCCTTTGAGTTTCAGCAGGAGCCAGACTTCAAAATCCAAGAGGGAATCACACATGCCAGGTCTGTTTGGCAGAGCCCTTCCAGAGTAAGGAGCCAGAGGGAATTTTTGGGTTTGCCTGGGACTGTGTCTCCCAGAAACCACAACCACGGCACCCAGTGTTCACATCAGGTGCATTTTGTAGCTCCTCCACCATGCTGAGCAACCTGACGCTGCTGGCAGCGTGCGAGCTCTCCCACACCGTGGTGCCAGCCATGCACCGCCTGTGAGGTGTCATGGTGTCCCAGGGGGGACACATGGTGAGTCACTGTTTCTGGTTCCCTTTTCCCCCCAGGAGAACAGCCATTACACAGATGTGGAGGATGCCAGACTACAGTAACCAGGTACAGCTGACACACCGCTTTTTTAGAGGCTGATTCTGAGCAAAAGCTTTCATTCCACGCATGTTGGGGGCGGGGGGGGGCTGCTTCAGAAGATGCTCTTTTCCAGTGATCCTCTGTGATTTCCTAGCGCTGAGCCTGGCTGCTCAGCTGGAGCACTGATCAGCCCCTCACTCCCTTTCCTAACTCACAGATCTTTGAGGTTCAAGGAAAATGATGTACGTTCCCCCCAACCCCTTCTCTCCTTGCAGCCCATTCAGAACAGCCGTGAGCAACAGTGTGAGGAAAGCACGAGGCTAAACCCTGTCCTGGCACGTTGAGCAAGACAAGCTGAATCGAAGTGCTGCCGTCATCTCTACCTGGCATTCAAAAGGAGAAACATGGCCCGACATCTTCCATCCATCTGTAAAGCAAAGACAAAGAAAACTCATCACCCCAGTGAATCCCCATGACCCCGTGCAATGGATTCGAGCTCTGCAGACAGCAGAGGCAGGACCCAAACCCTGCACAGTCCGTAACCATCACTGACTGGATAACGGGAGAGCGGCTGTGTCACCAAATGAGTCAGAGATGTTACAGAGCTTTTTGTAGGAGAGGAGGGAGAACTAAGCCTAACCCAGTAGGGATGTTTCTTCCCATGCTAGGTGAGAGCCAGAGCATTTGCTAACTGGGGGAAAAGTACTGTCTCAGTTTGGACAATTTGTGTTCTCACGCTAAAGGTCATGTTGAGGAAGAGGGTGTGGGGTGAGCTGTCCTCCCAGAACGGTCACCTCCTGTCGTGTCTCTTTTGCCCCATGAGCTGCCGCAGGTACACAGTCACTTCCAGGTGGAAAGAGTCGGTGCTGGTGCATGTGCTGTGCTCTTTGCAGCTGCTCGAAGCAAGGGGAAGGGGAAAGGAAGCTGCCTGCAGGAAAGCAAGTGATCCCCAGCAGGAGAAACAAAGCATACGTCATCTTCAGTGATTTGGTCTCCTCGTTCTCCACTGGAAAACCACTATGTAAAGGCTGAGCAAGTCTCTGCAAGCATGAGGGGGTGCAAGTGTGGATGAGACCTTTTTCTTGGACCAGCTGCTCCCTGGAAGGGATGTCATCCAGCCACTTCTCCAGCCCAGTGCCAGAGACATCAGCCCCTTCCCCAGGATGCTCATGTCTCCTCTTGCCCCAGCCTCACTGGGTCTTCACACCGACCCGGCATGCCAGGAAAGCAGCGCGACAGCTCCTGCTCCTGACCACGAAGGCTGTGCTCCATCGCCAGTCTGATGGGTCTGCACAGACTGACAGCTTGCCTGAGCGTAACGAGACTGGTAGCGGTGAATACCCCGAGCACGATGCATGTGGGTGTGCAAGCACCTCCCCTGCCTACCCAAATTCCAGCTGCTTTTGACCCGTGCCACGTCCTGCGAGCAGAGGGCTGCAGCAGCCAGCATGCGCCTTGTCGTGGGAACCCCCTTCCACCACAACACCCAGGAGGTCTCTCAGCCTTTCTCTTCGTGTTCGTTCCTCCTTCGTGGGCTTGTCCAGTTTTTCTGAGTTCAGGGGTAGATGTGACTGAAACTCACGCAGCACTTTATTCAGATCAGATGTGTCCTGCCAGTCTCCCCTCTTCCCCTCCAAAACACACACACACATCAGTGCTTTGAATCCAGAATGGTGTCCACACCTTCCCCTGGGTCAAACCCTCCCACAAAACGCGTGGCCCCCATCTCATATAGAGTGCTCTGAAAGGGGACTCCTGCTTTCTGCTCCAGCGCTCAAAGCCAGACCTCATCTACAGCGGCATCGCTCTTTGAAGGGTGAAGGGGAAAACAGGTCCCGGAGGCAACGCTTCCCTCCCCCGAGGGCCATCCTGGAGCAAGCATGGCTCTTGAAGCACAATGTTTTACTTGCATTTCTTAGTTTCAAATAATTCATGTGGGATTAAAGGGATAACTGTGCTTTCCCCTACCTTTTTCCGGTTCCTGTACAATTTATCCATTGTGTTGTACTGAGCCGTTGTAGAGCTGTTTTCTAGGCTTTGAGAGATGAGCTGCAGTTTCTGCTATGAACTGACTGTGATGCTGATGTTTGGGAGAAAGGTGACCTTGTACATACAATCCTGTATAATAAAAGAAAGAAATCTAATTTGCTTTCGCTCTCTGTCATACATACACACACACACACACACACTTTTTTCCTCTATTTCAGACAAGCAAGTCTTTTTTCCCTTTCTAAGCTTCAGCTCTGCCCACAGGATTTGCTTTCCCTTACACAAGGTATATCCCACTTGGCTGAGCAAAACATCTGGGTTCCCAGGAGCTCTGGGACTTTTCCTCTGGAGGCCTGGAAACTCATTTGATGCAGGAGAGCAGGGGACAAATCCAGGCCTTTAATCTCTGGACTTTGCACTGGTCCAGCTCATAACAGACTGGAAAAATGAGGTTGATGTTCCAGTTTGCACAAGCCAACGGTGCTAATAAATGCTCCTTAAGCACAATGTCTTCTGGCTGTCTCCCCAATCCCTTCCTCAGCAGAGCAAAGCTCACACTGTGTTGCCAGCTGTTCACTGGAGCAATCATCCAAACCCTGGCACGGGTAGCACCTGAGTTGTGTCTGGAGGGCACCAGTGACCACATGGGGAGAAGCCAGCTGCCACCACGCTTTCAATGCTTCTTTAAGTTCCTAGTCCTAGAAAGTTGTCTGCCGAGCCTGGCCTGAGCCGTCATCCAGCACCAGAGGGCAAAGCTACCTGTTGCACCTGTTCAAGTTCATGGCAAGTCTGGGGATGCTTGAACATCCATCTGTCCATCCATCCATCCTGCCATCAGTCACCAGTTCACTTCAAGATGAGGAAAGCAGCGTGGTCAGCCTAACGGCTGGACATCTTTGTGGCTGGGAAGGAGGAGGAAAGACGGGGGAAAAAAGAAAAAAGGCAAGTCAAAACATTGGGCTGTCAAGAAGATCAAAATCAGCCCAACCTTAGGTCCGTTGAGCCGGGTACCTGGGCTCTGAGAGCGACCGTGGGTCAGTGCCTCGGAGGAGGGCAGAGCGTTTCCCTGCTCCATCCCCCGCCGAGCCCCTGCCTCACTGGCCAAACGCTGAGCCTGGCCCGGGCTGGCGCCGGGTGACCGCAGCGCGGTGCAGCTCATCATTTGATCTTGGAGGTCTCTTCCAACCAGAACAATTCTATGATTCTATGATCAGCTTCAGGCCATTATAGCATGGTTGAGGCCTCCTAGCAAACAACTGGTTTGATTTTGCTCATTATTTTGGGGGGAGAGTGAGGGACTTTGGGAGCTCTTATGCAGGCCCCTCCCATGCCCCGACTCCCCCATCCCATCTTTCCAAGCGTGAACACAGACGTGAGATACGGCGTGGGGTGCTGCATGCTCAGAGCACAACGCAGCGCTTTACCTACAGCCCGTCCATCTTCATCCTCAACCCCCGCCCAAGCCCCGCTCTGCTGTCGCAGGGGAACAGGCCGCAGTGAAGAGCAGAAACGCTGTCACTGGGCTTGTCCTGGTTAACAGAAAGATGTGTGCTCCTCCCCAAGGCATTTTAAATACCCATGACACAAAAAGATCTGTCAGATCTCCTTAGCTTTTGAATGAATATAAAAGGGTCCCAGCCTACGTGCACCCAACCTCCTTTTCCATGATCCAGCGTCCCCATAGAGTCGCTCCCTGTAAATTGTCCCTGCCCAAATCCTCCTTTTATGCGCTTCTGGACATGGAAAGACAATCTGTCGGGCTGAAACACCTGTGATCTTGCATTCAGTTTGAGTCAGGAGATGCAACAAAAGCCCCCACTGACTTGAATAAATCCTATTAACTTCAATGAGCATCATGGTTAAAGTCCATGCAGCGCTTTGGAAATATTTCAGTTACTGCGGCTGTAACAGGACCCACTCTTCTGGGAATTTGTAGAAGCCAGTTGCTGCCTCTGTGAGAGCTGTCATATCCCTCCTGCATTGTTTTCCCATTATCTGCAGGAGATTTAATGCTGTATTTTTCTTGTTCTCGGGAAAGTTGTGGAAACATTTGGAGATGTGGTCAAGCACCCCAAGGGCTCCTGGTGGAATCTGTCCATCCTCTGCCAGGAAAACACATCCAAGCCTTGGACGGGGACGGTCCAATGCCAAAATGACTCAGCCATATCCGAAATCCTCTGCACGCATCCAGCAGAGGGGCCGGAGCAGCCATTCCTGCACTAAGCCCCGCACCGCCGGCACTGCTCACGTACCCATCGTGGCGGCGTGTGGAGGGACACGTGCCAGTAGGGACACGCTGTACCAGTTTAGTAAGACAACTTACAACTTCGTTGCCTTTTCATTGCCCAGATTTACTTCCTAGCAGGTGGATTGTTTTCTCTGACAGGTTTGAGAGGGTTCCTCAAACACAACTTCCTATGGATCCCAGCTTTCACCCCCTCCCTGGGCTCACAGCCCCAGTGATTCACCCCAACTAGTCACAAAGGAGCCCCAGAGAAAGCGTGATCGAGATAGACAAGATGCGAGAGGGGGAAAGGGAAAGGACAGGGGTGAGAGATGCGGGCAGAAGCAGGAATCTGGTCTCCCAGCCCTGCCCAGAGCTACCAGCAGCACACATCCTAGAAAGCAGCAGCACAGCAACTCAAAAGGCAGCCAGGGGTTACGTTGAAGCAAAAATATAATTCCTATCAGTTTTACTTCTAGTCATTTACTCTCAGTCTATTACAGAACAGGCTTTAAATCCTACCAGACACAGCTGTTCGCACCTGCGCTTGTCTGGCACGGGGGAAAGCGAACTGGCGGGACCCCAGCAGCCAGGACTGGCCTCTCTCCTTGCCGAGCGCAGATCCCGAGGACGTGGCGAGGGGAGGCACCGCACCTGCGGGAAATTCGGGCTGGGCGGCATTTCTTCCTGCCAGGAGGCCAACGGAGGGCACAGGGTGGGGGGCAGGTCAACAACCGCTGAATCTCTGTGGCACGCAAGTGGCTGGTCTTTCATCTGATGTTTCTCCTGCTCTTGTTCTCCTCTCCCAAAAAGCAGCAGTTGATTGAGCAATGCACCCTTGCTCCAGCCTCACCATTACCTGCACGGGTGACATAGCTTTCCCAACACAGCCATCAAAAAAAATTCTCTTCCTTCCTGGCAACACAGGGAGCATTCCCCGCGTTGTGGAGCTCAGCCCCGGTCAGCACAACGCTGCAGGCAGGAGCACAGGGATCAGAGCAGCGCAGCCTTCATGAGGACTGAGACACTGGTGGGAAAGTGGCCCAAAACACAGCTGAGATGAACAATGCTGACGCTGCCAAACCATCATTAAAAGTTAAATGTTCAGAACCTTAATACGAGAAATAGCAAAAATAAGGACAAAAGATGTATTTGGCTTCCATCATGGTTTAACCCCAGCCGGCAACTCAGCCCCACGCAGCCGCTCACTCACTCCCCCCGGTGGGATGGGGGAGAGAACCGGAAGGGTGAAAGTGAGAAAACTCCTGGGCTGAGATAAGGACAGTTTAATGGGGAAAGCAGAAGCCACATGCACAAGCAAAGCAAAACAAGGGATTCATTCCCTGCTTCCCGTGGGCAGGCAGGTGTGCAGCCATCCCCAGGACAGCAGGGCTCCATCACGCGGAACGGTGACTTGGGAAGACAAACACCATCACTCCGAATGTCCCCCCCTTCCTTCTCCCCCAGCTTTACATGCTGAGCATGACGCCATATGGTGTGGGACATCCCTTGGGTCAGTCAGGGTCAGCTGTCCCGGCTGTGTCCCCTCCCAACTCCTTGTGCCCCCCAGCTCCTCGCTGGTGGGGTGGGGTGAGGAGCAGAAGAGGCCTCGACTCTGTGTCAGCCCAGCTCAGCAGTAATGAAACCAGCCCTGGGTTATCAACCCTGTTTCCAGCACAAATCCAAACCAGCCCCATAGTAGCTACTGCGAAGAAAATTAACTCTACCCGAGCCAAAACCAGCACAGCTTCTCTAATTCACTCCAGGTCCAGCTTTCAAACTTAACACCTTTGCTATCCATCACCACTGGTTGTGTATAGAGAACGTCTGCCTTGGAAAACTGCAAAATACATAGCGGGGACCAACTCAAAAAGCCTGCTGAACTTGAGCCAGTAAAGAAACTGTAAGAACATGACCGCACAGAAGATATGCAGAGAGTAACGCAACGTAGAGATGGAAAAACCCTGCTCATACCCTAATTCAAATGTGGCGATATAAAATGTACAGACAGCACCAGTGAAAGAAGAGTATATATAACCTAATCCCTTCTGCACTTCAGAAGACGAGGACTGGCCATAGCGATGGCTTGGCAGAGCCCTTGATGGGAATGCAGAGGGACAGGCTGTCGCTGCGTGCTGTGTTAGCTCCTACCTCTGTCTCATCCCCATCAGCTCTGCTCCTCGTACCACTCCTCTCTTCCCTTCCTCTGGTTTCTTGACTCCTTTTAAGCATCATTTCAACCCACAAGGCTGTGGCTATACAAGACCCACCGTGAATATCGTACTCTTCTGGAAAACATTCAATGCGTAACAGGCAAAGCGTGGTGCGCTGGGCATTACGATCCAAATTAGAAAAGTAACTGATATGCACAATCACCTTTTTAACAGCAGAGCTCTCAAACAGCAGTATTTTAAGACAGCAGGAATACTACCCCAGAGCCAGTGCCTCTGCACACACAAATCCGTACCTTTCTGATTGCATTTCTTAGTTTTTTCTCTGACATTTGCATACTTGCCCAATCCTCACCTTTTGTTGTTTCTATGCACTGAAGTTTCATCTTACTTTTTCATTACCTACATATTGCCTTTCTATCTTCAAGAACCCTTCAAACGTCACAGCAAACCCACTCCCTGCTGCATGGGGACGACCGCAGCTCCGTCTCTGGCAAAACGGCAGCAGCGGGGCTGCCGTGGCAGCAGCAGGAGTTGCGGGACGCCAGCCCGGGGGGGCTCGGGCTGCAGAGGGGACGTTACCCAGGGAGGAGCGGCTCAGAGCCACAACAGTGCAAACACTCCCCGTGTTTGCTTGGAGTCTCCTTCTGCTGGGTGATCCTGAGCCATTTGGGGAGAGGAAGACAGCACAGCTGGGACATCCACTCCTCATCTTCACCCCGTGCTCCAGCTTGGCCCCCTCCTTACTGCGCATAAGATCCCCTTCATACCCACACATGCCAAAGCAGCCTGTCTCCTGATTTTGGCCAGCGCAGAAGACACCTCTCTGCCTGCAGCATCTCCATGAGGCGCAGATGGGGCTCCAGTCCCAGCACACTCCTTGTTCTTCAAGCCTGAGTACATTCTTGGTCAGAGGCAGGATTTAACAGCCACCTCCCTCATCCAGAACAAAGTGTAGTGGGAAACAATGTGCTTCAGCACACAGCTTAAATGAATTTAAGAAAGTGGAGTAGGTCTGGAATTAAAAACAGTCATGTACAAAAAAAAAATCTGAATTGGCACAGCCAGCCCCAAGCAGCCTCTCGCTAACAGGGAAACCTCAACAGCAACCACAGCCTCAAACCTAAATAACCACTTCAAAAGAACCCAACAGATATTTACACAGCTCCTTCAGGAGAAAAAAGAAATAAATGCAATCGTCCCTGCTGGGTGGGACTCGTAGGAAAGCAATCCATTGTTCGAGGGTGTCAGAATGTGTGGAGACAATGCAGGGAAGAAAAACATTTTAAGCTTCATTTCAGATGATCTCATGTTTCCCAGAACTTACTTTTTCACATTCATGGCGGAAAAAAGGCTATTTTGGTGCTGAACAAAAACATAGCACAAGGCCTGCAGCAGGCTCTGAGGACCATGAGCAGCACAGAAAGACCTTTCAGCCCACAAAACTAAAAAGAACTAAAAATTTATTTTTTACTTGCCTTTTGCGTCTTGTTTTCAAAATGAATCACATCTAGCTTTTCTCCCTGTAACAAAGGCAATAAAACTCCCTTCTCTTTTCCTTTTTTAATGAAAATAAATATTATCAGAAGAGGACTGTAAGACCACATTAGACACACCAGCATCCAGCCGTGTCACCTAATGCTGGTGACAATTAGGGCACAAGCATGTTTTGCCATCACAGTCGCACCGTCCTGCTCCACCCCAAGTGAAATGTTTCCACGTGGAAGAAAGAAATACACGAAACCTATGGGATAATTCCCCAAAGCAAGGCTGGGGGAAGAAACAAAGGTTTTAAAACTAATTGCTTTAATATGGAATGTAGAATTAAGGAAGCTGCTTCTGTATTAGAAAACCCAAAGTCTCTGTGAGCCCAGAGACCCACTACGGAAGATGCAACAGGCTCAAGAGGGAGGTACCACACATTTCTGCTGGGTATTCGGCAGAAAAATGATTAACACCACAGACGTAAAGTTATGACTGTTTTATTTCAGAAATATGCAGTTATTTGCAGTACGCAAAAAGGAAAAAGGATGAACAGCAAGCTTACACAGCGAGGAACGAGCCTGGCGTTACAGTCACAAGCAGAAGGAAAGTGGGAAAGTATTTTTCTTCCTGCAAGGAAAAGCCAGTTCCTCGTGGCTATCCGGCAGCAATGTGTTTCCAGGGCCAGCTTAAAGTTCTGCTTCTGTGTAAAGAAGTATGGTTGCTCCCTGGGGCTCATGAGAGAGACTAACAGCACAGGTTTAGACATATTCTTATATACAGAAGATATAAGAATGTATAGTGTATATATGCGTATGATACCTGTGTGAATATGTATATCTTATCTATATTCATCCATGGTAAAACACCCTGCAGTAAAAGCACAGTCTCCCTAGGCTCGTTCTAAAAACTAAGAGCCTGGCTGAATTGCCTCTGGAGGCACTTCCCCGTCTTCATTATTGACTGAAGAGCTGAAACAACTGGATTTTTAGCCAAGGGACTGGAGCTGGGTGGGGTCCCTTCAAGCCAAAGGCTTTTACAGCCGGTGAGACGGTGCATATTAGAGATCAGCAAGAGCCCTCGAACCTGTTGCTCTTTAGGATTCCACAATTTCCAAGTAGTGTCTTCCTTCAAAAGCCTTTTTCCTCCTCCTGTCACAAGATCATTTAAGCAACCGCTCAGGATCAGAGCAACCTTTCCTCTCCATCAGCTCTCTGCATTCGAAGGCGTACTGAGGGAAAGGACACATGGAGTTGTGCTCCCTTCTCTGCCATAGGATTTTACTGTTTATCCAAAATCCTTTTAGCTATCAGCCCAAATTACAGCCGTTTGAGAAGAGCTTTCCCGAGGCTGACAGACACTCAGGACCAGAGCAAGCCGCGACTTCAGTTAACTGCCAAAATGCCCCCCCCCCACGCAGAAAGCAGAATGCGAGGTAGAGCCATATACGTCCAACCTAACCCCGGCCGATCCCCACAAACATTGTGGGAATCCAAACAGCTGCAGACGTTAGCTGTAGCCCCCTTTGCACTGCTGGAAAAGCCCAAGAGAGGCTTCCACGAGGAGAGGCTTGCCCTGATACCTGACCACCAGCTCTAACCTGGGTGTTTCTGGGTGTTCTCCTCCAGGGACACCAAACTGCCCGTTTTCCCATCATTTGAGTCCCTCACATTTCTAGGGAAGAGTGAGCTTAGTAGCTGGAAAACCACAACAGTTAACAGGAGAGCTGAAAAGCAGGGTAAGTGAACCCAGACTTACCAGCCAGGGTTACAGAACAGCCCGTCCTGACCACTGTGCTGCCTCCGGCAGGGGCCCGAAACAGGCTGCCCAGGGAAGGAACAGAAACAGGCTGCCCAGGGAAGGAACAGAAACAGGCTGCTCAGGGAAGGAACAGAAACAGGCTGCTCAGGGAAGGAACAGAAACAGGCTGCTCAGGGAAGAGCCTGCACGGGAGCAACCAGAGCACAAACCCACCCACTGCGAGGGCAACCACGTGTCAAACAGAAAGCTGCAGAAAATTATACTCTGCTACTCAGGCAACACAGGACTAACCTTTACTATGGCAAAACCGATTTAAAAACAGAAAAGCAAGCAATTGTTTTGGAAGCTGGTGTGGCTTTGCAGTTTGTTGTCCATGCAGGCTGAAGCTGAACTGGTAATTCTTGTGCAGCTGCTGTTTTGTTAAGTATCTGCCTTCAATTCATTCTCAAAGCTGGCCTCTCACTTGCTTGGATACTCTTCTATTACTCTGGTAATCTGGAATACACCTCTAGGAAAAAACTGCGCAGAGGAGCAGAACAGATAGCTGGAGAAATGTTATTTAAAAGATTAACAGATAAGTTCTAATGAATCTTAGCTGTCAGCATCACACTCAACTTCATATTCTCTTGACTTCCAGAGCTTTCCTGCTGTTTCTATTTCTGTACCTCCTCCACTAGATACCACCACACGCACTTTTGCCTGACTACAGCAGAACATCCCATGCGATTCGTGACAAACCTTCTCCTGTCTTCAGCAGCTTTGGAAGTCTGCTTTTTCTTCTCCTTGCTTACAATCTTAGGTGACCAAGTTTCCCTGGCGAGCAGGCCCACAACTGACACAAACCAGGGATTTTGGAGTGCGGTGTGCGTGTCTGGAGGACACAATGCACGATGACCCATGCACAGTACTAACCAGAAATCCCCCACTCTCAATGGAAACGTTTTATAAATGCTTCTCCTCCTTTACACCACTTCTGGTTATAAAAATACTGCTGCTTTGATTAAATCCTTGCTCTGGCCAGAAGCTTCCATGAAAACAGTTTAATCTCACTTATTTTCATAATAGTAAAGAGTTATTTCAGCAGAACAGAACCCCACCACCTTGACGGTAGCAGATCCCGCTGCACCTATACCGAACCAGGGAAACCAGATTGTTTTCACTTCACTGGTTACTTTGGTGACCTGAGCAAGGTCACCTCACCCTCCGAGTTCCAACCCCCCGACTATGCAATGGAGATAAAAGCTTTTACCTGGCAAAAGTGGGTTATAAAGAGATTATTCTTCTTACAAGGATATCAGTAAATTTCAGGCTGACTGACAGCAACATGACTTCTTCTGTATAGTCCTCCTGGGACCTCTGGTGACAAGTCTCAGAAGATTTTCTTTTGCATGTTCTGGGCTGAAAGATGGGTTGCATCTTTACTGCTGGAAAGGAACGGACCTGCAACAGCTTAAATTACTTCGTTAAGGCGTAAGAGACCTCTGGGCATGGCAGGAGCTGTGGAGGGGAGCAACCCCGCTGCATCACTGCATTCTTTGTGAGCTCCAGGCTCCTCCCCAACCCATTCAGACAGGGATTACATTCTGCTCTCCAGGCTTTCAGGACCTAAAAAAATCTGGCTCCCACACTTCCATCAGTACCATACAGTCAATTTTCAGCTTACAGAGAAAAAAGCATGGAGAAACACAGTTCTGTCTGCCTCCACATACAGACCCAAGGCAAACAGAGCTACCACCTTACTCTGTTAAGAACTCCATCCTTAAGCTGCTTACTTGCCTTCAGCTGAAGTACAAAACTCCACTTTTTTGCCTCTGAACACGACAGCACTTTAAACTGACATCAGCCTTACAAGCAGCAAGAGGCACTTATGCTCATACAACACTTGTGGTAAACTATACTCCTTTTTGAATGTACACTGGAAGAAGGTATTTGTTTTTAAAAAAAAAAAAAACAACTAAAATTGACTAATATCTGCTCCTAGACCCAGAAGACTCTTCATGCATCAGTGACGTTATTCTACAGGTAAATTAGAGTCTACAGCTCAAGATGTTTCACTCAAATATTAGTCACCCAAACCAATGCCTTCAGAATTTCATGCAGACTCAAAATACATCTATAAAATACACCTATAAAGCTCTCCTGAGAGCTCACAGATGATGGGTTTGAACAATTATTTATTTCTTTATTAACTTGATCTTTTTGATCCAAATATACTGAAGTCAAACTTTGCATTTAATGCACTAAAATACAGCACCAGCTCAAGGCCATACTGTGTATTTTTAAAGTATGTTAAAGGTATTTGACCCAGGAAAAAGCAAGCATTTAAAAATATAAAGTATCATCATTCTTCAGCTATTTCAGCGTGTCCCAACAGCAAGTCACTGAAAAAAAAAGGCAACTAGCACTTCTCCAAAAAGTTTTACTTCCAACAGGAGAATGTCTATTTGCTAGAGAAAAAACAAGAATACAACAATGGTGTTACAAGAGGCACTGATCCTGGCTTTATTCACTTAAAGATACATCCACCATTTGTTATAGCTCACTTGAAATTCAAAATGCTTTTAAGAAACCAACCGTAAAACCTTGATTTTTGCCTTACAGTGCTGTCAAGTTTTCAAATAGCAAGTAAGTGACTTCCCAGCAAGACTGTGTTCTGTATTAACATACATACAAAGATTAAAACTTGGTAGAAACCCTTCAGCTTCTGGTATTTGATGAATTGCATCCAGAGTGACCACCATTTTCTCTGGTGAGGAGGCTGCTCTGCTTACATGCAGGGATGGGTGCCCGGAGTCCTGAGCTACTACACCTCATCCTGACCCTGTGCCATTGTGGCGATTAAATGAAAACTGTCCCCCCTTACAGTACCCAAGAGGGGCTTCACTCCCCATTTGCACCTGTGTACTTGGCAGCTGTAACAAAATGTCTACAGCACTAGAAAAACAAGTTAGGCCAGCACTATGCATGTCCCCTAGGGATTCCCGGTACTGACTGCTACAGAGAGAAGTGCACGTTTTGATCAAGAAGCATAATGCGTTAATTTGGAACTCAAACTACTTGGCAGTATCTTCTGTAAATTCAAGATTTGTATAAGACAGTGTCTTGCAGCCATCATATAATGATGTTATCTTTACTTTTTTCTTTCTGCATTTAATTAGATTCTTTTTAAAGTGGTAAAGAGTGCAGGACTTAAATATAAACATTTCTCTATTAGAAATTGCAAAATTTAGTACTATGACACTATGAAAGCTTACAATACAGTTTATCAATTCTACGTTAAGACTCATCATCAATATGGTGTCTGAACTACCTCAAAGCTACATTCTGCCTAATTAAGCAGTATTAACACGTCCTGATGTCACCTTCCGTGCAAAATGCATTCCTGTATTAATGTGGCTATAAAAGCATGAGCAGTTCTCATGTTGGCATACCGCCCCTGACTTTGTGTGACTGGTTTCTCTGTTTAATGATAGCCTAACTAAAAATAAGCTTGTTATGTAAAAGCAAAATAACCTTTATGTTAAACTTTATTCTGGGTCTTGGACATAGTTCAGTGACATGATCTGCAGAACTACACACCAACCATTCCCATGAACTGTTTAAAGAAGGAAACTGAAGGAAAAATCCAAATGGAAGACACTGGCTGTTATAGTATCTTTAATTTATCTTGTGTTTTACAGAAGTCTGAACGGATTAAAAAGCACCTCCTTTCCCATCACGTTCCTTACAGTTGGTAAAATATATTCAATGAGCAAATGTATGTGAACAGCTTGAGGATCTGCATCTTGCAAGGATTTCACAGACCAATCAATCAAAAGCCAAATTTCTTGTAGTTTTTACAATCTTGTTTTAATACAATGGTAAATCCATTCCGATTGTAAACCTGTTCAGTCATATCTCCCCAGAACACTTTGCAAAATCCAGTGTTGATTAGCAAACTAGTTAGCTTTGGCACGGAGCTGTGCTCTCTTGCCTGTGACAGCCTGGAAACCAGTTTTGATGCTGGCGACGGAGCAGCGAGAGTGGCAGGTCTCACACTGCAAGAAATATAATCTGGTGTCCTTCTGTAGGATTGTGTCTGGTGACCGACACGTATGACAGGTGACATACTCCTCTGCAGAAAAGGAATTAAGTTGCAGTTAAAAGATAATGCAGACAAATCACTACCTCTTCAGCCTTTAGTTTAACAGTTGTCTTGAAAGGCTGTTCGAATGCATCTACTAACTTAGAAGCAGCTTACTATGAAAACCACAGGGGTTGAGGCAACCTAAAAATTCCCCCTAGTTCCCAGATTCATAAAGACTCGGTTTATATGGTACATTATACACTGACATTGGTGTTTTAAAAATAGTAACAACCAGTTAAGACTTCCCACTGGTGTTCCATAACTTCCTCTGCTGAAACAGCATTCCCAGATGTCAGCAACTCTTGTACAGACACAGCACGAAAGCAGTATTTTTTGTTACATATAATCTGTGAGTCCTTTGACCAGCAGCACACACACTGTATTTGTTAATCAATGTGTACAATAGACTTTAACATTAACAATTACTGTTATTTTCCATAGTCCTCATCAAAGCCAAGAAATGCAAGTCAGATGAAAACAAGCAAATCTCAAATGTTTTTACTGTTTTCCTTGGTATGTTTTAGTGCCCAGACAGAGTATGACCTATGTGCTTATTATAACCATGGCAGAACCACCTGTACTTGCATTATTCCATTATAAAGCTGGAGCAAAGTTGTAGCTTCCTAGCGCAGAATCTCCCCAGCATACACACACGTGGGCCGTACAGGGGCCACTGGTCATCAAAAGGGGTCTGAGGGAAATCTGTAGTGGAAAAGGGAGTTATACTTACTGATATATCTTCTCAAGACATTTTCTATCTGTTTTTGCTGGAATCTTCCTTTGATTACAAGTTGGTTGTTACCATCTATTGAGCCACTAATTTAAAAGAAAAATTAATTATTTGATTTGCAGATGATGTCAAGCATTAAAACAAGTCAGGAACATGAAGCAAGATAATGATGCAGTCTTCAGGATAACAGTAAGCCAGAATCAATTTGTGGAAAAAAATGCCAAATTCTGAAGGCACTTGAAGACCTACAGGAAGTTTTGCCCAGGCATAACCCTCACTGCAGTAACAGAAAACTCCAGCAGAGATGAACCTCGTAGTTAAGCTACCCCATCAGAACAACTTTACAGAATTGAGAATTAAAACCTGCTTATCTCACAGAAGTGACCAAGACAACTCTATTAAGGTGCAATATGACTAATAAGATCCTCTTCTAACCATTCTGGTGTGGTAAGTTGAATGTTTTTTCACATTATGGTTTCTAAGTTTTTAAGTCATCTGGAGCTGAAGAGACTCCAAAGCCCAATCAAACTGGCATTTGTTATATACACATTGCAATTAGACTCCTTGATTCTCTGCATCTAACAACATTGTAGTCTGCGACAGAGAAATGAATAGACAACCAGAAATTACACCACCACAGCATGAGATCTTTGATAAGAGGTATATAAAATCAACACTGCTAAGACAGGCAGATTTAACTGCAGCATTAGACAGAATAACTAGCTACAGGCCCACAAGACTGGCCGTTAGGCAGGCAGGCATTCTCTCTTCCCACACTATCCACCAACTGCCTTCAGCTGACACAAGCCACAGAGCCATCATCACCAACTGTGACAAACAGCTCTGCTGTCAGAGCATCTTTAAGAAAGGTCCCACATAAGGAATCCAAACCCTTATCCAAACTGTTCCCTGGGACTTATAGTTTGCCTCTGTACCTCTTCCCTAGGATGGTATCTCTTCAGTCACTCAGCACAGCATCTATGTGCAGGGAAGAAAAGCCTAATGTTCACGCACATATATACAGACCTAAACCCAAGAATTTTGTTTGTGATCAGACAACATCAACTACGTTGCCATTGCGTCCTACATGCCTAAGCACGTACATAGCCCAGTAGCCTTACCTGGTACCCAATTCTGCCAACAAAAATGCCAGAAGATGTTTTGGCTGACGATGTAATCTAGAAATAGAGTAAGGATAGGTTTAACCTCCTGCCTTTAGAGAAATGTGACACTTATACAGGACTGGCAGGCTAAAATGATCTTAAATTACTAAGTTTAGAAGGAGGCAGTGCCAGAGGGTCTACACCAAAGAGCACAGGCAGACAAATGACTGAGCACACAAGCAAGCTGAACAGACCACAAACAAATCCCACCATCCCCTCCCAAACCAAACTCACAGTGACTATTGAAAAATAAGTTTTCTGTTTGAGATTTTCCATTCTTATTCTCCCATCCCCCTGACAGTCCCTGAAAAAAGTGTTACTAGCTACCATTAAAAATTCACTTTAGTACACTACCCAGATCCCCAGTATGATTTCATCAGGACTGTTTTCTGGCACACTTATGAAACAAATCATATACACATTCCCAGAAGTGCCCACAAAGAATAGAACTGCCTTCACAAGAAATAATTAAGACATAAAAAGCACTGCAGAAAACAATGGAAAAAAACTTACTGAACTCCATACCATTTACAAGAGAACAGTATTTGTACTCAGATCAAATTAGAAGGCACTTTCCCCACCCGCCCAAGACTTGCAAGTAAATATCACTGGTGACCCAACTACAGACTCTATAGAAGCCAGTGAACTCACAAAATCAACAGGTTTAGTTTCAGTCCATGAGGCCTACCATTTTCATAGTTTAAGTGTAAAACAAGAAATTATCTCAATAAATCATCTTCCTAAATATCTTCTTACAGAGAGGTGTAGAGGAAATGAGCAGTACGATTGAAATAGTGTTCAGTTTACTTCTGGTTCACCATCGTCTTTTGCCACAAAACATGAATTCAATGCAAGAGCCAACAGCACGGAAAAGTGCATTCATCCGCTATTCCTGGGAAATCTTAAGAGGAAACTTACAATTTGCAGATATCTGTAAAGTTGACAAAAGATGTTTTCTTGGTCCCTACTCTTACAACCTGCGGAGGCTTCATGACAAATTTTCGTTTTTCTCCAGCTACCATATCTGGGTTTTTTTCCCGCATGATGTTAAATACTCTATTGAGCAACTGCAAAAAGAGGAAGTCATATCAACATGACTATCTTGCATTTCTCAAATGAAGTACATCACTTCTAAAAAACCTGAAACAGCGTTCACAATGAATATTAGACCGTCTCTGCCCATTAGCCTTTCCCCATGTGCTTTTGAACACACACTTAAAAAAATGTTCTGATAAATGCAAAATAAAAAAGCTGTTTCCCAAGGGTTTACTTCATCATCTACAATACCTCAGTCTATTTGTAGAGGTGCTTTAACCATCACTAATATTACCCAATGTGAAAGTTAACTGTGATAAAAGATGGGCTTTCTGTTATTTTTCTGTTCATGAGCTTCTGACTCAAGTCCCTTAAAATTAAGTTAGAAATAGGACATATGAGCATAAGGCCCTGCTCTCCTGATGCACATCAACATGGAAAATATTTTTTAAAAGTCTTTCGAACATTACCTCATCATATGTGTAATCCCTTTCTGAGCCTGCCCACGCAGGTCCTGACTGAAGGCTAAAAGAAATTCCATCATCTTTTTTGCTATCTTCATCCTCAAAAGCTGCAAAGAAAGTTGTTTGGGATTCATTAAGAAGAAAAGAAAGATTCTTTAACCTCATGCTTACACCGTTTCTAAAAGGTGCATCAAAGAAGATTCTACTAAGATGTGAACACAAGTCTTCTCTGTTTGTCTGCCTACAAGGGACACCAGCACTTAAGTCAAATTTATACAGTGTCTTTACAGAACATTTTTCTGATAAACAATATAGTGGTAAAGGTAACAAAAGGAATTTTGAAACAAAAAAGGCACTTGAACAGAACTTATTCACCTACAACATGGACTACATTTCACTTTCAACATCTCATTGAGCTAGGTTATAGTTTTACCTTCATCCTTCTCCATTATCTCATCTTCATCTGGAAACTTCACATTCTTCTTTTTCTTCTTTTTATTGCCCAGCATGATATCAAGGTCATCTTCAGGTTCTACTGCCTCTGGCACATCTCCTTCAATTTTCAAGTCCTGCAAAGAAATAATAAGACCATAGTTTACAGTACGAAACACAAATCTCCATTGCACAGCATTAGAAATAATACTAGCAGCACACTATACTAGATGACTACTAGTAACATCCACCACAATCCTGAAACGTAACAGATAAGACTGGAACTAAAGTATGTTGAAGAGAGTGCTGCACTACCATGAAGTACGGCTAGATTTTTACACGCCAAACTCAGACACAACGATGTACGTGCGTCTAACAGTGCAGTCTTGTATTAAAGCTTAGTTTATACTATTTCCTTTGGAATACTTTATTTCCTACTAGGTAATCAATGCAGGTAAAAATATTCTGGTCTAACTTCTGGCTGGTCAAGAACAAGGTCACGCTATACTTACCTGAAGGCATCAGCCATTTTAGGGCATAAGGGAACAAAACACTCTACACGCCAGACAATAAGGCAAGGCAAAGCTGTGCTACCTGCAGCCAGTCCAATTTGTTATCACAACTCTGCACATGTAGAGAACACAGAGCAAGCATTTCGCCTGTCTGGGGCAGATCAGAGGAACATTTTCTTCCCAAAAAGGCAGAATCTAAAGAAAAGGTTTACACGTAACGTAACATTTCTCTGTCTTCTTGCTCTCTGGCCTTGCCAGTTACACAGACACGTGATACAAAAACACGACTTGGAATAAAACTTGAGAAGAGTAAAAATATCTCATACACCTTCTGGAACACAGAGCAGTAGCCAATCATTTCTCAAGAAAATATCAGAGTAAAACCAGATTTCTTAGCAGATATATACCCTTTATTTAAGGGCTGGCCTTTAGAGGACTATTCTGTGTGTGGCTTCTGACGTCCATTTACTTCTCTCGCCCCAAAAGTCAATTAACCTTGATGCTAGTCAACCCTTACTACCGATTGCAGAATTACTTGCTCATTGTGCAGATCAGTTAGATTTTTTTCACTTCTGGGCAAAAAACCCTGCAGGAGCAACACGTTCAGCAGAACCTACTATATATGAAATACACAGTGAAACCTAAGTTTCATTATTAGCTGCACTAAGATACCATGACAGACTCGAAACAACTCCTGCACTGCCAATCCCCAGAAAATGAAAGCAAGAAAGTTTTCAGCCATAGACAAGATGGCCTAGTTATGTAAACAAACCTTTACACCTTCTTCTGCTTCATCTATATCAAATATCTTTTTTGTTTTTTTCTTCTTTTTCTTTTGATTGAAGAAGTTTAAATCATCCAGGTCATCTGTTGCATCTAAAAAACAAAGGATTGCCAAAAGAATTGTAGTAACTGTAGAAAGCGTTTAGACATTAAGGTTTCTAATTTACATCCAAATCTTCAAAACATTACAGGAAGACATGAACAATGATCTGTAGCCCCTACAGATATCCTTCAGGTTTTAAAGAGGCTGTTCCCCTCTACCCCCAAATACCTCAGTACTATTTTACAGTTTCTGCATCTTCTAACTGCATTTACTTATTTTTAAGTGCTTAATCTCTCTTTCTGCTGTACAAGAGAAACTAGCCACTTTTGTCATTACAGTGGAGATGCTTGAAAAAAATGACAAGAAAACTGCAGGAGAAAGGTATAG
Source organism: Phoenicopterus ruber ruber (assembly GCA_009819775.1). NCBI lineage: Eukaryota > Metazoa > Chordata > Aves > Phoenicopteriformes > Phoenicopteridae > Phoenicopterus > Phoenicopterus ruber. The sequence continues at coordinate 3,194,349 of CM020230.1, read as the reverse complement.
TTTCTTTGGTCTACTGCAGGAGCCAATTTTATCAACAAACTGGATTTAAGTTAACAGCATTCCCTGAATCAGGTCATCTTGAAATGACATTGGCCTCAATTTAAGCAGCAAGGTTATATACACAATCACAAGCTTATTTCCTGACAGATTCCAAAGAACACTCCAGTTATCACATTCACAGTTGTCCAAAACCTAGAAACCCTTTTAACTGTATTTCTGTTATCACACTATTTCTGAATTGTTCAAATGAAAACCAGCCATAATTGTGTAATTATTGCAACAATTGCATGTGGAAGACATAAAACTTCATGCTAACCATTTTAGGGATTCTCACACAAAAGACACTGTTTGCGTCAGGAAAGTGGAATTTACATAAGCCACTAGTAGCTTGCTGGATGTCTGCAAACACGATGTCAAGCAGGAGGAAAATATGCCCCCCAAACAGGCAGCAGAGTATTACTCACAAGCTTCTAAACAAACCCAGGCCCAGCACCATACACAGTGATGCCAAATTCTTGAAATGGGGCTTGTAGTCTCAAAATACAGAAGGACTAGCTTTGAGAGTTTATCTATGTGGATTCGCTCTACCTTTCTTCCTGCTGTCTTCTTCGTCCGCTTCAACATCTTTGTCTTCTGTTGGCTCTGGTTCAACTTCTTTCATTTCTGATTGCTGAGTCTCTTCTGCCTGTGTATCCCCTCCTTCCTCATCCAACATAAAGGGCTTCTTCTTTTTCTTCTTCTTCTTGCTCATAGTGGGATCGAAAATCATCTGTAAAAGTCAAGAGTTCCTTAGCAGCACAATAATCACCTATCATTTAATCTTTATAACACCTTTAAGTTTCTCTTGACATTCCTTCAGTGACACAAACTGTTCCTCGGTTTCAATCTAGGGATTTTTCTAGATCTGTAACAATGTAATACAAGTTAACCGACGCAAAACAGTGATTACACAGGCTTCTTTAAAAACACCACAGATCTTGTCCCAAGGCATAACTGATGTGACCAATTACAAGAGAAGAGAGAGCGAACGCTGCTTGACAGTTCAGAGCTTCTGCTACTTTTCCTACGACAGTCCAAGTTTCCTGCCATTTATGTATTTGTTCAGTTGAAACTATATTAAAGCTGGGAATCTTTGACAGACTAGCTACCAGCTACTTCTCCATTTTATTATCATTATGGAGTCAGCTTTTGAAGTAAGACTATGCGAAGCAATCACTGAACCACTCAGCATCAGAAAAAAATTGAAGCACACCTATGCCACAGAGCCTGATTACAGGTCAGTGATACTTGGTACTTCCTTTTGTGAGACACATTAATTTCCAGGTTTATTAAAAGGCAAGATTTACCAATAACTCTTGACAAGAATGCTCTGGACTAGGGAGAAACCTAGAAAAGGGGCTGGTGATACAGCAAGACCTGAACCAGCTCTCAACACTATGAAGTAGCAAAGGCCTCATCCTTTTCTCCCACAGGTGGGAAACTGAACCTCAGAGACCAAGTGATTAAAAGCTGTTAATGAGTTCTTTAGCCAGTGAAGAAGCTTAATTCATGAAGTTGGACTGCGAAGGCACTAACCCCAAGACTCACTTTTAACCTATTCATCATCTGCAGACCTGTGTATTTAACATGCAAGCCCTTCAGTTTTCCAACACAGGAATGCTTCTTACTTTTTCCACTTAAGATGCAAGCTTGACATCATAGCTATTCGTCAGTTCTGTTACATGTATCTGGCCATATTTTCACACCAGAGTGTATATTTAATACATCAAACAATTTTAGACACTTAATGAGACTCTTTCTCCAGTTTTTCTTATCTAGTAATTGAAGAATGTTCTCACAGTTAAAATTCCACATCGTGAATACCCTCACTCATGAAAATACCAGCACTTCATCAAAGGAGCAGTTCTCCAACTTCTTGCTTTGTTACACCCTGCAAGTTTGGCGGCTTCTCTCCCCTCACAAAGCAATCTTTTCCTCTCACTTCTCATTCTCTTACACATGATATTCTTGTGGTATCCTTCTGATTTTCTGGAACTTACATGTTTCATAAAGGCTCTACTGAAAGGCAGTAAACTGCACTATGGGTGTTTGAAGCACAGCATCACAAAAGCATCCACATATATGGGACACTGAAGCTTAAGGCTTTCAAACTGAAGCGTGTCTTTAGCCACACACACTGTGCTAGAACAATTTTTTAAAAAGTTCTCTCAGAGGGCTTCCCTCTAACGCTTAGTGAGACACGTGGATGAATCATGCTCTTGTAATGCACTGATCAAAGAACGCGCACAACCGGTTACACTGTCTGCTGGCTTCCTCTTGTAGCCTCCACAGCCTGCTGAAGCAGAAGGAAACCCGCCTGCATCGCCAAGAGTCCACAACACACGAACACCATTTTCAAAATCATGACTCATTTCAATGAAGCTTTGCAAGACTCTGAAGAGTTTTATATCTTCTCACATGATTAAGCAAACTTAAGATTATGTTTAGATGGGGTGTAAGAATTTCTAAGAAGGAACCAGCCCACCCACCCCAAATCACTCTTCTCTTAGCCAAGAAAAAGACATCTTTCATCCCGAATCACCATAAAGCGTATCTTGTGTCTACAAGAGACAGAATGCGTCTTCAGTAGTAGCACACTAAACTGAAGTTAACACACAAGGACAACTTCTGGACGCGGGCGATTGTTTTAACGCTGAAAAAACAATGTAGCTGGCCTTGAACAGAGCACTGCCCTGAAGGCCCACTCCAGCCCCTCAGGTCAAGCCAAGCTTCTGCAAACCTAAGACCTAGTCATAAGATGCTAACTGCTCTCAGGAAACTAATATTAGAGTTCCACAACCTGAGAAGGAGGTCTATGCCTGATACATTTTGTTCATCAAGGGCTTCAATGAAAACTGAGCAGGAGTCTTAGGTCACACACGCTTTAACAAATCATGATATAAACTAACCAGCCTGATAACCAGGCTGTTCTGTGGTTTGCCTTTTTGCCCTAGACATTTCACAAATTTCTTCTTTCCTTTTCTCTATTCAGTTGATGTCTGATTAGTCGAAGCATTATGACACCATTTAAGCACTGAAAAACTCTACAAAGTTGCAGGTCCTCTACTGAAGGGACTGTAGCCCCCAGCCCAATACACCAAACCCTATGTTTTTCCTGCATTGAAATAGTTATAGATTTCCATCCTGTTTGTGCTCTCGGAGCCAAATTCCCATATGGGGTTTTCTCTTCTGTAGACGACAGTTCTTTCTCACATCCAGCTCCATATATCTACTCCTTATTTCAAATGCCTACACGGTCAAAATCACAACTTACAGAAAATAAGCAAGTGAAAGAACAGAGGGGAAAAAAAAACCCCAACACAAAAAACAATCAAAGCTTCACAGTCCAAATGCAGCTCTCAAGACAGAAGCCAACATTACTCTAAACTGCTGTGACAGTGGGAAATGCTGGGGATTCTAACAGAGGTCACAAATAAATCCCATTTCATTAGTCTGAATAAATACAGGCATGTCTACAAAGCACATAGCAACTCTGCACTGATAAAGTTAGTTCAGGTATCCTTACATGGCACTGACTTGATGTCTACGATGGAGCGCAAAATTATTAAGACCAGTATGTACCTAAACCCCCCAGCTGCTGAAAACACAGCATCCTCTGGTATTATTTCCTAGACCTTCATAAAACTACAAGGTCAGAAGAACTTTTAGATATCTAACAGGACTATATATATAGCAGGATTTTTATGAAGCAAATAGATGTTATCGGACTGCTTCCCCCTGCAAATAGGGCCTGCGTTGCGTCTGCTGTGACACACTTCTGGGCATCGTTCAGACAGCAGATCTTTCTACCAGGGAGTTTCTTTTTCTATACAGCTCTGAACATTTTAAGCTACAGTCCAATGCAACAAAACAAAGTTTTGTAACATCTACACCAGTTTAAGGTGCAAATTTGTGTTCACCCTCCTCGGCTTTACAGAATCATTGGCTTTAAAAAGTTTCACCAACTTAACATCAATAACAAGCTATCTGGCTCCCAACAACTAGATGTACAGAAGTTCTGGAAGGCACGCACGCTCACTCACTCTCGCACATACACTAGCCAGAAGATCTAACAGTGACGGTTCAGCTGTGATATATGTTACCATTTCTATTCTATCAGTCTACTACGTAAAGCAATCCAGATATGTAACTTTACTATACCAGATATTCCTGCTATCACCTCAATCAGAATAAATGCATTATGCAAGAAAATAATTTTGCTGACACTTAAAACTAAATACAAACTGGGAAACTCCAGATGAACTGCTCTGTGGTCACCTGAGACAGAAAGCATCTGATGCAAGGATTCCTGGGTCCTAATTTCGGGAACTAGAGTACAACCTAGACATTAGAACTGCACTTCCAGGGACACAATTAGGCATAAAAATGCAGTACATTCATTCTAGATGTTAAAGTAACTGAGTAAGTCAGTCTCAGCTACCATTAAAATAATTAGTAATTATACTAGTTCTCCTTTATTACGTGGGACAAATTATGACTTGTCTGTGGCCAAGGCTAGAGTGATCGCCAAATGCTCAGAACGAAACAAGCTACACAGGTATCTGAAACACCACCAGAAAGATACAAGACCAAAAGCAGCCATCTCATGGATTCGGCCACTGCAGTTCCCACAGGCCATACAGTCATCCATCAGGGTGCTTATAACCTCATACATGTAAAGCTTTCCTTTTCCCCATGAAAGCAACTGAAATGAGGTTAGTAAATGTGCCAACACATAGCATCTATAACGCCTGGTAGAATTCTCGGAGACAGATGTATCTACTTTCCTGGAAGTGTGCTTAACCAAACACCATCGGATTGGAAAAAACGAGGTTATCATTTGTTAAGATGTAGCTATTTAGCTCTCCGGGTTAAAAGAAAAGATATTAAAGGTCCAGAAAGAGAGACCAGTAAGTAAACTGACTAAACGCTACGTGTGGTTAGAAGAGCACGAAACACGCCGGAGAAGGAGTGGCGGGGAGATCTGCCTTCCTCCCCGGCCCTCCCTCCAACACAGCGGCCGCCGGCAGAACACGGGGAGCTCCAGGCGAGCTCCAGGCCTTCCTGCGATACGCGGAGCCAAACCACCGCCGCCGGCCAGGCGGGACTCGGCAGCGCGCAGCGGCCGGGAAGGCTCCCGCGGAAAGCGCCAGCCCCCGACCCGGCCCGGCCTCCGCCCACCGCACAGGGAGGCGGCCGCGGCCCCCCAGCTCCGGGACGGCGGCGAGCGGGGCAGCGGCCGGTGCCGCCCGGCGGGGCCGCGGGACCCGCGCCCCGCCGCCCGCCCGAGCCCCGAGGCGCCGGCTCTGCGCCGGGACGGAGGCCGCGCTCGCTGCCCGGCGCAGGCCTCAGGCCCTGTCGCCCACATGGCGGCGGCCCCGGCCGCGGCGCAGGCCTCGGGCCGGGCTCCCCCGAGGGCGGCGGCCGCCGGGTCTCACCTCGTCGCCCGACATGGCTGCGGCCGGGCGCGGAGCGGGCGGTGCGGGACGGGGCGGGCGGTACGGAGCGGCGGGCGCTCAGGGACGCGGTCAGCCGGTGCCCGCGACCGCCGCGCTCGCCTCTTGCATCAGCGCTCCCCTCCCCCGCAGCTCCGCGCTCCCGTGCGCCTGCGCAGCCGCCCCGCGCATGCGCGCCCCGCCGCGGCGCCTCGCGGGAGTTGTCGTTTCCGAGCTGCGCCTGCGCCGCTGGGCGGGGGCCGCGGGGTGGCGGCGGCGAGGGGGGAGCGGGGCCGTCACCCGGGCGGGCGGTGGGCGGGCGCTGCCTTCCCCCCGTCGGCATCCCCGAGCTGACCCAGGCTGCTCCAACAGGCGCCTCCGTCCGGGCTCGTTCCCCTGTGGAAGGGCCCGTGGAGGAGTCGGGCAGCGGCCGCCGCGACCGTTGCTGCCGGTGTGAGGCGGGGGGAACGGCGGCAGGACCCCGCCGAACTGAGGGCTCTGTGCCCTGAAGCTGTCCGTGGCGTTCCGGGCGTCTCTTCCCGGGGTTTATTGGGCCCAGGAAGAGTAGCATTTCTTTCCCGGTTTTATTGCACACAAAAGCGTGAAGGGACTAGGAGGAATACATAGCAGAAAATGACGGGGCTGAGGCACAGGGGAGGGAGAGAACTGGGTGGCTGCTCTGATCCAAGTAGGGGAGAAATGCAATACTGCTTTGTCCGTTGTTAAAAATGCAGAGCTTCCTTCCTCCTCCGGACTCCTCAGTGTAGGAAAGGACGCTGGAGTCTCTGGTCCAACCTGCTTGCTCACGCAGAGTCAGCTGGAACAGGTTGCTCAGGACCTTGTCCTGCTGGGTTTTGAGTATCTCCAACGATGGGGTCACCATAACCTCCTTGGGCAACCTGTTCCACCATCTTCACAATAAAAACTTTTTTTCTATGTTTAAGTAGAATTTCCTGTGTTTCAGCCTGTGCCTGTCACCCAGAAGGGTCTGGCTCTGTCTTGTTTGCCCCCCCTCCATATACACATTGATAAGATCCCCCTGAGCCTTCTCTTCTATACGTTTAACAGTCCAGGCTCTCTCAGCTTCTCCTCATATGTCAGGTGCTCCAATCCCTTGGTCCTTCTTCCTCATTCCATTTCCCTAATACTAGCTAATAAAAGAATACGGCACTAATACACAACAGAATTACTTACCACGAAGTATGGCTTAAAATTCTGCCTCCCAGCCAACTCTTGGAAATGAAAAGGTCATCCATTTCATGCGAGATTTAGTGTTAAAGCAGACAGAGCCATCAGCCCAAACGTTGTTACAGGGTGTTTTACATTTTAATATTTCCAGACCATTTGCATTCTTGGAGTCTCATAACTTCCCATTATGTGGTGTAAACTTGTACTATTCTTTTACGCTAGTGGGAGATTATGCACACTATACCATTTAACTCTTTTTAATCACCTACAAGAAAAGACTGCCCATCTTGTCTATCCTTGATCTTCCTTTCATCTTCCTTTCTTGCTTGCCTCAGTTGAAAATGAGGACACTCAGCATACTCCGTATGCGAAGCCATGAGTTTGGAGACATAGCAGGCACCAGGACAGGATCAGTTTTAGCTTTTCCCAGTATGACTAAAATATTTTTCTGTTAAACCTCTGAAACCCAGCCTCAAAAGATGGCTTTCCTTTCTTGCTTTAATACATTTCCCTGGGTATTCGTAGCATTTCTGTCTCTGTCACTCGCCGTTACGTCACGGGGTACCATGGATTTTCAGGTGCTGCAGGCAGCTCTTATTTAATGCAGTTGATAAGCTGAGCAGACACATTCGGTGTTGCTGTGACACTGAAGATGGTCTTCCACCACGTTCTTCTTCCTTCTTTTGCTGCAAGTGTTTGCTTCTGCATCCCTGCCATGTGAGGCTGTCCACACGGAAACGCTTTTCACTGGCACGAAGCCAGAGCGCGTGGGTTGCTAATGGCTGTGCCTGCGCTGGCGTACCCCCCGCCTGACACCCACCTCACTTCCCAGAGCTCCCCTGGACCAACCTCCTGTCCTGAGGCAGGATAACTAGATTTTTATATCACCCTCAATTACGTTTGTCTAAGCTGTTCTTAAAAACCACTATGGACAGAGATTCTCTCTGCAGCCTGTGCAAGTGCCTGACAAAAAAAATTCTTCGTCTTCCTTGCTACGACTTAATCCAATGCCTGCTGTAGTGTCCCCTGAGGACACGGATGCTCACTGTTCTCTGTGTGACAACCCACAGGCCTTTGGAATATCGCCGTGCCCCTTCTTGTCTTGCCTTCACAGCCGCCTTTTTCAAAAGATGCAAATCCAGCCCCTCAGCCTTTTTCACGAGATCATAATTTTTTGTTCTCTTCTCATTTTCATTGCTATCTTCTGCACCTCACTTACTTATGTACGTATTTCTTCAGCGCAGTGCCCAATACTGGGCATAGTACTTTCCTCGGATGCCTTGGCAGTACCAAATAGAGCAGCATAATTCCCCCCAATGTCTCATCCATAACATATCTGTTAATACATTCTAGAAGAAGAGCCATCGTTTTCTTTGTCAGTAATACTTGAGGACCAAATATTACTGGTGACAAATACCCTGAGATACTTGGTGATCAAAAATCCTGAGTTGGGCTGCCTAATGAATATACATAACATAATGTTGTGCACATACATAATACACAATATTTGGAAAATGTCAGTGGAAAAGCTAGTGGGAGCTGCTAGAAGTGCTATGCTGGAGTCATGACTTGGATCTTCAGACAGAAACCAAAACTGCTGTCTTTGAAGCTCTTGGCTGCAGACACTGCAACATCAAAGGCATGCCTGGGAGATCACCTTATATTGACATTTTCCCCTCCTCTGCTGAAAGACTATGCAGGATGCAGGACTTTCCTGTTCTGTTTTCTTCTTTGCTTTCCTTGTGAATTAAATAAGTTCCAGAAACTTAAGAGCACTGCTACATTGGTTGTTAATTAGTTGTTACCAATGACAACAGTTGACCAAGAACAGCGGAATTAGTATCTTCGATCTGATACTTGGGAGAAAAATAAATCCTACATGAGTTTTGGTAAGGAAAGGTCTGGGTTAAAGAGTTCACAGGAACACACAGATAAAAAGGTTTCTTCTTCTTTTTTTTCTTATTTTGTTGATGAGCAACAGTCATGACATATTAAGAAAGAGACGTGTGATGCAGCATGTCAAGCAGAATTTTAACTTCACTAACTAAAATTCAGATACTTAAAGCTCAGAAATTGAGCGCACTGGAAGTATTATGCAGCTCCCCAAGTTATAGTCTGCAAGTGATGGGCAATCACAGTCTGGGATGAATAAACTTCAAATGCAACTTGGAATTGGGGGGGTGGCACAGTGAAAGTCACACTCGTGAAATGCACTTGTGGAGGCTGTGAGCAAGGCTTCCCTCTGAGATCTCAGGAATTTGCCTTGCTGAATTCCGAGCCCTGCTCTCGAGCTCCTTGGGATGCTGAAGCCACACTTTCACTGCTGAAGCCAAAACCCGAAGACATCAGACATCTATTTTAAGTAGCTATTACACACATAAACTGAGATTATAGAATCACGCACGGCTGGTTTGATCTTCGCTGTGTTTGTATGATTTCCTGGGGAGCAAAAGGAAGAATTTCATTGTGGCCACTGTTAAGTGATGGCCAAACATCTCCTTCTGTACAGACTGAAGTTCACTCTTCCACGGTGTTCACGTAAGCCTAGGCATGATTGAAGGCTTATGTGAGCATTGAGTTTTAAAGTAGATTTTAAGTTTTGTGTAAGTCAGTTTTAACCGAGCACTGAATTCTGCTCTCAGTAAGTAATTTAATTTCATTTTAAAATGTCTCATCTAAAGATTGCTATGGAAAAAGTGTTGTTAACAGATGGGCTTAAACTCACTGACACAGGTTTAACCTCTGGTTAAGATATCTGTAAGACAGAATTGTAGCCCTATTTCCACCCAAAAAGGGAAACACAAGGAGATCCTTGGATTTCAGATATTCACTCAGCAGAGTGAAACAGCGAGAAGAAGGATCCTTGATGGTCATCTGGAGCAAACAGGTCTGTGCTCTTAGGGAAGCCCGGAGATTGGGTGAAGTAGGTTGGGAGAAGAAAGTAGTCATACGGAAAAAAGCAGGCTTTGTAGCAAAGCTTTGTAGCATCCTTACTCCTCTTTGTCACAATGCTTACAAAAGCTTAGGCTGCTGGTGGGCTAGATTCACTGTCATTATTTTCTTCCCCATCCCTCTGCTGTTTCTTGTCTTTTGCTTGATTTTAGTTATTAAATAATAATAATAAAATAGGTTCTATACTTGCTTTCTTTTGAGGCAGAGTGTTCACCAGTGTTTTGAAAGAAAAATGGAAAATAACTTCCAGAGCACTGTTAAATTGTTTATGAGGAAGTGCAATGTGCCATAATTAGCCATACTAAAATCCATCTTCCACCCCAAAAATGATCCTGCATTGTTGCCAACTGGAGTAAAGAGTAGAATCACTCTCAGCCAACCTAAAACGATCAAGGGAATATTACACTGGACTGCAGTTGCATGAAAATGGTCAGAGTCAGAGGTTTGAACCTCTTGGCAAAATTTTAAGCAGTGGGTTTAAATTCGATAGTCACTTTGGGGCTGTTTGAGACAAACAGAGACACAAGCAACATAAAAAAAGGGTGGAAGTTATTGTCCAAAGTTGAACTTCATAGTAACCGACAGATTTAGCAGAACAGTAAGCCGAAGGCTGGGGTCTTAAAGGGGAAAACTCTAGTTACAGTCAATTATCTTTAATGCAATTCTATATACAAGAATATACTATGTCTGCTCTCTGGAACCCAGGAGGTAGTCAAGCTGCAGTCCTGCCAGTCCATCCTGGCCTTGCTTTTCCCTCTCAAAACCCTTGAGTCCCTATTTTCTTTTGTTTTCTGCACACAAAGCATTTCTGTCCAAATGCTTTCTCAGGTCTGGAGAAGAACTCCACATCTTCTCATAATCAGAGATTATTTTCCAAAACCTGCCACTATAAAGTAATATATAAAGTCTCTTTTCCTGAGAGCCACACTCCCATGACCAGTGGATGTATTTACTCCCTTCTCTGCCTGGAGCAATCACATGTTAAGGCACACCTTGCAGCATTTATGGCCATCATCCTCTAGTAAGTGTCTTCGACATTCTCCCAAATATAGAATCATAGAATCATAGAATTGTTCTGGTTGGAAGAGACCTCCAAGATCATCGGGTCCAACCATTAACCTATCACTACCAAGTCCCCCACTAAATCGTATCCCTTAGGGCCTCATCTAAACATCTTTTGAATACCCCCAGAGATGGTGACTCCACCACCTCCCTGGGCAGCCTGTTCCAATGCCTGACAACCCTTTCGGTGAAGAAATTTTTACGAATGTCCAATCTAAACCTCCCCTGGCGCAACTTGAGGCCATTTCCTCTTGTTCTGTTGTCTGTTACTAGGGAGAAGAGTCCAACCCCCATCTCTCTACATCCTCCTTTCAGGTAGTTGTAGAGAGTGATAAGGTCTCCCCTCAGCCTCCTTTTCTCCAGACTAAACATCCCCAGTTCCCTCAGCCGCTCCTCATAGGACTTGTGTTCCAGACCCTTCACCAGCCTCGTTGCCCTTCTTTGGACACGCTCCAGCACCTCAATGTCTTTCTTGTAGTGAGGGGCCCAAAACTGAACACAGTACTCGAGGTGCGGCCTCACCAGGGCCGAGTACAGGGGGACAATCACTTCCCTACTCCTGCTGGCCACACTATTTCTGATACAGGCCAGGATGCCGTTGGCCTTCTTGGCCACCTGGGCACACTGATGGCTCATATTCAGCCGGCCGTCAACCAACACCCCCAGGTCCTTTTCTGCCGGGCAACTTTCCAGCCACTCCCCCCCAAGTCTGTAGCATTGCCTGGGGTTGTTAAGTGGGGTTGCTAAATATAGTCCTGAAGGGAATTGGTCCTGAAGACTATAGTCCTTAAGGGTTTATTGAAAGTGTATTACTGCAGAAAAGGAACTGTTCCTGAATAGGGTCTAACCCTGGCGCTCAGGACCTCAGTGGTGCCTCTGTTCAAGCTCCTGACAGGTTGTTTGCCACTTCTCCGTGGTGGTGTTACTTGGGTTGACGGCTATCAGCTGTCTCCGCAGGGAAGAGTAATAGAGATCAAGGTGATCATCGCTCCCACTTGTACCATTTTCTTCCTGGACGGGGTTATTCTCTGAACCTTTTCCAACATCCAATCCCAAACCACCTGTGAGTCAGGAAATCCACAGAATTGTTTTCTTCCCTCCACTTCATGCCCCGAGGGCTGGGAAATCCCCTTGCACACGGAACGCCAAATGCCCAGTAGGCGTCATCCTTTTGGCTGCATGGGACTGAGCTTTCCAGACAGTCTGCTCAGCTGTTTGGGTCATTAGCGGAGAAATCTAACAATGCAGTGATCTCCATGCGGAGATTAACAAACTAATAGGTTGTATCAAGATTCATCATGAGATAGGCAAGATTGGTTGACCTGAAGTAATCAGAGCACATGCACTGGAGTCCAAGCTACACAGAATCATAGAATAGTTTGGGTTGGAAGGGACCTTTAAAGGCCATCTAGTCCAACCCCCCTGCCATGGGCAGGGACATCTTCAACTAGATCAGGTTGCCCAGAGCCCCGTCCAGCCTGACCTGGAATGTTTCCAGGGATGGGGCATCTCCCACCTCTCTGGGCAACCTGTGCCAGTGCTTCACCACCCTCATTGTGAAACATTTTGTCCTTGTATCTAGTCTGGATCTCCCCTCTTTTAGTTTAAAACCATTAGCCCTTGTCCTATCACAACAGGCCCTGCAAAAAGTCTCTCCCCATCTTTCCTATAAGCCCCTTTAGGTACTGAAAGGCCGCAATAAGGTCTCCCCAGAGCCTTCTCTTCTCCAGGCTGAACAACCCCAACTCTCTCAGCCTGTCTCCATAGCAGAGCTGCTCCAGCCCTCGGACCATCTCCGTGGCCTCCTGTGGCCCCACTCCAGCAGGTCCGTGTCCTTCCTGTGCTGAGGCCCCAGCGCTGGACGCAGCACTGCAGGGGGGTCTCACCAGAGCGGAGCAGAGGGGCAGAATCCCCTCCCTCGCCCTGCTGGCCACGCTGCTGGGGATGCAGCCCAGGGTACAGTTGGCTTTCTGGGCTGTGAGCGCACATTGCCGGGTCACGTCCAGCTCTTCATCCACCACACATCTCTTGCCTCACAAAAACGTGTCTCCTGCAGAGCTGCCTGAAGAGCTGTTCCTGTGTCAGACTGGAACTCCCAGCAGCAGCGCTGTGCTCAGCAGAACATCTGCATGGAGGAGAACGTACTGCTGGGAGCCACCTGCCCCAAGCATGGGCAAGCGCTGGAAGAGGAAAAGCCTGTTACTTACCAGGGTGATTGGATTTCAAGATTTGTTATTTCTGTGTATGTTCCTCTCTCACCACCCCTTGCCTCTTCATCTTTTATCCCTGCATCCCGTATCCTTGGGGATTCTGTAGCTACGAGGAGCTGCAAAACACATGGTGCGTAGGGAAGAGCGAGGCGTGAGCACAACCGACAGATACCAGCGCGGCCTCTGGCCCTGCCAGCAGCGACACGTCCACATTCCAGCGCTCCAGAGAAACGCCTCGCCGGTGTGAAGCTCCTTGGAAGGAGCTCTTCTGAACGTCTCCGTTACCTCCGTTTAAATCTGGGGCATGGAGGAAGAGGGAAGACCCCCACACAGAGGGCACCAATGCAAAGGCGACCAGGCACAGTGGGGACGGGCAGGTGGTGGCTGCGACCCAGCGAGGGGAGCCCTGGCCCCCCAGCCCGCAGCCACTGCAGAGTGGCTCCGGGAAAGGGGCGCCGTGGTCTGCCCCGGCATGAAGGGCCAGCAAGCAAACACCCCAATGTTTATTGTCATTCCCCTGGGAAGAGTCACAAAGCCTTGGAAGACAGCAAGGCAACAGAAATTGCAGATCTAAGAAAAGGGGGGGGTGGGGGTGGTGTTTGGTTTTTGGTTTTTTACCAAAATAAACAAATGCCTAACACAGCTAGATGATCAGCCCCAACTAGTGCACCCTGAAAGAAGTCAGCACCCAAAACACTTTGCTTCAAGCTGGAGCCTACAGGTCCGAAACGTCCCAGGCCCCTGCGGTGGGTTCGGATGGTTTGCTTTTATGGCAACTTCTGCAGGCTGCAGGCAGCAGGACGTTGCAGTGTCACGCAGGAGCATGGCTCCATTTCTCCTGCGCCTCTTTTGGGAGAGGGGATAAGAGGGGAGCATGGTGGCTCACGGCAGAGCTCAGAGCCCTTTTTTTCCAGAACACTGGAAGATTAGCCGGCTCTCCATTCAAATCTGCCAGAAACAGCTAGTGCAGAGGTTTACACTTGAAACCGCTTGCTCATTGCTTGCAAAGGAAAGTTTAAACACACCATTGACTATTTTAGAGGAAGGAGATAAGGCAGGACTTAGTTCTCCTGTCTGTCTCCAGCTCTCTGCCATTTTAAACATGGTGTTTGCAGACATTTTCAACAGCTGCTAAACGAATCAGGTACTCGAAATCCACTGAAAACCACGGATGTAGAGAGCCTGACTCTCCTACATCACAACTTAGTTTTCTAAACTTTCTGCCTGGATAACTGCACAGAGTGTCCTTTAAAATAAACATTTGGTTCAGCGTGTGAGAAATTCTCAGGTTGGGAACCACAGCCCTGGTAATGTAGCCTTTATAGTCAGATTTCTGCCTACCTGATTTGGTAGCTTTGGTAGCCATAGTCTAGTGCCTGTCTAGGAGCGCCCTGGAAACCTAAAGCACATGCTGTTGCTGGCCCTCCTATTGCCTTGCATGGCAAAAATCATAGACAAATCTGTTTGGGAATGAAGTAATATGCAGACAGAGGTTTTGCTAGGTACTGTTTTCAATACAGATGGAAAATAGGAGGAGAAAGAGAAGAAACGCCTTTGGGCATTAAAAAAGCCAGGAAACGGAATGCACAGCCTGGGCAAGCTCTAAATATGGTCAAGAAAGAGCAGGCGCAACAAGGCTCGGTCCTGAAAGCCAAGAACATGGTTCATGTTCAATTTCTCCTGTATACATAGGAACAGAGAACTTCGTGCCTTTGTACATAAGCAAAATTGCATCACTACCTGGCTCCATGAGCCTTTTTTCCTCTTACAGAGGTGCAGAAACCACCTGCAAGACAATCACATTTGCAGAGGTGTCACCTTTTGCACTTAAGACTTTCCTGGACTTGAGGGTTAATTGAGACCAAAAGCATTTAAAACACCGTTGCTATTGTTGAGTAGCATCTCACTCAGGGAAAATTGTCAATAGGTCTGAGCAAGAACACCACCATGTGTATGCAACATTTTAATTGCATGCATTTAACCAAGGAGTAAGACCTAATTTAATTGCCAGAACACGCTTCATTCCACATCTATATTTCAAAAAGTTGCACATTGATAAAAATGTCAAAGACGTGTAGAAACGATAGAAGACCATAAACAGCATTTTCCAGATTTGATGGAAATGCCATCTCTGTCACAAGTTTTGATCAGGCAAATATAGGAAGAAAATAGATACACACAAGCATGTGCTTTAGCTTATTTTCTCATCGTAGTCCCTTAACTGGAAGTTGACACACACTTATTAGTGATAATTGACAATATGAATCAACACAGTTTTTTAAGCGTTGACAGAATGAAATTGCATCTCGGTTCTGAAATTCAGACAAAGTCCTGGAAAAAAAAAAAAAAAGAAAGAAATTAGATCAATTTCTGAACTGTCACATAGGCACAGATCTTGTGAATGCATGTATTTTGCTGAAGCAGCAGCTTATCTTTCTATTAGGTAAATTTATAAGCGATTGACTTAAACCCAGTCAAAATAAATCTCTCATAAAGGAAAAGGCAAATGTTGAGTGGGTTTTAAAAACCCATTTCAAGCAATCCACCATCTCACACAGACCAAAGATACTCTTTTACATGTGCGGTCTTGCCATTATAACTGCACCCGCAGTAGAAGTTTTGCAGGGACAGAGGTACCAGTCAGACAAGGTGACTAATGTTGGCGTAAGCTGTACAAACAGAAGTGTGCAGTAGGCTGTGGTAGAAAAATCAGAGGGATTAGTAGAAGTGCTGTTCCGTCTTTTTTTAATCAGCGCATTATTGTACAAGCTAGGAAAGGTTTGCAAACACTGGAGCGGTCAGCTGCATTAAGTGACACTGTGCAACTCATCCACATTCCTAAACGGGATTTCTGTAGAGTCATGGTTGAAAAATGAAGGCTTTTCATTGCTTTCTGTTCCTCAGTACACAGTAAAAAAAAAAACAAACACAAAACCAAAAAAAACAACACACAAAACCCCAAACCCGTGCCACTCTAGGCATATCATGGCATTGCTTACGGAAAAGTTACAAAGTTGCTGTTGCCTCCGACGTCCTGAAGTTCAGTTGCTGGCCTTAAATTGAAATTAATTTTTGTCAATCTGGCAGTAAGGATCTAATTTGATTCTGTGAATTATTTAAGAATCAAAAAGTCCAAAGTAATAGTTGATTCCTTGATCTTATTTTCAAATGCTAATATAACAGAAGCAAGCTGGAAGCACCCTTTCTTTGCAAAGTGAGAAAGACTATTCAATCAATAAAGATCGGTATATCTGGAAGGCTGACAGGCATTCATTTAAAAGCAGATGCCTTAGCTTAATGATGATGCAAACCCACAGTGAGGATGTGAGCCATTCAGTAAATTACAAAGGAGCTGATTTGGGTAACATGGGAACGGTGTCATTAGTCGGACGTTTTGATAGACTCCAATGCTTTGGCAGTCACTGCCATGGACGATCAAAAAAAGACTTTTAAGACTCTCTGCGTGACTGTACGTAGCATCTTACCGTCTCAAACAGACAGCGATACAGACCTTTTGCTTCACACGGTAACTTAACTGGTCCTGGGAGCAAATAATGCTGCCACTATGAGGCTAGGGCACATGGAGGACAGGGAGGTGATTAGAGACAGCCAGCATGGCTTCACCAAGGGCAAGTCCTGCCTGACCAGCTTAGTGGCCTTCTATGATGGGGTGACTACATCCGTGGACAAGGGAAGAGCTGTGGATGTCATCTATCTGGACTTCTGTAAGGCCTTTGACACGGTCCCCTACACCGTCCTTCTCTCTAAATTGGAGAGATATAGATTTGATGGGTGGACTATTCGGTGGATGAGGAATTGGTTGGACGGTCACATCCAGAGGGTAGTGGTCAATGGCTCAACGTCCAGATGGAGATCCATGACAAGTGGTGTCCCTCAGGGGTCCGTACTGGGACCAGTACTCTTTAATATCTTCATTAATGACACAGACAGTGGGATCGAGTGCACCCTCAGCAAGTTTGCGGATGACACCAAGCTGAGTGGTGTGGTGGACACGCCTGAGGGACGGGATGCCATCCAGAGAGACCTGGACAAGCTTGAGAAGTGGGCCCAGGTGAACCTCATGAGGTTCAACAAGGACAAATGCAAGGTCCTGCACCTGGGTCAGAGGAACCCCTGGTATCAATACAGGCTGGGGGATGATGGGATCGAGAGCAGCCCTGCCGAGAAGGGCTTGGGCGTGCTGGGGGATGAAAAGCTGGACATGACCCGGCAATGTGCGCTCACAGCCCAGAAAGCCAACCGTGCCCTGGGCTGCATCCCCAGCAGCGTGGCCAGCAGGGCGAGGGAGGGGATTCTGCCCCTCTGCTCCGCTCTGGTGAGACCCCCCTGCAGTGCTGCGTCCAGCGCTGGGCCCCAGCACAGGAAGGACATGGACCTGCTGGAGCGGGGCCACAGGAGGCCACGGAGATGATCCGAGGGCTGGAGCCCCTCTGCTATGGAGACAGGCTGAGAGAGTTGGGGTTGTTCAGCCTGGAGAAGAGAAGGCTCCGGGGAGACCTTATTGCAGCCTTTCAGTGCCTAAAGGGGCTTGTAGGAAAGATGAGACAAAACTTTTTGCAGGGCCTGCTGTGATAGGACAAGGGCTAATGGTTTTAAACTAAAAGAGGGGAGATACAGGCTAGACCTAAGGAAGAAATGTTTTACAATGAGGTTGCTGAAACAATGGCACAGGTTGCCCAGAGAGGTGGTAGAAGCCCCATCCCTGGAAACATTCACGGTCAGGCTGGACAGGCCTCTGAGCAACCTGATCTAGTAGAGGATGTCCCTGCTCATTGCAGGGACTAGATGACCTTTAAAGGTCCCTTCCAACCCAAACTATTCTATGATTTTGTGCTTTTTCCTTATCGCCTCTTCTGTCTGTAGGAGTTATGAATGCGTTGGAAGAGAGCCTGTTCCTAAGCACGTGTGTAGGCTGTGCTTATCGCTGCAGGACCTGCTGGTGCTGCACGGTCCCTGTAGCAGATACACAAAAGTGGTCAGCCTTCCTTGAGAACGAACTCTGACAAATGGGCAGTTGTTTAAAAAAAAAGGAAGTAATAATTTTTTGAGTTATCCAGGAATTCAGATGGATCTGAGGGGGGGAAGATGCTGAAAATGTGAAAAATAGCTTTGTAGAACAGCCAGATGATTCAGCTATGCAGTGAAACAGGATAAATCAGATGAAGATCAGACAAGGCTTTCTTTACAAACAATAATATTTTTAGATTGTTAGCTGCATGAAATTGCCTTACAAGCCCTAATTTCAGGCCAGCCTGTCTTGAAGATACTTAAAAAATTAAAAAATAGGTTGGTCCCAGAATGCTGCATCTGTTTCTTAGAAGCAGCATGAAAAGAAATGCACAAAGAAGATTGTTTACAGCCTGAGCATGCAGTGCATAGCTACGGTTAAAAATCTGGCTTAAGAGAAATAACACTTGATTTGATCCAGACATAGCCAAGGTGCTAAACCTAGTGCTTTAACAATATGCTAACCTCTGGGAACTGGCAGTGATTTCATTGCCTGTTATCGCCAGAGAGACAAAAGTCTGCAGGAGCTAAAAGTCTGCAGATTTATACACAAGCCTGTACTTTTGCATGAAAGCAAAGAGAGATTTCCCAGAACAGTCTCCGTAAGGACAACCATGGCTGTTTGCTTTGCTAAGTGCACATCTGGCAGAACCAAATTTCAGCAGCAACCACACCCGTGAAGGAGAAGTTGAGCTTTCTCGCATGGAGTATTCAGGCTACTTAAGCACGTGTGCATTTGGGTTGACCTGGGAGGTAACGGATCTCCAACTCGTTGTGTGGTGGGCCACTCCTACAGCTGTAGCCATGTCATCCTGGTAGCACTAATTGTAGGTACGATCCTGCTGCAGCTTGCTGGCAGAGGGAACGCCAAAGCAGCCTTGTGTCTCCCTCCCTCTCTCGTCCTTACATGCGCTCACAGCAGCAGGTTCTGTGCAGTCAGCTCAGTGATGGGTGGTTTTACAGAAGGGAAAGACCAAAACTATTTCCCAGCTCGATGTTTGAAGGAAGCCCGAATCCATATAGAGCAAGCGTCAATGCTCCCTTTCCCTCATCTATACTATGTAGTATGTATGTAAGTGCAGAACTAGCTCTATTTAACTGCAGAAGCTAACCTCCCCGTCCAGTGAGGGACATGACAAGTAAGTGTAGCTCTGGCTGGTGCTTCCCTCTTCAGTCTCTGCAGATAATGGACATGTGCCTAATACAGTTGCTGAGAAAATATTCTGTATTACAGCAATAAGCTGAACAGAAAAGTAATTAGCAACATCCTTGTGGGAACTGGACCAGAGGAGGAGATAGCCTTGTTAGTGGCTGTGGGGTACTCTATGAAGGGAAAGGCTTTAGATAGGCCAGGGTTTCTGACCACTCATCTAATGGTTTTTGTCTTTGAGCTACAAATACAAGACTAAATACAAATTAGATCCCAGCTCTGTCTGGGTTTGAAAGTGAGGATGCAGGTCCAGAACAGAAACACGTTAGGTGGAAAGGGGAGCCAGGCACCCCTTTTCCTGCATCTGTCAGTAGCACCAGAATCTTCACAGCGCAGCTGTCTGGAAAACCATGGACTCTTGAAGAGTAGTTGGAGGTTTCTCACAAGTGTTTCTTTCATGGTAAAAAAGCCATGAAATTCTTAACAGGTAAGCCTATGCCTTGGAACTGAATACTTTTGTTTATATTGAGCCAAGTGAGAAAGAAGACAGAAATCAGGAGCCTAAGTTTCAGGAGAGAAAAACATATTTTTTCTCTAAACACCCTATAGCCATCTAGAAGACATAGACAAAGCGGCTGAAGCGTGCCTGGCAATTGATGAAGCTTTAACTCACACCCCGCTGCTTTGTTGCACACCACACCAGCACCTTCATTTTGCTGCATTTTCCACTCTACACAATAGATTTTAACTTTCAGGCGGGTGTTAGCATAAGAATTTGAGCATCACAGAATCATAGAATTGTTTTGGTTGGAAGAGACCTCCAAGATCATCGAGTCTACATGTTAACCTATCACTACCAATTCCACCACTAAACCATGTCCCTTAGCGCCACATCTACACGTCTTTTGAATCCCTTCAGGGACGGTGACTCCCCCACTGCCCTGGGCAGCCTGTGCCAGGGCCTGACAGCCCTTTCAGGGAAGAAATGTTTCCAAATATCCAACCTAAACCTCCCCTGGAGCAACTTGAGGCCGTTTCCTCTCGTCCTGTTGCCTGTTCCTTGGGAGAAGAGACCGACCCCCCCTGGCTCCAACCTCCTTTCAGGGAGTTGCAGAGAGCGAGAAGGTCTCCCCTCAGCCTCCTTTTCTCCAGGGCAAACCCCCCCAGGTCCCTCAGCCGCTCCTCACAGCACTTGTGCTCCAGCCCCTTCCCCAGCTCCGTTGCCCGTCTCTGGACACGCTCCAGCCCCTCAGTGTCTGTCTTGGAGTGAGGGGCCCAGAACTGAACCCAGCACTCGAGGGGCGGCCTCACCAGGGCCAAGTACAGGGGACGATCGCTGCCCTACTCCTGCTGGCCACACTAATGCTGACACAGGCCAGGATGCCATTGGCCGCCTTGGCCACCTGGGCACATCCCTGGGCTCATCTTCAGCCGCTGCCGACCAACCCCCCCAGGTCCTTTTCTGCCGGGCACTTTGCAGCCGCTCCCCCCCAAGTCTGTAGCACTGCCTGGGGTTGTTGTGACCCAAGGGCAGGACCCGGCACTTGGCCTTGTTGAACTTCGTACAATTGGCCTCAGCCCATAGATCCAGCTGGTCCAGATCCATCTGTAGCACCTTCCTACCCTCAAGCAGATCAACACTCCTGCCCAACTTGGCGTTGTCTGCAAACTTACTGAGGGTGCCCTCGATCCCCTCATCCAGGTCATTGATAAAGATATTGAACAGAACTGGCCCCAGTACTGAGCCCTGGGGAACACCACTTGTGACCGGCCTCCAACCGGATTTAACTCCATTCACCACAACTCTTTGGGCCCGGCCATCCAGCCAGTTTCCTACCCAGCGCAGAGTATGCCCATCCAAGCCATGGGTAGCCAGTTTCTCCAGGAGGATGCTGTGGGAGATGGTGTCAAAGGCTTTGCTAAAGTCCAGGTACACAACGTCCACAGCCTTTCCCTCATCCACTAGGCTGGTCACCATGTCGTAGAAGGAGATCAGGTTGGTCAGACAGGACCTGCCTTTCATAAACCCATGCTGACTGGGCCCGATCACCCAGTTGTCCCGTATGTGCCGCGTGATGGCACTCAAGATGATCTGCTCCATAACCTTCCCGGGCACCGAGGTCAGACTGACAGGCCTGTAGTTCCCCGGATCCTCCTTCCGGCCCTTCTTGTAGATGGGCGTCACATTTGCCAGCCTCCAGTCAACGGGGACCTCCCCGGTGAGCCAGGACTGCTGGTAAATGATGGAGAGTGGCTTGGCGAGCACTTCTGCCAGCTCTTTCAGTACCCTTGGGTGGATCCCATCTGGCCCCATAGACCTGTGTGTGTCTAGGTGGCGTAGCAGGTCACTGACCATTTCCCCTTGGACTATGGGGTTTACATTCTGCTCACCTGCTCCGTCTTCCTGCTCAGGGCGCTGGGTGCCCAGAGAACAATTTCCCTCACTGTTAAAGACTGAGGCAAAGAAGTTATTAAGCACCTCAGCCTTTTCCTCATCCCCTGATGCTATGTTTGGCCCTGCATCCAATAAAGGAGGGAGATTTTCCTTTGCCCCCCTTTTATTGCTAATGTATTTATAGAAACACTTTTTGTTGTCTTTTACGGCAGTAGCCAGACTAAGTTCTAGTTGGGCTTTGGCCCTTCTAATTTTCTCCCTGCATAACCTCACAACATCCTTGCAGTCCTCCTGAGTTGCCTGCCCCTTCCTCCAAAGGTGGTAGACTCTCTTTTTTTCCCTAAGTTCCAGCCGGAGCTCTCTGCTCAGCCAGGCCGGTCTTCTTCCCCGCCGGCTCATCTTTTGGCTCATGGGGACGGCCTGCTCCTGCGCCTTTAAGATTTCCCTTTTGAAGAATGTCCAGCCTTCCTGGATGCCTTTGCCCTCCAGGACTGCCTCCCAAGGGACTCTGCCAGCCAGACTCCTAAACAGGCCAAAGTCTGCCCTCCGGAAGCCCAAGGTGGCAGTTCTGGTGATGCTCCTCCTTACTTCTCTGAGAATTGAAAACTCAGTCATTTCATGGTCACTATGCCCAAGACGGCCTCCAACCATCACATCACCCACAAGACCTTCTCTGTTCACAAACAACAGGTCCAACGGGGCACCTTCTCTCGTGGGCTCCCTCACCAGCTGTGTGAACTTAGGAAAAAAAAGAGAGTCTACCACCTTTGGAGGAAGGAGCAGGCAACTCAGGAGGACTACAAGGATGTTGTAAGGTTATGTAGGGAGAAAATTAGAAGTGCCAAGGCCCAGCTAGAACTTAGTCTGGCTACTGCCATAAAAGACAACAAAAAGTCCTTCTACAAATACATTAACAATAAAAAGGGGGCTAAGGAAAATCTCCCTCCTCTGTTGGATGCGGACGGAAACTTAGTGTCAAGGGATGAGGAAAAGGCTGAGGTACTAAATGCCTTCTTTGCCTCTGTCTTTAACAGCAAGGGAAGTTGCTCTCAGGGCACCCAGCGCCCTGAGCGGGAAGACAGGGATGGGGAGCAGAATGAAGAACCCGTAGTCCAAGGGGAAATGGTCAGTGACCTGCTACACCACCTAGACACGCACGGGTCTATGGGGCCGGATGGGATCCACCCAAGGGTGCTGAAAGAGCTGGCGGAGGTGCTCACCAAGCCACTCTCCATCATTTACCAGCAGTCCTGGCTCACCGGGGAGGTCCCCGTTGACTGGAGGCTGGCAAATGTGACGCCCATCTACAAGAAGGGCCGGAAGGAGGATCCGGGGAACTACAGGCCTGTCAGTCTGACCTCGGTGCCCGGGAAGGTTATGGAGCAGATCATCTTGAGTGCCATCACGCGGCACATACGGGACAACTGGGTGATCGGGCCCAGTCAGCATGGGTTTATGAAAGGCAGGTCCTGCCTGACCAACCCGATCTCCTTCTACGACATGGTGACCAGCCTAGTGGATGAGGGAAAGGCTGTGGACGTTGTGTACCTGGACTTTAGCAAAGCCTTTGACACCATCTCCCACAGCATCCTCCTGGAGAAACTGGCTACCCATGGCTTGGATGGGCGTACTCTGCGCTGGGTAGGAAACTGGCTGGATGGCCGGGCCCAAAGAGTTGTGGTGAATGGAGTTAAATCCGGTTGGAGGCCGGTCACAAGTGGTGTTTCCCCAGGGCTCAGTACTGGGGCCAGTTCTGTTCAATATCTTTATCAACGATCTGGATGAGGGGATCGAGGGCACCCTCAGTAAGTTTGCAGATGACACCAAATTGGGAGGGAGTGTTGATCTGCTGGAGGGCAGGCAGGCGCTACAGCGGGACCTGGACAGGCTGGATCGATGGGCCGAGGCCAACGGTATGAGATTCAACAAGGCCAAGTGCCAGGTCCTGCCCTTGGGTCAAAACGACCCCAGGCAACGCTACAGACTTGGGGGGGAGTGGCTGGAAAGCTGCCCGGCAGAAAAGGACCTGGGGGTGTTGGTTGACCGCCGGCTGAATACGAGCCAGCAGTGTGCCCAGGTGGCCAAGGCGGCCAACAGCATCCTGGCCTGTATCAGAAATAGTGTGGCCAGCAGGAGTAGGGAGGTGATTGTCCCCCTGTACTCGGCCCTGGTGAGGCCGCCCCTCGAGTGCTGGGGTCAGTTCTGGGCCCCTCACTACAAGACAGACATTGAAGTGCTGGAGCGTGTCCAGAGACGGGCAACGAGGCTGGTGAAGGGTCTGGAACACAAGTGCTGTGAGGAGCGGCTGAGGGAACTGGGGATGTTTAGTCTGGAGAAAAGGAGGCTGAGGGGAGACCTTCTCGCTCTCTACAACTCCCTGAAAGGAGGTTGTAGAGAGATGGGGGTCAGACTCTTCTCCCTAGTAAGAGACAACAGGACAAGAGGAAATGGCCTCAAGTTGCGCCAGGGGAGGTTTAGATTGGACATTCGTAAAAATTTCTTCACTGAAAGGGTTGTCGGGCATTGGAACAGGCTGCCCAGGGAGGTGGTGGAGTCCCCATCCCTGGAGGTATTCAAAAGACGTTTAGACGAGGCCCTAAGGGATATGATTTAGTGGGGGACTTGGTAGTGATAGGTTAATGGTTGGACCCGATGATCTTGGAGGTCTCTTCCAACCAGAACAATTCTATGATTCTATGATTCTCCCAGCTGCTTGTAGAATACTTCATCTGCCTCCTCATCCTGGTTGGGTGGTCTGTAACAGACTCCCACCATGACATCTGCCTTGCTGGCCTTCCCCCTGATTCTTACCCATAGGCACTCAACCCTCTCGTCACCATCCTTGAGCTCAAGGCAGTCCAGACTTTCCCTAACATAGAGGGCTACCCCACCGCCTCATCTTCCTTGCCTACCCCTTCTAAAGAGTTTATAGCCGTCCATTGCAGCACTCCAGCTATGCGTGTCATCCCACCATGTTTCTGTGATGACAACTATATCATAGTTTTCCCCCTGCACAACGGCTTCCAGCTCCTCCTGTTTGTTGCCCATGCTCCGTGCATTCGTGTAGATGCACTTCAGCTGGGCTAATGATCTCATCGCCTTTCTGGTGGAAGAAGCCCTAATTCCTGCATGTCCAATCAGGAAGACTTATTCATCCCCATCTACATCTTCAAAGTGATCAAGCTTTTTAGCTACTGAAATCTGCTCTAAAAGGCCATGAGGTTTGCGCTGCTAGAAGGCAGTGTGCTCTGCAGCCTCCTGACTTATAGCACCCTTGAGAGCAAGTTTCATTTTTGCCACGTTCCGAAATTACGGTGCAGCAGTCACAACCAAGGCTGGACTGAAGCCTTGCAGAAAGAGGGTGTTTATTTGAAACACTCTGAAATGAATCATTCCAGGAGGCTGTTTTGAATCATCCCCTGGTGAAGGGATAGGTTTTGGCTTAATGGAGAGGCTGTCTATGATGAAACCCTTTCTCCAGAGAAACCCCTTAGGGGACAGCCTGGCTTTCAGGAATTCCAGCAGATGCGTCCATATTACTGGTTTGGCCATTTTCTCCCTGACCTGTGAACAGCACGTCTTTGCCAGCAGCCCAGAAGGAGGAATAAAATCCCTTTCCAGATACCCTTTTCCCCTGAAAAGCTTACTAAGAGTTGGGAAACCCATGCACTAAAGCATCTTGGACATTTCCCTTCAGTCCCGTTGCCTTTCAGAACATTCATTCCACAGCTTTGCCGCTGCTGACACAGGTTTTGTGGCTATTGTTCTGCGCTTGATTACACATTGCTCCCAAACCACAGGCTGGAGAGCCCAGGGATCCTGATGTTCAACACTTCCCTGCTGTTTGCAGACAATCCCGTTGAGCCTCCAACACGAAGTGAATCCTGTCCCCCCTCAGGAGACAGCTCAGATGATTTTCTAAGCTTGGTAGGAGTTGCTGCCACAGTTCAAGAGGATAAGGTTAACACAGATTTGTGGTGTAACTCAAGGGCACAGACACTGGGCAGAAGATAACAGACAATGCAGCAGAGCAAGCACACAGCAGGGAACGAGGTATCTGAGAGGGACAGAAGCTCCTGGTGTCCATTCCGTACAGGAGGAGCTGGGAATCCCTGATCTGTTGAAAGACTTCACCAATAAATTGACTCAAGTCTCTTGCCTCTTGCAGCAAGCAGTCTGCTGTCACAAAGTTACTTAACTTTGTTGCCAGGAGGGGAAGAAATTCAGTTCCCTGTCTATTATTATCACTCCCTTTTTCTAGAAGAAATAGACAGTCCTCTGTTTCATGACCAAATTTATGACTTCTATTATTGCTGCAGCAGTGAATAAACCAAACCACAGTAAACGGTAAGGATTAGTAACCAATGACAAAGATAAATACAGCCCACATAGAAAAGTCATGTTTAGCTCATCCGATCACTGGTAACTTCTGAAAAGCACGTTTCTTTTGTCTCTGAGTCTTGCCTTTCCCTTGCACATCTCTCTCTTTTAAATACAATCTGGAACTCATTTCCCCCACCTGCAGAGATGAACAAGCATGTGGTGGGTTGACCCTGGCTGGACGCCAGGTGCCTGCCAAGCCGCTTGGAAGCGCCCAGGACTGCATCCACACACGCAGCCTTAGATCGGCTCCCTCATGTTCACGGCTTTTTCACAGCGTGGTCTCTGCAAATGTGTAGGAAGACAGTTCCTACCTGAGAGATGTAGGAGCAAAGCTGTGGAGTCATCCCAACCATTTTCTCTCTGGGGATACCTTCTGTGCTTTCAGCCATGTGCTTCATTCAGGTCTGATCCACAGGCCAGAGTGTGGCAGTGGCTTTGAACCCAAAGCGATGGATGCGTCGCAGGGCATCGGCCAGAGCTCCGGTTAACACAGCTTCTCAGAAGCAGAGGCGGTCATTCTGCTAACACAGCCCTCAGCGGTTCCCAGGGCTCTGAGTGCAGCTACTTCAGTCTCTGTTCAGTCCAGGAACTGTCCTGCAATCTCCCTGCTCTACCTGAAGTGGCTTTAAAAGGAAAAGAGTTCAGGTGATTGCTGTGTTTTTGTAAAACATGGTGAAGTAAAGAAAATCCAGATCAAGAGTTATATTCTTACTGAACAGGCAACAACAGAAAGATTCTTCCTGGAGAATCTAGAACAAAGTCCTCTAACATCACAAAATAAAGATCCTCTTTTACAGAGGTAATTGAAGCCATCTTGTTGCAAGAAACCTGAACCTGAAATGAAAGTAGAAATAACATCCTAATCATACACTTCCCTCGAGAACTTTAACTTGCAGGCAGGAAACAAATGCTTTCTACAATTTAAACTGATAGCGGGTTTTCTTAAAAACATAGCTTCTTCCCACATGCTTGCCACCAATAGTCATTTTTAAACCTCAGTATGAAAAATTGCAGCTTGATGTAGTTCTACAGGAGATCTGAGAATTCCCAGCAATTCATCATCTGGTAATGAAACCAATACCCTTTTTTTTTTTTCAAAGGAACATTTTTCACTTCCTTTTGTTATCATCCTTGGCCTCACAAAATAACTTCTTGCTGTATCTTTAGTACATATATTATGTAATTTTAATGAGGTTTATGTGCAACTCTGAGTCCTTACAGAAAAGAGAAAGATGTAACTGTTGAAGGAAAATTGGAGATACTTTACTCTCAGATGGTACACTTCCCATGTTCTGAAACTACTAACGCTATCTGAAAGGCAGAGACTTGGGCTATTTCCAGAGTAGTACTTCTGCCAGTCATAGGATCCTACGAGTGCAACACTCCTCATTGTATGTTTTCTTGTGAATGGGTCAATTCAAACCGGGTACCTGCAATAACAAGTTCTTTTGATGATCTGTAACAGCTATCACACCAGTGAACCACAAAGACCAATAGCCATCCATGGGTCCTTGGCCACTGATGGAGCATTACCTACTTCTGCCTCAAAATGTTATCTTTTTTGTCTGCTTTATCATTTATGTATTGCCATATATAGACGTTTCAGAAGGTGCTTTTGTGAATAACAAAGACATACACTTAAACTGGGAAACTAGACACATGAATAATTTAGGGTATGGGAGCAAGGTGCCACATCTGCTAAGCTACTGTTCACTAGACCACGTCCACTAAATTGCAATAACTCTGTGTTTAAAAGTTTAGCCAATGGCAAGCGCAAAGTGATGCCCTTTAGCTGAACACTCTTCAGTGAGGGATTAAGGAAGGCAGCATCCGTCATGGGTAAAGAGCGTGCACACGATAGCCGCTGTGACTCGGTGACGCACAGTTTGGGACAGTCTGCTTGCCAGAGTCAACTGCTTAAATTAATGCTTCAGGAAAACAAGTTCTGGGAGGAAAAATTACAAAGAGATGCTTACTGTTGTTGAAGAGTCTCTCCAAACTCTTTACATCTCTAGGGTTTTTTGGTGTGGTGTTTTGGGGTTTTTTTTTAAAGACTTTCTCTCACTTGTTAGCATGTCACCCAGTTATTAGATATGCCAAATGCTTTCATTCCTTGCAGCATTTGATCCAGGCTCCTTTTAAATACAATAAATTGTAATATTTTAAATCTAAATAGGCACCTTGTCATTTCAGGAAGTTATTCTTGGAAGAAATATAGTTTGGGAAACCTCATTCTCCTTGACAGTTTTGTCTATATATCTGTTTACTCAGGAACTGGTCTCCTTTGAGCTGGCAGATTTACAGATGCTCCCCTGATCCTGGTCTTTCGGGAGAGCAGCCGGCAGCTAGCTCAAATTCCGTGGGTGGCCTGCCTCTCTCGTTCAGGCGGTTGTACTGGGAAGAGCCTGCGGGGAAGCAAGAGACACATTTCTTTGCTCTTATGGAAACCCATAGTGGCCTTACTGGTAACAGAGGGTACTGATACTTTACTTTTTATGAGTCCTTTATCTCTGGGGCAAACACAGAAGCGATATTTTTTTTTGGTTTACAATTCTGCCTGACATGAGGTCTGCCACTCTTTAAGGTATTTAAGGCCTAAGCAGCCAGTTGCTCACCATGAGTTTGCAGCCAGAGACGGACACCCTGCACCAGAGCCTGACTCCTCACAGGCACGAACCAGCTGGGTTTATCCATACTGATGCTTCTGCTCCGCTCAGCCCTCACAGGCAGCGCATGACCCCTTTCACTGCGTTTTCTAGTGCTGGTCTATCTTGTACCTACTATCCAACAGCAAGAATTCAACTCAAAACCAAGCTGCACCTTCACAAATAGAGAAAAAGAGAAAAACAGCAAGAAGCTGCTACTTTAAACTTGCCAAAAATTTAGAAGTATCTTCTTCAAGTTTGTTTTGAGATGAAACTCGTGATGTATTCTTATGATGCTGTGGCAGCAACTAAACATTTTCAGAAGCTCTGCTATGTCTTCATATTGTGCTTCACCAGATTCTTGTGAAAAGCCCAGGATGTTAAGCACTGAAATGACACCTTTTTTGCAAGCAGTTACACAAATACAGAGCATGGCAGAGCCGTATCTTCTATGGCAGCTGTACAGGAGTAATATTGAAGCTTCAGTATATATTGCAAAATCTCTTGGTTGGAAACCATACATCTTGCCACATGTAGGCATTTAACCTTTCTTCTCATTTTATATTTCCATCCTTGTGGTGGGTTGACCCTGGCTGGACGCCAGGTACCCACCAAAGCTGCTCTATCACACTCCTCCTCAACTGGACAGGGGGAGAAAAAATACGACGAAAGGCTCGTGGGTCGAGATAAGGACAGGGAGCTCACTCAGCAATTACTGTCATGGGTGAAACAAACTTGACTTGGGGAAGTTAATTTATTACCCATCAAATCAGAGTAGGGTAATCAGAAATAAACCCAAATCTTAAAAACCCCTTCCCCCCACCCCTCCCTTCTTCCTGGGCTCAACTTCACCCCTGATTCCTCTCCCTCCTCCCCCCGAGTGGCGCAGGGGGACGGGGAATGGGGCTGCGGTCAGTTCATCACCCGTCATCTCTGCCACTTCTTCCTCTGCAGGGGGAGACTCCTCACACTCCTCCCCTGCCCCAGCGTGGGTCCCTCCCACGGGAGACAGTCCTCCACGGACTTCTCCAACATGAGTCCTTCCTACGGGCTGCAGCTCTTCACGACCTGCTCCAGCGTGGGCTTTCCACGGGGCGCAGTCCCTCAGGAACAAACGGCTCCAGCGTGGGTCCCCCCACAGGGCGCAGTCCCTCAGGAACAAACGGCTCCAGCGTGGGTCCCCCCACGGGGCGCAGTCCCTCAGGAACAAACGGCTCCAGCGTGGGTCCCCCCATGGGGCGCAGTCCCTCAGGAACAGACGGCTCCAGCGTGGGTCCCCGCGGGGTCACAACTCCTGCCAGCAAACCTGCTCCAGCCTGGGCTCCTCTCTCCATGGGTCCACAGGTCCTGCCAGGAGCCTGCTCCAGCAGGGGCTTCCCACGGGGTCACAGCCTCCTTTGGGCACCCCCTGCCCTGGCGTGGGCTCCTCCCCGGGTGCAGGTGGGGATCTGCTCCCCCGTGGGCCTCCACGGGCTGCAGGGGCACAGTCGGCCTCGCCACGGGCTGCACCACGGGCTGCCGGGGAATCTCTGCTCCGGCGCCTGGAGCACCTCCTGCCCTCCTTCTCCTCTGGCCTTGGGTCTGCAGGGCTGTTGGTCTTGCATTTTCTCACTCATCTCCTCTGGCAGCTGTTGCGCAGCAGTTTTTTCCCCCTTCTTACCTCTGTTACCCCCAAGGCGCTGCCACCGCCGCTGATGGGCTCAGCCTTGGCCAGCAGCGGGTCCGTCTTGGAGCTGCTGGCGTTGGCTCTGTCGGACACGGGGGAAGCTTCTGGCAGTTTCTCGCAGAAGCCACCCCTGTAGCCCCCCCACTACCAAAACCTCACCATGCAAACCCAATACAATCATTGAGACCAGTTTTCTCTCTTTTGATTTTTACTAAGGGGCTATTAAGACAGCAAAACAAACGATAGCAATGCTTTTCCCAGAAACACACCCAAGTGCAGAACACCACCTTTCAACACCCACTAAACAAAGAGACTGTCACAGGATGTCAGCTTTGACCTTAACCTCAAAGCAAATCAAAACCAAAGCTCAAAAGGGCCTGATCTCTCAGTCTCTCCCTCCCCAGGAGGCCCCTGGTCTGCAGGACAGAAAAGAGGTGGGCAAACAAAAAGCAGCTTTTTGAGATTTAAAGGGATGTTGTGATTTACCCCCTTTATAAGTGAGCTGGGAGCAGTCGCAGCCTCGTAGATTCATCACAATAGTTCACAGCCGGGGTAGTCATCACGAGCCATCTCCTCCACAGAGGCCGTCTTGCTGGTCTCTTGCCTGGCCGCAGAGCAGCGGACCCAGAGACCATCCCTCCCTGGCAATCTCCTGCGATGGCTGAGCACAGCTGCAGTGTTTGCATTTCCCAAAGGAAAACAGGCAAAACCCCTCTGCTCTCAGGGGCCTGTGCAGATTTTAAGATCAAAAGGAGAGAGCCAAAACAGACCGAGAAGCAGCACTCACCTTTTTGCCTCATGGGCTTTGCTCTTTAGCAGGTATTTCTCACGCTGATGTGGAGACCTCTCCCAAGCAGAATGTGTCCCCTGCGAGAACAAGCACCTTATTGATCGTAGGATCTCTGCTGTCATGAGCATTTAAGGTAGCAAAATTAAACACGACTTTTAGAACTTGCTCGTTTTTACTATTCTATTATAACCCAATAAAATCTGTGTCTTCATAAACAGGACCACTACGGTTGATTAGAAAAATGTTTAGTAACCACCCTCTGTCTTTGAGAATCACATGCTTTGCCCTAGCTTTAGGAGATTTCTTCTTTGTCCCCCAGCAGAGCAGAAAGTCTTGCAGTTGGTTTGGTACTAGAGAAAATGGGAACCTTTCTTGTGATGACCGGGAACTGCACGACACTTCGATGCTATGGGGGCTTGAGAATATCTTCCAAGCTGTGTTGGCTACTTCTCATTTTATTTTCCTTCCACATCTCTCACACCAAGTCTTAGCTCAGAGCTTATTTCATTATTTTAGCATTCTTTACATTCATGTATTCACGTACAGGTACACATACGTACAGTCACAGTGAAATATATGTCATTTACTATTGGCTATGCAGGCAAGGCTTATGTCTTTGACCCAAGGAATGTGTTCTTTCTTGCCCATATAGCTTGTCTTGAGGAAATCACGCAACCGTAACACAGTGCCTCTTCAGAGCTCTGCCAATTGCTACAGATCCTCTCGTTTTGTGCATCTTTCTTCCTTGCCAGTTTGTCACTCCATGGCAGCTGGTAATGCTTTTGCTGGGCCCAGAGACACCATAACACCAGTCCCTTGTAGTCACAAACTGTCCCATGCCTCTGGCAGATCTGTTTCTCCACTGAAGGGATGCCTTGTCCCGTAATTTCTTTGCATAAGTCACGTCATACCAATTTTAGGAGCTAGTTCAGCTTTACTGTTGCAATGGCTCCAGCACAACTGTGCAATGGAAGTGAGCTGTTGTCCACAGGTAAAACGCAGGAACTCCTTTCTAGCAGACTGAGGCACCCTGGGCTGCACCAGTCTCTGAAACTCTGTCTCGTCTCGTGTGACAGTATCTGCTGGACCTTTTGGTTCCCACAATTCTGCTCAGTAGACTCTACTAAGAAGATATAGTATGGTGGACCAAAATTCTCCTCTAATCGCTGTCTGCCTTTACTTCTGATCACGAGTTTGTTTCAAATTTAGGAACTAATCTAAGGGACTATTGATATATACTAAACCAACAGCTCAAACTGTGCGTCAACTGACCCAAAGCCCACAGAAACAAACGGAAAGCCTCCCACTACCTTTAGGGAGCTTTAGATCAGATTGTGAAACCAACTCTGCTGGATCACGCTGCATCTGAGACTATGTCAGGTGTACTCGTGGTCTCACAGTCCTTCTTAGCAATGACTGTCTCAGGCACACGCAGAGTGATGGCATTTCCCATGTCCCGCACCTTGACTCATGGTTTAGTTAGGTCAGCAGATCTGGACGAGTATTTGTGGGCTGAGATGACAAGATTGCACTGAAAGCAGTACAACAAATCCCAGCAGCAACAAGCTGTGACCCCTGCCCCAAGAGCTCCATTCATAGACCTGTAGCTGCCAAGCCACATGGCTGGCACATCGTCTTGGCAGTACGCTAACCTGACCAAAGTTATTTATTCATTAAAGAACAGCTGAGTTTTGCAAAGGCCTATGATTGAGGCATTGGATTGTGATTCCTGAAATAAACTTTGCTATTGACTCTCTCTGGGAGACTGTCCGAATGAGTTAGGTTTAGATTCAGAGCAGCCTTGAGGAAATTCCTTGCAGCTTGCTGGAAATCAAGAAAAAACAGAGTCCTGTGTCTGAGGCGCCCAGTGTAATGGATCGGTGCAGCCAAATGGCTCAGAGCTTCAGAGCCTGAACAAGGACTGTGGGAGCAGCATGCTTAGAGGGAGCAACAAAGTGATCAGGGAAACAAAAATGTGCTTTTCCAAATCTCTCCTCCAATTTGCTGCTTGGTTGAGCCATAAATGCATTTTAATATGTAGCTGCTGCATTTCAGACAAGTACTTTGTCCAGGAGGAAAGCCCAAACGTTGGGTTAACAATTGCAATACCATTCTCCACGAGCACACCAGAGAGAGTCTTAGCTTGTACTTAATAGTTCTACTAAATGCCTCCCCGTGTTAGGACATGAGTCTGTGCAACTTTGAGTACAAAGGGCATCACATAAACTTGCCACGGGAGCACTACGGTGCAACGCTGCCCAGAGTTGTGCAGCATCCTCAGCCCCTACCATTCACCTCCGGGGAAATCTGAGGTGCTTACCTTCAAGATCAACAGACAAAAGATGCATAAAATGGGCGGGGGGGTGGGGTGGCACCAAAAGGCTTTGGAAGTCCCTTGCTTTTCAGGCCAGTTGTGTTGGTCTCTTGGTAAGGCTGGGAGAAGGTGCCTGGCAGTGACAGCGCTGATCTTCGCTGTGCAGACTCAGCGATCCCAACAGGTGACCCCATTTAGGAGAAATGTCACTTCTTTACACAACACAGTTTTTCTAGATGCATCTAGGTGATGCCTGATGCCTTCCTCAGCCATTTTTCATATTCCTGACTTTTTTTTACTTATGTTCCTTTGTTTTTTTCTTTTTGCTTCATGGTTTGTACTTTGAACATTCCTGCTCCTCCATTAACTTTTGCATAATTTAAAATTATATATATGATGTTTATGATAATGTGCAATGCTGAAGAGGATCAAGTACCTCCCAGGTCACAGTGATAGCCCCTACATTGTTTTAAAGGACAGGAACGAGGGTGAAACCCCCTACTTGTAGGGTAGGAGATGGAACAAGACGACACATTTGTCCTGGACAAACAGCCTTGGTTTTCTTTGCCAAAAACGCAACGTTCAAAAGGAAGACTTCAGAAAAGAGATCTTTGTGATGGAAAATAATACGCTTAAGGAAACTCTAACTATAGCGAGAGGAAGCTGGAAACAGGAATGACAGTGTTTCGGAGAACACAAGGAGTTGGTAAGGCAGATAGCCCTGCTGTCTTGAAGCTTTTGATCTAATTTATCACATCTGCAAGCACTCATGCAAAACTCCATTCCCGGGATTAGCTTGTTATTTCTCGTGAAGTTTTGTCCCACTAATGACCCTGTGCTGTTTTTCAAATGCTTGTCGATGGCTCTCCAAAGCAACGGGCCAAGAAACCCCTGTCTGACACTGCAGGCTGAAAACAAGTTCACCACCTTGAAATTTTTACAATCAGGAAACTCAAAAAGTTTCTAATTGTCCGTCAAGGAAGAAAGAAACAAATGTGAATCAACAGTGCAATATACATCCCCTCCCAATATTTATGTATGCCAATAGTATCGTTGATCATGCAAATAGTGTCATTGATCACAAATATTATAACAAAAAGCATCTGCCCATCCCACAGTTTCATATGCCATTAGGGCCTATAAAGTTTGGGTGTCTTCCCTGTAAAAATCACAGAAAACTATTGAATTTCTGGGCAATTTTTCTTTTATGATCAAAAGTATGCTCAAATCATTCTTTTGGATTTGAGAAACATTTCATTTCTTTGTAATGAAAGATTTCAAAGCCAATGGTTCTTCAGACAGCAACATCGTTTCTTCTAACAGACAGACTTTATAAGGGTATGAAAAAGGCTGCATGAGGTTTCTATAACAATGAAAGAATTCTGATTTATTGACAGAATGGTCCCGAATAGGAAACTTGATTTTCAAGTTGAGCCAAAGCTGAACAGCTTCAATTTTCATTCTTCCTTTAATTGCATCCTATTCTCTGCAATTTTAACCATGCTATTTCCTTCAATGCAATCCTAAACAAAGATTTATTAAGATTTCACAGAAATAGAGCCATAGGCAAAAAAAATATTTCTGACTAAAAATACTTTGTGTTCAAAGAAATGTAAATGTTTAGCCCAACAAATTGTGACAAAGATGGAAATAGCAAAGTTTCCAGAAGTTCTTAGCATTGAAATCTTTCACATTTGTTACATAAATTGTAAAGGTACAGCTCTGTTAATTAATTAGTGAATTCCAGTTACAAATTGAGTAAAAAAACAGGTGGACATATGACAGACTTACATATGATTGTGCCTATTATTGTGAAAATCAGGATATCTGTTTAATGGAAGAGCAAGGGAAGATACAAGAAAGGGGAAGGCAACAAGTTTGAAACAGATAAAGAGCATTCTATTACCTCGATGAAACAAATTCGAAATTCAGAGTCATGAAATGAAATTGTAGTCAAGAGCTTCACAGGAGCCAAGAAGGCGGCTAGAGACTCACACCACTAACAAGAATATTTGTATTTACCAGAAAGAGGACAGAGCTCTTCTGCCCCATGAGGCCCCTCAGTGTGTCAGCATGAAGCTTCTCTGACCTGGTGATGGGGGCCTGGACGGGATGAGTCACCAGCCCAGGGCAGCATATTTTATATATTTACAAATTATGTGCCTGCTGACCCTTACGTATTTTTCCGTTTCTTCAGAAAAGGAAACGGCATCACCTCACTGTCTGTAGTATCTCCTGGGCGACTAATTTTGCAGTTGCAGAAGTATTAATGTATAGTCTGGAATTTTCAGAAGAGATGCTGCCGTTGCGTGTTTCATTGGGTACGTTCGGGTCTGGTCAGGTTATTCAAAGCAAAATGGGTGACATATAAAGGCGACTCCTGTAAATTTGTTCTAGGTATTGCAGAGAAAAGAGTGAATTTTCTGTTCCTGATGCAGAGGTCAGAGAACTGAGAACAGAAGCATGTAACAAAAATAGCATGCACCTGAATAAAAAAAGGCAAGACCTGTGCACACCCTGAGGTTACCCCAAACAGAACATGGACGTCGTTTGCTGTTAACTGCCCACTCATTCTTAAAAGTAGGCGTTTGCCCACACCACGTCCTTTAAATCTTGCATTTCAAAAGAATGGAAAAAAAAGTGATTATTATAGCTTAAGCAAGGAACTAAGCCAGGATATTTTATATCTTACACGTTATCTACAAAGGATGTAGCAGCTTTACCTCCATGTTTATAAAATATTTTATGAGGCAATATCCTTCCTAGTTGATCTTTTTAATGCAATTGGCAGGGCTTGAATAAAGCTGAGCCAAGAATGCTTGCATTTTCATTCTTGTAATGTATGGGGAAAAACACAGGAGGGGATCAAAACATCGATATTAAGTGACCAGCAATAAATCTGCCGCACAGTTCATTCTTATTTACTGGGATACAGCACCCTAAAACACGTCTTTGTCTGTAGTACAGAATGGGACTACAGCAAAAGTTTCAGCAATCACAACCGTATCTGAAAAATAACTCGTCTGGGTAAGTCGTCTAGTGCAAATGGCCCATCGTTCAGACCGTTGTCTCCCAGTCACAAGAACCTGTGGGGAAGGCAAAGAGTCTGCAACAAGCTGTTTCGATATGTTCTCTCTGCGCAGCTATATTGCCATATTATATCAGTACAGATTTTTGAAATTCAACTCTAAGGGAAAGAACGGGGAAAGAACGGGGAAAGAATGCACACGTTTTTCTGTAATGAGTGTAAAGCCTAGCAGATCAGGGAATCTAATGAATTCTTGGCCAGAAAGGGGAAAAGAGAGAGAAAAATTCTGGGACCTTAGAAACAAAGACAGGGGAAAAGAAATCCATCTGCAAAGGCTTCTCTTCTCCCCAAATTCCCTGCTGGTTTCCCCATCTCCACACCTAATTTTCATAGCCTGCCATCTGGTCTGTCCTCTGCCTCAGCCACTTCACATGCAAGATGTGAATGATAACAACCTTTCTGTTTCCAGTTTACATTACCTCCTGCCTGATTTGTGGTCCTATTACAAATCTAAAAAAGCAACATCTAAAACTGGACCAGCGCACTCTTTGGTCATTAAAGTTTAATAGAGGTGTCCTGGCGCTGTAGTTCAACCTTGCTGGTCCTGCTTTCCATGTGCTCCATCCAGGACCAAGCCAGGGCAGATTCATCTCTCCTAAACAATTGTCCAGTCCCCCTAAAGGACGGCAGCAGAAATAACCACCTTCCTCATCACACTTTAACACGGATGCAGGGCAAGAACAGGCTTGGACAGGCACTACAGCGTCAGGATGCCACTGGGCACCATTGGTGGGCAGCAGGACAGGAACCACCCATGGCTGCTCAAGTGCTTGGCAGGGCTGCAGCCATTTGGGCATCGTGGCTCCACTGGTAGCATTCTGCCCGGTATGACTTGTATGGTCTATCTTTAACAGTTTCGCTTAGATTAGAAACAAGATACTAGCTGGGTAACATTTTTGCCAGCTTTTTTTGAGATTTTGTCTAAGAAGAATTTCTTGCCTGAGGTGCAGGACAGGAACAAAACCCATCATTTTAAATCTAGCAAATGTGCCTCTAATTGTATGCATTTGAAATGGAGAAGAGGGAGTGTCCTGGTTTTGGCCAAAATGGAGCTAATTTTCTTCCCAGTAGCTACTGTGCTTTGGATTTAATATGGGATTTGGTATGTGAAGAATGTTGATAATACACTGATGTGATTAGTTGCTGTCAAGAGATCAAGGACTTTTTCCACTTCCCAGGTTTTGCCAATGTGCAGGTGCAAAAACCTGGGAGGGTATAGCCAGTACAGCTGACCCAAACTGGCCAAAGAGAGTGTTCCATACCATAGATGGCATTCCTGGTATAAGCCGGGGTCAGCCGGGCGCCTTTTGTTCATGCTTTCGTTCATTCAGCTGTTCGTTCCCTCGCTCACTCTCTCTGGAACTTGTGGTTCCAAGATCACTGCTCAGGATCACTGAGATCACTCTCGGTTTCACTCCATGATCACTGCTCGGGATGGCCTGTACCGGTCCTCAGGTGGTGAGAAACTGCGCATCGTTCATTTTGTATATCCTATTATCATTATATTTTATTATCATTATTAATATAATTATCTTTGCTGTCCCGGTGAACTGTTTTTCTCAACCCACGAGTTTTCCTTTCTCTCCGATTCTCCTCCCCACCCCACCAGGGAGGGGGGAGTGAGCGAGCGGCTGCAGGGTATGGGTTACAATTTGGGGTTAAACCACAACAGGGAGGAAATAAGAAAATTATGTACATAGCTTTATAGTTCAGCCTGTGAGAATTCATCAAGCTAAACTGAATCTAAGCCATTTAAATTAAGATGTATACAGGGTCTAATGTAGTTTAGCTACCCTGTTTTAAATGATGACCTTAGTTCTTTCTCGGGTGTCACCCGAGATCGACAGGACTGTTTGCTCTTTTGAGGACCTTATTGTGCAGTTCTAAATGTGAAGGCTTTAATTTCATATTCCCAATTCCTTTTCATCAATGTAATTCTACTTTATTTTGCAGCCAACAGAAGCAAAAGAAGTATCGGTTATCCAGGGGGGGCTTCTGAGACAGGAGTGAATGACAACAGCTTGGGCTGTGCCTGCAAACAGGTTAGGACTACTATTTGCCAGCACGAGACTATGGTTTTGCTGGGGTTTGGAGGGGGTTTGGGGTTTGTTTTTTTTTTTTTTTTTTTTAAAAAAAAAAAGGAGAAACTGAGACATAGTGGAAGGGGAAACAAACGTCATAAACTTAAGGTATGGCACAACAACCTACACATAGATACTCCCCATCCTTCTTATTCGTGCTGCAAGGGTCAGGGTAATAGTCTTGAATGTCACCCTTCTATGAGAGAACAAAGCACATCCACAATAATTTATTTCTGCTGCTGCCCTTCCCCTGAAGGCTGCTCTTCCCCACAAGTATGGCTGGAGAGCTGGATAATAGTACCCCAATAACTAACTTCATTCACAGCCTTCTCACCGACACAAGACCTTTACACCCATCTTTACCATGTTCGCATAAGCACTGTTTACACTGGCACGGCCAGCGCTGCCTCTCAGTTGGGAGGCAGCATCGCAGTCATTGCTGAAACGCCAGTGGGGATGTTTCTGCAAAGAACTCCAAGTTTGGGGGTTCAAAGTTTTGAGCAGGACAGACCAACCTGGTTCAGGCAGGCCTCGCACACCATTGCTGCTCTGAAGTTGTGAGCATGTTTCTAGAAGAGCCTCTGCAAAGACAGCCTTCCCATCCAAACCTACTCCCAGGCATTTTATTTTGTTCTGTACCAGGTGTCGTGGTTTAACCCCAAATGGTAACCCAACACCACAGAGCCACTCATTCACTGCCTCCCTCCCCAGTGGGATGGGGAGGAGAATTGGAGACAAAGGAAAACTCACAGGTTGAGGTAAAAGCAGTTCACCGGGACAGCAAAGGAAAAATATAAAAATATGTTAATAATGATAATAATATATATAAGGATAATAGAACATATAAAACAAACAATGCACAGTCTCTCACCACCCAACGACCGATACAGCCTGTCCCGAGCAGCAGGCAGGGAGCAGGGGTATCCCCCCCCAGCTACCCCAGAACAGCCAGTTCCAGAGAGAGCAGGCGAGGGAACCAACAGCTGAACGAACAAAAAAAGAAAAAGGAAAAAACAGGGAAACAAAAAGCAACCCGAAGGGAAGCTTAAGGGTTAAGGCAAGTTAAGGGTCTAAAACCTAGTGGCGCACCAGCCACCCCTCACTTATCCCAGGCATGCCGTCTCTGGTATGGAATACTCTCTTTAGCCAGTTTGGATCAACTATTCTGTCTCTGCCCCTCCCAAGTTTTTGCACCTGCACATTAGCAAAACCTGGGAAACTGCAAAATGTCCTTGGTCCTTTAGCAGCAACCAACACCATCAGTGTGCTGTCACCGTTCTTCACACACTGAATCCAAAACGCAGGAGCTGCTGAAGACAAAACTAGCTCCATCCCGGCCTAAACCAGGACACCAGGTAGGTCTTTTCCCAACTTACTTTGAATCCTGCTTCCATAGCTAACATTTGTTTAATTCACTTTTTAACTTCTATTTGAGTGAAACAGTATATCTGCCTATGAAACATGGGCTTTATCGGCTTATGACATTTTTTCCTGCATCCAGATGATGCGAGGATAACATAGCTGAGTACTGGGAAATCCTTGGTGAACCTGAGTAAAGCACCACTGCTGTCCTTCAATTGCAAAGACAAACTTGTACCAACACTGCTTAGTAGTAGGGCAAGGAATGCATTTGCTAAGTTTATTACACGAACTACTTTGCCCCAGCCACTATGACCATTAGGGCTACTAGCATTTTATTTTCTGCTACAACAGGTGTCTTTTTGTGCATAATAGCATTTAATCCTAAAAATTATTAATTAAACGAACAAAAAGATGTTAGCTGGTGAGCCTTGCCATCTGCTTTCAGGGCATCCCTGCAGGCATGTGGCACTGTACAACTGCTCCTTGCTCTAATACACCTCTGTGGGTGGGCTCCCAGCTTTCCGCTGTGGCCAAGGGTATTTTAACTTTCTCCGTGACAGAGGATCAGGATGTTGGTTTGCTAAATCCAGTATTAATTCATTTTCTCACAAAAAAGGCTAGAGGCAGAAGGCCTTGCTCTTCTGGTAGGCTGGAAGCATTAGGCTGCGCACAAAGTGTTCTAGTTCCTCTCCTGAAGCCAATATGTGCTTCAATAGGTCCAATTTCTTTGGATTTTGCTGTGCATCCGGTAACAGATTCAAGCATAACTGTTCTTGTACCCCCGCTTAATGGGGTCGGCAGCCAGGTGCCCAGCATTATACCAATGGGCACACCAGTGCCCAGCAGCATCCTGGGCTCTTTATTGCCCTGTCACCTTGTAAATCCACGGTACCTGCAGGGCACTCTCTCTAGTCCACAGGCACTGGTAAAGCAAGCGACAAGCATCCCTACTCCAGAACTGGTGTGGTGGAGGCCCTGGGCTCTCCTTCCCTTTTTTTTTCATCCTGATCTCTGTCAAGGGATCAAGTAGGACACATGCTAAAGACTTGTCTCGTATCCTCTCCAAACCGCTGAGGCCTTTTCCGTATGTGAGCTCATGTTTGCTCCCGTTGCAGATCCATTGCTGCATTATTTATCTAATGCTCCCCGAAGGGTTACGTTATTCTGTCCCTGCTTATTACCCAGTCACCCTCCTTTTCTGTCCTTCCCCAAGGAAAGGTGTCAGGGAGTTACAGTAGCAAAGGCCATTCCTTTTCGCTAGTTACCTTTTTTTTAAGCTGTATTCATTATTTAAAAGACCACAAGCAGAAGCTTTCAACTCCAAATATATTTCTGTGCTTTTGTTGGACTTGTGCTCCTCTAGATGATTTTTTTTTTTTCTTTCTTCTTCTATTTCTGCTCTTGCTTTTGAAGCTCGCATAGCACACTGACCATTTGCTACTGTAGGAGCTGCATTTAATTCAGTTTTTACAACTGCTGGGTCAGAAGCAGCAGCATTGCCTCAGCAGGGCTCCCTGGGTCGCTCACACCGACCAGAGGATACATGGTTTTGCTTAAGGATTTAACTGCTGAGCCAAAGCTTTTAATTGTTTTGGGATCAGCTGAGCAGTAACTTGTCTCTTCTCTGAAAGTCTGAATATTTGGCATTTTGATGTACCAGCTATAGGTGGTATTTTCACATTTCTGCTTGTTCTTCCCCTTTCTGCTTTTACAGTAGCCCAATAATAACCAGCATTCATTCAAATGCTTCCAGCTCCCCAACAACAGGAGTGCAGCTCTTTAGGTCCCAGTTTCCTCTTTTTAAAGAACTCTTACTAATCTCTCCTGC
The DNA here is from genome assembly GCA_009819775.1 of Phoenicopterus ruber ruber. NCBI lineage: Eukaryota > Metazoa > Chordata > Aves > Phoenicopteriformes > Phoenicopteridae > Phoenicopterus > Phoenicopterus ruber. The sequence goes on along the minus strand of CM020230.1, from coordinate 3,152,733 downwards.
ACCCTTTTCATGCACCCCGCTTTTCTTTCAGTGTCCAGCATTGGGCATATCACTACAGCAAAGGCCTGAGCACCATATGGATGGGAAGGTCTATTCCACGTTTGGTTTACACCATCCAGCTGCTCACGCTTTCTGGTCTAACGTCTGCCTTTCCACTGTGGCACGATGCCGTGGGCTCAGAGACAGCTTGTGAGAAATTGCTGCAACGGTTCACAAGCCGGATCCAAACCCACAGCATCTGTGGGCTCTGCTGCCAGATTTTTCCTGCAGAACTGTTACATGGCCATGGGTTCTCTGATCCGTATTTAAGAAAGTGATTATTCCCACTCCACATTAAGCACCCTCCATGCATCTTTGCTATTTGACAGAGAGCTGTTGACAGACCTTCCATGTTTTTCCAGCAGTTTTACAGCTATCTTAGAAGCTTCATTCAGAACATGTTTCTCCATACTCAAAGTGTCATGTATCTGAAGTCTTACTAAGCCAAGACATGCGACAGTGCTGCTTATCCATAGCCCCAAGGGCTTTTTATCTTTCCAGCAGCTTGTTTAGTGACATTTTGGGGAAAACTGGTAGAAATGCGACTCCCCTGCTGATCCTCTTCCCCCCCTCCTTGATGGTTAGGGCTGGTTACTGGCTGCTTACACCCACTCTTCTCCATCTCCTCAAATTTACATTGAGATGAAATACATCAAGCCCACCTAATGTGGAAGTCTTGAGTTGGGTTAACTTTCCTCTGGCCTGTTCATTTCATATCCTAGTCCAAGATATCAGCCATCTTTATGTTGTAAGCTGCCTAATTACAATTGGACATTTTCATGAGAACTGAAGCAATACAGTCACTAAACTCTTCAATTTAAGTTTTCTCTGAAGTAGGAGATCAGCATTTTCCTTGGACTTGGTCTTTATAGTAATGTTCTTGGAGATATTTTCTTGTTGTAGGTTTGGTGCCTTATTAGCTATATCCCACTCTGGTCTTTCCAATTTTCTCTGTGCACATTCACGCTGTTCTTTCATAGTATCTTTTGTAAGTTGTCCTGGTATCCACTGCATCTGAGGTAAGAGACTGCAAATCAAACTGGCCCCTTGCTACACTTGCCTTTCTTGAGCATTGAACTAGTTTTAGTTTCTGTCTTTCATATTGCTTCTTTAAGAAATGGTAAATTCATGTTCATCCCCTTCCCTTTGCTTTCTGAGGTGCTAGCTCTCAGTTCCTTGAGTTCTTGGAGGTTTATTAGGTATTTCCCCCCCCCACCCTGTTCTTCCACCTTCCATTCCAAGGATCATGAATTTGACTGCTCAAGTTATGAAATAGCTGGTTTTAAAATGCAGGCATGCACACAGGGCCTTGTGACAGCCACACACTCCTCCACTGCCACTCTGTGCTCACCCAGTGCAACATTAACCTCTTCCCCCCCTGCTTCCAACCCTAGGGAGGGCTTCCTGGACCGGAGAAGTGGGGAACAGTATCAAAACAGTGAGTAAAATTCACAAAACATTACCAGCTGGAAAGGAGTCTCGGCTAGTCAACCTTAGAAAGGCAGGCCGTCAGGCATGTTTTAACATCAAACTTCATTGTACACATTCACATGCACCAGCAGAGGATGGCGCTCCTCAGCCCAGATGAGCCATTGAGAGCCCCATACATTTCAGGAGTCCTTTGACAAGTCCCCAGAATAACAGCAACCTTCCTCACTTAAAATACCACAATTCTCTTGAACATCACCCTGTAACTGCACCACCACCCCAGCCCCACCAACAAGTTTGCCAGTTCCAGGCTTAGCCACTGACTGACCTTAACCACCATAGCCCTCAGACTCTTCAAGATCTAAGGTAGATCCTCATGCAGGTTGCCTTTTCTGACAGGAGTTCCGAAACCACGAGAGATGACATGCTGGTTGTGCCACGTTTGCATGATAACGCAATCTCAACACTCAGTTCTGCAGGACCTCTCCAGAACCAGCACCCAGCCATTAAATTCTGAATTGTCTCCTCTGCCACACATGCATTCAGCCTTGTCTCACCAGGAAAACATAGTACTGTCAACACTTCTTCCACTCTGCCTTATGGCCTGGATCTCTCCCCTTTCTCTGTGATGCGGTATGTGTAACAACCAACAGGCCATGTTGCTGGCAGTTAATTTAACCAAGACGGCAGTTAAAAAAACACTCCCACAGAAGCCAAGAAAGGCCAGCCAAGAGCTTCCACAATACACTGGGACTGAATGTATAGATCAACCAAGAACCAGCAAATACAGCATGAATTAGAACAAAAGTGGATCCTAATTTCATACCAGTTCCAGCCCAAGGTGGGCTGTACCCATTCAGACTGGGAAAGCCAACATTTTCTTCTGTGGTGGAGACAAATCCTAAGCAGGGGCACCAAAATCCACATCTGGTGAATACAGCTGGTGCCAATAACCTCGAGATAGCAGGTCAACCTCTGGTATCCTTTTGTCCCCATCTGGTGCACAGCTGGAGATAGCTGTGTCTGCACTTACAGCTAGAGCTCTTGGATCTCCCTAGCTCAAAGTCAGCCTTACAAAAGTGTCATGTGCACCTTTTATTTGAAACATCTTCGTTCTAAGAACAACAACAAAGCAGAGCAGACAATATTAGCACTAACAGACCTGCATGGATCTAGGATGATTAGTAGGACCGCTCATCTGCGCATACACATATTGAGTGGCTTCATGCCATGCTGTCCTAAAATTGTTTGGTTTTTTTTTTTTTTTAAGTCAACAAAAAAAGGAGACAAAGAAGGTAACAATTCATTGTACTTCAGCCTATCTAGCAGTCAACTGGCATAGAACCAACAACAGTATTCCACCTTAGATGCTTCCATCATCCCAAGGCCAGGCTCCCTGTGCAGTCAGCTGAGAGCAGCTTCTCCAGGGAGATATTCAGAGCACACAGTTAGGAGCCTTGTTACTGAGAAATGCAGGTGCTGGTTGCTGCACAGAGAGGCCTAGTTTGAACACATCTTCTGTTACCTCCTACTTTTCTGGTTCTCATTGCTCTAACTGTAAAAACCTAACATCAGTCTTGTTCACTGCAAGAATATTTGCCCAACCAGAATACCCCTGATCCCAGAAGGCAATATGGGATCAAACATGTTTAAATTCTCCTGAATAGTAGCACTGGGGAAAGCCCTGTGCTGAAAAACAAGGATTAGATGTTTTCCACTGTAAGGACCGTAGACAATCCACTTACAGGTAGTGGATGAGAATATGTCAGTACTTCGGAGATCAGTAAGCCAGCCATGGTGAAGAGCTTACATATAGACTTGCTAAACTGGAGGAACTGTAGTAATGCAGAGCAACTGTAGACCCCCAAGGAGTTAAGCTTACAGCTCACTGCAGGGGCATGGGAAGAGCAACCTCTGCAGAGGTTGGGGGAAGATACACATGCCAAGGCACCCAGATGTAGCACTGCTGCAGGAAGGAGTGGGTCTAGGTGCAGCCTGCCCCATTTCCAGAAGCAGCCAGCTCCGTGTATAGCTGCTCTTCAGGACAATGCAGGCTTCTGCAGCCTCTAGAAATCTTAAGCCATGCAAAGGAAAGTGTTCTCTTTATCAAACCTAATACAACTTTTGTGTCCGATGCAATTCTAAAGAGCATTCACAAACATCTAATTAAGTTACCTACACCGCCTGAACTGAACTGGAGACACCGAGACACCGCTTATTCATTCCTGTTTAGGTGCTAGATCCTTTGTATGGTTGCTGCTTCCCAGTTGCCCTTTTAGGTACAGCCTGCATGCTGGTTTTTATAAATCAGATTTATTAGTTGAAGGGGCACGAGTTACCAAGCAAGACTGATTTGTGACACACTTCTGTTTCCTTCAGCTTTTGTCTTTGCAGGAGGGCCTGGTGAGCTGCACGGAGCTTGTGGACAGAGCTCAGCCCAATGCCTGGGGAAATGTCAGCATAATCCAAAGGACACTTCAGATCATTCACTACTGAAGAACACCCAGTTTGAGAAGAAAATACAGTTCTCTGCCAAGAAGCCCCAGGCTGCCATGCTGGACCATACTGTTGGATCTAAGCACTCCTTCACCACGTCCATTCAAGTTGCCACATGCACTCCTGCCAGTCCCCAGTAGGAACACATTCCCTGAATCATCAACAGTCCCTGGAGAAAGCTATACAAGGATGGGTGAAACACACAGGTTCTCTCAACTTCATTTCCCCTCTACTGTCACACACACCTGTATACTGTGAGACTGGCTCATCTTTTTTGTAGTCTTGAGGCCAGGTTTTGACCCAAGTACAGGATTGCTGTTCCAGTGCTCAAGCCAAAGAACCATCCTTGTCAGGATGCCAAGATGGCTTATCTCAACTGTTGCTTCAGTTCACATGGCTAATGGTCTTGGTGATTCCAGAGTGAGTGGCTCCATTTCTGTTCTGTGAATTAGTCAAGGCAAGCTGTGTGGTCAAGGACTATATCTAGCCAGTGAGGAAGAAATCTGTTGGACACAGTACATGGAACTGAGCGCTGAAGCTCTTCTGTATTTGGCTTTAGTAAAAGAAGGTGTACATCTAGAGCCTGTTTCCGCCAGAGGAAAAAGGCATAATCTTGCCTTTTCTGAGCAGAGATTAGGGAGCTTAGGGACATGGTTTAGTGGTGGACTTGGCAGTGTTAGGTTAACAGTTGGACTCAATGATCTTAAAGGTCTTTTCTAACCTAAACAATTCTATGATTCTATGAATTTGCCAGGCCACATTCCTGCTTGCGTGTAGCTCAGAGCTGTCCAGATATAGTCACCCAAGAGGAGCACAAGGGGCTGTGACTCATCACTCTGACATACAGTACCAAAAGTCTTAAGGCATTATGACCCTGGCAAGAGACATATGTAAAAAGATAACTTGCTATCCAGCTGGAGCCCAAGCAGCTGTGTGTAGCTGAGAGCTACTATCATGGCTAGAACAGACAGAGCCCCAGAGAAGGGCTGTGTCTGAAGACCAGCCAGTTCTAATCTCATCCTTGCAGTTTATAGTCTTAAACCCTTGGAGAACACACTGTTTCTCTGTGGCCAAGAGAGCTTCTCTTCTGCTGCTTGGAAGAACAAAGTGAACACACAAGTCTTGAATTATGCAAGGTATTTTTTTTTTTAATGTTACCGTCCTTTTATGCTACAGCAAAAGGCAATTAAATACAAGTACAAAGTCAGGCTCAGATGAAATCCTAGCCCTACTGAAGTGAGACTTGCCATCTTTTCCAGAGGATGCTTTCTGTACAATTTGTCCCATTTTCTGTTTGTTTGCCTAATACAGACACAGCTTCAGTTATAAAGCACTCTGGAAACCTGCGCACCTTGCCAGTGCTTCCACTACTGCACATGCAGTTCAATACTTTGTCATAAAACCTGGCATTTTGCTCCAGTTATAAAAATATTTAAATCAGAACCAAGAAAGTTATGTTAGTACTGAAGTAGAGCTGCTCTCCTCCCTCCTTGTAGGTACACCAGTTGCCTTGCCCCTCATAGAACGGTTTGGGTTGGAAGGGACCTTAAAGATCATCTAGTTCCAACCCCCCTGCCATGGGCAGGGACACCTTCCACTAGACCAGGTTGCTCAAAGCCCCGTCCAGCCTGACCTTGAACACTTCCAGGGACGGGGCAGCCACAGCTTCTCTGGGCAACCTGTGCCAGGGCCTCACCACCCTCAGAGTGAAGAATTTCTTCCTTATATCTCATCTATGTCTACCCTCTTTCAGTTTAAAGCCATGACCCCTTGTCCTGTCACTACAGGCCCTTGTCAAAAGTCCCTCTCCAGCTTTCCTGTAGGCCCCTTTAGGGACTGGAAGGCTGCAATAAGGTCTCCCCAGAGCCTTCTCTTCTCCAGGCTGAACAACCCCAACTCTCTCAGCCTGTCTTCAGAGGAAAGACAGCTGCCAAGACCACAGGTAAGAATCTTCCAAGAGTAACAGCCAGGGAATTAAAAAAAAAAAAATAATTTTAACTGCTTTAGAATGTTTCTTCTCATGCTGAAGTAAAACACAGATTTTTTCAAACATTGTTCAGGAAAACAGACATTTCAAGACCTCTGCCTTCTAAATAGAAGTGTCTAAGCTGCATCCAATCAGACCTGAAAGCTTTGGACTTAAGTTCTTCAGACAAATCTCATTACCAAAAAATAGGCTCCTCCCAACTAAACGTATCAAATATTTTAAAAAGTTTTTTTTTCCTGACCCAAAATAACTATTTCATCTTTCTTTACACTCCTTTATCTGGTAAAAATGTCTCAGAACAGTTACCTACCACCATCAATACTCACATTTTCCTTCAACATGGACAGCAGAAAAATGCCTGGGCTTATGGTGAAATATTAACAACACAAAGCTGAAACGTCTTAAAACTTCTGCATAGAATACTGAATATTTATGGAATAAATTTATTGGGCAGCATTCAGCATTATAAGCAGCTTTATGCCTTCCCTCTGAAAAAGGCTGAATTTTGCTCATTGGATAGGTTCTGCCTCAAGACGTACGGTTGCCATCATGTAGGACTGGTCAAAGTTTTGGCCTACAAACTACATAAAGAAGTTTTACTACAGAGAAAAGGATTAGAGTTTCATTATCTCATCTGAAAGGGTAAAACCAGATTCCCATCAAGCCTGTAGATTGTACTTGTAATTTTTCTATTAACAATTCAATAAAATTCCATTAGGTAACACTTTCTGATAAATACTTTCTCCGCCATCAATGCTCTGATTCAGAAAAGCAAATCAGCAGGAACAGACACTAAATAGGACTGAAACTAAAGTTTTCTTTTATTAAATGCTTTTATATTACTTTCACCATTCTTCCTTAATATTAAGAGGTTTAGCTCATCATTCTACAGCAGCTGGAAGTCAAAATATAAATTTTTTTCTGTAGTCATGGTCTCTTAATAATTTTATACTGGGATTTGGGCATGTAATCTTGAAAAGTCTGAAGTTCCCTAAAGTTATCTTAACACGTGTGTTCTGGACAGAGTTACATTCTATGTTAACAAATTCATCTTTCCCCCCTCCCCTCTATTTTTTTGTATAGCTGCAGATGATGTTTTCTTTATGATCTAGTCTCGGTAAATCCTGTGACAAGTTCTTTTATGGCAACCTCCAAGGGGGCATTTTGACTTTCCCGGACCCTGCTCCAACACCAGTCTTGCGCAGAGCAGAGGGCACTGCAGCCCCATCCTTACACACCATAGAGAATTGTGCCCCACGCAGAGCAGGGACACCCATCTGAGCTCGCTGTGGACTTGTGTATCGGGCAGTGGACAGCAAACTGCTGCAGACTGCCCAGATATATCCTAAGTCCTCACTCATCATTTCTGCATCAGTTACAAGCATCCAAAGGCAACTGCAGGTCATTCAAGTCTTCTCCCTTAACTGAAATTCTAAATTACAGAATCACAGAATGGTGGGGGTTGGAAGGGACCTCTGGAGACCATCCAGCCCAACCCCCTGCCAGAGCAGGGTCACCCAGCGCAGGCTGCACAGGGCCGTGTCCAGGCGGGTTTGAATCTCTCCAGAGAAGAAGACTCCACACCCTCCCTGGGCAGCCTGTGCCGGGGCTCTGGCACCCTCACAGTAAAGAAGTTTTTCCTCCTGTTCAGGCGGAACTTCCCGTGTTCCAGTTTGTGCCCGTTGCCCCTTGTCCTGTCACTGGGCACCACTGAGAAGAGTCTGGCCCCATCCTCTTGACACCCCCCCTGGAGATATTTATAAGCGTTGGTGAGGTCCCCTCTCAGTCTCCTCTTCCTCAGGCTGAACAGCCCCAGCTCCCTCAGCCTTTCCCCAGAGGAGAAAATAAATTCCTCTTACATACCGCACAGTATAAGCAAAACAAAATAGCACCAGATGAACCAGTATGTCCAAATAAGCTTTGGAAAGGAAAACAGCACTAGTGTATTGACATGCTCATGATCTCCAACATGCAAAAGATTAAAATGACATTTTGGAAGAGTCTCTTGTTTTCACAACATTTCCTAGTAAAGAAGGCCTAGAGTCTTTCAGATGAGGTGAGATGAGAACTGACAATTCTGGGATTTGCGTTGCATGCAAAGGAATTGTTTGTGTACAGTCAATGTTATTTTAAATAACATTTTCAATGAGTCAAGTGGAGACAGATTCTCATTGGCTTTCTCCCAGAAAACATCTATTGCTTTTAAAATTTGCCAAACTGAGGGAAATAAGCCTAGCAAAGAAACTTTGTTTTGTCCTCCCTTACATTGTTGTAGGAACACAAGGCTTCATAGAGACATCAGTCCTAATCTGGTTTTGAGTTACTGGCATGCGGGATAGAAGATATTAGTGACTTCCAAATGTTGCATGCTCTTTGAGCGGCACTGCAGCAGGGGTGAACGTCAGAGAGACTTTGAGGCTGCTAAGTCACATTCACAGCACCAGGAAGCAACAACTGTCTCTGCTGCAGCTTTCCCACAGCTGTGCTATGAATATTGTTTTCCTGGGCACTAAAAATGAATGTGGGGCATATGCTGCCTCTATCACTGGCAGACTGGCAATGCATTGAATACTACCTTAATTCAAACAAGTATTACATTGATTTCCCCCAAACTTGGTTTGAGTTGTAGAGCACACAAATTTAAATGATATTCTAGCTGAACATATACAGAATGTGCTATAAAATACCCATTTTAAACAGCTGAGCAGAAAAATGTGTGCATTCCTAATTACATGGCAAAGAACTCCTAAATATCATAGCAAAAGAATGGTTTAGGACTATAAATGTAACTGGGTAGAGCTGAGCTTAATCAATCATTTCACTGTTAAAAGAGTTATTTTATGAAAAGACTTCATTTTTCTAAGATTTAGACTGCATTTTGTCCTACTGGTCTTTAATTATCACAAATGTTTCCCTTCATAATTTCTATATCAGGCCAATTGACCATTATCTGCCTGGGGAACTTACTGCCTCCTTATTTAGGCTGCTTTCTGCCTGGGCTGCACTTCTACTCTATAGTCTGAGTCTCGATATTGCTTCTCTTGCCATTCATTTTTGCTTTTTCTTGTGTTTGGGTTTTTTGTGGTTGTTATGGGGTTTTTTTAAGCCTTTTCCATACTTTAATTCCTTTATCATAGCTGCCTTTGCTTATCAACAACACTGAAAACTCAAAGTATCCATTCAGTTCTCAGGCCACATCCAAGTTACCTTTCATATTTCTTTAATATCATTGCTTTCTTCCCTTCACCTCTTTCAGTTTACATAATCAAGTAATCTTTCATCATTTGGAAAAATATTCTTTGTAAGTTTTACTTCATTAACTTTAGGCAAATGCTGCAGCTACACACTGCTTAGAGATGCATAGAGCTTGAGGCATGGTGTTTGTTCACCCCAGGCCTCCTCTTCTTCCTCCCCATGGAGGCAGGGGGGAGGTGAGGGGTGTGTGACTCTGCCAACACTCCTCACCTACATCTGGCAGGCAATTAGATTGCGTGAAACCACTGTGGGAGATGGTTTGGACTAACTCAGCCAATTGTTAGTGATGGAGCATTACTTCTGTGAGCGCAGCTCTGGGAATGGGTGCTCATCTAGCAAAGGATCAGTGACAAGGAGCTCAAAGACCACAGTACCTTAAATTGCTACAGCCACTTTTGCAGCCACAGTCTGACCAACTGCTGCTTCTGAACTCTGCTATCATATTTGCGGAGGCATTCATTTTCAACCCTGGCTCCACTTACAGTAGCAGCATGAACTGAAGATGAACCAAGCATGCTTTAGAGAGAATGAACTTCGGAACAACTGAAACACAAAACATCTGAGCTGTCTTCTGTTGTGGCTGCCATCCTGCAGTTTAGTTCTATGTCACACCAACTGTCTCAAGGCTAGAGTGAGTGACTGTTCAGAAAACATCTAATTTATCCTTCTTTTCTGTTTCCCATCCCAATACAGCTGTATAACAGCTCATGCTCCATTCAGAAACAAGCCAGAAGACAGCTTGTAACACTACAGGAGTGCAAAGCCAGCAACAATTAATTGGAACACCAAAATGAGGATTTTGCCACAGGACACGTCAGGAAATAGCAAGAATGGTGCTTCCCCAGGAGGGGAACAAGCCAGAAGCCAAGGGTGACCCCAGTGCAAGTCATGCCCTCACTAGCAAGGCACAGTCTCACAGAATCCAAACAGGGTAGCCAGAGCTGGGTGCTGCTAACAGGCTCCATTAACAGTCCGGGACAAGAAGAGCAATGAACCCAGTCCAGAGTCCTTCCAGGGAATCCAGCAAGGAGCAAAAGGACTATAACATGTACGTAAAACCCATCGGGGAGATGGGACCTACCTCCAAGGGGGTCCATCCAGGAGACCAGCTGCCTACAGCATACATCCAAGGTCAATCCAGAAGGCCTGTACTCCTACAGCATAGCTCAAGGAAGGACTGAACCACCAGCCCTGAGCTTAAATGGGGCACCAGGACCCATGGGCAGGGTATGTGGGTGGGAGTCCCAGGTGGGCCTCGTCAGGGCCATTAAGCCTGATCAGTGCACTCTAGGCCCTAACACGACACAGCTATGCTCAAGGTGTGGAGGCCAGAGACACTTTTCACTGCTGCACACTCCTCCTTCAGCACAGGCATGCGCTCAAGCGTCCTCTGCACTAACTTTGGTTAGCAAAGACTGTGGGGTCACTGTGGCTACAGAGCTATTAAAATAGTAGTGAGAAAGGATGGCTACGTCATGGTCAAACTCCTATAATTAGGGCTAGATCTGCAGACTCTCTCTATCCCATTTGTTCATGCCATATACAATGGGAATATACAGCTGCTGTAAGACGACAGCAAAGGATTCCCCACCTCCAGCTGGGAGACCAGTGATGAGACTGGCTATAATCCAGTTCCCAGGCTCTACAGGCATAGCCAGGACTAGCACTTTGGGGCTGTTGTTTGCTTTCTTGGGGAAGCAAGGAAGAAGAGGGCACAGATTTGTTCACAGAAAATGTTGATGAATTTTTATTTAAAAATAGGGGAAAGCAGGAGAGGGAGAGAAGTGCAAAAAAATAAGTCCTGACAATAGCACTCTAGGAGAAAATTTTGAAACCTAGTGGTACGCAGTGAGGAAGGGGTGGGAGGCACATGAAGAGAGATTTAAATGCTACTTAGGGTGGAATTCAAAGCTTGGGCATGGCCGTGAAGAGCTATGCTCTCCAGCAATCCTACTTTACAGGGTGCCAGTGCCTGCTGAGCTCCCACTGAAAACAGTTGCTGTCCTATGCACAATCCTTGCTTTGGTTCCAAGTGCTCTGCTTAGTTCCTATTTAACTCACTCTTTAACATTTCAGAGCTAAAATTTATGTTCTCCCTTTTAATAAACTGCCTAGCATGGGAGCAGGTAACTTCTTAGGCGAGGGTGCTGGTGGTGATAACAGTATAACCCACAACTCCTCCGGTTACAGCCTTCCCACGATAGTTCTTTATCCAGAGCTCCCCATCACTTGCAACCAAGACTAGAACAACGCCACTTCTTGCCATTGACACCCATGGAAGAGGTTGTTCGTCTTAAGCCAAAATGAGTTCCTTGCAAACATAATCTGAGAATATGCATTGCCTAAACTAGCGCTGTGCATTGACCTTAGCAAGAGTTATGCGAGAAAAGCAAAATCCTTAGTGTACATAACAAAACTGGAGGACGGGTGGCTTTTTTTCAGACTATCAGATCCTATACATCACTAAGTGAATATAAATCAGTAATTCCTAAATACATCCCAGCAGGCAATGTTTTATGTGCTTTTGTGTAAAATGGGATCCGTTTTGCTAGGAAGCAATGATGAAGGAGGGAGGAAAGGCTAGAGAACTGCATCCTTATGGTTTTAAGCAAGCCAATTCTTCTTTTTCTGGATGCCACTTAATAAAGCCAGCTATTTCCACTGTTCCTAGAAAACCTCCCAAGATGGCATTTAACAGTTCCATTTCCACATGCCTTATCAATGACTGCTCTCGTGTTGTTTTTGTAATTAAGCTATAATGTGTTTCCCAGCACTGGTGGAATTGGATGTTACTCATACCATAATATGACCTCACAAAAGATGAGAGAAAATAGAGATTGTTTTGTACAATAGTCTGAATTTGCAGATTGTTAGCTGATTAATGAAAGTGTAACACAAGAAATACTTGAGAAAGGAAAAGGTAATTCCTTTAAAAAGAGTGATTTCTGAAGAAAGCTGCTTTCCACAAATACAGGAGAAGTTATGTCAGCCACTGGACAAAATTGCTTATTAATGAAAATCAAAGGACGTTGATAGCTTGGTTGTCAAAGACAAGAGTCAGGGAGGCAATCCAAGCAGAAGGTCTATTGATTGCAAAACGTGCTGAGTGCAAGTGCAGAAGCTCCAGATATCTTCCTAAAGAAAACAAAGAAGAAAGTGGCATACCTATCCATTTTAGACTTCTGGCAAGGGAAAACACTCACTTGAACAAACAAACAAAATTTCTAATACAAGGTAATGAAGGAATGGATGAGGAATAAAATATGAATAAAATGAGAATTAAATTGGAAGGCTGGAACTGCCACATGTATCTGAACTGATATAAAATTAGCTCTTTGGCATTGCAAACTTGTAGAGGAAATTTATATTTAGCCTACACTCAAAAGGTGAATTATCTTTTAAAATGCTTGAAATAGACTTGGTGTGTGTCCTGGTTTCGGCCAAAATGGAGCTAATTTTCTTCCCAGTAGCTACTGTGCTTTGGATTTAGTATGGGATTTGGTATATGAAGAATGTTGATAATACACTGATGTGATTAGTTGCTGTCAAGAGATCAAGGACTTTTTCCAATTCCCAGGTTTTCCTAATGCGCAGGTGCAAAAACCTGGGAGGGTATAGCCAGTACAGCTGACCCAAACTGTTCCATACCATAGGCAGCATGCCCAGTGTAAGTGGGGGTTGGCCAGTGGGCCAGGCACTTTTTGTTCATTCGTGCTTTCATTTGTTCCTTCAGCTGTTCGTTCCTTTGCTCTCTCTGGAACTTATGGTTCCGAGATCGCTGCCTGGGATCATTCCAAGATCGCTCTTGGTTTCGCTCCATGATCACTGCTTGGGATGGGCTGTGTCGGTCATCGGGTCGTCAGGCAGCGAGAAATTGTGCATTGTTCATTTTTGTATATTCTATTATCATTATTTTTTTATTATTATCATTATTAATATATAATATTAATATCTTTTTCTTTGCTGTCCTGGTGAACTGTCTTTATCTCAAACCATGAGTTTTCCTTTTTTTCCGATTCTCCTCCCCACCCCCCTGGCTGCGTGATACTGGGTTACCGGCTGGGGTTAAACCACGACAGCATGGATCTGAAATAAGCTTCTGGCAAGTACTTCTGAGGATGTCATGGACATATTGCCAGCTCATATATTTTACAGATTTCCAAGTCTGTAACATTTCAGCAGATGTTAGCAGCTATAGCCTCACAGAGGATATTATAGTCACAAGGAGAAGTCTGGAGCCTATGATGTATTTTTATCAATGGTATTTATGTTCTGTCACTGTGCTCTCATACAGAAAATGTCTGAACCTCTTCTGTTTTATAAAAATATTTTAATATTGATTGAGCAGAGAGCAGAAATCCATTATTGTTCAGATTGCCTTCAAAAGGGAAGAAGCCTCTGACCCAGGAGGAGTAGAGTCCCAGTGCAGTGCACAGCAGAGATGATCCTATCTAGCTCAAGAACGTACAAGAAATAAGAATGGATCTTCCTCTAGAGAGGGAAAAATCCTAAGAGTGACAACCATTCCTCATCTTCTGTGACCTCTCATTCCCTGCTATTTTCCTTAGCACTATCAAGATGATCACAGGGATGTCCTGTTCAGATGTCTTCTTCATGCAGACTCACTTCCTATATCCTTCCTCCAATTGGTACATTTTGTTTGTACTCTAAAATATTTTATCAATAATAATATACAGGTTTTTTTCTAACTATTCTCTGAAAGAGGCTTCCTCAAGAGTTAATCACAAGCCGAGCGAGTATATAAAAAACTGCACAGGGACATCTCCAGGACTTAGCTGTGACTCTGTTGGCTCTTAAACTCCTGAATGATCCCTGCCGTGATTTTGGCACATTGCTAATAAGTGCTGCCAAACAAGACCAGATCATGCTTTGGCAGTCAAAATGTCCTAGGGATGTTTTCTAATTACTGGTACAGATGAAGCTGTACAGCTTAAGCCCTCTTCTTTGGCCACAGTTCTCCCGCAGTCTCCCAGCAGAATGTGAGTCCATCCTGCCCCCATGATTTCAGAACTCCACTCAGGCACCTCTGGACACAGCTGAACATCAGGCAGTAAAAACTGCACTCAAGAGGCTACCCCATCCTACCCAGTGTTTCCAAAGGTGGGTGAGACGTGTTGGGGAACCACCTGGAGCCCCCAGGAGAGAGCCCTGTTGTGCAGGAGCAGAACCAACAGTTACCTGTGGTGATACCACTTGAGAGGATGAAGTTGTCACAGGTGTAGACTTGTCACTCTGATATAGCTTGGCACGTGTGTCCCTACAACATCCTGCTATAAACAACAGGGCAACCTGACCCACCTTGCCTCTGCACCTTCTATCATCCCAAACCACAGTGCCAGCATAGCCCCAGGGCTGTGCCCATGGGTCCATGATGGTGCTCAAGTCTGTCTGACATGAACAAAACATGAAAAGTGGGAGCAACGGGGCCATTAGGAGCTTGAACATACTAAAACACATTGCAGCAGCTCTGGGCAGCATGTTGTCTCACCACGTGCTCAACAGAGATTGCAAAAGTGACTGCAAGAGTTGCAAAGCCCTTCTTACATGTCCGTGGGCGTGATGACTTGTGATGTATAGGACTGACAGAAGGAGAGCATGGCAAGCATGACCTGTCAGACTGGCGGGTGGGTGAGAAGCAAAGGGTCCTGGCAGGACTTCCATACCTGAGTCTCCACCTTTAACTTGCAATCAGAGGACAGCCATTCTGGTTTGGGGGACCCGGAGTCCACCAGAATGGGCACGGGCAATTCTGGGCTTCAGTAGCAGGGATCAAAGCTGGGCACATTTAATTTGCTGGTAGACTAGCAGCCCCTCTCCATCATTTTGAGAGCTTCACTCTTGACTGCCCATGTGTAAATCCCATTAGCCAGTAGATAACAAAGCTGCTCTGAAGCTTAGCTGGTTTGATCCTTAGGAGCTACCTTGACAAACCTCTGTCACAAACCGTGTACAGACAGTTGATCCTGCCTAGGGAAGGGAAACGGGCTGGAGGACTCCCCATGAGCCCTCCTAACCCCATGTCCTCTGGCAGAGCGGAGCCACCATGTCACAGCAAGTGCACTGAGAGGCCAAGATGGGAAGAGGAACTTGCAGATTTGGGGAAAAGGGATGCAGAGAACTGAGGGATGGATATTTAGAAGGCAGTGGAAAGAAGCATGTGGAATGGGTGGGTCCTTTGTTGGGATGGTAGGGTAGCATCTTACTAAGCAAATGTCCCTCATATTCCTGGCAGAGAAAGAACTTTGAAAGGAGGCCCTTGTTTAAATTTTCTGTCTTCCAAATTCTCCTTTGACTGTAACAACATATGTTGTGTTCCAGTCCATCATCATCATCACAGGTATGATTCAAATCTTTATGTCTTCAACTTGTTTTATTCACCTGATATAACAAGAAAGATGATGAATATTTCCATACAGTAGTGACTTCTAAATCTCCTTTTGTTTTGTCTAGTTCAGGTTCCTGCACTTATAAGGCAGTGCATGCATCAACTATCTTCACTACAATGATATGGCCTATAGTGATTCCTATAAACATCAGAAAAAAGACATCTTCTGGTTGGGACCATTTATTTGAAAGCAGAGGCTGCTGCAGCCACTGTTACCTGCAGAGCTATAGAAGCGATGAAAGGTAAATCATAGAATCATTTAGGTTGGAAAAGACCTCTAAGATCATTGAGTCCAACCTTTAACCTAACACTGCCAACTCCACCACTAACCCATGTCCCCAAGCGCCACATCTACACGTCTTTTCAATCCCTCCAGGGATGGGGATTCCACCACTGCCCTGGGCAGCCTGTGCCAGGGCCTGACAGCCCTTTCATTGAAGAAATGTTTCCCAATATCCAACCTAAACCTCCTCTGGCACAACTTGAGGCCATTTCCTCTCATCCTGTCGCCTGTTCCTTGGGAGAAGAGACCGACCCCACCTGGCTCCAACCTCCTGTCAGGGAGTTGTAGAGAGCGAGAGGGTCTCCCCTCAGCCTCCTTTTCTCCAGGCTAAACATCCCCAGTTCCCTCAGCCGCTCCTCACAGCACTTGTGCTCCAGACCCTTCCCCAGCTCCGTTGCCCGTCTCTGGACACGCTCCAGCCCCTCAGTGTCTGTCTTGGAGTGAGGGGCCCAGAACTGACCCCAGCACTCGAGGTGCGGCCTCACCAGTGCCGAGTACAGGGGGACAATCCCTGCCCTGGTCCTGCTGGCCACACTATTGCTGATACAAGCCAGGATGCTGTTGGCCTTCTTGGCCACCTGGGCATACTGCTGGCTCGTATTCAGCCGGCTGTTGACCAGCATCCCCAAATGAAGTATTATAAATGAAGTATTATATCAAAATGCTGCACTTAGGCAGTTGCCAGTCATGCTACAGCATGCTGGCCGAGACCCCCAGCCTCATCCTATTTGTATCCACTGAAGCCGAGGAGGGGAGTTTGCTGCAGTGCCTGAGGAACAGCACCATGGATTGCATCTCCTTATTAATCCAGCCCTCAATGCTTCGCGGTGCCCCCAGAAAAGTCAGAGTAACGGCTATATCCCCACCCCAAAGACTTCTGGCATTCAAGTTCTCACATTAATTGCTATGCAGATAGTTGAGAGTATTTTAGGTCCCCATGTACATAATTTAAGGGCACAAGGGCATATTTAAGGCTGCCTCTTGGGGATGACTCTCCTAAGCCCGTTGCCAGAGTCGGTAAGTAGTTTCTGTTTGGGAAGAAGATTGCTTTTTCAGAGAAAATAAACTGTTTCTACAGCTAGATTAAGACAACTTAAGTCTCTGAAAGCGAGCACAGATAAGAGAGAAACAGCTAAATCCACTAGCGAGCTGGTTTAATAATGCCAGTGATATTGGGTGAGAGGATAAATAAGGGTAAGGAGAGAAAAGGAGAAGTCTGCGTGACAGCAGAAAACTGACTGCATGCACTAAGGAGAAAATCACTTCGTGCTTAGCAGAAAAGGCAACAAAACACCCACAACTATTCCTGCCGGTCTTTCCTGTGGAAGATCTCCTCTTGACCCCAAATCTAGGAACCAGCTTAAGCCTGGGAGCATTAGCATTGCTGCTAATTTCTACCTTCACCGAAGCTTTTTACAAGATTTGTGGAAAAAACCAAGGCAGGTAAAAATCAAACTAACAAAATCAAATGAGATACTGTGCCAAATCAAATGAGATACTGTGCCAACCATGTCTTTGATTTTCCTTGTGTTTCCTTCTGATTTGCCTCAGAAATCGTATGTATGATGAGTTGCATGGAAAATAAATATTTTTTCATTTTTATACAAGATTTATATAACTAAAAGAAGAGCAAGTGTCATATTAGCAGCAATATTGTGAAATGGAAGACTGATTTTATCCCTTTTTAACTTAAGTATTATAAGGTGAGACAAAACATGTTCCAAAAGGCAAGACTGGTCTGCAAGTTACAAGACATCTTTAATTTACTAGTGACTTTGCAAAAATTGCATGAGAAAAAAAAATCAAGTATAATTCCTTTTTTCAGAGCATCATTTGTTTCCTTTACTGCAAAATTTTTATCTCCATATAGGCCTATGTATGAGGTGCTCCAAGTCCTCTCCCATCGTTAAGCCCTAATGGCGATAGCAGTATCAACCCTAATACAACTGGTGTTGAGATCCACAAGCAGAAACAAATTATGGCTTGCATTCTAGCCTATTCCACATTATTTTGTTTACACAGAGGAAAAATAAATTGCTTATAATTGTTCTGATATTATTTACCTGTATTCCTTCCCTTGGATTATAACTGTCCAGTATGAGATGGGTAAGAATTTGCAAAGACTTTTCCCTAAGATAAGATAAGGCAGGGCAGAAGGGACTACAGACTTCAGGGGTGCCTCCTTTCACACAATGTAGCCAGGAAAATAAATCCTGATATGCCTAAGAAATCACATTAATATTTAACATTTGCATCAAGAGCTTGCCTCAAACGCAAGGATGAGAAAGCTGAGCGGGTCCAGTGGCCGAGGGCTTTTTTAGATATCAGTGAGAAATATTTGCTAAAGGATCAATTTTCTTCCTGCTTATAATTGCAAGACTGTGTTTAAAATGGATGCAAATAGCCTGAAACCATAACATTTCTCTTATTCTTTGCCCAAGACTATGTTACAGCAAGCTTTAACTTGTACCAGCTGGGTACAATCTGGGCACGCAGAGGTGGCCAGCTGCGAATGGCTGGACAATGGCAAACCCACACCGTCCTTAAGCTCGAGTTGAGGAGCTGGAAGGGAAGGCCTGTAGAAATTCATTATTTCCTGGGACACAAACTCCAGGCTTCCTATGGTTTACACATTCAGATTCCATTTGAGGGGGAGTAACGCAGACCAAGTAACTGAACCTGTAGGAAATACATGAGTTGGGTGCCTGATGAGTGCAGGATCAGGCCCTGAAGCGGGGCAAAAGCCCAAACAAAGTAAAGCTCTGGAGGTGCATGTCAGCCAGGCTGTGTTCAGGTACAACAAGGAATGCCAGCTTCCTGCTCCCAGCGGAAAACCTGGACTTCTGTAAAGAGTAACTCTGTACCTTGATTTTCAAGGGACCAGAAATGAACCAAGCTGGCCTATGAATGTCACCACAAATTAGAACCAGGAAGGAGATCCTAAACTGCACCGCAATCAATGACTGCATCTGGAGAACAAAATAAGATGATTATACACTGGTGTGTTTCCTTTTCAGATGAGTTCCGTTTTGAAGGTAGCAATAAAAGCTTCTTAGATAGAGGATGGGAAAACTGATGGATTTGTGGTGGAGGCAGTACGTTTTTGTCCTTCATCGACTATTTTGGGGTTGATTTTTGTTTTCCCCCTCCCTTTTTATGTACACATGTGTGTGTCTTTTTTTGGAAGATGGTGCCAGATTTCTTCTTGCCTGAGAGGCTATGGCTTCTTAAAGGCAACGGCTGTTCCAGTTGCACTAGAGAGAATTTGGAGCCCTTGGGATGAAGGATTAGAGCTGCTCTTTGCTCAGGTAGGACAGAGCTCCTTGAGTCTATTCCTCAAGTGCATAACAAATCCTATCCGTTTCCTTTTCAGTTCCTGCCTCTTTCTCTCAAAATCCTCTAGTGATACTACGCGTTGTAGAGGAAGATGTCATCTCTTGGTTATTCAGGAAATTGTCTTGCACTGGTTTTTATGTTTTCCTTTCCAGCTGAAAATCTACAGCAGACTCTTTGGGGAGGCTTGTGGTTACTATGTGATTAGAAGATACCTGATTCACGTGTATCATGTTTCTGAAGGCAACGTTATGAGTTAAAACTGGCTACTTTAATGGCTAACTGATCTTTTGAATGAGTTGCTGATAGTATCTCTCATTTACTTATTACAATAAGCTTCTTTTGCAGATGGAAAAATGTAGGCTTTATAATATAGAGACATCTATAAAGAAAGGTGCCAGAAATCTTTTTATATCTTGAATTGGTGCTGAAAACACTTAGGGTTTCTCCTTGAAATACCTGGGAATCACTTTATATATAAAGAATCTCATAAACTTTTTTAATTAAAAAAATATTGAAAAGTACTGATCTTCGGGTATGGAAGTGTGTACTTACAGACCTCAATATTACATTTCCTATTTGCAAAGAATTTCTCTTTTGTAGGAATTTTTTTTCCAACTAGCACAACCTAACTTGTTTTAGATTATTAATGTATCAAATTTGTGTGTGATTATTATCAGTAACATAAATCAGAGGAGAAATAAATTTCTATGATATGCATACAAAGCTGCACAAATCTCAGACTGATGCTGCACTGATGCTCAATAGCTTTTAATTTAAAATACATGCTGCTGTTTTGTAGTATATTTCCTTTTTTTGTAGTATATTTTTACTCTTTGAATTATTCTCCATTAAGCTTTTATTATTCAATTTTAAAAATTCTCAGTAGAATGTGCAGAACTTTTTACAACTTTAAAATACAAGGAGCTAATTTTCCAAGACTCTTGGATTTATGGCATTGCTTAAACTACCAAAGTAGCCAAAAAAAAATGTTTATAGTCCCTCTTTAACTCACAGTTTTGTAAGGATGCTGGGGAAGCGATTTGACAAAGTCATCATATACTGTTTTATCTTAGTGATCACTGAGATTGAAGTGTTTCCAATGTGCAATATATATGGATGATCAGTTTTATTTATTTCATGTTATAAGTACTGGCAATAAAGTCTAGCTATCATGTAAACTATCGATCAATATTAAATGTGTCAAAGCAACCGTGGAATACAAAAAGCATCTCTTTAAAGCTCTAATTAAAAAATACGTTTCTATATTTAGCATATGCTTTCTTTTTTTCTTCATTTTCTCAATTAGTGTTGATTTAGAATTTGTCAAAAGATGAGATAATGCAGCTTATTTTTAAAAGTTACTATGTTTTACAAGCTGAACTTCCTTAAAGCCCTCTGTTAATAAATGTTTCGATTCTCCTGGGAATATAACTGCAGTAATGACATTAAGTGCATCTGTGAAGCTCTTCAGAAATTCCCCTTAAGAACTGCTTGGTGACTTCTCTTTCTCGGTGTATTGCAGGTATCTACAAGGAGAAGAAAGTACATATCCATAACGACAGGTGTTTTTAATATTTGGGGAAAAATCCACTGAATGTGTTTTAAGAGTGTTTCAGTAACTATATTTCTCTATAAATGCCGCAAACATCTGATGCAAACCCTACCTCTGCTGATTCTACATCTTGCATTGCAATGGCATGGAGTTCTGTGCTGACTCTATTTAGTGATCAGTGTCTGGTTCCAGAAGATTATTTTAAAAAATCCAAACCCAACAAGTCCCATCTCAATGAAGATTCTGATTATGGTCCTCGTTATCCTTAAAAGTGTAATAATTCACAAAGAATATATGTCTTAATGTTTGAATTGAAATGTGTATTTATAGCAAGCTTAATGCATAATGTTCTTTTTAATGATTTCATGAACACCGTGACAGATACATGCTAGCTATTTACAGAAAGTTTTGAGCTATTAAAATGGCAAAATTAATGCTGGTCAGTCGCTGAGGGGAGCTGCTCCGGGCCCGGCCCGACCCGCAGTGGAGCGGCGGATCTGGGCGCACAGGGGGATTCCTGAGGCAGGGAAAGGCCAGGGCAGCGGGGAGACCTGCTGGGAGCCAGCAGCTCTCGGGGAGACGCTGATGAGGCCTGGGCGCTGCCAGAGCAGGCACAGCCACCCCCATGCCTACAAAAAGCAGCCGAGAGGGAGACTTGAAGAACATATAACCCAGCAACCAGGCACCGCACTGTGACCATCGGCCCAGGCCAAGGGCGCTTGTCCTGCCTGACCCTCCGGGCAGAACGGTGGGCACTCATCTGAGAGCAAAGGCTGCAGCTCCGGCGAGTGGCCGACGCCTCCGCACAGGCAGAGCTGCTGAAGGGAGAGGCTGCAGCGCAGACCCCAGGCTGCGGGAAGGGCCCAGACCTCTCTCCTGGGGCAGGGACAGGTAACAGACCTGCCTGCAAAGGCAGTGAGGAGGCTGCAGAACACCAGGAAGACTGAGGAGTCAGATAGCTGGTTCCAAGCGCAGGCTGCAGTGGACCCACAGCCCACGGCCAAACAGCCAAAAACTCCCCCACCGGCACACACAGAAGGGGGGGGGGGGGGGGGGGGGAGGGGGCAATAATGCAGGAGAATGGAAGCTTGCAGCGGGAAGGACCAGCAGGAGGAAGGGACTTCCCCCAATGCCTGAGAAGCCCTTGCAAAACCACTTCACTACTGTGCGGACTGAGGAGGAAAGACCCGTCACATCAGGAGAGATGCTGAAGCTGTTTAACAGAGTTGGGGTTGTTCAGCCTGGAGAAGAGAAGGATCCAGGGAGACTTTATGCCATGGGCAGGGACACCTTCCACTAGACCAGGTTGCTCAAAGCCCCGTCCAGCCTGGCCTTGAACACTTCCAGGGATGGGGCAGGCACAACTTCTCTGGGCAACCTGTGCCAGAGCCTCACCACCTGCAGAGGGAAGAATTTCTTCCTTAGATCTAATCTAAACCTACTCTCTTTCAGCTTAAAGCCATCACCCCTTGTCCTATCACTGCATGCCCTTGTCAAAAGTCCCTCTCCAGCTTTCTTGTGGGCCCCCTTGAGGTACTGGAAGGCTGCTGGAAGGTCTCCCCAGAGCCTTCTCTTCTCCAGGCTGAAAAAACCCAACTCTCTCAGCCTGTCTTCATAGGAGAGGTGCTCCAGCCCTCTGATCATCTTCGTGGCCTCCTCTGGACTCACCCCAACAGGTCCATGTCCTTCTTGTGTTGGGAGTTCCAGAGCTGAACACAGCACTCCAGGTGCGGTCTTGGACCAGTAGAAGGGCATATGGAGATGCAAACACACACTCTCAACACACAGGAAGTTTTACTAGTATGTCCATAACTTTGATTTTTTCTACTAGAGGAAATGCACGCTACCTCTAGCATGTAACAGGCCAGTCACTGCAAAGAAGAGATCGGGCTGAACAGGCTGTGAGCTACTAAGAAGCTGGTCTTATAGAATCATAGAATTGTTTTGGTTGGAAGAGACCTCCAAGATCATCAAGTCCAACCGTTCACCTATCACTACCAAGTCCACCACTAAACCATGTCCCTAAGTGCCACATCTACACGTCTTTTAAATACCTCCAGGGATGGGGACTCCACCACCTCCCTGGGCAGCCTGTTCCAGTTCCTGATAGCCCTTTCAGTGAAGAAATGTTTCCTAATATCCAATCTAAACCTCCCTTGGCACAACTTGAGGCCATTTCCTCTCATCATGTTGTCTGTTACGTGGGAGAAGAGACCGACCCCACCTGGCTCCAACCTCCTTTCAGGGAGTTGTAGAGAGCGAGAAGGTCTCCCCTCAGCCTCCTTTTCTCCAGGCCAAACACCCCCAGTTCCCTCAGCCACTCCTCACAGCACTTGTGCTCCAGACCCTTCCCCAGCTCCGTTGCCCATCTCTGGACACGCTCCAGCCCCTCAGTGTCTGTCTTGGAGTGAGGGGCCCAGAACTGACCCCAGCACTCGAGGTGCGGCCTCACCAGTGCCGAGTACAGGGGCACAATCCCTTTCCTAGTCCTGCTGGCCACACTAATGCTGATACAGGCCAGGATGCTGTTGGCCTTCTTGGCCACCTGGGCATACTGCTGGCTCATATTCAGCCGCTGTCGACCAACCCCCCCAGGTCCTTTTCCGCCGGGCAGCTTTCCAGCCACTCCCCCCCAAGTCTGTAGCGTTGCCTGGGGTTGTTGTGACCCAAGTGCAGGACGCAGCACTTGGCCTTGTTCAACCTCACACAATTGGCCACAGCCCAGCGATCCAGCCTGTCCAGATCCCTCTGTAGCGCCTGCCTGCCCTCCAGCAGATCAACACTCCCTCCCAATTTGGTGTCATCTGCAAACTGACTGAGGGTGTTCTCGATCCCCTCGTCCAGATCATTGATAAAGATATTGAACAGAACTGGCCCCAGTACTGAGCCCTGGGGAACACCACTTGTGACCGGCCTCCAACTGGATTTAACTCCATTCACCACAACTCTTTGGGCCCGGCCATCCAGCCAGTTTCTTACGCAGCACAGAGTGCGCCCATCCAAGCCATGAGTAGCCAATTTCTCCAGAAAAAGACTGTCCATATTGGATATAGTCTGAATGTTAAGAGTATAAGATAAATGCAATGAGAGGCATCCTTAGGCAACCCAACAGAAACTGCCCCTATTTTTTTGTTATTGGAATAAAACAAAAAATGGGTCAATGTAGCATGCCAACCTGTTTCACAGCTTGTGACAAACCACTTCTGGGCATTTTTTAAAACAAACCTTTCAATTAAAAAAAGCCACAGTGACTGATTTCCTAAGGATAAGAGTGCAGATTTCTATCTTCCCACTTACCATAAGAACAGATGTGACCTATCTCTTGTGCACAGTAGGAGACACACTAGTACATAAGGCAGAGGCACCATTTTTAGATATCATAAAGAGCTGCTTGTTGACTCAAATAGGCAGCAAAACAGTAGAGAAGATACAGCTCTGGATTTTGCCCTGAGCTGTGCATAGCAGCTGCTCAGACTATCAGTTCTGAAGAGCCAGTCTATTGCACCAAGCTATATGTGCAACTTACCTCAGGATTCCCACAAAGCAAAATAAAAGGGGTATGACTATGGAGCAAAAATCCCCATCACAGTACTGTACTGAATAACTGAGTTATGAGAGTCTCAAATAAATAACATATTTAGATAAGAGCCAACACAGGTTTTGCAGAGAAGTCTTGCCCCAGAAATCTAAAAATGTTAAGGCATTAACAGGCAAAGATAAAGATCAGCTGTTGATATACCACAAAATGGTTGCTTTTCAAGAAAGGAAAGAGAGAAGTCCAAAGAGACTTACAGGATGATCGTAGTTGCCAAGTGGTATCTAGTCCTTTTCCAGGTTACTTAAGACAAAGTTTGTTGACACAGTTATTCAGAATAACTATGCAGAAAGCATCAGGAGGTCTTGCAACAAAGCTCGGTCAATAAAATTTCAACAACGAGAAGAAACAGACATGGCAGGTGAAGCTGGAATCCTTGATGACTCCATGAATGCTTTCCAGAGTATTTATCAGAGTGATTTTCCAAACACATTCTTAGCATTGAATGAAGTTAGCACATTAGGAAAGAAATTTAGAGGAGGGTGAGGGGGAACTGCATAAACCAGTGATGCAGCTATATTTGGAATTCTACATGTAGTTGTGAATGTCAAAGAAGTCCAGAGAGAGGCAAAAAGTATGACCAGAGCTGAGGAACCATTTCCCATCCAAATGAATCAATGTAACACTGGTTCTCGGAAGAGATGACTGAAGAAGGCGCATGCGAAGGACCTATAAAACAGCCAACCATACAGAGAGGAAGTGACTGTTCAATATTCATTGAGTTAAAGAATTCAACTCCATTTTCAGACAACCAATTTAGTAAAACCTACTCAAACTATGTAAATAAGTTGTTGATCTCCTTGGCACAGGACATTGTTGAGTTCCAAAGTAGAAAAGGATTTTTTTAACTTGATGGAAATATAGTTTGACCCATTATGGCAGTTCTTAAGAAAAGGCTTTCAGCTAATGTTCTCAGATTTAGAATGTTTGTTACGGAAATAGCTTCCTTCTAGCCTGGCAGCAGGACAAACGGCTGTGATAAAAACGTTAGTCACACATCTCCTTACCAATGCTCGTTTTACCTAGAAAACCCAGTCTGTACCATGACAATGGGGTATTGAATTCTCCCATTTTTTAGAAAAAGGAAATATTTAGTTATGTAGAACAAATAAACGTTAACATTTAAGTCAACAGTTGTATGTGCATCACATACATACAAGTAGAACTTCTGAAAGTTGTTCCCATCAGCTGCAGCAGATCAAGTTGTAGAAACGCACAAGGAATTGTGTGCTCATCATCTTCTGGCATGCCCGGTGGAGACTGCATCAAGCAAGAGCAGTAGTCAGCCATGACATTTCAGCTCCTGGTCTGTGCTTCATGTCTTTTAAAAATGAATGTTCTTCCTGACCACTGGGCAGATGACATCCTTGGTGGCAGAGCGTTTTCGGTTTTATCTGTGCCCATATTTAACTCTGAGGTTCCAGAAGTCAGTTCTTCACTTTTCTGTAGTCCCGACAATCTTTTTCAGCACTTCCTTCCCTGTAAGTGTTTTTGATGCAATGCTACAGCCTTCCCAGTGTTGCCTTTTGGGTAAGCACACTCACATCTTGTGTGCCAAGGCATCGGCAGACAAAGCTGTAGGTAATAAACGTAAGATAAAACTGTAAGATCGAACAGTGCTAGTTCAGGGTATTCGTAACTGAGATTATTCTGTTTAGATACATGAATGTATAGCACTTTTCCCCTGACAAGCTCAAGTTCCCTAAAGTAATGATTCTGAACCCAAGGCACAGCTAGAAATAAATTTGCTCTAGTCTTTGAGCTGTGCCTGTTGCTGTGGTTGTAACATGGTCAGGGTCTACTGGAAACATCAATTCTGGTAACAGAGAGCTGTCAGGTTCAGTCTGGCTGTGCTGACAGCACACAGGCAGGACATGGCATCTAGATGCTTCCAAATGTCTTCAGAAACGTTCCAAAAATCCCAGCATGGTCCAGACAACAGTGTATTGCAGGTTGGTTATTAAAAATCACCAACTTCATTGCAGAGCAGAGGGTGCTGATAAAATGTCATGTGCTATTGTTTTTGATAGAGAAAAATCTGTTAAATGTAATAACCGCCACGAATTCTCAGTCCTCAGTCAGCACTAACTAATGATTGCCTGTGAGTCAAGAGGAAAAGAGATTTGCAATATGATGCAGCTTCAAAATGTTAAACTCGATGGCTGTTAGTAGACACAGCTCTGCTCGACACCTGTATGTCCTCACAAAGAGGACCAAGGTTAACCTTCTCTGGATAGCTCTTGGCACCAGTAGCAACACTCACTCTCTTCAGTGTCTTTTGCAGTTAGTTTAAATTGTTATGACTACAATGTCTTACCAAAAGTGGCTGTTTCTGCTATATGTGCCTCACATTTTAATTCTGAGAACAAAAGGATTTTTATAGCCAACTATTTCCTTAATGCTCTTGCTGTGCTAAACTGTCTGTTGCTGTAGTGTTTGGTATGAAGCAGTGCATCCAGTATTGGATTTGACAGTAAACAGACTTCTGCTTAGCATGGTATTACCAATAGGAGCAGAACAGAGTTCTGCAGATCCGTGGCATGTAATAGAGGTCACATCTACATACAGATATTCAGGCACAAACCCTTAACTTGCTTCACTAAATACAACTTTTATCTGAATTCAGCAAATTAGTAAATATTTAAAGCAATAGAATTTATAGTCCCAAGCCATATAGAAGCTGTTGAGCCAATACCGTCCTAATGCAGGAGAAATGCTAGCAGCACAGGACTGAACCCACAACTTGTTTGAGTATATAGACAGAAGCAGTTTAAATGGTAACACCTGTAATTTCAGGTACTTACTGCTTGAGTACAGCAGTACCGTATATCTTAGCAAAATGTTCAGTTGTCCTACAATGTCCCCATTGAGTGTCTTTTCCCTAATATAGCTGGTGACACCAGAGGTATCTTCTAGCAGTGGGGTGGTTATCCCAGGGTATTTGGATTCATCAAGCTTGCACTCTCCGCTCTAAGCGTGCTAGTAGTCTGCAGACCTCACTTTAGCCTTTACATATGTTCTGCTCCATCAGAGCTCAAGCAGAACAAGTTCACCTCCTCCACAAGCTCTTACATAGGTTTCAAACCATTCTAAACAAATAATAAAAAGCAAACACAGGTTCACTAGGTATTGGCAGAGACATGGAAGGGAGCTTACATTTTGGAAGATGGTCTTCATTGTCAGTTCATGGTGTAGCCAAGCAGGAATGCTGAATGCCATTCATCAGATTCATTCACAGATCCTTCCCTTTTTTTGGGTCATTTGGATACCCTCAGCTGTCCAGTGCCAGCAGGGCAACTCCAGAGATGCACAAACACTCCAGGCTACCGTTGCGTAGCACTAGTTCAGGTACTTAAAGCCACCTAGATGTGCTAGTAAGAAGCACTGGACAGATTTGTTGAGATGTTTCCTTTACCTGATGAAGCAAAGAAAGTTAGTATTTCGGATCTACTCTTCAGTAGTGCTACCAGTACCATTAGTTTGTTTCAAGACTTAGTGTTATTTCCAATAGAGCTTTTGCTTTTTTCCTCTTATTAGTCCTTTTATAGATGCACAAGCCTTCACAGGCCCATTGTCACCTGTCAGCTTCTTCATTCCCCTCTGCAGCAGAGGAGTGCCTCCTTGGGTAGTGGCATCAACCTACAGTCAGGACATCGTTCAGAATTTTTCCAGTTAACTTGAAACACCTTCCAGCTCATATTGCTTTGAATAACAAAGTCATTGAATTTCTCTCCTTTCTTGATGGAAAATGGTTTTGTTAATTCTTAAGATGCAATGTAATTGAAGAGAAAAAACATTAATTTTGAAGCTTAAATCCTGTCATTATTAGCACCTTCTTTCAAAATATTTTAGTTGAATAAACAGAGCATTACAAGACAAATATTTTGAAGTAGTCATTGCCAGTTGTATCTACCTACAGACAGTGACTACATCAGATGCTTGTACATCTGCTTTTCTTTAAGAGGATATGAGATGTCATATCCTCAGAAACTCAAAGCTGCAGAGGTTGCAGTGCTTTGCTCCCCAGCAGTCAGAACTCAGTCCTTTGCAATCCCAGCCCTAGGATGCGGTATGCTGGCTGCAGGAAGAACATTCTCTTTGTCCGTTTCTCCCTCCTTCCTACCTCTTCCCCAAAATAAGATTAAATAGATTAGAGGGTAAGGCATTGCGTGCTTTACTGCCATTACTGTGACCTGTCTATAGGTTATCACTGTGGCCATTTCCTTTACTTAAAATAAGATATTCAAGTCTTGAACAAACGACTCAGCACATGCCAGAATCTGTGGTCTGCATTAAATCCCATTCTTGCATCTCCAAAACTGTTAGGACTAAACACACTGGGTTTTCTTAGGAAATTATTTTAAAATCCATCATCTTATTAACACCTTATTATTTTAAATTTTTGGTGCTATCTTGGTGATGCCTTAGGGCAACTGTCCTGGTGACACGTGCCGAAATGGTGCTGAACCGTCCAGCTGCTGCGTGCCGGCGGCCTGCCCAGCCCGCCGGCTGCCTCCTGCTCCCCGGGAGCAGCCTGGGCTCCACATGTCAGCCAGTACGCGAGGGGGAAGCTCTCCCTAGTTGGTGGTGGCACATTTTTCTGGAAGGTGATTGTTGTCGGCACTGTCTACTCACAGGTGGGCAAGCGGCTCCCTGCATGCAGCGCAGCTATCGCTGCCCACCCGCCTGCAATGTTGCCCTTGTGCAGGGAGTCTGAGAATTCATCCTGGCTGAGATTGCTTAGAAGTTGCTCTCCTGGTTCAGATCACGCCAATCTTGATATTAATGTATTTAGTAAACTTCAGGACTTAAATACAGAAAGTGTGTCAGTTTAGACTCAGCAAGTAAGAAGAAGGAAAGCTTGTATAAAAGGAACATGAAGTTATATGACCAAGCATGAGCAGAAAAAGAAATGCCAGAACAGACATGACCAGGTATCACAGAGTCCAAAGCACATAAGGCATGATTTAAAGTAATGACTTATATAGCAGTCTCATAAGTTAGTCTGCTCCGCTTCTTGATTTTGCAGCTTTTAAGGGGTTCTCTCAGTAACCACAATGTCCCTAACCTTGCAATTTTAGTCTTTCAAAGTGTTGATTCTCTCTAAAGGAACAGTAAATAGCCCAGGATGCAATAAAGCTGTTAAAGTCAGGAACACCTGCCTCACATCCTTCAGAACGGCTTTTGTTACAGCATTTACTTTTAAGTTTGCAGTTAACAAGGTACCAAAATACTCAAAAAGTAGAATCAATGCATAAATGAATCGGTTTCACAACGAATATTTCAAAATTAAATTAGACTGAAAGCAGTTTAAATAAGTAATGCTGGATCTAAGGTCTCTTGACATAAATAACAGATGATTAGAAACAGGCAAATAGGACAGAGAAAGTAGTGACTGAAGCCAAGGCTCTGTTCTGCACCTCTCCACTATTAAAGGTGATCTCTTTTCATTCAGCATATTTTCCTTAAACAAAGATCTGTTATTTAAGTGAGGTAGATTGACAACCTGTTTAACATATTTGTGAAATAAACTCTTCCTGAATGCATACCTTTTTTCTTCAATGCGTATTAATCATATACATTAAGGAAGTATCTACTTACCTAGAAAATTTATTCCAGAAGCCTCCTCTTTCTTTTGTAGCAAGTTGGTCATGACCTTATTTCCTAAATGAATTTCTTTCTCTTTCTGAAGGTACAAAGAAAATACATCTAAAAGCAGCATATGCTTCCACACAGTAGAATTGAAATGTCTAAATTAGCACTAATCAAATGGTACAACTGGAAAGATCTAATTGGTTCCACTTACCCACACTGTAAAGACTCAGAAGATATAGGTACAAGGAGCTGCTATGTTCCCTGTGTTAAAACAATGAGAGGAGGAAATTGTGGTGCCCACCATTCCAGCAAGAGCCTTCAGGCTACTAGGCAACTCATCTAGTAAGAGATTTGTGGTTTCATCACAGAGGCAGTTACATTTCAGTTGAGGTGAGTAGCTTCTATCTCTAAACATCATGGAATTCCTCAAGTTCTTAAAAATATTCTGATAGGCCCAATTTGTATGCAGTATTAATATTTTTTTTTTGTCCAAACCTGATGAGAATGGAACTCCTTTTTTTTTTTTTTTTTCTAATAGGAGCTGGGCCCCCACTAAGATCTTGATTTGTAGTTAAAATGGACTATTCTGTTCTGTCACTGGCATATGGAGTTCTGATCAGCTGCCTGTGCAATCAGTCAGGGAGACTGTTACTGAAAATGCCTATATACATCTAAATTAATTAAGTTTTTACCATTGCATTTCTGACTGCTAGCCCTGGAGAGCTTATAGGGAGGCACTGAAGTTCACTACATTTCTCTGTATTTCTTCTTGCCCAAGAAAAAGAGAGAAAGAAATTAGCATCTTTCCCTGAGCTATTAAAAAAACCCACATAGATGAAAAAAAAAAAATTGAAATGGTTGAAATAAGAATAAATCTAAAATTACAGCAGTATTTCACATTTCTCTCCTTATTCCAGATGATTTCTTTGATCCTGCTTACTTTCACCTGAAGCCCAGCAGTAGGTGTATACCCTGGTCTCTGCTCTATTCGGAGTGTTAGAGCTGAAGATCTCCTAGAAACAGATGGATTCACTCAGTTTTGTGCTTGCATGTACTCTGTGATGGAGTTTTAATTTCTTTTAATTTATACTTGGCCAGCAGAAAGATTGCACAGTTGCAAATCGTAGCTACTCTTTAGATATATTGATGGATTTTTTTTTCCTGTCTGTGTTCAAATTGCAGCATTGTTACACTGCCATCCAGCACAGCAAGCACACATCTTAAAAACAGAAACTCATAATCCCACTGGATTCCAAGATAAAATGAGTAAAAATTACTTGTTTTCTATCTTTCTTCTCAGCCCTTTCAATCACATGTAACCAGATTGACGCCAACATTCTCTTCCTTCAAAGCATTCAAGAGGGGACTGACTTGTTCACTGCCTTAACTTTAAACATGTGAACTGCTTTGTTTTCTAGAGGAAAACCAGAACATTCAGGCAACTTTGATGTTCATACTAATTAGTTACACTTGTTTTTACAGAGTTTCTGTTCCTGGGACTCATAGTTCAAACCTGTAACTGCATGGAAAGCGGTTGGGAATCAGCAGATCTTGCCTGTTTCCATCACTGCATTTCCACATATAGGTCACTTCACCACTCCCTGTCTCCTTTTCCCCATTACTAACGATGCCGACTTCTCTGTGTAAAGCATTTTGCAATCCAGTGACAAAATGTATATGTAAGGGATTATTACTGAAGCGGTAGTGCAGTGTAGTACAGCCAGTGTTCAGAGAGGAATGCAGCATGGTACTGTCCTGGTTGCGGCTGGGATAGGGTTAATTCTCGCCAGAAGCTGGCCGGGGTCTATTCTATACCATGTGCCCGTCACGCTCACTGTATAGAGGGGGTCAACCGGAGTGGGGGGTCGCTGCTCGGTAGACACCGGTGCACAGTGTACCCTGATGCCATCAGAACACAGGGGCACGAAACCCATCTGGATCTCAGGAGTGACAGAGGGATGCCAAGAATTGTTGGTATTGGAGGCTGAGGTGAGCTTAACAGGGGACAAGTGGGAAAAGCACCCCATTGTGACTGGCCCAGAGGCCCCTTGTATCCTTGGCATCGACTACCTCAGGAGTGTGTGTATATATATACAGAAAAAACAGGAAAAGTGATGGTGATTAATTGGAAAGTGTAGGATCTGAGCGTGACGTATACGGTATAGAATAAGGGGTGGATAATGTCCTGGTTGCCGCTGGGATAGGGTTAATTTTCGCCAGAAGCTGGCCGGGGTCTATTCTATACCATGTGCCCATCACGCTCACTGTATAGAGGGGGTCGACCGGAGGGGCGGGGATCGGGATCGCTGCTCAGGAGCGGGCTGGGCATCGGGCTCCAGGCAGGAGCGACCTGTACGGGAAGCACCGCTAAGTACACGCTGTTGTTGTTATTGTTGGGGTTTCTCGTTTGTTTGTTTCCTTTCCCTTTGTTGTTCAGTTAAACTGTTGCTGTTAACCCACGAGTTTTGCCTTTCTTTGTCCTGATTCTCTCCCCATCCCACCGAGATAGGGGGGGTGAGCAAGCGACCGCGTGGCTCAGCCTCCGGCTGGGGCTAAACCACAACAGGTACCAAAATCGCGCTTAAGAAACTAGAACCACACAAAACCAACAGTGGGATACTAAATAGGTTTAAAATGACCAGTAATGAAATTAGAATCAAATGCAGTTTGAACATCGCTCAATCACATTTTGCTCCTGTAAAAGTTCAGCAGGCAAATAACCAATGACAGCTTGATTCTCATGGGCAACAATTTCAACTCCTTGCAATGAGTACTTTTCCCCAGCCCTTCCCTGAGCCTTGCACAGGCAGTGAGTGAAAAGGCATGCCAATAGCATAGTTTCTTCAAATGAAACCACTCTTACTATTTTCTTCCCAATTACTTGCTATTTTAAACTTCTCTATCAGAGGATGTACAGTCACCAAGGCAGTCATCCTGATATGTCAAGAGAATAGAGTTTCCCACATTAGAAGAAAATAGTTGCGTTACTCCTTCCTTCTTCCCCTACAGCTTACCCCAAGAAGGACGCACGCCAGCTCATTTCAGAGACTGCCAACATGCCTACAAAGCATGAGCTCTTCAGCAGGCAATGACAAAGAGCAGGGGACAGTCCCTCCTCACACCGCCTCTCTCTTCTTGTGCACCAGTTAAAGCTGGATACAGGTTTGCACTGGGCTTATTGCAGCACTGTTTATCAAGATATGGAGGGCTGTGCTCTTTGATGAAGTTTCTTGGAGTGGACTCTGAGCCTATTTTATTTTTACATTCCTCGCTTTTGAACATAGAGGTTGATCTAGAATTTTCAAGGAAACATCAAGACGGAGATTACAATTGCCCTAGTGCAGCAGACCCTCTGATTTGCATGTGAAAAGTGACTGCCAGGCAAAGTTATTGTCCCAGAGTTAACCCTGCTGGTGAGGAATCCTTCTTCAATTTAACACAATAGCTGTGTTGGTCTTACCAACACAGTTGTTTCATATATTGTTTTCCAGGATGTCCCCAAGCTGCCAGGTATATGGAAAATCCACAAGCTGTGACCCTTACAGAAGGCAAAAATCCCGTGCTAATCAGGGAGCCAGGAGACAGCTGGACTCTTATGAAAGAAGAATTGGGGTGGCTCCTTCACCCAAAAGGAAGAGTGCCCACATTACCAAAAAAAAAAAAAAGAGAGAGAGAAGAAACACTTTATTCAGAAAACTTAAAAACTTCCAAATTCACAGCCACTCCTCAGATCACAAACCTCCCTTTATTTCTGGAAAAAAAAATCCACTCTCAAACTCACATAAATTCCTTCTTATCAGGTCCATGTATGTGCAGGAATACACAGAAGAGCCTCTCAAAAAAACCCAACACTTGCTGCTGTGAGATGTTCACGAGGGAGAGCTACATTCAGGGAAAAAGACTTTGTTTATGAGGAGCATACAGCAGCTTTGCGCTGTTGTGCAATAGTCCCGTTATTGAAACATCACTGTGCAGAACAGAACGGCCTGGTGAGTACAGCCAAGGGAGTACTTGTTGAAGATGGTTGTCTGACTAATAGGGATGAAGAAAAAACAGAGGCATTCGATGTTTTTTTTGCCTCAGTCTTTAATAATACTGATAGACCTTGGGCTTCCCAAGGACAGGGGGATAGGACAAGGGGTAATGGTTTTAAACTAAAGAGGGGAGATGTGGGCTAGACATATGGAAGAAAATTTTCACACTGAGAGTGGTGAGGCACTGGCACAGGTTGCCCAGAGAGGTGGTAGATGCCCCATCCCTGGAAACATTCAAGGCCAGGCTGGATGGGGCTGTGGGCAACCTGATCTAGTCGAGGATGTCCCTGCTCATTGCAGGGGGGTTGGACTAGATGGCCTTTAAAGGTCCCTTCCAACCCAAACTATTCTATGATTCTATGATTCCCAGTCCCCTGAGTCGGAGGACCACAAGTGTGGGAACAGTGACTTTCCATTTGCAGGCCCTGAAATCGTAAGGGACCAGCTGTATCAGCTGAATGTTCACGAGTCCATGGGGTCTGATGGGATTCATCCCAGAGTACTGAAGGAGCTAACAGATGTTATGGCAGGACCCCTCTCGATCATCTACCAAAGGTCTTGGGAGTCTGGGGAGGTCCCTGCTGACTGGAAGCTAGCCAACGTTATTCCAATTTACAAGACAGGTGTGAGGGAAGATCAAGGGAACTACAGACCTGTTAGTCTGACATCAGTTCCTGGAAAAATTATGGAGAAGATCATACTGGGTACTATTGAAAGGCATTTAAAGAATAATGCGATCATCAGGCACAGTCCACATGGGTTCACAAAGGGAAAGTCCTGTTTAACTGATTTGATATCCTTCTACAATAAGGTCACCCACCCAGTGGATGAAGGGAAGGGGGTGGATGTGCCAGGGGAGGTTTAGGTTGGATATTAGGAAACATTTCTTCACTGAAAGGGCTGTCAAGCACTGGAACAGGCTGCCCAGGGAAGTGGTTGAGTCACCATCCCTGGAGGGATTTAAAAGACATCTAGATGTGGTACTTGGGGACATGGTTTAGTGGTGGACTTGGCAGTGCTGGGTTAGCGGTTGGACTTGATGATGTTAAAGGTCTTTTCCAACCTAAACGATTCTATGTAGTTTTTCTGGATTTTAGTAAGGCTTTTGATACTGCCCCTCACAGCATCCTTCTGGACCAGTTGTCCATCTGTGAGATAAGCAAGTTCGCAGTGTACTGGGTGAAGAACTGGCTGAAGGGCAGAGCTCAAGGGTGGTAGTGAGTGGGGCTACATCTGGCTGGCAACCAGTCACCAACAGTGTTCATCAGGGTTCAATTCTAGGGCCAGTGCTGTTCAATATTTTTATCAATGATCTGGATGCAGGAGTTGAATGCACCACTAGCAAGTTTGCTGATGATACCGAACTGGGAGAGGCTGTTGATTCTCTTGAGGGACAAGAGACCTTGCAGGGATCTAGATAGGCTGGAGCATTGGACAATGACTAATGGCATGAAATTTAACAAGAACAAATGCCAGATTCTGCACCTCGGATGGAGTAACACAGGGCATAAGTATAAACTGGGAGAGGCGTGGCTGGAGAGCAGCCCTGCAGAAAGGGATCTGGGGGTGCTGGTCAACAGCAGCTCAATAGGAGCCAGCAGTGTGCCCCGGCAGCCCAGAGGGCAAACCGCATCCTGGGGTGCATCAAACACAGCAAAACCAGCCGGTCAAGAGAGGTGATCATCCCACTGTATTGAGCATTGGTGCAGCCTCACCTTGAGTACAGTGTGCTGTTCTGGGCCCCACAATTTAAGAAGGCTGTGAAGGTCCTTGAATGCGTCCAGAGGAGGGCAAGAAAGCTGGTGAAAGGGCTGGAAGGAATGTCCTGTGAGGAGTGGCTAAGGACTCTGGGTTTGTCTAATTTGGAGAAAAGGAGGTTGAGGGGCCTCATTGCTCTCTACAGCTTCCTGAGGAGGGGACATGGAGAGGGAGGTGCTGAGCTCTTCTCCCTGGTATCCAGTGACAGGACGTATGAGAATGGTTCAAAGCTGCATCAGAGGAGGTTCAGACTGGACATCAGGAAGTGTTTCTTAACCAAGAGGGTGGTCAAACACTGGAACAGGCTTCCTAGAGAGGTGGTTGATGCCCCAAGACTGTCAGTGTTTAAGAAGCATTTGGACAATGCCCTTAATAATATGCTTTAACTTTTAGTCATCCCTGAAGTGGTCAGGCAGTTGGACTAGATGATTGTTGTAGGCCCCTTCCAACTGAAACATTCTATTCTTTTCTTTTCTTTTCTAAGAGTGGCTGGAAAGCTGCCGGGTGGAAAAGGACCTGGGGGGTGTTGGTCAACAGCCATCTGAATGTGAGCCAGCAGTATGCCCAGGTGGCCAAGAAGGCCAATGGCATCCTGGCTTGTATCAGGAATAGTGTGGCCAGCAGGACTAGGGAAGGGATCATCCCCTTGTACTCGGCCCTGGTGAGGCCGCACCTCGAGTGCTGCGTTCAGTTCTGGGCCCCTTACTCCAAGACAGATATTGAGGAGCTGGAGCGTGTCCAGAGACGGGCAACGGAGCTGGGGGAGGGTCTGGAGCACAAGTACTGTGAGGAGCGGCTGAGGGACCTGGGGGTGTTTGGCCTGGAGAAAAGGAGGCTGAGGGGAGACCTTCTCGCTCTCTGCAACTCCCTGAAAGGAGGTTGGAGCCAGGTGGGGGTCGGTCTCTTCTCCCACGTAACAGACAACATGATGAGAGGAAACGGCCTCAAGTTGTGCCAGGGGAGGTTTAGGTTGGATATTAGGAAACATTTCTTCACTGAAAGGGCTGTCCAGCACTGGAACAGGCTGTCCAGGAAAGTGGTGGAGTCCCCATCCCTGGAGGTATTTAAAAGACGTGTAGATGTGGCGCTTGGGGACATGGTTTAGTGGTGGAAGTGGCAGTGTTAGGTTAACAGTTGGACTTGATAATCTTAAGGGTCTTTTCCAACCTAAATGATTCTATGATTCTAAAACAAATTAAAATAATGTGGAAAGATTCCATAAATAAAACAAAACACAAATAGGCAGAAGAATACACGTGGTCCTGCTGAGAACTTAGGGACAGATTGAAATAGTTAGCAGAGCTTTTAACAAAAGTGTTGACAGAAATAAGGAAAATTTATATAAGGGACCTTTTTATTTAACTACAATTGTTTCCAGGGAACAAGCAACAGCAAAACTTGCTTGGATTTAAGAAATTAGACATTCACGTGAATAAGAATCACATATCAGCTCTACCAATAGCCTATTCGGTTTCAGAGTGATGATAATTTATTACCTCATGGTATTGCTTCAAGATGAGCTCAAATATAGCAAGACCAGATGATATAGCATAGGGGGAAGTTCTTAGTGGAGCTGCAACAGCTACAGGTTGTAATGCAGCTCAGCAGCAGCAGATACATGGAGTAATGCAGTCAACACTTGAGAAGCCAGCATCTACCATACGCGATTTGCAGAGGTTTTACTTTAGTCCTGCTCTAATCTGGTGCCATGACCTCAATGGCAGTTAGACATGGGAGTGCAAGTGCATTAGTTGGGCTCCCAAAGTGTGTCTTTGGGTGCAGTTTTACTTGGAATGAACCTGGTGGCTGCAACATAAGCCCAAGGGTGAGAAATGGGGTCTATCAGGAGATCTCCTTCAAAAGTGTACTCTTGGTCTGAACTAAGACACTAATGTAGGTGCACGCTTTACTTCACACCTACACAAAGGATGTAGAAGCAGTTTCTGGCATAATTGCTTTGTCTTCACTAGATCCAGACTCCTACGTGCAGTTTTAATAGATACTCTGTTTCCTAATGCTTCTCTGAGTAAAAAATTACTTGCAAGTTGCTATTAGCTATTATGGAGAACTTCGATTAGCTATAGTCTACCTGGATTGCTCATCAGTAACCATGAGGAGAGAATATGCAGGCTGCATCCCAGCTAACACTGTTTCTTATTGAACTTCCAAAAAAAGAGAAAACAAAAATCCTTAAGAAGCAAAATCAATACCTTTTGGTCCAAAAGTAATAAAAAAACCAGACAGATATCCACCACTTCACTTAACTGGCTTCAGTGCAAAATAAAACAATTGGACCCCAGCATGATTTTAAGATGGCACATGTGATTTTGTAATCAGAAGTAAAGTTTTACACAACTGTCAAATAATTGCATGTCCATTTGGTAGCACTTACCTACCTAAGTACCTAACTGTTCCCAGGAGAAAGCTACCCTGCCAGCACCACTCCTTTAAAATGGTTCCGGGTGCAAACTTCCAGGCAGACTTGAGGACCATTTGAGAAGACAAGCTTACAGCTAGCCTGTTCCACCATAACAGCTGGGTCACGGTCTCTGGTATTTGTATCATCCAGCCACTGGAACAAACCTGGGACCATCATGTGAGTAGCCCAATTACAGCACCATGAGAAGAGCGAGGGAAAGTACCAGGGCAACACACCGCCCTTATGGTTTAGCTCACATGCTTTCGTTGAATAGTATCTCTTCCTGCCACTGCTGGAGACAGAGGATGGGGTTAGGCAGCCAGCCAGCCTGCCCTGGTAAGCATTTCTTGGTTTCTCATATTCATCATAGAACATAACGTCTTGGATGGCACCAAGGATAGGGCTCCGTGGGAAGGGCTGGCTTTCTGGGACTCAGCTCTCCTAGTACCAACGTCTGAAGTTAATCCTCTGCCTTTTTTTCCTTCTCTTTTTAAGCAAGGTAACTTTCAAGGGTTTTTTTATGTATATGAGTACATGCTTTAAAGAGTCTGTTTGTGAAGACAGCAAGTGGGGTGATGTATGGACGAACTACTAACTTAGATACACCTGTCCTGAGGATTAGGTAGAGGGATACCATGAAAATACTTATTCAGGTTTTTCAGTGGACAGCCAGGGGAAAAGCGAGAAAATGACTGAAGAGATGGTTAGACTATGACTTCTTCCCTCTGCTCACTGTCAGGGTAAAAGTGTCTGACCTTGACTGAGACTCTACTGAATCCCGCCCTGGGGAATGACATGCAGACATCACACAAAGGTAAGTTATTCCTTAATTACAAAAACTTAAGTGGTATTAGAAGGAAAGAAGAGTAAAGAAACTAAGTGCAACCTGAAGAATAAAGAGGTCAACACTTTGCTCGGTGTCCCTTACTGTCTGAAGGTGCATCAGAGCTGCAGAGACTGACAAAGAAATGCCATTAGCAGGAATTCCCATCTCAGCTCTGTTTCTTGGAGGAGAATCTCAAAAGATAGGTGCAAGGAGCTGGAGGAAGAAAGGAGACCAATCTCTGCTCCTGAAGCAGCAGCTCTGAGATTATTTTCCTTCCTTTTGTTCAAGATGGATTTTTTTCTCTCCTCTTTTCCCATTCACAACTTCCTTTTCTAACTGTTATCCAAATAAGAATGCAGTTGAGATTGTATCTTTCCCCCTTACTTGTTCTCTGAGCTTGGATGTCTGCCACTCCCTGTTTCACAGAGGTTAGATTTCATTGCCTGGTTTTAGGCCAAAACAATATAATTAAATAATAAGGGCTTGTCAGAAATCAAGCTTACGGCATTTGAGACCTGACAAACTGTATCACAAGAAATAGCTATTGTACACGCATCTGAAGTTCAAAGTCCAAACCATCCTCTTCCTTACCAGCTTTTGTTAGCTTAAAGATGTTAGTCGCAGTGATTTATTTGAAATAATTCTGAGCTGCTGTTGACACCTGTTCATAGGTTAAGAATAGAGTATTGCACCAGTTCACACCGAGTTGTTGTTTTCTACACAGAGAGAAGGATGTATTCTAGCAAAAAGACGTTTTCCCTGAATGCCTCATTTTGGAGGGGGAGGAAAAAACCCCGCAAAAGCAACAACAACAAAACAACAGCCAAGCATTTAGGGTCACTATTCCAAAAAGAGCACAAAGCCAAGGTAAGAAGTCATCAAAAAAGCAGGCAAGAAGTCATCAAAGCCTGTTAGTGTTTTGGAGAGAGTTCATTGCAATTAATATATTTCTGCAAAACATTTTGATTTTATCAAGGTAGCATTTTCTGATCTATGCATAATCGACACAATCTTTTTCTTTTCCTCACTTTCAGTGTATCTGAAAAGCCAGGTTCTTGGAAACTTCAAAATTCTTCATTACAAAAAGCATAAAGTAAATCTGTTTAAGGTATTACTGCATGATATAATTATTCCAGCCTTGCTGTTTTTAAAACAGAATTAGAAAAAAAAAAATAGCAGAATATAAAAGTATATCAGAAGACAAGAAGATGTGCTGGTAAACACACAAAAGAAAAGTGTCTTAAGATTGGGAGTGGAAAGTAGTAACAATTACAGATTTTTTCTGCGAGCCTGGGGAGTCACAAACACCAGGTCAGTTGACAGAAGAAGTAGCAGAAGATTTATATGAAACCAAAAGACATTTTTAATTTAGGGTGATTTGAAATAATGGTCCTCAAGTAATATCATCATATTGGTAAGGTAGTAGCCAAAAAGAGCTATTTAAGTGCCTGGAATAAGCCAGCAAAGTGATTTTTTTTGCAAGGTAGTGGTAACAGCCACAGTAACAGCCTCGGCGTTGCCTTTCCTACAGGTTTTCTTTTCAGGAAAGACTCTGAATCCTTGTGTGATATGTGCATTGAAGAGAATACCTATTTCTCTTCAAATTTTGCAAACACATGTTTATAAAATAACCTGATCTGGATAGTACTTTTCTTAAAATTTACCTTGCAATGACAAAATTCCACTCAGGCTCCCCATTTGGATATGAATGAGTACAAGCGCTGTCCCTTCCTTCTTCTATTCCAGCCCCAGCAAGGAAGAAGCTTTTTTTTCTTCCTTTGCTTTTCCTAGAGTAATTGAAATGAAACATTTATGAACATTAGGGCCAAGTCAAATGGAACATTTTATTACCAGTGACAGAACATATTCCACATTTTCTATTTTCACAAAGAAAAGTTAAACTTTGTGCATCCCCCCCCCCCCTTTTTTCAGTTAAATAAATAAAATAAAGAAATTAAAATCATCTACCTTCCTAGCCAGAAGGGAAGTAAAAGAAATAAGAATTACATCACAGTTATACAAATCTTTCACTTGCAATTGCTTTCTTTTATCAGCCTTTAACTTCTCACAGACTTTAACTTCACAGACCCAATGAATGTCACAATCAGAATTGAGTAACATCGGTGCAGATATACTGGGGAGAAGTCTGGCACATCATATTATGACAAACAGAATATTGCACTTACAGACTTTACAGTCCTAAAATCTGCTTGCTGAAGTACTGTCCGCATTGCAAGCTTGTGTGGGGGCCCTGGGGTTTCTAACAGCAGCTTCGGTGTAGCACTCCATCTCTGCAGCATTTAAAAGAGGGTCAGTTAAAAAACCATCACCTTGCAGTATTACGTCTCAGCCCGTAGGAGATCCAGATCACGTATATCCACTTCAGAAGCTCACTTGCAGAGCAACCCACCACAGCCCAGAACTTCATGCCTGCCCTGCCTGCATTTTGTATTACTCTCAGTCACAGCAAAGGTTTAGCTTTGTTAATGACTTCTATTAGGATGCTCATTTGCCTTCCAATTGCTGCGATGATTGTAGAGCCTTCAGGAGTAAGAGTTGTTTCAAAACGATGTACTCACTGCTGAAACAATGTTCAAAAAATCTATGATTTCATTGTGATTTTTGAGCTGCTTTTTCCCCTCGAGTATCAGCCTTTGCAGATGGATAATTATATTAAGATCATCGCTACAGATGTATGTTCTTAATCCCGTAAATCTTCCTCTCCATAGCAGTAACCACAGCTTTTCCCTCTCCCTCACCCCAAGTTGTCTGGTTTTAATCTTGAAACTATGAGCATTTCAATGCCGTAAGTCAGGTGTCTGGGGAGATCTTCTTGTCTCTTTATACTAGCTCAGATAAGACAAAGAGGAGACAGAAAAGAAATTATCGGGTCAGAAGTACGGCCAGAACAAAGAAGTCAGGGACTGATTTCCCCACAGCTGAATGCAATCTGCTCCAGCAAGGAGAACTCCTCCTGAATGATGAAGCCAATATCCAGCTTCCTCCTGCCTACACTCATAAACTTTAGTTGGTTCAGAGCTAAATCTCATCCACAGCTCACATCACACAAGATGTCATGGTTAAAAGCACACAAAATAATTCTACGCACCTTGTTTTCAGACCTAAAGGTTTCCCTTAGATGATTGGATTCTTATTGCTGACTTTCTCTTATCTATTTACATGTTTAAACAATGTCAAAGAGGTTTCTGTGAAACTACTTAAGATGCTAACAAATGACAGGTGCCATGAACTCAATGCTCAGAACTACATCTCCCACAGAAAGTGAGTGAGCCTAACCCTGCAAAAACACACCAACACGTGCCTCCGCATTTATGAGCCAATGCTCAGTAATATCCCTTCAGTAATAAACTAGGCTTCAGAAATCAAGACCCAACTTCACTGTAATCAACAAGAACAACTTAGGGAACATATCTTCACAGGAAACAGTTTTTTTCATTTTGCAGAAGTAGGATGATACTTGACTACAAAGTTGAAGCTAGACTACCAAGTTAAGGAAAAAAAAGCCTATCTTTGGAAAGGAGCCACCAGAGCCACTTTCTTAGACATGCAATAGACTCTTTATCGCCTGAAGTTTTTAAGACATCTAGGCACTCAAATGGCTGGGGAGCAAACTGCTGTTATATGGCAGTACAAAGCTCTGATCTGCCAACAAACAGAATGAGCTGTACGTTGCGATGAACAGCTGGTTTTGTTTGCAGATCTTCAAGAGTATGGTCTCTTCTTTAATTTACACTTGTTTGATTTACATGAAGAAGTGTTATTCAGATCCTCTCTTTTCGTTCTCTAAAAAAACAAACAAACAAACAAAAAAACCCCCCAAAACCCAACAAAGCAACATAACAACAACAACAAAAAAAAACCTCAACAAAACAAAAACACAACCAACCAACCCACCCTTCTCAGCCAGCAGTGGGGCAGAGAAGCCTGAAATGAAGACATAAGCGTATACTAAAAGCTTGGAATCGAGAAAAAAATAATCCAGTATCTTTTAAGCCTTCTGATATTTTAAAGTCTTGCTTTCTGCAAAGGTTAATAATAATTCAGTATTTGGGACTGTAGATGCTGCTTCTAGTTACATAATACTTAAATAAAACTGAAGTCAAAGATGTTAAAGAATGAAACGTTTCCCAGGGAGGTTGATTCTGGGG
Organism: Phoenicopterus ruber ruber; assembly: GCA_009819775.1. NCBI lineage: Eukaryota > Metazoa > Chordata > Aves > Phoenicopteriformes > Phoenicopteridae > Phoenicopterus > Phoenicopterus ruber. The sequence continues at coordinate 3,109,555 of CM020230.1, read as the reverse complement.
TGAGACCATGGAATTTTTTCCAAAAGTAGAGTGCTAACAGCAACATATTAACAACAGAAGTATATGTTGCCACTTCTGGAGAAAGAGATGCCATCACCTACATTTAGGAAGCTGCTGAAAAAAAAAAGATAGCTTGGGCCAAGAAAAGGTATTTAATAATATTAATAATAATAAATATTAATATTAAATATTAAAATCTGTGCATGGGATCAAAACTTATGTAGGAAAAGGTTAAGCGTCTCTATCTGTAGATCTACATCAGCTTAAGGACTTGATTTTCAGAAGCAATGACTGTCAATAATTCTGTCTTGTGCCCATGAACATGGAGATGCTCAACAGCACCTAAAATCTAGAGACTTGTCTCAAACAGGTTTTTTACTGTTTATGCACTTAATGACCATGCATGAATATGCTAGCAGGCTCAAAAAAAAAAAAAAAATCTTTTGACTTATTAGCATTCTGGTGTCAAAAAAAATCAAGCTAAATAAGAAATCAATGATCTCCAGATCATGCTTCTAATTACATCTTGTCTGAACATACACATTATTTAATTGACAGTATAGTGACACATTATTTAATTGATAGTATAGGAGCTGCAAAATTTGTAACTACTTATAAAAAATATATAGAAAACTGTGGTAGTTAAAATAATGAAAGTACCACTTTAATGATAGCCCCTTATATTTTTGTTATCTGTTCAATGCTTACTGGCTAGAGACTTGCATCCCCAGGAGTAAGAAATCAGGTAAGGGAGGCAGGAGACCTGCGTGGATGAGCAAGGAACTGCTGGCAAAACTCAAATGGAAGAAGGAAGTCCATGAAATGTGGAAAAAGGGCCAGGCCACTTGGGAGGAACACAGGAACGCTGTCAGGGTATGCAGGGATGCAACGAGGAAGGCTAAGGTCCACCTGGAATTTAATCTGGCAAGGGACATCAAGGGCAATAAAAAGGGCTTCTTCAAATGCATCGGTAGCAAACGGAAGCCTAGGGAATCACGTGGGCCCTCTGCTGAGTGAGGTGGGTGCCCTGGTGACAAAGGGTACAGAGAAGACAGAGTTACTGAATGCCTTCTTTGCTTCAGTCTTTACTGCTAAGGCTGGCCCTCAGGAATCCCAGGCCCTGGAGGTAAGAGAGGAAGCCTGGAGAAAGGATGGCCTTCCTTTGGTCGAGGAGGATCGGGTTAGAGATCAGTTAGGCAAACTGGACACCCTGGACAATCCATGAGCCCTGATGTGATGCACCCATGCGTGCTGAGGGAACTGGCAGATGTCATTGCCAAGCCACTCTCCATCATCTTTGAAAGGTCATGGAGAACAGGAGAGGTGCCTGAGGACTGGAGGAAAGCCAACGTCACTCCAGTCTTCAAGAAGGGCAAGAAGGAGGATGCGGGAAACTACAGGCCAGTCAGCCTCACCTCCATCCCTGGGAAGGTGATGGAGCAGCTCATTCTGGAAGTCATCTCCAAGCATGGAGAAGAAAAGGAGGTGATCAGGAGTAGTCAGCATGGATTCACCAAGGGGAAATCAGGCTTAACCAATCTGATAGCCTTCTACGGTGGCATGACTGGCTGGGTGGATGAGGGGAGAGCAGTGGATGTTGTCTACCTTGACTTCAGCAAGGCTTTTGACACTGTCTCCCATAACATCCTCCTAGGTAAGCTCAGGAGGTGTGGGTTCGATGAGTGGACAGTGAGGTGGATTGAGAACTGGCTGAATGGCAGAGCTCGGAGGGTTGTGATCAGCGGTGCAGAGTCTAGTTGGAGGCCTGTAGTGAGTGGTGTTCCCCAGGGGTCGGTACTGGGCCCAATTTATTGTTCAAATTTATTCATCAATGACCTGGGTGAAGGGACAGAGTGCACCCTCAGCAAGTTTGCTGATGATACGAAACTGGGAGGACTGGCTGATACACCAGACGGCTGCGCTGCCATTCAGCAAGACCTGGACAGGCTGGAGCGTTGGATGGAGAGGAACCTCATGAGGTTCAACATGGGCAAGTGCAGGGTCCTGCACCTGGGGAGGAACAACCCCATGCACCGGTACAGGTTAGGGGTTGACCTCCTGGAAAGCAGCTCTGCGGGGAAGGACCTGGGAGTCCTGGTAGACAACAAATTCACCATGAGCCAGCAATGTGCCCTTGCAGCCAGGAAGGCCAACGGCATCCTGGGGTGCATTAAGAAGAGTGTGGCCAGCAGGTCAAGGGAGGTTCTCGTCCCCCTCTGCTCTGCCCTGGTGAGGCCCCATCTGGAGTCCTGGGTCCATTTCTGGGCTCCCCAGTTCAAGAGAGAGACGAGGAGCTACTGGAGAGAGTCCAGTGGAGGGCTACAAAGATGGTCAAGGGCCTGGAGCATCTCTCCTGTGGGGAAAGGCCGAGAGAGCTGGGGCTGTTCAGCCTGAGGAAGAGAAGACTGAGAGGGGACCTCATCAACGCTTATCAATATCTCAAGGGCAGGTGTCCAGAGGACGGGGCCAGACTCTTCTCAGTGGTGCCCAGTGACACGACAAGGGGCAACGGGCACAAACTGGAACACGGGAAGTTCTGTCTGAACATGAGGAAAAACTTCTTTACTGTGAGGGTGCCAGAGCCCCGGCACAGGCTGCCCAGGGAGGGTGTGGAGTCTCCTTCTCTGGAGAGATTCAAACCCGCCTGGACGCGGCCCTGTGCAGCCTGCGCTGGGTGACCCTGCTCTGGCAGGGGTCGGGCTGGGTGGTCTCCAGAGGGCCCTGCCAGCCCCCGCCATTCTGTGATTCTGTGTGACTTGGGAAAAAAAAATCACTCCAGTATACTACTAAAAAGTGCCACTTTGAAGATGAAGATCTTCACCAAGATTGAAGCTTCTGGCTTTTGAAAATTCTTCTCCTTGGATTATCAATTTTGTACTTATAGATGTCATAGCAATGAGTCCAATGGCCATTTGGAAAAGGAAATATTGTAAATAAGTCACTCATATTGCTTTATGAATTTCAAATTTACTAGGAGAGTTGTGCTGTACATAAGTAGTTTCACTGCCCGCTTCCCTCCGCTGCTGTCTCAGACCCTTTTCCTGAAAGGGGCCAGTACAGAGCTGGCTGAACGCAGGCAAGAAGGTGAGAGAGATGCAAAGGCATCTAAACAAAAGTTACTGGCTCCCAAAGCAAAATGCATGTGGAGAAGAGAAAAAGAATAAAACACTTTAGTAAGAGCAGAGCTACAAAACAAAGAAAGAGGAGGTGTACGACTCTTAAGTTATCTCAAACCAAAGGTGAAGTCAATTGCTGAATTTACATACTTCTGGAAAATGTTGTTCAAGTAACATTTAGACCTCAGATCTCACCTCAACACATTAAGACAGCCATTAATATCTCAAGCCCTTCAACTTTGAAACTGCAAGTTCTTTAAAATCAGGCCAGGATCGTGAAGTTAAGAGAAGCTCCCCAATTCCTGCAAAGAACTTCACTGCAGAGAGTTAACAAAATGTTGATTCCTCTGTGTTTCTTGTAAAATATTCCCTTAACAAGGAGCTCTTCAGCTTGTAAGCTTCAAGTGCTGTTGAATATGGCTGACTCATTCAATCGGAGTTACAAGAAAACACAAATACTTGACTGAGCTCCTAACTTTCTCCATGGAAGATAAGGGAAATTTGAGATAAAGATTCACTCAAACGCTGAGTCCCTGTGAGTCAATGAAAGAGAAGAGGTCGGGGCATTAAACTGCTGTAATTGTTTCTGTAGATGTATCAAATATCAAGACACAACATTTGTGGTAAGAGATAATATATTAGCTCATCTGAGAGGGGCATCCAGCCTCTGAAGTGGTTTTTAGTGATGCGTGCCATGGCATGTTGTTGTGGTTTAACCCCAAATTGTAACCCAATACCCCGCAGCCACTCGCTCACTCCCCCCCTCCCCGCTGGGGTGGGGAGGAGAATCGGAGAGAAAGGAAAACTCGCAGGTTGAGATAAAAACACTTCACCAGGACAGCAAAGGAAAAATATAAAAATATATTAACAATGATAATAATGATAATATATATAAGGATAATAGAATATATAAAACAAACGATACACAATTTCTCACCACCCGACGACCGATACAGCCCGTCCCGAGCAGCAGGCAGGGAGCAGGGGTATCCCCCCCAGCTATCCCAGAACAGCAAGTTCCAGAGAGAGCAGGCGAGGGAACCAACAGCCAAATGAATGAAAAACGAAAAGGAAAAATCAGGGAAACAAAAAGCAACCCGAAGCGAAGCTTAAGGGTTAAGGCACCAAGGGTCTCAAAAAGCCCAGTGGCCCACTGACCGACCCTCACTTATCCCGGCGTGACATCTCTGGTATGGAACACTCTCTTTGGCCAGTTTGGATCAACTATCCTGTCTCTACTCTTCCCAAGTTTTTGCCCCTGCACATCAGCAAAACCTGGGGAACTGCAAAATGTCCTTGGTGGTTCAGCAGCAACCAGCACCATCAGTGTGCTGTCACCGTTCTTCTCACACTAAATCCAAAACACAGGAGCTGCTGAAAACAAAACTAGCTCCGTCCTGGCCTAAACCAGGACACATGTCTTGCTTTGGCTTGTACTCAGCAGTCTTGAATAGAAATTAATTTGGTATTATTAAAGGGAGAATTACAATAAGGTAGAACAATGCAGTATTATTCTCACCTGAGTATAGGCCAAGGAATTAGTGTCCTATAAAGCTGTACAAATCAAGTTGAATGATTGCCCACATGTTCTACTGCTGTACTCCTGGCAAGCTTGCCCTTTCTGCCCAGTACTGTATGCCAAATGTTCTGTGCCCACATAGTAAACCAAATGTTGTGGTTTAATAGAAGGCACAAAAGACATGGTGATTCCGGATACCTTTTCTTTGCCTATAGGTGTGTCTCAAAACTAGTCCTATCCAACTTTCTTCACTGGCCATCTCCAGTAACTTCTCTCAGCACCAATTAATTTTGTCTTTAGCACTTAGTGATAAAGAAATGCCCTCTTGCCTCAAAGCACACTATTTTCAGATAGCATTAGAGTTTTGACTGCATGTGAAAAAGACCCATTTCTTCTACGTGTAGATCAGGCAATCTCTGAAGGCAGAGGATGCCAGAAATACCAAGCACAGCACATAAGAAGTATCCCAGCCAACCAGCTGCTATAGCTGATCCTTGGAAGGAAGAAAGGCAATTTTCTTCTCGTGTTCTAAATGTACTGAAGGAGGTATCATTGGTTTGGCTACTTGGAATCACAGTTTTCAGGGCAATATTATAACCTGGGAAGGAGCCAACAGTGGCATTTAATATTTTAGGTATAACGTCAAAAAACCAAACCAGAGTCTTTCCTAGTGTTCCTCACCTGTGGCCATGCTCCTAGCCATGAACATGCCAGACCAGGTCTAGGTTTCTTTTATGCAGTTCACAGGCTTCTAAATCTAACAGCAGGTAGATAAAACGAAGAATCTAAAGTGGAAGATTGAGGAACCTCATCCCTCATCTTGGTTCTGAATTCCACTTTGTGCAGAGCTAGTCTACCACAAAAAACTTCAGGTCACACTAGACCTAAACCTATTCAAGGCTTTGACACCTCCGGGAAACCAGATAAAGTTCAACTCAGGCGGCTGGAATATAACCCCTCTTGTGTGCCTAATTCAGGATATTAACTATGGGGCTTATATGGATGAAAGATAGATAGCTGAACTGGCTGTATTAGTCAACAGAGATCACTTGGATATAGTAGTATATGTTATCTGAAAACAAGCTGAATTGGTAAAAGAGGCCTAAAGGTGTGTAAGCACTCTCCTCCCTATTTTGAAATATAGACAGCTGTTCATTTAGTGACCTTCAAATACAAGATGCATGAACTGCTCAGGAACAAAGCTTCAAACATTCTGGCTAAAAGTCTTTTGCAGATGTACGGAGTTTTCTCTCTGTTTCTAAAAGCACCGAACACACTCACGCTTCGGCTAAATAAGGGAGAGCAGCAGCCACTCCACTGCATTGCACAGCAGTTTGTCTTGGACTGCTCTCAAGATAAGTAGATGTCGCAAATGGATTTTGTTGCAAATGAATGATTTTACACAATTTGATCTAGCAACAGTTAAAATTTATTTATGCCTTTATGGCAAATCACAAGATTAGATTGTGATATTTAATAACAATCATTAGTTGATTAATAAAGTGCTTTGACAAAATTCGTTCTAATCAAAGCAGCGACTCAATTAAAGATTTGAAAATGGCAAGGTTCACTCTATTACTGCATGGAAGAAATATATCAGGGGAAAATCGAGGCAGAATCGACTTCACAGCGTAAAAAGGGACACAAAGGGTAAGGAAGACCCTCCCGTTGAGTCACGAGATTCAGAAAGGACCCCCTTGCTTTCTAGACTCCTTCTCAGAGAGGGGTCTAGGGGCAGCTAGACCCAATCCTAGTCCCAGACTTGGTCAACAGTTTATGTCTAAAGGATCACTGACAGTTTAAGGTGAATCAGCAACATTCAATTAACAACATTCAATTATTGACTAGTCCAACGTTTATAAAATGATTGAATCAATTTACAAATACATGCACACAGACAGAATACTTACATAAATGTACAAAAGGTGTACCTGTTAAAAATTGCCCTTGAATTCAGTGAAATACTCACATCGAATGCTTTGGCATTTCTCAACAGGCGAGGGTTGAGCCTCAAGGAGAATATCGGCACAGGTCTTGTCGTCAGTCTTCAGCAACAAGCCTCTGGATTTCGCAGACTTGAGAGTTTGCGAGCTCTGGGTAGCGTCCCACTCAGAGGGAGGTGCTGGGTGCATCCTGCTGCAGTCCAGGAGAGCTCAAGGGGTCTCACTTGGGACCGCCGTTTATAGGGTTGCAAGATGGTTGGCTTTAGTCATCAGTAAATTTCTATCCTGGCCACAGTTCGTGTTGGCATGCTCTTGTTTTCCACATTTTCCATGTGATTCAGATCGGTACGTTCTCGTTCCCCACCTCGGCCATGCAAGAGCTCCTGGTACAGTCAAGGGGCGCCCAACTGCCCAGCTCATTGCACAGAGACAAAGGCCAAGATTTAGCGAGAACAAGCAGTGCCACTCCCAGCTCAGCCATACAGGAATGCCTGGTACAGTCAAGGGACACTTCACTGCCCCAGCTGATTAAACGAAGGCCAAGATTTGTTGGGAATGACCGAGACTGTAGAGCAGTCAAGTGGAAAGGGGTGGGGAGGGAATGCACCACCACAATCCACCACGTGACTAAAGTTAACCTATCTCTCTCACAGAGCGGCGGTGTGGTCGCCTCTTGCCTCTGTGCCTATAAACAGATCAATGCTGTATTCCAGTTGTAATTTGAGGGAAATTTTTGGTCAGTCTTACCTAATTATCAAAGTTTGATTAAATGTGATTAGACAGTGTTATATATGCGAGGAGGTTTTGGTAACAATGCCAACCATCTGGATAACTTCCACACTCTAACATATAGAACTATGTTTAACAACAAACATAACACAGTAGCAATTAGTAAAATCACAATAGGATGCAGTAATCGATTCAAAATTCCTGTCGCTGTTGGCGACCATCCGAATAAGGTGTCCCACCAGTGGTGTTCCCCGTCTTCTTTCACTATTTCTAAAATACGATGTATTTTCTCGGCATCGTGATGAACAGTAATCGGAGTTCTCTGTCCATTGTTTCGAACCCGTTCCAGCAATTTACTCAAGTCATTGTGCTGTCACAGTTCTCGTACCAATGTGAGATTCATTCCAATGGGTGTAGGTGATAAGTTCTGATACAACGTGTAGCCAGATCGCAGCAAATGGTGAGATGTGACAGGAGATGAATGATTAAAATCACATCCTGTGATGCTAGTAAAGTTACAAACACAAATATTTGATTGATTAGTTTGGACAGTATGATTATCTATGACCATAAAATTGCATAGAGTTCTTATGCATACACATCCTTTCCCAATATATATAAGTACAGTCCTGGGGATTTCTTCCGGGCATATTTCAAAGTGGCAAATATTTTGTTCAGTGTCAAGGCAAATGTCTTGGGCTTTGAGGGTGTTAGTTTCACAAATAAATCCCTGTTGTTCTCGTACAACACATGCATCAACATCAAGCGTTTGCCATTTTTTCCCATTTTGTTGGGCTCATACTCTATGTTCTGTCAGATAGAGAACAGTTCCGTTGTGATTTAATCCCAGTGCAATGATTTGGTATATGGTATATACCGAAGCATTGCGTATTGTTAGTACAAAAGCTGTGGGTTTGCTGTCGGTAGGGTTATAGGTGAAGTTGATTAGATGCTACCGGGATTGGAATTCCCTTTCAAATTCAGTTGCATCATCCCAGATTACCTTTCGAATTTCAGCGGGTAAATTGCCCTCTTCACCTTCTCTTATAATTGCTGCTATTGTGGATTGCATCCACAGTTGGGCTTGGATGCAACTAAGAGCTAGAGAAACATTATTTTGGGCTGTACCAAGGGCATCCACAATCAATTGGTGGTCCCTTTCATTGATTCTTTCCCACTGAGGCAATATATCAGATAAGAGCCATTGGTTAGTTCCCAGTGCTGACAGAGAGGACCGCAGTGGGTGTTCTAATTTGTTTAAATCACTTGTTGCTGTGCTCAGTTTATTTACAAGTACTTCGGCATCTATACTATTTAAGATTCCTAATCCTGTCCCCATGATACCGGTCACATCTCTCCTTATGTGCCTTGGAGAGGTGAAGGTTCATCCCTGCAACCATGCTAACCATCCTGCGTAGGATGTGTTCAGGAATGGCGAGCAGGTAGGTTTAAGTGCGGAGATACCAACCTGCATTGACAGTTCCACTCGTTTGAGGGACCATAATGGATTTAATAACACTCGCTGTTGTCCTATAGTGAGATATTTGGCTTTTGTTGGTATATAGTGTCTCCCATCTCCATTCACTTTTTAAGTACGCCTCATTGTCGTGGTTTAACCCCAAATTGTAACCCAATACCCCGCAGCCGCTCGCTCACTCCCCCCCTCCCCGCTGGGGTGGGGAGGAGAATCGGAGAGAAAGGAAAACTCGCGGGTTGAGATAAAAACACTTCACCAGGACAGCAAAGGAAAAATATGAAAATATATTAATAATGATAATAATGATAATATATATAAGGATAATAGAACATATAAAACAAACTGTACACAATTTCTCACCACCCGACGACCGATACAGCCCGTCCCGAGCAGCAGGCAGGGAGCAGGGGTATCCCCCCCCAGCTATCCCAGAACAGCAAGTTCCAGAGAGAGCAGGTGAGGGAACAAACAGCCAAACAAACGAAAAACGAAAAGGAAAAATAGGGAAACAAAAAGCAACCCGAAGGGAAGCTTAACGATTAAGGCAAGTTAAGGGTCTAAAAGCCTAAAAGCCATAGTGGCCCACCAACTGACCCTCGCTTATATCAGGCATGACGTCTATGGTATGGAATACTCTCTTTGGTCAGTTTGGATCAACTATCCTGTCTCTACCCCTCCCAAGTTTTTGCCCCTGCACGTTAGCAAAACCTGGAAAACAGCAAAATGTCCTTGGTGGTTCAGCAGCAACCAGCACCATCAGTGTGCTGTCACCGTTCTTCTCACACTAAATCCAAAACACAGGAGCTGCTGAAAACAAAACTAGCTCCGTCCCGGCCTAAACCAGGACACTCATCTTCATGCATGACCAAAGTAGCAAGATTCAGGTTTGCCTTATCTTTTGGTGACATCCCAACACTTCCAGTATAATTTAGTGGTGCATGGTTCCAAAGATCTTGTGTCTGAGTTGTCCAAGGATTTTGTGTTTGAACTGGAAGGAGTATACTTATTCCAATAAAGAGCAGAAACAGAATTGAGTTGGGGGCACACTGTTGTTGTAGATTAATTTTTTTTCTTTCCTGTAAAAGAATAAAAAGGAAAAAAAGTTTCGGTGGGGAAGGCTGAATGGGTTACCCCTTTATGATACAGGATAAATCCATCTAGTAGTGATTCTGTGTGTTCTTCCACTGTTGTCGATAGCTTCCCAAGCGAGTGTGCCACGAGGTTTAGTCAGAGTCATGGGCACATTTCCAATTTGTGGCAATTTTACCATAACTGGTTGTCCTGTTGAAATGTCATTGGGTATTTTCTGTTATCAGAGGAGGGAATATTAGGCTCAGCTTTGGCATTCATAGGTTCAGCTTTTGCAAAGAATGCTCTGCTCACAGGGCTTCCAGTGGGCCCATACTGATGGTTTAATTGGTGTAGTACTTCAGGAAGTCGAGTATCCCACTGGGCCTTGTGTGGTTCCAGGCTCCTTTTTAATAAGCCATTAGCTCTTTCTACTATGCCATTTCACTGTGGGTAGTATGGGGTGTGAAATACCCATTGAATTTCTTCCTGTTTTGCCCATTCTTGTCCTTCTTCGCATGAGAAGTGTGAGCCATTGTCACTTTGGATGGTATCAGGAGTAGGTAGACTTGAAAACCAAGATGATAGGCCCTGTATTGTATTTTGTCCATTGGCTCTCTGGCACTTAGTTGCCACGAGCAAGCCGGAGGCTACTTCTACTCCTGTGAGGTCATATCGATATCCTGCAGAAGATTTGAGTGGCCCAATACAATCAATTTGCCATGTGGACCACAAAGTTTTCCCTTGACTGATGTGTAAGGGGGGTGCTTTAGCAGGGTGATCTGTTTGTAATTTTAATCTACATAGGGGACATTCTGTGAGGATGATTTTACAAGTTTTTCTGTCTAGAGGCCAACCTTGGCTTTGTGCAGCGAAGTAAAGTGCTTCTGTGCCTGTGTGACCTAGCTTTTGATGTAGCCATTCTCCTAACTGATACCATTCAGAATTTGAAATGCTCCCTGCTCCTAGTCTTTGTCATTTCATCCACCTTTTGGTTCCAGTTTGTAGCTGGTTTATTATCCCTGGCATAGGCTTTTACCCATCCCACCTTGAATGGAGTATTCCTGGCTACATTTAATAATAATTGCCAGTCTTGGGTTTTCCAAACTGGGGATCTGTTCACTTCCCAGTTTAGGGATGCCCATTGACAGAGCCATTGCATGGCACCAGCGCACACAGCATAGGAATCTACGTATATAGCCTTTGCTCCATTTTGTGCTGCTAAGACAACTGCTCTTAATTCTCCGACCTGTGCACTACCTTCACCTTCCTCTATTGCTTGTTTGCTGGTGGCAATTTCTAATGCAACGGCCAATATTTCATTTCAACCTGTTTGATGAGCCTCATCCAAGTATACTTCTCAAAAGCCAAGGCAGAGAGCTTTCTAAAGAAACAAACAAATCAGAAAGTCTTTCAGTTTTATGTTTTTAAGACAGAAGGCTTCATGAATTATATGAACTTTACTCATCCTCATCAACTGAGAATTTGCAGTGGAGAAGCTACTGGAAAACATCAAAACATTTCAGGGTTTGCTCGTTTATATACACATGTGCAAATGAAGAAGGGGCAACAAAAGCAACACTGGTTTCCCAGCAGTTGCACTACTAAATACAGTTTTCAAATTATACATTTCTTGCACAAATATTATAAAATCTCTTTTTTCCACAGGGAGACCCCACACTGTGTCGCTTCCAGATGTTGTCCTGCTGTGGTACACGTTCAGTTCTCAGCTGCCATCCACAAGCAGATGTTTCTCTTCATGCTATAGTCTGTAAACATTTTGCCTTCTGTATTATACTGTGCCTGAGTATGTTCAGTTTGCCTTGAAGTAGGAGAGAATACACAGAGCAAGTAGGGACAAAGCCAGGGCAGCTCTTGGAAGCATCAGCCTATTTGGACATGTCCCAGTAGCATGATTTTCTTCAAGCACGAAGGAGGTGGCTGAGGACACCTGAGACTCCTTAGGAGGTAGCCTGGTCTGTATACACATCCGAGGGCAGTGCTGTACTGTGCACACACCACCGTCAGTGCGGAGCTCCACAGGCTTTGCGCTGTGCAGGGCTGAGCAAGAGAGGGTTTGTTTCTCTTATTTCCTCTGAGGGTCTCCTTGATACCAAAGTTATTAACCTCAGCAACTTCAATGGTATGAAGTCTGGGACAACATGAGTGTAAATTAAATTTCATAATCAGAATAGATGTGAGCAGAACAAACTGAAAACATACTTTCATTGGCTTCCTAGACCATTTTACAACAAGCTCCACCCAGAGAGAGGACTGAGAGGACTCCTGTAGAACAAACACATTGATTTAGAAACATATAGTTAGTTAGTTAGGATGCTGCTCTAATTTTGCTTTGTTTTTTATTTTTAAGCTCTGCTTCTTTGACTTGAAGTATTGTGCAGGCTGCACTGCATAGGTATCTTGTCAGGTCTATGTTGACAGCCTCAGTGGATGGCATTTCTGACCTCCTTCTTTCTTGGGTTTGTTGTGGGGGTTTTTTTCCATTTAAAATAAAGGGTTTGTGTCTGAAAAAGATCTGTGTTCTTGCCAAGTCAATAAACTTAAGCCAGAATAGGAATTTGCAAGCTTCTTTGTCTCCCTGCATAAAGGTTACACTAGCAAGTTATACCAAGATCTATATGTCAGTGATGCTCCTTCATCCAGCTGAACATTGTCTGGAGTCTCAAGACAAATTTGAGTATTGGTCTGCGGTCTTTTACCTTACCTTTTACAACAGCCAGAGGGAAAAGCCACAAAACTCAATATTTCTAGCAAAAGCAGCAAGCATATGAACCACTCCTGATGCCTTTAAATAGCCAAAGTCTGCAGGAGCAGAAAGGGTTCTCCTCCCTGGCCACTCACTCTTGTTTCTACCTGCTGGTCACCAGATCAGGGTCATGTTGTGATCTATTTAATACTAACGCAGTTGGATTTATTTCTGATAGTCACACTGAAATTATTAATAGAGACTCACAGGTTTGTTAAACAGAAATTGGGAAGTTGGCTTTTGTGCATGAAAGGAGAGCAGAGAACACACAATATTCATGTGTCTGAGTTAGGACAATACAGTCCGGATGGTTGGAAAGCTAGATAGGTGAAAAACTGGTTGAACAATTGGGCTGAGAGAGTAGTGCTTAATGGGTCATACACCACCTGGAGACCGGTAGCAAGTGAGTACTGCAGGAGCGTAGTCTGGGATATGTCCTGTTTAATATCTTTATCAGTGACTTGGAGGAGGCAACAGAGCACTTGCTGTTGCAGTACGCTCAAGGGCATGGCAGCCATCCAGAGGGACCGAGGCAGGTTGGAGAAACAGATCAAGAAGAACTTTGTGAAATTCAGCAAGGACAAATGCAGAGTCCTGCACTTGGGAAGGAGTAGCCCCTTGCAACAATACAGGCTGGGGACAAGCTTTGCTGGAAAAGACCTGGAGATGTTGGCAGACAGTAAGCTGAACACAAGCAGCGTGCCTTGGCAACAAAGGTGAAAGGCAGCTTGGGCTGTATAAACAAGGGGCATAGCCAGGAGATTAAGGGAAGCAATTATCCCTTTCAACATTCCCTTCTATCCTCACTACCCCCCATATCAACACTCACTAGACCATGTAGAATACCTCATCCAGTTTTGGGCTCCCCAGTACAAGACAGACGTTGACAAACTAGAGTTCAGCAGAGAGTGACCAAAGATGCTGACTTGCCCTGTGAGGGGACACTGAGGCACCTGGGCTTGTTGAGCCAGGAGAAAAGAAGGCTTTAGGGAATCTCATTGCTACTAAAATGTAAATCTGAAATGCACAGTACAATCTACAGGTCATCTCATGATAAAGGAATTCAAAATAATGTATAAACATAATACCACTACAGAAATATTAATACAAGAAACAAAACTCCTTCCATCTACTTGCAAAAGAACTGGGGAAGGCAGGCACAGTCAGAGATGATTAGAAAGTTCACTCACACTGATTTACAGGAGGGAAAAAAACTGTGCCTTCAATAAACCCAAAATTTTCTATAGGAAAAACGTCAATGCTCTTCTCCTTTACCTCTCAGCCTCCCAGCTAAGTTTTTTCAGGGAAGATGGAAAGGTGGACCTCCAGCTACCCATCCTGGAAAACTTTTCAATTTAGTTTTTGTTTATGTAAAAGCGGGATGCCAGAACCCTGCCAGGGAATAAGTCCAAGCTCTCAGCCAGCCCTGGCTGGATGCTCAGTGGAACATGAAATCAATTGCAGCCTTCTTGGCCAACAGACGTAAAATTACAATAGTAACGTTTCACAAGACATGAAATGAAACATTTCAGTGTTTTCCCTCCAAATCAGGAACAGGGTAACACAGAATGGTTTCCCATTAGAACACGAGTTGTGATTTTTCTTTCTGGTCATTAGTTTATACAGTATCTTGGTTCTCACTGTCCAATGTCTCTCTCGTGCTTTTTGCATAAGGATCTGCAAACAAAGTATATTCATTTCATACAATAATTCACAGACACTACTCGTATATAACCTCTTCAATCAGGCTTACATCAATCACTACTTTACGAACTGCTGACTATCATGTATCAATCAACGCTGATTTTTAAAGTGTTAAAAGAGCGGTGTTTCCTTGAAGTTTTCTTTTCAGTTAGAAAAAGAGCAGAATTTCTTTGACATTCTAGAATCTATTAAATTGAGAAAATCCCATAAAACTTGGAAAGAAGATGGTAACTTCAGTGCCAAGTGCTATAAAAACGTGACACACTAATAGAGTCCTTATTTGAGCCATATCAAATAACCCTCAAAGCTAAAATGCTTCTTCATTTTACACAGGCTGTGGTTACTGTGGTAACTTGTTTAGTAACAGTATCAAAGAGTACTTCTGATATAGATTAATTTTATATAAACCAATGCTTGAGTGAATGCAGACTGTAATGAATCACCTTAATATATTAACTACATTCTTCCCTAATCTTTTTCAAAGGAGTCAGAAAGGTTCATTGGAAGAGAAAATGTGTTATTAGACATATGCAGAATATTTGAGCATTTTGAAAGAAACCAAACTATCAAATAAGAGATTATCCTATGTATTGTAGAAGCTGAAAAAGCAGGTAAATGCACTGTATGGGACTTTATTTGACCCTGGCAAAGCTTATGTTAGACTTCACACAAAAGATTAAGGGTCTACCAAATGGAAAGTTTCTGTTAAACGGCTGAAGTTGTCAGTGCTTTGACACCGAAGAGTTGGAGTGTTTGGCAGAAAACAGCAAATCTCATCCCATTAAAGCTTCTGTGATCTTAGGAGGACCCATATACCCGCTCTCACCTGGGAGCTGGCAGATAGCCATGCACACACCTTTGCTCTACCGGATTCAGAACAGAGATTTTACATGACAGGGAGCTCCCAGCACCACACAGCAGGAGAACACGGTGCCCTCTCAACTGCAGCACAAATGCAGATTCAAGCTGCTCATCTTACAAATAAATATTTTTTGAGCCAGGACTTGAACTGTGGCATCCCACATCCCCAGCCAAAAGCCCTGAGCACCCAGTCACACAGTCCTGCCTGTCCATATTTAAATAGTCAGGAATTAGTTAATTCAGAGCTAACTGCTTCAGAAGAACCTGTTTTGTTTATGGAAAGTGGAACATTAAAATCGTAGTGCCCAATCTGATAACTTTGACGATGTGCAGCTGCCCTTCCTGCTAATTAAATACTCTTTAGGATACATGAGCATTTTTTGTTTTGCTAGCAAAACCGTACCCTTGCTGAAAGAGGTACTATATCTCTATGAATTTTTTTCCTCTGAATAAATTCATTGAAACAATGGCTCATTTTGTCAAAAATCCTAGTAACTTCCCCAAGGCATCATTAGTAGATCCTCGCTCATTCTCGTTGAGAGCAAGACCAGGAACACCAATTTTTTTGCTCCTCCTTGTCATCTCCAGAGCCCTCAGTTTCACCCACTTTGTCGGAGTCTCAAATTAGTCTACTGCCTTGAAAGTGCCGGCATGTGCAGATGACTCCATTCTTCTCCTCGAACCAGCAAAGCTCCTACCTGCAATGTACATAGCATCTTTAGTCCCCACTCCTGTTAACACAGGTCTGAAGGTTTTCCCTGAACTACCTTATACCCAGGCAAGTCCTAATCTTGGCCAGGAAGGTAAATGACTTAAACTGCCTTCACCAGAAGGGAGTTCCCTCCTATCATTCCTTTTCTTCTCCTCTATCCTTTCCCCCCGTTTTCTCTCTTCTATCCATCCTCCTCAGATACATACAAAGAGAGAAAATGAGGAGTAGGAGGTAAGCACGTAAGGCTGGAATCCCACTGTTGCTTGAATCCATGCACAGCAACACTTCCACAGGAATAAGTTTTTCCCACCCAAGCTCCTCGGGTTTTGCCCCTGCTCTGCCCTCCCTCCTTTGCTCTGGCACAAGCACTGGTGCAGACAGGCAAGACTGTCATGAGCAAGTGGCACAGGGAAGGGGAAGAAGCTGCTGGGGCTAGAAGAAAAGATGAAGTTGCCTCTTGCGGTAGCCGTACCAGGTTATGGTGGCTTAGTGTTCCTTGAAGTCCAGCCTAAGAGAAAAACTAAAAGGAAGAAGTTGAAGAACATTGACTAATGGGACATTTTGCCACAAATAAAAGAATGAGCAAGGAAAGCAGAAAAAACACAAATTTCTGTTTCAGAACTTCCCATAGAAATGGCAGCAGTAATAAAGAATTGTTATATTCCTCCTTAAATACACAGCATTATAGTTTAAATATGCAATTTCCATCCCCAAAATTACAAGTTACTAAGCCATTCAAAATTCATTCTACCTTTCTGGAATCATCTTCTACTCAGTAATACCTTATTTCTCATACCCTTGGTTGTCAGGGACAACTGAATTAACCAGCAAGTAAACTTGTTAAAGAAAAACAAGATTATTCTAGAGAAAGGAAAAAAAAAAAAAGAAAGAAAGAAAAAAAACCCACCTCGATATCAATTTCAGCAAATCAAAACATAAGAATAAGTTACAATTTAAATTACACACACCCATCTCGAACACATATCAAACTGCCATGCCACTTCCAGAGGGTTACCTTTTCGAATGAACTCCTGAAGGCAACACACCAAGTTGGGTATCACAGCCTCACTACCAGCAGGACCAGCACATTGCAAAGACCTTTCTGAGTTTCTCTTTTTATTCTGAGCCTTCACTAACAGCAGGTTTTCTTCCATCACTTTCCTGGTTTTGTACTTGGTCCAAGTCACCGTGACCGCTCAGGCTTGGGTAAATAGAGGTTCTTGTTATCACAATGGTCCTTTCAAGACCTGAAAAGATGCACAAATTTTACATAGTCTGCAAACCGTATGGCTCCATACCAGTCATCGATGGCAGAATCTACATAACAGCCATGGCCCTAATCTGGACAACAGAACTGCACATTCCTGTGACTACCCTCTCCTTACACACAAAAAAAAGACGGGGTATGCATACCTCGCCAGCAGGTCTAATAGGAGGCGTACAGCCTCTCCATCTCCCCCAGTTAAATGTGCTGGGCAAGTTCTTTGCTTTAGGTCTTACCCAAAAGCAGAAACAGGTAGAACTAAGACCTTCTCAAGACCAGGCCCACAGAACTGGAGAATGAGGTACTCAAATCCTCACCCTAATCCTGAAGGGCCAGGACAGCACACACCGCACTTAGAAAACAAGTAGCAGCCTCCTACAGCAGTTTCTTCTGCCAGGCTGCTAAAGACATTGGAAAATGAGTTTGGGATCAGCATGTGTGATCACTGGGTAGATATTTGCTTGGCAGTACAAGACTATGGAGTCTGCGAGGTGCGAGGACACAATGTTCTGAAGATCACATGTGCACTGAAGCCTTTGGGCTTCCAAGACTGTTACAGAAGCATTAATGGAGCATGGGTCACATTTTGGCCCCAGCATTTACCAGTAAAAGATATTGGAAGCAAGCATTCCAATTTCATTTTTGACATAGTACCCAGTGAGACTCTATAAAGGAGGCAGTAGACTCTGTCATCACAGGTAGGGAAAAAAAAAAGCAGAAGACAGAAGATTTTGGAACCTAGAGCCCAAAGCGAGCAGAATAAAACTCTGCACATATTGGTGTATTCTCAGGGAATCTGTAGAAAGTCTATCTATTACTTCAGCTCATAAGACTAGTCCCATAAAAGGCAAATTCGGAACACTTTATTGTATCTGGAGCACGCTGACAAAAACAAATATATTCCAAGCTGTAGTTTGCAGGTTTCTAAAGTAATCGCAGTGCCTTGTGAAAAGGAGTCAAATATTACTCTGAGCAGGGTAAAGGTGGGGTTTTGAGGGTTATGTGGTTTAAAGCACTAAATAAATTTAATACACTGAAATGACCCAGCTTAACAACTGAGCCCAGCTCAGCCCAGCGTTAGATCTAACCATTACAACCCAACACATCTTAAAACACCTATGGCCCAAGTTTTATTCATCATGACATCAATAACAGGATTTCCAACAAAAAGCTTTGTAGCTAGGGAGGAAACCAAGTTTCCATCTCATAGAAATAGTGTTGTGTGGGCAAATAATCCTTTGGTTGGACAAAATTGAAATGTATAATTTGAAATTAAATGCCATCTTGAAATATAAAAGCAAAGTGTTTACATCCTAGAGAAGTTTAAGAGTGGGACCATTTCAGTATGTCGTGGTTTAAAACCCCAGCCGGTGACCGAATACCCTGCAGCTGCTCGCTCACTCCCCCCTCCCCATGGGTGGAAGAGAGAATCAGAAAGAAAGGAAGCTGAAGATGTCCTTGATCTCTCAGCAGCAACTAATCACATCATTGTTTTATCAACCTTCCTCACATACCAAATTCCACCTAAATCCAAAACACAGTAGCCACTGGAAGAAATTAGCTCCATTCCAGCTGAAAACCAGGACACAATATCATTAATTCTTGTTCTTCAAAAAGAAATTTTATCATAATTTCTGTATCTCTACAAAATGTCTCACTTAAAAGAAAAAACACCACAGCATTTTTGCTAGGAAAATATTTTTAAAGAAAAACAGCGAACTCCATTATTTCCTGGTGAAAACAAATGCTGTCTTCAGTCCTATCTGTCACTAGAGGACTGATTTATTAATTTGGCTGTCTGACTTGAGCAGAAGTCGTAATTATAATTTGAAAAGAAGCAATAAGCTAGAAAGACCACTAGTCTACTATAATCAAATGTAATTGCTTTGCAACCATGAATCAAATTGAGGTTATTTTATTAGGACACTATTCAGAAAAATTAAATTACCTACTTCTGAGTAGAATAGTCTTTCTTGACAGCAGATGAAGAGTTCAAACCCTCTTTCTTCCTTTCTCATGGATTTATGACCAGATCAATAACAGATAGTACTTTCATTCAGGATTCTATCCTGGACTTGTCTCCCATTTCTCATTCAGCTGCAAGTGAGTATGATTATTTCTGCTTCTGTCCACCATCTCTTCCTGCTCAGATCTTGCACTACACCTCTAACTTTGGATGTCTCGGTTCTCTCTCTGCTCCCATGTAATGAACCTAATCTGACTAATTTGCCTTCCATACTTACAGTCATGCAATCTGGGCCAAGGTCATCTCTATCTGTCAAACAAGGAATATGGTAATTTACTTGCTCAGTCTGCATTTCTGATTATCCTGAGTTCCAGTCAGTGAGAATATACCTATTTAGGAGCGCTATGTGCAGCTCACCAGTGGAATTGCTCTAAAAAGGAAAGCAACCCCCATGACCTGCATGTTTTCTAGTCAGCCTCTAGATCTGCTTCTCCCCCCCCCCAAAAAAAAAAAAAAAAAAAATTGTCTTTGTTCTGAGCACAGAAATGGTACTGGGCTCCATGTGCCTTTTACGGTAAGTCAGTATTTGCCTTAGTTCATTTGTCTGTCCTTAAGAAAACCTACACCCTCATGGGACAAGAGAGGCACCTAGACAAAGCACTGCAAACACTTAAAATCAAAACCCTTAAGGAAGGAGAAACAAGAAAAACAATGTGAACAATGTGTCACTTATAAAGAGAACAACAATAAAGCATTGACTTATTTGCAAAGAACCAAAGTACGAAAACAAAGAGCATTCTTAGCCTAAGAATTATTTCTCAAGGACTCACCAGATTTTTGCCATGAAACTCTCCCCTCAGACTCAAAGACCGTACCATTTCAAACTGACAAGTTATGTCACCTCCCATCTATAAGTCAACTGAAAGAAGAATTTTATGTAACATCTGGAGGGGAATGTGACCTTCCCACAGCAGAGTTTCAAACACTGGAATCTATCCATCTTAGATCTAAGAGAATATCAAGGCCAGATGCTGCTATGGATAGTCAGCCTAAAATGGTGATAGGATTTTCCTTCCATTGCCCTTTTCAAGCACTCAGATCTTTGGCAAACCTTGATAAATTAAGCCTTTCAAAACTTGGTCCAAAGACATGAATATTGTTTTAATTTTAAGAATTAAAAAAATGGGGCAAACATTGTTCTGGGTCCTAGAAAGACTGCAGAATCAAGAAATTAACATGGTAATTCCAGCTTCTGAGTGCTTACTAAATGTATCCCAACAAACCTAGTAGTTCTGTATCTGGAGACTCAATCTTCGAAGTTTTTCTGCACTTCACTACTATCTACCTTGTCAGACAGCCAAATTCCAAGTTATTATAAGTCTCATAATTTCATAGAAAGACCATAAGCACAGATACCCACATACACAATGAATCATTTGCTAGACATTGTCTTAAAGAACTAGATATTATAATACTACTTCTTACTGCTTAACATCTGTCTAACAGAAAATTCCTATTCTTTGCTGCTTCATTAATGAACAGGCTTTCCAAAATATTTCCATTGAAACAAAGCTTTCTGCATTAGTTGAATTGCTTGAATTATTCATTGCAAGTAGTCAGTGCAATATTATTTTTTATTTGCTTACCAGTCTAGACATCTGCAAACGCATCTTTTTATCCAGTGGAGAAAACCAGACATTTCCAGGGTGTGAGTCACCCAATCTATATCAGATGTTCCTTTTAGGAAAAGGTACTCTAAATGCATCATTTTCTGTCTTTTGACATAAAAGAATTGTAAGTTGATTAGCTTAGGTGTTGACATCTACATTTAGTTGCATGAATGTCCATAAGGACTGCAGCTTCTCTCTGAACACTAAATATTTCTACCGATTGCTTTAAAAGCTCCAGATAAAGAGGGTAGTACCTGCGACTCAGTTGCAGATGCTGTATTCAAAGCAAGGGAACTTCACCTAGAAATGTTGAGGTTTGACCTCATGTCTCCAGAATGATAAACTTCTCATCAGTGAGTTTAAAGCATGACTTTGGCGAGGGTAAACACAATGCATAACATGAAACCATGCTATTGAGGCAGGAGAGAAAACATCCTATTCCCATCAGGCTTGGGTTGGACACCCAGCAGTCGGCTCCATATGAAATGTGCAGATAACAACGGAGAACAAAGAAACTCAACTACTGAGCAAATCCCTTACTTGTGAGGAATATTAGCTGGCCTATACATAGTCTTTCATATTTATGACCTCCTTATTTAGGCAGACATTAACAAAGCTGCACTGAGTCCCATTAGAGCCCATATTGTAAACTAACACAAAAATCAGACAGAAAATAAACAGAAATTATCAAATTCTCCCATGTTAAAGAAGTGCTTTCTTCATATACTTTTCCTGTATACATTATTATGCAACTTCTTCAGAGGTAAAATCAGTATCTTTTGGACTTTAATGTTCTCCCTCAGAAACACAGGTACCACTGAAATGAAACATCCTTTAATAAAAACAAAAAAAGTGATTTCTTTTCAGCGTTTGTCATGGTTTAACCCCAGCTGGCCCTCAGTACCACTCAGCCACTCACTCACATCCCCCGCCTAGTGGGGGAAAAAAGTAAAACTCATGGGTTGATATAAAGACAGTCTAATAGGACAGCAAAGGAAGAGACAGTAGTAGTACTAGTAGTAGTAGTAGTAATAGTAGTAGTAGTAGTAGTAGTAGTAATAATAATAATAGAATATACAAAACAAGTGATGGCACAATGCAATTGCTCACCACCACTGACCGATGCCCAGCCCGTCCCCAAGCAGCGATCATGCCCCCCAGCCAATTCCCCCAGTTTGAATTCCCCATGCGTCATACTGAGCATGATGTCATATGATATGCAATATCCCCTTGGCCAGGCTGGGTCAGCTGTCCTGGCTGTGCCCCCTCCCAGCTCCTTGTGCCCCTCCTTGCTGGCAGAGCATGGGAAGCTGAAAAGTCCTTGACTTATGTAAGAACTGCTTAGCAACAACTAAAAACATCAGTGTGTTATCAACATTATTCTCATCCTAAATCCAAACCACAGCACTATCCCAGCTACTAGGAAGAAAATTAAGTCTATCCCAGCCAAAACCAGGACAGTATCCACCCCTTATTCCATACCATTTATGTCATGCCCAGGTCCTACACTTTCCAATACATTGCAGTTAATCACCACCAGTTTTCCTGTCTTTTGATATATACACGCAGATATCATTCCCTTAGTCTGTGGGCCACCCCTCTAAAATGTCCATTGAGTTCATTTGGTCCCTGACTTTGGGCTCTGTCTGTCATAACAGTCTCTCAGGGCAGGGGAGATGGTGTGTGGTGTTGGATTGTTGCCCGCTACATCTGGAGCTTGTAGACAGTGTAGCTGGCGCACCCATGCCCACAGTCTGCAGGTTGAACACATCAATCTCAAGGAAGTTGCTGGGTGCAAGTCGCTGAAGTCAGTTCCGGCTCTATCACTGCTACACTTTGCTCGGTTTCATTAAAGTTCATTCCTCATTGATCTGGGCAATTCTTACTGTAATACCATTGATATGGCATAGATTCATAGAATCATAGATTAGTTTGAGTTGGAAGGGACCTTTAAAGGCCATCTAGTCCAACCCCCCTGCAATGAGCAGGGACAACCTCACTAGATCAGGTTGCTCAGAGCCCCATCCAGCCTGACCTTGAATGTTTCCAGGGATGAGGCTTCTACTACCTCTCTGGGCAACCTGTTCCAGTGCTTCACAACCCTCATTGTGAAAAACTTCTTTCTGATTTCCAGCCTATATCTCCCCTCCTTTAGTTTAAAACCATTACCCCTTGTCCTATCTTACCCCTTGTCCTATCATATAGCATATAGCAACCATAGTAGTGATGACATACAGTATTATGTATATAGGGAGGAAGAGACGCTCTCTTCATATTGCTGTGGTTGACCAGCCAATTCATCCACCGTTTGTTCCTCTCCGTCTTTCCAGGTCATTACTGCCAATGAGTTGACATACGATGTTGGTGCACTCCTTACAAACTTCTGCGACATGGGTCGCGTGCACTTGACTTCATCCGGATCTTTGGATAACTGCTTGTTGTTCAGGTCATCATAAACCATCTCCAGCATGACTAATTCCCTCAGGTACTGGATACCTCTCTCCATGGTGGTCCACTTGCCTGGGTGACATAAAGCATCTTTCTTTGATGTTCCTTCACACCTGACAGAAGTCACCTCCAGAGGCTGATGACTTGTGATCCTTTTCCAATC
The DNA here is from genome assembly GCA_009819775.1 of Phoenicopterus ruber ruber. NCBI lineage: Eukaryota > Metazoa > Chordata > Aves > Phoenicopteriformes > Phoenicopteridae > Phoenicopterus > Phoenicopterus ruber. The sequence goes on along the minus strand of CM020230.1, from coordinate 3,086,148 downwards.
ACTTTGTCAATGCCCCCTTTCCTAGAAAGAGATCCCAGCTGCTTGGCTTCCTTACCCTCTAATTCCAAGCTACTGGCCCTGTTATCCCAGCATAGGAGCAGCCAGGTGACAATGTGCTCGCCTGGACATGGGTGAAATGTTTTCACATATCTCGCAGCTCACTCAAGGATAGGGATTGGGTGGTTACCATCTCATAAATGAGTTCTTCCTCTTCCTCCTTCCTGAGTAGCAGCCGCTTCTCTTCCCTCTTCTGTTCTTGTGATGGCCCTGCTTCGGAGTAGTCTGCCCGCTCCATTTCTTCTTTCTGCTCCCTCTTGCTTCTTCATCCCTTACTAAACGAGTGGACTTCCGCTTCCAAGATTTCTTCTTTTGTATAGGGGTGACTGATACTGGCATGGGTTGGTTCTCTGGTTCAACCACAGTGCCTGTCGTGGCAGTTGGAGTAGACACAGTGCCTGTTGCTTTGTTGTCAGATCCAGAGACTCTTCCCTTTGAGGGTACTGAATAGTGTTGAACAGGGCTCAGTAGGCATGGGCCAGGCCCCAGCACATTGCAGTGATTTGTGTCTCCTTAGAACTGCCATGGCAACAGCATACTATGTCCAAATATTCTACTAGTTTTTCAGGATTCTGCACTTGTTCAGGGGTGAAGTTCCAAAACATTGGAGGTGCCCACCGTCCTAGGCATTTGCCCATGATATTCCACACACCCAACCACTCATAACTATCCAGCCTTGGGGGAGGTCTCTGGATGATATTCTTAAATTGCTTGCTAACCTTAGACAATACCGAAACAGTATTCCCAAGAAATACCAATAGAAGTATTTTAACTACCCAAGGATGTTCAAGATACTGAAAAGTTATTGTAATGAAGGAGGAAACATCATGGTAAAAGGCAGCGAAGGTGCCATTCTTTAGCTCCTCTATAAAAAACCTCTCTGAGGAAGAAGTGCAATTGCTAAATGCCTCCATGAGACGGTACCCAAAGTACAGTAATGGCTTTAGTACAAAGCTCAGACACCACATTAAGCTCAAGGTCAGTGTTTTAATAACAAATCTCCCAGGCAAAACGTTACTAATCGCTGCAGAGTACAGCAGCCTGCAAATGTTTAACATGTACAGCAAAGACGAGAGCATGATGCAAATCAAATAAACTAATATTGTGACCCACAACTGTTAATAGATATATAGCCTTGAATACACTCTGATCTGTTATTATCTCAAACCCTTCATGCCCCATGTTGGGCACCAAAAAGGACTGTCATGATTTAGCTTCACCCAGCAACTGAGCACCACACAGCCACTCACTCACTCTCCTCTTCCCCCTAGGTGGGAAGGGGAGACAATCCAAAAAAAACCTCGTGGGTTGAGATAAAAACAGTTTAATAGAACAGCAACAGAAGAGGAAATAATAATAATAATAAATAAAAATAATAAAGGAATATATAAAAACAAGTGATGCACAATGCAACAATTGCTCACCACCAGGGATCGATAGCCCGTCCCCGAGCAGTGATTCCCACCTCCTGGCCAAATCCAGTTTATATACTGAGCACGACCATATGGTACGGAATATCCCCTTGGCCAGGCTGGGGCAGCTGTCCTGGTTGTGCCCCTTCCCAGCCCTCGTGCCCGTCCTCGCTGGCAGAGCAGGGGAAGCTGAAAAGTCCTTGACTTAGTGTAAGCACTACTTCGCAACAACTGAAACATCAGTGTGTTATCAACATTATTCTCATCCTAAATCAAACCACAGCACTATCCCAGCTACTAGGAAGAAAATTAACTCTCCCAGCCAAAACCAGGACAAAAGTTACATGGCCCTCTGGACAAAGTATTAGCCTGCCCTCATATGCAATACCATGATAACATGCTGCATTAGATACTGCATAAGTACTCCAGAGTATGTATTTGACAAACACACATATACCCGTCAAACACCTTGGTTTCAAGGAGTGCATTTGTATCTTCACCCAGACAGTGCCCTTCCACCTTGCAGAACTCATTTTGAATGTCTGGTATCCAGCTACCTGCAGCGTCGGGCAACTGAATTAATACAGACACCTTGATATCACAGGCTTGTGAAAGCAGAAATTTTTGACAAAAAGGATTTTTCCTCTACAGCGCTGAGAAGAAATATACACTCCACAACAGGAGCTATGTTGGGTCCTGAAACACATCACTGTACGTGTTTAATGACAAGGCACTGAAGTTCCCTCTGCGTTATACTGCTTTCACTGAATGCATAATTCTCAGCAAGACTTCTGATACATGTTTTATTAGGATGTTATTTTTTATCTTAGTGATCCCACTCTAAAAAGAAAACTAGGCAAAGATGGTAAATACTACAAGAAGAACTGTTCAAAAAGGATGAGCAATATAGGGTATCCTGGCCATAAAGATTTTACCTTTTAGTCTTTAAGTAAGCACAAAGGCAAGAGCCTTCTTGCAGATCTTGATGGGGTTGTGGCGTCAACTAGCCCATCCTGAAAAAAAGACACATTTTTCCTTGTTTCAAAGTTAGTCTTTCTTACTTCAAAGTTGATCCTGTGTGCCCATTTGCAATGAGGCTTTTCAAACTGGTATCATTAGGACCTTCTACACCAGCTACAAAGAACCTTGAGGTCAAAATTTACAGATGATTTAAAATGACAACTCCATTTGGACTTATTAACTTCAATCACCTGAAGATCTGGTCCTTAATGTTAAATATTTTTACTCAGCATTAAATATTATTACTTCTAGGCTAACAGAAAAATTAAACGATATAATTGTATAACTGTAGGGGACAGTAGAAAAATATATAGCTTGTGGAGAGAGGAGAGACTGCATTTTAAACAGTCAGAATTAAACACTTCTAGAAAAAAAAAAAAAAGGTTTTGCTTAAGATAGCCTCTGTGACAAAAACATGTTAGTGCCCTCAGCTTAATATTCATCTAATATACAACTTGAGGCGTGTTTGGTAGATATGCAACCAAACTCCCTAGGGGAGATTCCCTGTGTAATCACTGTCATAGGACCTCTGAAATAATCAGCGGTTACAGGCAACTGTGAGGAATCTCGGTCTGGCAAGGCTATATGCTAACCATATGTTAAGCCAGGTTCAGCCTGATGCAAACCAGATAAACTGAAACAAGAGCAAAAAGCAGGGAAAATACTGAAAAGGAAGACAAATTACATGGTTTCCCCTTAGAAATTAAATAAGGATTTTACATGGTTACATTTCCAAATTAAACCCCAGTTAAAGTGTAAATTCAGTATTAACTATTCTTGGTTCTCTATCTTGGCAGCTTACAACAAAAGTTGTTCCAAAACAATTTTGTAACTAGATAATAGAGAATATTTTCATCTACTGAAAGCCTTACTTCCAGCTATTAAAGATTATATGTCCAAGAGCCTGCACAGCCCCAAAACTTAAGAAAAGACCCTAGAGATTTCTTCTCAATGAAATAATATCCAAGACGTTATTTCATTGTCCAAGACATTATTTCACCATCTTTTTTAAGGTCCCATTCTTTAAGTATTTATCTGCTTCAAGTTGTTGTTCTGTTTTCTTATTTCCTTCTTGGGAATACTTGAATGAATAGATTGCTTACGTGTGTAGTTCCAGTCCACATACTTAGCACCAACTGACGTGCTCTTGTGGCCTGTTGTGTACATTATGGACTGTGAGAGAGCACTGCTCTCCATGTGCAATGCTTTCAGCCCAGTACTGCTGTCATGCCACTAGCAAAACTAAAAATCAACAAGTTTTGCATACAATGAAAATACTGAGAAGGTTTGTAAGACTGCACAATGCTTATTCATGCTTCGTAATTGCTTAATAAAAATTTCCATTCAAATAAATACCCTTACACTTGAGAAAGGCAGAGCTGCAGAAAGGGAAATGCAAGAGGAGAACCTACCCCAGGCCCTGTTAGCAGAGGCAGAAGGAACATCGGTCAACCAGGTCTTGTAGAAGCAGGACTCACTTCACCAAAATGTCATCCCCAGCCATCAGGGAAGCAGGAATTGGTTTGGATGCTGTCGCTCCAGACTTCTTCCTCTCCCCTTGTCCTGGCATCATCCCCTTGATTCTCACCAGTACAAGATCCATTTGGTTGCTGTGAAGAACAGTCTCTCGTCCCAGTCCTTGACTCACACGATGGAGGATGATGACCAAAGAGAAGACAGAGGGAGAAAGGAGTACAATTCTTGTATTATCTGCACCTTTGTTTCTGTGAGTATGGCTTGTACAAGCTGAATACCTCATGAGATGTACAAAATGCCGTGGGCTGTTCCACATACTCCCCAACACGAGAGGCTTTTGGCCATGTCCCCGAAGCCCACAGTCAGCAGTGGCCCAGGCACAGCCTTGACTCAGGACACAGCTGCTGTATAGCGTATGGCCCACAACACTTTCGCGTAAGGATGATGATGCAACCGACGCCACGGCAGTAGCATGATGCTACCGCGCGTTACAGCCAGGCACCCATACAATCACAATATTCATGATGGTATCTCTGTGCCTCCCCTGCTGCCCTACACAGCCAAGTCAGACCCTCTTCTGCAATACTTGACCCTGCTGTGTCCCTGCCCCATCTTCTGTCTCCAGGCCAATGACAGTGTTACAGTGTGGTCGTGGGAAAGGAAGAGGAGCTGGAGCCAGGCTGCACTCTCCCTCCCCTTCCCCTAGCCATTGGTGTTCCTTCCGTTTTCTGAGCAAGTTACTGGAGCAGAGCTGCAGCACATATGGGATCAGTGAGAGCCCTGGGGGTGTGTCCTGGTTGTGGCTGGGGTAGGGTTAATTTTCACCAGAGGCTGGCCAGGGTCTATTCTATACCATGTGACCGTCACGCTCACTCTATAGAGGGGACAGCGAGAGGGGGGGGATCGCTGCTTGGGAGCGGCTGGGCATCGGGCCTCCGGTGGGGAGCGCCTGCGCTGGGAAGCACTGCGAAGTACACGCTGTTGTGTGTATGGTTGGGTTTCTTGTTTGTTTTCTTTTCCTTGTTGTCTGGTTAAACTGTTGTTGTTGTTAACCCACGAGTTTTGCCTTTCTTTTTCCCCAATTCTCTCCTCCATCCCACTGGGGGGGGGGGGGTGTGGAGTGAGCAACTGCATGGGCTCAGCCTCCTGCTGGGGCTAAACCACGACAGTCCTTTTTGGGTGCCCAACAGGGGCACAACCACCGCACTTTTGTATTAAGCGTGCTATAGCTGTAGTAGTTACTAAGTGACAAGCTCCTGCATGGGGCAAAAAGTTCATTGGCTGCACTATCTCTTCATTTTTGGCAATATGTTAATAGAAACAATGGTTATGAGCTTTGCCCTGGCATTGATGCCTTACTGTCCGTGGGGGAGCTATCTGGTGGAGAAGATGAGGGAATACATCTCCCTCTCCCTACCCAGGATTGATGTGGACAGGTTTATTACGCAGGCTCCTGAGGTCCTTGCTCACCCTTATGTGAACTGCTTAGTACTACTTATTAATATTATTGGCATATTACAGGGTTTCTGGAATCTGGTCTCGTCCTGGTGGGAAGAGAAGACAACTTTGGGGTGAGGCAATATTGAAAGTGACCTGAGGTGGCCAGTCCCAGGTGGCAGGGTGTGTGGAAGGACTTGGGCAGGTTCCTCGGGCGGTTATCACCCTCCCATAGCCTGGGACTTTACTCCTGAACAGCTGAGCACCCTGGCAAAACTGACAGCCACCTGATAGAAGGGTGCCTTGCCTATCCGAATGAGAACCAGCAGCTTCTAGCACTGTACTGGGGCCTGGCTTGTGCTATCGAGCCGCAGTTCAGCATTCCCAGAGGACTCTGGTTGAGGCAGGACCCAAACTGCACCTGAGGACACCATGGTTGAGACAGGGACCCAACACACAACTACAGCATTGCCCCAGTAGTTAAAAAGAAACATGGACAGGGATAACAATGGTCCATATCCTCGATTAGTAGGGAAGAGGAGGAGAGGAAAGGTTTGATCATGAAGCCGTCCTTCGACAAGGGACACGGAGGAGGAGAGAATTCAGCAGAAAGCAGAAACTACCGCGTCCTGACCTCATCAGAACTTCGAGACATGCGGAAAGATTACAGCCGCCAGCCAGGTAGCGGGTTGCTGCCTGGCTGCTCCGATGCTGGGTAGCAGGGGCCGACAGTCAGCACTTGGAAGGCAGGAGCCCAACAGCTGGGATCCCTTTGCTAGGAACCGGGGAATTGAGAGAGGAATTGGAAAAGAGGCAGCAATTTGCAGTCTCTGGAGACGGCTCTCTCAAGTGTGAGGGCAAGGTATCCATTCAGGCAGATCTTGTGAACTCCCCAGGAAAGTGGACCTACCACAGATAGGCATCCAGTACCTGAGAGAATTAGCGGTACTGGAAGTCATCTACAGGGATCTAAACAATGATGAGGTCTCCAAAGAGCCAGACGATGTCCTGTGCACACGGGCTATGTGGAGGAAGGTGATTCAAAGTGCCCCAGCGTCATATTCTAACAGCCTGGCAGCGATGTATTGCCCGGATATCGATACACCAACTGTGGAGAGAGTGTCGTCTTGGCTCCAAAACTTTGAAGAAAATCTCTGTACTTGCCTCATCCTACGGGCCAGTGCCTTGGCTATCAGGGGTGCCCCAGAAATCAGTCCCCTCCTGCCCGGGTCAGAGGGAAAGGAGCCCCAGGGCGCACACCATGTGGAGCACTCTGGTTCTTCCTGCGTGACCAGGGGGAGGACATGAGGAAGTGGGATGGTGAACCCACCTTGAAGCTGGAAGCCCGTGTACGTGAACTGAGAGGGAAGACAGCTGTTAAGAAGGGGCCACCCAAGAAGTCTCTCAGCAGAGTTGCTGTAGAGACACATGAAGGCAATCAGTGATTTCCCAAACATAGAACTGAAATCACCTCCCTTGATCCTGGTGAGGGGCCTTCTGGTCTGGCGCTGCAAGGGTCAGACAGAGAATACTCTGAGAAGGAACTGGAATAGAGGCCCCTGCCTTCGGAGTCCTACACGATGAGTCGCAGAAGCCATTGAAGGAGAAGGTGAATCAAGTCAGTTTGCAGAGGTGAAAGCCATCCAGCTGGCTTTAGATATTGCCAAACGAGAAAAGTGGCCAAAGCTCTGCCTCTCTACCGACTCCTGGATGGTGGCAAATGCCCTGTGGGGGTGGTTACAGCAATGGAAGCAGAGCAACTGGCAGCACAGAGGCAAACCATCTGGGCTGCTGAACTGTGGCAAGATATTGCTGCCCAGGTAGAGAAGCTTGTTGTAAAAGTACGTCATAGATGCCCATGTACCTAAGAGTCGGGCCACTGAGAACATCAAAACAACCAGCAGGTGGATCAGGCTGCTAGGATTGAAGTGGCGCAGGTGGATCTGGACTGGCAACATAAGGGTGAATTATTCCTAGCTCGGTGGGCCCATGACACCTCAGGCCATCAGGGAAGAGATTGCAACATACAGATGGGCTCGTGATCGAGGGTGGACTTGACCATGGACACTATTGCACAGGTAATCCGTGAGTGGGAAACATGCGCTGCAATCAAGCAAGCCAAGCGGTCAAAGCTCTTTGGTTTGGAGGACGATGGCTGAAATATAAATATGGGGAGGCCTGTCAGATTGACTATATCACACTCCACAGACCCACCAAGGCAAGTGCCATGTGCTCACAATGGTGGAAGCAACCACCAGATGGCTGAAACATATCCGTGCCCCATGCCACTGCCCAGAACACCATCCTGGGCCTTGAGAAGCAAGTCTTATGGTGACATGGCACCCCAGAAAGGACTGAGTCAGACAATGGACTCATTTCCGAAACAACCCATAGACACCTGGGCCAAAGAGCATGGCATTGAGTGGGTGTATCACATCCCCTGTCATGCACCAGCCTCTGGGAAAATCGAACGATACAATGCACTACTGAAAACTACCCTGAGAGCAATGGGTGGTGGGACCTTCAAACATTGGGATACACATTTAGCAAAAGCCACCTGGTTAGTCAACACTAGGGGATCTACCAATCAAGCTGGCCCTGCCCAATCAAGAGCCTTTACATACTGTAGAAGGGGATAAAGTCCCCATAGTGCACATGAAGAATATGTTAGAGAAGACAGTCTGGGTTATTCCTGCCTCAGGCAAAGGCAAACCCACCCATGGGATTGTTTTTGCTCAAGGACCTGGGTGCACTTGGTGGGTGATGCGAAGGATGGGGAAGTCCGATGTGTACCTCGAGGGGATTTGATTTTGGGTGGAGAATAGTCAGTGAATGAAACTGTATGATGTTAATTGCTATATAACCTGTGTCACTGTATGTCATCTCTACCACAGTTGCTATATGCCAGATCAATGGTATTATAGCAAGAATTGCCCAAATTAATAAAGTGCAGCGGGGATGGAAGCAGAACTGGCTTTAGCAACTGGCGCCATCAACTTCCTCAGAGATCGACATCTTCAACCCACAGACCGTGGACATGATGCACCAGCCGAGCCAGATACCGTGACTGCAAGCTCCAGATGCAACAATCCAACACTACACACCATCCTCCCACTGCGCCCAGCATCACCTGCCACACTGCACTGAGACCCAGCCCTGTTTCGCCGACTGAGCAAACTCCACATCATCTCTCCTGCCCCAAGGACTATTATGACAGATGGAGCCCAAAGTCATGGACTACATGAACTCAATAGACACTTCAAAGGGATGGTCCATAGACTAAGGGAATGGTGTCTGTGTATGTGTGTATATATATAACATAACAGGAAAAGTGATGGTGATTAATTGGAAAGTGTAGGATCAGAGCATGACGTATATGGTATAGAATAAGGGGTGGATAATGTCCTGGTTGTGGCTGGGATAGGGTTAATTTTCGCCAGAAGCTGGCCGGGGTCTATTCTATACCATGTGACCATCACGCTCACTATATAGAGGGTGACATCGCCGGGGGGGGGGGGGGGGGGGGGGGGGGGGGGGGGGGAGGTTCACTGCTCAGGAGTGGGCTGGGCATCGGGGTCTGGATGGGGAGCGACCTGCACTGGGTTGTTAACCCATGAGTTCTGCCTGTCTTTTTTCCTGACTCTCTCCCCATCCCACTGGGGCGGGGAGGGAGGGGGCTGGAAAGGGGGGGCAAGTGAGCAACTGCATGGCACTCAGCTTCCACCTGGGGCTAAACCACGACAGGGTGGGAGGGAAGGAAATGCTCTTCTATTGGGGAAGGAAGAGGTTTCCAACTGTAGAAGGGGCCAAAAGAGAAGCAATTGTAAAATTGACAAGCCAACGTCACCCTTGGCGGAGGAGCTCTGGGGCTAAATCAGAATCTCTGGCAAGGGAACTCAGCAAAGGAGCCAGCAAGAGGTATGTGCCTTCTCTACTGTCCCCCGAAGCTCATTGACCTTTTCTAATCCGCCCCCAAATTTGACAGAAACCCAGCATTCAGTGGCTTAATTTTAGCATTGAATGCTCAAAGGTTCCTGTGCTTTTAACCTGCCATTACTGAGGTGAAAAGAGGACTCTGGCTCTGGAGGCCATGAAACCTCATGCCCTGGAGGAGGCAAAATATCTGGCTAGCGAAACCTAATTTTGGAGGGGTGTGTGTTTTTTGGAAAACCTGGAAACCCCATTAGACCAAATGTTCTGTCCCTTCACGCCTCCAAAAAGGAAGATACCAAACCAATAGACTTCCCTCTATGATGGTTCTGTAGAAGTAACCTGCTATCAAGGTGATACTGAATATAGTCTTTAGGCCTTTGCTTTCAACTTTTAATAGCTGGCAATACCAAAGGCACAAAACAAGTAACCAACAGGTCGCAGCTGTAGAAACATGACTGTACATAGCAGAACTAAATCATATTATCAGTTGCTTGCTCCTGTAGAGCTGCACACCGTGTCCCCTATGTCTTACGAACCTGACATATAAACTTTTATTGTATAAGTACAAAGGACCACATGAACAGACAGCAGTAGTCCCATTTGACATCGAACTGGAGAGGGAGGAAAAAAAAAAACCCCAAACTATAACTCTTTCAAAGTCCTGCCCCTCCCAACTTGTCTTGTGTATCCAATATAAGCAAGACCCTTCACATCTTTAATTCACTTATTGAAGGTTAACTTCTGATTATATGAAAAGGCAGCAGAACTTGAATGTTAAAAATACAGACAACGGAAGGCCTGTAAGAAAGGTATGTGATAAACGTTTGGAGGTTCATTTCTGATGAAGCTAAACAGAATATATTGAGCGTGTCCTGCTGTTCCCTGCTGCCATTAGGCTGATACTACAATGCCAGGATGCTTTCATGCTACAGCAGTTTTTACAGTTACCTCCTTTTCTTTGGTGGTTTATTTTTAAGACAAATAAATCTATAGAAAGGTCTTAAAACTTGAGTTACCTAGGAAGCTCTAGATAAATCAAAGGATTTAGCAGGATTAGCTTCACTTGACTTGCAGTAAAATTTCTTGCAATGAGAAAAGCCAGAGCTGCCAGACATTGTACAGCACTTCAGCTTTCAAGTCTGGCTGGAAGTACATTCTCCTCAGCTGGGGTGAGTAAGTTATTTGTTATTTAATTGGATGTTTTGCTCTTATTCATAAATTATTCATAAATTTATATTTTTTTACTGTTTTTCTAAATTACGACAAAATATTTTAGGAAGATACAGCTCCAGTGAGAACTGTAGGTGTGATATGGATTTGTTTAGCAAGCTAAAATGAAAATACAGGGGACAGAGAAATCTATGGTTTAAACACACTGCTTATATGTTTGCATAAATAGATATACATCATCTACTTTAAAATAATAGCACTGGTCAGTTGAAACACGAAGGGTAATAACTACTCACCAATTTTTGTGGGATAAAAAATGAATATTAAAAAAGGAGACAAGAAGTTTTAGTTAAATGAAAATACTAATTTCTGCAACTCTCCTTTATGGGCAAGATAGTGTTTTCTTTCTGCTTTTCAAATTATCAGTTTGCCTTTAGAAACTGGACAGTTAAAACTTATAAGTATCTTCATATGAAACCTACTTTTACTGCTTTTAGAGTTTTGTCTCATACTGGCCTCAAATTCTTTATATTATAGGGTAAAAAATAAGTAGTTTCTTCATTGTGGAGAGTTAAATCATGGTTTGTGTTTCAGGACGGATTTTGTTGAATGTTAAATCATTTTTTTATGCTGTTTCCAAAATTTTTATTGCCCTCTTCCAGTGCCAGCAACTCTTATTTATAAGCATTATACATTGTATCTGTTCAAATTTATACAAGGTGTTTTTATGTTGTGCATAAAATTCTGAAACCTGTAAACACACTGATGGTATTAACAAGGACCAGATGTCCATTGCCTTTCTTGTATAGAAAATAAGAAAGTGGGGGTTCTGAATATTTGAAGAATTTAACAAATAGGTCTTTAAACATGATGCTTGATTTCATGTGCGTGCATTTTTGTGGCTCTCACACAAAAACTAAAGAAGTTTTACGCTTTAAGATGAATTCTAGCAAGTTTCCGAGAACATTCACTCCATTTGTTGAAGGAGGATGGCAAGCTCAGATAATTTTTTGTAGGGCAATTAGATCAACAATCTTCACTTCCAGTAGCTTTAAGTTTTAAAGGGTAGAAAAATGAAAGGAAAAAAAAAAAGAGGAAAAAATGTATTGTAATGCTGAGTTTGTGAGGGATTTTTTCCCCTCCCCTTCAAACTCCTTTGCAACAAAAAATGTACAAATATATCTGAAAACACACAGTAACACTACTGAGAACTGTCCGATACAAAATGTTGTTGCAACACACAAATGTGGGAAGATTAATTGAATCTTATGGGGTACTTAAAATCCTTTTCTATGTTTAGTTAGAAAGTAGATGTAGTAGAAGAACTAAAATTCATTCAGGAGGTTCCAAGATACCAACAGCACAGCCAGTTTAATGCTCAGCCACATCCCTCAAAGCGCAGTAACTCACTAAGGTGTGAAAAATGTTGTGACTGTAACATGAATAAACAAAGCTATGAATGTAGAATGTAAATTCACTATTTAATTAAAATACTATGTTTTCTTTCACGGGTTGGTCAGGACTATCATTAGAGCTTGTAATTAAAATGCAAAGTATATAAGAATTCAATGTAAAATATTGAAGCACTTCCCAAACTTCGTTTATATATAGAATATATGTATGTAATGCATATATTTGACACTTTGAGGGATAGTGACACACTATGTATTAGTTTTACAGTGATCAGAAATACAGCACATACTTCAGAGTAATGAAAATCCCTTCCCTAAAAACATTTACAATTTAAAGGCCTGAAAACCTATCACAGACATGATCAGAGATGCAGAGCTGCGACAAGTAGCATATCTAGAAAATACTCTTGTACTAACCTGTAGCCGTGTGCGAGTTTTACTCCTTTTGACTGTTTCCAGTGAAACAGCATTCTTTCATTTCTCAGATCTGAGGATAAACCATTAAATACCAGACCCCTCAAGCCTAAAGATAAGACATTCTTCTGAACTGATGTAGTATTATTTTACCAACATGTAATGCAACTATTCACAATATTTTGCTCAAAAGCATAAATCAGATCATTTCCACTTGCATCATTCACCTGCCACTTCTCCAAACGCTAAGGTTTCTCTGGATGTTCTCCAAATATGCATCTCTAAAACCTCTAATTTATAGCAGTGCAGCTCCACAGAACTAGCAGCAAGAGACGTACTGCTGAAATAATAATGATCTTAAACTGCCTTCCACTGATTTTTGCAAAGCCACGTGTGCATAAATTGGTGTTTCTGAGATTTTTGTTAACATCTATTCCCATACAAAAGCAAGAATAGATCAGATATCACAGGATCACAGAGTGGTGGGGGCTGGCAGGGACCTCTGGAGACCACCCAGCCCAGCCCCTGCCAGAGCAGGGTCACCCAGCACAGGCTGCAGGGCCGCGTCCAGGCGGGTTGGAATCTCTCCAGAGCAGGAGACTCCACACCCTCCCTGGGCAGCCTGGGCCAGGGCTCTGTCCGTTTAACCAAGTGATCTCTTTTCAGGAGGGATCAGGATCTCATATTTAAGGGAATGAGAAACCTCACTGAGAGATGATAGCCCTTCTGCAAAGGAACTCTTTCATAGCTGATTGTATTGTTTGAACTTCATCCTATCACAATGTTTCAGACACTGCATAACTCTATTTTTAATTATTTTATCCATTTTGTCATGTATGGATAAGGATTTATTTGCCTGTAATAATCTGTTCCCTTTTTAAAATATTGGGTATATAAGCTGTGAATTTCCACTCTGATGTTCCTTCTATAAAAATATTTGTTAATTGACAGTTTTTATATTTGCATTCCCAGATCTCACTGTATCTGAAAAATATAAAGGTTTCTAATCAGAAAATGTCTCATTAGACATGTCATTGACTTAAATTTATTCAGAAAGCTTATGGGAATCTCCATGTATGGAAACGCGGAAATTTGGGGTTGCTCAGACACGGTTTCCCATCCTTATGCTGTGTTGCTGCCCAAAGACACATGTATTTCTCCTCTTAGAAGTAAGCAGCATGTTCATGTGACTTCTGTAATTGTCCCTTCAGATTGTCCTTCCAGCAAAATATTTAGATCACCTGCTGATAGTAACATGTCCCAGAAGCAGAGACCCTTCTTCCTACTAAAACCAGTGACAGTCTTGTAAATAACATCAACTTTTATTTAAGCTAGGCTTCTAACTTTCTTATTCATCCATTAGAAAAAAACACCTTAAGTCAAGTTGCAAAGGTTTTCAGAATAGCAATGGTTTCCTGATAAAAGCATTTGCAACTGAGAAAAAAAAAAATAAATTAGAAGTGTTAGATTCTTGCGCCATATAAATGCAGCAAAACAAGGAGATCAGGCTGCTTTCTGTCACAAACATAACTTCAAAATCAAAGAGACATTGCCGAGAAGTCTGGTCTCATACACCTGTGAAAGACATCAAATCCTATTATAAGGTAGTATGAGGCAGTAAAAAAATATGGTCTGTAACTATCCACAGACTATTCAATGGAATTTGCAGATGATGGATGCACACTAGGCCTTGTTTGAATGGCAAACAGACCACATGCATATCCAGATCGTTACGGGAACAGGAGAAAAACTCCTTCTCTTGTCGCATCCCAGTCCTAATGCAACTAGTAACATCTGCAGAAAGACGTGCACATGAGGAGGGTACCAGGTAGAGGTAGGAATGAAAGAGTCAGGGTGTCACACAACGGTATGTGGGGGATAACAACCAGTGAGGAAGGGTACGGTGAGGGAGCCAGAAGAAATTACGAGGAGATGGAGAGGATGGCAAAATGGGGGGAACTGACAGAGAGCAAAAAGGGTGGATAATAAAAAAATAAGGTGGATAAAGGAGAGAAAAGAGAGCCTGAAAACATATCGAAGAGAGGAAAGGCAAACAGTTGGATAGAAAAAGAAGTGTGGAAAAGCAAATGTCAGAGGAGTATGTTCATGAGACAGTACAGAAGAGGAAGAAAGGCCAAGGTGTGCCAACTATGGAAAGAAGGAATAAATAAGGGGAAAAAAGGAAAGGCAAAATAAATATGGGGGGTTTTGTAAACTTACAACAATAGAAAATATAATGAGCCAAAGAGGGAGAAGATGAAACACTGACTGAGAGAGAAGAGAAGAGAAGGGAAGAGAAGAGAAGAGAAGAGAAGGAAGAGAAGAGAAGAAGAAGAGAAGAGAAGAGAAGAGAAGAGAAGAGAAGAGAAGAGAAGAGAAGAGAAGAGAAGAGAGAAGAGAAAACATGCGCACACACCCCAGATTTTTCACAAGGCTGGCACTGTGAATGCAAACCAGCCTTCCTGCATCGTCTCTGACAACCTAAACCATTCTCCAGCATGACAGCTGAGTTTCATTTCAAAGTAGCATGGAATAAGTCCCTGGGATTTCTTTCTTTTTCAAATGAGAAAATTAATTACATCCCATAAATGTCTACAATATAACGAGATGTAAATTCGGTGCCTCAAGGCTGAAATAGAAGCTAAGTCAGAATTTGGCCCTAATTCAGATAACAGCAGTGTCTGAAAAATAGATTTTCCTCTATGGGAAATTTTCACAGAATCACAGATGGTGGGGGTTGGAAGGGACCTCTGGAGACCACCCAGCCCAGCCCCTGCCAGAGCAGGGTCACCCAGCGCAGGCTGCACAGGGCCGCGTCCAGGCGGGTTGGAATCTCCAGAGAAGGAGACTCCACACCCTCCCTGGGCAGCCTGTGCCGGGCTCGGGCACCTCACAGCGAAGAAGTTTTTCCTCATGTTCAGGCGGAACTTCCCGTGTTCCAGTTTGTGCCCATTGCCCCTTGTCCTGGCGCTGGGCACCACTGAGAAGAGTCTGGCCCCGTCCTCTGGACACCGCCCTGGAGATATTGATAAGCGTTGGTGAGGTCCCCTCTCAGTCTCCTCTTCCTCAGGCTGAACAGCCCCAGCTCCCTCAGCCTTTCCCCACAGGAGAATGCTCCAGGCCCTTAATCATCTTGTACCCTCCACTGGACTCTCTCCAGTAGTTCTTCATCTTTCTGAACTGGGGAGCCCAGAAATGGACCCAGGACTCCAGATGGGGCCTCACTAGGGCAGAGCAGAGGGGGAGGATAACCTCCCTCGACCTGCTGGCCACACTCTTCTTAATGCACCCCAGGATGCCGTTGGCCTTCCTGGCCGCAAGGGCACATTGCTGGCTCATGGTTTGTTGTCTACCAGGACTCCCAGGTCCTTCTCAGAGCTGCTTCCAGGAGGTGACCCTGACCTGTCCCGGTGCAGGGGGTTATTCCTCCCCAGGTGCAGGACCCTGCACTTGCCCATGTTGAACCTCATGAGGTTCCTCTCCACCCACGCTCAGCCTCCAGGTCTCGCTGAATGGCAGCACAGCCGTCTGGTGTATCAGCCAGTCCTCCCAGTTTCGTATCATCAGCAAACTTGCTGAGGGTGCACTCTGTCCCTTCACCCAGGTCATTGATGAATAAATTGAACCAATGGGCCCAGTACGACCCCTGGGGAACACCACTCACTACAGGCCTCCAACTAGACTCTGCACCGCGATCACAACCCTCCGAGCTCTGCCATTCAGCCAGTTCTCAATCCACCTCACTGTCCACTCATCTAGCCCACACTCCTGAGCTTACCTAGGAGGATGTTATGGGAGACAGTGTCAAAAGCCTTGCTGAAGTCAAGGTAGACAACATCCACGCTCTCCCCTCATCCACCCAGCCAGTCATGCCATCGTAGAAGGCTATCAGATTGGTCAAGCCTGATTTCCCCTTGGTGAATCCATGCTGACTACTCTGATCACCTCTTTTCTTCTCCATGCTTGGAGATGACTTCCAGAATGAGCTGCTCCATCACCTTCCCAGGGATGGAGGTGAGGCTGACTGGCCTGTAGTTTCCGGTCCTCCTTCTTGCCCTTCTTGAAGACTGGAGTGACATTGGCTTTCCTCCAGTCCTCAGGCACCTCTCCTGTTCTCCATGACCTTTCAAAGATGATGGAGAGTGGCTTGGCAATGACATCTGCCAGTTCCTCAGCACGCATGGGTGCATCCCATCAGGGCTCATGGATTGTCCAGGGTGTCCAGTTTGCCTAACTGATCTCTAACCCGATCCTCCTCGACCAAAGGAAGGCCATCCTTTCTCCAGGCTTCCTCTCTTACCTCCAGGACCTGGGATTCCTGAGGGCCAGCCTTAGCAGTAAAGACTGAAGCAAAGAAGGCATTCAGTAACTCTGTCTTCTCTGTATCCTTTGTCACCAGGGCACCCACCTCATTCAGCAGAGGGCCCACATGTTCCCTAGGCTTCCGTTTGCTGCCGATGCATTTGAAGAAGCCCGTCTTATTGCCCTTGACGTCCCTTGCCAGATGACATTCCAGGTGGACCTTAGCCTTCCTCGTTGCATCCCTGCACACCCTGACAGCATTCCTCCCATGTGGCCTGGCCCTTTTTCCACATTTCATGGACTTCCTTCTTCCATTTGAGTTTTGCCAGCAGTTCCTTGCTCATCCACGCAGGTCTCCTGCCTCCCTTACCCAAGTTCTTACTCATGGGGATGCACTGCTCTTGAGCTTGCAAACTTCTGACTAAGTTATTTTTTATTTCAAATGGAAAAAAGAAACAAACAAACAAACAAAAAGATAAATCAGAATGTTTTGAACTTGAACATTTGAAATGGAATAAGAAAAGCATTTTCAAAAGAAAGGAAATTACTGATGCTGTAAATTCCCCTGCTGATACCAGCACATAAAGTTTTGTAACTGGAATTCTTTCAACTGGAAAACTTGGTGGCTGTTAAAGTTTTTCATGTGATAAATGTCAATTGTAACAACTGAGAACATTCCAACCCTCTAAAATTCAACCAGTTCTACCACTAAGTGTGCCGCTTAGTATTCATCAGCCAACAAAAGTGACGTAACACAAGCAGAGAACAACGTGGGGAAAACATCTGTCCTTTCAAAAGCCTCAGAAATATTTATATTCATGCAAGCCTGTCTTCCTCTCGCTGTTCTAGGTCTCTTCTCAGAGGTGCTCTGAGAAGCTACTTAGAGTACCACACAGTTATTTTTGCTCATCGTGTTCGTCTGCATCTGGTCCCTCAAACATTGCTTCCCAAGCATCTCAAGCACGTTCAGGTAACTCAAAGACCATTTTTTCCCGCACGTTTCTGGTTGCTGGACACATCTTTCCTTCATGTGGGTGATCCCCAAGTGCCAAGCTAATTCTCTGGATGCTTTTTGGAAAAGCAGAGGCTAAGCACTGTGCGCTTAGTTACCTCTTTTATTGTGTAATGATGTAAATATTAAATTCTTAATTACTACTTCTTTGAAGGCACTTAAACATTTTCATTTTACAATATCAGGGCAGAGATGGAAAAACACATATCTTCAAATTTGTTGCAAAAAGAGATATAGAATCATAGAATCATAGAATCATAGAATAGTTTGGGTTGGAAGGGACCTTTCAAGGCCATCTAGTCCAACCCCCCTGCCATGAGCAGGGACAACCTCACTAGATCAGGTTGCCCAGAGCCCCATCCAGCCTGACCTTGAATGTTCCCAGGGATGGGGCTTCTACTACCTCTTGGGCAACCTGTTCCAGTGCTTCACCACCCTCATTGTGAAAAACTTCTTTCTGATTTCCAGCCTATATCTCCCCTCCTTAAAACCATTAACTCCTTTAATGGTTTTAAACTAAAACCATTACCCCTTGTCCTGTCACAACAGGCCCTGCTAAAGAGGTTCTCCCCATTTTTCCTATAGGCCCCCTTTAGGTACTGAAAGGCTGCAATAAGGTCTCCCCAGAGCCTTTCTTCTCCAGGCTGAACAGGCCCAACTCCCTCAGCCTGTCTTCGTAGGAGAGGTGCTCCATTCCTCTGATCATCCTTGTGGCCCTCCTCTGGACCCGCTCCAGCAGGTCCATGTCCTTCTTATGTTGAGGGGCCCAGAGCTGGACGCAGTACTCCAGGTGGGGCCTCACCAGGGCAGAGTAGAGGGGCAGAATCACCTCTCTCGACCTGCTGGCCACGCTTCTTTTGATGCAGCCCAGGATACGGTTGGCCTTCTGGGCTGCCAACGCACATTGTTGGCTCATGTCCAGCCTTTCATCCACCAGCACCCCCAAGTCCTTCTCGGCAGGGCTGCTCTCCATCCCTGCATCCCCCAGCCTGTACTGATACCAGGGGTTGCTCCGACCCAGGTGCAGGACTCTGCATTTGTCCTTGTTGAACCTCATAAGGTTCACCCGGGCCCACCTCTCAAGCCTGTCCAGGTCCCTCTGGATGGCATCCCGACCCTCAAGTGTATCCACCGCACCACTCAGCTTGGTGTCATCCGCGAACTTGCTGAGGGTGCACTCGATCCCACTGTCTATGTCATCGATGAAGATGTTAAAAAGGACCGGTCCCAATACAGACCCTTGAGGGACACCACTTGTCATGGATCTCCATCTGGACTTTGAGCCATTGACCACTACCCTCTGGATGCACCATCCAACCAATTCCTCGTCCACCGAGCAGTCCACCCATCAAATCCATATCTCTCCAGTTTCGAGAGAAGGATGTTGTGGGGGACCGTGTCAAAGGCCTTACAGAAGTCCAGATAGATGACATCGTTGCTTTGCCCTTGTCCACTGATGCAGTCACCCCATCGTAGAAGGCCACTAGGTTGGTCAGGCAGGACTTGCCCTTGGTGAAGCCATGCTGGCTGTCTCCAATCACCTCCCTGTCCTCCATCTGCCTCAGCATCGTTTTCAGGAGGATCTGTTCCATGATCTTCCCAGGCACAGAGGTGAGGCTGACAGGTCGGTAGTTCCCAGGGTCCTCCTTCCTACCCTTTTTAAAGATGGGTACTACGTTTACTTTTTTCCAGTCCCCAGGGACTTCGCCTGACTGCCATGACCTTTCAAATATCATGGAGAGTGGCTTGGCAACTACATCAGCCAATTCCTTCAGGACTCTGGGATGCATCTCATCAGGTCCCATAGACTTACATATGTTCAGGTTCCTCAGGTAGTCACGAACCTAACCTTCTCTTACCGTGGGAGGGATTTGCTCCCCAGTCCCCATCTTGCAGCCCATCCACTCGAGAGGTGTGGGAGGAGAGGTTTTCCGGTGAAGACTGAGGCAAAAAAGTCGTTGAGTACCTCAGCCTTCTCCTCATCCATTGACACTAGTTTGCCGCCTCCTGATCTTCAGGGGGGGTAGCTTTCTCTCACTTCCTTTTCTGGTTGACATACCTGTAGAAGGCCTTCTTATTGTTCTTGTGTCCCTTGCCAAGTTCAGCTCTAGCCGCGCCTGGCCCTTCCTGACCCCGTCCCCTACATAACCGGGCAGTGTCCCTGTACTCTTCCCAGGATACCTGTCCCGCTCTTCCACTGCCTATGCATTTCCTTTTTGCCTTTTAGTTTGACCAGCAGGTCTTGACTCAGCCATGCTGGTCTCTTGCCACCTTTGCTCGATTTCTTGCACCTGGGATTGAGAGCTCTTGCGCTCTGTGGAAAGGCTCCTTAAAGCTCTGCCAGCTCTGTTCTGCCCCCTTGTCCTCAAGGCAGTTTCCCAGGGGGTCCTATTGACTGACTCCTTGAAGAGCTGGAAGTTTGCTTTCCTAAAATTCAGGGTCCTGACTTTGCTCTTCTTGTGACCCATATCCCTCAGGATTTTAAACTCCACCAGCGCATGATCACTGCAGCCCAGGCTGCCTCCAATCTTGACATCACCTATTAGCTCACTTGTGTTGGTGACCAACGGGTCCAGTATCACAAGCTCTCTGGTAGGGCTGTCTATTACCTGGGTTAAGAAGTTCTCCTCCCCTGCACTCCAGGAGTCTCCTGGATTGCCTACGGCTCGCCGTGCTGCTTTTCCGCAGATGTCAGGGTGGTTGAAGTCCCCCAGCAGGCCGAGAGCCTGCGAGCGCGATGCCTCCCGTAGCTGGAGCAAGAAGGCTTCGTCAATAGGTTCCCCTTGGTCAGGCGGCCTGTAGTAGACCCCAACCACAAGGTTCCCATTGTTGCCTCGGTCTCTGATTCTTACCCATAAGCTTTCAACCTGCTCATGGTTATTCCTCAGAGACAGCTCCTCGCACTCAATCCCTTTCTTGATGTAGAGGGGCAACGCCTCCGCCCCTTTCCTCGCCTGTCCTTTCTGAACAGCCGATAGCCATTGATAGCCACGCTCCAGTCATGGGGATTCATCCCACCAAGTTTCTGTAATGGCTACTAGGTCATAGCCTTCCAGCAGCACGGTGGCTTCTAACTCTTCCTGTTTGTTGCCCATGCTGCTGGGCATTTGTGTAGAGGCCTTTCAGCTGGGCTGCGGCCGTGTCTCCTTCATGGAGGAACTTCCCTTAATTCCCTTGAGATCTTCATGGTCCTTCCTTGTTGGTCCAATCACCTCAGAATCCCCAGGCACATCTCCATGAATCTTCAAGCGTGCTGCAGTGTAGCCAGCACGCTCGGAGCAATCGTCTGAGGGCCCTCACGGTGTGCCGTCCCTCTAACCTTGGCGTGTGATCCCCCAGCTTGCACAGGCAAGCCTGGAACGTCCCCCCTCCCCCTTCAATCTAGTTTAAAGCCCTGTCTATGAGCCCTGCTAGTCGTGGGCAAAGAGCCTCTTCCCCCCTTTGGGAAAGGTGTACCCCATCTGACTCCAGCAGCCCTAGTGCCGTGTAGATCATCCGTTGTCAAAAAACCCAAAGTTGTGGCAGTGACACCAGTCACGGAGCCACATATTAATGGAGCGGACCCTCTGTTCTGTCCATGTCACTGCCTGCAACTGGTAGGAGGGAGGAAAAGATGACCTGCACTCCAGATCCTGTTATTGACCGTCCCAGGGCCCTAAAGTCTCTTTTGATAGCCTCGAACTACGTGTGCTGCTTCATCGCCACCCACATGGAAGAGTAGTAGGGGTAATAGTCCGAGGGCCTTACTAGGCTAGGAAGTTTCCTAGGTGACATCCTTCACCCTGGCGCCAGGAAGGCAGCAGACCTCCCTCAGAGGAGGGTCTGTCGACATAAGGAGGGTCTGTCCGACATCTTGGATGCAGAAGGTTTTCTTTGATTTATCAAGTTATTCAGTTTGAAACAAAAAGATGTTAACAGCCCTTTTTCACCCTGGTGGGGTTTAATTTAAATGCCGAATGTCTACGTTGGTGCTATCAGTTTACTGCAGTAGTAATACTCCTTAGCATTGTATTTACGTAGTGATATTATATGGTTATACAAGTCTTCTGTGAAAAGTTGATTTTTTGGTCAAATTTTAATCTCCAACTCTAATCACCTCCGTGTAAATCTGGAATTGTTGCATGATGACTTAAGTAAAACTGCTTTAGACTTCTGTCTCTGCAAAAAAAATGACCTTGAACCAGGAAACATACAAGCCTATGGTCACTTTTACATGTTTGAATAACTTCACTCACTTCATAGATTACCTTCGTACTTAAAGCCCATAGTTATGTGCTTTTTGCCCCCAGTACTGCTGGCAACAGCAGTTTCCTAGGAAATCAGTCATGACAGATATTCAGGACAATCACAAGAGCATGGTACTTTAAAACAAGCAAATAAATGGCCGCTCTCAGCAAGGAGTTGGGATAATTACTAGAAGGAAACGGTCGCAGTGTCTTAGTTCCCTCTCAGAAGAAATCTGCGATCAAATAGCTGGGAACTGAAAGACTTTTCAAATATGGCAAGAAGTATGTTACATCCTAGACAGCACTCAAAAAAAATGCAATTTCACAATCTGTTAGTGCCTTAAATCAGAAGTAGCAAAAAAAATTAATTTTTAAGCTTTTGATATTTACAAAATTTTCCAATATGTGGATTGCGAGGAATGGTTCCAACTCCAAAGCAGCAATTCCCATGGCCCCACGTTTTTTGTTAAAGTTTCAAGTCCTGTAAAGTCAGCTCGGGTTACCTTAGTATCATCTTTCTCACCTAAACTACCACATTTTGGGAAGCCTACCGAGAAAAAAAATAATAAACAGACCTCCCAAAAGAAGTATTTTTTCCAACCCAGGAATAGTCCTGATGAGATCCTGAGGGAACACTAAAAAACTGTCTTTATAAAAATTGACTTGTTAATCACACCGAGAAATGCAAAGGGGCTGCAGTTTTATTTCATATCAGGACCTTTCCCCCCTCCATCATCTTTTTTCATACAAACACTCTTGAGGCTGTCAAATCAAATTTGATCATTCGGCTTCCAAAAACACACTGACGCTTTGTCATTATTCCAATCTGAAATTTTTGGTGTCCTAGGCTGCAAACACGAGCTGTCTTGTCAGCGGCTGAATAGCTTAACGATTACTGATTTCTATCTCTCTCCTTGCACAGAACTTAATCAAGTAGGCATGAAAAACCGCTCAAGGCACACATGACATGCACATGGCTGTAAAATAGCCAACAAAAAGTATTAATACATCATTGAAATGTATAATTAAACCCTTGAAATTTTAAAGGGACATTTGATGCATTTTTAATAATTATGTCCACATTCTGGTAAACTCATCTGGTTTTTGTACGTGCTTTTGTATGAAGCTTAAGAAAAAAGCCTTCCCTCCTCTATGTTCTTACTTTTAGTTAGTTGCTCCACAAAACTGTCTCATTGGAGTGGACTAAATCAATGAAAACTCTGCTACCTTCGTGCTTAGGAAACTGCTGAGGAGCTGTTCGTGCAGACACCCAGCATTTCTAGTGATCTCTATAGGGAGCGAGACTGCCAGATACGGAAACTTGCAGTAATGAGCCCTGACCAACTAATAAAGAGCACAACAGATTTTTTTGTTTTTAATCAGCAGGTCTTTTCAGTTGCTCCCCTGTTACGTACCTTTTTCTACCCAAGTGACAGAAAAGAACAGCTGCCATCAGCTGAGAACATCTCTGCCTGAAGACTGCGGCGTCAGGACTATCCCTATGGTTTTCAAATGGGGAGGAAAAAGCAGGGGCCAAGAGTCAACTTTCCACCAGATTTTTTCAGAACAACAGTGAAAGAGAGAAGGAGGGAAAAAAAAAATAAAAGGCACTGAGAAAAAGCAGAAATTCACATAGAAAAGAACAGACTGTCCATCCTCGTTACAATTTTGTCAGCCAAAATTTAGTAAATGCTTCTGCATTGCTTTCGGGAGGAGGTGATATTTAAAAGCAGGCTGCTCAGCAGTCAAATGGGAGCGCAAACAACTCCAAAAGCTTTCCCTATATTATCCGCAGATCAGCAGAACACGGGAGACCAGCTGCATTGATTTTCGTTAGAGCCTGATGAACAGGACAACAACTTACTGTTTCGGTAAGACCAAAAACATCTAACCTCTCTACAGGGCATTTAACTTCCACTGGGATGCTTGGACTTAAAAGATCGTGTTTACTGCTACATGGCACTGGAGATACTTGTCTCCCTTACACCCGAACCAGTCCTGCAAATCTCTCTCACTGGTCTAGGAAGCAGGAAAGTTTTAAAATGCTCTTCACTTTGATATTTTAACTTTTTGCTCTTCTGCATTTCTTTGCTCGAGTCTGCTCTTTGACTTCAAATGCTTCTTTTTCAGTGTTGCCCATGACTGAGATTGTTTTGATTCTTTTTGTTGTATCTGGCTCTTCAATATTTTGTTGCAAATTGTGCTTTTTAGTTTAGTCTACTGTATCTAACTTTTTTCCTGAAATTATTTTAAACGTTATCTCTATACACTCTTCTATTGTGCGATTTTAATGTTAACAAAGTACATTTCCTAAGCTGTCTTTTTACACTGCTTCAATTGGTTAGCTAAATTATTTTTTTCCCCATCCAAGTGAGGCAAATAAAATTACTATATAATATTGAAATAAAATCTTTATTTTCCTGAAGCTTTTATAACTCCTGAAAGATTTTAAGGATTTAGACTTTAATTGTTTGGGGAGTGATAATATTTCTCTTCAAACTTCAGACTGGAATTCTTTTTCTAATTTGCCCTGGGGATTGATAATATTTCTCTTCAAACTTCAGACTGGAATTCTTTTTCTAATTTGCCCTGTAAGTTCTCTCTATAGCACATCACAAAAAAGTAATTCTATGCTACGCATATCCAAGTGTCTAATCCTCCATTAGTATTCATAATATTATATCATTTTGTGCAAGTTTAGCAAACAGCAGTTGCTTTACATGGTTAAGAAGATATGAAATGTAGAGATAATTTATGATTGCCATTTGCAATATCAGCATTTTTCTTCCAACCTGAATTTCTACAGCGCTTCTATTGATTTTATAGTGACTGCAGTCACTAGAAAATGAACAATAAAATTGTTCATTTTATTACATTTGTTATTTTCCTAAACAGATGCATTTCTTACTGTTTTCCATATTTTTATCTACTTTTTTCCCTACTTTATGTCTCGTTGTGTGTTATACAGCTGTCTCTTTCTTTCGACTTTCAGCCATATGATGAAAGAAAAGCATAGCTCATCGTGTTCAAAAGTGCCTTTGTTGCTTTGCTGGCATTTCGCAGTTTGTGGGACATCTTCTTTGTATCAGAAACACTTCTGATTGAGACAGGAAGGGTTCCTCCGAGGCGTTATTTGGGCTGTAGAGTCCACGTCCACCCCCTTTAGAGTTACGTGCATTTTTTTTGATAGTTTGAAGTCTCTCCAGGCTACATTTTGGGCAGGTTTAGTCACATTCTCTCAAAAAGGTCTTTTGAGGCTATTAGGGTTGGGGGGGAGAATTTTTGTTATTTGGTTTTGGTGGTTGTTTTGGGCTTTTTTTTTTGTTTGGTTTTGTTGAGTTTTTTTAAAAGAACTTGTCTCTTGTTTGGCTTTCCAAATATCAAAGTTGCACTTCCCTATGCATCTCCCACTTCACAGAAAAATCATTTTTTCTCCACTGAAGGAGGCTCAGAAAATTTTCACAAGCATTCTAGCCCAAATGCAAAAAATACACAAATGATCACAGATAGGGAAGATAACTTGGGAAAAATGTTATTTTTCTTGTACATGGAAAAGACCAATTCACTGAAAACTGAAAAAGAATTTTGCCAGCTTCAGTACCGGTTTTTATGTTTAGTATTCCCTTTAATCTGTTACGCACGAACAGACTCATAAGTAGACCTACATGCATGAATCAGCCCCCAGTATTTTGCAGAGTAAAGACCCACTAAAACCCTTGACTAGATAGTTGACACCTTGTTAATTAAGTGTGCATGCTCACGTGGGATACATATTTGCATAGAAGAAATATTGCATAACTTTTTTATTTTTTAAGTTTTAACAACATTTCTTAAAACCAGCAAACTTAACAGAAAACCCCACTGACTTCTTGAATAGTGTTTGCTTATGAAATTTGTTTTTCAAATCACACTATTTCTCTTCAATCGTCTTTGACTTGAGCAGTTAAATTTTATTTAATTTGAAATAAGAATATTGAATTTGAGTTATAAGGAAGTAGAAGGCAGCACTGACCAGTGCTCTGCTCAGGAAACACTCACTACACCTTTTTCATTTGCTTCTCTCTGCATTTTTAAATGCTCACGCCATGGAAAAAAAAAAAAAAATCTGAGGTGCTTTCTCACCTACAAGTACTTAGGAAGACATCACATTAATAATAGTGTTTAAGTAAGCATTTCAAATCCATTCAACATGATAATTTTAACTGTTTAGCAAAATATTAAGTATGTTTTCATCTGGTCCATAGAAGTATCCCAGTTAAAAATGTGTAAACTGAGTGTACACATATAAGCCTGTTCCTATTCTTCACTTTTTAGTGGATTTTGCCATACTTTTCAAAGGTGACTATAACTGAGGTGTTCCTTGTACCAGCGTAAAGCAACCCTGGAAGAAGGAGCTCTGCTCAGAGCAGCTGCAGGTCCAGCATCCAGCTGCTGATGGCAGCAGGCACGTTCTTCTAGGGGAGACCCTCTGGAAGGCTGCAGCTGGGAATGACACCCATGTTTCTCGGTGGTGGCAATATGTCTGCTTAAACGAAAAATCATAAAGGTGACCGATCCCGCTGTGGGGAACCATCCATAATGACCCACAATCAATCATCGGTTGTAACATATGATAAAATGAAATATGGCTCTGTGCTGAGCAGATCTAGTTCACTCCTGTGACCAATTAAAAACATGACTTAGAAAGAATCCATACAGACACCTTTCTGAGCCCAAACCATGCAGAATCTACAAAGACTTATTTCCTGTCCTATGTTTTTACACAAAGTGGCAGAGAAGCAACTTCGGGTAGATCAGCTGAAAGCAATACACTTTGCATTTCAGGGGACACAATGCATGAAAAAAAATAAGTACATTGCAGTTACTACATATTTTTTATATATATCCCTAAATAATATCTATGTATATGTTATTTAGGGGTTCTCTCTGAGCTTTTTAGCATTTGCATGTTGAATTTCAAAGCTTGTTGCTTCAGTGTATGCTTTCTAAGATTTGGAATGGGCTGCTTCAGCAGGTCTGACTCAAAGCCTGACACTCTACAGATAAATATGATTTATTTTCTGAGAGCTCAAGAGGTTTCAGAGATCTCAGGATTTAAAAAAAAAAAAAAAGGGAAACAACACACTTTTTGAATAAATAAGTGGAGAGGTAGGTCAAGTTGGTAGGAAAACTGTAGTGCCATGACTGTAAAAGCAACGTCTTTGCCTCCAGGACTATCTGTGAGAAGCGTGTCCCCAGCACACCCTAGCTGAAGTGACCATCCACACTCCTGGCACAGATTCAGAGACTTGTAAGATCATAAATAAAACTGAAGGTCTAATCATTAGTTAGCACATAGCACATACAATGATGTAATTTCCAGCAATTTTGCTTAGAATTTGTATTTCCGTTTCTATAGCAGAGAACCCATATCAGCCTTTGGATAGATGTTCTAAAGCGTAATTGTTAGTGAGCCAGAACAGTCCAGATCTTGGAAATTTTTTAGACCTGGCTTCTACTTCTGGTGACTTCATCTCATTGTACCTTTGTCATCTTGCTTGGAAACCCTTCTGTCACCCCATCCTCCCTCCAACCCTGCCAAGTATTCAGGAACTGAAACACTCTACAGTTTCTCTTTGGTATTAAAGAGACTGAGCTTTGAGAGCTCTTTGTAGACATATTTTTCCATTCCTTTGGTCATTTTTATGGTTTATCCAACTTGTTTCCACTCATTAGTGGTGTTCTTGGATTGTCCTCCAGAAATAGCTATACCAATCTCAAATAAATATTCTCTCTCCTATTGAAGTTGGTCCTATTTTCTCATTCAGGAATTACATTAGCACTTTTGACAGCAGTGTTACACTATGAGCTCATTTCTACCACAACTCCCAAACCCTTTTTGGGTCACTACTTTCCAGAACAGTATTTCCCATCCTGAATGTACAATATTCGCTTTTGTCTTAGATGTTTGTCCACCATTTTTTCATTCTTAGAATGTGTGCTGTTTTCCTATTGGTAGTTCATCAGTTAACACACCTCTTCCAGACATTTGCCTTCATCCTTATTTCCCAATTATGGGCCACACATGCATTTCCCTTCTTCTATGAAGAAAGCTGTGCCTTGCAGCACTTTGTAGAGATAGTCCAGATCTCTTGATCTTGTGTAGATACCCAAGACTGCTCCGACACCTTTCTTCTGTGTGGTACACGATGTCTGAGTCACTGATGCCAGGTTTTTACACACACAGACAAGAACAATGCAATCAACCTTATTCTTGTTTTCTATTTCCTCCTTTCTAAAAGGGCACGTAAGTGCAACAAATTGATTTGCATTAAGTAGCGGCAAACTTAACAGGCTCCAACTGTTATTATTTGTCCATGCCACAGTCAGGATAACAGCACCTTGCCCAGATGTGGAAGGAATGTCCAGAAACCTCTGTTTCTCCCCATAGTCATCAGTGACCA
This sequence comes from Phoenicopterus ruber ruber, assembly GCA_009819775.1. Taxonomy (NCBI): domain Eukaryota; kingdom Metazoa; phylum Chordata; class Aves; order Phoenicopteriformes; family Phoenicopteridae; genus Phoenicopterus; species Phoenicopterus ruber. Next base: position 3,057,834 of record CM020230.1, on the reverse strand, counting down.
TGCCAGAAAGGTCTCCTCTCCCCTCCATTCAGCATTCTCTCGGCTGTGGCAGGCCAACATGTGTCACCAACATGCAAGTGGTACCTTCAGGCAGAAATCATGCTTATTACCAGACAAAGATTAACATGAGTCAGAACCCTCTAGTTTAGGATGTTAAGGACATGGGCAAGCAGAAGAGTAGGATATTTAGAAGTTCCATTACACATGGAAAACAAATAAAGACATTTATCATTCTTTTTTAAATTTATCCCTTTATTTATAGCCTCTTCAAGTTTCCCTTTTGCAGGTCCTTCAGCCATCAGCTAAGGAGGAATTCCTGCCTTCTCCATGGCATCCCAGGGAAGCAGGGAGCCCCTGAGGAGGCATCTCCCAGCTCTTCCCCAGCAGCCTGACCCCTGGTTACAGCTGTGCCATATCAGAGCCAGCCTCAAGCACAGGCAGCCAAACCGCCAGCAGCGGGGAAGAGGCTGCAGACCCTGTTGGTGTACTCAGTCTCACATATAACATCCTGGATTGATCACCAAGTCGGATAACCACAGCCGTACCCCATCTTCTATGCATGTACTAGACAGAAGGAACCTCTACCAACACTACATCTCCTGTTATTCACTTTGTTTTCCGTCCGCTGCAAATAGGTATCATATGGCACTCAGCACTTCTTCCAGTTCCATTACCTTCACTGTGCAAACTCTCTGTCTTCTGACTTTCAAGCAAGTTGCTTAAAATTAATCAGCAGGAAAAGCCAGAGAGTGATTTTATTTGGGTTTTACCATCAGATATAAATCGACCATTGTTCTTATTTATCACATTGCCATCATCGCCAGAAGGATTATTGTTGCCCGAATGATTTCTGAAGCTAATCCACCATCAGCCTCCACCAGTCACGGATCAAATACCTCATAACTCACATCCTATTAAAAAAAATAATAATAATTTCACCTCTTATGTGTCTTGATTGTAACATAAAAGCCAATTTGTTCCTGAATGTACAAATAGAACAAAACCTCGGGTAATAGACCTTTATAGTGAATACAAAACAGGAAATCTCACGTATCCATGTCTGTAAAGCCTGTATCTAGTCATGCATAGGAAGAGAGTAGAAGGATGTGTAAAAAAAAAGTAATATGTCTCTTAATCAAAACAATATGTAAGCTCTTACAGGATAATAAGGGGATAAATATTTCATAAAGTTCTTTCTCTGCAAAGTGAACATGGAGCAACAGAAGTTTCACAGCTTCCTCTTTCCTACAGTCTCCAAAGCTAGACATTTTGCGGTTTCCCATCTTCTGAGAACATGCCTATCCTCCTAGAGGCAGCTCCACAGAGCTGGAAAGAATTATAACTTATATTTCTCCCAAATGAGCTAGGAGAAAGACTTAAACATGCAGAAAATGAGGGACAGCCTAGAACACTTAAAGAACGCTTTATAAAATGCCCTAAATCCCAGTACAAAGGCAGGAGTACGTTTTCAAACAATCAAAGAGTCCTGTCTCTGAGCTTCAGACAGCCTGAGGACCAGGAGACCACTGCTCAAAAGCAATTTTAAAAGGATAAAACATTATAAGAGGTTGATGTTAGTAAAAATAAATCAGAAGGTTAGAATGATTTAAAAGCAGGAAGCAAAATGGTAATCTGTGGCAGGCAGATTAAATTCCAAGTAGGGCCTGTAGAGTGCACTGGAGACAAGCCCCCCTAATAATGCTATGCATCTATTACATGGTATCATATAACCTGAATTTAAACCAAAAATAACAACACAGAAAAGGCAAAAGTTTCCAAAAAAAATATTCTGTTTACTATTGGGGTAGAACCAAATATTAACAACATTTTATGTTCCACCAGTCAATCAGAAGACAGGTACTGAAGTTGTTTTCAATCAACCAGTCTAAATAACTTGCCACAAAGCATTTCACATGCTGGCTGATGAACAGGGAGCTTCTCATAACTGAGACATACATTCAGTATTGAGAGAGGAGCACTCTTTCCCCCTGTAGTCCTTAAGGCAGGAATCCAGGATTCCTTCTGTAATCAGTGGATTGATGATTGATTGATTGATTGATTGATCGATGGATCCACCCAGCCAGCCAGCCAGCCATCAGTCCATCCAGACACAACCCCACGGTTTCATCCCATACTGGTGGAATCAGTTGCTCCTTGAAGGAAGCCTAGATAACCAGTTTAAAGTAGGTGCTAACTGTTAAGCTGGTGAAGCTGGGTGGGAAGCTTATTTTCAATAAGACATGGAATAGGTAGATAATTGCCAATAACTTAAATGACTACATGGACAAAAAGGCCATTATATGTGTGTTGGCTTGACTCAGATCCTAGAAAAATTTTGGAGTAGAAAATAGAGAACTTGATTAAAAATAACTAGAGTGGAGTAAGGAGGTTGTTTGGCATCGGCAAGGTCGCTAAAGGAACACTACCTCTGCTTCTAATGAAAAATTAGAAAACTGAACAGAAGAGCCATGTGGACAACTGAAGAACTGGGAGAAAAGTAATTTATACTCACTAATTCTACAGGCTCAACCTGTTCACCTCAGCTGGGAGAATATTGGGAAGTTACCTGCTCATCCAAGCACCTCTCAGGGGCGGGGAAGAAAACAAAGGCATTTTCCACAGTGAAGAGGAAGGTTTAGGAGGATTCAGTTCCTAGAACTTGAAGTAAGACAAATTTAGAGTAACAAATTACCAGACACTTTATCACTTGGTTGAATTAAGAGTTAAGCAGCGAAATCCAGGCAGGATCTATCATCTGTCATAGAAGAAGTCAGACCGTATGATCACATTGGTCTTGTTTGCTTTTGTAAGCCTGTAGCTTCATCACAACTTCACTGTCTCCTAGAGCTTTGCTGTCTCCTAGATATTTAGCAGCACATTGTTTATCCAGTCCTATCGCAGATGCTTCTGGCTACTTCCTCAAGAGCTCTTCTAAATCCTCCGTTCAATAGTCACTTCTAAATCCATTGTAAACATACAGTAACAAGCACAATAGCTCTGTTACAGGTAGTATCCATGAAACAATTTACAAGAACCACATCATTTATACTGATTACTACAAATAGGCATAAAAATTATTGATTCCCTGTGCCTTTTCCACTTGGGTGGAACAACAGCTCCCATCATTCAGAGTTGCTTCTTTTGACATTAGTTGTGTCTAAGTATTTCTATTTTTACAGTCTATTTTTAGTTTTAAAATTCAGTCCATCCTCAATTGTAGCATCTAACATTTGGATGAAAAGTGAGACAAGGATCCAACCCTTTGCTTTATATGCACCCTCACACTGGATAGTTTTTAAGAGGGTGTAGTTTTGTCTGGTTTGGGGTTTTTTTTAAATCTGTGTTAGTTCTGAAGATGAGAAGTGGCACAGCAGACTGACTGACAGCCATATGTCTCGTTCATTCCTAAATATCTCTGACTTTGGAGACCAAATAATTATTTCCAGGCAAGCTATTCCACTGCTTCCCTATCCTGAACATTGGAAATGTTTTCCTTATGTCTCATCTCAACCTTTTCTCCTGTAATTCAAACCTCTGCTTGTTGTCCTGTCCATCCTGAACAATGAACACAGCGTCTGAGCAGATAAGGGTGGCTCGGAATGAGCAATAGAAGGGAGGAGAGCAAGCAGCGTAATTTATATTGAGCTATAGTAACTGTGATGGACAAATTTTTCTTCTAATAGGACTCTTTTTAATCCGAACATAGTTGATCTCGGAACTCCAGTGAGTCTTGGCTTCTAGCTGCCATAAAGAGTGATTCTCACCCTTTTTCACCATCCTGAAATTTCAGCTATGATGGCACAGAGGACTCAGCTGAAGATCCTCAAGATGGAAATTCATTTTCTTCCTTTTCAGCCCATCCGAGCTCAAGTGGTTTTGGTCTAAACAGTGTGATATATGGCCTAATTACAGGGGGTTTGAGAGATGATTGTAGCTGCAGAGAGAAAAATAAGCACAGGGTGGTTTGAAAGAGTCTGTGCTGAGCTATCCCCTCCTTTACATACACACAGAGAGAGTTAAAAATTACTGCATTTTTATATATCTACAAAACAATACATACAGCATCGGTAAATCAGGGATTTTAAATGTATACAAGCCCAATTATGCCTGTCATATTGCATATTCCTGCACATGGCAAATCTTTTTAGTTTGGCTGTGTGCCTTGTTTGTCTGTCTTAATTGCTCTGTAGTCATCAAGAAGCCCCAAGCAGTCTGAGGTCATAAGAAGGGCTGATGCAGACCATACAACTTTTGCAACTGCATCTGTGTGTATGGTTATCAACCACAGATGAAGGAAAGGGTCAACTTTCTTCCATGGATCAAATTATGACTATTCTTAACAGGAATAGACTGCAGAGGATGCCATCAGTTTCATATTGATGCTTTTTTAATATATATGCAGTATATGAGATACTCAAAGTCATGAAAGCTGTAAAGCCTCCTGCTTCAGTTAATGAAATCTGTGTTGCCCCAAACTTTGAGAACACCACCCCTCCCAAATTCGAGCACTGCCGTCCCCAGGATTTGAGGACTGCCTTCCACCAGGTTGCGGTCCCTCCGTTCCCCCAGGGTCTGATGGCTGTGCTCCTGCAGAATTCAGTTACTGCACTCCTCCAGGATTTGAGGACTTGAAGGCTGACTATGTTATTCTTTCTTTAATGAGGGAACAGGTAGCATTAGACACAAGAGTAAAGCTCAAATCAGTACAACTGAGTTTACTACAGAGATGGCACACATCTCAGACACTCTAAGAATTGCCTTCCTTTTTCAAAGTAAAGAGGGAAGTTTGAAACAATTTTCACTGTAGCTCATTTTACTTTCATTGAAAATGCAATAAAACAGTTCGATGCAATCAAGGAAATGAGGGAATAGTATATGTTAGTAAGAAGCTTTTAAAACTGTGCAGTTAGATGTAGTAACAGTGTATTAGTATCCAGGTATCCTTAAAAAATTCAAGAATATTTGACCCCTAAAGTTTCTAGGCATAGAACAAGATCCTTTTGACCGATAATTTTCAGGCTTATCAGAAGTGTAAATAGAATGTTCTCACGTGTCATCAAAATGTACGAGGGAATGGAGGCCTGCACCACATTCCACATTAAGTCATGTCAGATGGAGTATAAAGAAATTGGGTGTTTAGGACAGTATCGTTGGAGACATTGCCAGAGCACATGGTATCTCAAGCAGTGACATTTTGTAATCATTTTACTATTTTTTGTTGGCATCGATTCTAATTTAAATGCATTTTTGCTCCACATGGGTGACTAAAATTGGACACAATACTCTAAATGAAGACCAGTATCCTGCATACAATATTAAATGCTTTCATATTTCTCTTACAAATACTTCTCTTGATACACCCTAGAATTGAATTTGCTTTCTTCACAGCTGCATCACATTATCACTCTTGGTCATGCTGTGATCAATACACCCAGCTCTTCCCCTTCTATCATTTGAAATCCAGAAGCCATTAACTTCAGAAACTTTTTTGCTCTCAAGCTTAAGTGTTTGAACTTGGCCTCTGCATTGTTGTATCTCATCCAGTTTCACTGCTTCATTCCTCAGGATTATCCAGCTGGAGAGGATGAGGACAAGGTAGGGAAACAATGAAAGGGTGCAAAAGGAAAAAGAACTAAACTCTTGAAAGGCAAGAGAAATTTATCTAAAGGAAACTCTGTGTCAAAAGCAACAGGGCACAGTGGATCACTGAAAATGAAAGAAAACAATAGGTAGAACCAGAAAATAGAAATAAAAGGAGTAGGGGAGCAAGAACAGTAGCCTGAATTCAACAACTTCAAAAAATGTTAAAGTTAAAATTGCACAGAAACTTAACATACTACATCAAACACTACAGAAGACTCTCTGGTGCACTGATCTCTGTACAACATATACAATCCATTTTAGTAAACCTATTGCGGTTTGGTATAGAGAAACTAGAGACAAGACAGTGCCCCTTGTGCTGGGACCCTGTACTTGGGAAAGAAAAAAAGAAATACACAAACGACCAGAGATAAGAGTCTGGAAGAAAGATCAAAAGGAGTGAGAATGAACTGAGAGAAGCTCTCCAATGCCACTTGTCAGTTTGACTTTGGTCAATAGTATCTTACAGCCTTGTTTTCAGTTTAAAGGAGAAAAGCAGAAAGTTGGCTGTAACACACTGGCATCCCATAAAAATTTTAATCCTAGAAGTTCATGTCATTTTTTTGGTTTAAAAATGAGTTAAGATTGCACCGTTTTATACAGGTGAATAAGGATTTAAACCCATTTTATAAAAAGGGGAAGCTGAGTTCTTGCGGCCACCTGGCCCCAGCGGGGAGGAGCTTGGTGTCCTGCCATCACACCGCGCTCCCCGCGAGGGGCTCGCGCCGGCGGCAGGAGCACGTGCTTGTCTGGCCGCAGCGTGGGCAGACTGACAAAATCCCCGAGCGAAAGGCGTGTAACCGCTGAACTTCACTCTCAGTTCTGGCTCCAGGGTGATTTGTGGAAATCCTAAGGGAAAATCTGTAGGCTGGAGGAGAAACTTAGCTGATAGCACTGAGTAGAGGTATTAGAGGAGAACTATGAAAATAGTCTCAACTATTACCCTTAAAAGAAAAAAGACTTGGACCTAAATTTACTTGAAATCTGAAAAAGGTTGCTTTTCGGCTACAGACGTGTCTGTCTTCATAGATAGCACATGGATCATTTTTTTAACAAAACTGAGGTTATATTTAGACCCAAGCACCATGACTGCGCGCTTTACAGTTTTTTAAACAGGCCAAAATGCAAAGGTAGAACATGAAATAATGAACAAAGTATCAGACCGGAACAGACTCTTGAAACATGGAACCTGTTTTCCACAATAATGGGCGATTTTTTAAGAGTGAATCAGAAAAGTTAAGTTAGAATGGAAGATGCCCAGAAAAAAGTACACAAATGGAACAATCAAATAGTGATATTTCCCCTGGACCTTGATTAACACAAAATAGATATTGGAGGGGGGTGGTGGAAATCAAGAACCATTGACTTTTATAAATATGTAATCATGTTCAGAAGAAGAAAGAAGAAAAAGGTGCTTGTAGTCTTGGGTTTCATCTTTTGCCTTTTTTTTTTGGCCTTAAAGAGAGGTTCACTTTCCAGTTACCAATTTTGCTCATTATTTTCCTAATTTTCCTTCTGGGACTCATCAGAGGCTGTTTAAGGCAATAAAACTCTTTTCCTTAGCTCCAGCAAGCTTCACATCTGCTTTTTTGTGAACACCTAGCACTTAATTTTAAAAGAGTTTATTTTCCTATTGAGCTCCTAACAATGAGGAAGTAAATTGCTTTAGTAGTAGTATCTTTAGAGGGTTACCATCTACTGCTCTAAAGAAGCTAAAATGTACTAGGAGAACTTTTTAAATTGTTGTTTACAGGGACTTCACCTTGCACGGTGCTGAAATCCGACCACTGAACTTCAGCCACAGTTCAGCAAACTATGTAAGTAAATAGTTAACATCTGGCAGTGCCCTTTATTGTCAAGGGAATGACAGAAGTACATTTAAAAACAAAGCAAACGCGAGCATTTAAATGTTTGTTGACTGTCATCAGAGATCACAGTACCCTTTTCTATGCCATTTCCTCTGTGCTTTGGCTTATTATATTTAGTATGTAAATAAGGTATTTTAATACTTACCCCAATTGTTGGCTCTCACAAGCATTTTTCCCAAATGTAAATTTGGAAAATGACAGATGATGTGAAACAGGTCTTGTCTCTTTTTAATCTATTTTTTGTGATGTCATAGTAAAAGTCTTCCTGTGGAAATTTGATTTCCCCAGAAACACCCTGTACATTCAACACTTTTGAGGGAACTCATTTCCTGACACAGATTATTTCACTCTATTCGGAGATTTATCCTCATACAACAACAGAGTGAACAGTTCGAGACATTTGTACATAAAGTCTGCTATAAACACCAGAAGGGACAAGTTGAAATTTTATTAGGAGGTCTGACAAATTTGGACCAACTCATAAATAAACCGGTATCATTATAAATAGCTGAAAACAGCTGCTTAGGAAAAGAAAATGTATTTTCTTTTTTTTATATTGTATTTTTTATTTGTATTTTCACACAGAACAAAGTACATGAACAAAGAAATATAAAATACTGAAAACTGTGTTACATCACTCAGTAACTCACTGACAAATCTTCACCTACGCTCTGCTGCTGTGCTCCCATTTTGAAAAGGGTAGGACAGAAAAAGAGGGAATGCAAGGAAAAAAAGCAAGAATTAGTGGATGCCTTGAAAGATGTTGAGATTTTAAGATGGAGAGAGACTGAAAAAGTTAGGAAATTAAACGTGGCGATTAATAGGATGACTGGGGAGATTCTGAGTGATTATTTCATGGTCACCTAGAACCGTGCTATCCGGTCTCCAGAGCAATCTCATCTCAGCCATCAGGTTTCAGCAAATGAATAGCAATAAAAAAGGGAAATGGCATGTTAAGGGGCATTTCAAGGGCAAGGAATGAATCCACCCACGACAAATGGGAATCACTAGTGCTCCAAGCAGTGGTCCACTGACTGCAGCCACAGGGTTCCTCTGCAGTATTAGTTTCCTAACAGCGGGTTAAGATTAACTGCACAGAACGCAAAGCAATGATATGTGCTTTCTCAAGGCTTTAAAGGGCATTGTCAAGATGTAAACACACATGAGTAAATATAAAGACATAGCTGCTACTCACCCTCAAACCACAAAATAATTTAAAATAAAAATCAACACAAGCAAAGCTCTCCCCAAAGAATAAACCTGGAGGCCCTATTTGGAGTCTAACCTGAATCTCAATGCATTTGAGTTGTTTCATTCAGCACTGGGGGAATGGGCTGAAAATCTTAGGTCCCCTTTTGGCATGGACCTCTCATATACCTCTGAGGATCTGGGAGCAGGATCACAGGGCCAAATCTTGCAGAGAGTTTTTGGTGTCTGGGTAGACACCTGAATTCCTCAATTCCCTTCCCATGTTCTTCCATGCTCCCCTGGAAAGCTCTTTGCCAACCCCACCCAACACATCTGCTCTTGTTTTGCATGCCACCAAAATATGAGAAAAGTTGAGTGAGAGCTTAACAACAGCAGCTTTATGACAATGTGGCTATGTAGAATGCATATGCACTTAACATATGCTCAGTTCTGGTTGGTTCAGTGCGGTTTCTAGCCTTGGCGTGTTATGAGGTGGGCTCTTGGAAGCATGAGAAGGAAAATAACAGCGTGTTTCTGTTCCTCTGTCGTGTTCTGGGTTTTGAGTTCTTAGGCCATTTGAGGAACGAGTTTTTGCGCTTTTCAAATGCAATTGCAAAAGCCAAATACTTGAGCATATCCAAAACACAACAAATTTTTAATTTCACGGATACATCAGGGAATATGTTTTCCTCAGCATTCTGATCTATTAATGCTTTGCTTTAAGTACAACTTGATACACTGTTCAGGTGGTTGGAGGAGGACCAACAGGTTGTTTCATACAGCCTGCACTTCAGACTGAGGTGAAGGGCTTCTCTGGGATTGCACATGAAGTTCAGTTTCCAAATGTTTTCTAATCTTTATCACCTTCATTGACACTGTATCACCCACGTTAGTGATAGGGGAAGCTTATTTGTCAAAAAGGGAGGAAACATTACAGCCATGACTTGCCTTGCTGAAATTTTGTAGGAAGAGAGGTGACCATCTGGTTCTTCTCTCATCTTCCTCATAAGGACAGTATCTGTCATCATAAAGACAATATCTGGCACAATTCCCTAAGCTATCCACAAAAATTCAAAGCTATTCAGGGGTCCTGCTGCTCAGAAATGCTCAGTTAGCTACTATAGTATAAGTGAAAGCAAATGTATAGAGAAAAAATTGAGGAAATATGCTGTGGCAAATATTTTAGCATGATATCTTAAAATTACAACTGTTGAGGAAAACTGACAGGAAACTAAAGGTCTAAGAGTTCCTTAACTAATGTTAAACATAAAAGGTTACTTAATCTACCACTTCAGCAGAGAAACCTTCATCTATGATTCAAGGAGTTACTGAAAATAACTGAAATTTCTACAGTAAGGAAAAAAAACCCTGTCAGTGGCCCAACAGTGATTAAAAGAAACTGTGAGCGTATTATATATTTGGGAAGGCAAATTGTCTGTCATTCTGAAGGAGTATGATTACCTGTGATTTCAATAGAAGAAAATCACTTCTAGATTGCTTTTTGCTCCAGACAGGTTTCATACACATCATTGACACTTTCACACATTACAAGGCTAAATATCAAGAAGAAGCACAAGTGGAGTCAGAGATCAGCTCTGGTTTACAGCTATCTAGTGAGTAATGACAATCTCAGACTTGATGGTCCTTTAGCAATGGGGGTTGCCATTGCTGACACTGGGAGCAATGATTCTAAGGCAGAAAGTGTTATGGATGAAGATTTGAATTGGGGCTGATGTTAAAGTCTTATCAGTAGGAGCACACTTTTTCCTCATAAAAATATTAGTAAGTAAACTAGAATTTCCCAGATACAGTTTCCAAGGGCTATAGTGACCTTCTATACTGTCTATTCAGGAAATTCATGTGAAATTTCCAAAAAGCAATGAATATGGGGGAGAGAACACAGCAAGTAAATATACCATATGTGTAGTAAATCTGAGAATTAAGGAGAAGAAACCTAGAATCTTCAAAAGCAGTAAGAATCACAGAATCACAGACTGGTGGGGGTTGGAAGGGCCCTCTGGAGACCACCCAGCCCAGCCCCTGCCAGAGCAGGGTCACCCAGCGCAGGCTGCACAGGGCCGCGTCCAGGCAGGTTGGAATCTCTCCAGAGAAGGAGACTCCACACCCTCCCTGGGCAGCCTGTGCCGGGGCTCTGGCACCTCACAGCGAAGAAGTTTTTCCTCGTGTTCAGGCGGAACTTCCCGTGTTCCAGTTTGTGCCTGTTGCCCCTTGTCCTGGCGCTGGGCACCACTGAGAAGAGTCTGGCCCCATCCTCTTGACACCCGCCCTGGAGATATTGATAAGCGTTGATGAGGTCCCCTCTCAGTCTCCTCTTCCTCAGGCTGAACAGCCCCAGCTCCCTCAGCCTTTCCCCACAGGAGAGATGCTCCAGGCCCCTCATCATCTTTGTACCCTCCGCTGGACTCTCTCCAGTAGCTCCTCGTCTCTCTTGAACTGGGGAGCCCAGAACTGGATGCAGGACTCCAGATGGGGCCTCACCAGGGCAGAGTAGAGAGGGAGAATAACCTCCCTCGACCTGCTGGCCACACTCTTCTTAATGCACCCCAGGATGCCGTTGGCCTTCCTGGCCACAAGGGCACGTTGCTGGCTCATGGCGAATTTGTTGTCTACCAGGACTCCCAGGTCCTTCTCTACAGAGCTGCTTTCCAGGAGGTGACCCCTGACCTGTCCCGGTGCAGGGGGTTATTCCTCCCCAGGTGCAGGACCCTGCACTTACCCGCGTTGAACCTCATGAGGTTCCTCTCTGCCGAACGCTCCAGCCTGCCCAGGTCTCGCTGAATGGCAGCGCAGCCGTCTGGTGTATCAGCCAGTCCTCCCAGTTTTGTGTCATCAGCAAAGAAGATTAATAGCAGAAGGTTACAACAGCAAAATAGACATTACCCCATAGAAAATTGTCTCATAGTGTAGAAGAATCATTAAGAGCAAATACAGATGTTTGACAGCGTTCAGTCTTCAGAAACAAAAGAGAGAGGGGAGCAAACTAAAGCAATGGACTTCAAGAAAACAGATTTTCGTAAGTTCAGAGATGATAGGTAAAACTCCACAAGAAACAAATCCAAAGTTCAGAAAACTCATTTGCAGTTAGAAAGCTAGAATGACACTGAATCAAATGATTAAGAGCAAATACATGATGATATGTTAGAAAAAAATGCTTAGAACAATTGACACAAGTTTGGCCTTCTTGTTAGCTGTGAAAGAAGGGGATTGCAAATTTTTCCTTTTGATTTTTTGCAAGTTGAAATTTTTGCTGTTGTAACCATTTGGTGTGATTGTTAACCCCCTTACTGTTGAGGTTGGAGGAAGAAAACCTGAGTGGAACTTCTTGAATTGCTGAGTCCACAATACACTGTTATCCCCCCCAATCAGCACATGTTCATCGCTTTGTAGATTCAAGACTAGGTAGACCTCTGTTATTCCAACTGTAAAGCCCTTCCATATCTCCCTCCTTAATTTCCATGTAGAAATTAAATTTCCTTTTAATTTTCAGCCTGAATTTATTCATTGCCACTATATATTTATGGGCCTTGTGGCAACATTATCCTGTAGTACTGAATTCTCTTCTCTTCCTTTCTTGCTCAGCTATTGGAGAAAACAACCATGCACCCCTCTGTCTTTATTTTATTACATGAGATACTTTTGTAATCTTTATGGTGCTGTGGAACTGCATTCCTTAAATCAACTTTGACAAGTCATTTACCATTGAGCTGTAGAGTAGTTTAGGCAGTAAGGGACACGTGGAGGTCTGTAGTCCTGCTCAAACCAGTGCCAAATTAGATCGGATTGACTTGGGGTCTCATTCAGTCGAGACCTGAATATCTCCATGGACAGAGATCACAAAACTTCTTGTTTGATCAGCTCTCCAGCCTATCAGCCACTCCTACCAACTTGGTATGATGAGCAAACTTGCTGAGAGTGCACCCGATTCCATCAACTGTATTATTAATAAAGACGCTAAGGTGCTAAGATGCTTACTGGTGCCAGTTTTGACCCTTGATGGACTCCATTAGTAACTGGCCAACAGCTGGACTTCGTACCAGTGATCACCACCCTTTAAGCCTGTGCACCAGCCAGTTTTCCACCTCCCTTATGGTCCACTAATCCAATCCATATCTCACCAGTTTGGCTATAAGGAGACTACGGAAGACTTCGTCAAAGTCCTTCTTGAATTCAGGGTATACACTGAGCAATATGCTCTCCTTTCCATTTATGCACGCATCCAGTTATTCGCACCTCCAGTCACCTCAGCACAGAAGGCAATCAGGTTGGTCAGGTACAATTTGTCTTTGGTATATCCATGCTTGCTGTTCGCAATTCCTTTTTGTCCTTCCCATGGCTGGAAATGGCTTCAAGGAATATTTGCTCTACCACCTTCCCAGGGACTGAGGTCAGCCTGGCTCACCAGTAGTTCCACAGATCCTCTTCTTGCCCTTTTTGAAGACAGATGTGACATATTCTTTTTCCAGGCATGAGGAGTCTCCCCCAGTTGCCATGACCTTTCAAAGTGAGCAGCCTGGCAGTAACATCAACCAGCATCTTCAGCATCCTGGGATGCACCCTGCTTGGTCCCATGGGCTTTTCTATATGTCCAGGGTTTAAGTGTCCTCTGCACTTACCTTCCTCTGCAGTGGGTAATGCCATGTTCCCAGAGGCTCTGCCTCTAGGCTCAGGCCAAAAGCAGACCTGACCAGTCTGGGGAAGACATCAAGTACTTTATCTTTTTATATATCCCTGCTCCACTGACTGCTTGAGTTGCTCTGGATATGCGCAAAGCCTCCCTTGGCCGTGTTGTTGGTGGCTGTGTGGTTGGGCGGCAACAGGTAATAGCACGAGGCTCCAGAGGAGCCTTGGCAGTCTCTCTGCAACTTCCCAAATCTCAGCCCCCAGCAAGCAACAAAACTCTGGAGTTTGGCAGATAAGGGCCTGCATCTCAAGGAGGGTGTCTCTGGTGACTATCTCCCACCGCTTCCTCTTGATGCGGACACTGGGTTCAGCCTTGTCCTTCTGGATGTCACCAAGTCTGCTAACCTCCTCCTGGAGATCTTTCACCAGTGACGTGGCACGCCAACCAGTGTGTACCTCCCAGAGGTGTGAGGTTCAAGAAGATGCCTGGGGCACTCCCTGCAGCTGAGACCCAATGGCCGTGTCCTCCTTCCGGGTGGTGCAACGCAGAGGTGCCAGCAGCGTGCCCTGCAGGACGTCACCACTGTCATTGCATCATCCACAGCATTCTCACGTGGGCTCAAGCAGTGTCTCCAGGGTGTCTTTGCATTGAGAGTTAAGTGCTGCGATTCACGCTGGTCGGCTGCTGAACTCCAGTGCATCCTCCCCATTCACAGCCCCCCTGCGCATGTGATGCTGAATGTGCTACTTTCACTTAAATATAACCATAACTCAACCACCTAACTACCAATAATCGTCATAGCAAAAGTACTTTTATGGCCTCACTACCCATGGCAAAGATGAAATGGAGTACAGTGGGTCTCCTTGTGTGCACATCCGTCCCCTCCCTTTGACCTTAAGCACAGCATCAGTACAAAAGGCTTTTTCCTGTGGGAAATATCCCGTATATCCCCACCTGCTACTGATCATAATAGGAAATCCTCAAAATACTCCAAGTTTTCCTCTTTTCTTCAGTACAGCTAGATGTAGTATAATAAATACCACTACCTTGCCTAGAGATAACTTTCTTAGCTACTGCCAGCCCTACTGCTTGCATCTGCTTGCATGGGCGTATCTCTGCAGGGTTTGTTTTTCACTAGTTCAAATCACTTGCATTTGTAATTGCCACACCATTTGAGTTCTGCCAAACTCAGCTGTTCTGGAAGCCATGAGAGCAATGTTAATTCCACTTACCAATGAGTTTTGACACTGAATCAGGAATTCAGATTTACATTTATGTGGATCCCTTGTACATAACTATAAAAATCATTGCACAAAGGCATTTTACACAAACCACCAATCTTCACTTCTGATTCCACTTTCCACCTCTTTCACCTTTTCATGAACTCTGCTGCACACATCTAGCAGACTACGCTGCCCGAAGGAGCGTTACCTTTCTAGCCAGTTGGTATAGATTTCAGATCAAACAGTCACTCAAAGGCTGTAAAATTCCTATGACCTAGGTGCTTTTGGCAAAAAAACCCATGTGCACAAGAATTCCAATCAACACATGCAGCTAGGTTTGCATTTTAACACTAGAGCATGTTCAGATGTCACTGTTTGAAGTGAATGGATGCAAGCTGTAAAATTTTACTATTTTATTACATTTGTGCAGGTGCAATTACATTCATTGGCAGTTTTGCTGAGATAAAGATGAGGAAATACAATGGTAACAACATTTTGGGACCGAAGAAGTTTATTTAAACAGTACTTTGAGGGCATGCTGACATGGTCTCCAGCAGACAGTTATGTGCCAGCTATGCCAATACTCCAGATGGGCAGCACACACTGATCTGAAAATCAGAGGTATGTTATAGCGCATACCCTGCAACTAGGCTAAAAAGTTGCTTAAAAAAGCAAAATCTACGGCATGAAGACCACTATGTGCAAATCTAAACAGCTTCCAGCTCACAGCTTGCTCTCTTCACTCCAGCTCAGAGCATGGAAAGAATTAGAGCCCAAATGTGTACAACTACCTGTCATGGACATGCCCTGTATCATAGAATGGTTTGGGTTGGAAAGTACCTTTCAAGGCCATCTAGTCCAACCCCCCTGCCATGAGCAGGGACATCTTCAACTAGACCAGGTTGCTCAGAGCCCCATCCAGCCTGACCTGGAATGTTTCCAGGGATGGGGCATCTCCCACCTCTCTGGGCAACCTGTGCCAGTGCTTCACCACCCTCAACGTAAAAAATTTCTTCCTTCCCTGTATGCCTAGATCCTGCAAAAATCAGTATACTTAAATGTTAAGCAAGCTAAGATTTTCTAAGTTATATATTTTATTTGACCAGCTGCATATTTGGAAAACATAGACAGCTTTTGGGAACACAAGCCATTATTCAGCTCTCTTTTAAATTTTAAGCATATACCTAGACTATGAACATCATCAGGGATACTCAGGTTGGTAAAAGTAGTTACATAAAAAGAAGTTCTAATTTTGACCTGAATGGTTATCTATATATGTAACTGTGTGTTAGAACAGTCTTTAGAAAGCATCAAGAAATCTCAGTCAGGTTTGGGCATCTTTTGTGAAAGGAGACAGGAAAAAACAATCAAAGGGTATCTCTTCTGCATAGAAAAAAAAAAAAAAAAATCAGGCTAGGTTCCTGACCTAGCAAATATTTTCACATACTTCCCATTATTCATAGGCAATGACCACAGGCAAAGCCTGAACTTCTGTGTAAGAATTTGCAAGATCAGAATATGTAAAAAATGAAAACAGACATGCCATCTTGATTCTTTACTAAATTGCAGTATCTGAAAATTCAAGCCCACAATTTTACCATCACAACAAATTTCCATGGTAGGACTTGTTCCTTTTGTTTACTGCAATTTTTATTTTCTTCTAAAGAAGATGTACTTTCTCCTCTGATAGGTGATTTGTGGTCAAATTAAAGACTCCTCCCATCTCATATTACAAAATTTTGATCAACTCACTCAAAGGACACATCTATCCACAGTCACGACTATGATCCAGCTTGGGTCTCAGCTTTCATACCAGCTTTGAACTACACCAGCTGCTTATCATTTGAAATACAGACACAGCAGCACTCAGTTCCCCATAGGTTAATCCCCCCTACTGTAAAACTCCCAGTTCAGATATATCTATTTTGGTTGCAGCTCATGCAGATGATTAAATCACAAAGGATCCAGCACGTGCGCCCCTGCAAATCCTAATAGATCTGGGTGCGTGTCCTCATGGCACAGCTATAACCGGCAATGACAGCAGCGTCAATGTACCCAGCACTGGTCTGTTACACGAGCATGGCCTGTAGAACAGATCATTTTAGAAATGAGCCCAAGCACTTGGAATTAAAGGCATAGTACTCGACATCTCACAAGGAAGAGTGGGTCAGTAGAGGCTATAAAAGCAAGTGTAACAGAGGCTCGGTTTAGCAGCAGTGATTAAATTGAAGCTCTTCCTATGCAGAAACTCTTCATCTTTTAACTCTCCAGTAATTAAGTCATTACAATCAGATTAATTGCTCAAAACATTTGGTTTCACTCTCTCTTTTTACTGCTACTAGTAGCTTTTCCCTGACAAAAAGCTACCCATAAATCTGGAGGCTGGCAGTGCCTTGGTGGGAAGGCTCCCATAACTCTGACACAGCGTAAAACTAATGCACATGGAAATAAAAATCAACTTCGAACTTCAACAGTCTTAAGAATCTACAAGAAAAGGAGACCGGGATGGCAATACTCTCTGTGTACCCCGTATAGCTGCACTGCGTCATGCAGAGGTTGGCCAGAGCCAGGGGCTTTCTTCTAAGGTGTATGGCCACGTTCTGCAAAGCTCAGGTTTCTCCATAAGTATGCTCAAATTCCATAGACTTCGTTACATCTTAGAAGTTATCGAGTACATACTAAACCCTAAGGCCCATAAATGCTTTACAGCACTGGGCCGTTTATAACTTGCATGAGTTATGGCTATGATTCACTATGGGATCAGAAAAGCCACATCAGGATATAATAAAACAAGTTATTTCTTCACGACTTATTTTTAAATGGAGAAAACTAATAGGAAACATAATTTGTGGGTTTTTAAATTATTATTTTTCTAGGTTTTCTAGCACAAATTTGTAAACAAGATTTTCTGGGAAAAATCTGATGTGATTGAGTTTGTCAAAAGTGACAGCAGAAGTTCTCCCCTTGGTTACACGATAAACAACACTGTAAAACTCAGTGGGGAGGACTCATGCACAGCTTTTGGGAAACTAAACCTTTTGAGAAAAGAATCAGGAAAAAAGAAAAAAAGACCGCCTAAAAGAGAGTTATATTTGAGATAGTGTTTTTCCACTCTGCGATCTTAGGTATTCCGGTATCAGAGGCAAAGTGCTGGAAACAAAAGAATTGTCAAAGGTATGTTGCTAAAGCTGCACAACATGACAGAAAACCATTGCTGAGATTCATGTCCTTGCATCTCTTCTACATGCAGGTTTGACCAACTTTGGTTTTCATGACAATGGAATTTTTCCTTCCCAGGATGGAAAGTAAGAACATCTTCCTAAGCCTCTTGCTCTGCTACAGTTTGCTCAGAGCTGCCAATTCTCATATGGTAATTGAAGAGAAGACAGAATGCAACCTGTCAAGAAGCAACAAAATGAATCTCCAAGATCTCCCACCCATCTCCATAGTAGGTTAGTAAAATCTGCCATTCGGTGCGAAGTTAACAAGATTTGCAGAAAATACAATTGTCGATTAATATGGATTATTTTGGTAGCTTACTGCAACATTGCAATTTCATACAAATGCCTTCGTAGTATGCAGAACTGCAGTGGCAATGCAGCCGCAGCATCCACGAATGGCAATGTGGCAAACCATGGTTTAGAGTAAAAAAAAAAAAAAAAAAAAATTGGACAACTTATTTAGTTTTACAGATTCACTTCAGGTCCTATCATACCGTGAGTCTTTTTATATTGAAGAGAAATGTTTTTCCGTTAACATGAGTATTGATCTTCCTTTGAAAGTTTAGTGCACATAGAAAAAGTGAACATCACTCTTTTTTTTTTAGGATCTGCTCTTGTGGCAGAGAAATCAACAGTTCTCTAAGGTATTAATATAACCTCAATTTACCTGTGTGCCAAGCGATCTTTAACCAGGGGAAGAAAAGAGCACTGCAAGGGAGAGCCAGATGTCATCTATTTATCCAAGACAGGACAGCTATGTCCCTACCGTTACTGGCAGGTGACCATCCATCCCATTAGGGAAGAACCTTGTTAGGGCAATGCTTAACTCTTTTCTTCACAAAATTTTTTCTTAGTGTCCACCCTAACTCTTTCAATGTAGTTTAAGCCAACTTTTTTCTTTCAAGAAACTCACAGGTATTTGGGGATAATTAGCTGCAGAACGTCGTTCATAACTGTGTCAAAATTTCAATAAATCAAAACATAAAGCTTCTCTTGTTCAGCTCCTTTCTACAGGCTTTTAGGACCTTTACTTAAAGTAGGTTGGTTTCTTACCTTGTTTCCTGTATTTTCTCTGCGTCTTTCTCAGAACAACATTTCTTTAAGGAGAAATGGTTGCCCCACACATGCATTTCCAGTGAAATCTGAGCCTCTGAATCCTGAGTTACCTCAAGGTTGTTTAACTGCAAGTTTATAAAAGCAGATGTTTTACCCAACCCAGAGGAACTATAGAAGAGACAATTTCAGCACTCACCGGTCAAAAAAAGCATCTCTACATTTCCCTCTCATCTGCCCACTGGGCATCGTCACCATCTTTACCGAATTCCCTGGAATAATTAAAGCGCATTTACATCATGCCAATGTTTAAATCTCTGTTTAATGACATCATATATCCTTTAACTAAATGTTATCAAAGCAATTTTATAAGCAAAGCAATCCAGACAATCCTATACAATTGTACTATAGAAAGTTAAATTAATGTAGAATTAAATAGCGTACAAGCATCTTGGTTACCATCAGAAGGTTTCAAAGGGCAGCCTAACAAAGCCAACATAATCTGCCAGCTGGAACTGGATCTAAACTACTAATCCTAGTTAGTGCAACACCTTTTTTAAGATGTGCTCTTATTAAGTGACAATAACTTTACATGCTTGAAGTATAGTTTTTCCTCCCACTGTTTCTTACGGATGTATAACCCTAACTATAATGATGCAAGGACAATAAATGAAACCCCCCAAAACAGCCCAAAATGTGTCTTCTTCATTCTGTAATTCTGTAAATCCTGGCAATTATTAAATATGCAAAAAAATACGAATAGCAAATACTGGAATAGAGAAGGAGCCACTGCTCATCGGTGGGCGCATGTAAATTTTTTATCCCAGTCATTCATTGCATACAGGTAGTGCTTATTGCAAACCTCACACACACAGAACAGAGGCATCAAAATCACTGTAACAGAGTAGTGAGCTGGGAAGCGTCTCACACTTTAACAGTCTCGCTGTGTTATATCCCAAGACAAGTCTTAGTCAGGGAGTTTATATATAGTAATAAATAGCATTAGCGCTGATGTGGTAACAACAACTGCAGTAAACGCTATTGGCCCTCAAGGGATAATATGTGGAAGTTCACAAATACTAGTGATTTGACCTAAAGAAAAGATTACACCAGGCAATTACCCCCCTGAATTTACCAGATCCAAGATTCAACTCTATAAATATTCACAAACCTTTCAAAGCTGCAGGCACATTAATGAAACAAGTAACATTTGATGAAGCAAGTAACGTTTTATAAAACAAGATGGTAGGTGAAAAAGGAACAAAGAACCGAAGAACGAAAGGTGGCATCATATAGATGAAGAGTTTATGCCAAATCAGTAAAGACTTTTTTTTGCTTGTGAAAACCAGCGTACACTTGTTAATTCCTGCTAAAATTATGCAGGTAACACCACCTTTTAAGAGAAAAAAATATGGAATCCTAAAGGTTTTTCCTATTGTTTTCACGTGACTAATGTGCATAAGTATCCTCATCTTTTACACAGAGACCTTTAATTTTATTTCTCTGAAATTATTTTCCTTGTTCACATCTGACCAAACAACGTGTAAAAAATTCCTCCTAAAATACAAACATCAGTGCTCTTCTGCTTCACACGAGCAGCAGCGAGAGCATGAGTTCAGACACACTGCATGTAAGCGAGGACGGCTCCTAGAGATGGACGTCTTCACTTGAAAACATGCAGCGATGAGGTGGCAATGCAGGTTATCTGCCTTCTCTCACCCAAAAACAGTATTCAGCGTCTCAATTAAATAACACATGCTGCAAAATTGATTTAATATTATGTTGTGCTATTCTCTTTGAAGATTTAACTAAAAGATCCCAGAAAGTCAGCAGGAAAGAGGCAGAGAACAAGAAATCTTCCAAGGTAGGTGGCTGTTCAGAAAACATTGTTGAATTACAACGGTTTATTACTTCTATCGTTTTCCTCAGTGCGTTCATTTGCAAGGCTTTTACAGCTATTCCCCGATTTAAATCATTTACACACAATTTGAAGCTCTAAGTACTGTAAAAAGAGATGCAAAACATTAACAGTGGAAAGAAAACTACATGATCTTAGATTAGTTAGAGGTTATTGTTTGGGTTTGGAGGGTCTTGTTGGTTTTGATTTTGCTTTTGTTTTTTACAGTCCTCTCTTACACAAAGGGTAGTTTAACCTTGAGCTGGTTTAAGTATTTGTAAAATTATTTAGGCATCTGCCATAAAGAGGTACCATTCCCAGTCACACCGTGTGGGTTAACTGTACAGGCTCTGCAGCCCAGGGGCACAAACTCACTATCTGCTGATTTTTAACTGCAGGTGCCAAAAAATTATAGTAGAGGCATACGAAGAAGTTGGTATTTGGTTGAAAATGTTAATTAGTTATTTTATCAGATGAGTAGATTCAGACTGATAGATTTCCTTAATGTGATGTTACCCATAGGTCTTGAATGTGAAGTATTACATGGGCTGGACTCCTATATTTTAAAGATTGTCTAGAAGAGTAGAAAATAACATTTTTACTTTATTCTTAATGTGTCATGATAAGCCATTTATAGCCAAACCAGTCTTTGCTGCAACCAGAAACATTTAGAGCTCCTTCTTTTCCTTTCTAATTGATGTCTTGTGTGGTTAACCTTCCTTGAAACACTTCCTACGTTCACGGGATGACCCAGGTTGAAAGGGGCCTCAGGACATCATTTAGTTCCACCTTCATCTCAAAGCAGGACATTCACGTAATCAAACTTTGTCAAAGTACTTTGGCTTAAAAGCTCCTAAGGCACTTAGAGACCACAGAACATTTTACCTTAAAATTGAAACTCCCGAGAAACTACCAAGTTAAAAAAGTGCTCAGGGTGCCTGTAGCTGGAGGGCTCCAGAGATCCCACCCAGGTCCCCGGAACATGCTGATCAACCCAACGTTTTCCACCTTTCCAAATCACAGACAGAGAAGCAGCACTCCTTGGGTGGGCTGATAGACCTTTCTCAGCTCACTTACCTGTGTCTGCAGTTAAGGATTCCCATGTATAAATCTGATGCACAAAGGGTTACTGAGCTCTAAAGGCAGCTTGACAAACAAACCACACAAGGTAGACCATTGCCAAGTCTCCTCCCCTCTCTGTCAGCCTTGCAGCTCAGGAAACAAAGTGGGTACCAGCCCCACAGATTGACAGGGAGGTTTCACTGTTTCATTTGAAAAGTTTGGGGATTGAAGAGTAATTCCTTACTTTGTTTACTGATTACGTCGTTGTCTTTGCAGATTCTTGCATCCCTTTCTTCGCTGCTGTCACGTTCTTCCCTACAGAGCATTTTCCAACGCTCTAGCCAGTCATGTTTCTAATTGCTCAAAATATGGGGCTCTTCAGGTTTATCATTTTGCTCGGTAGGTTGGTCTCAAGCCAGATTTCCCATGGTCCAGTCCCACCACATCTCTATATTGCTATTAATATAGGTCTCACTGCTAGCAACCACCTACTCATCTCAGGCCAGAAGCTCCCACAGTTCACTTTCTTTGCACCTATGCTTTATTCTGACCCATACTCATTTTACATTTATATGAATTTTCGTGTTTTTTCTTCTAGAAAAATGCTGAACCGAAGACATCTCCGAAACCAAGGCCCACACCAGCTGCTGACTGTGTGCCAAACTTCAAAACCTGCAAACCACACTTGAATTCCTGTTGTAACTACTGTGCTTTGTGCAAATGCCGAATTTTTCAGACCATCTGCCAATGTCTGATGTTAAACCCAAAGTGCTAAGCCAAACTGGGAACACAATAAGGGTTCTATCTTTCAGTAGCTGCTCAAGTGTGTATTTCAAACTGCCCCATGTGTATAGAAATCAAAGTAGAGAGCTTTGAAGCTGGCAGCTTGGATTTGCCCCTCTTAAAATTAAATGGACAATGGGGTTTTTTTCCTAGGAGTAGTGCTATCATAAACAGGATGTTTTTTCAGGGAGCAGACAACCAGAAAGATTGACATTGAACAGGTATTTTTAGCAAAACTGACCTGTGTTTTAAGAATAATTCTGGTTTCTTGTTGGTTGGGTTTGTTTCTTTTTTTTTAAGGGTCATATTAACCACAGACTATAGTATTGTCTAACCGTCACCGCAAAACCTGCACCAATGGCACGCAAACGGCCACACTAAACCAGGATGGGTTAATCCAGTGAGGGACCAAAGCTTGGGTTTGCCCACAAGGACAGCACAGCACCAGCTTCCAGCACAGCCAAAATATCATGCAGGTTTCAGGGTTAACTCCCTTTTCACACATTCAGCAAAAATCAGGACGAGAATTTATATAG
Source organism: Phoenicopterus ruber ruber (assembly GCA_009819775.1). Classification (NCBI taxonomy): domain Eukaryota; kingdom Metazoa; phylum Chordata; class Aves; order Phoenicopteriformes; family Phoenicopteridae; genus Phoenicopterus; species Phoenicopterus ruber. Next base: position 3,034,721 of record CM020230.1, on the reverse strand, counting down.
GTCATTCTACCTGAAAAGACAGACCCAAAACAATAAGGCACTTTTTTAATCATCCCCAGCTGAGCATCAGTACATCCACCTCCAGGGTTTTTAGTCATTCTACAGGTAACCAGTATCTCCAAGGTGTAGAATCATAGAATGGTTTGGGTTGGAAAGGACCTTAAAGATCATCTAGTTCCAACCCCCCGCCATGCGCAGGGACACCTTCCACTAGACCAGGTTGCTCAAAGCCCCATCCAACCTGACCTTGAACACTTCCAGGGATGGGGCAGCCACAGCTTCTCTGGGCAACCTGTTCCAGTGCCTCACCACCCTCATGGTGAAGAATTTCTTCCCAATACCTAATCTAAATCTACCCTCTTTCAGTTTAAAGCCATCACCCCTTGTCCTATGACTACAGGCCCTTGTCAAAAGTATATTTGAACCCTGAATGTATCTGTGCCTCGTGACTTAAAAAATCAGAATTTTTTCCCCTGCCGTATCCATAGGAATAGAGTCCTCAACCCTTCTTCTCCTGCTGCAAAGGACACAGTGCCTATAGGCCCAAAAGCAGGAACACAGATCCAGGACTTTGAGGAAGAAAGGAAAGATTAGCAAAAAATGAATGTGTATCCCACATGTACATCTTGAAGAAAACCATTACAAGCCATCAATCTCTCTCTCTTTGCCCATTCTTCCTACGGGCAACTCCCAGCACCTAGCCCAAGTGTGAATTTTGCGTCACATGCAGACTTGCTGAGGGTATGCTCATCATCCAGATCGTTAATGAAGAGGTTAGCCACAGCTTGTGACTGTCAGCTAAGGAAATGGAAAGTGCCGAGACCCACAATGAGGAGCTAGAGACACGGGAGCTGAACCAGCACAGTACAGGATGGTACATGCATGCAATGAAGGAAAAGGAACGATCCTGTCATACGAGAATGAGGGGATTTGTTTTTCAACACATATGCACATACCTTTTAATATAGCGTTTATATGTAGTGTGTTTTGAGAAATTTGATTTATTAATAACCCTTTTTTGTAACTGGAATTGATTAGAAAGAGGTTATGCTTTATTTGCCACTCACCTATCACATCAAAGAATATATCTAATCAAGTACTCTGAAATTGTTATTAGCCTTAGTGACGTGACTTTTCCGGGTAAAGATCATGTTGCATGAGGTATTGGTAGGATACAGAAATCAGTAAAACGTACACCTAATATTCGCTTCCTGTATTTAGTATGAACAGCTACTTATATTGAGGAGTTGTTTGTAAGTGTAAGAGTTCCCTAAGGGATGTATCTGACATGTCATCAGCACACAGATGATAAAACATACACATGACAAAGATGGAGCGTTTAATTTTCAGTTGTCACATACCAAAACATCTCCACTGAAAACTTACTGGAATTCAAGCTTAGAGACAGACCCGGTAATGCTCCATGACAGAGTCATTTTGGTCCTAGAGACTAATGGAAATTTCACCCTAATTACAGCTTAGTAGGATTAAGCACAAATAAATCACTATTTGCTTTTACGAATATTACCTATCTTGTGTGAATTCAAAACAGATACTATATTTTCGCATCCAAAGTCCTGACTTGATTGCTTATTATCACACTCAAAGACCATAAAATCCAAGTTTATCCTGATGGATTTAAAAAAAAAAAAAGGTAGAATTAACATTTTAATAACTATACCAAACCAGCTCTAAACACTTCATAGTTTTCTAAGCTAATTACTGAAACTGGGAGACCGCAGAAGGAAAACAAACAACTCCCCATGTCAGTCTTCAGGATCTTCTCACAGAAGGAAAGATCTGATGGAAGGTAGAACAACTTTTCCCAAGTTCTACAGATGAGTCAACAGTATCTGTGATGCTGCTTTGGCTGAGGGTGATGAAATTTCTTCAGATCCAACAATAGTATTGAAGATCCTGAAGTCAGCAGGAGCTTGCAGCTCTGTTGTTGATCAGCTAATTCTAGTTCATTGACCAACAGTGAGAGAAGTTTTATACCTAGAGAGGATTTGGTGGAATTTTCTTGCTCTTCCCCAGCAAACTACCCTGACCCGGGGGCCAAGACACCCAAATCTCAGTCTGGCATGCTGGGCTAGTTTAGGTTTTTCTGGTCCTCCAGAATCAACACAGGTATTTTCTGCTTCTTGCACAGTTATATTTGAAGGAGCTAAGAAGAGGGATGTGAAAATTTGTGAACACCCCCCCCCCCCACACCCCCACCCCCCCCCTTCTGGTAACTGACTTTCACAAAAGGACCAGTTCAGCAGCACCAGCCTAAGTGCCCAGGGTCAACTTAGACACATCAGGAACACCCATGCAAGGCTGGCAGACGTGACATGGTATCTATAGGGGACTGTCCCCATCTGGAGCAGCAGCACAAGGCCAGAGACTAGGCTGCCTGAAAGAGCAATCAGCCACTCTCAAAATGCCCTTCTTAAATTTGTGGTGCCTGCAGATTACTTTCTGAGGTAATACAAAGATTTTATTGGCGAATTTCTCAGATGATACGGCTCAGATGGCCAACACATGGCTAAGTCCCTCTCCCACCTCTCCCAGAAGAAAAAGGAGGCTTTAATCATTTCTGCAAGATCCTTCAGTGAAATGAAAAAATGTTACAATTGCTGCATGGCATATGCACACATATTTCTATCTAGGAAATCCTTTGAGATGAAATCCTGGCCCTAAATGTGGGAGTCCTAAAATGGCTGTGATAGTATCATAACACAATCCACATGTGGCATTCATTTAATACCTCTAAAGGCAGGAAAAGACAAAAACATGCCCTCCCTAGTGAGTACGTTCAGGCCCCTTTGAATCAGTGGAAATCTTCTATTGACTTGAATATACTTTAATAAACACCTTCAGCACTCACTCCCTACCATCAGCTGCATTTAGCTAACAACAGTGTCCCTGGGGTACCCTTGCTATTTTCGGCAGTTTCCTCAGCTAAAATGTCCTTCATGGGCTCATATAGACTGCCCTTCACTCTGCACAGCTGCCTCAAGTAGGTAAAGGACAGTGTGGTGGTTTGGCCCCAGCTGGCAGCTGAGCACTGTGCAGCCACTTGCTCACTCTCCCCACAGTGGGACGGGGAGGAGAATCAGGGAAAAGAAAGGAAAAACTCGTGGGTTGGGATAAAAGTAGTTTAACAGGACAGCAAAGGAAGAGAAAACAGAAAAAAAACCAGTAACAAGCAGCACGTGATTCACAGTATAGATTGCACACTGCCCAGAGCCCGATGCCCAGCCCTGTATATACTGAGCATGACGTCATATGGTGTGGAATATCCCTTTGGCCAGTCTGGGTCAGCTGTCCTGGCTGTGCCCCCTCTCCCAGCTCCTTGTGAAAATTAGCTCTATCCCAGCTGGAACAAGGACAGACAGTATTATACAACTTGTAACAGTAATAGTCAGAAATCAGCCATGAGAATATACAGTCTCACTCTTCCTTGTGTTCCATAACCAACAAGTGTGGCATTTTAAAAAACCACATAAATTCATTAAAGGCTAATGGTCTTTCACCTATTGGTGAAAGACAGCAATTTGTTAAGTCTTCTAGAATGAAAATGGGAGCAGATGCATTTAAAGCAATTCAACAGCCAGGGGTCCCTCACATTGAAAAGGCCTCAGGAATATCTGGCAGAGCCAGACCACTTCAAGCTAGAAGGTTTTAGTATTTAAAAGACCTCCTTGCTATAAAGCTGTGCTTCAATTCATAGTAATTTCTCCATTTGGGAAGCAAACATTTGGAGCACTAAATGAGCATACCAGATGGTTTACTTCACTTTATGCTCCTCAACTTGTTCAACATCCCTCCATCACTACTACTTTCTTCTAAGTGCAAGGGTTTGGTCAGAGATGTCACTCTTTACCTACAAAATGGCATCTCGGTGGCAGTCAGACAAAGGCCTTCACTGCCAAAAAGGGTCAAAAGGAATTTGCATCCGGTTGTTAATATAATACACATAGGGAGCAAGTTTTGGAGGGGAGGAAAACTAGGACGACCAAATGTTTGTTCTGAGTGGAAATCAAGTTCATAAACGCAAAGCAGATACTTAAAATGAGCACTGGCTCAAAGCAACATCTGGGCATCAACCTGATCACGAAGCATTTAAAGGCGCTTCCAACATCTGCAATATTGCCTGTAAGATGCTGTTCAGTTTACTTCTAAAATGCTGCTGTTCCATCAGGGAAAAGGAGCACATGCCTATGAAGGTGACCCATTTAATATTCCCTTGCGGAAATGATTTCCCAGTTGATGAAGCCAAAACCAGAGTGCTACAGAAAAGCAACAGGTTTGCTGAGAAGTGTCTCTGGACTCTACAGATGGAATAAGAAGTAAAAACTTTGCTATAGACTTTCTAAATATCCTAAAGAGTTTAATCTCTCTGCTACAGAATTTCAGGGAATTAGACAAGCAGAGGGGTTGTCAGTCCCCATCCAGTTCAAAAGGACACTGCAGAATCTTAAACCCTTTTTGGTTTCATTTTTTTAATTGTAATTCATGCTTCTTATAGTTGTGCCAAGTTGTCCGGTGGCAAACAATGCCACTGCAAAAACTACTGAGGCTTTACAGTGTACGTTTACTACATTTGATTTATCTTAGCAAAAAAGCCCCAAACGCTAAAAAACACAATTGGCTTCTGAGAAACTTCATATCATCTTGATGAACCACCACTGCTATGAAAACAAGCTCAGTCGTGAATCACAGTCATCAGTGGAACAGTCATTTACTCATCCTTTGTTCTCCTCTCAGTGATCCATATTTCCTAAGGCTATCTGCATGCCTCCATCAATCTCCATTTCACAGAACATCTAGCCATGCAAAAAAATAAAGAGCAGGACCTAGCAAGACTGTATTGCAAATCAGTTGCTTTTTAAAAATCACGGAGACTAGTGTATCTGGTTGAGATAAACGGAGAAAAATGTACAGCCTGTACTCTCCTATCACTTCTGACTCAACAGTGGAGGGAAAACAGGGGCAAGAGTTGCCATACTTAAAAGAGAACAGTATTTTCACTGGTAACAATAAGGAAAGCATTAACAGAAAATTAATTTGAAAGACATTTGAGGAGATAAGTGATTATTCTTCTTGGCCAAATCAGAGCCTTGTCTATAGATTAGGAGTACAATCCTTCATCATTAATTTCATTTTAACATAGGGTTCAATGATTTTGTACGGGCAGACTGCCCAAGATAACGGTGCTCATTACCATCCTGGGACAGCCTAACCGCACTAAAGGCAGCGGGCCAGTGGAAACTACCAAAGATGTTAAAAAACAAACTGAAATTGGACATAGCATTACATAAGAACTTTTCCCAGTGTGGTAACCGAGTCTGTTTTAGTACTACTTTATTACTGGTTTTTTTTTTTCCTGATCTACTTAAAAATCCCTGTTGAATTAATAGCTAGGAATGACTAAATTTGAGGAACAGCTATTAACTAGAGTAGACTCGGGCATTTCCCAGATCTCAGTTGCCAGTATTTGGGGGATACGGGGGTGGAGGGGAAGCTGTAAATCGGAGTCAATTTCTATTTTATGATAAAGAGCACATACTACCTCTCCACATTCTTCCGACATACTGTGCACCCTTTCCCAAACTGGACCTCACTTACGCACAGTTGGAAATCTCACTTCTTTTATTTTTGCATTTCAAAATGAGCCTGAAAACAAGACTGGAGGAAGAGGCTGATGAATTGGAAGGTGGGGCTGCTCTGAGACTTACTACATTTGCTCAGCCTGGTTGAGGACACGAGCCCGACAAACGCCACAGCCGAGCAGCGCTCCTCGCTGCTGCGGGACAGCCTCTGCACGGTACCTTTCACAGACAACATGCGCAACCGTACAGTTAAGTGCATCACCCTGCTTGCCCGTACACCAGACCTGTTGAGTTTCACAAATTTGAGTATGAAACTTGCATTTGTTCCCACTTCACACTCTTGTTTCTGCCCGTGGGACGGTCTCTACATTTGCAATACGGCGCAATGACCTGTCTCCCCCTCTCCGGGATCCTGCGTGTGAGACCCAGAGAGCCTGTGGCTCACATCTCACCCCGTCTACGTGACATCTGCTGCGCAGAATCACACAAGCGCGAAAAGCCATAATCTGTCACTGTCATATGACTCACCATGCCAGATGTGGGATGCCATATGAGCTGCTGCACGGGATTTCAGCGCCGAGGAGGGGGCACTCGTGAGCCTCAATACCTACAGATGCTGGGCTCTCTTTGGTGCTATTGTTCATCATTCATTAGCTCCTGCTAAAACCACTGTAAGGTGATCATAGTGGGACTGATGATCCGTATTCAGGGAATCAAGATGTTTGACCTCAGGCTAGACTGAATACTGGATTAACTGCATGTAGATTAAAAACCACCAAAAAAAAAAAAAAAAACAGAGAGAGAGAAAACAGCTAAAAAATTAGTTGTAAATGATTTAGTGAAACTCTCAGTGACAGCAGATGTGCTGTTGCCAATAAAAAGCAAGCAAGCAGTAAGGGTGAGTGATTTCATAGAATCATTTAGTTTGGAAAAAACACTTAAGATCGTAAAGTTCAGCCATAAACCTAACACTGCCAAGTCCACCACTAAACCATGTCCCTAAGCACCATGTGTCTTTTAAATACTTCCAGGGATGGTGACTCCACCACTGCCCTGGGCAGCCTGTTCCAGAGCTTGATGACTCTTTCGGTGAAGAAATGGTTCCCAATATCCAACCTAAACCTCCTCCTGGCACAACTTGAGGCCGTTTCCTCTTGTCCTGTCGCCTGTTCCTTGGGAGAAGAGACCGACCCCACCTGGCTCCAACCTCCTGTCAGGGAGTTGTAGAGAGCGAGAAGGTCTCCCCTCAGCCTCCTTTTCTCCAGGCCAAACCCCCCCAGGTCCCTCAGCCGCTCCTCACAGCACTTGTGCTCCAGACCCTTCCCCAGCTCCGTTGCCCGTCTCTGGACACGCTCCAGCCCCTCAATGTCTGTCTTGGAGTGAGGGGCCCAGAACTGAACCCAGCACTCGAGGTGCAGCCTCACCAGGGACGAGTACAGGGGCACAATCCCTTCCCTAGTCCTGCTGGCCACACTATTGCTGATACAAGCCAGGATGCTGTTGGCCTTCTTGGCCACCTGGGTATACTTTTCCTTCAGTACAGATCGGACACCTGTTGAGAAATTAGCAGGGAGTCAGGACATAAGACAACAATACACATTTTTTTTTAAAGGAAGTCAGCTGCTACACCAAAGGTCACGTTTCAAAGTCTTCCATCCATTCTGGAAAGCTTCTGAAACAAAAGTGAAATCTGCATATTTTACTGTAAAGGTTATTCAAAATTGCCCTTGAGGAAGAGTTCAAACTGAAGCAACATGTGAGTTTGGCCAAAGTATAGCTCATACCATAGCAAAAGATAAGATGACCCTGTTTAGGAAAGGAGGCTGCTGAGCTGTACCTAAGCAATGAATCATAGAATGGTTTGGGTTGGAAAGGACCTTAAAGATCATCTAGTTCCAACCCCCCTGCCACGGGCAGAGACAGCTTCCACTAGACCAGGTTGCTCAAAGCCCCATCCAACCTGGCCTTGAACACTTCCAGGGATGGGGCAGCCACAGCTTCTCTGGGCAACCTGTGCCAGGGCCTCACCACCCTCATGGTGAAGAATTTCTTCCCAATATCTAATCTACATCTACCGTCTTTCAGTTTAAAGCCATCACCCCTTGTCCTATGACTACAGGCCCTTGTCAAAAGTCCCTCTCCAGCTTTCCTATAAGCCCCTTTAGGCACTGGAAGGCTGCTAGAAGGTCTCCCCAGAGCCTTCTGTTCTCCAGGCTGAACAACCCCAACTCTCTCAGCCTGTTTTCACAGGAGAGGTGCCCCAGCCCTCTGATCATCTTTGTGGCCTCCTCTGGACTTGCTCCAACAGGTCCATGTCCTTTTTGTGTTGGTGGCCCCAGAGCCGGATGCAGTACTCCAGGTGGAGTCTCACAAGAACAGAGTAGAGGGGCAGAGTCACCTCCCTTGACCTGCTGGCCATGCTTCTTTTGATGCAGCCCAGGACACGGTTGGTTTTCTGGGCTGCGAGCACACGTTAGCCAGCTCATGTTGAGCTTCTCATCAACCAAGTCCATCTCCTCAGGGCTGCTCTCAATCCATTCTCTGCACAGCCTGTATTTGTGCTTGGAATTGCCCCGATGCACGTGCAGGACCTCGCATTTGGCCTTATTGAACTTCATGAGGTTTGCACGAGCCCACCTCTCAAGCCTGTCCAGGTCCCTCTGGATGGCATCCGTTCCCTCCAGCGTGCCGAACGCACCACACGGCTTGGCGTCATCGGCAAACTTGCTGAGGGTGCACGCCATCCCACTGTCCAAGTTGCCAACAAAGATGTTAAACAGCGCCAGTCCCAGTAGCTACACAGCGCACAGTAACAGCTGAACAAAAATATCAAACACCCTCTTGCATTAACACTGCCAGTTCACAAATCATACTGTTGACAGGTACCAGGCATAGCATTTCTTCTGCAAGCAGCACTAAACCACAATTGCACTGCAGGGAGCAGGAGGGAGGAACAGAAATTCTGCCAATGGTTTTGTTAGGGTCTGGTTTTGATCTAGTCCTCTTCAACCAATAAAATAGAATATCTAGCAGAATACATTCCAAATATAAATTTTATATTTTATCAACTCAAACTAGGTTTCAAGTCAAATTTCCACATTGTTAACTTGCTCAAACTACTGTATTTTCAGCAGCAAATCAGATTTTTATGAGTTTGATCAATGAAAATGCTGTGCTAGGAAGTCACTAGACAGTTCTCTTCCTTCTTGCAGTGATGCTTCAGTGCCCTGGCCCAGGGCCTTGCAAAGCAGATGAGATGTTTCAGACCTTGTCAAGCTGCTGGTGTCTGGACGCTTCCCTGACTCCCTATGGAATCATTATTTCATGTGCTTAAAGCCTCTGGAGTTTGAACAATGGCTAAACATGAATTTGCATTGGGCTCTCCAGGCCCATGTTTTGCACGCAGAATTTCTCACTAGAAATATTTTTGGAAACTCAAGAGCTGCTGCCCCCAAGCCTAATGTTTACCAGACTTCCTAGGAGCTCCGACAACCAGGAAACACAAGACCTCAAGTCTTCTGAGGAAAACCAAACATATATATGTATATACATAGATTTCTCTGAACGTTAAACACATGAATTCTGCAAGCAATCTGTAATGAACGTAAACAGAAATGTGGAAAAAAAGAAGGTCCTGACCCACTACCCAACATACAAAATGACAAAAAAAGCATCATTAGCAGAACCACTGGTTGCTAGGCCCCACTCAAAACTACTCCTGACAAATCTTCCCCCCAAAAAATTTCAAACAAAAAAGCACACTGCTATGATAACACACTGTATGTTGACCACCCAATGGAATATGTATTTTGGATAAATTCAGGGTGTCAGCTAGCCCTTTCATCTTTAACTTCTGAGAGACTGCAATTCTCAGAGAGCCAAAAGTTCCTGGGTTAAGTATCAGAGGACAGACCAACTCAGGTGGCACTACGGTGGGCATCTGACAAAGACCACCAACCAGAATAGGAAGTAGCTGAAAATTTCTTTAGATAGCTGGAAAAAGCCTCTTGCTAGCAAACCCTGGCAGACTTCATCTCAGCCACTCTGGCATCTACTGGAAGGGCAGTAGGTTTGTGCACAAGTAGTCCAGGAGATTTATGGAGACCACCAAGGCCAATTTCTTGACACAGATGGTCAGTGAGCCAACTAAGGGAGATGCTCTGCTGGATCTGCTACTCAAAAACACCCAAACAAAACTGATCAAGGACTGAAAGGTGAAGGCAGCCTTTCCTACAGAGACAGTGAAGTGTAAGGTCCTTGACTGCCCATGCAGTAAAGCAGACAAACTTTATCTGGAGCTGTACCAACAAAAGCGGAGCCAATGGGTCAAGAGGAGGGATCTTCTCCCCTGTTTGGCACTTTTTTAAAGACACCTGCATCCAGTTTTGGCTCCCCAGTATGACAACATTGACATACCTCAGAGCATCCATCCAAGTACTGAGGGCCACCAAGATGATCAGGGGACTGAAGCATAGGATGCACAAAGAGACTAAGACCTGAGTTTATTCAACCTAGAGAAGGTGAAGGGGGATTTGTTGCTACCTACGACTACTTAAATGCAAGCATGTAGTGCAGATGGAGCTAGACCCTTCTCAGAGGTGCAGAGGGATAAAGTGAGAAGCAATGAGCATAGGCTGCACCACAGGAAATCCAGTTAAATGTACAGAAAAATTTTCATCTAGACAGTGGTCAAATAGTGCCTAAGGTTCTGTGATCTCTGTCCCCAGAGACAACTGAAACTCACCTGGGCAAGCTGCTCTCTAACCTGATCTAATTGGCCCTGGTATGAGGACAGGGATGAACCAGAGACTTCCAGGTGGCCCTTCCTAACTAAATTGTTCTATGAATCCATGATCCAAGTCCAACAGCAGAATTACAACCCTGTACTTCAGGACAGATGTTCAGCTGTGAAGTGGGTTTAGAGAAGCCAAAGCCCAGCTAGAGGAAACTAAAGAGTAAGAAGGACAACACCCAGTCCTTGTTTTCCTATTGCATTTGTCCTACTACAATGACATTTTCTATCATCACTATTCTCTGCCACATGCAGCTATGTATGACACAAGGCAACCATCACCTACATTTAGATGTGTACTGTGACTCTGTGTGTGTCTGTGCAGAGCTCAGTGTATATAGAAGTTTAAAGGATAATCCCCTTTGGGATTTGAGGGACCCAAATTCAGCTAAAATTGGTGCTTTTTAGAGGTCGATGCAAAACAAAGCAATGAAAAAAAAGTTGCATACAGAGCAACACCTTGTTTACTCATCCTCTTTTTTTTCCTCCTCCAACAGTTCATACTCTACACCATCTGTTTTAATTGCTCACTGACAGCACACCTGGTGCTTGCACATGAATCTGAGCACTTCAAGTATGTTTTAATATCATACCAAACCCTTCATCATCTTATATCCAGAAACCGAGGTGGCCTGCTGTATAATGTTGACTGAAGAGGACAGTGGCAAGAGAGGACTTCCATGACACATATGGAGATAAGTCTGTGTGGGCAAAGGGGAAGAGTGTTTTTCCTGTAAGATTCAGCCCTTCAAATATTTAAATAACCTGAGGAGCAGCTTTTCCCAGCTCAAGTGTATGATGCAGGCTAGCCACAGCACTGGCTTTTGCCTTGAGAAAACCCCATGTGGATACATTATTTTCAGTAGCTTAAGGATCACAGAAAAATGAACAAATCCATGGCAAAACCCAAAGCATCTCACTATACAAAACAAGTCAGGCCACAGTCAGATCTTTAATAAAAGCACTTTGAGTCAGTGACAAACAAGACACAGCAGACATGACAACTCAGAAAAATCAAGTTGGGGGTAGAAGTGTGCTGCTGGTGTTTTCAGAGGATCAAACAAGGTCCCTAAACCTAACCATCCCCTCAGTGGCTGCTCAGCTGTTCACAACACACTAGAAGGCTGCTAAAAAAAAATAAAAATCACTCTTGCCTCACCCCTCCTCGAGTTGGTATGGAAGCAGCATAGAAGGGTCTTTGTTCTGACCAAAACCAATGGAGTAGATTAACCCAGAAAAAAACTCCAGCTCTAATCTCTGAGTAGGAGATTAAGTTGATTTCATAGGAAGGAGACCAAGCAACCTATATTCCTCCCTACTTCCTCCAGTTTCACAACATGCACTTCAGGTAGGGCACCTTTGTGGAGAGAAGCCTGACACTGCCAGCCTCCTAGATTCATCTAATTTGAGCAGGGCACAGCAGAACATCTCCCTGTAGAAAGCATTCCCCATCTTACTGGTTAGTCTGTTCAAAGAGGCTGTCAGCCACATGTTTGACAAGACTATGCATTTCCATTTAGCCATCTTCTGTCCTGCTCCCCCTTATTGGGACATTAGGAGCTAATAAAAGGTGAATAGGATCCTTTTCACCATGACATTAGCTAAGTAGCCAATTCTAATTCCAAGAGTCAGAGTGATCCTCTTTCACTAAGAAATAAGGCCCTGAAGCTCCCTTGGTAAGGGAAGGGGTTCTGCAGCACTGAGAGGAGTATGGAAAAGGGCTTGTTCTCAGAAGCCCAGCACACACAAGAGCTTTGGAAGGTTGTATCCCTGCACTTTGGTCTTTGGGTAGTGCCACCTGCTCAGTATCTGTAGTGGTCTGGCTTGAATGGCCCATCTCTTGATAAGCCTAGGTATTTGGCCTGCTTGTCACTCAGCTTCGTCAGCTTCACACACAGTTTATCCAGATGAGCAGCAGCCACAGCTTCATCCAGCTGGAAAACAAAACATTGAGACAAGAATATTAGCAGAACACGGTGCCATTAGTTCAGGAAGGCATGGTCAACAGTCAGAAATGAATATGTGAAAAGCCAATAGCAGCCCCAAGGAAGGCGTGACAGACTGACATGGATGAACAGTCAGACAGCTCTTTGCCTGCCAACATACCTCACCTGCTTGAGCACAGAGGCATCTGCTTTGAGCACACAACTGCGTTCAGGTGGAAAAGCCCCATGCTTTTGAGGGAGCCAAGTTAAGCTTAAGTGAGACAGACAACTTTTATATAATCAAGCCCATTTCAATCTCATTTATACATTCGCATCCATCCAACTGACACCTTCTGGCCAAACACTCTTTTACTTTACACTTACTTAAGCAATAACAATGGTCTTGAGCTCTGAAGATAAGGAAGGTGTGCCTGCAATTGAAACTGGCATACCTGACAACTTAGATAAGGTAAAATAAGATTGCCTTGCACATACATAATGAAGATGCAAACATTGCAATCCCTTCCTGGAAATGATTCGGATATGTCCCGGAAAAGTAATGAATTTTTAAATCATTTTCTGGAAGTTACATGACTACACATGTTGAAAGTGTGTATATATGCTGGACCAACAAAGTGTTCAGCATGCACGTTAGGTGGAGCGATCCCCCGTGCATCCAGCGCTGTAATAAAGAATGCCTGCCTTCTAAAACTTAAAAGGAAGTATTAGAGGGCTCTTTATTTAACCGATTTTTCAGGTATCACAACAAGAACAGAGATCAAACTATCCGGAGATAAGAATATTCAGTTTGGTAGAATGGCACAGCCCCCATCATGTTTCCATTATGAAGACACCTGGACATACTAGACTATCATCTTACTATTTTAGATAGATTCTAATCCTGGAAAAAATGCATCTCCTTTCCAGATATCCCATCTTAGGGGTACATGTATTAAGAAATTCATTCCAGAATCACTAATTCAGCAAGAATACTAGTATCTATTGGTATTGTCTTCAAGAAGAATGAAGCCAAGGTGGGCTGTAGGACATAGGGTCAGAAATGTTGATGTACTTTCTTTATCCCAGAGGTGTCAGGCAGATATGCAAACTCCAGGGACTGAAAAATGTGTAAAGTTACAAGACAGTTAAGTGCTACAGGAGATAGATACAGGAGACTCAGAAAACAAACCATAAAATGGCAAACCAGCTGCTATGTCAGAGGGGAATGTACAGCCATAAAGGACATTCAAAGATAGAAAGGACAGCACTAAGAAGGGATCAGGCACTGCTGAGTTACAACAGAAGGACAAGTTTGACCACCATTTGTAACTCCTGTAAAATACAAGTAATCATTGCTAAGGAAACAGACATAAAGAAGTCTAAATTCCAGCAGCACAGGAAAGACTGGCGATATTTCCCTCATACTAAATAGATGTGAAATGTTGCAATATATTTGAAGGGCAATAAACCAACAAAACAATCAAGGGCCAGATCTTCAGCTTGTGCGAACCAGCATGTCCTAAGTGATTCAATAATTAGTCCTAGATTTCCCACTCAAAGGGAGCATGGTAACAACCAACTACTCTGAAGTAATCCCATTGTAATGAATGCAGTAAAAAGCTACATCTGTACAGAGTATAATTCACCGCAGCTCAACCTGCTTATAGTAGAACTGCCAACATCTCTTCAGAACCAACACAGCTAAAGACGTACAAGACAACTAAAAATATAAGACGACATGGTTGAAGAATGTGGAAGTGAACCACGAAAGCTACCAAACACTACGTAAGAGTCAAAAATCACAAAAGAAAGAAAAGCTAACTGGAAGGACTTATTTGAGAAGGGAAACAAGTATTTAAGCTTAGTAGATCCTGCGAGGAAAAAAAAAAAGGGGGGGGAGGGTTAAAAATTGAATGCATATCTGGTTGACTAGATTGACATGTGAAGATCTGATAGGTGCATTTCCAGCAGGTTTAAGACAGATTACATCCACTTGAAAAAGGATCAGGTTCTCAAATGGCAGCAGAGATAAGTTGTTTCACAGCTGCTTCAGCTTGGGGACTTCAAGATTTAGATAGAAAGGTACACAAATTTAGATGAAGGTAAGCTGACATTCTTACCTTAAAATCAGACAGCTGAGCATAAGGACAGCAGTTTGCCTAGATTTCCAGGAATACACATTGCAGAAATGGGTGCATGTTTGTAATAGCCAATCATCAAAGCAATATTCTTGCAGTCAAAGAAAGTGCAATGTAAGGTACTTGGTAATTCTTAAATTTTACATTTGGACCTCAAAGCTACTACACAGAACAAGGAAAGATACTAGCCAGAAAATTATCAGAGAAAGCTCTTCTGCCCATCTTTTGTTAGTTCTGACAAGGTAATTACTTTTTGAAATTCTCTGTGGAGTGCAGAGGGTAAAGGAGCATTTTGTCACAGTACGTGAACCTGAAAAGATCACTGCCACACTCCTGTAACTTGCAGCTCCGTTTGTAACTGATCTGGGCATTACTTCTCATTTCCAGTTCAAGTTTGCTTGCTAAAAATTGTTATTCAGGAAGAGGATGAAGCAAGATTTTGTTAGCAACACTGGACTATCATTTTCAAGAGAATTGTCAACAAAACTTTTCCTTTGAAGATTATGTGTTAGCTTGCTGATCAATTCCTACATTGTATTTCTGGTATACTTTGCTTGATCATTAATGGATGATTTTGGAAGCTTAAGTCCTTCCGCAAACACTTAATAAGTAAGCCCAAACATACACACACTACTTCCCAAACGGAAAGTATTTTCACATTTAGCCTCACCCCTGGTTGCATCCCAAAGGCAGTGGGATTTGACTCCAGCATCTTTTCAATGACCATCTCAAATTCTCATGCTTGTGTTGGAAAATTAAAACCACGTTAGTTCTATAAAAGGAATTTGCGAGTTGTGACATGATCCATATTTTTCCAAGAACAAAGAATGCAGAGACAAGTTTAAAGGGAAACCTGAGGGAATCTGTCAGTAATATTTTGTGAAGCTATTAGGACCGGATTGTGATAAGCTGTGTTCAGGTGCAAATGGGACCCAGAGTCTTATCAACCACAGTAAAAGCGATTCCTAGTTTTACTCCAGCTTCAACTCTGCCCCACTGGACTTTGCCACTGGATAGGCATGTGAATACTTGCTGTGAATGCTGACATTCAGCAGAAGTAACAAGTTGGTTGGGAGAAGCTCCCTGACTGCCCTGAGGCAGCACAATGCTTCCCAGCACCTTATGGAAGAGCCCTGGGTCAAGCCAAAAAGTAACTGGACACTCCTATCACATGTGACAGACAAGTCCCCGTTCTGCACAACAGGTTAGCCACAAAAAACAGCCCACTTCAGGCTCAGCATGACCACAGCCAAGCATTCACTGAGGGACAGAAGCTCCTTGCAACAACATTGAGTAGGAAAATGAACTCAAGCACAAGCAAAACAAATCTACATGATCACATCTGAAGTTGGCTTCCTTACAAGCTTGCATCGTTCTGCTGTTCTAACTCACCTTCTTTGGCAGGAAGTGGACTCCAACAGAGTATTTGTCACTGTTGGTCCACAGCTCGATCTGTGCCAGCACCTGGTTGGTGAAGGAATTGCTCATAACAAAGCTAGGGTGACCCATGGCACAGCCCAAGTTGACCAGTCGGCCCTCCGCTAGCAGTATAATATGACGGCCATTCCTCAGTGTATAGCGATCCACCTGGGTGGGAAAAAGCAAGAGCAGTGCAATGTCAGGGTTAAGAGAGCATTTTAAATCATGCGAAGCTTGGCGGGTTTTATTCCCACATCAACAATGCAGGAGCAGGCTTGCAACACAGATTTTGATTACAATTGAGACACCTCTCCCTCAATTCCCAGCCAGTGTTTGTGAAGCCTGTAGCTATTCTGGACTTCACACAACATGAATCTTAGCATCTGCTTCATATTCAACCAGTTATCCAGTTCTTCTGGTTTTTCAACATGCATGTTTTCTCAGATGGCTGTGGTGGGGAGCACACTGCTAGCAATAAAATGCAGTTCATATATGCCTAACTGTAACAGCTAGTGTGGAGAGGCAGGAAGGAAGAGGGAACACCTCTGCATGCAACAGTCCAGAGCCTTTGCATCTAACACAGGCGTAAGAGCCAGAGTCCTCAGCTTGCTGAAACTGCTTCCCTGTAACTCTTCCCACTTCCATAAGGCCAATGCTTTACAGTATAATAAACAGCTGTCCTAGCTTCTGGTGTGCCCTTCTTGGCTCTCCGGGGACCAAAGACACAGTCCTCCACTCAGATTGATTTCCAGGCTCTGCTGGGGACAACAGGACTCTGCACACAGAATCAAGTCTCAGATGGGCTAAGGAGACAGTCTTCAGGTATAGCATAGAATAGTTTGGGTCGGAAGGGACCTTTTAAAGGTCATCGAGTCCAACCCCCCTGCCATGAGCAGGGACATCTTCAACTAGATCAGGTTGCCCGGAGCCCCATCCAGCCTGACCTTGAATGTTCCCAGGGATGAAGCAACATCCCTGGAGAGAGAAAGAGAGAGTCCCACACAGTTCAGAAGATAATGTCACTTAGTTTGTGCCTCAACTGTCTGGGGCAGATCAGGCTCCTGCAATGTTAAAGTTAACTCTGCTTCTCCTTTCCACCAGTCACTAGCTCTTCTCTCCCCTGCCTTCACCCCTGTGGGGGGTTACAATATTAAAGCCCAGAATGAAATGCCAATATGGGCTATAAGTTACAAGAATATTCAGTATTCACTAGTATTTATTGCTCATGTCACACCAAGCCGGTGGGAGTAGAGCAAACCTTTGGAAAGACTTAAAAGATAATCAGCAACCAACTTTGACAAAGGTTAATGCTTTAGACAAGTCCATTTATCTTATGCTGTCATAGCACAGCAACTGTGAAAGACCTAAAAGGGTCCCTCCCCACAGCTGTATTTATACTTTTAGTCTCAAAAGTTATTTAATATGAAGCAAAACACACATCACTTTCACTTTTATTCTTAAAGCTTTGCCCTGTAAGTTAAAAGCCATGTGGGATGAAGCTTTAATTGTAACAATGCCATCTCTTCTGCAAACACATCTTTGTACAGGTCCTTAGCAGAGATGTAGTAAGTAAACCAGTAGAACCCATTTTATTAGAACAGGTATTTTGCCTTCAGAGCAGGTCTGTGCCTCCACCTGTCTTCCCCAGCTATGCTTCAGTCACAGCACTATTTTCTATTTCTTTGGTTCATATAACAGATTATTATGTTTTCAGCACAACATATGCAGACAGTAACCACCTCAAATAGAAGCCCTAAATAACATTCTTAATTTCTCCTGTCCAAGAGCAGTACAGCAAGATAGGGTTAGCAAGAATGCTCTCCACTGAGCAGCTGCAGTATTTCTTATGGGTGCTGAATCTCCATTGTGGACCACCAGTGACAGTGCTCAGTCCACCCAAAAAAATACCATATGGGCTATCATAAGATTATGGGAGTAAATAATGAAACAAAGGAAGCAGACAGAAAGGAGAACACTAAAACCCCTGAGAACAGCTACAATACTACTTACATTAAACATTATATTTACAGCTTAAACAAGGTAACAGTTAAGTAGCATTTCAGTTTTGAAATCTGAATCGGATGGTTTAGGTGTCAAAATATTATACCCATATAACATCCACACAACTTGCACCTGGACAGCTGCTGGCTTGTGCGTGGAATCACATACCTTTGGCAATCTGCTACCACAACTCATTCAATGCACAGGGTAACACAGAAAATGCAAATTAAAGTCTTTGCACAGAAATAAATACAAAATAGTAGTGGTACCAGCAGAGGCTTAAGTCAGTACTGTGGAAACACATCTCATCTATGCACAGATAAACAGGCTGATTCATAAGCTCAAGAAATTGCTACGGAAGTAGAATTCAAGTTATCCAACCATTAAGTTCATCTCCACACTTACACAAATGCTTCCTCCCTTCCCCCATCGGCATTTAGCTTGCTCTGGACTTTGACTGCTTTGTACTTCCTTCCACACCATGATAGGTGAATTTTTCAAAGCCAAAGTTCATTGATCCCACCCTGATGTTTCCTTCCCCTCTAGAGCTGAGCTTGCGCTACACATCAGTCTCTCAATACCAGAACGCAGCTCGGCAGGGCTGCCGTGCAAATCCATATGCAAAACAACCTGTCACCTTTTCAGTAATAATCCTATTTCCTCCTTAACTGTACTTTGAAAGCAACAGATGAGTCAGAATGGCACAATAAGACGTTTTCCTTTCCCAAGTATTAAACATTTCTTACACCAGCTCACCACTTGTAAATGGAGACCATATGGTACTGAAAACTATCATGTTGGACACATTCACAATTACTCTGTACCTCCAGCTGAAGTCTAGCAACCCTCAGCTCTGGTATTAATCCTTTGATCAAGGGACAGATGTCTTCCTAGGAAGTTAGAGGTTTTTTTGCTCTCGTACTATATTCCCCTCCCTGCTACAGGATATAGAAAAAAATGCCAGTAAAAGTTTCAATATTTAGAGTTAGTACTTTCTATTATAAGACATAAGATGGCTCACCCAGAACACTGATGTGAGAAAACATATGTTATTCTAGGGGTAAGTGCAAGATCTCACACCTTTAACACAGGACTGACCCCAAAAGGCCCCAAAAGACTGAGGACAAGATGACCACCAAAGTGTCCCTTTGATGCATCTGAGCAACAAAACTGAGAAATCAGCAAACTGGTAATTTCCCATCCAGATTTCAGTGTAAGAGCAATCCTATCAATTATTGTAACGACTCATCACTGCTGCCCTGAGAAAGGTCCCAAGACATGCAGACAAATTCCCATGCAGGTGGCGAGGGACAGAAGCTGCAGGATACCTCCTGGGAGCTTGTTTCTAAACCTAAAGTTAATGCATGTCCTGGAAGAGTTAAGCAATTGCAGCAAATTTCTATTCAATGCCTTTTAATTTGTTTCAAGCACAGCATTTGGAGCTCTAAAGTCATTTTGCCTCCCAGTCCTACCCCTCTCCCTTTTGAAATAAGTAACCTTTTAGGATGCGTATTAGTCCACTCCTGCTCAATTGCCCAGCCACCATGGCAATGAGGCACAGATAATGAAAATGAAGAATAATGAAGCTTTTACACAGCAGACCTTGTTCACATAACACCTACTCAGCAGGTACCTCCTTACCTTGTCATGCAGGTCTGAAGTCTTTAGGGACAAGAAATCTAAATAGACAAAATGGAGCATGGGGTATACCACTAGCACAGTGTAGCTACATATAGCATTAAAGACACCAATAAGAGTCCAACTGGAGATTCAAACTAGTTAACAGTGCTTCAGATTCACTGCTAGAAGTCAGCAAAACTCAAGTACTAACCTGAGTCAGGGACCAGCTTTTATTGGGCTTTGCAATGTACACATCTATAGGCCATCCTCACTTCAGCAAAGCTTCAAACGTGGAATGGCCACGTAAGACCAGAATTACCTCTAGGTACATCCCATCTCCAGTGGTAACCAGGAGATGGGCTAGTAGGAAAGTAAGGAAAGTAAAAGAACAGCCCAAGGGTAAAGTGCTATTTCCCCAGTAAATCCTCTCTGCTTCAGCTAGCTGTGCATCAAGCCAAGACAGAGGTGCTCCACTCAGGGCTGCCAGAGACACCTTTTACAAACTTTAGCTAATGACTTTTAAGCAAACACACTTGTGGCACCCACAGCATTCTGGGCAGCTATTTTCACAGCTTTTGCTCTGTGAGCAAGTATCTCCTTTGTGTCACTCCGAACATCTTGCTTGCAACAGCAGCAGTTTATATAACAGACCAGAGAGATTCAGGGTAGGAGGTAAGTCTTCAGCATTAAACCATAGGCACAACCTTGACACAACCTAGGCACAACCATCCTTTTCAAAAGGTAATATTCTGTTTTTAACCGGAAACTTCTTACAGTTTTCACACCTTGGACTAGACTGCATCTCACTGCACCCAATACCTCTGTGACAGACTGGCTCCTTCAATACAGAGTGTATAAAGAAAAAGGGACTACCACCTCTGCCAACAGTGACACGATTTTTCATATGGACTTTAAGAGCCACATTGAATGGCCATGCACAGGTAGTTTGTATGTTACCATATTAACATCCAATTTAGCTTTCAATGTTTACTTTTTGAGCAGTCCCAGTTTTAGTTTTAAAACCCAAGCTACTGGAAAGCAAGCAGCTAGCTGCAGGCTCCTCTAGGACAAGAGCTGTTGAGCAAAGTCAGCTCCACACTAAGGTCACGGGCAAGAACAGACTTGAATGCAGTGAGAATTTGAGGGTATAACTTCATACCTAGTTGAGCCCATGCAGAGTGTCCCAACAGCAAAGAGGATACCAAAAAGACTCTCAACTGCTTAGTAAGAGTTTGATGTGGGTGGCCAATAAGCCACAGGGGAGTTAAGAAAATTGGAAGAGCAGATTGAGATCTACTAAGACATATGCTTGGGTGTCATGTTTTTAAAAAAGTAGAAAACCTGTCCCAGAATCCTGCTATCAGCAAGCACACTTCCTCTTTAAAAGGTAACTAGAAGTCCCATGCCAAGTCAGACAAAGCCTGGTTTGCTTTATGTGATGTTCTCCCTCAATGCTGGTGTTACAAAACAGTTTTGATTTAGTTTAGTTTTGTTTCTCTGCTTTAGGACACACAGCTGAAAAGCTGAAATTTTTAGATCCCTGTTTTCCTGTGCAGCTATAGCTTGAAGTAAATACATGGTGAGAATGCAAGCTAAGCAAGGATAAAACATCTCACCTTGTCTGCTCACACAGACTTCTGGTCTAAACAGGTTTCTATAATGAAACCACTTAAGTCTGGAAGATAACTCTGAGTTTGGCAGAGCTCCAGAGAGGCTTTCCTGAGGCTTCAATCTCTGAGTAAGAAAGTGCTTTGAAAAAAATAAAAAGAGGAGTAAGTTTGTTCAAACCTTGACAGAATCCCAGAAGACATTCCCTTGAGATTCACTTTAATCCTGGCACCCTGCACCAGGACCAAGACTGTTCTGGTGCAGAGCAGCACATGAGCAAGCAGCTTCCCGAGAGGAAATTCAGATCAGCCACCAGGCAATCTATGGGCTCTGTCCTTAAGAATTTTTATATGGTCTCTAATGGTCTTTTCTGTATTCATCATCTGACTTGCTTTTTGAAACTGAGTTATGGCATTGTTTTCAGCTTGGGGCTACCAAAGAAAGCACATTTCCATACCTCCTCACCATATCCCAAACATCAAAGCTGACTTCCTGTAAGGAACGAACCTGATGCAATTAATTGTCCCCACAACCACCACTAAGGGGTAGGCTCCTGTTTGTCATGGATGTAGGAACACACAGAGAAAGACACATCCATACCAGGCACCTCTCGCCAGAGACCACGCAGTACATTTGGGCACTGGCTGGAACCAATTGCTTTAATACCAACACAAGAATATGACATGCAGCTTGTTCCAGGTTAATCGGGGAAGAGCAGAGCAGAATCGCCATTCTGATCAGCCCGGAGCAACACTGGCTTCCAAGAAAGCTAGAAACACAAAGTGCCTGAAGAAAAATACCCTCCCCCCCACTTTCTGGAAACAGACACTGAGTAGCTATTGCTTGTTTCTAGCAGGAGAGCTTGTGCAAGGGCTGTCTCACCTGAGGTTTAACATTCACCGCCTCTACTGCATTTTCATTCAGCCACTTTGCATCAACTTCCACATCAAAATGGCCAATATTACAC
Organism: Phoenicopterus ruber ruber; assembly: GCA_009819775.1. Classification (NCBI taxonomy): domain Eukaryota; kingdom Metazoa; phylum Chordata; class Aves; order Phoenicopteriformes; family Phoenicopteridae; genus Phoenicopterus; species Phoenicopterus ruber. The sequence goes on along the minus strand of CM020230.1, from coordinate 3,012,651 downwards.
ACTATGGCATCGTCCTTCATCTGCTCAAAGTGCCTGCATAAAAAAGTTATATCAAAAGTTAATGTACATAAAATTTTCTTCAGCACCAGAAGATACTCTGGTCCATAGGTCTGCTCAAGGAGAAATGAAAAGCACCTGGCTCACTGACTGCATTTGACTCTCACAAGATGTGTGGGTCTGGTAATCTGGTAAAGGCATGTGAAGTCTACTGGAAAAAACTCTTAAGCTTCTAGGGAAGGACACTTCCCAAGGATATAAGAGGTTATTGGAGAGAAAATATTTTCCCAGTAAGGAAAGTAAAACTATTTTGTTTAATTGGTCAGAACTGAAATACCTGCAGTTATTCTCTTTGCTACACAGAAGAAAGTTTTCCTCATGACTTCAAAGTTTCCAGTAGTTTTACATCTCTAGAGACTAATGGCCTTCTCTCCTCCCACTTAATCTGATCTTCCACTACAACATGTACAATCATAATAGCAAAGATAGGAATGAGAGCATGTAGAGTGGAGGAGCTATAAATTGAGATCTAAGAAGTGGTAACAAAAAACTGCAGGGTTTTTTTGAGAAACTTGTTTGCAGAGAACAGGCTAGTTTCAAGTCTGCTATGTGTACTCACAGATGGAATCACTTTCAATCTTCACTTTTCAATCTTTACCTACCTCTTCTGTTCACATTTCCATCCTAAAACAGAATTCAGCCCTGATGCTCTCATTCTCCAAAAGTCTATCTATCCCTCTACACCTTTTCTCCATCGTTACACGCTGTAAGACAGGAACAATTGCAACGTGGCAGCATCCAACAGAACTGAAAGACCAAAGCCCTGATTTCTCACTAAATTGATGCTTAATTCTGATGTCCAGAAATGAGACCGTGTGCTAACCTACACCATACTGCTGACAAGTTATAATTGTATTAAAAAAAAGTCTAACTGTACAGGTATGTTTTCACTAAAGCAAGTGGCTAGACCATACCTGCCCTGAACAATGTCAGTGCAGCCGGTGGTGGTAACAAAGATATTGCCTTCTTTGCAGGCCTCCTCCATGGTTGTAACTTCATAACCTGAAAAGAGAAAGAGTTATTCCTCTACCCAACCACCAGCACTTACCAAAAAATAGGTTTCAATATTACAAGTAGAAAAGTACGGAGAAAGAATGAGTAAGAAGTCTGTGCCAACACCTGACCTATGGAGGATGCAAGGTAGTGGGCATACTTGTCTTACTAAATACCAACGTCACATGAAAATATCTATCCTTCATCCGCTTCCAATCTGTAGAGCTATACATTCAATGTCTTATGTCCACAGGTGTATATTTGGCACAGCACTCAGACTGGACTCAGGAGGTCAAGTTTGCAAAGAAAAGTGCACCCAACAACACCTGCAGGTTCTCGTCAGGTATGACTAGAAATGGAATAAACTGGTCCAAGAGGCATAGTTACATGAGGCACCCACAGAAGAGAAAGAGCACAGCTTCCAGAGCACACTGCGAGCACAGCTGGAAAGGCAGAGAGCATGGCATTGCTCCCCAAAAAAATCTACTGAAGGTAAGGCCTGGTGTTTTACTGGGGGGATATTCTAGTGAAGTCTTAACCCACACTGGAGCTGCACAACTTTAGGATAATGAACCCATTCAAAACCAGGCTTACAGTGTTATGAAACAGGGGTCTTACCCCACTATGGTCTCTATATCCTTGACTCCAAATACATCTGCAAGGCCTATACTATAAACTCCTTCGCTAACTGTAAGGAAAGAATTCCTACAGTTAAACTGGAGTCACCTCTACCTCAACAGGGACAGGGCTGAAATCCACTGAAACTTTCTTGGCCAACTATCATTTATTGCTCTACACTGACATGCAGAGACACCCGTCAGGTGCATTAATTTCTGCATCTCCTTCAGCTCTCACCTTCCATGGCTGCCTGCAGCGCGTTGATGGGATCGATTTCAGTGATGATGACTCTGGCTCCAAAGCTCCGCAGGGCCTGAGCACAGCCTTTGCCCACATCGCCGTAACCTGCCACGACTGCTACTTTTCCAGCAATCATGACATCTGTAGCACGTTTGATACCATCAATGAGGGACTCTCTGCAACCATAAAGGTTATCAAACTTGCTCTGAGGAAGAAAAAAGAGCGGTTTCAGAACAGATGAAAGTCACTCAAGTAAAAATTCCTTAGAGAAACAAAATAGACTTATATGCAAGTACTACAAACCAGGAGGGCTGACAGTCAGCTAAATACTCTAACCACAATGAGGGATGGGAAGAAGATAACTGGATAAATAAAAACATCAAACCAGGTTTCAATCTATATAGTTATACCAGATACAGGCTTCAGCACACTCCTGGCAAGAAGCATTTCATAAATATGTTGTGTCTACTGACTAGGGCTTGGACACATTAAAAGATTGTTGGAGGTAACCTGAATTTATCAAGTAAAAGCACAAAATTCTTCTGTACAGAGGTAGGTCTGAGTTCCTTAACCAGACGTTCACCAGTTTTCTGCTGCTGTTTATCAGACAATGAACTGAACCACATGCCGCAAGTAGGCAAAAAACACCAGCCAAATATCTGGCCAATTGGTTAGCGCATATTCTTATCTTTGCAAGACACATAGACCCTGCAGAAGCAGCAAGTTGCCCGCATCAGCCATGAGAAATTGGTTCCTGCAGCCCAGGAAGATCAAAATTGCACCTTCCTCCAGGAACAGTTACACTAACACTGCCAGACCTCACCACTGCTCAGATCTAGAAAAATAGAGCAAGTAGCTATTCACAATACTGGTCACTGCAACCAAGAACCCCTGGATTTCATCTCCTAATGCCCCATCACACAACATCCTCCTACTGTAACAGTAACACATGAGCTGAACAGCCAGACCTCCAAATCAAAATTCCCTCGCTAAGCCTGATGTCAAATAGTACTCCACTTGAACATCTTCCTAAACTCAGAAACACATTGCTGTACCGATTTTTGTAATGCTCCTCCTTTTTCTCCTTGGGCCCTTTGTTTTGACCAGGAGGATGGGCTGTATAAACAGATTTGATTACCTGAAGAGTTACAGAAGCCAAGAATTTAAAAAATCTGGCTACCAAAGTTGTGCTATGCTTCCTAAGGCAGGGGTATAAAGAACTTGCCATTCACAGCAAAATTCTGGTCTCAGAGCCTGCCCCATGAGGTCTCAGAGCCTTTCTACAGCCTTAGCTCACCAATCACTCTTGCTTTCGCTTAACACAGGTAGTGCTCGGTCTGCTATAAGCAATCTTAAGACTGCATACCTAGATGTGATTAGGGGCACTGATCTTTCAAACGGGACCTACCTTGCAGCTACAGCTGGTGCCATCTATAGCATGTGTAAAGTGATGTTACAGTTTGGTTTTCAGTCTACAACTGTAAAATTTTTATAATAAAAAATGCAAAGTCCACGTATAAAAATGTTGCAGCTATGACTCCAACGCATTATCTGAGCAAGTTACGAGGTATGGTGGCATATCGCTCCCAGCCTCAGAAGCTGGCCAAGGACTAATGTGTAAGAAGTTATACTTCCTGACTCAGTGCCTGTAAGTCTTATCACAGGCACATTTGCCATTAATATTTCAGAAAATTTGTGTTACCAATCCTTCAAATTGCAAAGCTAGTGCCAGTTGGTAATCCTCTTTTCTAGTCCTCCAGCAGATTCTCCTTGCAGTATAAGCCTTCTTACAGAAGAAAACAGCATGGTCAGATTTGATTCCTCACCACTAAATCCCCTGATTGCAATCAAAGCCCCCCAGGTGCCTGTGCATTCCCATGCAGGCAACGCAGAAGAGTGCTGGATGCAGGTATCTGTCCCACCCAAAAATACATTTGAGTGGCAGGAGGGAAGAACAGAACTGGATGCTGCCTGCCTTCTCTCTCCAAATACTAGTATAGGAACCTGGCACCAAGTGAAAATATCAAACTGGGAGAGCAGAATTTGTCAGCTCAGTTGCACATCTTCCTGGAGATCTGTAACTGTGGTTAGTACAAATCTTACTACATAAATACCAAACAGTACTTCAAAATAAGCACTTGTTTGGCACTAGAATAAAGTGAGCTCAACCCAAATCCACTCAAGAGGCTTTTTTAGAAACATCTGAGTTTCCAAATCTACTAAACAGTATTAATAGTTATTATGCAGGAGGCACAAAGCTAGGTGAGAAGGATGCAGAGAAACGAGCTTCTTCCAAGATCAACTGGATTCCAGCCCACTAGCTATGAAATAAAAATGCCAGATGCACCTTTGTGAGCAGAAAGGAGATACTCTTCCAATAGCAAAGTGCAGAGAAAGCAGGCCAAACAGTCAGTGAGCACTGCCATGCCCAATAGGAAAATGTTAGTATGGTAACTTGAAACAGATTTAGCAACTAGATTTAAAAAACATCTAGCTGCATAAACCTTAAGTACACATGAAATTCCCACTATAATTCATCTGCATCCAAAAAGCATCAGCACCCTTTAAACACCATCCCCCTCAACCCTCAATTCACCAGGATTTGTCTGAGGAAGCAGTAATATAGCTAAGCAAGGAATAAATACCTCCTGCCCTATCCTTTGCAACTGCTGCTTGCAGAGATACCTTGTCAGATCAACTGGCCTTTACCAGCCACAAGCTCATGTAGGTCACACTTTTCCAGCTGGTACCTGCCACCTCCCTGCAGGCTTTAAGCTACTCAGAGTGAGGACATGCCCCTTGCCACAGGAGCTGACTGTACCCCAGGAGCCCCATGATTTCTAAAGGTGTTTTCACATCATTAAAATGCAGAAGAATGCAGTCCTTACGTACAAGAAAGCCCTTGATGTTCTGAAAACAGGGTATTTCACAGAGTCATAGAATCATTTAGGTTGGAAGAGACCTTTAAGATCATCAAGTCCAACTGTTAACCCAGCACTGCCAAGTCCACCCCTAAACCATGTCCTTAAGTGCCACATCTACACATCTTTTAAATCCCTCCAGGGATGGGGACTCCACCACTGCCCTGGGCAGCCTGTGCCAGGGCCTGACAGCCCTTTCAGGGAAGAAATGTTTCCTAATATCCAAACTAAACCTCCCCTGGTGCGATTTGAGGCCATTTCCTCTTGTCCTGTTGCCTGTTCCTTGGAAGAAGAGACCAACCCCCACCTGGCTCCAGCCTCCTTTCAGGGAGTTGCAGAGAGCGAGAAGGTCTCCCCTCAGCCTCCTTTTCTCCAGGCCAAACCCCCCCCAGGTCCCTCAGCTGCTCCTCACAGCACTTGTGCTCCAGACCCTTCCCCAGCTCTGTTGCCCGTCTCTAGACATGCTCCAGCCCCTCAGTGTCTGTCTTGTAGTGAGGGGCCCAAAACTGAACACAGTACTCGAGGGGCGGCCTCGCCAGGGCCAAGTACAGGGGCACAATCCCTTCCCTGGTCCTGCTGGCCACACTATTTCTGATACAAGCCAGGATGCCATTGGCCTTCTTGGCCACCTGGGCACACTGCTGGCTCATTCAGCCGGCTGTCGACCAGCACCCCCAGGTCCTCTTCTGCCAGGCAGCTTTCCAGCCACTCCTCCCCAAGCCTGTAGCGTTGCGTGGGGCTGTTTTGACCCAAGTGCAGGACCTGGCACTTGGCCTTGTTGAACCTCATACAATTGGCCTCGGCCCATCGATCCAGCCTGTCCAGATCCCTCTGTAGAGCGTTCCTACCCTCAACACTCCCTCCCAGCTTGGTGTCATCTGCAAACTTACTGAGGGTGCACTCAATCCCCTTGTCCAATGGCATGTCCCATTAGAGACATCATGGGCTCACTGCAAGCATATGGTGAAAATCTGTTCAGTACCAGGTCAAGAACAGCTGAGCAAGAGAAGGAATACTTGCATGGGAATGACAACATCCCAACACCAAACTGGTCAAGCAGCAGAACATAGCAGAAGGGCTCTAGCTGCATTACCTTGGTGACAGAGTCATTAACGTTGATAGCTGGCACTTTCAGGGTCCCATTGGCCTTCATCTTGTACAGGTTGTGAACTCCAGTGGTTGTCTCTTCTGAAATACCTCTAATTCCTGTGGGGAGAGTAAAAGGATTCACCTTAGTTGGAGTTAACACTGCTGCAAACCAACACAGTCAGGTGCTGGGAGCATCCTCCAGAGGCCTAAGTTAAACAGAACCGTTGCAGGAAGTGGGGAAGAGATGAGAACCCTCATTTGGATCCTCAAACAGTAGTCTGAAACTTCAAACCAGTTTCTTCCCCCACAAGGCAATTAGAAGAGCAGGACAAAACATTCTTTGGAAAAATGTAAGGGACCAGCTCTAAACCAGGAAATCAGGAAAGACCCCATTCTAACCTATTTTCTCACAAAATGATCAAAAAACTCTTCTGCAAAACGGGCAAGATGTTTACCTCAGTGATGTTTCTACAGCCTAGTCCATTCTTGGAAGGTGGCTTGAAGGAAGATGATACCTAGATAACCACACTTAAATCTAAAGCACTTGGATCAACTGAAAAAATTAAAAAAATAATCAAATACACAGTTCACCATTCCCAATCCTCCTGTTGTAATCCACTTCAGCTCTGATTAAACAGCCAACAACCCCCTAAATCGGGATACTAGCTACATGAAACTTCAGTTTCATGGGTATTACTAGCACCATCAAAAAAAACATTATTTCAAATATATCCTTGTTTGAAAACAGTCCAGGAGGCAGAGACCAGAGACAAAGGACTGTCTAGAAACACCAACATCATATAGCAGACTAAGATCCTGATAACACAGGAACTGTCACGGGGTTACCTGGCTCCACATTACACCGAAAAGCCAAAGCTGTAAAGGCACCCCCGGCTTTAAGGGTCCTGACTCTTCGTGGACCTTTTGACAGTGGTCAGTTGTTCAGAAGTGGCATCACTGCACATGACTTCTGGGTATCTCTCCTCTCTGATGTCTCAATAACACCTCATTGTATATGAACTGTCTAGTTGCTACACTGGGCAACACGCTGATTACTTAGAAAGCCTATCTGCACAAAAAGGTACTCAATTTATGACAATCAGAATAAATCTGAAACTAAACTATCCAGTCTGGCTGACTTCCACTGTAGAGGATACGGTAATTACGTGTGTTCTTTAAGGACTGGAGGCATACTGCAAGAGAATTATTTTGTTGAAGTATAAACTATTGGGGGAAAATAGAGGAATTCTGCTAAATCAGGCTGAAACCACCAACACGAGCAACATCTCTATAAAGAGATCCATGCGACACTTGGAGCTAATTCAGATTCACAAGAGAAAATACGAAAACAACGAATACCAAGTTCTACGTACACCAGAGATTTATGCAGAGAAGATACTGCCCCTCCAGGCAAGTGACCTCTCACATTGACCTCAGAATAAAATTGAAAGTATGCGTGTAAGCCAAATAATTTTAGTCATTTTGATATAAAAACTCTGAGAAATAAACAACATTCATAAATTGTCCTGTTCAGGCCCTTTTACTGATGAAGCAGGTGACAGCCCAGGTTATCCTATGTGAGTACACATGAACAGACAAATACTGCTCCTTTTCATGTCATTTTTCTTAATTCCTCTCCCTCACTGTATAACATCTAATCACTCCCAATTCCTACATATTTTTTTATCCACACTCTATCCACAGCCCTCCTAGTACTTCAAAAAGGTGAGCACTAGCCTTCCTATTTCACAAAGAGCAAAAGCAGAGGGGCCAAAGGACTTGCCCAAGATCACCAGCCAGTGGCAATGGCAGGGCTCCGCAACCACAGCCCACACACCTCCTCAGTAGCCAGTATTACTTTAGCGATGGGCAAGTGAGAACCAACAACAGTAACACACAGCAAAACCCCAAGATTTATGTAGTCTGTTAATTCTGGGTATCAAAGACAAGTGTCCAAGCGTCACTACCTCCCCAGCCACCAAGACCTATGAGAAGTTTATAGGACAGGATGAGTAACCGGAGAATCACCGCTCCGATCGGCACGCAGACAGTCATCGCTGTTGGGAGCGACAGCATCAGCACAGCCCAAGGCAGGAGCAGGAACAAAGCTGAGGAGTTTGGCACCTCCAGCTGACCGACTGGCTCTGCCCACAGAGGACACCCGAAGAGGCCAGCCACCTGAGCGGCCCACAGGCTCCAGGGAGGCTCCCTGAGGCCAGACCTGGACCCTGCAAGAGCACCGGAGGGGAGGAAGGCCACAGCATGCATCTCAGAGCCACACATACCCGCACCCTCTAAGCACCCAGGGGTGCCGTGCCTGGCACAGCTCCCCAGCAGGCTACAGGAGCATGGCTCCTGAGAGAAGGCAGCAGGCGCTTTGCCCCTACCCTTTGGGTTTCATCTGCCTGGCTGGAACAGGAGCCATGGCAACAGCCACAGGGAACCCAGGGACTCAGGTCACCCCTGGGGGAGGGGAGAGGGCAAAAGGGAGGAAAGGGGAATCCCAAATTTGTACCAGAGCTCCAAGTGAGCGAGAAAGAATAAAGCTTGTTACAGTCATCTTCAAAGTTCATGGCTTAAGCCCTCGGGAAGCGCAGCTCGCTGCATTTCCCCCAGCCCGCATCTGGGAGACATGCCCCCAGCCCGAGGTCTTCCCACTGCCAAACGGGGGGGGCCCCCACCCCACACCCCCCCCCGGGGCCCCCCGCGCTCCGCGGCGCAACAGCGCCCCCTAGCGCCGCGCGCAGGAACCGCCCCCACCCGCATCCCCTCCCCACAGCGGGGACACTCCAGTCCCACTCCACGCACAGAGGTGCTCCTACCACCCCCCACGGAACTCCTCCGGTCAGGTTAGCAGCATGCGGTTCAAACCCATCCCCCCTGCTTAAAAAAAATAAAGCTGCGACCTGATCTAAGCCTAGGTGAGCCACACAAGCCAAGAACACGGACAACTTCTGTTTAAGTCTCCGAGTGCAATTCAAAGCGGTCTTCAAACCAGGATTTGTACAGGTGTCTCAATGGAGTTTAAGACAGAGCCATCAGACCTCCCTTTCGCTTCCCAGACCACCAGGTAGAAGCACCAGCACTGTGTGTCACACAAAGGCAACGAGACCAACAGCGCTGGAAGGAAGGTGAGCTTGGTAAGGCTGATTTGCCCCCACGGAGGTCTGGCTCATCGCAGACCTCACGCAGAGCCTGTGCAACTACACTCCCCTCGTGGTTACCCGCAGAGAGAACGAGTTCGGGCTTTCGCTTGTTTAGGGCTTGCTTGGAGGGGACAGGGCAGTTTAAAGAACATCGCCTGGCGCACAGTGAAATACAGCATCTGTAGTAAGTCTCCCAAAAGTACCGATTTTCCAGTGCAACTGCCTATATCAAGTACAATCATCCCCCCTTGTGAAGGAAATCTGTGGGAGGTCATGGCAGAAACCTCCAGCTCAAACCTGCCCTCTCTCTTCTGGTCTACCTGGCAACTAGGAGACACTCTCCTCATCCTTCAAAAGCTCTCCAGGCTGACATTGCTAAGCTTAGCAGATTGTCTTTAAAACCGCACTAAGCAAACCTCACATCACATACACCAGCAGCTTCCCTTCCCTGAAGACCACCTGCCTCCTGCCCCCAGATGACATTTACAGCTGGTCTAAACTACTTTGCAACTCTGCTAGAAGTGCTGCCTATACCACTCAATTTCAATGCCCAAGCGACTTAAGTGACTAGAGAACAGTGAAGGGCCTACAGCAAGGAAAAGGTTGAATTAAGTTGAAAAAGCCTTGCTAAACACTCAGGCCTGTTTTGCTCCCCTGTATTTCTTACCTCATTGATGAGCAAGTCTGCAGCAATGGATCACAAATGATCCAACCTTCTCCATCCTTTCTCAACAGTAGTCTTCTGCACAGATGCCAGAGACCTCCCTTGCACGAGTTCAGATGACTTTCTCCTTTGTTCAGTTCTAGTTTTCCCCCTCCTACCTTTATTTATCTTGGTTTTAAGGGCATTTAGTTTAGTGGAGTAAGCCAATAGTACAAAGGCCATTCTGCCCTCTAACAGCAGTCACAATTAGGGAGAGAGGAAGCTTGCTGAGCACTTCCACACAGCTATTTAACACATCTCCTAGTTGAAGGAGACTTGAATGAGCCCTACTATCAACTGTTAGTTGCACACTAGGACTGAACTAACTTCTATTTAAATTAGAAGCAGCTGAAGCATGGAAGACAGTTCCCTTTGAAATTAGCCCAGAAAACTTGTCCAGCCTTTAAATGGCAAATGGCACTTTCAGATGCTGCATGACAAAATGTCCTCTGCACTCAGGATCCAGTCTCTCCGCACACTGTGCATGCTTTGCTAATGCTACTCTCGTCCTACCTCTCCCCTAAAGAGGTCAAATATCACCACAAGCCCTTAGGCTATATTAGCCTGTATTATCTTCAAGATACAAAAAAAATGGATGCTACACAACTTCATTTAAGCAGTCTGCAGCAAAGGGCTAAGCACAGAGCTCAGTTAAATGACTCTACTCAGTGGGTCCCATTCTGGAAGTTTTGCTGTTTCCAAGGAGCAATGGACTGGAAGGTAAAACAGATCAAGTTCTGTCACCCTCCACAGAGATCACTCTTAATTAGTTTACTGAACCACTGCAAGGAGGCTTTTCAACTACCATCAGTGCAGATAGCACACACATTTTGGCAAGGGAAATGTTGACAGGTGTGGCATCCGGCCTAGACTCTTTAAAAAAACAGTGGAAGAGCCATTCCTATGAATTTAGGAAGCAACCCCAGATTGTAGGGATGTTTTTTATCAATGGCAGACTAAAGATGGATGCCAAGACAGAAGACAGTTCAACAGCTACTGTACCATACTATACCAGTCCTTTCCACACCAGGAGCACACAACAAGTAAGAGGGAGCAAAGGGCTAGGGGGAAAAAGCAGCAGACAGCAGGAGGGCTGGAAGGGCAAAAGGAGCTCAGCACAAGGACCCCCAGGAACAGGGACATCAACTGAGGTGTTGCATGTGCACAGCAGGGAAGCATGTTTGCAAAACAACGAGTATGAACGTGGAAAATGCTTTTTTCAGCCTCTGACAATGCCAAGAAGACAAGGAGGTATGATTAGTTGTGGTATTCCTTGGCACCAAACGGCAGGAAAGCAAAAGGGTCATGAGCATCAGACAGAGGCAATCTAGGAAGCAAGAGACCTTTGATGGAATAGAGGGGATCCCAGCATGGCTGAGCAGACACCCATGAAAACCTCTCATTACTGTTTAAATAACACAAAGATGTTAACTGTTGGATTACTAATGACATCAGGTTGAAGATGGAGAAAGTGAGGCCCATCACATAGAAGTTTCCTCTCTTCCTTGTGCCCTACCCGAATGGATGGGGAACAGCCCCAGACTCCTCCCCTCACACAGCCCTACCCACAGCCCCCCACCTTCAGTTTTCCCCATAGCTTCCTCTTAAAGCAGTGCAAGAGCCAGAGGAGAGCTGATCCAGCAGACTTCTACAGCAACCTCACCTCTATGAACCAAGAACAAAAACATCACCACACCCCACTGTATCAGTTCAGTTTCCACCCCATATCACCATCCAATTTCCTTCACATCCCAGATCAAACATGCCCTTTAGCCACACTGGGCATCTGTGGCTTGCAGCAGCACAGATGGACACTGGCAGAGCTAAGGAGAATCTGTCGTACTTGCCCAGCACAGATCAGCCTGCTGCTGCAGGTCATGCCAAACTCCCTTGAGATAAATCTTTTTACATAAACATGTGCTAGCAACACCACACTGATCTGTTTTCAGTTTTACTAATTTACACCAAAGGTACTAACTCAAAGCAAGAGTCCCAATGCTGACTCCATCAGCATCTTCACTGACAAACTGGATGAGTTAATGCCTTGTAGTTTATAGAATCATAGAATCATAGAATTGTTCTGGTTGGAAGAGACCTCCGAGATCATCGGGTCCAACCATTAACCTATCACTACCAAGTCCCCCACTAAATCATATCCCTTAGGGCCTCATCTAAACGCCTTTTGAATACCCCCAGAGATGGGGACTCCACCACCTCCCTGGGCAGCCTGTTCCAATGCCTGACAACCCTTTCGGTAAAGAAGTTTTTACGAATGTCCAATCTAAACCTCCCCTGGCGCAACTTGAGGCCATTTCCTCTTGTTTTGTTGTCTGTTACTAGGGAGAAGAGACCGACCCCCATCTCCCTACAACCTCCTTTCAGATAGTTGTAGAGAGTGATAAGGTCTCCCCTCAGCCTCCTTTTCTCCAGGCTAAACATCCCCAGTTCCCTCAGCCGCTCCTCACAGGACTTGTGCTCCAGACCCTTCACCAGCTTCGTTGCCCATCTCTGGACATGCTCCAGTACCTCAATGTCTTTCTTGTAGTGAGGGGCCCAAAACTGAACACAGTACTCGAGGTGCGGCCTCACCAGGGCTGAGTACAGGGGGACAATCACCTCCCTACTCCTGCTGGCCACACTATTTCTGATACAAGCCAGGATGCCGTTGGCCTTCTTGGCCACCTGGGCACACTGCTGGCTCATATTCAGCCGGCCGTCAACCAACACCCCCAGGTCCTTTCCCGCCAGGCAGCTTTCCAGCCACTCCCCCCCAAGCCTGTAGCGTTGCCTGGGGTTGTTGTGACCCAAGTGCAGGACCCGGCACTTGGCCTTGTTGAACCTCATACAATTGGCCTCGGCCCATCGATCCAGCCTGTCCAGGTCCCGCTGTAGCGCCTGCCTGCCCTCAGGCAGATCAACACTCCCGCCCAACTCAGTGTCATCTGCAAACTTACTGAGGGTGCACTCGATCCCCTCGTCCAGATCATTGATAAAGATATTGAACAGAACTGGCCCCAGTACTGAGCCCTGGGGAACACCACTTGTGACCGGCCTCCAACCGGATTTAACTCCATTCACCACAACTCTTTGGGCCCGGCCATCCAGCCAGTTTCCTACCCAGCGCAGAGTACGCCCATCCAAGCCATGGGTAGCCATTTTCTACCTTATATAAGGTAGAAAACTGTTCCCTTTCCAAGAAAGGCTACAGATTGTCATGACTTCATCCAGACGTGCACTAAGAGGATGGGGAAGAAAAAGCATTGTTAAAAATATTAATTGCAAGCAGACATTAAGCAATTCTAAAACACAGGCCATTTCCAGGAAGCTTTTGGCAAGTCAGCAGTACCACTGGTCATTCTCAGGTAATGGGCACTGTTAAGGATGGCCAGAAGAACAGGTCGCTGTAGCTTATATACTACAGAACAGAGATGGAAACAGCTCCTGCAGGTAAGGGATTCTGGCCTTGGACTGTAAGTAATTTTCATAGACTCATTCATAGCCTGTTTGTACATGCCTGTCCCTCCTCCTCCACCCCTTTTACACAAGCAGAGAATTCCCACAGACACAGACTGCCTAAACAGCCTCCCAAGCAGAACTGTGCCTGACAAAACAAAATACAAGTCACCTTTCAAGAGCTGTGGGTATTTGGTATGAACTAGGTTGGTAAGATCTCCACCATCATCCAAAATCATGTTGAGGGGCTGCCCATCCTTGAAGTACAGGGTCTGCTCAATGCACCACAAATATTCCTCGTCGGTCTCCCCTTTCCAGGCAAACACTACACAGGAACAAACACACACAATTAGCCAGTTTCTTACTCAGCATGTTACTACATGTAAGCAGCCAATGGAACATTTCAGCAGCAGCTCTCAGTAGCAGAGCCAACAGACAGATGATTATCTGCGCCTGCAGGCCAGAAAAGACACTTGCATTGAAAAAAGGATCTCATAATGAGCAGAAGTGAAATCACTTTGCCTTCTGTTCCAGGCCACAAATCTGGTCAAAACTGAGACTTCACTGCTCTCTTTATTCTTCTTCCATGTTAAGAGGAAGAAGGCAAAGCAATCTCACATCCACAATACCCCACACTTGCTCCCCTAATACACCCTACATTACCAGGAATTAGAAATAGCCACTGGATATAGATACAGACAAACGAAAACACAACTATAGCATTTTCTAGCACAGCAGAAAAGAGGGACTAGACTTTAGCATGAGCTAAGCACCAGACTGAACACTCTTCAGCAACTTTGAGTTCAAATTCTAGTCTCTAGCACAGCACTAAAATCCAAGCTGCCGTGCCTTGTCTGCTCTTATTAGGGCATATTTCTGTATCAGTATATCTACCACCGGCAACATGCTGCAATCACTAGCATGTTGTAACTAGCAGTATTTTCGCCTTTCCAGGCATTTGTACTGGCTTCATGCTATGCTTGAGCCTCAGTGGTACTCAGCCATTCAAACATATATTACGCACATGATTGACATACCCCAACATTTGGCTAAATTGTCATGTTTTCACTGTTTACACAGAAAACTAACTCTTGAGCCATGAAGAGCCAATCATGCAACTGCCCCTTCTGAAGAAATGTGCATCAGTAACTCATACTGTATCTAAAGGATCAGCATTCCTCCAAGGTCTCATAAATTCAGTATGTGAAGTGCAACATTACCAAAAAGAGCAAGTTCCACAAAACAAGGATACCAAGGGCAGAGGTCAAAAATTTAGACAGACGTTCCACCTGTAAACTGCTCTTCAGTTGAGTCTTGGATGCCAAGAGCAGTGAGGAAGGCAATATTCTAACACCAGATCTAGAGTCCTGCCTGGTCCTTTGACATCACATGCCAGAGACAGGCAAGAGGTGATGCCTGCAGCTAGTAATGCCAAAGGAGTTGAGGAAGGGACCACTTTCTTCTGTTACATTAGAATGGACCACAGCTGGGGAAAGACTTGTGGCAATAGCTAATTGTAACAGAAATGAAAGACATCTCCCAAAGCAAAGAACCAGGCTGCCAGAAATCGGATTTAGCCTCTGCCAACTGCTCAGGCCATGCAGTTCCCAGCACAGAGCCATGAGGACTGTACGTCCTTAAGCTGAGTAACACAGCAAACAGCTTAATATATTCATACTGATCCACAAGGAATTGCTCTTTATTGGAAGGTGATAGTAACAAAACAGCAGCATCCTGATAAACCACTTCAGGGATATCAGGCAGCAACACAGCTGGCCTAGCTCTAGCCTTAAAACATCTGCAGTATTGACCCTTTCACTGTAACAGGGCACTGTGCAGTTAACATCCCTTCCCCAACCCCTATTTAAGGCCAAGCTTGCTGGAAAGCACCAAACACCTCCATCTACACACCAATCCATTTAATTACACAGCCCATTCAATCATCTTAATGACCAGGCTTAAACCTGGTAACATACAGCCAGGCTCTTTCATAGCCTAACACCAGCCATTGTCAGGAGTGCTACGCATAGTCTGATGCAATGCAGCTTCAATCAAATGTCCTATTTTATAACAATCACTGCTTTTGATGGGCTATTTCTAGCCCGAAGCTTGTTCACAAGAGCTTGATTTGTACAGTTTGATTTAGCTAGAACAGGCAGTACACCCCAAATCAGAGCCAAATTAGAACATGGAAAACTTACCAGGGATACCAGCCTTTGCAATAGCAGCTGCAGCGTGGTCCTGAGTGGAGAAAATGTTGCAGCTTGACCATTGTACCTGGAAAACAACTCAAGTTTTGTTTGCTGAACAAAGTTCTGAGATATCAGGCACTCTTCCAGACACAGAAGTTAAAAAGGGAGCAAGAGCAGAAAGGCATATTAGTGCAGATTCCTGCCTTTCTCAGTAGCTCTGCAAAGTTAAGGTGAAAACTAAGTCTCTGACTAGGCCAGGGAAAATAACATCACTTTGGGAGAGAACGTAACGGAGCTTTAGCTGTGCCACATATTCAGCCATCCCCTTACTCACAAGAGCTTCTGCCAGACAGCCAGAGCATACATTCAGCCATAGATCTTCAGGAAGTGCACAGTAGGGTGGGTTTAGAAAGTTTTGGTCAATAAAGTTCAGATTTTCAGAACAGCCACATAGCAAGTGTCCACTGAGGGATATGGACATGCAGCAACACACCTGCTGACACTCAGACGAGTCAGAAATGCAGCTGAAACACTACACTTGATCAATAGGCATTCTCCAAGATTATGCTCACCCAACTCCCACTCTGTGCTCCAGTCACAGAAGCTTTTTTCCAGCTGAGCTAAGTGTTTTCCACACAGATTTCATACCTAGGCTCAGGCACCTAGAAAAGCAACAGCATGTTGCTGAGTTGCATTGAAAAGTATCTGCATGTCTACTGCAGCTCCCCAGCAGACAGAAACCACCAAATCCCAGAGCCATATGCAAGTTCTCACCCTGCTCCCTACAGGGCTGACTGGCAGGTATTTGCATGCTTTTTTGTAACACACCTTGAGGAGAGAGAACAATAAGGCATAATCCTTCAGCCTGTTTTCAGATACTCATCCCACTTTATCAAGAATTGACACTTCAAAGTAAGGGCTGCAGTAGGAAGCACCTCATGTGAGCCTCAACAACCAACACTTGTCAGTGAAAACACACCTGGAAGGAGCACAGGAAAACTGAATTCATGACCTTAAGCACTGCACCTCCTCACCTGGGTTTTTCTAAGCTCCTCCATATCAGATGGCATCAGGAGGTGTCATGAAATTCAAAGTATACAGAATACCTATATATTGTTTACACTTCAAGCACTTGAAGACACAGGCCACTTCAACTCTACATCCTCAGATCTGTAAAACCAGTTTGTGGTAATGGCATAGTCCCTAGAATGACTGGCATACCTGATGGGCTCAGAGCCTAATATTTACACCACTGGTTATGAAGAGGATGCATTTTTATTACACTTTTAGAACTTACACTCTGAGGCACAGAGTATTTATTCTACCTTTCTTAACCTAGCCAAAAAAGGGATACCGAGACTACCATGTTACAGTGAGCTACATCCCCATTATGTAGGGTATGGTTTCATCAGTTTCACTCCTCCCTCCCAGGCACCAAAGTTCTGGCAGAACAGATGAACCAAAGCTAAATCCAAACTCAAGTCAAAGTCTAAACTAACATGCAGGCATCAGGACAAGGAAGGAGCTAACACAACAGCACGCATCTTAAAGGCGCAACCATAACTTATGCTTAGAGGAACCAAATCTCTGCAGGTACCTCCCTGAATTACTTGGATGAATCCCATACAACACTGATTTAGGGTTCTGTCAGACTAAAGCAGCTTGGCAATGTTTAAGTAAGCACATAGCTGCTGCCTAGGTCAGCCACACTGGGATACAGCAACCAAGAGGAGCAGCAAGGAGCTGCCCAAATTTCAGTGGCTACTGCTTGCTTTCAAACCCTGTAGAGGGACAAGAGTTTCATACACAGAGTAGCTGAAATAAAGCCAGGACCGTACCTCCACATCAAAGCTCTCCTTCAGCACTGCACCATTCGCAACCACAGAACAGCTCTGAACAGGCTGAAGAACACCTGCCCAACAGCACACACCTTGCCCAGGCTGACCTGGCATGCTGTTTAGACCTACCCCCTCCGCTTTGAGGACATGCCTTAGCTGCTACAGAGAGCAAGCTTCCCCTTCTCCCAGCGCCTTCTGATCAGCATGACGCTGCTCAACTCTTTTAATCATTCCCAGGGAGGGATCCCATATAGGGCACCTCTGGGCAGCCTGAGTTCAGGCAGCTAAGCTTCAGGAAGAAGGAATTTCAGATCACATACGTACTTAACATAATCCATCACCAAGTTCCAGTCAGCTCCCTGCTCAGCACACAAGCTACGTGGATTGTACTCAGATGCCTGGCTCTCCTCATGCCCTGTACAGTGAACACTCAGCCATGATGTCTGGATTTCATTCAGCAAGCCAGGCAGAGGACAAGGCAGCAAAAGGCTTATAAGTACCTCAGTCTTTATTAAAGACCAGGGTAACTGGTCCATCGTCACACAACAAATTCAAAGTCCGTGGAGTACCCAGCCCTCAACCACTGAACCACACTGCGGCCCTGTTGTTTTCCTGCACAGCTCAAGGGCCAGCATGCACTCTCAGAAAGCTTAATTAGTTTTTGCTGACTTTACCAGGGCATGGTGTGGTTCTTAATACAGGCTAATCTGTGCTGGAGGCAGTTGCTAGCGCTTCAGCATTACCAGCAACAGCACTGCATGCCCAAGCACAACACAATTGCGTGGGAGCAGCTTTCGGCACTGCTGCTCAGGGCGCTGTACACACAGCTGATGGAGCTGCTGAAGCCAGCAACCCAGCCCAAAATGGGCACTCAGGAAGACGCAGCTTGTCCAGAGGGAAGACACATACCACATCCCAAAGGTGCAGGCAGTACAGGTGACAAGCTTTTTGCTTAAGGAGAGAAGACAATCTATCCGCCTGGAGATTGCAGCACGGTCCCTTCCAAAAAGTACAGGCATTTGCCAGGATCCCCTAAGGTAGTTACATAAGCAGAAGCAGTGCCCCAGGCAAAGCATTACCTAAGAGCATGATGAAGGAGAAACTCAGAGACACTTTACCTCAGCTCCCAGCTCTATAAGGGTCTCTATGAGAACCGCCGTCTGCACAGTCATATGAAGGCAACCGGCGATACGTGCACCTTTCAGTGGCTTTGATGCAGCATACATCTCCCGCATCTTCATCAGCCCCGGCATCTCATTCTCTGCAATCTCAATGGCCTTGCGACCCCAGTCTGCAAGGCTGATGTCAGCTGCAAGAGGAGGAGGACAGGTGTCAACAGTTTAAATAGCTGAGACCTTGGTATCTGTTCACACACTTGTGGGTAGGCATCGACAGCAACAGCTGAACTGAACACACAGCAACAGCTGGGAGACAGAGTTGGGGGAAAAACAGACCCTACTGTAGTTACTCCCTGCTTTTTTTATTATGGTACACAGGCTTTCAAACAAGTTTAGACCAAACCTAACAGTCTCCCTGAAAAAAGCGTGCTTCTGTATGAGCATATTAAGCAATTGTGATCTAGTGTGCAGACATCCTGAGGCCCATTAATTCAGTAAGCCTCAGCCTTAAGCACTCCTCCTTACAGATATGCCCAAGGGCCTGACACTTCCTATAGATTTACTTCCACAGTATTAAGATCTGCACATGGGGGGGGCTGCCCGTATGGCAACAGCTTCCCCACATGAGAGCACACATAGCATGCTCACTGCCAAGTGCACCAGGAGCTGAGGCCAGCCCAGCTCCACCTCTTAAGAGCCAAGCTGTAGGGTTCCTTCCCCCTTGGATCCACAAAGATTATCTTCAAGGCACCATAACTTAGTTTCAAGTCTACTTCCACCTTTGTAAAAAGGATCTCTAGTAGAAAAGTTCAGCAAAAACTGAACAAAAGAGACTTCCGACAGGCTAGCCCAGGGCAGAAGATACTGCACTCACCATGGATGTCTGACTCCAGCCATGAAAAGGCAAGGGTCAAACAGCTAACGCCCAGGTGCTCCACTTCGCAGCATCAGCCAACACCAAGCGCCCTCTTACGCGGTTAGCTCTTTCAGAGGAGATTCCAGAAGCTTACCATTTCACTTACGAACACGGTCAGATACTTTTCTTTCACTGACCTAGTGAACACAGGCCATTTAAAGCACTCGGGGACACTAGGACCTCCGAGTCAGGCTGCCACGTTTAGTACAGACAGGCTAATTGCATTTTGCTCCAGAATGAAGCCTGGGGCCACTGAATCCCTTGCCTATGCTGTAGCTGATGGGTGCACTGCCTTTACACCAATAGGGGACTGAAAAAAGCCCAGGCAATGGAAGGGCCACGGAAACAACTATATGGGGGGGCAGTTCTCGAATCTTACCCCTCTTAAGGGCTTGGTAGTTTTACCAGGGCTGCTTAAAAATACATCCTGTAGTATTTTAGGTTCATAGCCTCCAAGGCAAATTATTTATGAATCTGAGCCTTATAGACTAATGTTCTTCTCTTTGAACTTAACCTCCAAATAACACGCAACTCTATAAAAATTAGGGTGTTTGTGGAGTTTCAGGTCTACAAAAATACCCGCCAAAATCTTTAGGGAAACATGAAACACATGTCTCAGATTTAAAGATACTTTCACATTCAGAGCAAAAGCCCGCCCCCAGAGAAGGGACAGTCAGAGCAGGGGAAGGTCTGGGGACGGGGCAGCCGGACTCGCCCACGCCGTGGGCTCCGGGGCGGGAGAGCAGCAAAATCACGGGTGGAAAACCCACTCGTGCCGCGCTGCGGAAAGCGACAGCAGCTTCAGAGAGCTGGTGCAGCCCCCCAAGAGACGCCCTTCTTCCTCCGTGGGTGTTTCCGCAGCACGGGTGCAAACGCAGCCCTGCCCCACGGCGCAGAGGGGGGTTTCAGGCGTGGATTTCCCGCCTGCCCCGCGCTCCCCGCCCCCCGCCGCGGCACGGCGAACAGGCAGCTGCCATCTTCCCCCCGCCGCCGCATCCAGCCGCGGCACCGGGGCCGCCGAGCCCCCGCTGCGCTCAGCGGCGCTGCCCGGCCCGGCCCCGCACCCCGCCGCAGCGGGCCGGGCCCGGCGCCCCGCGCTCGCCCCGGCCGCGGGGGAGCCGCCAGAGCCCCGCGGAGGCGGGCCGGGCCCGGGGCTCGCACTCACCCACTTTGTACGGCAGGCTGTCCGACATGCTGGCGGGGCGCGGGCCGCGGCAGGCACCGGAGGAGGAGGCGGTGGCGGCCCCGAGCGCGCTTTAAGTAGAGGCGGCGCTGCCGCCTGCGTGGGGCGGGGCGGGCCGGGGCCGCGCCGACACGTGCGCGCTGGGGCCCGGCCGCTGCGAGCGTGAGGGGGTCCGGCTGCTCCGGCCGCCCCCGGGCCGGCCGCGGATCCGCCTTCCCCGCGGCCACAGAAGGCCCCGGAGCTCCCGGGTGCCTGGGCCGTCCCCAGAAGCTGTCCCCTCGTCCCCGGTACCGCAGCGGGCTCCAGAGGCCTCCTCTGCCGCTGGGACCAGAGTGAGCCCTAGACCCACACCAGGGCAGGCTCTGGCGCCTGGTGGTACCTGGGGCGGCCCTGCCACCCACCACCACCGGTACCAGCACAAGCCCTGGTCCCCGTACCGGATCTGGCCATGGAGCCACTGTGGGCACCAACCAGGCAGCCCACCCTGGCCTGCTCTCCTGGGAGGTTCCCCAAATGAGCTGATGAGTTCGTTAGTGTAAGCACTCCATGCCATACGGCCCCTTCGCTGCGGCAGGGCCGAGGGCAGTGCACAACAGCCAGTCAGGCCTGCGAGGCAGGGTAGCGCGCTGGTGAGATGCCACGCAGACGGAGCTGAGGTACAGCGCACGAGTTGCTCTATCTGCCTGGACGTTGGACTTGGCTGTGACCTCTTCCTCTTTGCAGCCTAGAGCCGGTTTGCCAGGTACAGGGCAGGAACAGCGCGGGCAGGCCTGCCAGACCCTGCCTCCTGCTGCAGCCAATGCCCGCTGCACACGCAGGAGGCAGAGCCCTGCTTCAGCCTTGTCCGGGGGTCACACGCACGTTTGCTCCTGTTCTAAACGTTTTTCGTAAGCCTCAGTCATAAACTGGGGCGAACTTTGCAACCAGGGTGTTACACACCTCTTCTTTTATCTGTGAAATATTTAAAAGTGAAGATTTCCTCATACTTTTACCCATAAATTCTGAGTTATTTTGCAAGGTTTGAAATAATTCTCAGTGCAGAGTTCACCCCAACACCCCAGCTCACAGTGCTCCCTGTAAATGAGGTTCAGTATTTGTTATCATCTGAGCAGCTGCTGATCTTCAGTGACCAGTCCTACAGTGAACAGACTGCAGAGAAAGACAGACATCCCAGTAGGAAGCCTGTAGCCCTACAGCCAGAACGCGTGCAAGTGATAGCGTTTGTGTTTGATATTCAGAGTGCCGCTGGCGCACTGGCACACCTGATACCATACCAAGCAGTTCTGTAAATCAAAAGGTGCCCAAAGGAGTAGGCCATCCATTCCCCCAGGACAGGTTCATCTAAGTCAGTCATGCGTTCATTGGTCTACATCACCGACAACCTTTTTGTCACAGCTCAAATGTGCTGGCTCGCAGCAGCAAGACAGTTCAGGCTCTGGCAGTTGCCCACCCACTTGTCCGAGACACCAAGGTTGTATCGCCGGCAGACTGCAGTTTCGGCGTGCTCCCGCGCACCTGCCTCTGCCAACAGGCAACCGGGGACTTCCCAACAGCCCTGCGTTACGCAGCGTGACCTAAGGGCAACAAAATGCTCCAAACATGCCTTGTGTTAGGTGTCAGCCCCCACCCTCCCTAGCAAATCTGATCATCAGTTGCTCAATTATAGTCAATGTCTTTATGTACTAACCCACAGCAACCCCTACACATAAAATGTCTGTCCTAAATTAATGAGCAAGGCCAGAACAAAGACATCATTTCACGTAACTCCCACTAATTTCAGCTCAAGGCATACTTCCCTGTGAAGGCTGAAAGGGACCAGCACCTGAGTACAGTGAAGCCAAGGAGTGGGTGGCAGGAGCTGACAGTATTTATTGAAGGAGGACAGATCAGCTCCACCTGGTGTGAAGGCACTCCGACGCTTGTCAAAATATTCTCACTTGTTTATAACTGCATAAGGAGTGCTTAAAGACAAGTCATGCTAGCGGCATGATTCGCCCTGACCCTCTGATTTAGGAGAGTAATACCTCATAGCACTGTATTGTACTACGTTTTAATGTATAGGTAGTCAGTGCCTTGACTACTCATACACACTCTTGTCCTTTCATTGTTGCTGTCACTGGTGGATTTGGGACACCAGGTGGCACAAGATTGGCACAAAATGGAGGGAATAGGCTGCAGCAAAGAAGAAGGAACAGGAAAAAGAACGGAAGAGCACAAAGAACCACTACCTAACAGAGCACATGAAACACTAACAGGATGTTATTCACATTATACATCCTGTGACTGTTTCATTTACTGTGGTAGTTCAAGTAGAGAAGTTCTGGGTTGTAAATTTAAATATCTCAGGGTCACTGAAAAGCTGTGAAACTCAGGGAAAAAAACACTTGTTAAAAAAATGAGAACATGACATTTCTTCAAAACTATATTTAAAAAAAGATTGGGCTTACCGGCGTGGCCAGGAAATAGTGTAGATTTCAAGACTAGGAGAAAACATCACTCTAAGGTTCTGTATAATACAGGTGATACTCCACACAGGTACTCCATACAAAGCCAGTTACTTGCTTTACTGGGGCAATTTATATATTACATACATTATAAGAAGGATTTTGTGCAATCCAATATGTTTTTTTGTAAAAAGAATGCCCGTGATTTGTTCAACAGGATTCTCACTTGACAGTGCACTGGGAGTCCCTGTGCTGAGTGTGAATTAGAAATGTACAGCAAATGAGCTGTTGGTCACAGGACCTTGTTTGTCACAGCAGGTAGAAGATGGGCATCAAGGAGTGGGAAGAATGGTCTGACAATTAATGCAGCGCTGTGGGAGCATGGAGAACTGGGTTCTACCCGTGCCCTAGCACATCGTCCCCTGGTGCTGGCTCAGTCCCCCAGGATAGGCTTTGTATGAGTGATCATTAATTGCATACTCATTTTCTAGGTGACAAGCATCCTCTGCTCTTCCCTATTCTTTGACCAATGTTCTGCATGGACTGAAGTCCAGAGCATATCACTGACCTTAGAAAATGCAGCACAATGCCAAATACTCTGACAAAACAAACCCCGCATATCTCAGAGTGGTACCCACAAACAATGAGAACATTTGATGTTATATTCTATACCTCGGTTCACCCTTACCCATAAATTGCAGACAATGATTTCACTTTCCCACAAACTCACATACGCATTGCAAAAATAAATTCATTTCCACCTGTGAAGCGCTACGATATTGTGGTGGCAGCATTCAGGAGCACTCTGAATTAGGAAACTAATGTTGTTTTACCCTGCGCAGAGGTTTGATGAGGAGTGAAGAAGAATCCCCATAGTGAACGATGCAGATGAAAGAGGTGTTGCATAACTGCTGTTCCAG
The DNA here is from genome assembly GCA_009819775.1 of Phoenicopterus ruber ruber. Classification (NCBI taxonomy): domain Eukaryota; kingdom Metazoa; phylum Chordata; class Aves; order Phoenicopteriformes; family Phoenicopteridae; genus Phoenicopterus; species Phoenicopterus ruber. The sequence continues at coordinate 2,988,820 of CM020230.1, read as the reverse complement.
CCAGCACAAGCCATTCTGTGCAGTGAGGCAATTACAGTGTTTGATGATCCAGTTAGATTGTATCATCGTAAATGTCACAAGGTGCCTAATGAAGGTTGTAGCAGTGATGCCATCACTGGTGTCTTCTAAGTAAAGTGCTTTGCTCTGTAGCCTTACCACTTGCGAGGGCCCCAGCCAGCAGCTGAAGGTTGCAGCAGCCTTCTTGCATGCGCACAGGATGACTCACACTGCTAATTTAGCTTAGCAGGGGTCCCATGTGGACTAGAGCCCTTGTTGTCCGTGCCTTAAATTGGCTTTTAATATAGTGCTGTTATGGGTAGCGTAGACATACACTTACAGTACTCACAACCGCGTTACAGCTCATGCCACAAGTAAACTCTCCCTACCTGCCTCAAGCATAAACTCTGAGACATGTTGCCTCGTGTGTTCACACAAAGTCCTTCACAATGTGTTTTCCCGCTCACTATCATCTGGCGCAGCAGTACAGAATAACACCACTGGGGATCTAGTTCGGGTAATACTATCTCAATCCACAGCAACATTTCTATTAACGTAGCAAGCATTAGCATGATGATGATAATACCATTTGCCCCAGTTATATTAAATTCAACACGTTCCAGATTCACCGCAGCTAACTTTCTCCTCCCCTCTCCTCAGTAGAGACTTCTGCACTTCACCAGGTCCTGATCTGGTGTTTATGGTACCATCCACTTTCCATCAGTAACTGCCCAACAGAGGGCAGAGTGCCTTCTGTTTGACTTCCCTGTGAATGAGGACTACCAACATTTAAGTAAGAGTCGAGTATGACCAAGCTGGTGCCTTTTGGGAGGAGCACGGTTAGTCCAAGGGTTAGAAGGAGGCTATGTTTTTGTTGCAAGAACAGTAGAACTTATTTACTTGTGAACATGCTGTCTGTACAGCCAGTGCAAGCATGAACTGAAGCAAGAGCTAGAAGATAATAAATGAACTGGTGTGAAGGGAAGTTTGGACTAATTTTACCTCTTGCCTCTTATTTTCCTTATACCCCCAACAAGAGAAAAAACACCAGGTTTTGTTTCTTAGAGGAACCCTGGGGCCAGCCTGTTACACAAGAGGCTGGTTCAGTCCCTGAAAGCCTCAGGCTCTGGGTTGGTGGTAAGTCAGTACAACATCATCTTCTCCTCCATCTCAACAGTTGTAGCAAGCATGAGCATAACATGAACTGAGGACCAAGCCCTGAGCCTTGTAGAGCAAGTTTAACCAAGTAAATTCTCCCTTAATCCAGTCTGGGAAATGATGAGCACTGCCCCTGGTATGTTAATGGCATGCGATGGGACTGGTACAGCAACCTGCCTGCCCCGTGCTGTTACTCACCTTAAGTTTGCAATTCAGCTGCCCAGTTACTTAGTGCACACTGAGCATGAGAAAGGCTGGGTAAAACAAATAGAGTGAATGAGCAAGATTACTGCTCAGCAAGGCATATTCACAGCCTGGGCCTGTTAGCCTCCTTGCAGTCCAAGACTGGAGGTTTGGTTCAGAGTTCTTGTTCAGAAGTGTAATGCTGCAGCTCCAAGGGACAGATGGACTTAGCGAAACACACAACTTGACCTCTTACTCAACAGGATGGATAGCTTGGGTGGATTTGTTCTTTTTAGTGGAGGGCATTGGGTATCCTGGTACAAGGGACTACATAAGGTAAAGAAGGTACAGTCGCCTGAGGCTGATAAAGACTTAAAGAATTCACAATGGAAATCCGTTCATTAGCTTTATTTGGCTTTGGATCAAGCCCCAGGTATTTAAATTGTACCTTCTCCCTTTGTATTAGTTTTGACGTTACATAGCTTTTTATCAGCATCTGTTCTGCTCTGAAATGCAAGCTGATTTATACCAGAGCAATTTGCAAGGAGGTAAACCACTCAGGGGATGAATCAGCCTTTCTGATGTAGATAATTTACAACTGTATAAATGAGGGAGGTTATCAGGGTGGGACAGGAATAAACCTGGGTCTAAACAAGATAAAGGCTCCCTCTCTACTAGCATCTCCATTTCAAAAACTCTTCTCAAAGAGCCTGGCAGAAGCAGGCATCCAGCTCACGCTGACACTGAGCAAATCCATGTGTTCCCGGCCTTTAAGAGTCCTAGATGCAGCATCCAGAGAGCAAAGCCATAACTGGGATCCAAGTGGTGCCTGTGGGTACCCTGCATGTCTGCCCTGCTGTCTGCCACGGGCCCAGCTGAGCTGAAGGCTGCTTGCAAGGTCTCTGCATAGATAAGAGCTGGACAGAGCCGTCAGTTAAAAAATGCACAGTGTGTTTCACATATCCCAGCACTAGCCTGTCATGTCTTTTTTCTGAAAGCTCCCCAGCAGATTTACAGTATCGTGTTCCTCAGTCCCAGGGAAAAAGTAATGTTCAGCCTTTTGCGTGGGAAGAGAGGAACAATTTTCCCAGTGTCTTGTCCTTCCTTTAAAACATCTACATATCTTGATGGTGTCATTTCCGTTCTCAGGACACCTAATCACTCCCTCCCAGTTCTCTGATTATGCACTGTAGAGCAATTGAGTAATAAAATACTTAATTAAATAGCCACATGTCTTTGTTTTACCCTTTAATTAGATTACTTGGAAATAATAATAGTTTCTCACCAACCTGAGGGTTTCGTTCATTCCTTCTCCAGATAACAGGAAGTAATTTATCTTTTCCTACTGATACTTTTCTAAATCCCAAGTCAAATTAATCAATTCTGATTTTAAAGTAAATTAGAAATAGATATACTCTGACACAGCACTGTTATCTTCATGAGTGAAATAATGAATTCAGACTCTGATAACAAGGCAACACAACAAAAATTCTCTTTTTAGGGATGATAATTTCAAGATAAGAAGTCTGATTTTAAAATATAAAGCCCTTGCTGCAATAAGTACCTAGTTAACAAGAAGCTCCAGAAGACTTATTTATAAGAAGACTTACTTTATAGTTTTTTATAAAGTGCTTTGAAATTCAGTAATGAAAAATGTGAAAACAAAATATTCCTGCATTTATAAATCACCAACTTCACAAAGCCTTAAGTCAGACAGAAGTGTGAAGCCACTGTTAAAGATTTAAAATAGCTTAGCAGCTAATGGACGCTGATGACATTGGATGAGTATTCAACAGTCAGTGCGTGATATTTGCTCAGGGCTGTGTCTAGCCCAAAGTGGGTAAGCGTTCACACTCAAAATTGCTCCTATGGGGAGCTGGTCACTGTGGTCTCTTCTTTACCAGGACCAGCTTTATGTTGTCGACTTACATAGCGTTAGCGGACTGAGGACCTAAATAAAGGTGGACAAAAACCTCAGGAAACTCAACAAAGACAAATGCGGGTGGTCAAAGATAGTTCTGTGTCTGGGAGGGAGTAACCCCAATTCAGCAGGACATGGGGTCGACTGCCCAGAAAGCAATTTGGTGGAAGAGGTGCTGGGGTCCTGGTAAACAAGTTGCATAGGAGTCCACTGAGTGCCCCTGTGACAAAGAAGGGCAACTGCATCCAGGGCTGTGTCATCAAAGCCAGGGGGTGAGATAAGGGAACCTTGCCCTTTACTCTGCAGTGGTAAGGACCCAGCTGCTAGTGCTGCGTCCAGTCTGAGCTCCCTGGCATAAGACAGGCACTGATGTACCAGAGTCCAGGGGAGGCCACCAAGAGGAGCAGGGATGGAGCACAGGACATATGAGGAAATGCTGAGAGAGCTGGTTTTGTTCAGCCTGGAAGAGAGAAGGCAAAGGGCGATCTCACTGCTGTCTACAACTGCCTGATGGGAGGGTGTAAAGAAGATGGAGCCATACTCTTTCCAGAGGTGCACAGGGACAGGATGCGGAACAAGAAGCAAAAGGTCCTACAAGTGAAATTTCAATTAGATATAAGGAAAAAAAAAAGCGGGTCATCAAACACTCGACCAGGGCATGAAGAGGCTGTGGGATCTCCATCCCTGAAGATATTTATCTCTCGACTGGACAAGGTCCTGTGCAACCTTATCTAAGTCGGTCCTGGTTCAAGCAGGGAGTGGACCTAGAGGCCTCCAGAGGTTTCTTCCTACCTAAATTATTTTGTATTTATTTATGTGATTCTGTCTGGATTTTTGTGTGCTTCACTAAAATAATAAAAAAAAATAATAAGGGTGTTCAGTGCTTCTGTGACACAGTCTAGTCCCAGCCCTCCAGCTGAGGGAGCCTAGGGCTTTGAGGTATCAGAGAGCAATCTCCCTTTACAGGCCCCTGCTCACAAATCGGATAGAATCACAATATTTTAATGATCCTGAAGGATTTTTTTATCACCACATGGAAGATTCAAACATGGAAGTGATTTACACAACTCTGCCACACAGACCCTTATCCTCAGTGGTTTCCCTGTCAACTCCCAGCACCAACAGCACTAACTTATTGTGCTAGTTCTGGCTGTAACAACACGGTTAAACTGCATTAGTGATTTGACTATTGTTACTTACAATAGCCCAACTGAGAATAAATGCTATACGTATTTTGCCACAAGAAACAATCTCTGTCCCAGTGACCTTGAAATCTGGATTGGACTCAGAAAGAATGAAAAAATATTATTAATATTATTAAATATTATCTCTCAGAAATTAACACCCAGAAGCACTGCTTGACCACATCAAACCTAGAAAATCTGAAAAGCTATAAAGTGTACACAGTTTTCCTAAAAAGCCTTTGTACAAGATCATCCTGCACAGTTGTGGCAAACCTAATCTGTGGGGTTCTTACTCGTCAAAAGAAAGTTATGACAGGGAATAGCAAGAAGATTCCATCCTGCCTGAGTATCTTATAGTTGTAGAAAGTATAGGGAAAAAGAAAATAATCAGGTAGTTTCCTCCTTTCCCCAAATAAGGAAACAAAACGTAAAATATTGGATACGTAGCTCTTCTGCCACTCAGTTATATTCATCTGTGCTTGCCACATTGTTCTGGCGTTAATTCATTATTTGTTGTTCCAGTTCACTGATAGGCCATGATTTTGAACAGGGAAAATGATCTCTGCAAGAGTGAATGTGAAGATTGTTCTATGTTCATCTTGTCCTGGCAAGTATAAACTAATCAGTAGTCTGTGCACCTGGAATGCATTCTTTTTCTCCTGAATTTTACAGAGCAGATAGTGCCAGTGGAACTTGATTTGAGGCGTCAGAAGCTGAAAAATAAAGAGATTAGGGTTGCTGGGGTTGAACAACAATCACTTTTCCAAAATGCCAGTTACAAAGGGAGGAAAAAAATGATAACACAGAGGACAACTTAAGTGGTGTCCTTGAAAAGAGACACTGAATGTTATTAGTTCACATCTGCAACCTTTACCTTGGAAACCTAAAAACCAGTAAGACAAAAACAGAGACAGCAAATGGCCACACTGCCTTGGGGATATATGCACATCTGTTGAATTCGATAGGAGTCACGCGTATGTGTACTTGGGGTAGCATTCAGCTTCTTCCTGCAAACACTAAACTTCTACTAAAGTTAAAATTAATTCAGACAGCTGGGGTAAAAGGTCATAGTACACCTAGCTGCAATATTCCTACAGTTTGGGGAATCAAACCACAGGCAATCTGCAAAAACAAGCCCAGTGTTATGTACCAGCTGGGAGACAGAACAAATACGCCGTAAAGGAAATGCATTATGCTGATGTGGAACTCCAGCTGAAGTCAGCCTGAGCTTTACTGTCCTGCCAGGACAGGAACCTGTACAGCAACAATGGATGAGAGATGACTGTTCATGTAGGTGGTGCATGAGAGAGAAATTTCTGTTAAGTAAGGTTTGCAGAACTCATTTTTATTGATATTAATTTGAATGGACCATTTAACTATGGAACTGTAAATATATGTATATGTGGTCAAATATCTGTAAAGGAACGTAAAGACTTAAAGGTACATAGAAAAGCTTTAGAGGAAAAAAAAGCCTCCAGAACTTATTTCAGCTGTTCAATTTGTTTGGTTCTTATATTGGGCTGTAACCTTGGCTTCCAACTTGCTTCCCAGGGGCGCGCACCTTTCTGACAAAGCCACGCAGTTCTGACTTTTCAGTACTCACAGGCTCTGACTGAGCAGCATATCTTGTTCTGTGCTGGAATTAAAGTGATTCCTGTGCTTGAAGTTACGTGCGTATATACCTTGGTCAATCATAATGCCCAGAGAGGTAGTAGAAGCCCCATCCCTGGAAACATTCAAGGTCAGGCTGGATGGGGCTCTGGGCAACCTGATCTAGTGAGGTTGTCCCTGCTCATGGCAGGGGGGTTGGACTAGATGGCCTTGAAAGGTCCCTTCCAACCCAAACTATTCTATGATTCTATGATTCTATAACTGCAGATGGCTAATTGGCACTGGAACATGTATGTTGTTCTGTTAGGGGAAAACAATCTGAGCTGTTTTCTTGCTTCGGCCTCATCAACAGAAACACTCGCTTAATTGTAGCTGTGGGATCTTTCTTATTGGAGTTTACGTGTGAAGTAGGGAGGACAAGATGGATTTTCAAACCCCTACCAGTTGTAAGAAAATGCTAAACTTTGCACTTGTAAAGTATGTAATTTTCCTGAAAAATTACTGAGGATATTCTCCTACTCTTTGAAAATTAAGGAGTCTTTTCTCTGATTTCATTGCATGGAAACTGAACTCTCTCATTCCTCACTGCCAAAAGAGGAGGTGTATTGTAATTTCTATGTACTCACTTATGCAATAGTGGATTCTGGTTAAGAAAAAATACACTTGAAACAAGAAAGGTTTTATGTAAAGGTTAAGTACTCTCAATAGCTTAAGTATCTGCAGGGGATACATTAAAACTGCAAAACCTTAATTGTGTGTCACAAAGCCCGCACTGCTACCAGTGACATCCCAGTCACTTGACTGGTAGAAACTTGGATTATCCAGCGTGTCCCTTTGTGCCATCAGAATGTTGCAGTTATTAGTGTTACTGGGATAACTCAGCACCATGGATGGCCCCAGGTTCGTTAAGGTATGCTGGTAACTTCAGGGGAGCATTAGCCTAGCCTGCAGGGCTGCTTTGATGATAGATGATTTTTACTGTAGTGTGTGTATACATATACACACACACACATACTCTGTGTGTGTGTACATACATAGCTGTCTTCAGGGAGCTGTCCCAGAGGGTTGCTGTGGGAGGTGGTGACTGGGCCCAAACGCCTCCCTGCTGCTCCGGGCAGCCTCACGGGCAAACTCCAGCTGCGGCCTGGGAACCGGGTGCTATTGCGAAGCGTTCACGTGAGCGCAGCACCAAAGCCCGGGCACACAAACCGCACCCACGGGCGAAGCAGCGGGGAAGCGCGACCAGCGCGGCCACCTCATCGCACCGCCTCCGCCGCGCCCCGTCCCTCACTGCCTGGCGGCCCGTCCGGCCGCCGTGAGCATGCGCAGCGCCTGGCGCGGAGCACGCCGGGACTTGTAGTCACTACGCGCCTGTGGCCGCAGAGAGACTCGGCGCGTGCGCAGATCCCGCCCGACTTTGTAAAGTCGCTGCTTCGGGTTGGGTCGGACCGGCTGCCATCTTGGCCGAGGGACGGAGGAGCTGCTACGCCGCCGTGCCCGGTGAGGGGAGCGGGGCTCCGCGCTGCGGGCAGGGCGGAAGGGAGGAGGCGGAGGCGGCGGTAGCAGTGGGGACAGGGCCCTGCGAGGCGCGGCACGGCGGCCCCGCCGCTCTCTTTGGCTCCGGGCGGCCGTGGCGCGGCGGTGGAGGCAGAGGGGCGCGGGGGACCCCGGCGGGCGTAGGCCTGGCTTCTTGAGGGGCTTCTCGCCCCAGGGAGGGCCTCGCTGAGGGAGGCCCTGCCTGCCGCCCTGCCTCCCCGGGCCCCGGCGGGGGCAGCTCTTGGGCCGGCGGCCGGGCTGGGACGGCAGCATCGTTCCTTCCCCGGGGCACGGGGCGGCGGTCCCGGGACCCTGGCGCTCTCTGCGAGGGCTGCCTGGCCCCGCAGCCCTTTCTCCGGCGCTGCCGGCCTGCGCTGCGGAGCGCTTTCTCCGCTCTGGCTGGTGGGGGCACCTGCCCGGACCCCAGGCTGGGGTGCCCTTTTCCCTTAGCTCCGCATCGCTTGCTCCAGTCGTCCCCAGCAGCATTCGCTTCCCCTTCCCGGTCGGACCCTGCCGTCCTCTCCAGGCTCCTCGTCGCTGAGATCGGCCTCTAAACCTTCGCCCTCTTAGGGCCGTGGGGATTCGCTCCCGTCAGAGGCTTTGCTTTCCGGCAGCCGTTCCGTAGCACAGCCCTCTTTCCAGCCTCTGTGTTTAGCCCTCTCTGAGGAGCGCGTCCCCCCTCTCCGGGAGTCTCCTTCCAGATTAGGCTGCTGCCACTGCCGCCGCTTAACGAGGGTTCGCTGCCTTTGTCTTGTCAGGGCACAGCCGTGCCTTGAAGTAATGTTTTCCAGCGATAAAGCATGATTATAGCTGGAGGTTTATACTGAGCTGTGTTCCCTCTTGTAAAGACGGCAGAATGGTAACGCTGGTGCCACCGCTTTATTTTGGAAACACGGACAAGTTCTAGCTGTTAACCCTTCTGCTTCCAAACGGGGTGTCTTTGACCTTGTGTGGCTTTTATCCAGATAAAAGCAGCAGAGGGTGTTTGAGGATGCCTTTGTCTAATTGGCTCTGATGTCCAAGAATTCAGTTTCTTTTAATAGCTGTAATTTGTGATATTAAATTGACAAAAGAACTTCAGATTTGTGTGTGATGCAGAGAGAAAGGCGGGTGTAGTATTTGGGATATCTGTTGTCATTTGTGTGGCATCCTTTACCCTTGAAGCTTCAGAAAATGTCCCCAGCAAAACTTATCTTTATAGCTTCGTTAGAATTGAAGAAATCAGAAACCAGGGTATTTTAGACCATCTTTTCCCAATATATTATTGCTTATTTTAGTGAGTCTCTCATTGTTTTGTTTGGTCTCTGCTACCCTGTCGCTCATCCTTTTGAAAGAGAAAAGGAGAGAAATTTAGACCGATATTTGTAAGAGGACAGTTTGTGTTGAGAGAATGACAGTAGATCCAGCTATTGCTTGCTTGTATTTACCTGAAAAAAGGCATAGGCGTTTAAGAATGAAACATGAACTGCAAGCTGTCTTCAGTTCTGAAAATTTTAATGCTTAAAAAAAATCTTGTTTGAAAAAACAAATTTAAATTATTTTCTCCCTTACAGCAGAAGTCCAAAGCAGTTCTAATTTACTTACAGTTACATTGCTCTTTGCTACAGCCGTTTAAATCTGAACTTGGTCTAGTGTGCATTCTTAGTTGTGGTTTGGCTGACAGTTTTAATCACTACACTGAATGCATTCACCTCCAAGTGATCATTGGAATAATATGTAGCATTCTGATCCAAAGTGAATTTTCTTGTCTTTAAAACAAAGAACTGATACAGTACATGTGAGAGATGACGTTGCAGTGGAAAATAACTGAGACTTCTGAGTGCTAACTTTGAAAGCTTCTTACAGATTAAACAGTTATTTTGGGGCTTGAGAGAGATTGAGAGAAGATTATTTATATGAATTTTAGTTAAGCAGCATCACCTAATTTTCTTTCCTCAAATTTCTCTCCCTTCTTAAAGTTCTGTTTCTTCTGTAGTGAAACAGACCTGAAATATGAAGCTGTCTTGGTTTTTTGTTTCTAAGTTTCAAAATGGTTTGGGGAAGTTAACTACAGAAGAAATAAGCTAATAGGAAGACAGATAGTAAAGTATCATGATGTTTCTCTTGTAGAGTTTAAATTAATCATTGCTTCTAAGAAAGCTTGCCTTAGGACTGCTTGAAAAATATGTTTCATGAAGAGTTTTACAAAATATATTCATTTTGTTCTATTTCACAGCATATGCAATAGATAAGTTGCTTCTCAACAGCATTATCAGTATCAGTCAATGATAGCATCTAAACAAACATCTTCTGGAAATTGAAGCTGTTTAAACAAAGTGGTAAACGTATTCAACCATAGTGAAGTGCTTTTCATGTTGCAGCAAAACCAATTTGATTTATGCTTAAAAGCAAGGAAAAGAGTCTATAGGGTTCGAGCAGAAGAAAAACCCCTTGCAAATGGTAATGGTGAAGCTTCTGGGAGTACTCTCACTGATGCTGTTTATTTTTAAGCCTTTCTGTTTGGCTACCTAGTTATGTTCATGTAATGGTCTAATTTTTGTCAGTCTGCTGTTCTTATATGTAATTGAAGGAACTACTTTGTGCCCTTACACCTAAGGAAAGCGAATATGTGTGCATAACATAGAGGAGAGTGTTTGCCTCAGTTGCTTACTGTAACCGTACTTTGCCCAACTGTAGAAGCACTTTGAAGTGTGTACTCGCCTCGGAGGAGGAAGTAGACAAGCCATGATTATAGTCTAGCTTGGGAGTATTCTGTTTTTCTAGATATTTACTTTTTACTGTCTCATAAATTGAGTATTTTTAAAGGTTTTAGGCAATCCTTCTTGGGCTTGGTTTGACTGTTACCTGAGCTAATTCTATGTCCACATTTTGGAGAGAAAAAGGTAGTTTTTCTTCTTCATCCCTCTCAACTGAAGAATAAAGCAGTAAGGACTTGAGCATTTTCTGTAAGTGACTGGCATTCACATTTTACTTATCGTAGTGCAGAGTTGCTGCAGTTGAAGGATTGATCTTTTTCTTCGTAAGAATTGCAAATGACACTTAATAGAAATGGAAGTATTGTAACAAACTGGGAAAGAGCATTTTAAAGAAACCAAGACCCTGTTTCATATGACCAGCTCTTAAGTTATGTCTGGAATTTCTACTTTTACTATACTGGGGCATAGAACAAACTTCCTGGTAAAACATCAAGGGCAGATTCCCCCCCCCGCCCCGAGGAAACATGATGCTAGATCTTGTTACGCTGGTTATTCAAATCATTTTTTTAAAACTTGGCAGTATGTTAATATGCTGGTCTTTTTTAAAAAAAAGTTTTATTACAGTCCTCCCTCCCATTTAGAAACTGATAATGCCTGCCTTCCGCCCACCTGCCTGAGCTATTCTAAACTGTGCTGCTAGGAGAGGCCTATTGTTTCGGTCATGAACAGAACTACTTACATGTTTGCATTTAGATCATTGATTTAGAAGTTCAGAGCTTAGACTCTGATGGTATTGCTGTTGAGCAAGAAAAGGCCTGTTCTCTTCAAGTGGATTGTTAAAGTTTTATTGAGTGGAACCCTGTTTCTCATCAAGAAGAAGTGAAAGTTAGGTGGCTTTCCTTTTACCTGAAAGGTGCAGATCTCGCGTTTTGGATTGGGTAGGTCATCGTATGGAAGCTGGAGCTTTCAAGAAGAGGGTGTTAATATCAGCCTCTATAAAATCTTTATGCTGTTTTCTGTTCTTTATACGTCTAGCCTTTTGTCAAGGGTAGCCTTTAGACATACCTTTTCCTCTCTCAGTACTAGCTAGATACCTGGTAATCTTTTTAAAGTTTAATACTAAGGAAAAGAAAGATCAGTTAAGGTTTAAAGCAATCTTGAATAGAAAAAGACTAGTAAAGACAGGTCTATAATCTGGTTCTGATTTAGTCATTAATCCATCAAATGGATAGCCATTTGCAGTGAAATATCCATCAAGAATATAAAATTTGTGACTGGGAGTATATTCATTTACTTAAAAATAAAATGGGCTCTTTGGTTCCTTCAGTTTCACATGATTGTGATGGAACTTTTGCCTGTGCAAGTCACCTTGTAAGTTGTTACTGTCCTTTTTAGCTTTGCCTTGTCCAGTACTGTGAAAAAAGCTAGGGAAGGCTGGATGCTGAGCAAGTTGAAGAGTCTGTGCTGAGACGTAGAAGAGTGGATTATGTTAATTTTTAACATGCTTTTGGTCAGTATCCATCCCTAGTGTCTGCTCCTATCCCCAGTGCTAGCGGTCTTTTAATTATACATTAATAATCGTTACTCTTACTTGACAGAGTGGTCAGATAGCCAAATTTTTATTTCATCACTGCTGGTTTCATAAACATTTGAATGGATTAGGACCTGTTGCTCCAAATACTGCATTTGTACTTTCTGACTCCTTAATTTTTGCTCTGCCAATGCCATGAGCTGCTCTTCTCTTGGTGTATTTGCAAAGTAGCTAGATGGAGCGAGTTCATTCTTTATAAGGATTCCTCAACCTTAATGTTTTTTTACTTTGGCTTGTCAGAGCCTGAATTAATTGTGACCTTTGGATCACTCTGATTAATTTCTCTTCATAGGGCTTGCCTCTGCAAGTGCGTGTGTGCCTTGCATGTATATGTACGTGTGTATTTCCTACTGCGGTAAATATATCATTTCAGAGTCTAGATAAAAAATATGGTGATTAATATATAAAAATGTTCATAAGGCCATAATGTGTTTGGTCTAATCTTTAACCAGGCTTGCTAACTTCTGTGAAAGTGCTGAGCTGCATATTTTCACTAGATTTTACCTGAACACCCTTTCCTATCTATTCAAGTTAAGACCCCCTGGGGTGATCCTGCACACGAAGGGTACTTCACTCTATAAAAGAAGGGAGAAAAAAGAAAATACAGCAGCTTAGAAGATAGAAAGTAGCAGTGTGACACTGACTTCTTTTTTGTATAAGGATAGCAAGGCTGCTTCTGTCCTTAAATGTATGTGATTCATCCAGCATGTGTGTTGCCATCAGTGATGCAGTCTTCAAAGCAGCTTCTTATTCCAGCTGTTTTAAGGGGAATAATGTGGGTAATGATAACAGGAAAGAGGAGGGAAATGCTGAAGGTTTAGGAAAACACTCTGACCACCTCACTCTATGTTAAAAAAGTTTCTATAGCTATCCAAACTAAATAGCTGTCACCTGTGTTTTCAGGTTTTTTTACATTGTGTTATTTAGTAAATACTGACCATGTATAACATTTCTAATTCCATTTAGAAGTGTTCATCACCTAAAGATACAGCGGAAAACTTCTGAGCAATGGGCCATATGTCTGCAGATAATTGGCATACTCCATTTTGTGCTTCTTAAATTGAGTTTACCAGTAAGACAGTAGAATATCTTTTTTGTCTTTTGCAAATGTGGCATGTGCTGTATATTAGAAGGACCAATTTCCAGAGCAGTGCTATGTTTGTTAAACATTTGCCTGAACGAAATCTAGTTCAGGTCAATGAATAAGCTATCACAAGGCAACGGTGTTCTCATTGTTCTTCTTTCTGTGCACCCATCGAATCAGTGTAGTTAACCCCTGTCCTGAAATCTCATTTGGGCAAGTGGATTTGCTCTGTGTGGAAACCCGTTGACATTGTGGTGTTTTATTTAGATATTCTCAATGGTTTAAAGTTTTTAAACATAGTCCTGTAAGGTGTGGCTTGTCATTATTTTTTTCCTTTCCACCCCTCATCAGGCCCTCAGAACTACAAGACTTTTATGGCATTAGTGACAATTTGAGTTATTAAAGCAAAAGATAACATTTAAGAAAAGTCTTGCTTTCATCTGGGATGTGAATGTCTGAACAAAATAATACTGTCCTGATGGTGATATTAGAGGTGAAAATGCTTTCAGACTAACGTGTGTTCACTTCGAAGCCCTGAACTTCCCAGTGAACTGTGCGGTTGAGTGTAGAAGATACCAACAAAATGAAATTCACGGCTAAGGGTGGAGGATGTGGGAGTCGAGAGGGGAGGGACTTTGTAGACAGTAATGATAGGGATAGGATCTATTACAAGAGAAACCCTGTGCCACAGCTGGGATTTCTTTGCTTTTTGGAATTTCACTTCCTATTTTAAAAATAGTAAACTCTGTACTTTGTATTTTGCATTTCTGCCTTCATGACTTATAATCAAATGCAGTAAAGTTCTTATGCATTACAAACTAGATAAAAAAAGCATCTGAACAAAATTTAGATGAACAATTGTCAGAACTTCTCACATGACTTCGACTCAGAGTTTGTATCTGGAAGAATGCTTTGCTGATTAGGAAGGTCATTACATAGCGTTATAACCCTATGGGCCTATGCTTTTACTCCCGTATGTGAGCACCTTTTTGGTTTGACACATAATGCGTGGACAGGTAAGCCGTGAAGGGGTGCATGTATGGTGTAATAAGCGTGTTCACACTGAATTGCACTCCTTGTATAGAATACTTTGCCAGAGCACTGAAAAATTATTTTGCAGTTCTTGGGGGCCTTAGGCATTTTTTTTCCTGAAGATTTATGAATTTAAACAGGTCAGTGAGTGTCAATTTAGCACTAGAATTGGCACAAAGATAGGGAAGGACTGTGTGACTGGGAGGCACGTGAAGGTGGGACCACTCCTTCAGCAATATCAGCCTGCCAGAGGAGAACTCACCACCTGCGCTCCCCTCATAGCTGCCGCAACTGCATTGGTGACACTTATTGTACAGTTACCTCTGGCTTGCTGTCAAGTTTTAGTTTAGGAGACAGTTCTAAGCTTCTTCACAGAGCTGTGGGCTTTAAGTTGTATCCCTGCAATATGGTGATTCCCTTGAAATTGAAGGATGCAATTAATGTTTGTTGTTAGCAGATAATCCTGTTATTTTTTTAAAAATGTGCAATTGTCAGTTCTTCATACAGATCTAGGACATAAAGACTGAAACTTTCATTCAAGGAGTTTATTTATTACTACAGTCGGAAGTCTTGGGTAACCCAAGATTTCAGAAGAGAAGTCTACGTTGTCTTCCAATAAAGGGCAAAAGGGTTTTAGGGCAGCCCCACAAAAAACAAGTTAAATGGAAGTGCTGAGAATATTGAAATAGTGGTGCAGTGCTAAGCTATCTTTTTCCTATAGTTTCTGTTTTATTTTTCAGAGAGGCATGAGCTGGAATGTAGCAAGCAGTTGCATTTTGCAGGATTGGGATGGTTGTGTTGTCCACTCCTGGCTGTGCTTTCATGTTGCCATCTGGGCACTCGCAGAAGATTCCTAGGAAGCAGATGATGGACTTCTGTTGCAATTAGAAAACATAAAGATGATTCCTCTGGAACTCAAGATTTTGCTTGCAGCAGTTTGCAGTTTTAAAAAAGACAGTGACTCATAGTAGACTTACAGATACCTCAGTGTTTACTTAAATAATCCCCATTTTTTTCCCGAAATTCTCATTTCCATTACATCTTTTGGATTTATGTGCTTTACTTTAATAATGCATAATTTAGGTTGGAAAGATGCAACCTTTATGTCCGACTGGCATTGAATTTACCACACAGGAACATTACTTCATTTTGTTGCATGTGCTACATTTCCAGTCCTAGTTTATGTGATTGTTTGTAATAATTCAGAGTATTCAGAGAAGCAGCTTGTTTTTCTTATGGGGCAATGTATGTATATTCATACCTTGGTAACCAGTTAACTGTAAAAATTTCGGTGCATTGGCTATAGTAGTTCTTGTTCTTACAGCTGAGTCAAAGTTAATTAAGAGGTACTGTGTCCTATAGCATCTAACTTGCTAAAGCAAGTACAGCAGCGAGTGACAAAGAACTTTCTTTTTCAAGAGATTGCAAATAATCAGCAAATTTCAGATTTGTGATTGTCACTGGTAGTGGAGAATGATTCATCGTTTCTTTGATGAGCCTTGCCAGGTTGAATTGCACATCTGTGCAGTCTGTTTTGATTTGGTTTATTGCTCAGGTACCTACAGTGACAATCTGTTTAGCAAGATAGTTTTTGTCAGGCGATACCGTTTGCCGGTATCTTTCTACTGATACCTCCATGGCCCTTTTTATCTGTGTTCTTGGGAGCAAGGAAAGGTAGGTGTGTCTGGGGCTTTCTTCATTGTTACACCCCCAGAGAGAGGTACTTTTGTACACGTGGGAGCCTTCACCAGTGCTATTGAACACTGAAAACAAGGTGCATTGTGTGCTGTACAGTTCTGTACAGAACATACTAAAGAATCGTGTTTGGGTTAATCTCAATACCAACTTTATTATGCTTTTGGAAAATGTACCTGTTGATTTGAGTCTTCCAGGTGACAGGATCTGGTTTTGGTTCGGATTTTATAGACTGCTAGTAAACAACAGCCTTTCAAAAGGCTGCTTTCAAAAACATTCTTTAGAACAACTGTAATAGTGGGTGAAGTTGTCATTCTTAGTAATGAATACAGGTAATAGTGTGATTTAATGGCCAAGCTTTCTGTTTTGTCGGGTTTTTTTCCCATTCCCCCCAGAGTTAAAAACTTCATGTAGGTTTGCTTGAATAAGTGTGTGTATGAACCATTGATAATGAAATGTAGCACTGAGAATGGAATGGGGAAATATGCTGAAGCAAACATTGAGCTGTAAACAAGAAGAAAAACTGATGGCCATAGATGATGAAATCCTCTGTTAGTAACTGGATCTATAACTGCTTTTGAAGTGACTTGTTTAAAACTGCAAGGTGGATGGTGAAACAGAAGGTGGTAGCCTTGTATTTTGTTTTACTGTGTTTCTAATACAGAGATTGTTTCTTATTGACACTTCAAAAGTAATGCCTTTGAAATACATTTTAAAATAGCTGTAATACAAAAGCATTAGTTTTCTTCTGATGCCAAATCACAAAATAACCAAATTAGTTAAAGCTCAAGTGGTTCTCCAACATATCTACTAATGTCAGTCTTTTATCTCTCTTCCCATGAGCATCAAATTAAGTTCTGCAGTTTCTGAAATTTGCTCATGAAGGTTAATGATTTTTGGCTTTTTAATTGGAAAATAACGTAAAACTGTAATCTGAACTGTGGTGCTATGTGGGTTTTTCTGTAATAATGTGTCATGGTTGAACCCCAGCTGGCAACTCAGCCCCACGCAGCTGCTCGCGCACTCCCCCTGTGGTGGGATGGGGGAGAGAATCGAAGAGTAAAAGGGAGAAAACTCCTGGGCTGAGATAAAGACAGTTTAATGGGGAAAGCAAAAGCCGCGCACACAAGCAAAGCAAAACAAGGAATTCATTCCCTGCTTCCCGTGGGCAGGCAGGTGTGCAGCCATCCCCAGGACAGCAGGGCTCCATCACACGGAATGGTGACTTGGGAAGACGAATGCCATCGCTCTGAATGTCCCCCCCTTCCTTCTCCCCCAGCTTTACACGCTGAGCCTGACGCCATATGGTGTGGGACATCCCTTGGGTCCGTCGGGGTCAGCTGTCCCGGCTGTGTCCCCTCCCAACTCCTTGTGCCCCCCCAGCTCCTCGCTGGTGGGGTGGGGTGAGGAGCAGCAAAGGCCTCGACTCTGTGTCAGCCCTGCTCAGCAGTAACGAAACCAGCCCTGGGTTATCAACCCTGTTTCCAGCACAAATCCAAAACACAGCCCCGTAGTAGCTACTGCGAAGAAAATTAACTCTACCCCAGCCGAAACCAGCACATGAGAGAGAGGGGAGCTGAATGTATGCACTGGGAACTCTGAAATGAGTCAAAGTTAGTGGATATGTTAAAACCATAAGGCTAAAGTGGTAGAACGGCACATTGATGTGAATTTATTGGCTTGGTGTGCAGCTATATTATGCCTCCATGATCAAGTTACCTGTATATATCATTGGGATTTTTGGCTGCATCATTTTTGTTTGGTTTTAATATCATAAATGAAGCTCCATTGTCATTCTTTTCCACTGAGGTTTGGATTAATTTATACAGATACCTAGGAGAAACTTTTAGAAACTGTTAGAGGATCAACACTCCAGCCCAAATTTGTCACACATGGGGTATTTTTAGTATAAAATAGAGTAATTAGTTTGATTTGAAAGTACTGCAGAGATTGGGACAGAGGCTTTATAGATGCGTGGGAGAGATACGGAGCAACATACAGGTAACTGTGCAGATTTGATCTGGAAAGTTATCACCATATGGGTTAAAATGAAGAAAATTCTTAAAGGTATGAACAGTTGGACGCCTGCCAATAGCAAAATAAAATGTCTTTTTGAATAAAAAGAGTATCAACCATGATGTTCAATGACTTCCCCATCTCTGACGTTACATAAATAATGAAGGCATACCACAGGTTCTAAGGCAGTGATACGTGAATGTTTTATCAGGGCAAAAGAAAATTAAAATAAGCCAGGAAAGCAGTGTGCATATGAAGGGTACAATAGCATTCTTTCTGTTGGGACAGTTGAACTTGGCCTTGATTTTTGTATGTTTTTCAATTTCACGTTACCTGATTGTCATTGATTGAAGCTAGCTAACACTTCGGTATGTACAGTCTTGGACATTTTGTAGAAGATTGACTCAAGCTATATTGCTTTTTTCTTTATAATAGAGAGCAGCAGTAAGGTAAGTGGAAGTAGTTTTTAAAAGTAAGGAAAAAATACCTGGTGTTGGCTTGTGCATTGAATTTTAATATAGAACTTGGGAAAAGCTGTAGAAATTAAAGTAGATGACACTCAAGATGAAGATTACTGAACCTGAAGAAGGTGCATGCTGGCATATGCAGTCTGTGCCTTTCTATTCAAACTAGTAAAACTTAAGCTGTAATCAGTAACTGGACACTGAAAGGGAACATCAGTTGGGGGGAAAAAAATCTGTATAACCAACTTGATAGATGTCTCTTTAGAGGAAGAATCTGCTACAAGACAGAGACCTAAAGAGAACAAGCAGGAAGAAGAGGACAGGTACAACAGGAATTACTGAGTTTGGTTTAGGGAAGTCAAAGAATCACAGAATGATGGAGGTTAGAAGCGACTTCTGGACATTGTCTGGTCCGAACCCATCTGCTTAAAGCAAGGCCAGTTAGCGTGGTCAGTAACATGTTCAGTTGGGTTGGGAATATCTCTGAGGATGGCAACTTAACCTCCCTTGGCAAGCTTGTCCACTGTTCAACCACCTCACAGTAAAATAAATAACTAAATATTTAGTTATTTAAATATAACTAAATAACCTCTGTTTTTGAGTGGAATTTCCTGTATTTTAATTTGTGCCCATTGCCTATTGTCCCATCACTGAGCACTGCTGGGGAGAGTCTGGCTTCATCTTTTTTAACCCTTTATACCCCTTTCACGTATTTATACACACTGGTAAGATCCTCCCAAGCATTCTCTTTTCCAGGCTTAACAATTCTAGCTCTCTCAACCTCTCCCCATATGTCATGTTTCAGTCACTTTATCATCTCTATGGCCCTTTGCTGGTGTCACTCCAGTACGTCTGTGTCACTCTTGATTTGGGGAGCCCTCAACTAGTCACACCAGATGTGGTCTCACTGGTGTTGAGTAGAGGGAAAGGACCACCTTCCTCATCCTGCTGGTGATGCTTTTCCTAATGCAGCCCAGGATGTTGGCAACCCTTTTTTTTTTTGCTGCAAGGAAGCATCGCTAGTTTGTGTTCAACAGGACCAGTGTTTTCTGCAAAGTTGCTTTCTGCCCAGCTGCCCCTCAGCCTTTACTGGTGCATGGGTTTATTCCTCCCCAGGTGCAGAACTTTGCACTTCCCTTTGTGGAAGTTTTGTTTCATCGGCATATTTGCTGAAAGTGAGCTTGGTCCCATTGTCCAGGTCATAAATGAAGAAGTTAAACAGTATTGGCCGAATATGTGCCCCCAGGGTACAGCACTAATGACTGGCCTCTGCCTGGATCATAACCCTTTGACCCTCACAGTTCAGCCAGGTTTTCAGTCCACCCAACAGTCCTCTGTCTGGCACATACTTCATCATCTTGTCTGTGAGGATGTTATAGGAGACAAAGATAATCAGCATCCAGCGCTGTCTTCTCAACTACCACGTCATCTTGTCATAGAAAGCTGTCAGGTTGGTCAAACATGATTTCCCCTTCATAAATCCATGCTGACTAATCCAAATCATCTTCTTGTCCATAATGTGTTTGGAAATGGCTCCTATGAGAATTTGCTCCCTGACCTTCCCTGGGATTGCGATGAGACTGACCACCCTGTAGTTTTTTGGATCATCCTTCTTGCTCTTTTGAAGAAAGGAGTGACATTGGCTTTTTTCAGTACCCAGGAATGTGGAGAGTGACTCAAAGGAGTTAAGCGACCTTTTCACTTCTACGTGGCACTTTTACATGGGCTTCACTGAGCTCAAATAGGACTTCAGAGATTTATCAGAAATTTTAGTTTTGACGAATGATTTTCTCTAGTGCATAGAATGAATGGGAAAAGAAACTTCAGTTGTTCAGGATCTCTGTAGATGCTTAATACTTCACTTGTATTTGCCCAGATGGTGGTACTCAGTTACTGGTCTTCCTTCCACATGAAACAGGTAGGTCTGTGGTCCAGCTCATTGCTTAGGCCTCAGAGAAACACAATCTGTTACCCTATTTGAAGACACAAATACTTTGTGCTTTATGACAGAGCTTTTTTCTTTTTTTTTTTACCTACACCATTAATCATTCAAGTTAAATAGATGTATGCTTTAAATGCAATCTTAATCTATTTGACTAAAAAAGATCCTTATTATTTACTTAATTTTGACTGCTGTGCTCGTGTCTTTCCAGTAGTTTTGCAGAAACAATTTTCTAGCCTAGATTTTGTGCAGAAGAAGGGAAAAAGCAGATTAAGGAAGGTACAGTGCGAGTTCAAAGACTGTCATCGCTGGAAAAAGGCTGTTGCCATTTGGAAATACACCATATCAAAAAAAGACACAGGTCGACTACCGTATTTCTGAAAGGTGTGTGCAAGGAGTTTTTAGAAAGATTTGAGTACAGGAAGTAAAAAAATGGGTCTGTCACAAAATAGGAATCTCTTTTGGCAAGTATTTCCCTCAGTGAAGCTTAGAAGGTGTAAGACAATGCAATAAGCTAATACAAGCTGAAAGGGAATAGACCTATTTTTAAATACAACTTTTAGAAAAGTACTACTTTAATTTTCCTTGAATGTGTACAATATGAACAAGTGTAGAAAATGAAAAACCAGTAAGTCTTCAAGAAGAAAAAAGAAACAAACCAAAGAGAAACCTAGGTTGGTAGAAAGGGAAGCATTTATATGGATTTTTATTGATAAATGGTGCAGGGAAACACATGTCCTAAGGTGTTAAAGGAATAGCTATTACATTCACTAAACCCAGAATTATTTTTGGAAAACAATGAGATGGAGAATGCTTCAGAAGGAGTTAGCTTAGAAGCTCTTAGTCTTTCAATTGAAAGCGGTATGAAACAAATGTACAAACATATACTGTAAAAATTATTACGCTTCTAAGAATTAAATCGTGTAACAAAATAAGTCTTGTCATATAAAATGGGGTTTTCTAAGAACTATTAGATTTGCCCTCCAGTTTTAGTAAAGCAGTTTGATTTATCGTTTGCATGAAGTCCTGAAAGAAGTAAATTATCTTGACTGTGAGGAATCTCTTATGAAATGAAAGCTGGCTTGTAATTGAACTTGATTGGAAGGTAACTGCGTAGGGTAGAAGAGGCAGTTATCTTTGGAGTTCACCTGTTTCACTTTATTCACTCTATAGCTCCATATTATTGCAACTATCAAGAGGAATAAAATTTCTAAGTAATGCATCTTTAGGTAACTTCGTATTTTAACTTTCATGTTAAATATATTTTTGTTTATCTTGATATGTTTCAGTTGCAGTATGGCAGGGATATGTGAAAGGCTTGAAATTGTTAGGGATGTAAGGCATTTGTGCGCATTTATGTGTTGGGAGAATAGGATATGCATTTGTGTAAAACTGCAGAGCCACTCACTTTGTTGTTACTGTATCTGGAGACTTGAGTATCTGTTGAGATACCTTTATTACAACTTGTATCTTACTACTAGTTTAGTGTACGGAACGTTTTAATGAGACTCTGAGCAGCTTGGTCTAACCTTGAAGTTGGCCCTGTTCTGGGAGGAGGTTGGACTGGATGGCCTCCAGAGGTCCTTTCCAGCCTAAATTATTGTGTGGTTCTATTAAGAAAAAAAACACATTTGGGAGGAAATTAGAAAGTAACTCATAGAAGTGTGTTCTCATTTTAAGATACCCCTGTTTCCTCATAGGCTCTTTCAGTAACACATTTTCATTTATGTTATTTTCAGATAGGTTTTTTTTTTAAATGCACAGTGTAGAGGAGAACAAAAACAAATGTAGGAAGGTTATGAGAGATAAGATATAAATGCTGCTTGACAGTTGTTTAGACTACGTCAGAAACATCTGAGAGTAAAATCAAGCAATCTTTTCTCATCCTGTGTGAAATTTTTCACAAGGCTTTGTACCATGGCTTTAAAGTCACTGACTATTCTATGTATTTTGTCTCCCTGTCCCTAATTTTCTAAGCACTTCATAACAGGCAAAATTTTGTTTTCTGTGGTGTATTTTTTTATCTTTCAAGTTTTGTTCATGTGTTTTATGTTTAATCCTTGAATACCTTTGTTTTAAATATGGAAATGGTAGTTTATGTTTTTCCTGACTATCTCTACTAACTTCTTGCATTTCAGGAAAACTGTTAAAACTGCAAAAAGATGGGTAAAAGGAGGTGATTTGAAATACCTCTTCCAGGCAATCATCAGTTAATAGATTACAAGTAAGAAAATTGCTTAAAGGGGAAAAAATAACTTACAGTTTTGACTTAATATTTTTGCTCTGGGTGATCACGTTAAGATTATTTCATTGCCCTAATTAAAAATTAATTGAATAGCATGAATAAGTAGCTTATGGCTTGTGGATTTGTGTGACCATCTCTTCTCACTACTGTGTCATGTAGCTAAAGCAGTGATAAGCAGAGGCCTCCAGATAAATTCTTTCCTTCCCTTTCCCTTAGCAAAAGGCAGGAAGAGATACTGGGTAAAGTTCTTCAGAAGACTTCTTTTTAATGCTTTCATGATAAGGTCCAAAATGACCTGTTGTGAACACCAACATTAATATTTGACTGAGATGCTCAAGACTGGGATTTTTTCTTTGTAGGAACCTCTCAGCCTCAGAGCCAACTGAAGTATAAACGTAGCTGTAGGGCTAAATGAGATTTTATAGGGCAGACAGAACAAAAAATATTGCTGCTTTGGGTAACTCTGTGTTTTGTAACTATCTTGGACCACTTCTCCTCAGTGGTGCTTTGTGCTCAAAGTTGTCCTTTGTGATAAAATTTGGGTAGCGCTGAGAAATATAATCTCCGAATTACAAAAGAAATGCATGTATTTCTACAGTTAGGGTGCAATCTTATTTAGGTAAACCATAACCAAGGCTGCATGCTGTAGAATATTGTGTTTATGAAACGGCTGCAATTCAAAGAAGGCACTAACACTTTTGGATACCTGGTCAGCTTACAGTTAGTGCACAGTTTAACAGTGACTGCTTGTAAGGATCTGGCCACACTATCTGCTTTTCCCTTGAGAAAATTCTCTTCCAAGGTTACCACTGGAAAATGTTGTTTATACTTTTTTGGGTACTTTCTTTTTAGAAACCTGGAAATAGAACAATGTTGTTTTTTAAAAGTGAAATATAAAAAGGCTTTTTGCCTTTTTGTCTTAGTGCTCTGTCAATACATGTCTGTTGATTATATTGCTTCGGTCTTTGTAACTGTCTTTCCTTCCTCTGTGAGGAAGGCTGTCCCTGAAGTTACAGCACGAATTATTTTTTTTTAACCTGTATTTTCACAAAGCTCCATGTAGAACATGGTTCACAGTGCAAGGAAGTAGAAGAATTAAGAGGGAAAGCTGTAATTAATGTGAGAGTTCTGATTGCTAGAACTTGATGCTTTTTTGTTAGAGATCTATAATAACAGTCCTAATAACAGGAATTATGTAAGGTCAGAGGAACTTTGGTATTTGGAGGTGCTGAAAGGATATTTCCCTATGAAAGAAGAATATTGCTCATTCTGAGAAGTTGGTTCCATATATAGCCAATCACCCCAGATCTGCAACCTCTTCAGGGCAGCAGCTCTCTGATCATAATACTGTCAGCTGGTAGTTTCAGGTCATGAGTTTAATTTGTACATTGGAAGCTGAACTGAAATGTGATGGTCACAGTAGACCAGTGATGGGTTAACTGTGGCTGGCTGCCAGGTGCCCACCAAGCTGCTCTCTCCTTCCTCAGCAGGAGCAGGGAGAAAGTAGGATTGAAAAGCTTGTTAGTTGAGGTAGGGATGTGGAGATCACTCACCAGTTACCATCATGTGCAAAACAGGCTTGACTTGGGGAAGGTTAATTTATTGCCAATTAAAAACAGAGTAAGATAGTAAGAAATAAAAACAAAACTAAACCCACTTTCTCCCCCTTCCCCCTTTTTTCTAGTCTCAGCTTTACTCCTTCATTCTCAACTCCCCACCCCAAGCAGCACAGGGGAGCAGGGAGCGGAGATTGCAGTCTGTTCATAACACTTTGTATTTGCCAGTCCTTCATCCTCACACTTTTCCCCTGCTCCAGCGTGGGGTCCCTCCCATGTGATAACTTCTCCAGTGTAGGTCCTTCCCATGGGCTGCAGGTCTTCAAGAATTGCTCCAGCGTGGTTCCCTTTCCACGGGGTGCAGTCCTTCAGGAACAGACTGCTCCAGCATGGGTCCCCCATGGGCCGCAGGTCCTGCCAGCAAACCTGCTCCCACGCGGGCTCCTCTCCATGGACTGCAGCTCCTGCCAGGAGCCTGCTCCTGTGTGGGCTCTCCATGGGCTGCAACTTCCTTCAGGGCACATCCACGTGCTCCGGCGTGGGGTCCTGCACAGGCTGCAGGTGGATATCTGCTCCACTGTGGGCCTCCATGGGTGCAGGGGGACAGCTGGCCTCACCATGGTCTGCACCACAGGCTGCTGGGGAACCTCTGCTCCGGCACCTGGAGCACCTCCTCCCCCTCCTTCTCCACTGACCTTGCAGTCTGCAGAGTTGTTGGTCTCGCATTTTCTCACTCCTTTCTCACGCAGCTGCTGCACAGTGTTTTTTACCTTCTTAAATATGTTATCACAGAGACACTACCACCGTCGCTGATAGGCTCAGCTTTGGCCAACGGTGGGTCTGTTTTGGAGCTGGCTCTGTCCAACATGGGCGCAGCCCCATGTCCCTTCTTGCAGAGGCCACCCCTGCAGCCTCCCTCCTACCAAAACCTTGCCACGTAAATCCAATACCACCACCTACTATGGAGACAGGTTTGGGGCTAAATTTGGTTAGTTATCTTTAAGTTAAGTAAAAATGTTCTGTACTCATGCCCTTAGGGAATTTCTCCATCAGGAAAAGGCAACCAACAGTGATTCAAAAATCTTGACCTATAGGGTAAGCTTCCAGAAGAGGGGGCTAGGAAAATAGTTTTGCGCATCATGAAATGGATAAAAGAGCACAAACCCTTGTAAACAAACTTTTACTTTGCGAGTGTATTGTCAGCCCATGATAACACCTGGGTACTTTCAGCCATAAAAGGAATAGGCTTGACTATCTGGTTTCTTGAATGAAAAGCAATTTGTCTGTCTTTGCGAGTAGCAAGGTAACTTCTTGCCTTCCAGTCCACAGATTGTAACATTGTTCTGGTTGTGCACTGCCACTGAAAATTTTTCCTGAAGCCTCATCACAGAAGCATTAAGATGAAACTTAGTTCTGAGTCAATGCAGTATTATCTTGAAACTATATTATTACACAAGATTTTTTTTAAAAAGAGTTTATAAGTCCAAAATTAATTTCTAAAAGCAGTGGTTTGTAAAATGCAGGAATTAATCCAGTTAATATCCAGTTAATACCAGTAAATCCAGCAGTTTAAAAATCTGTTTAAGTTTGTGGTAGTTACAAGGATGCCAGTTTCACTGCCTTCTCCTCTGTCTTCCTAATAGCAGTTTAATTCGCTCTGCTGTGGGTTAACATGCATGCCAAGTTTAATATATCTTGTTTTCCAACGGTGGTAATCTAAGAACCAGCCATTTAAAGTATTGCTCTATTTCTAAGATTACAGCAGTGAACCAGTTTTAGCTCAGTGATTTGCATATATGAATTGTTGTCCCTTTGAAATGGATTGTACCATGAGAAGGAAGTGGCTGAAATAAAAATAGACTGTCTCTTTGTTTTCACAAATGGTTTGAATTATCTTGTGCAGCTCTCTACAGTGGCTCTTCTTGCCAGGCTTTTTGGAATCAAGCAAAAGGCATATGATGTTCATGTACACTTTTGTCTTTTTTTCCCCCCTCTTTGACCATTTCTTAAAAGTTAGTAAAAGCTAACGTCCTTTTAGTTAGGAAGGAAATTCATTGGCAAGTTATCCGAGTTGATGGCAAAGCCTGTTTTGTCCCTTTTTTCCTGCCTGCCACAGTTTTAGTCTAACAACAGCTTGTAGTCGGGGAACTACTGGTGTACTGCTGAAAGGGGACGAAACTGTCAAATTACATGTTGTTTTTCCTTTGAATTTTGTATATTGCAGTACTGTTTCTTCACGTCTTTTTTCCAGTTCTTTTATTCAGTATCAAATACTATATGTACGTAGAAAAAAAGTCATCTGAAATATTTCTGCTGAGATGCAGGTTATACAAGCAGGCTTCTTGGTGCAGAGAAACGCTAATGAATGAATTCTCTATAATTTTGATGTAAATCTTCGGTTTGGGAGGCCTGAAGACACAGTTTAATTTGGATTGCAAGCAGTGTTGTTGGAAGCATTTTTCTCTGCAGGTTGAAGTTGATGGACCAGTTTTTCTGATCTGTGCAGTTTGCATAAGGAGCACTGGTGATCCCTGGTATTGAGGTAAAAGTTCTAGCATGAGTATCACTGGGTGTCTGGCCACAACGTTTCCAGAGTTATCCTGTCTTTCCTTGGGTGGTCTCTTTGTTTTGATAGGTTAAATGTTTTTCAACTTTTCCAACTTAGTAACTTTGGATTCAGAAGAGTTTCCCATGTTAAGTTCTCTTTTGAAGTGGGTAGATATTTAGGAAAAACAAGGAATCAGGGCTGAGGATTAGTGTTGCATAAATAATTGTCTGAGTGGTTTTAGGAAAGGTGTTTAAGGCTGTTAGTCTGTAGTTCCTTCATCTTTGCTACTGTAATTTTAAATCTGTTCATGACACAGAATAGAGCCATCTTTTGATCCTATTGTAGGATATCAATAAAGTGTCATTCATGCTGTGTATGAGGTCGCAGGAAATTAGTATAACAAAACTCAGTGTGAGGCTTTACAGGAGGGGAATGTGTTATTTACTTTTAAAGTCTCAAATTATTTTTACCCACTTGCACTCATTCTCTCCTACATTTTGTTTACTTTCTTTCACACTTCGTGTACTCACAAGCACCAGGACGTGTTTGTGCGCTGAGGTGGTATAGCCAGTGTCTCTTATGTGCAACGTGGAGGGTGGAACTAACGGTATCTGTCAACTGCTTATCACGCTTCGAGTTCCTTTTGGTGACAAAAAATTACTTTATAGATGGATATTTTATATCCTTTGGGAGTCAAGAGCTGTTTTATGTTAGTCCTTTGCTTTAGAATCTAGCTTCAGCCTCCTTAAATCTTAAGTGAAGGCTAATGCTAGTTGTTTTTTCCTGATTTGGAATATGCATATCTTTATAGCTACAGTATGTTTTCTTGTTGGGCTAACAGGAAAAGGACTGACGTATGTAATGTGCTGTAACCCTGCTGGCACTCTGCTCTCTTTAAAGCACAGGCTCTTTTGCTGGCCAGTCGTCTGTGCTGTAGTCTTACCAGAGTGAAGGCATCCTCGTCTTGACACGCTCCTCGGTTTTATTGCTGCAAGAAGTGTCCTTTGTTATCAATAAAAGCCATTCTTTTAACCTTTGTTTTGCTGTTTGTTCTGATTTATACACTCACATTTCCATTCCTCCTTTGTTCATACCAATCTTAACATCTCCATTACAGTTCTTACAAGATATGTTTATTTGTAGCAGAAACACATCCAACAGAAAGACTCAGGATGGTAGTTACCTAGAATAGATTCAGATAATCTCACTCATAAAATATAATTAGACCTGTTGATTTAAAGGAGATGTAATTTCTGACTCTGATATACCACTGTACTTTGAACAGGTGTAGAAATGATAGTTTGTAAGCAGACTAAATGAGAAAGTGGTTCCTGTGTTGAGCCAAAAGATCGTGGATATTGTATACGTGAATCAGGGGAAAATGTAAAATATACATTTTTAAGACAGCATAATGGATGAAGTTTCTATTTCAATGTCAAGGATTTCTCATTAGCAAGTCCCATGGTAGGGAGAGGACAGAAATTGGGCAGCCCTTCTCCTGAGTTTTGTGGTTTATAGATCTTGCTTTTTCCTCATTGCAGCCTCTGAAGGTCATGTCACTTGCGTTACTTCCCAAACTAGTTAAGTTGTATTTCCCACAAATACATTGTTAGCTAGTATATTGAATTATTATTATTGCTCTTATCAGAACAGCTGGCCTGTACGTTAGCTTTGTAGGTAGTTAAACTGAGCGTGTACACAGCTAAAGGGAGGGGTTCCTGTAGTGGTAACCGGCGTGCCAGTGCTGGCTCTAATCTGGTGAGTTCAGTTACTGATAGCAGTGGAGATAAGACAACAGCTAAGTCAGTCAACCCAGAGTCTGGGTTTGGACCCAGTACGCGCCGTATTTCACGTTTGTTCAAAAAACAATGTAGGCACCTGGATTTTAAATTTCAACAGATGTATTATGGCAAAGACGACTTTGCTTTTACTGCATTTTCAGTAAATAGGTGTAGTGCTGCTCACATGCAGTAGTGGCCAAGGGAGCTGAGCTGCATTCTGCTGTTAAAACCCTCTTTGTTTCCATTCCTTATATAAACATCCCTTGATGCAAACCTCATAATTGCTTCCCTTTCCAACGTGTACTCAACACTCTTATAATCTGTGTCTATTCTTTTCTTCCTGGTTGATTACTCAGCAGTTTCTTTCTGTACGTCTTCTTACTACTTTGGGCAAAACTGACCATGTCCTTAAAACCTATTTTGGGGGCGGGGGGTGGGGGGCGGCTGAAACAATAAAGATGTAAAAGAATAAAACCAGCTTTGTCAAACCACTTTTTACTTTAAAGATGAACAGTTAAAGTAACTGCAAATTTGCTAAACAAGTAAGCTGCCAAACTAGCTGTCTCTGCCAAGGCTTACTGAGTAATTATATCTAACATTTAAGAGAAAAGAACTTTTCCACATGATGCATGCCTTCAGTTGAAAAGAGGCTTCAGTGTTTTGGGGGAAAGAGAGGAAGCATCTGTATTTAATTTCTTGCACAACAAAAAGAGCAATATTAATGTAAATGAGTGACTTTCAACTTTCTCTGAAATATCTAATATCATCTTAATTGTCTGTAACAATTATCTTGCATACCCATTGATAAAAAAAGTAAATGTTGTAAAGGGGACATGTTACATCCTACATGCAGTTTTTTAAACAAAGCTTCGTATATTTTACACTTTTTCCAAAAGCCTGTATTCCTGTGTTACACAGTGAGATTTTCAAAACCATTATTAAAATTAATAGGTATGTTAAAGACATTTTTCCATTATGCGATTTTTTTTTTACTGGATTATTGAAACAGCAAATACACTTTGAATTGGTACACCTGTAAGGAGCAGTTTAGCCTGTTCTTAAAATTAATTACTAAACAGAAGGCTTACAGCAGCCAACAATGTGCAATTATTTCAGTATTTTTAAAATTATAAAGAGCATGTGCCAACATATTTTCAAAGCTATGCATGTATAATATACTGTCACAGGATTTCATTCTGACCTAGTTGTGTCTTCTATTCTTTCAAATAAATATGAAACAAAATCACCTTCTTCGATAAGTCAGTTTTTTAACAGATGAATCCCATTGCTGAATAAAGTCACCATAAGTTAAATTGATGTGACACTCTAAAGATCTCTCGAGCCTTTGATAGCATTTTTCTTCTGTTTATACTCCCTGATTTTGTGGGGTGAGAAGCTCCTGCCCACCTCTTCCCTTACTTTGCTTTAACCAAGCAGCACTCAAAGCTGCTTTCCTCCCCACTCTTTCTCATGATTTGTTAAAAGAAAAATAAATGAGGATCCTCCCTTTCTGCCTTCCTTTTTCTGAAAGTGTTTGTAGCATCTGGGCTGCGCTCCTCTAGAATTTCTTCCTTCTTCCACACCACTCACACAAAAAATCTGGTGATGAAGTTTGCTGTCTTGGCTTAAAATGCCACCGAAGATGATGCGGTTTGGCCTAACGGCATCAGGTCAGGCCATAGGGGAGTCTGCTGAGAAAGCACTCTGCTTAGAGGTGGAATTCAAAGAACCGAATTCCAAAAGGATGCGTGAACTGAGTTTCCTACTGTGAGGTGGAGTTATTTTAGGCAATGTTTGTTCAAACCTGCCTGAGTACAAACAATGGCATATGCAATTATGAAGCTGAGTGTAATTTATCTAATAATCTACACATTATGGTAGCATGTTATAAAAATAAACTGACCTACCTGGGAGTAGGTGTGCCGCCACTGAAGAAATTCAGGCAAGCATTTGAATGGTTTATTTTTAATGACAAGAAGATATTAATTCTGTATTATATCTTTTTATACACCAGGTAATTTGTCTTGTTCATTTCTAAGAAAGTTATACTTATGTGATCATGCTCTGAGTGTCTGTTTTGCTGCCCTGGTCTCTGTCACAGCTTTCAAACCTTTCAACTAATGTTCCTAAATTTCAAATTCTGGCAGGTTTCTTGGAAGTGGGTAGCAGCGTCTGAGGGAAAAAATGGCAATATAGGCTTACTATAATTTAAAACAAAACCAAACCAAAATTAAAAACCCCTCAAAACCAAACCAAATCTATAAATATTTATGAAGATGTGTGCGATTTTCTACTGCAGAAAAAACCTTGAGTGTGCCTTCTCAGTTGTTCAGAATGACAGTTTCAACTTGTGGAAGTACTTGTTGCATTACAATGAATTTATAAAGCACATCTACCTAGTTTATAATGATTTCTCAAATTCTATTTTTCTTCATAAAATGATTATTTATAACATAGTTTGAAAGCAATCATCATACTCCTTTCCATTGGCAAGGGGTCCAAAGGTCTAGTACAGTTAAAATGCTGGTGGTCACACACGATGGCCTGCTCACATCCAGTTGCTGACAGAACTGCTTGTGTTAAATAAATAAAGATATTTGCTTTTCACAGAATCCTAAATATGGTTTCCATTGTAATAAAACTGAATGGAAATATTTTAATCATGATTGAAGAGTGTATGTTGTCTTATTTTGTGATTAAGTTTATAAGTAGCCCTAGGCTGATTTTGAGTTGAAGTCGTATGCAGTGTTACCATTAAAAATAGCTGTTAATACAGTAGTTTCTTACCGAACAGATTTAATTTGTGTGTGTATTTGTTATATAAACAAAGAGGATTTAAATGCTAAAAATGAAGTTTAAATGTAGAAATCAGCTGGATGTGTGTGACTTGTGGGGTTATTGTCTTTTGCAATTTCTTTGTGCTTCTTCAAAGTGTAGTTCAGTAATCATCACGAATTCTTATTTGACTAATTAATGTATTTTAGCCTTGTTTCCTAAGAAAATGAGGTGTATGCAATTCCACCTGCCAGTCCTGTTCTGATCCCTTCTTCTTCTTTTCCTGTGCGTTGCACTACCAACTTTCTCAATTGCTGATCCATTCCAGCTAAAAATTGATGGAGATGGATGTATCAAAGCTGATTAAATTTCTGTGGGTTAGGAAAATCTGGATAGAGTATATACGTGCATGGTAGGGAAGAAGCTGAAATTAGTGCCCAGCTGAGAGAAAAGCTGCAGTGTGAGTTCAGTGATTATTCCTTGCTGGATGCCTGGCTTGGAACCAGCTATTCTGCTCGCAGGGTCCTTTTCAGCTGGCAGTTAAGGGGAGCAGAAGAAGAGGCATGGGGGTCAAGGTATTTGAAAACAGGAGAAGAGGAAGAGGGCTGTTGAAGTGCAGGGCACAGGTAAATTCTTGCTTGCTGCTTCTTCCTCTGGAACTCTCCTTCTTTTTCCTGGTTAACTAATGGAGCTTGCTTTAAGTGAAGAGCCTCTGGGCTTTAGCAAGCATGCAATAAAATAAGACTCTTCAGTTTTATTGTTCAAAAATAATTAGAAACTTTGTGGCAGGTGAGAGAACTAAATGTGTAATGTAGTTTCTTTTTTAGCAATATTGGGAGGCAATAGATTCCTGAAATTTTACTTAAGCTAGTTGTTAGTGAAAACTATGTCTCACTACATACACACTTGCACATATACGTGTGCTAACTCCACAAATGTTTGCAGGACAGTCATTTCAGATGTGATTAAGCTGCTAGAATTTTTTCTGCATATTCTCAATGAAAATGATCAAATATTAATAAAATTGTTTTAATGAGTGTATTTTGCAGGCTTAGAAATGAAAGTTGGCTTTGACATGCTTCTGAATGAATGTTGTATGCTGTATGTGCTTACTGTCTGACTTCAGTTGAAAATTATCACCTTCAGTAATTGCATTTGTATTATGTGCAGTGTTGTTTCTCCAGGTGGAAAATAGCAGCTCCTCTGTAAATGCAAACTCCTTCAGGCTATCCAGTATGTCTGCATTGGTCTAGACGCTATTTAACTGCTTTCTTAAAGCATAAAGGATACCTAGTGAGTTTGGTAGAACTAATCACAGGATCAGAATTAAGAATTGTCCTTTAAATCTTTTAAATTTAGACTACTTTTGAAATATTAAAAGCTTTTTCACTCTAGCAGGATTTAGATTTGTATGATTCATGTCTGGAATCTAGTAACTAACAGTACTGAATTCCACTAATAACACTATATACTATTTAAGCAAGTCGTTGGTACTTTTTTTTGGTGGTGTCATATTCTCCAGTAGTTAACACTAGCATCAGCAAGCTGTAGGATGCAAGAACTTCCCATTTTATCACTTGTGAAATACCTGTGGAGTTACCAATTTCACAGTAATTGTCACAGTATAGAGACTTTTGCTTCAAATTGCAGCCTCTAAGAAGAAGGTTGCAATGTTCAGATCCGATCTCCTTTTACAAATTCTGGTTTGCCTGACATGCAGAGGATAAGACATGCACTTGTTTAGACTGCTTGTGCAGTTGGTAAGTTCATACATACAGCCTCTTGTACTCAAGATGCAGGTACCAGCAGCTTCAGCTGGCATGTTACTTCCCTTGTTGGAAATAATGTTGTGTGCAGAAAATGACCTGAGAGCAGATATTTGGTCCACTTTGGGATTTGGATTCGGTGGCTGACCGAGGACGTGCAGCAGTGGGCTGGGAGATGTGTGGGTGCTGGTAGCCAGCCCCTTGGTCAGAGCAGCTGAGCCTCGCAACAGATGGGAGCCCAAAGAGAGAGAGGCCAGACGCATAGGTGGATGAATACCCGCTCGCCTTTTTCCTGTGCTTGTGGATTGTGATTTTCTTTTTTTTCCTTTCTTTTAAAACAAACAAACAACAACAACAAAAACAAACAAACAACAACAAAAAACCCAACACCAAAACCAAAAAAACCCCCCACAAAAAACCCTCCCAAAACCCAAAAAAACCCTCCAAGCAATACTTGACACAGAAAGATAAACTTCTCACCCAGGACAGCAAAATAGGCAGGTATTTTCAGACATAAGAGGTACAGCAAACTTTGCAATTAGAACATCATTCACTCTCAGTTAATTGGCAGATTGAAGGGACGAATCAAAAGACCTCTTTTGTGTAGGACGTGAATATTTACAGATCATTTAACAGTAGAGACTAAGTCCTTTGTAAACCATTTTCTGTATTTTGGGGAAACGGAAAGGAACTAGAAAGAAAACAAGTGTGGTGGTTTTGTTTGCACTAAAATGTCTCTATATATCAAAAACCAGATGATTTAATTTTTGAGTTTCTGAGGATTCAAATGCTTACATTGTCTCTTCATCCAGATTGAAGATCCAGCCCGTATTATGGCTGGCAGTGGGTCCAGATCAGGACCATCCAGTGGGTTTTCCATGAAATCACAGCTTCAAATCACTGGTAAGTCTTTTGAAAGGATGTATTTTTTCTGGTTATAAATGTAAAAGTGTTTTCCCCATGATTAAATGGAAGTTACCAGTATGTTGCATTTCAGGAAGTTTTGAGTTGCACAAAACTCAAGAGAAGGCGCGCAATAAAATTGATGGTGTTATGCCATCATTACTTGGCTGAAATATAGCTATTTTATCCAGGATTTTATCTAAAATGGGTTTTGAAATGATACATTTTTGTGTAAAAAAGGAAGGAATAATTCTTTTTGAATGCTGTTAAGTAAATTGTACAGAACAGTCCTCTTTAAAATGTAATAATGTAATATGATACTGCTTTCAGTTGCTAACACTTGATATAATGCCAAATCTAACACTTTCTCCTAACAATCTTTTCACATCACAAGTTAAGTGAATCTGAACTGCTGTTCATCAAATTTGACTTATTGCTTCTCCCTTGTTACATGTTTTTATGGCCACCATTGTAAAGGAGCTTTAATAAAAGTGTTGGTGAGACTGTTACTGTAATTGAGCACCTGTAGATTGCATAGGAATGGATTTACATGACATGCTTTGCTTTTTGTAGTGCCCCACCAACAGAGCAGCTGTTGAAACTTAGTTACCAAGTTTTCCTCATTTTTGCTCTCTGACAAATTTCATTGAAGCAGAAAAGCTGAAGCCTGGGAATGGGAGATCCGTCCATGTATGCAGGTCTATGTTTAGAAGCATCAAGGGTAAATTTTGCACCCTCAGTGTGGAAGATCTGTGGGTGTATGCAGAAGTTTTACAAAGTTGGTATTGTAGGGATGCAAAGAATTGTCAAAAATAGATGGGAAAGCTTTAGACTAGAAAGAAGGTTGGAACTGAGTAAGTTATACTGGCTCTAGCTGTCACACTGAGGTCACAAGCTTGTTTTTTCTCAGTAGGCTGTGAGACTTTAAGTGAAATCTTGTCCCTACAGATTGATACTGGAGAGGAAAATTGAAGAGGTTTGGAAGGAGGTACATCCTTTCCATAGCTATGGAGAGCAGAGCTAAGGATTGAAGTGGTGATTGCTGTCTAAGGCTTGCTCCGTTAAAGGCCTGTGACTCTCATAAAGAAAGTGAAATTGAAGAAATGTCTTAGTGTTTAGAATTTAGACTATTAAGATGTTTGAATAGTTCTTAATTTCTGTAGAAGTTTAGCCACAGTCTTGCAAGCAAACTATTTCCTGTGAAAGCAGATGTTACCTTTTTGTAGACGTTTCTGTAAGCAACACCCCCTCACCTGCCCTACCCTCACCTCCCCGTTTTGCTGTCTTCATTAGTTTTAAATGAACTTTCAGGTTGTCTGGGCAAGTAAGAACCTTGAAAGTAGGTACAAGCCTGCTGATTTGTGCTGCCTCAAAGTGGGTCTCAATGCCTTTGAGATAGCTGGTGATGTTGAGGCATGAGATGCTGTAGTATAGAAGTACTGGAGACGTGAAGGGAAGAGGAGCTATTTGTGAAAATTAATATTAGCTAACTGAAGTTAATTTCTGTAAGATATCTGTAATGTAGCGAGAATGAGCTTCCCTTGGGAGCAGTTCAGAGCAGTTTATACTAAGCTACTTCTCTAAATCTCTAAAGGAGCATAGACTATAAAGGGAATCTAGGTAGATTAGCCATATGGGCTTGAATTAGTCATCTTTTTTTAAGGATGTAGTGCAGCTGAGGTGGATGACAAAAGCACAGGAGACCAAGCTGTTATTTGTTAGAACAGAGTGGAGTTCACTGGCCAACTGGAAATGATAGTATCTTTGTCTTAAGTACTGTTTTGTGAGTTCAGCGTTGCCAAGGAATCCAAGAACACTCCTAATCTAAGAGTCAAGTGTCGGGCGTAGACTAGTGCACAAGCATGCTGCTTTGGCTAAATGGAGGCAACAGAGCCATGGTGTTTGGAAAGACAGGAGCATTGCAGTCAGTGATGTTGAGTATTAAAAAAACCCAAAACAAAACAAAACAAAAAAAACACCCAAAACCCAAAACAAACAAACAAACAAACAAAAAAAACCCACACCAAAAAAACCCCAAACCAAACAAAACCCCAAAACATCTCCCCCCATCATCCCCAAATTAAAGCTCTAGAGCTGCAAGTCCTATCCAGGTTTTGTTGTTTCTAGAACAGTAGGTAGTTATTTGAACTCAGAGTTTGCCTTTAGTTAGCTTTTCTGTAAGTTTGCTTTGATACAGAAAACTTAACGCAAAGTTCTTTTTCTTAATGATGTTCTTTTCACCAGAAGTGGTGGCAGTTTTCCTTGATTCCTTAATGAGAGAGACAGATCATGTTTTGAGCTTTTTAACAAGCAAGTGTAATAAACTCCAGGAATTCTCTTGGCTGGTGAGAGACAGGAGGAGGTTGTAGAGGATACTTTCTACTTTCAACACCTAACCGCTTTTGTGGATCTTACGCTGATTATTATTAATTATAGTGTCTGGTATTATAGAAGTACTGTTGCATGGTTTAGGCATTTGTGTGAGCTATAGCATTGTATAAAATGATGTGGAATGCAAGAGTGTTTTTGTCCATCTAATGTATTTTTTTTCTTGAGCGTTATTGTCAGGCATCAATGACCTGATACTTGAATACTGAAGCACACAACTGAAAAATATTATTTGCAATTGCAGTCTTACTGAGCAAATTATTATTTTTCTCTTCCTTACAGTTATTTCAGCAAAACTAAAAGAAAAAAATAAATGGTTTGGACCTAGCCCTTATGTGGAAGTCTCAGTAGATGGACAGTCAAAGAAGACAGAAAAATGCAACAATACAAATAGTCCGAAGTGGAAACAGCATCTTACAGTGTAGGTTTGATGGGTTTGTTTTCCAAAACAATTCTTAATTGTAGTATCAGCTATTTTGTGATGCTCATCTTTCTGCTGTTGTCAGAATACTTTTAAGAAGGAAAAAGAAAAATACAGGCTTTTAGGTTTTTCTTATCACTGGGGAGAGTTCCTTTACGCTCCAGGATTTGCCTGATCCACATACACTATCTTGGCTGTCGTCATCTTGCTGCAGAATGTTTGGTGAGATTTGGCAGTTTTGAAATGAGCATGGTTTGATTCAGCTTGTTTTGGAGCTAGAGGGAGGAAGACTAAGTAACTGCTGTGGCAGAAAATATTTCTGATGCATGTGTTTCTTCTCCAATAAGAGAGTACTTGCAGTACGTACTTCCCAGTACGTAACTGCTGGCATAGGTCTGGGAGTGGAGCATCTTACCGCATAGGTAATCCTTGATCAAGAGCTTTCGGGTTTAGGGAATGACTCTGCTGATGGCTTTTCTAGGAGCAGAGATGTGCCTTCACTGCCAGAGGTTGACAAATTCAAACTGTCTGTGTGTTAGCAGAGGCTACAGTATTATGGTTTTCTGACCTTACCAGCCCACAAGATTTTTCAGAGAGAACTTTGGCTCCTGTTTGGACTATGTAGAGGCTTACATTGCTACTATTTGTGCTGCGGCTGCTCTCTGGAAGGCATCTTGCCAGGTTGTAGCACCATGCTTTGAAGGAAGTTCACATTTTTGTGTCACTAAAATGAGTAAAAATTTAAGAAAAGCTTCAGGGAAGTGAAAGGGGAGTAGAAATAAATGGTTGAATTATTCTTTGAATTACTTGATTTGGAATGAAGAGAAACTGTTACGATAGTTGGGTCCATAAGGGACTTTTCCAGTAGTAAACCTGAAACCAGTTCTCCAAGGACATAATCAAATTAGCACATTGTAGAAGCAATACATCCTACTCCTGGAAATGGTGAGGGAAGTTTTTGAATTGCTAAGCCATGGAAGATGTAGTGTGGTATTCTGTTCTCCGTCAACGCATTGTGAAGCTAGAAGTATACTAGTAAAATGTTAAATAATTTTGTATATATTCCTGCTTCTTTGTCTTAATATGATGTAAGTATGTGCCATCTTATTAGGGGAACAGCCATCTCTAAAAATACTTGAAATAATTTTTAGTATTTCCGAGTACTTCCCTTTTTATGGGATGTCCTAAAATTTTCTGATAACCTCTTCAGAAAGCAAATGTACTGTCTTCCCTCTCTGTGAAAAAGTCTCACATCAAGGTACGCAAATGCTGAACGCTCATGAAATGGGAACGTGCAAGAATCAGTCGTCTTTTCTAATCCTGGTTACACTCAGATGCTAATTGTGAGCTGGTAGTTTTTCTATAGATACTTCCCTTAAAATAATAATAATAAAAAGTGTACTCAGTCTATGAACAGTCTTGCAACAGTTTTGATTTACATGACATATAAACGTGACTGCATACTAGAATGTGATAATTAGAAATGGTTTGATGTTACCACCATTATTTCTTTGTTTTTAAATAATTTTAAGTGACAGTTGAAGTAGATTGCTCGGTTCACCCACTTCCCCTGCCAACAAATGGCCTTACACAGCGCTCAACTTTTTCTTTTCAGAATTGTCACTCCTGTAAGTAAATTAAACTTTCGAGTCTGGAGCCATCAAACGTTAAAATCTGATGTCCTTTTGGGAAGTGCTGCTCTGGATATTCATGAGACTTTGAAATCAAACAGTATGAAACGTAAGTATAAGATTAACAATACCTTGGAATGCTGCAGAATTTGTCAGGAATTGTCTGTTAATGAGTGCTGTGTGCAACTCTGTAGATGGCCCTTAAGAACTCCTTTTGTTGCTACAGATTGCATTTATGAGCTTCCTCCTGCTTTTTCAGTGCAATCTTTTTTCGTTACACGCAGTCTGCTATGGTGTCATTGAAAACGTGGTATTTTTCACTTTGCTGTTATGTGCAAGGGTGAAAGCCTAATTAAAGAAAAGTGTGTTTCCTTTTAGATAGCTCAAAAATGAAAACTCTGCTATGTTCCTGGTGCTAGACCAGGAAATGTGTAAAGTTATTTTTGTTATAAATAGTGTTATAGAGCTATGTTGTATTATTTCATGCATCTTAGAACTAGTTAGCCTTTAGGCAGTGTGTGCATCCTATGAAGCTTGAAAGAGAAATACAGAATTCTACACACCCATTACGGAATTTATGTTGCTACAGTATATAGCTTTGTGCTGTCATACTTATGTTCTGTGCTTTAAAGAAGTGTTTGCTTCGAGACTTTCAGATGTGAGCACTGTAAATGCAGCATGTTGGTAGCAGTGTAATAAGCTGCTCCCCTGACAGAGTGTTACTGTCCTGATGAATCTGGGTGAAAATTACCTTGCATAACTACATTGTTCTGCATGACACCAGATACCCTGCTGTAATTCACTGGATTTTGTTTCAGACCATTTCATCAAGAAGGTTTATTTACAGTTCTGTTTCACTGAAAAACAGTTATTTACCCTGAAAATACCTTTGGTCTGGGGATATGGTGCACAATCTTCACATTCTAAATGTGACCCTTGATGTCATTAGATAAACGTGAAATATTTCAGTCAGAAGACAGAATTGGTATCTGCTCTGTGTGAAGAATAAGGTGCATTGCGTCGCCTAACTACAGGTTTTTGAGGACAGGTGTATTTAATTGCTTTAGAAGTGTGGGTAGAAATGTGAGACTCCATCTCTGCTGTTGTGATAATCCTTTCTTTAAGCAGCAACAAACTTATGCTCTAGTTTTTCCCTTTTTGTAGAAATAATAACTTTTTACTGACATCTGGAAATGATTAGTTTTACCACACAAAACATAAAAAATTATGGAGTGACAGAGCTGTAGTTCTGGGTTTTGTTTTGGGGTTTTTTTCCCCTTGATCACTGTGGTCTATGATTGGCTTCTTGAATAAAATGCACTTTTTTGTCATGTAGTAAGATAAACTGCCATTCTTTTCTGTACTTTTTCAGTTGACCAGGTAGTGGTGACATTGCATCTTGTTGGTGACAGAGAACCAGCAGAAGTGGTAGGAGATTTGTCTGTCTGTCTAGACGGGATGCAGGTAGATCCTGAGCTCCTAACAAATGGTGATGCCTCAAGTACACGAAGTAAGTAACTTTCAATTCAAATGTGCCCTCTACATATATCTGGTATACAAAGTTTTTTTTTTCTGGAAGCTTTAACACAATGTTTTAATAATCATAACAACAACGGTTTCTATAACTTCCTGTTTGTAGAGACTGGACCTCTTATGCATTTTTATTTGAGGTGGAGTGATATCCACAGTGAAGATTTTCAGCCTTACTGTAACAAAAATAAGATCAGCATCATTATTTTCTGGACTTTGTTAACTTATATCTAGCAATCCTAAACTTTAATGAAAGCCTCTAGCTTCCTTGAATGTTTAATGACATCATAAACAGAAAAGAATATAAAACAAGTTAATTTGATCTCACCATCATCATCATAAGTATTCTGCTCACTAGGACACATGGGTTTATATTCATTTTTCTTAAAATATCTCATTTAAATAACTGTTTTCATAGATTTTGCTCCCTGTGGAGTGCTGCAGAGAGGCATCCACTATTCTGTTTAATTGGTGTCTTCAGTTTCAGATAACTAGTGTGATTTTTAACTGAAAATCTTGGAATACATGTAAAATGTGTAATTACACTAAAATAAAAAGTAAGGGGTTTTAATTCCATTGGTGCAGGACAGGCAATGGAGCATTTTTGAGGGTATTGTACATTGCAAAGTAGAAATAGGTAAGAGGTGGTTTCTCCAGAAGGCAGCACTGGGGAGACTGTCTGCTCTAGCAACTAGCTAGGCAGTTAATTGGCAATTTTTAGGCTTCTGGGGTTTTTTTAAAGGACCACAGGAAGTTACTTTGAGATTTCATCTAAGTATCATTAGGAAAATTGAATTAACACTTGCTTTGTAATCATTGTTTCTTAAAGCTTTTAGTCCTTGTTTCTTTGCATCTTGTTAAAAGGATCAATCACATGATCTGATGGTGTGGGATTTTCTTGTAAATAAAAGCCAAATGTTGGGATTGTGTGAGGCATGCAGAGCAGGGCTGAGGTGTGTTGATAGAAGTACCTAGTGAAAATAATCAGTTCTCCTCTTAGACTCGGTTTTCATCTGTGCTTTCTTCAATTCCCTGAAATTCACCTATGGAGAAAAAGGTGCTAGCAAGTAGAAAAAGGCGTGTGGGTAGTGGAATTGAGTACTATATACAGTTTTGGGCTCGGCAGTAAAGACGGACGTTGACGTACCAAGCCAGAAGTTCAGCAGAGGGTTCCCAGATAATCAGGGGACTGGACCACATGAGGAAAGAGTTAAATCTTAAAGTAGTCTAACACATTCTTACTGTACAGGCTAAAGGTACTTAGAGGCAAATACATTGTTTATTGAGCAGCCCTTATCATAAGCCTTTACATGACTACATCCTTGTCTTTGGCTTAGATCTGTACATAGTTCCAATCGGAATTGATAACCGATTTCTTTGTTAACGACATTTGTTTAATTCTATGGAAATAAAGTATTTGTGCTGTCTACATGAATGAGCAGTTCTGTGCTGCATATTCAAGTATTGCAAATGCTAGCACAAAAGGCAAGTATTTCCAAGCTCAGTGAATAAGCAGTTGCAAAATGCTTACAAATCTAGGCTGAGCTGCTATAATTCTGTTTGGAGTGCAGCCATATTTTGTACCTGCTTGATTGCCTTTATGTTAAATAATTTACAGAGAAAGGGAAGAGTCCAGGCTAGAGAGCCCTAGAAAACAAAGCCCCTGCGGTTGTTGCTAGCCAACCAGAGAGAAGATTTTAGAGAAGTTGTTGCCCTTCCTGCTCTGCCTGTCATCACTGAAAAGGGAGAGAATACGAAAAACCAGCTCCACTTGAATGGAGAACACTGCTTGATACTGCTACAAAGACAGGAGACAGTGTTATTGAACTGTGTGTGTTTGGGAAGATTCATACAGTCAAATGATACCCTGTTATAGCTTCCAAAAGGTGAAAATATTACTCACAGTGGCAGTGGTTTAAAAAAAACGTATACGCACACACATATGTATAGAGACATGTAAAATGTATGCAGTATTGAAATAAGACAGTAGATAAGCAGTACATAGTGTATCACCTCCACATTTGACAGAAATGCGAGCATTAAAGACTGCTTCTTTTCTTGGAAATGATTCAGAATGTTGCTTATACTTCTGTTGTCTTTTTTTCTGGTATTTAAGGTCCTACACAGAATGATAGCTCCAAAGTAAGAAATGATACACGGTAAGACTTTTTTCCTCTTTTTTTTATATTGCCTTTTAGTGTTTGCAGTTTTGAAAGAGGAATTGTATGTTTTATAAAGAAGACAACTGAAAAATTTCTGATTATGCCCTGCAACAGTATCTATTAAGATCTGAGCATGTCCTAAACAAAAATACTGTGCTGTTGTACAGTCACATATTTAATTGTTTTCTATATGAGCCTCATCTTCTCACTTCAGTTTGCCTCCATACCTGACTGATCTTTTGAGTTTTTTCCCTTCATGTTCCTCATCCTTCTCCCAGTGATTAACCAAAGTAAAATGTAGAAAAACAAACAAACAAAACCCAACAAACAAACCTCCCACTGGTGAGTAAATGGCACTGGTTATTTTTACACTGTTTCGCTTTATAGCATGAAGGTATCACAGTTATATTTAGCTTTGTTAAGGAGATACCAAAAGCTGTCTAGCAGTTGCAGTGTTTTAAGGTCGATAGCGGATTACGTACCCTGCTGCTTGGTAGGATAAAAGTGTGACCATACTTGATGGTGGTTTAACCTGCAGGGAGCACCATGCCACTTTAATTACTTCACAGTACTACAAGTATTTTAAGGATCTGTACAATGCACAACACTCTTGGATGGCATCTGGAGTAGCTAAGTTAAATTTCACTATTTATTTAATAGATCGTAAATCTCTTAGCTATGTTGTCTAAAGTCTTCCCGTGAAAGTTTATTTTTGTTCTGTTTCCTTTTCATGCTCAGAAGAATGTTTCCATGCTTGGGTATTCAGAATGCCTGCATGTGCAATAATATAATAATAATAATAGTAATAATATCTGATTTGGTTTTAGTACTAACCAGTGGGGGTTTTGGTGTTCATTAAAGGTCCATTTTGAGGATCATGTAAGTGATCTGGAATCTGTCTAGCAGTGGTTATTGTTACGGGTATAATAATGTTTGATATGCATTGTTATACCTTAGGCCAACTGGTCAAATACACTAAAGATAA
Source organism: Phoenicopterus ruber ruber (assembly GCA_009819775.1). Classification (NCBI taxonomy): domain Eukaryota; kingdom Metazoa; phylum Chordata; class Aves; order Phoenicopteriformes; family Phoenicopteridae; genus Phoenicopterus; species Phoenicopterus ruber. The sequence continues at coordinate 2,946,019 of CM020230.1, read as the reverse complement.
AAGGTTACACTCTTGACTTCAATGTTCAAACAGCAGCAGTATGCTTTCTGGGACTGAGGAAAACCTAGGCTATGGCTCGTACAAACTTCAGATCGCTAATGATTTGTACGCGCTTTCATAGCCATTTACTTTTGGGGTTGGTGTGATATGATATGAACTGTGTGCACCACACCTGGTATAGAGCAGAAGTATGTTTGACAATGATATTGAGGGCAAATGTACATGATTCTACTTGATCCTCTATGTCTTGTGATTTACTTAGGCTTACCTACTGATTTTTATTTTGTGTACATTGAAAGGAATGTAATTTTGGAGGTACTGGGCTGAAGCCGTAACCTATGGTTTTATTATTGATGGCCTATGTACTTGACCTGTCAATCCACTAGAATTTTAGTTGACGATCTTCTTATTTTGCTCAACATATTCTGAAAATAAAATGCTTTAGAAGTAAAGATGTAAATACCTGTAACTCTGCTTAAGGAGCTACATATATATCAGAATAATACACTGCCAGGTAAAACTGAACAATACAGAGTGAGTGAGTACTGCTATTTGGTTTCTTAATTCTTGTAAAGTTGAGAAGCTTATATTCATATCTGTTGGTCAAAACTTTAACGCTTAGTCCTAAATTCTCCAGCCCTTTCCAGAATTGAGTTTAAGGGGGAAATTGGCATATGCGTAATTCAGTTTTCTAAAAATTTGAAGCATTCTCTGTGTTCTGAGCATATGCTAGCCCTGTGGAGCAAATGCACACAGGCTGCTCTCAGTCTTAGTCAGCTTCCCATCTCATTAGAGACAAGTGGAATTCCTGGGTGGAAATAGAGAGCCTGGGCCTAAAGGCAGGTGTATCGAGTTGGGAAATGAAAGAGGAGATCTGAGTGACAGATGTTCTATATAGCTATTTCACAACCTTTTCATCAGTTGAGGTTTCATATACCTCAGGAGATAAACTCTTAGTATGTTTATACAGATGTATAGGTTTTTGTAATTATTATGAATGTAAGAATCTCACCTAGTCCTAACTATTGCATTCTAATGTCTTCCATAAAGTTTAATGTCATCCATACACTATTAGAACAGTTCTCCTTTCTGTCTTTTCCTGCAAAAGGACTAACTCAAATGGCCTTGAAAGCTGTGAAGATGCTACTCCCAATGAAAACAAGACTGTTAACGGCAGTGATTCTCCATTACTCACAAATGGAAACTGCAAACCTGCTCGACCTCCCAGGCCTTCTAGACCACCTCCACCCACTCCCCGCAGACCCACTTCAGTAGCTGGTATGTATTCTAGGGCCAGGCATTCATTTCAAAGCTGCACACTCTTTGAATGAACATAGCCGTTTCAGATGCTGATTTTAGCTACATTTTTTCATGGTCAGAAGAACACAAGTGAATGCTACCGCTGCACTAAGTGAGTTTGAGGCTTGAGATGAAATCTACTGAAGGACTCACAGAACTGTCTCAACTTGATAATACTGGGTTTTGAAATACTAGTTATTTGTTTTTACAATTCTAGTTAAATTCTGTGATATAGCAGCATTTAAAACGTTTGTTACTCTTTTGCACTGAAATCATTACATTTTTTGTTTTATCTGATTATTTAAAAACTACAAAACTTGAAGACAAGTAGTCCTGGAAAGCTAGTTGATGTTTTTAGGGTAACTCCTTTACCCCCATACACTGCAATCTGTTTCAGTATTCTCATTATTACAATTGATAAATGCTGAGTCTGGATGGGAAACTGCGATACAGTAATTACTTTAAAAGATAAATCCAGTACTCTTCAGTAATAAAGCCTGACTTGTATACAACTTTTAATCCACCCACCAAATGGCATTCAGGAAAAAATGAAAACATTTAAAGACTGTATGTATTCCCCCCTGATAATTTATTTCCATGCAATGTCAAATCTCTTTATGAAAATTTTATGCTTATTATCTCTTAAATTATTATTGCAAATAATAAATAGGAAATAACTAACTCATTAATGCAAGAAAGTAGTGTTTTGTTTATAATCATTTAGTGTTTACAGAATGCAGACAACTTGCTTTGGTAAATATGATTTATTCTATCAGAAATGTCCAAATTGTGCCGTTGATGGCAGTTCTTGGATTAAAGCATTTTTACAAAGTAAGACAAAATTGCTTTTTAGTTTTTGTGTGAGCTGTAAAATGTGGCTGTATGCGCACACTTTGAAATACCAGTTCTTTTTACTTTTGTGATTTACAACTTCTGAAATAGATTGGTGATGAATATCAGTTAAAGGCTTTTTTCCTTCTGTCTTTGGTATCTCTGACATCATAGCAAGTGTAAATGGTCCTCCATCCACAGAAAATGATGGGGCCAGTGCAGGATCACTGGCAGGTACAGCTGCGAACACATCTGCAGAACAGAGCCCTGAGGGGGCAACAGCTGCCACAACAGCTCCTGCAACCACTACGCTCACCACACCTCCAGTATCAAGACAAGTCCAGCCAGTAAATCCTTCACCTCAGGCACTTACTACAGTCAGTCAAGGTCCTCTTCCACCTGGGTATGAGTTTAATGATTTTTCTGTTGTTGTTATTGTTTTTTGTGCTGACATTTTTGGTTTTACTTTATTTTACTTACAGTAGGTGTAACAAAACATTCATAACATCTGCCTTTTGCTGCATAGCAAAAATCCTCCTCGATATTAATTTGGAGCTTGTCTAGAGAAGGGCAACGGAGCTGGGGAAGGGTCTGGAGCACCAAGTGCTGTGAGGAGCAGCTGAGGGACCTGGGGGGGTTTGGCCTGGAGAAAAGGAGGCTGAGGGGAGACCTTCTCACTCTCTGCAACTCCCTGAAAGGAGATTGGAGCCAGGTGGGGGTTGGTCTCTTCTCCCAAGTAACAGGCGATAGGACAAGGGGAAATGGCCTCAAATTGCACCAGGGGAGATTTAGATTGGATATTCGGAAAAATTTCTTTACTGAAAGGGCTGTCAGGCCCTGGCACAGGCTGCCCAGGGCAGTGGTGGAGTCCCCATCCCTGCAGGTATTTAAAAGATGTGTAGATGTGGCACTTAGGGACATGGTCTAGTGATGGACTTGGCAGTGCTGGGTTAACAGTTGTACTCGATGATCTTAAAGGTCTTTTCCAGCCTGAACAATTCTATGATGCTGTGATCTGTCCTGAAGTTTTGGACTTCATACTGCAGCTCCTGGAAGTAGCGTGGGCACACTGTTGTGTTTCAGGCACATGTGGAATTTGCCAGATGGTTGGTCTGTTGCCTCAAAGCTCTCATTTAGATTCTAAACTTTAAAAAAAAGTGAGAGAGAAAGAAGTTTCTGGACTCTTTGAGTGAGGGAAAGCAAAAGTTTCCCAATGTGAACAGTGTAATTGGTGAAATATCTGCCTTAATTTGCAGGCAGTTGAACCAAAAAGTAGGAGAGGTCTGAATTACCTCGCTTAGTCACAGGAAAACTGTGAAATATAAAAGCAGTCTTGAAAACATCAGTTGTTGCTTTACCATTTTGACTTCAACAGAAATGGCAAATTAGCATGCTTTTTTCCCCACAACGTTACATTTGATGCAAGTACCAGGGGTAAGTCAGTGTCCCAAATGCTGCGTATGCAGAAAATGTGACCAGTGCCCTTATGATAGGCAGTGATAGGTTAACGGTTGGACTCAGTGATCTTAAAGGTCTCTTCCAACCTAAATGGTTATATGATTCTATGATGAACTCTGCATATACATGATCTGTGCAAAACTTGCATATTTTGAGGATTTAAATTGAATTAATGTTACTCTAAAAGGGGATTATGCTCTATAGGTGATTCTGTTCAACAGGTTATTGATATACTTGATATTGAATACAAACTTTTGCTTCATTACTTGCTAAAATGGTATGCATAGGCATGAATTTTAGTTTCAGTATCCCAGAAACTGAAAGTGGTCATGTAGAACGTGTTAGTGTTAATAAGAACATTGTACCACTGTATATTGTACAGCATTTTGGTGCATCTCATGAACCGAGTGTTAGTTTCAAGCATTTTATTTAGAAATGAGCGTTTTATGAAAACAAACATTTCTCATCTTTATACTGTAGATGAATGGTTGAAGGAGTTTGATCTGGAGGAAGATAAAAATATTGTTTTATTTTCAGTTGGGAGCAAAGAGTAGACCAACATGGTCGAGTATATTATGTAGATCATGTTGAAAAAAGAACAACGTGGGATCGGCCAGAGCCTCTTCCTCCAAGGTGAGCCAGGATAAGTCATGTGATTGTCTAGGATATGTTTGGATTTTTCCAAAATTAATTGACTGACAGTTTGCTAAAGCTAGAAACCATGTTTGAAAATAGAAATGTGAACCCAATGCAAACAATTGCTCCAGGTTGTCTCTAAGGAGTTCTGCAAAAATGCATAGTATGTAGTACGGAAAAGAGTTGAATGTCAAAAATAACAGAATCTGCGTTTCCTGTCAAAGATTAAGCAAGTGTGTCTTTACTTAGAAACGGATTTAAGTTAAAGACAGTAGAAACCCCTAACTGTAAAAGAGAACCAAAGTCACAGAACAGTATTTTGGGATTGAGGTAACTATCAGCTTGAGCACGAATGCCCGTGGTTACCTGTTTATCCTGAGGTTACTGTTTGCAGTCCCTTGATCTTGTCTCAGGGTTCCCAGCTGCTAATTTACTATGCTGTTATAAAACAGATTTGGTTATTAGGCTTTTTCCAGCTGTTAGCATCAGAACAGCCAGTGATGTTCGTCTCTACATGGAAGTGGTGTTCACATTTGTTCTATGTTTCTTATTTTTAAAAAAAAGTAAGAAGAACATAAGAGTTATTGTGTTGCACTTCATTCGTACTCAAGTGGTTCATATGCTATACAGAATTACAAAGTAAAAACATGGGATAGTAGAGAGAGCTTGATATCGAAGAAAAAAAACTGGCAGACAGTCTCATAAAGGGAACCCACCTGTCAATTTATTTTGAACTCTTTGAGAGGATTGACTAGTGTATTACCTAAACTTATTTAGAATGGTAGTGTTTTCACTCAAGTTTTGTAAATAATACTGATTTCATATGAACTGAAAATAATAAAAAAAAAACCAGCCCAAACCAAAACAAAACCCAAAACCCACTGCGCACACCTTCCTTTTCTGCCAAATTAGAGTGTGAGGAAATCTTGCATTGTACAGCCCAAACTGTCAGGGGTTTTGCTGTCTTTTTAGGAGAAACCAGCAGACTACTGTCTTATGGCTTGGGCAGGATAAATGCAGTAATCACAGTATAGTATTAACAGTGGTTTGTGTAGCTCTTGGAAACTATTTAAAAAAATCCTGAAAGTACAGTAAATGGAATGAGTCTGACTTGGTGTAGTATGCAACAAAGTAAAAGTGATTCTCCTTCAACCATTTCAGCTCTTACATAGTTTTAGTGGAGGGTAAAAGGAGAAAAAAATACCTGCTGATGAGCCCATGCTTTATGTCCCCTTCCAACAATACTGCCTGTTTGCCTAAAAGTGCTTCTGAGCCCTTAAAATTGTCTGCTATTGAGAACTGTTGCTTGTAATTTTTTTAAAAGCTGGGAGCGACGAGTTGACAACATGGGGAGAATTTATTATGTTGACCACTTCACTAGAACAACAACGTGGCAGAGACCAACATTAGAGTCTGTCCGAAATTATGAGCAGTGGCAGCTTCAGCGCAGTCAACTTCAAGGAGCTATGCAGCAGTTTAATCAGAGATTTATATATGGGGTAAGGAATATGACAATGACTATAAAGGTTAAGTAAGAGAGGTATCTTTTTCAAATTTTCAACCCATTAGTCTCTCTTCTGCATATTGAAAGTATATATGTATTTGGGTTTGAGCATGCTTGTGGGTGACTTTTCCCCGTAAAGATACCAGACTTTGTTACGGTTTATTCTTTATGACAATACAGTTTGTTTCTGTATGTAGCACGGCAGGAAGTAATACTTGGTAACCTTAGTTCATGTCCTTGCAATGACTGCAGGCAGCATATGCAGTGTGATGGTTTTTGTCAGCTTGAATATAGGTGGTGTTCTTTGATAAAATTTATGTACAATATTGATAAAAGCCATTGGTTCAAAACAAAATACAGCTTAGTAATAAGCTGGTTTATTTGTATTGTGTTAAAATTATTGGCTTGGCCAAAGACCTGGAAGGTAAGCAAGCTCACAGGACATATATTCCTGCTTTCGGTAAAATGAAATATGCCCAATGAATGCAGGAAGCAGGGAAATTGAAAATAATCCTTCCAGAATTTTAAATCCATTGTTTCCTTCTGATGAATAGTAGACTTCAGATAACTCCAACTCATGCTAAGAGTGGTGTAGGTTCTAAATTTGCTGTATGTGTAGAGAATAAAAATGGACCTCATAAATGGTGGTAGGGAGAACTGTACTGAATGCAGGAATGAAGTGGTTTGCTTTCTGATTGTTTTGAGTGCTACTGTACTAATTTTCCTTCTGCGTAGGCAGGGGCACTAAACAAAGGATAATTTTTTTTTTGGCACTGTAGTTAATGAAGCATGCCAAGGTCTGTAAAATAGGCCTTCTCTGTGGAGAAAAAGAAATTGTTGGCATCTTTGCTTACATGTAACATTAAGAAAAATACATTTACTTCAATAATTCACGATGGCTATGGTAGAACATCTGGAACGCAAATGACTAGTCATTAATGCACCATTTGTTTGTGTGACTTGCAGAACCAGGACTTTTCGTCCACACAGAACAAAGAGTTTGATCCTCTTGGCCCTCTGCCACATGGATGGGGTAAGACTGACTTGAAAGTGTTTTGTAATGCAATGTAATTAAACATTAAAGCATACTTCTGCCAAATTATCTTGTCAGCTGTTCTAGGCTATTTTTTTTTTAATGAAAATCTGGATTAAAAATCTTTTAAAATTAAATCTAATCAGATGTGCTGTTAAAACAGTCCTGACAAGGATGTGCAGTTTCAAAGTAGATTAGAAACTATGAATTATTCTGATTTGCTCCCTGTAAGTATCATAATAGCTTCTTTCACACGGCCATCCTTTTTTTACCACTTTCATTAGGCAGGATTGCCCCCCACCATCCCATTCCTGCCAAATCAGACTCCAAATCCCCTCTAAATCAGACTGCCAAATTCCCTCTCCAAGCCAATTCTTGGAGAGTTTTGTTGGTCTGAGAATGTTTTTTATAATTCCAACTAACCAGTTCTTGACTTGCCCCTCTCCCTGGAATAAATTTGGTTTTGCATTTTACAGGATTAACAATTTACAATTAACAATAATTGGTGAGGGGTGTACAACAATGTAAGTGTAAAACTAATTTCTGGTGTGACTATCAAGCAGATATAAGAATTCAAGTTTCATGGTATATAGGCGAAGTTCTCAGAATTTTGTCATTTTAAAGCAAGTAATTACTTGGCAGAGTTACACCTGGGGTTTTGTCTCGTCTGTTTTTCAAAGATAACTATTTTAATTTTTAGTTCTGATATTGATGCAATTTCATGCCACAAAATTATTGGTCCCCACACTTGTGCTTTGTTGCATTACATATATAACATTTCAAAGAAAGTTCTTTAGGCTCGCATTGCCCAGGAAACAACAAAACTGAGTTTCCACATCGTGTTGAATTCTGCTGTCAGTGTAACTCATAGACAAGTGTCTACTTCCAGACCTCTCTTGCAAACTGAAGCTTTTTACCTGTGGTAGGCAGATTTTGGCCTATTTTTTATAATTTGTATTCTGTATTCTGTATTTTTCTTGCAACACTATATAAAAATTGCATAAAGAGCTGCAGGATGGTACAGAAGACCAAGCATTTATTATAGGCTTTGTTCAATCATGGGCATACACTAAACTATCTGAGAGAATAATGTAAATGTATTTTCTTAGAAACTGCATTGATCATTTTATATTCCCTGCTCATAATTTGAATATGAAGCCCTTGTACTTTGTTGATACTTGTGTATACATCTGTTACCTATTTCATGTTTCCTGTCTGTATTGCTTGTAAGGTATGTCACAGTAATCGAAGCAGCTGGAATTTCCTGTGGAGAAAACAGCTTACATTTTTTGCTTTCTTCCAATTAATTTTTTCCTGCAATTGAAAAATAAATAGCATAGTAAAGGATCTTAAGACGGCAATTTCAACTTCATAAATATTTTAATCCATATAACTTTTTAACTTGCAAAAATACTGAAGAACCTTTCTAAAAAGTGCAAACAGAAGGCCAATAGATCTAGTGAAGGTAAATCTCCTGTGAGGAGCGACTTCCTTCATGCAAATGTTTATATTGTTGTTGTGATGCCCAGAATCTCTCTTGCAGTCAGGACTGTTGGTATAAGCAGTGCAGGTAGAGAGAGCTGCTTTTCAGGGTAAGAATTGAGATATAAAGGACTTACCTATGCACAACATTAAGTGCAGCTTTTCACTGAGGGTAGGAGATGGTGCGGTTTCGTATGACAATTAGCAGTCAGTAATATTAAGACAGGTTCATGTTTGTGCATAGTCTATTAAGGAATAACATCAATGAAAGTGAAAAGATGTTGAGTCAAAGAAGGTACAGAGAAAGCTGAAGACAGTAGAGGCTGTGGCAGGGTCTGTTGATTGATTTTATTTATTTTATTTGATGTAATCTCAGCAATACATTAAGCAGGTATTGAAATTTTTTTCCTTTCTCACCTTTTCAGAAAAGAGAACTGACAGCAATGGCAGAGTGTATTTTGTCAATCACAACACACGAATCACTCAGTGGGAAGATCCCAGGAGTCAGGGGTAAGAAATCATTTGCAGCTTCATGTAAGTCCGGAATGAATGGGTAACAAAGTAGTGAGACTGAGAGCTAGGAAATGCTGCCCACAGCTGGAACATGGACTGTCCTGCACAAACTTCAGACAGCCCATTAAAATATTAAAAGGTACTAGCCAAAATGGAAACTGTCAAAATATGACTTAGTACAATTACCAGGAAAGTCTTGGTCAACAGCAATGAGTTCATTCCCCAAAACAGCTCCTACTCTTTTTATAGATAAGACACGCATGTCTAAACATTTGTATCATTGAGGGAGGGAGGGATTTCTTTCATACGGTGATGGGATAGTGCAGAGGATCCTGAATAAGAATTTGATTATTTCCCAGACAGTCAATAGCTAAGAGACAGAAAGAAGACAAACTTGAAAAACTGCAGCACCCCTCCTCACACCATTTGAAAAAAGAAAAAGAGAGACAAAGAGAACTTGAGGCACTACTAAAAGTAATGGAGTACTGTTTATTTCAGGCTTTGGTCACTCTGACCCTTTGAGGTAGAGAGTATAGGCAGGAAATTGAGGGTGTGAAGGTTGTTCAATCCCAACTCTTCCTGTTTGAGCTGAAAATTTCTGTTTGGTGAAGCAACTTCATCTGTCCTCTATAGAGAAAGGAGTAAGAAGAGGGGGAGTGGAACAGCCTAGTATGTGTGGAGGGGTAATAGCTGTAGCCAGAGATGACAACTTTTCCATCACAGTCATATCTGCAGAGCTGACTGTGTGGAGAACACTATTGCTCTTAATACAACCCACCAACCAAATGTGCCAGCTTCACAGTTAGAAATATGGTGCTACAGTGTAGTTCTGTGGAGGGAAGTCACTCTGAGAGTGCTTTGGAGTGGTACCACTCAGGTCTTCCAAATATATTGAGATCTATTTTTGTTTATACCAAAATTGAGTTGGAAGTTGTCAAAAAATTATACAAGATTAGTATTTGCATTTTCTTTTATTTTTGTCATTCTGAAACTCTTAAGGTTTTGGCTACTGTGATTATACATGAGGTACCACAAGCTACTTATTAAAATTATGTCAGTTTTCGAGTAAAAACCTAATAGAAGATAAAATTCTGTTGCTTAAGTGGAGGAAACATCGATAAACCTTGCTTACATTTTCCCCTTAAGCTTCTATTTGCCGTTATTCCAGGTAGAATCATAGAATTATTCTGGTTGGAAGAGACCTCCGAGATCATCGGGTCCAACCATTAACCTATCACTACCAAGTCCCCCACTAAATCATATCCCTTAGGGCCTCATCTAAACGGTAGTGCAACCAAATGAGCTAATGTTTATTTAAACAGTCATTTTGGGTAATTGAGAGCTGACATGAAAATTTAAGAAGAAAAAAAGGCAGAATAAATATTGATTGGAAAGTTTCTCAATCCGTAGTTTCTCTAGATCTGCCAGAATTTTTACTGTCTCAGATATTGTTCAATTGACTTACTGTATTAAGTTGATCAGTTACCATATATTTTCTTGTATACATAGTCAATTAAATGAGAAACCCTTACCAGAGGGCTGGGAAATGCGATTTACTGTGGATGGTATTCCATATTTCGTGGATCACAACAGAAGAACCACTACATATATAGATCCCCGCACGGGCAAGTCTGCTCTGTAAGTGTTTTTAACATTACCCTAACTTTTCAAAAGTGAAGTTTAGCATGCATAATTTTTGAAAGTTGTTTTTTCTCTTTGTACATTTTTTTAATGCAGAAAGTTTTACATGTAGTAATGCTTCTTAATTTTCTGGGGTTTTTTTATCCACTGATAACTGCCCCTGAAGAAGGCAGTGTTTTGAACACTTTAGAATCCTTCTTGCCAAGTAGTATACAAGATTTGAGGGTAAAGAAGGAGCTTCTGTTGTGAGGTCCTGTTGATGACCAGATCCCTTCCTTCCAGTTACTAGTCTTTCTTTTTAAATGTACACTCTTTCTTTTTAAAAGTACACTTAACTCTTTCTTTCTTTCTTTGATTTTTAGGAACCAGAATGGAGTTAAAACCAGAATTTAGCTCCCAACATAAATTAACTGAATGTCATCTCATCCTTATTGTTAGAATCTTTTTACGGTTAATAATCAGATACTGTTTTAAAAGTACTGTGTATGCACTCCACAATTTACCAAGGAAGATTTTTTTTTTTTAGTTTAAAAACAAGAAAATTACACCACAAAATCAAAAAACGTGAACAAGAATCTTCCCAACTAGATAGCCAACTAAACCGTACAAGTATATAACTAATACATTTGCAGGCTTTTACTTAAATTACAAAAACACTTTTGAAATTCATTTTTTTGTCTCCTTTTGGTTCCAGGGACAATGGACCCCAGATAGCTTATGTGCGTGATTTCAAGGCAAAGGTCCATTATTTCAGATTCTGGTGTCAGGTACAGATTCATTTCTTGGGAATACTTGTTTGTGGTGGTTTTTTTTTTGCTTACATGCTTTAAATTAACTCTTCAATGCTTTGCAAGTAAAGGTAATCAAACTACTTTAAGGTTAAAGGTGAGTTAAATTAGGAGGGAGTAAATACAGGACTTCTGTAAACTCACGTAAGTGTTAAAGCTAGGTAAGCTGTGGCTTTAAAACTTTTTAGACTAAAGGAAAACATCAATTTAGCTACTTTTTTTTAAAGTGGTGGGTTTCAGAATAGTATTTTCTTTCTGCTGTTAATAAGGGAATATATGGAGGCACAGTATTTTTATAGTTAACACAAGATCTACTTTCTGCATAAATACATACTTCTGGAAGAAAATGCAGAGCGCTTGACACAGAACATATTCCATTGTGTCAGTCTTGGTCCTCTAAACTCTATGTATATCAAAAGATTAAGTAACGATGTTTAGGAAAAAGTCTTAGTTTTAAATGTTCCAGTTTTCAAGAGTCAATGAATTATCCTTTGAAAAATAGCAGAGAGACTAGCCTAATTTTTCAGTTTGAATTTTGTGCAGAATAACCTAAATTTTCTTCTTTTTTTTTTTTTTGTTTTTATTACGTTCTGGGGTAGAAAGCCTTGCTGACTTAGGATATGTTATTGATCTTAACGTATCGCAATGTCTTGTAAGAGTACAGTGTTTGAACCTGTTCAGAGCAGGATCTAGAGGCATGTATGCATCGCTGTAGATACCAATATTGGAAGCAATTTGTTCTTGGAGTATATTACAATTCAGATATCTTGATTACTGGGTTTGTTTTATATGGATTAGTGAAATTTAACTGTACCTCTTGAAACAATATATACAACAAATAACAGTCCAAACTCAGTATTAGAAACTTTTAAGTGATTGTACAATTTACCTCTAAAAAATTTCATTTCAGCAACTGGCAATGCCACAACACATAAAGATTACAGTGAGCAGAAAAACATTATTCGAGGACTCATTTCAACAGGTATTGTATACTACTACCTGTTAGTAGTGGGCATGAAAAGTTGAGTTGATTAAATTTATTGTCACATGTCATTCTTGATCCTTTGACATCTTGCTAATGTTATTTAAAGTGAGACTAACAAAAAATACTAGTTTAATAGTTAGGATACATTCATACTTATATATTAAAAGATCATGCTAAAGTGTGAAGTTGTGGCTCTAAAGACTGATCCATCTGAGAGAGAAGGCTTTTTTTTTTTTTAATTTTTCCTCAGAATTCTTTAAAATCTGGGTTAATTTTGAGGGGAGCGCTGTGGCAGAGCAGCTCCCCATTCTCAGGAAGTTTTCATGTTGTGCTTATGTTTGTTGGCACATTTTTCCTAACTCTATTATATAAGCACGAGCTATGTACCAAAATATATTAAGTTGATCTTAGTCTGGGTGTTATGGGTCTTATAAATGAGTAATGAAATGGTTAAAAGAAAACAAAAATTATTAATTCTATTTAGATTACTAGTAGCAAAATTCTTGTTAATGTCTGTAGACCTAAACCATGGTTAAAATTTGTTCCTATACAATATTTTCAAGTGCTTTTGAATTTTACTTTTACTTTTTGAATGTTCATTGTGGCAATAAATCACTCCCATTGTTTGTTAAATGGAAGCCAAAAGCAGCTCTTTGTCCGTCTAATAAGATACATAGAAACAGGCTTGGACATGCGCGGAACGATTCCTCTTGGTCACTTCTGTATGTTTTCTGACTTAAAAGTAACTTAAGAAAATGCAGACCTTATCTAAGAAGACAGGAACTTTTAGCTTCCTCTGTCCTTAGCTGAATTTTTTTTCTCTTCCTATATGTCTTCAGGCTTCATTTCTTGTAGGAATTATCACAGATGTATCAAACCAGGAAATTTGAACAAATAGAATAGTATGTTTTGAGACAAATACATTCTTAAATAAGAGTCTTGTCCAAATTACTGTAAACTGGCTTAGCAGAAGCAACAAATAGTGCAGTTGGCTAGTCTTTTCTTTTGGAACAGTGGTGTCTTCAAATAAAAGGGGTTAGAAGGGGACAAAATAAATCCTGTAACTCAAAGTTAGTTCCAGCCTTATTTCTAAAATTGCACTTGGTCCTTTTACAGTAACCATAGAGGTAATAAAATTGTACTATACTGGAAAGAATCAAGAGACAGATTATGTAATTATGTAAACATCAGGAAACCTAGGTTTCCTTAGGAAAACAGGTCATAATTTAGATGACATAATCGCAAAGACCTGAGTTAATTTTTTATACTTGTTGGTCGTTCATCATTTGCAGGTATCTCTGTTGCGGTTATAAAATTTTTTGTGATGATTATGACAGATGTCTAGGAGAGACTTTAAAATGCAAATCTTGACCCAAATTCTGTGCCTCTCATTGCAAACAAAAACTTAAGGTTCTTGGACCACACAAGTGTTATGTGAAATTTCTTTATGTAAACCTCCAACAATTGACCAAATCAGTGTAATTACAAATTGGGTCATGGTATTAAAACCAGCGTTAGTAAAGCTCCTTAGCTTCTATGATTCTTCCTAACTTTCAAAAACCAAATAAACCAGACAGATTTTTATTATCCTTTTTAGGAGATAAAGCTGTAAAATGAAACAAATATATAATGTATGTTTATTATTGTTTTGTTTCTAACTTATTTCTTTGAGTTCTTGATCATGTCCCGTCTTTACTTGTAACTGGGACGCCATTCAGTATGGTATTTAACAAATACTGAATTTACTCACTTTGGGCCCGTTATTTATTGGCTGGATTTCTGTCATATACTTACAGACAGGCTGCTGGCTTAAGTATCCTAGGTCTTTAATTGCAGAATTATTACTTCTTTTTCTTTTACATCTTTTACTTTTTAATCTGTTGAAATAGGTTTGCACTAATGTTTCAAATGCCATGAACATTCCGTAAGCAGGTGCTTCACGTACTCATAGTTCATTTTGTGGTCTGAATTATTAAATGCTATATGGCTTGATAGCAAATAGTAGTAAGTCTAGCCAATGCTTATAGCTGTTTTCTTAAAAATAATTGATTGTTTTTCTTTTACTAAGATAATGAGCTTCAGCCCTCAGGATCTACGGAGACGTTTATGGGTTATTTTCCCTGGTGAAGAAGGCTTAGATTATGGAGGTGTTGCAAGGTAAATTAAACTGAAATGGCAAAGAATATCTTTTTCTGCAAGTTCTTGGTGTGAAGACTTCCCCAAAGTAGACACTTAAACTGCAGTGCTTTCAAAATATTAGTGAAGTTTATTCCTTATCTTTCCTTGGAATATCTGAGGAAGACAGTTCCTTAAGATGTATGCATGTCTTAAAACTGTATAAAATTATTTTCAGTTCACATTAGAAATCACTTCATTCATTTCAGTGATTAGAGAGGTGCACAGTTTATTGAACTGTGGTAAGCCTTTGGCACAACTGGTAATATCAACATAAAGGTTTGTTGAAAAAGCAAATAGAAATCTACTTTCAAGTCAAAAGTCGTTACTGGAATGTAACTGAGAAGTGCATATATTAATTAGCATTCCCTAAAACTCTGAAGTTTAAATCAGTGGTAGACTTTTAATCTGCTCATTTAGATAAGGGTGTGTTTTATCCAAACCACTGACAGTTGTATATCATTGTAACTTTGCTTATTAATTCGTAAGTTGTGTTAGTTTCAATTTGGTTTCAGTTTGCTCTAGCATACTTTCTGGTAAAGAATTTAGATTGACTACCTATGTGCCAACAAGTTCCTAAGTCAACATGAGTTAGCTAAAGTAATTTCTAATTTAATTTATTTTGAAATGTGTTTTTATTGTTTGTGTGATTTCAGGGAATGGTTCTTTCTATTGTCACATGAAGTTTTGAACCCAATGTATTGCCTGTTTGAATATGCAGGGAAAGATAACTACTGCTTACAGATAAACCCAGCCTCTTATATTAATCCAGACCATCTGAAATACTTCCGATTTATTGGAAGATTCATTGCCATGGTAAGTTCAAAAGTAGAAAGAGGTTCTCTCATGATTTTTCCTATAAATAAATATTGTACCATCAGATGGATAATTAAACAATTCATTTTTGAGTTGAAACTATTATCAGATGTTTGGATATAAGTTCTGTTGGTATAAGTTAATTCAGCATAGCAGCAGTCATGGTATTCTAGGTGGTTTTAATTCTTGGGCTGTCAAATTTCATGGGTACAGAGTACAGAATGTTGTCATATTAAGTATTCAATCATCATTTGCATTATTTTGTCTGTTTTCATGTTCTTCAGGCTTTGTTCCATGGGAAATTCATTGACACTGGTTTCTCTCTGCCGTTCTATAAACGTATCCTAAACAAGCCAGTAGGACTCAAGGATTTAGAGTCTGTTGACCCAGAGTTTTACAACTCTCTCATCTGGGTAAAGTGAGTTTGACTTGATTTTGTTCTTGAAATAGCAATACAATGCTTTTGATGTTCATTTATGCCAGGAAGTAGGTGTAAATTTATTACTAAAAAACCCTACTGGGAAGTATAATATATCAATTGCAGAGCAGTACTGGAATTTTTACTGTAATTTTAGATACACAAATAATAATTTGATAATGCAAAAGCCCTTCTGGTTAATTGACTATTCTGCACAGCATCTTGCATTCCTTTTTTGCTGTTATTTAATAAATCTAGCTAGACATTATACAGATATGGCAGTCTTGAACACTATTACAAATAAAATGGCTTGAGTAAATTTCACTGAAACTTTTCAGATAACTGATTAAAAGAAATCAGCAAAAATCCACTGTTTTTCTCGCTAGCTTCTGGTTTAGCTAGAAAACATAAAAAGTTCAGTGCTACAATAATGTGAAGTTAACAAATGTAGTTTATTGTTTACTACCACATAATACTTCCATTAGTCATACCTGAAATTTGACTTAAAGGTTAATATTGAAGATTTAATGCTTTAAAGAAGTTAATGCTCATGCATTTTTCTACCTGTCCTTGTTTTTTTTGCTCCAAGTGAATGATTCAAGACCATTCCTACGTAGAGCCTTCCATGTATGCATTGTCAGTCATCTGTCTATTCTACATTCATACTCTTTTTGAGTCCCCCTTCTCCCCTCCTTTGCAGATTACTCTCCAGAGAGCAGCAAGTAAAAAGGATCTGGAGTTTGTAGATCATATTTATTTTGGAATTATGTGTTTAAAATATTTTAAGAAATAATTTAAAACACCCTTTAGACCTCTAAAGTATTGTAATTCTGTACTTACTTTATAATAGCAGGGCTCCAGGATGTTGTACTTCACGGTTGATGTGCACCATTTGTTTCAGTAACACAGGCAATTTTCCTTTCCCAACAGTTAAAAAAAAAAAAAAAAAAAAAGACGGGAAAGACAAAAAGAAAAATTCAGTTGAAATTTTTTTGCTTCTGCTATAGCAAAAACAATTTAACAGAAAAATCAGTCTTTTTTATGTGTCTAGAGAGATAAAACATTTTAGTTAAGAATCATACAAACCCAGAATAGTTCTAAAAATGCTTTGAGAAATTCATAAAAGGTGTGGGGATAGATTGGTTTTTAAAATGCAGAAATAAATATAAAAGACAAGATTGTCATCTCCTGTCGTGGTGAATCTTGAAAGCATTATGTTGAATAACGACGAGGGGAGAAAGCAGCTTTGCAAGATGTTTACAAATTGAGATAGGAATTTTGATTTGGTTTTTGAAGAGTAGGATGTTCCATACTCAATGTATGTGCTGCTAAAAGGTGTAGTGAGTTAAAATCCCATTAGGAAAACCTAAAATAGTTGCTATTTGAGTAATGATGCCATGAAACTGAGACCTGAAAGGGAAGAAAAGGTCTCAAAACTGTAAGTCCTGATTTCTGTAATTAAGGAATCCTGTTATCTGTTTTGTAGTCAGAAAATGTATGTGGTGGTGGTTTTTTTTAAAGAAGGGCACTTCTTTGTCATCTTGTGACTTACTGAGCTTTAGAGACCAAGCAAATACGATACTGAAAAATGCAAGTTATAGCCAAGAAATTTGCATTAAATTGTGGGGGAAGCTATTACTGGTGAATGATCTTATGACTAAGTTGTAACGAGTTGCACATATAACAACATTTACCTTATGAACAGTATCAATCCATTAATATTTTGTGGAAAGTGTAGAATAAAAGGGTGTTATTTTAAGCCGTTATCTGTAGACATAGTTGCATCCTTGCATTTGTGTGTGTAGTGCACATAAGCTGGCCACTTTTCACATTTCAAAGCAATGGGTTTTCTTTATAACACCCAATAATTGCAAGGTCTTTCAGTGCTGCTTGAGTGTGTTACATTTATTCTATGTATGGTTCTTCTGGTGCATACATAATTTATAATGGTCTAAAAGAGAGCACAGAGGCTTCTGGATGTCAATATTGGGCTGCTTGTCTATGGCAATAAATGGGGACTTGGCATAGACATCGCAGACTAGTTTTGCCCCTCATTTTAATTCAAAGTATGTAGTGTTGCCAGATACCACCCAGTAGGTTGTTGGTGTGGAACTTCCAAGACTGAGTTACTGGGTACCAGCAGTCCCTAGTGAAAGATTTCGTCAAAGACAGGAGAAGCCTGCATCTGTAGGAAGGAACTAGAAAACTCAGAACTTACTGTCAAGAACAACTCTTAGATCTCACTCTGTACATGAGAGTTTCAAATGACTAAGCTGTGCTGGCTACATATGCTTTTATTAATCTGCACTCAGTGTTTGGGGGTTTGTTCTTTCCCCTGCCCCCCTTTTTTTCTTCTTTTTTACCACAGAAGAAGGCAATAGGGAAGCTTAAGGCTGTAACAAGAACTTTTCTGAAGGCTGTCTCTAGAGCAAATATGACCCAAATATCAGTAGCAATTTCTGTAGTGATAAAGAAATCTTCTAGGTTGGAGTCCATGAAAGGCTTTGCCCCTTTGAAAAAACACTTAAGGATATGAAAATTCTGGAGAAAAACCTTCAGACCTCTGAGGGGTGCACATTGACCTCTAAGTACAGAGACCCAAACTTCATGTTTAGTATAGTTGAGCCTGCTTATCTGTAATGCTGAAGTTATCCTCTAAGGAAATGACTGCAAATTTGTAGGGGAAAAAAGTCATGTCTGTCAGAGTGGACATAATTTTGTTCTTCACCAAAAAAGCAAATTTTGTAACTTTCCAGGAAGCTTTCAGTAGTTTTGAATTTCTTGGTGCTTTTCCTATGTCATGGTTTAACCGAATACCACGCAGCCACTCATTCACTCCCCCCTCCCCGGTGGGGTGGGGAGGAGAATCGGAGAGAAAGGAAAACTCGCGGGTTGAGATAAAAGCAGTTCACCAGGACAGCAAAGGAACAATATAAAAATATATTAATAATGATAATAATATAATAAGGATAATAGAATATATAAAACAAACGATGCACAATTTCTCACCACCCGACGACCGATACAGCCCGTCCCGAGCAGCAGTCAGGGAGCAGGGGTATCCCCCCCCAGCTATCCCAGAACAGCAAGTTCCAGAGCGAGCAGGCGAGGGAACAAACAGCCAAATGAACAAGCAAAAAGGCCCGAACGAATGAAAAAAGGGAAAAACAGAGAACAAAAAGCAACCTGAAGGGAAGCTTAAGGATTAAGGCAGGTTAAGGGAAGTGGCTCACCGGCCACCCCTCACTTATACCGGGCATGATGTCTGTGGTATAGAATACTCTCTTTGGCCAGTTTGGATCAACTATTCTGGCTCTGCCCCTCCCAAGTTTTTGCACCTGCACATCAGCAAAACCTGGGAAACTGCAAAATGTCCTTGGTCGTTTAGCAGCAACCAACATCATCAGTGTGCTGTCACCGTTCTTCACACACTGAATCCAAAACACAGGAGCTGCTTGAAGACAAAACTAGCTCTGTCCTGGCCGAAACCAGGACATCCTATCAGGTGGCCATTTTTGTCGTTCCCACAACTGTGAAAATTTCACAGAATCATTGAGTTTGGAAGGGGATCTCTAGAGGTCATCTAGTCAAACCTCTCTGCTCAAACAGAGCTAGAGCGCAGGTATCTGTCATTTTAAAAGGAAGGGGTGATTTTATTTCATCATCCACCCATCTGAAGCTTTCCCTCCTCATCTGAGATTTCATGCAATAGCATGTGTTTTGGAAAGATCAAGTTCAGAAGCACTGTTGCATCACGGTGCTAGATAAACCACAGCGATGTTTTCAAGACTGACATTTCTGTGTTACGGTTCAGGACAAATATCTTGACTTTGCACTTTATTTGTGGGGAAAATGGTCATCAAAACCTCTGCACATGCAGGTGATTCTTCACTTTACAGAAGCACACATCAACATACAAATTCCAGTGTTGTACCTGTTATTCTCCTGGCTATTAAGGCCTATAAAGAGAATAGAGTTTATCTGAGCAATGTTTGCTGGCTACAGATTCTTCCCACGTTGAAATTTCTAAGAGAATTCCTCTTTAGCAGGAGTATTTGTACTTTGTTAATTGTAGGAGCTTGGGACATTTTAGCATATGCTTACAAGATAGTCCCATAAATATACTGAAGTTGAAGATAATTTATGAAGCATTCAGAGTCTTCTTAGTTGCTTCTTACCTGCTGTTATCTGATGAAGTGACAGCTACGTTTTCACACAGTCCTTACATTATCTGTTAGAAGAAGCAATCATGCAATGAAATATGCACAAATGTCACTACTTGAAAAATTTCTGTATTCCATAGGCATTCTGCAGATCATAGTCAGCAGGCAGTTTGTCAGCCTTGTGAGTGGTAAATTTAAGGGTACTACTGATCAAAAATTTCTGGTCAGGAGTACAATTCATGTATGCGCATTGGTAAAATGAGTCAGTACTTCTGCAAACCTGTAATTCTTGTGTAAGGAATGCTTCCTTATCTGGATTATTTAGCTCCAAACCTCTTTTTTGTTAAGGTTCTTCATACCCGTCTCCTCTACTGAGTACAAGGTCTTGACACAGTTATTTAAAATTGTATTTTTTCCTTACAGAGAGAATGATATTGAAGAATGTGGCTTGGAAATGTTTTTCTCAGTTGATAAAGAAATTCTAGGTGAAATCAAAAGCCATGACTTGAAGCCAAATGGTAGCAACATTCTAGTCACAGAAGAAAACAAAGAAGAATACATTAGGTAAGAATAAATGAAGATTTAAAAATACTCTTACCTCCGTCATTTTCTTTCTTTAGTTCTAGCAAGAAAAGATTGTCAAACTATGTAATCTGGAGCATTGTTGAAATTCTCTGAGTAATTGCTCATGTTGGCAACAAGTGGCAATTGTCTGGATATCATATTTGAAAGAAGAATAGTGATAGAAATAAGTTTTTAAAATCCACTTTTCCCAAAGTAGAAGGCCCACTTTTTTCCTAGAGATATTTAAGTTTAGCAGAACATCATGACAACAAATGTGAATGTCAGGTATTTAATGAAATCATTGCATGTGTTTATTGTTGGAATTATATTGCTTCATAGCCTGCTGATAATTCTACTCAGCCATTTTTAGATGCTTTTGTGCTGATTTTTATTTTTTAAAGATGCTTGGGATCGCTACTAGTGTTATCTGAACTGGTCTTATAGTACAGTCAGGCCTTGGCATTTGTAACAGGACAGTGTTATGAATGACGTCATAAGTTGTATTGTCATAAATGAAGGATTATGTTTGCAGTACCAGAATGTTTTAAATCAATAGGTTAAGAGGGAAGGAGCTTAAGAGAGATTAAAGAATAAAAATGTGAACAGTGACCTGCTTTGTCCTGAAATATCCCCTTCTTCCTCAATGTACAGCAGTACATAAGCTCTGCTTTAAGGTGTGAACTTCAACGTATAAGCTTGTAGGATGTGCTTGCCAAAAAAAAAAAAAAAAAAAAATCACACATCGCAGGCACAAAATAAACTGAATCACGGTAGAATTGTCCTCTCCTTCCTACATGTGTTCTGTGAAGGCTTCTTTCATGTGACGGGGTGAGGGAGAAGGGAGTGGATTTTGTTTCCATAGCATGAGTAATCTGAGGACATTTCAGTGATTCACAGAAAAGGTGGTATTTGCAGAACATACATCCTGGCATTTTGCAGTTTTGCGAAGTATTAATATTGGGGTTGAAAATAGGGAGGATCTGCAGAACACCATTCTCTCCTAGTTTCTAGGAACCCAGGGAGAGCTCAGATTCCAGTTTCACTCATATTCTTTTGTCTCACTCTGAGTCCTGCTTTAAGTCCCCAAAGTTTCTAGGATTGAAATCATAAAATAGCCATCTCTCCTTTAGGCTCCAGTTCTCCTGACAGGTTAGGCTTGAATTCAGCATAATATCTGCTTCTCCCTGGGTTCAGGTTCTTCGGGTCTCCTGCCTGCTTTTCACCCTTTTATTAATGGAGAGTGGAATTTCTGCCACAGAGCAAAGTTTCATGATTAACAGAAACAAATATGGAACTTTCCAAATGGACATAGTCGTTTCTTGGTAAGCTAGCAGTCCTACTTATCTTCACCAGTACAACTTGACCTAGTTTTTACCTTTTCATGGATAATGACTGAGATTTCTGGGGAGAATATTAGACAAATATAGCTCTGTATTTTTTCTTTTCTTCAAATACCTAGGGACTGCTGTGCTCTCATTAATATAATCAGTGGATAGATGCTGCCTCCTCTTTGAGTCTAAAATACTTTCTGTAGCAGAATGGTTGGAAACATAGGGCTTTAACTTAAACCAAAATCGTTTGCACGGAGTAAAGGTTACTAATAAAATTATACAATGCTCTATCCCCAGAACTTTCCAGACTTTCCATATTTTTTTTAACTTAGCTTACAGTTCATCTCAAAATAGGCTAACAAAGATGTGGACTTGGGTTAGCACAGGCCATTTAAATTACCGTTCTGTATCTTCTTTTACAGGCTAGTAGCAGAATGGAGACTTTCCCGAGGTGTTGAGGAGCAGACACAGGCTTTCTTTGAAGGCTTCAATGAAATTCTACCACAACAGTATTTGCAGTATTTTGATGCTAAGGAACTGGAGGTAAAGGATTGTTTGGCTATTGCTAGATCCAGGTTGTTACGCATAGAATACTTGAACTCCAGTCATTAGATCTGAAGATCTGAACTCACTAAGGCTGACAACTCTGTTTTATAGAGCATGTGAGGGAAACTTTTTGGAGTAGTATTTGATTCGTGCGTTTCCCTTCACTTTCCTCTTTGCAGCCTACTTATGCATTTCTAAAGGCTAAGATTCTGCCAGTAGAAATTTCTTATCAAATTCCTTCTATAATCCTCAGCAATTTGATTTGCCTCTGTTCAAAGAATGAGTAACTTGACAGAAAGGGAGATAAAACCAGATATGCAATGGATGATCACAAATAGACTGGACCAGGTTCTAGATGGTTTTGATCTCTCAAAATTACACTTTCTGAAGCATCTGTTCTATTTAAGAAGATACAAACATAAAACCAAAACATCTTGTTCCTCGCGGAGAATTGTATGGCTGAGCAATGATAAACTGTTCCTGGCTCGAATGTCTGAATGCAAGCAATTATTCCATTTTTCATGACAGAGATGCTTCTGTTTTGTGGCCTCTCCGAATACACTTCATGAGCAGTCGTCATACTTTGTTCTAGAAGTTTTGGACAAAGTTTAACATTAAAACCAAGTATACAGTCATTGCAGGTGCTTCTAAGTAGGGGTACAGTTGATGTTCTGTTTTGCTACGTGGGAAGTCATAGAAGGAAAGTCATAACTTGTTCTCGCATGCTTATCTCCCTTTTTCTCCCCTAAAGGTGCTTCTATGTGGAATGCAAGAAATTGATTTGAATGACTGGCAGAGGCATACCATCTACCGGCACTATACCCGGACCAGCAGGCAGATAGTGTGGTTCTGGCAGGTTTGTAGACTTCAGTTTGTTCTCAGACCAACAGAAGTTACAGAGCACAGCTACAGCTTAGTAAACAGTCAGAATTACTGAACAGATCTGTAGTGTGTAAACAGAAATTGTTACTGCTAATCCAGCTATTTGTAACAGTCATGTAATTTGTTAATCTATGGATGATGATGTGAAGATCTGAATATCAAATCTATACCTAAATGTTTATTTCAATTACTATTTTTTCAGTTTGTGAAAGAAATAGATAATGAGAAGAGAATGAGACTCTTGCAGTTTGTTACTGGAACATGCAGATTACCAGTGGGAGGATTTGCTGACCTCATGGGTATGCATTAATAATCCTTCTAATGCATTAGATAATTTTTTTAAAAGAACCAAGTTATATGTTTATGGACATTTTTATTGAATTTTATATTGAATGCTGTATTGTAAGTCCTGCATATACTTGAGCTATGATGGAAAACGAGATGGAGGGAATGTTTACACCTGTTGTATTGAGTTTCAAAATCACTTCAGATTTTTTCACGCGTACTTTGATCTAGACAGAGTTGTATAGCGAAACACAGATGTCTTCTTTTCTGTGTGAGTCATGGTAACCTTGTCTTGTGTTTAAGCCTTTCATACTTCAGTTGTAATCTATTACCTGCTGATACAAAGGTAGCTAGACCTATGCCTTGTTTATTTTAATTTGTTACAGGGAGCAACGGACCCCAAAAATTTTGTATTGAAAAAGTTGGAAAGGAAAACTGGTTACCGAGAAGTCATACTTGGTGAGTATGTAATAAATCAGAATGTTACTATTGTTCTGGTTTTGCTGACAGCAATCTACTTGGAGACTTTAGTAAATGGGTAATACACTTAGGTGGTTGAGGCTGTGCGAAAGCAAACATCAAGCTATACCAATAAACTTTGTTGTTGAATAATAGCTGAACTTCTGAAAAACTCCTGTGGCATGGAGTAGATTCCATTGTAAATTCCATGGATTTGTGTGCTACTTTATTACTGTTTATTATACTTTAAAATTTAAAGTAATAAACAGTGCTGTCTAAAGAGGTTGGGCTTGACAGTGAAGTGGCCACATCCACACTCCCTCTTCCCTAGAGAAAACGTAGCTTCTACTCAGTTCCTCAGATGTATTAGTGGTTAGTAAAAACACACAAATTTAAAATTTCAAATGTGAATGATGACTCTAGTTTAACCAACTAGGAAAAGGTAGTGAAACTTCTTACCAAGTGTATTGCATTTCTAGAAAACTATCACTGTTCAAGCACTTGAACTCTTAACTTTCGCTCTCAGAAATACATAAATTTATGTCGGTAGTCAGCTTTTAACGGGGTATAAGTCTGGGTATCCATCTACACAGCAAGAAGTTTAATTACCCATATCCATAATGGAGTTTGTTGTGATGGTTTAATTTTTCAGTACTTAAGTTTTTTGTTTATTTTCAGTTTCAATCGCTTAGACCTTCCACCTTATAAGAATTATGAGCAGTTGAAGGAAAAGCTGTTGTTCGCAATTGAAGAAACAGAAGGATTTGGGCAAGAATAGCTAAAATTTGCACCTTGAAGAATGTGAACTCAACACGATGTATGTTCTTCACTACTTCTGCTTGTTGCACACTTCGTTGTAAAGTAGACTTGACTTGGATTTATTTAACAATACTAATGTGTAAGTAAATGGATGGTATCCTGGGGTTTTATCCACATTAACTCTGGATTTCTACTGAGCACTTTCAGAAATCAAATGAGCAATCGGATATGGCTACAAATTAATTACGACCTAAGTACAGGTTTAATACAGCTTTGGGCTCTGCTTTGTTTTACCATTCATTAATTAGAATGTGTCCTTAATGACTGACAGACTTTTAACAATAGTTTTGTCTTTCCTTTTTAGTAGCATTTTTTGCTACTGATGCACTGGGAAGTTCATTGGTAGCTGCAATGCTGCAGCATCAGCATAAGCCTCTTTACAGCAGCGTTACTAGAGCCAGCTGGTAACCATCCCCTGCGTACCGTGAGCAAATTCATTGCTTATGCTCTTTTTTCTAACTCAAGTGTGGCCAGACTGTTCTTTCCCCGCCTGGAGTCTGCTCACATGCCAGCTGGACTCAAGCTGCTGTTAAGGGGATGTCAAACTGTGGCACAAATCCAGGGCATAGCTTTGCTTTGTTTTTTCCCCAATCCTGCTAATTTCAGCAAAATAGACACCCGCCCAAAGTTGTTGGAACATTTCTGTGTGCCCGCAGAAGAATTCTGATCTTTTTCTGTGTAACACATTTAACTTTTCAATCAAGATTAACACTGTGGTACTTCACTTGTTTTGCAAAAGACAAGACCACCTGG
This sequence comes from Phoenicopterus ruber ruber, assembly GCA_009819775.1. Classification (NCBI taxonomy): domain Eukaryota; kingdom Metazoa; phylum Chordata; class Aves; order Phoenicopteriformes; family Phoenicopteridae; genus Phoenicopterus; species Phoenicopterus ruber. Next base: position 2,920,638 of record CM020230.1, on the reverse strand, counting down.
GATTGCACTGATTCCATTTAGATTCCCGTTTGCGGACTGATGTTTCTTGTCAAAAGTGTTAATGGACATTATTCTCAGTGTTATTCTTACACGTTGCAGTCAGTTTGCTCTGAAGACTTTATTGGGCTCTCAGGAAGAGGTACAAAACAACTGGATTTAGAAAATGATGATACTTATAATTTTTGCTGGTGAACTGATATGCGATACTGGCTAAAGCTAAGAGGATTAACAAATTCACAGATTACAGATTTTTGAAAAGCTGGAGCATCGGTAAATAGTTCTGTAAAGATTGAAACTAAAGTTTTTGGGGGAGGTTTCTAAGCTAATTCACCCCGAGCTGCTTGTAGCTAATAACTTTTGTAGTGAGTTCCTATTGGATTAATAACATCTTTACTTCCTTTTAGAATCTGTTAATACTCAATTCTCTTCTGGTTTACAATAACATTTTGCATTTTACTGCTCCTTTAGACTGAATGCACTTTTTGGGTATGGTCGGCTCTTTCCCTGTCTGAAGGGAGGAAAGCAAACGTCAGTGAGATGAGCTGTTAGCCGTAGTAAGAGCCGTGACACTTGAAATCGCATGTAGCACGTATTAAAGCATAACCGCAGCTCAAAGCATTGGGACAGTAGCTGTTTTTAAGAGGCTTCTAGATATCGGCGCTGAAACAGGACAGTGGGAAACTGTAAAACTGAACTTCCAGTCCTGAAAAGACTATTTCTTCCCTGCTGCCCCTTCTGTCTAAACTGTAAGAGGGAAAAACTGATTGAGGCCTAAGGAGAACCAAGACGCTGCTGGTTTTAACAGACTTCAAGAGTTTTTCAGGTCATACAAAGTGATACATGCTTATTGGAAGGCAGAGTGATTAGACTTGAGAGTGAACAGCTCTTTTGTCACACATATTCTAATAAAAGCATGGAAAAGAGTTTCTGATGATACAGAAATGACCCTCTCTTACAGTTTCCTTGATGGTGAGAACTAACCTGACTTCATGGTTTTACTAGGAGGAAAATCTGCCAACTTCAAAACATTTGATGGCTATATTGCAGTATACAGCTCACGAGGAGAAAAAAAGCCTTATAAATATTTTCTGTTGATATTAATTCTTACAATGAAATGTAGTTATCTAACGTATTTACAAGAGAGATTAAATTAAGCAAGATAATGCAAGATTAAGCTATGAAAAATAGTCTGTGTTCTGCGTAATGCTTTATGATTCATGTAGGGAACCTAGAAATATTGTTAATGTATAAATATCACCCAAAAGGCTTTCAGCCCTATATTTTTAAAATAAAGAATAGTTATAATTGAAATAGCCTTAGCCCTAGTTCTATAGGGTATGGCTGTTTAATATTTTTATGGTTGAAATGTTTAGTTCAGAAAAAAGGTAAATGCTTGTATATATTTTTGCAGTCTGGGATTCCACTTATTCCATTTTTCTTTCTTTAATTTAAATGGCATGTTTATATGTCTTTTCTGCTGTATTAGGATGGGGAAAGGGGGCTGGATATCCCAAGCACCAGATAGGATTTTAAAATACTGCAAATAAAGAATTCACTGGGGGGGGGGAGGGGGAAATCATCTGTGAAACATTGGATTTAGCCAAAATACAAAAAATTTAAAGCAACGTTACTGTGTTAAATTGGCAATATTTTTGAAGTCAGAGGTTAAGATTACTTAGGTGTTTTACTTTGTCAGCATTGTGAATGCTAACAAATCTGTTAATTTTTTACAGCATGTTGTGTAGAAATAAAAAGGAATTCATATAAGCACTGGTGCACTTTTCTGTTCTTTACGGGAATCTGGTGAAAACAACATGTGGATGAGCCCACAGCATCTGGTGTCCCAGAGAATAGGTTGTTAGGAATTGGACTTATAAGTAAGATTTTCAGCAGAGATTAATGAATTTGTCTCCCACTACTTCAACTGATTTAGCAGCCTGAGCTGCATAAATTCATAGTCTGTCACAAATGTATATTCATATGCAACTGTCAATTAATGCTAATTTTCAAGTATTAAAATAATTTTTATTTAGAATTTTGCCTTATGAGAATGACCTGAGAAAATTAACTGCTGAGCCACTGATCTAAAGATTAACAAAGCGTTATTGTTCTGGGTAGCTCAGGAAATGTTAATATACTAATGAAATGCCCAGTAAATGCGTCATGTCTTCATCTGATCTAGTATGGAAGTTGTTTGTTTGGGTTTTTTTAATCCAGTTGCTTGTGTTTTTTAAAAAAAAAAGCTTTTTTTATTATTCTGAGAAAAGCAAAACAAGAAAAATGCTTGTATATTTTTTTTGTTTGCATTTTTATTACATGCTGCACTGGATTTATAATCTCAACGCTCTCTGTTATATTGGTATCTCCAGCCCCCTTTTTGAGGTGTCTTTTAATTTTCTTCAAGAATGACTGTTTGTGTATATGCGCTCTAGTGAACTTGTATATGAACTGGGATCAGCAGCACTGGACTGTAAAATACTGTACTGAAATTCATTGTTGAAATTTCCTTGCATTGTAATTTCAAATACTCAGGTAACTGTAACAGTATCTCATTAAGTCAAATACTTTTATAAAACTACTTAAAGAGCTGGTAGTCTCGTCGTCGTTCCTTCTGTCTTACAAAGCATCTGCGTGCAAATAAATTGTTGCCTGCTCTTTTGGGGCGAGGGGTTAGGCTGTCTGAAGTTATCCTTCTGGCAAAGTTCTTTAGGAATGTTTCTTTCCCCAAGACCTCTTCTGCCGTTGTTGATTGCATTGGAAATTCATGAGGAGATTTCAGACACAGCTGCCTTTGTGACTGGTTAGAAACCGCAGATAAAACAATTCCTGAATTTTTAGTGCTCATAGTGCTGGGGATGCTGCCCCACGGAGACGGTGCAGGTCTGCTAGTGGCGGTACGCTGGGGGAATGGTCTGGAGAAAGGTGGTGCGGGAGCCACAGCTTTAACGTCTTCTTGTACCGCTATTGCAGTGATAACAAAAATGAGGTATGACTGTGCAAGTTTGTGTTTTCTTTTCTGTTTAGGAATGACAGGGTGAGAGGATGGAGGGGAAAAAGCTCAGATGAGACTGATCAGCCTTGTAGTTACCCTGATCGTCCTCCTTGAAGGGAGAAGTAGTGTTTACGTTCTTCCTGCCACCAGGAACTTCTGGTTGCTGTGACCTTTCAAAGATAATTGAGATCAGCTTTACAATGCTTTCGGCAGCTCCCTCAGCGCTCGTGGGTACATCCCATCAGGCCTCATGAACTTGTTTATGTCCAGTTTGTTCAAATGTTCCCTAAACTGATCCTCCTCCACTGGGGGTAATCTTCCTCACCGCAGACCTTCCACTGGGTTTTCACTCTGCTTGCTTTCCCAGATGTTCACACAGGCTTGGTTCATACAATTTTGTTAGTAGCAGCAAATCCAAGCTATGCTTTTCTATGCCAAGTGAATATATGCAATAATAATTGCCTTTTGTCTGCAGCAGGGGAGGTTAGTTTTGAGTTGCTTCCTCCATGCTTTGGATGAAATCACTTAAAAGCATGCTAGTAAGTTGTGTAAACCCCAAATTTGACACTGCTTTGGGTAGTTCTAAGTTAGAACAGCTATATCTGAAGGTTAAAAAAAGGGGGGGACAAAAAACCCAAACCCGGAATCACAGTGCAATGCATGACAAATGTACGGTACGATAAATGTACAACTCAGTTGCACCACTGCGGTAGTTCCTTGCTATTTTCTTCAATGATGATGTTGCTCATGGCAGTGCCAGTCCTGGGTGAGGTTATTGCTGGTGGTGTACGTGGCAAGATGGGAGCGCTTGCTTAGTTTAAACAAAACCTTGTTTGGTTTAGGTCTCTCATGGCAGCTGTGCACTGCTTACCCATCACCCAAATCTAATCATCGTTGCTGGGACTAGAAGCTGAATCAGTTGATGGTAAAATTACTTTCTGGAGCCAAGCTTTAAAACTTATTGCTGGACTGATAAAAGAGATTAGAATTTAAATTAATTAGGTTGCAGAGCTGTAAATATCCACTAGAAGAGAAAATAGCCATATCTCTTGGGTCCTAAAGGATTTGTGCCTGATCCCATGTCCACTCACAACCTATCAGCTCTACAGTAGTGCACAAATGAGAGGGCTCGTTGGAGAAACCATCTGTTTTCTCTGAGCAGAAAGTGGTCCCTGCCAGATTTGCAGGAGCAGTAAGCTTTTCTGCTAGGTCAAATCCTGGAGTATCTTGGGGGAAAAAATCAAAAATACTTCATGAGGTCATGTTTCTACTTTTTACCCCCAAAATACCTGCTTTCTGTAACTGTTGTGAGGAGCCGAGTGTCAGTTTTCTGCTTGCAGGGTTGCAATGCTGAAAGAAGCAACATGCAATTCAAGCAGAGAATGGATTCCAGATGAAAGGGGGAAGGACCGAGTGCTGTTGCTGTATGTGTAGAATAGCAACCAGGGGCCGGTTTGATGCAGTTCTTGAGCGTGGTATTTCCATTTGCCTTCAAAATACAGGACACCCCCCACCTTTTCCATTTATCCTTTCGTACTGCTAGGGACAGAAGGCACCGTTACCGGTACGATGGGAACCCCCGGGGTCGCGGCAGGCAGGTTCCCCAGGTTTCACCGGCCCCGCTGTTTTAGGGGTGCACGATGCCTGCCCGGCGTCAGTGGGGCCTGCGCTGTCCTTCCCCCCCTGCCCCGCGCCTCTCCTTGTCCCGGAGCGTTCAGAGGCAGCTGAGGCGTCACCTCTCCCCGCCCCCTTCACTTTATTCGAGAGACGAAGTTGTGAGTGTTTACGTGATCAACGACCCGACGGGCGCCGAGCCCCCTGAGGCGGGTTACCCTGGAAACGCCGCCATCCGGCCTCACCCCCGCCGTGGGACAAGTGCTTCCGGGGCAGGGCCGACGCCGCGGCGCCCGGCCCGCCGCTCCTCCCCGCGGATTGGCGGTGCGGGCGGCGCATGCGCGCGGCGCCGTGACTGGGCGGAGAGGCGGCGGCTCGAGATGGTGGGTGAGGCCGCGGCGGCGCTGGGGGCTGCCCGGGCCGGTGGGAGCGGGGCCTTGTCTTCATCTCGGGGCCGGGGCCCGGGGCAGCGCGTCCCCTCAGGCGCAAGCCCCGCGACCGGGCAGGGGGGGCCCTGTGCCGCCGGGGGAGGCGCTGCCTCTCGCGCCTGGCCCTCGGGGGCTCGGCGTGGGAAACGCCCGTGTTCGCGCCCCCCCGAGCGCCGCCCCGCAGCAGGCGCGGAGCGAAGCGGAGAGGGGCGGCCCGAGGACCTGCTCGGCCGGAGGGGCCGCTGCCGCCCGGCGGGTGTCCGGGCCGGCCGGTGTCCCGCACCGGGTAGAAGCGAGACGTGGCTGTGGGCCGTTGTTCGATCTCTCCGGCGTCTCAACCCCCCGGTTCGGCTTGGGCTGGGGTTCGGGTTCTGTGCTAGGAACGTGCGGGCGTGGCCCTTTTTTTGTTCCGTGGGTGTTCTTCCCGGCGGTTTCTGGTGTCCGGTGGCTTGCCGGTGTTTCACACACCCTGCTCTGTCACGGAGGGCTTTCACCGTGACAGCCAAGCCCAGCCTGCCCGGTAGCGTGGGCCATGGACTTTTGCCCCAAAATCACTGCAGTGGAAAGCGTCTCGTTCCCATAAACCTTCAGTTAATTCCATCAAGCGCAAATACGCCATGTGATGGCAGGCTGAAGAGACGTGCAGAGGAGAAGCTTTGCATTTCTTATGGCTACCAGGTTACAATTCCTGAAGCTGAAAGCAATCAGGAAACAATTGGCTGTTTAATATTCTGTGGAACCTGGAACATATTTATTTTATTGTAATTGTATTGGAAGTTGCTTCCTGTTCAAATGTATTGTTGGCTAGCGCGTATTCATGAAATTGGGGATGCAAGTATGTGGAAAAATTTCTAAAGAAATAAATACTGACCTAGGTTGTAGATGGAAAATTGAAATGGTCTAAGACATATTTTTAGGCAAACCTAGGAGTTAAAGCTTTCTAGATGAAAACGGGAAGATAAAGGCTACTGTTGTATATACAGCAAAGGTTATATAAGAGCAAACTGGTGATGGGGGAGTATTTATTCTCCTTTTCCAGAGCACATCTCTCCTTCCCCATATACTATCTCTTGTAGTTATTCAGCCCTTTATTAAGATAGTTTTTGTTTGTTTCCTGAGTTAAATATATTATTTTTTTCTCAGTAATATTTTTGCTGGTCCAGTGAGGAGAACTGGCTTGCGGAGGTGTTGGATGAGCACCGGAGCTAGTGTGTGTGCAAGTGGTACGTGTGTATCAGGGAGTAAGAATAGGAGGAGCGAGACCTTCGCACGTCAACGGCAGTGAACTGTTAGAGCAGATCACCCCACTTTGTGAGTCAGATTACCTGTTGGTTGGTAGAAGAAATTAAAAATCGGTGTTGTTCTGGATGGATGCTTCTTTGCATCCAAATAGGTTTGTTAAGGTCTAATGAAGGAAAGTATTTAACAAATCAGGCCTTAAATACTGCTAGTAAGAAGTCAGGAAATTATTTCAGACTTAACTGTGCCACCGTATTTCTCTCAGCATTTGTACACCCTGTAGTTTGTTCTTTGTTTCACTTCACTTGTGTTCCATTTGAAAACAGTCCAGCATTCAGAAATAATCAAGAGCTGTATTGAAAAGACTGAATTTTTCTGTGCTGGATAAGACAGAAAAACTCTGCTTCACAAAGACAAACTCAGGTGGTACTATGTCTTATCAGCAATAGTTCGTGTTACTCTAAGCGACTTATACTGCCAGTGCTCTGCAGAAAGTTTGCTAGTAGTTCTGAGGCTGAGGCCACGTTGTTTTGTTAGGACAAGCCCTCTTCCCAGGGAGCAGAGCTTGTGACGTGACTGCGCTCATTTGCTGCGGGGTGGAAGTGGAGAGAGGGTTACCCACAGTGCCTAAGGAACAGCCGCCGTGGCCAAATGCCCCAGGCAGGTCTTGCCTTTCCCGAGCTCAGGTGATTCCTGTCTTCCCTCCTAGACGTTTCTGTGGGACTCCTGGCTTGCAGGACCTGAAAGATACTGCATGTCTCTGTTTCCTTTAATGGGAATAAAAATGCCAAATATTCACCCTGCTGTGGAAAGCAGCTCAGGTGCTGAGGTTTTATTGACGCTGTTAGAGAACCTGTAGTTAAATTTTGATTGACGTCTTGTAGCAATGGAAGTTGTGCAGAAGGGTTTGAAAGCTCTTCTGAAGTTGGTGGTGATTTTTACAGAGAAGGCAAAGGGACTACTGCCTTGGCCCTCAGTCTTCATTTTTCCTTTTTTTTTTTTTTTAAGCTGATTTCGCAAAGTTGTAAATTATTGTTAGTGGTTACAATCTTGTAGCTATCCCAGCATGACTTGTAATTATAAATAAATAGCATTTATTCAGTGTTTTTCCCCTCACTTTTCTTATTTGTAATTGCTCTTAGCATTCATTTGATAAAAGGGAAGGTAGTCTTGCACCAACAATTTATCTTTTTTGACTTTTTTCATAAATTCCTTGTATATTTTAATACATGATTTTTGCTTGACACCTAAATTGTAGCAGTCTGACTAAGCAGTCTTTCAGTTGCAAGCCTACAGTGAGGAACTGATGTGGGAGGTTGCAGGAGGAGGAGAGAGGGAAAGATTAGAGGGGAGTTCTGAGTTTCCACAAGATTATAATCACAAATGAGTGAAGAGCGAAGACAGATGGAAAACAACTGAAAAGGTCATGCAGAAAAGGTAGTACCAAAGCGCAGACACTTTGCTGCGTAGAACAGTGTGGGTAGTATCTGTTTGAATCGTCTTTGTGCAGCTTTGTATTCAGGCATACTATTCCAAAGCTTTGGTGGAAGGCAAATAGCAGCTGTAACCTTTTACGAATTTGTGCTTTCTCTGTTTGCAGGCTGAGGTGGAAGAAACACTGAAGCGAATTCAGAGCCAAAAAGGAGTGCAAGGAATCATTGTTGTTAATTCTGAAGGTACTGTGTCAGTCTCGGAGTTCTGAGATGTAACTTACTCTAAACATGCACTTTGAGGACTGCTGATTGTACTACTTGCATTTAGATGACAGTGTCTTTAGCAAAGGTTTTCCTGTAGCCAAAGCAGATAGACAATAGTTAGGCTACGAGAGAAAATTGGATTCCCATTTCTGCTTTTCGGCAAGCTCACTTTATTATTTTAGGAAATAAATTAAATACAATAAATTGCAAAAGTGCAAAACTATGAATTATGCCGGTGTTTGAGACTGTGTTCTGTCAAAGCCTTTATCAGGAGCACTAAAAGCTCTCCTGACATCTGAAATCCTGCTGCTGTGCATGTCCCGAAGGCTGCTGTCTTGGCAGACTCGAGTAGCTTAGCAGCTGTCTCATGCTCCTGGCCTCCTGAGACTCATAAGCTGGTTGTCTCTTTTTGGAGTCACTGAAGGGTCCAACAGAGCAGACTTCTTCAGAGCCCTCTAAATACACTGTGAGCAGCCCAACTTCTCAAAATCATGTGATTATCAATTTAAATGGAATATTTCCTAGAAATAATAACTTCCAGCAAGGGAAGTTGCCCTCTGGACACCCAGCCCCCTGAGCAGGAAGACAGGGATGGGGAGCAGAATGAAGACCTTGTAGTCCAAGGGGAAATGGTCAGGGACCTGCTACGCCACCTAGACACGCACAAGTCTATGGGGCCGGATGGGATCCACCCAAGGGTGCTGAAAGAGCTGGCAGAAGTGCTCACCAAGCCACTCTCCATCATTTACCAGCAGTCCTGGCTCACCGGGGAGGTCCCCGTTGACTGGAGGCTGGCAAACGTGATGCCCATCTACAAGAAGGGCCGGAAGGAGGATCTGGGGAACTACAGGCCTGTGAGTCTGACCTCGGTGCCCGGGAAGGTTATGGAGCAGATCATCTTGAGTGCCATCACGCGGCACGTACGGGACAACCGGGTGATCGGGCCCAGTCAGCACGGGTTTATGAAAGGCAGGTCCTGTCTGATCAACCTGATCTCCTTCTACGACATGGTGACCTGCCTAGTGGATGAGGAAAAGGCTGTGGATGTTGTCTACCTGGACTTTAGCAAAGCCTTTGACACCATCTCCCACAGCATCCTCCTGGAGAAACTGGCTACCCATGGCTTGGATGGGCGTACTCTGCGCTGGGTAGGAAACTGGCTGGATGGCCGGGCCCAGAGAGTTGTGGTGAATGGAGTTAAATCTGGTTGGCGGCCGGTCACAAGTGGTGTTCCCCAGGGCTCAGTACTGGGGCCAGTTCTGTTCAATGTCTTTATCAATGATCTGGATGAGGGGATCGAGGGCACCCTCAGTAAGTTTGCAGATGATACCAAATTGGGAGGGAGGGTTGATCTGCTGGAGGGCAGGCAGGCGCTACAGCGGGACCTGGACAGGCTGGATTGATGGGCCGAGGCCAACGGTATGAGATTCAACAAGGCCAAGTGCCGGGTCCTGCACTTGGGTCACAACAACCCCAGGCAGCGCTACAGACTTGGGGGGGAGTGGCTGGAAAGCTGCCTGGAGGGAAAGGACCTGGGGGTGTTGGTTGACGGCCGGCTGAATATGAGCCATCAGTGTGCCCAGGTGGCCAAGAAGGCCAATGGCATCCTGGCCTGTATCAGAAATAGTGTGGCCAGCAGGAGTAGGGAAGTGATTGTCCCCCTGTACTCGGCCCTGGTGAGGCCGCACCTCGAGTGCTGGGTTCAGTTTTGGGCCCCTCACTCCAAGACAGACACTGAGGGGCTGGAGCGTGTCCAGAGACGGGCAACGGAGCTGGGGAACGGTCTGGAGCACAAGTCCTGCGAGGAGCGGCTGAGGAAATTGGGTGTGTTTAGTCTGGAGAAAAGGAGGCTGAGGGGAGACCTTATCGCTCTCTACAACTACCTGAAAGGAGGTTGTAGAGAGATGGGGGTCGGACTCTTCTCCTTAGTAACAGATGACAGAACAAGAGGAAATGGCCTCAAGTTGCGCCAGGGGAGGTTTAGTTTGGACATTCGTAAAAATTTCTTCACCGAAAGGGTTGTCGGGCATTGGAACAGGCTGCCCAGGGAGGTGGTGGAGTCCCCATCTCTGGGGGTATTCAAAAGACGTTTAGACGAGGCCCTAAGGGATATGATTTAGTGGGGGACTTGGTAGTGATAGGTTAATGGTTGGACCCGATGATCTCGGAGGCCTTTTCCAACCAGAACAATTCTATGATTCTATGATTCTATAATCCTTAGGAAAGATGACAGATAGTAGCTATATATGAATATATTGAAGATCAGGTCACTGTGTACTTGTATGCAGCTTGTGTTCCTGCTCGCTGCCTTTTCATGGTAGTGAATAATGGACTGTGCTCTCCAGGCTGAAGCTGCGCTTATTTGAACATACACCTGCAGCAGTTTTTCTGCCATGCCATTATTTGGTAGTTGGCTGTTGCGTTGTTCTAGCACGTGAGCTGAATTTTGGCTGGCTTTTTGTGGGAAAACCTATCTAATGGGTGGCAGAAGTATAAGGTAGGGAAGGCTCTGGCCAAGCAGTGTCAGTGTGTCTGCCCTCTTGGCTGGTGCACAGGAAATGAACCAGGAACCTCGCAGGACTGCAGCAGCTCTTAGGGCTAAACCTTGGAGCCTCAGCTTTATAACTGTGTGATGCAGCAGCTGGTGTCCCCTGTAATCAACACCGATCCCAGCCTAGCTTACTTGAATGTCATTGAGCTGTGATGTTCAGGAGCCTTTCTGAAAGGAAAAGCTGTCCCCAGTCAGGAGAACAAAATTGAAACATTGGTATTTCCTCTCCACCCCCCAGATATTTATGTGTTATTTATTTCAATAGCAGCCTTCCAGTACCTAAAGGGGCCTACAAGAAAGCTGGAGAGGGCCTATTTACAAGGGCCTGTAGTGATAGGACAAGGGGTGATGGCTTTAAACTGAAAGAGGGTAGATATAGATGAGATCTAAGAATGAAATTCTTCCCCATGAGGGTGATGAGGCCCTGGCACAGGTTGCCCAGAGAAGCTGTGGCTGCCCCATCCCTGGAAGTGTTCAAGGCCAGGCTGGACGGGGCTTTGAGCAACCTGGTCTAGTGGAAGGTGACCCTGCCCATGGCAGGGGGGTTGGAACTAGGTGATCTTTAAAGTCCCTTCCAACCCAAACCATTCTGTGATTCTATTTATAAATCTCATAAATAAATGAAAAAGCAAAAGTAAAGCACTGATGCTAGTAGAGGTAAACAGTTCTCTCCTACACCTGTGGTTCCAGATCTTAGCCTTTCCACATCTTATTTCTGTTCACGTTCTTCTTTTAAGCCTTTCAAAAGATCACGCCTAATCCCTGGTGTAGCAACAACATCTGCTTAGGTTAAAAAGCCATCCCAGTTGGACCTGCTGATGCCCAAGGTGGAGTTAGTTCTGCAGTTTTGTCACTGACCCTTGCTGTCCCCTGTTCCTTGCAGGTATTCCTATCAAAAGTACTATGGACAACTCCACAACAATTCAGTATGCGGGCCTCATGCACAGCTTCATCATGAAGGCGAGGAGCACTGTGCGAGACATTGATCCCCAGAATGACCTCACATTCCTGCGGATCCGCTCCAAGAAAAACGAAATCATGGTTGCACCAGGTAAAAGTGAGTGGGGTGAAAGCAGGCGTCAGGGAATGCAGCAGAATTCTTTTCTCATGAGATTGACACTGTCAGCCTGAGAGAAAAGTTCTGCCTGCCGCTTTTATTCATATTGTGTAATCTTTTCCAAGAAGCTGTATGCTTTCTTCAGAGTTGAAAGCTTTTATCATTGACCTAAGTTTGCTTTTTCGTGTTGGAATGTGGGAAATCACTTTCCTCATTTCATGTTGATCAAAGTAGAAAGTGTTAAATAGTGTTTGAGAGTGTGTTGCAGCCTCTCATGCCTCGTGTTTTTCAGTATAAAACCACAAGAGCTGGAAAGGAATATGTTTTGAGAGCAATTTCAGTTCAGCACTGTAGACTAAGTGATAAAGCAAAACAGTCTAATAGATTTTCCAGTTCAGAGAGAATTTAGTAGAGCATATTGTAGCTGTAATCATGAGGCGTAGAATGTAGCAGCAGCAACCTTCTTTTCGAGAAACATCCTCAGTATTTCATTGAATTATGAAACGGGAAGCAATGAGATGAGTACATTTCACTAATGTGGCAGGAACTCAGCTTTGTTCCTTCATACTGCATTGGCTCCGCGGCGGGATTGTGCTGATGGAGAGGCAAAGGAGGGGACTGCAGTTGCAGCAGGCTGCTCCGCAGGGACTGGCCCCAGGTAGATCTGAAGACAGACTCTGGGGCTGATGCTGAGGCAGCCTCTCATTTCCATATGAGGGATGAAAAGAGAGGAATAAGCCTTGATCCAGGAAAAAATGCAGCTATAGCCACTGCAGCCCATCAGCCTGCCTGTGAGATAAGGGAAGTCGCTGCCTTGCACCATCTATTTTGATTCCATCATTGCATGTGCCAGTTACTATTATTTCCTAGGCACAAACTGAGTTAAATTCAGTTGGCTGGGGAGCATGCAGTTTCTAAAGCGGAGACTTTTTCTCAGTAAGACTCATAAAAATGAGTGGTCTGACACGCCAAGCTTGTTTTGCTCATTTAGAATGAATGTTGAGACTCTCTAGTTCCCACAGTGTATCAGTGAGAGATGAAAAAACGTTGGCATTTACTGTTGCTTTGAACAAATATCGGCAATGAAAGAATAACTTTTTTTTTTCCCCCTCCAGATAAAGACTACTTCCTGATTGTCATCCAGAATCCAACTGAATGATTACACTGACTTGGTCTGTTATTTTTCCCTTTGCCCAACTGTTTGGGGTTTTTTTTAATTTAATAGTAAAGAATAGAGCATTACTGTTAACCCTGTTGTGCAACTTCAATAATGTCTGGAAAAACAAAAGCAGGTGTTCTTGTTGTTTGCAAACAGAAAAAGTGGCTTTTTTTTTGTATCAGAAGTCGTTTTGAGGAGGAGTTGGTGAATTAGAATCAGGCAGTAAGAAATGCAACAGATTCTTCTAATAGTTAAGAAGATAATATAATAAAATTCTAATAATGTTCTAAAAAAGATTATTCTTTGTATGTTTCCATGCTTCTGTCACCAGTACTTGAGATATGCTTTTACACTATTACTTTTGAATGACTGTAAATATGAGAGTTGCCTATCCTCTAGTTCTGTCTTATTCTGTTGGTTTTACAAGTTACTTTGAAGAAGTCTGGCCACATCAAATTAAAGTGTCATCAGTGACTGGTGTTGTCTTACGTGTTTTCCTTGTGAAGATTTTAATTATTCTCGTGATTGATTTGAGTTTTTCTTCAAAAAATAGAACCTTCCTAGGACTGTTTTTACTGTTGCTTTCTCTAAACAAGAATTTAGTCTAAGTGCACGTGCAATGTACTCATAATTGCCTCATATGTTGGAGCACTTTCCTACCACTTCCTTTTTGTTTCAGACAGAGAAGTGGGGTGGCTAAGGCAAGCCATCAAGACTGCCCGTTGGACTCTCCTACTATCACAATTCAGTAGCCAGTTTGATCTGGTATCTTCCTTTAGTAATTTGTCTTATTGATGGCCATTAAGGACAAAAAAAGCTCATCTGGTTCCTCTGAAATAATAAAGGAGTTATTTTTGTAACCTTGAAAGAGCCTTGTAATTGCATGCAGAGCTCAAGAATTTGTGCAAAATGTCTGTGTTGAAGATGTTTGTCACGTGTGTGACAGACACAGCTCTGGCTTGTCCTGAGGAGTCTCAGCGATGTGCAGATCACGATAGTGGTATTAGGGGATGCTCTTTCTTGGGCTGGTGAGGGATCACTCCTGACTCGCGTACTTCTGTTAGCAGAAGTGTATAACCTGTGTTTAGCCCTGCTCTTTCAAAATTACAAGCAGTAGTAGGAACACGTGATACTGTCCAGTTCTACACCAAGGACCAGGTTAGGAATTTATGGGTGATCTCAGCAGGTTGGGGGCATTCCGGGCAATGCAGTGCAGTTTTGGAGTCTTTAGTAAAAATGTTGGTGTTGACTTGGACACTTCTCTGGATTTCAGAGCACAGTGATGGGGTGGATGTGTGGTGACTCAAACGGCTAAGATAACCTATATGTTCAGCATTTGTTTTCTGTGCATTTTCAGACTTGGGCATTAATTTACAGACTGTGTCTAATTTTTTAGGTAGCGTTTATGACCATGAAGGTCAGAAATGCTTTTTGAGATCTGTATAGTGGTCAGTCCTGCAGCATCTGGGTGAGGGTGCTTTACAGTATTTTGGGTATCTCAGCTGTCGCCGTGACTCAGTGTTGGCTGTTACTCTGTTTATGAACCGTTTCTCCCATCAGCGTATGTCTGACCACGCTAAATTGGTGTAGCCCTGGGATCACATTTTGTGCCAAGACATGACTGACATAAACATCCATCTCCTAGTTATAAAAAAAATGACAGATAACTCGCAGAGCATGTATTCACTGGCCCTTTTGTTATTGAATCTTGGTTTAAGCCGTGCCATCAAACCAATGAATAGGGTCTGGAATCGTGCTCTACGTTTGGAGCAGTTCCTGATATGTAGCAGCTTATATAATCATAGAATCATAGAATAGTTTGGGTTGGAAGGGACCTTTAAAGGTTCCTCTCTGGGCAACCTGTTCCAGTGCTTCACCACCCTCATTGTGAAAAACTTCTTCCTTCTATCTAGTCTAAATCTCCCCTCGTTTAGTTTAAAACCATCACCCCTTGTTCTGTCACAACTGGCCCTGCTAAAAAGTTTGTCCCCATCTTTCCTATAAGCCCCTTTAGGGACTGAAAGGCCGCAGTAAGGTCTCCCCAGAGCCTTCTCTTCTCCAGGCTGAACAACCCCAACTCTCTCAGCCTGTCTCCATAGCAGAGCTGCTCCAGCCCTCGGATCATCTCCGTGGCCTCCTGTGGCCCCGCTCCAGCAGGTCCATGTCCTTCTTGTGCTGGGCCCCAGCGCTGGAGGCAGCACTGCAGGGGGGGTCTCCCCAGAGCAGAGGGGCAGAATCCCCTCCCTCGCCCTGCTGGCCACGCTGCTGGGGATGCAGCCCAGGGCACGGGTGGCTTTCTGGGCTGCGAGCGCACATTCCCGTCTCATGTCCAGCTTTTCATCCACCAGCACCCCCGAGTCCTTCTCGGCAGGTCTGCTCTTGATCCCATCATCCCCCAGCCTGTATTGATACTGGGCGTTGCTCCGACCCAGGTGCAGGACCTTGCATTTGCCCTTGTTGAACCTCATGAGGTTCACCTGGGCCCACTTCTCAAGCTTGTCCAGGTCTCTCTGGATGGCATCCCGTCCCTCGGGCGTGTCCACCGCACCACTCAGCTTGGTGTCATCCGCAAACTTGCTGAGGGGGCACTCGATCCCACTATGTCATTGATGAAGATATTAAAGAATACCGGTCCCAGTACGGACCCTGAGGGACACCACTTGTCATGGATCTCCATCTGGACTTTGAGCCATTGACCACTACCCTCTGGATGCGACCATCCAACCAATTCCTCATCCACCAAACAGTCCACCTACCAAATCTGTATCTCCAATTTAGAGAGAAGGATGTTGTGGGGGACCGTGTCAAAGGCCTTAGAGAAGTCCAGATAGATGACATCCGCAGCTCTTCCCTTGTCCACTGCCATAGTCACTCCATCGTAGAAGGCCACTAGGTTGGTCAGGCAGGACTTGCCCTTGGTGAAGCCATGCTGGCTGTCTCCAATCACCTCCTGTTCTCCATGTGCCTCAGCATAGCTTCTAGGAGGATCTGCTCCATGATCTTCCCAGGCACAGAGGTGAGGCTGACAGGTCGGTAGTTCCCAGGGTCCTTCCTACCCTTTTTAAAGATGGGTGCAACGTTTCCCTTTTTCCAGTCCCCAGGGACTTCGCCTCACTGCCATGACTTTTCAAATATCATGGAGAGTGGCTTGGCAACTACATCAGCCAATTCCTTCAGGACTCTGGGATGCATCTCGTCAGGTCCCATAGACTTACATATGTTCAGGTTCCTCAGGTGGTCACGAACCTGATCTCTTACTGTGGGAGGGACATTGCTCCCCCAGTCCCCACCTTGCGGTCCATCCACTGGAGAGGTGTGGGAAGAGAGGTTTCCGGTGAAGACTGAGGCAAAAAAGTCGTTGAGTACCTCAGCCTTCTCCTCGTCTGTTGTTACCAGTTTGCCACTCCTGCTCATTGGGGGGGTACACTTTCTTTGACCTTCCTTTTCTGGCTGATATACGTGTAGAAGCCCTTCTTGTTATTCCTCGCATCCCTTGCCAAGTTCAGCTCCAGCTGTGCCTTGGCCTTCCTGACCCCATCCCTACACAACTGGGCAGCATCCCTATACTCTTCCCAGGACACCTGTCCCTGCTTCCACTGCGTCTGCATTTCCTTCTTGCCCTTTAGTTTGACCAGCAACTCTCGACTCAGCCATGCTGGTCTCTTGCCTTCCTTGCCTGATTTCTTACACCTGGGGATTGAGAGCTCTTGCGCTCTGTGGAAAGGCTCCTTAAAGATCTGCCAGCTCTGTTCTGCTCCCTTGTCCCTGGGGGCAGTTTCCCAGGGGGTCCTATTGACTGACTCCTTGAAGAGCTGGAAGTTTGCTTTCCTAAAATTCAGGGTCCTGACCTTACTCTTCGCCTGACCCATATCCCTCAGGACTGTGAACTCCACCAGCGCGTGATCACTGCAGCCCAGGCTGCCTCCAATCTTGACGTCACCGATTAGCTCACTCGTGTTGGTGACCATCAGGTCCAGTATAGCATCCCCTCTGGTAGGGCTGTCTATTACCTGGGTTAAGAAGTTCTCCTCCCTGCACTCCAGGAGTCTCCTGGATTGCCTGCAGCTTGCTGTGCTGCTGTTCCAGCAGATGTCAGGGTGGTTGAAGTCCCCCAGCAGGACGAGAGCCTGCGAGCGATGCCTCCTGTAGCTGGAGCAAGAAGACTTCGTCAATAGACTCCCCTTGATCAGGCATGTGATCTGTCAGAATTGAATTGAATGCTGTCTCCAAAAAAAATTGATCTCCAGCAAGCTGAAGTCTCTGAATAATAACTGAATAGAGAAGCAAGGCAGAAGAAAAATGTGACTTCAGTTATCTCCTCTATCTTTTGTTGTTCATAGCCAGAGAAATGTTTCCTTGGAGGTGGTGACCTGCTTATGTATTTTGGCTTTCCCTAGTAGGTGGCAGTGTAACTCTTTTGAACAGTGAAGAATTTCTTTAGTGTCCTGCATTCTTCTGGACACTTCCTTAAGGATAGCTGTCCTGCCAGCAGTTTTGTGTCATATCTGAGTTTGGGACAGAGACTGTTGAGGTGTTTCTTTTTAAAGAAGCTGTAATAAATAACCCTATTGCAAAACAGAGATCATGCTCATTTTCTGCATTGTGTTGAGACCATACACTTGCAGAGAAATGACTGAGTTCCTGCTATATGCTGAGGGTTTGGGGGTTGGTTCAAGGGAGTGGTGTTTTTTTTTTTCCAAGGACTGTTAGCAGTCTGACTTGAAATATACTCAGGAATTTGAATAAAGGGGTCTTGAAGAAGCTGGTTTTGGAGTCTGGAGGAGCTTGTCAAATCCATCTGGTCAGGGCAGGGCCTTGCTTACGTCATGCCACTGCTACCTTTACACCAGCATTCAAAGTTAATTCAATTTTTTTTAAAAAAGGGGAAGGAGTGGATGAAGCTGAAGAACAACTACTTCCATTTAGATACTTACTATGGAGAAAAAGTGTCTTATTTGGATCAGGAGCATGAGAGAGTCACAGAGATCTGACCGGAAGCAATTCCTCTGTGTGCACGTTAGGGGAGGATTTTACTTTCCTAAGTTATCTTAAATGGGGTCAAGAAAGAGATGGGATGAAGTTCTGCTTCTTGTCCTGTGTTTGCTGAGTCTGGGCCTAGGCATTTGTATGGTAAAATTATTGTCCAATTGAGGAAGAATAGAAAAATAAGCATTATGGTTCTGGTCCTTTTTTCTAGCCAGAAAGCACGAGGAGGTGGTTCAAAGGAGGGCTTGAATAACCTTGGTGATCTGTGCCTTAGGGTGTGGTGGCTGGAGACCAGCCTTATTTGCTGTCTTGGAGAAGTCAGTTTTGATGGATCCCTCTCTGAAGGCAGAGGAAGCATCTGCTGCTGAGATGTGGAAAACAAACCCTGATGCATCAACAGGCTAATGAAAGAACAACAGACTACTCAATTAGCATATGCAGTGGGACTAGTCAATAAATAGCGCAACTCAGAGGGGCTGGGTGCACGCACCCACCATCCGACGGAACCAGACCAGAGACATCACTGGAACCGAGGGTGGTGATCTTTCCTTTACCTCTGTCTTTCCTTTACCTCCATCTTTCTCTCTTACTCTCTCTCTCTCCCTTTTCCATATGTTACAAACCGTTACAGCCTTTTATACGATTCAAGGTTTAAATAGCTTATATGTTTATATGATTCAAGGTTTACATAGCTTCTGCCATAAATAAAACTTTTCTATCGATCGTTTGGTGTTAAGTCACCTTAATTTAGCCCAAGGGTATCCCGAACATCGGTTATCTCAAAGCGGTTATCATCCAGGACGGCCCTCTCAGGACAGGATATACTCCTCTAGACATACACCATTGACCAAGTCTGGGACTAGGGTTGGATCCAGCTGCACCTAGATTCCTCTCTGAGAAGGAGTTTAGAAAGCAAGGGGGTCCTCATGACTCAATGGGAGGGTCTCTCTGAACTCTGAGTGAAGTGCACCACTCGTCTGCCACAAGAGGAAGGGAGGTGGTAACTGCAAAAGCGAGCTAAGCTTGTAGAAACTCATCTTCAATGGATCTCAGAGCAGCTCTTTTAAGCTGCCTCAGCTTGTGTTTGCTCCAGCGCCCTCCCAAGCGACTCTTCGTCTGCCTGAGTTGGCTGAGCTCTGATTGTGCAGTGCTCTTCTTCACATACTGGACATTTATATTTGATCTTTTCTTAACGCTTTTGTTATGTCTAGCTACCCCTGTAGGGGATGAAAGTCTGGCATAGGCAGTTACACCAATACAGGCTGGCCTTATGTTAGTAGAGCTAGAGCAGTTCCTTGAACGCGGTTAATGTGTAGGAAAAGCTGTGGCAGCTGGGGTATGCCGGGGCAGTGAGCACTGACAAACGCTGCCATGTCAGCAGAAGCCTGAGCATCTGTTGACAAAAATACACTTCCTTGACCAGCGCGACAGGATTCCTCCAAGGAGATTTCCCTCCGCTAGCACGGTTTCACGGGCGTCCAGGGGTGCTTATTGTCAGGGGTGTTTACCCTGTGGGAACGCTGGCATGCGTAACGCTTGTTATCAATCCTAGGTCATGTTAGGACAGCTTGCTGGTGCTGGGTTTACACAACTGGTTCCTTCCATCTTCTTTAAACCTTTGACTGATCCGGGGTTTTTTGGACCTGAAGTACACCTCTTTAAATAAGGAGTTTTGCTGATGACATCAGTAAGAAGAGGCAAGAGGTATGGCCCTGGGCTGTGACCAGCAGCGCTTGAGTGTGCTCTTCACAGCACTGATACAACCAGAACTGGTGTGTGCAAGATTTTCCAGGAAAGCTGAGGGCTGAAGGAAGAAGTGTATAAATGTCGCGGTTTAACCCCAAATTGTAACCCAATACCACGCAGCCGCTTGCTCACTCCCCCCCTCCCCGTTGGGGTGGGGAGGAGAATCGGAGAGAAAGGAAAACTCGCAGGTTGAGATAAAAACAGTTCACCAGGACAGCAAAGGAAAAATATAAAAATATATTAATAATGATAATGAAGAATATATATATATAAGGATAATAGAATATATAAAATAAACGATACACAATTTTTCACCACCTGACGACCGATACAGCCCGTCCCGAGCAGCAGGCAGGGAGCAGGGGTATCCCCCCCAGCTATCCCAGAACAGCAAGTTCCAGAGAGAGCAGGCGAGGGAACCAACAGCCAAATGAATGAAAAACAAAAAGGAAAAACAGAGAACAAAAAGCAACCTGAAGGGAAGCTTAAGGCTTAAGGCACCAAGGGTCTAAAAAGCCTAGTGGCCCACCGACCGACCCTCACTTATACCGGGCATGACATGTCTCGTATGGAATACTCTCTTTGGTCAGTTTGGATCAACTATTCTGGCTCTTCCCCTCCCAAGTTTTTGCCCCTGCACATTAGCAAAACCTGGGGAACTGCAAAATGTCCTTGGTCGTTTAGCAGCAACCAACAACATCAGTGTGCTGTCACCGTTCTTCTCACACTGAATCCAAAACACAGGAGCTGCTGAAAAGAAAACTAGCTCCGTCCTGGCCTAAACCAGGACAATAAATCACACTCTGCTGTTTTAGAAGCAAAACTTCCTCGATCCATGTCCCATTTTTGTAAGTACATTAACATGCTGAGAAGCTCCAGAGCTTCCATGAACCGGTGTCTTTTCTCCCACTCTGGGTGTATGGATAATCTTCTATGGAATTATGGCCCCAGTCCTGCAACAAGGTCTGCACAGATAAAATCAGGGATCAAATCACTAAATTAGAAATTCTGAGTTCCTCATGCCTCTTGTCAAAAAGGGGTTAACACTTTATAACAATAGTAATAAAAAAATCCTTTGCCTGAGGATGCAGCCTGTAAAGTTGATCAGCTTGCCGTGTCTAATTCAACATTACTGCTTTCCCTTATGTATTTTCTGATTAAAAGGACCTATATTGGAAATTAATGTCTCTACCTGTATCTCAATTATAAAAGTGAATCTGAAGAGTTTACACTTCCTTTCCAGTATGTGTTTAATTAACTACTGCTACTGCTTAGTCAAGGAAAATCCATGATGTTAGCCATGAAAGTAATTGTTTCCTTTCTTGGGTAAACTCTACAAAGAGAAAAGAATTTGTTTGATTATAGTTCAATATATTTTTCTTTTAATTGGTGACACTTTTAATAATTGGAGCAGGTTTTTAATAGATGCATCTTTCATGTCTTTTTTACCAACATTGTATTTAATCCTTTAACATTTTGTGTTCACTCGTGTTTCATGCCAAGTCACTGTAAGCAATGAAACATGGCTTCAGCAAAATACAGCTTTTGTTGCGGCATACATCGAAGAGGAATATTAAACGTGACTCTTCGTGAAACGGTGATGTTCTGTCTGCAGCTGGGTTTTGATTCATTTACAGTAGCTCCAGAAATAGCCTGCCCTATTTGTAGTCGTGCTGTGGTCTTTAAAATATTCAGCATAGATGTGGCTCTGACAGTAGGGAAAACAACAGACTCGTTAGTTGAGAAATGATAGAGGTAGCCATGGGAATTGCAAATATCTGATTATCTGGGTGAGATTAGTTTATGTCCGGGTTTTTGGCTGTAGGAGCTCAGACACCCGTGGTCTGCACTGTCTAGCAGGTGTCCCCACGTGGCTGCTTCCTTCCTACCAGCCTCACAGCATCAGTGTTTGCTAACAGCAGCCAGCGGTAATGCTCGGAAGACGTTTGAGCCAAGATCTCCAGGAGAAGCCACTGCAGGCCAGAGTCACTGACACCTCTGTCCTTCAAGCACCTCTGAAAATCCCAGCCCAAGCACACTTCTGCTGTTGTTAAACAGGGCCCTCTGCTCGCCCTCCTCTGACCAAAGCAAGAGAACTGCTGATGTTTGGGGTCAGCCTCCAAATAAGTCGTGTCTTAGTGGTAAATAGCCATGCTCTATCACTGCATTTGTTATTGACTGGAAATGACCTTCCCAATGACATCAATACCTCTCTCTTGTATATCACAGAACCACAGGATGGTGGGGGTTGGCAGGGACCTCTGGAGACCACCCAGCCCAACCCCCCTGCCAGAGCAGGGTCACCCAGCGCAGGCTGCACAGGGCCACGTCCAGGCGGGTTGGAATCTCTCCAGAGAAGGAGACTCCACACCCTCCCTGGGCAGCCTGTGCCAGGGCTCTGGCACCTCACAGCGAAGACGTTTTTCCTCCTGTTCAGGTGGAACTTCCCGTGTTCCAGTTTGTGCCCGTTGCCCCTTGTCCTGTCGCTGGGCACCACTGAGAAGAGTCTGGCCCCGTCCTCTTGACACCCACCCTTGAGATATTGATAAGCGTTGGTGAGGTCCCCTCTCAGTCTCCTCTTCCTCAGGCTGAACAGCCCCAGCTCCCTCAGCCTTTCCCCACAGGAGAGATGCTCCAGGCCCTCAGCATCTCTGTACCCTCCGCTGGACTCTCTCCAGTAGCTCCTCGTCTCTCTTGAACTGGGGAGCCCAGAACTGGACCCAGGACTCCAGATGGGGCCTCACCAGAGCAGAGCAGAGGGGGAGGAGAACCTCCCTTGACCTGCTGGCCACACTCTTCCTCATGCACCCCAGGATGCCGTTGGCCTTCCTGGCCACGAGGGCACGTTGCTGGCTCGTGGTTAATCTGTCGTCCACCAGGACCCCCAGGTCCTTCTCCGCAGTCGCTGTAGTAGCTACGCGCTGACGAAGAGGAAAAACCCGTCTGAGAGGAAACCGTCTCCGACCTGCGCCAGTGCCGGCGCTGACCAGCAGCGTTTGAAAAGGGGCTGTTCCGTACCACAGGCCGGTGCTGAGAGCGGGGCCAGAGGCAGCGAACTGCGCCGATCCCGGCGGAGCCAGCGCAGCCCCCTCACCCGCTCGGCGCCGCCGCCCCGGCCCAGCAGCCTCCGGCGGGGGGCGGGGCTCCGGCGGGCCACACCTCCCGCGGGGCCAAGCCCCGCCCCTGTCGGGCGTGCCGCGGTGACGTCACCGGCCCGCTCCGCCGCAGCCCCAGCGCAGGCCGCGCCGCCAGACGGAGCCGCCCGTTGGCACCCGCGCCCCGGCCCGGCCCGGCCCGCCGCCCTCGGCCGCCATGCCCTCGGACCGGCCCTTCAAGCAGCGCCGCACCTTCGGTAAGCCGGGCGGGGTCGGGTCGGGTCGGGTCCCCGCGCCCTCCCCGCCATGCTGACCTTCGGGGCGACCCCCCCATCCGCCGCGGGGCGCCCGGAGGCTTCGCCGCCGTCGAGCTCCGCCGTGCGAAGCCGGGCCGCGGGAAGGGGGGGCCGGGTGGCTGCGGTGCCGCAGCCGCCGCGCGGTGATGTCATCCCGGCCGGCAGCGCAGCGGGGCGCCGACCTCCGCACCGGGGCCGCACCGGCCGCGGGTCTCCGGCCGTGCGGCGGGGCCAGCAGCCGCGGGGGCTGCCCGGGGGGGCAGGCGCCAGCGCGGGAAGAGGGGTCGCGCCCCGCGGGGCTGGGAGGCGTCGGGAGCCCCCCCCTCCGAGGCGTGAACAGCGTTGCTCTTTACCGAAGTGTTTATATACGTACTTCGCGTCAGCTGTTATCCCTCGGTGGGGGAGATGCTCAATAAGACGCCATTTTTTATACAGCATGGAATAACAAACCTGTCCAGAGCGAGCGTGGCTGGAAGGGCAGCTGCTGTGGTTGAGTGCAAGAAAGCCGTGTGCGGTGTTTGTTGAGCAATTGTGTCGCCTCTCGTGTATCTGTCCAAGGAACCGGGGTGACTGGGATGGGGTGGTGACTGCAAGGGGCTGCAAAATCTACAGGGCGAGGGTAGTAGTCAGGAGGTAAATATTCTTGTTCCACTCTTGCCCTGGGTCCAGTCTTTACGCTTTTGACTGTCTGAGCACAATGACCTCTTCAAAAATTACATTCCATGCTCCCCATCTCGTTAACATTAGAGTAGTTGTTGTTCCAAGAATTTGATATACCCCCTCTAATTGTTCTGGAGACCCAGAAGAGTTAACGCTCACATCATACCCATCCCTTTGTTAAACGTACATGGTGGGAAAACTCAAATGGCAAGGAGGTTACCACAGAAGGTACCAGATTTGATTGCCAGACCTGATAGTGAAATCAGATGAAATATCAACTGCTGTTTCTCTTGACCTTCACCAGCTGGTATTGGGAAAGGTTTTACATCCCAAGGCGGGTATCAGTTGAGCTTTACTGCCTGAATAATGCTGAAATCAGTGTATTCATGCCAAACAAGGCCTCGTTTTGTGTCAGCTACTGTCCAAACGCAGGTGAGGGCATGTTTCCTACGTGAGTTTTAAAATTGCAGCTTTTTCCTACTGAACTGCTGATCCAACCCCTCGCTGCTCTCTTGGAAACTGTAAATATTTGGTAATTTACTGGTGCAACCCTTCCGGCCTTGAATGCTTACCCAGCCTTCTCCTGCCACAGCGACCGAGCCAAGGGAACATGCACAAACAAGAATAAAATTAAGTCTGGATGCCCTGGGATACTTGCTTGGGACCCTGCTGTGTTCTCCTGAGCTACGTATTAAAAGCAGTAAAGTCCTAAGTCAAACCCTTAGTAATTCCCTACTGTTAAACAAGTGAGAATCAGCTTATTACGGTCAGGAGGAGTCTGGTTTGCCTTTGTAGATTGCTCAGACTTTGTATGAGCCAGAAGGAAAACAAAATCCGAGGCTCAGAGTAGTTGAAAGAAAGCAGGATTAAAATAGCCCAGGAGGGAAGGCAGGGAGGGCAGTTTGGTGCCGGCAACTGCAAGTGCTCCTTGTTTCTGTGTTCTTTCCTCTGCCCTTTTGCTCTCTCAGCTGACTGGTCTGCAGAGCTCAGCCAGGAGGAGGAGGAGGAGGCCTGGCAGCCCACGCAGTTGCTTTGGGTCAGGGCTGGGATTGCTTGGTTGGAGAAAGTAAATACAGCTTGTTTTTGTCTTGGAATCATTACACAACAGGAGCAGGAAGCAATTGTTTACAATGCAGTTGGAGAGGGCTGATGGAAAACATCGCCAGTGACGTTGTACCCGCAGAATGGCTTCATTTTTAAGGCTTCAAAACTTTATAGAAGTGGAACGGTTCCAAAAAAACAGAGAAGAGGCAGAGTCAGGAATAAGACTGTTTACAAAAGGCACCCAGGCTCCAGTTTCATAGCAAGTGGCTTGCTTAGGTCTTGGTCTGCCACCCCTTGCTGAAGATTCTGCTTTCCTCTACGTGTTTTCCCTCTTCTTGTATTTTTGAGATTTGTTTTTCCATGAATTTCTTCTACTTGTTCCTCTGCTTTGTCTTGGGTCTATCCTGAATAAAATTTCTGGATTTCTATTCATTATTGTTGAGCACTTGAAAAAGGGACTGGCTTGGTTTGAGCCGAGGTGTGTTGAGAGCACCAAGCACCGACTTCTCCCATGATCTGATGTGCTATTAGTGGTGAGAAGGTGATGCTCTGTGATCTGGTCTGGTCCTTGGCACATCTGCAGTAGAGCATCTTTGGTCTGGGTGCACGGGGGTAAAATCTGACAGTAACCCTCTGCTTTCATGCTCTGAACCCATCTGTAAATGCTGAGGTGGCTGTCTTCTGTGTAGTGAGATCCATTGTAGGAGTCCAAAACAATTCCCAGAACAAAGCTGTGGTCTGTGTGAAAGGAACAGGGTGTCCTGGCTGTAGCGAGAGTGTGCGGCAGCCTGAGGACACCGTTGCACTTCCTGTAAAGAGCGCGAGTCCCTGGGAGCATAGAATCATAGAATCATGGAATTGTTCTGGTTGGAAGAGACCTCCAAGATCATCGGGTCCAACCATTAACCTATCACTACCAAGTCCCCCACTAAATCATATCCCTTAGGGCCTCAAGAGCATTGCGTAGCGCTCGCACTTCCCGCTGTTCTTGCGCTGGTTGTTTTGAATTGGCCGCTCTGCTGTTGTGAGGCTGCCAAGGGGTTTCAAGCTTTGTTTCCAATGCAGTGCATAACCAGTGTGGTTACGGATGTGGACCTTAAATCTAGACGGGGTGGCTAACTGAAAGTAAGTTGGCCTTGTGCCCCAGCATCCTGCCGAAATGGAGGCACTTTGCAGTAAGACACGTACGTGTGTGTCCTGTTCGTCAGCTGGAGCCTCTGGCCAGGTGACAGACACGGAGGTTTGACCTCAGCCTCTCTGGACTGAGTATTCCCATCCCAGGTTCACTCCTCTGGGAGATCTGCCTTTAGTTCTGGGAATCCACTTCCCTTTAGAGAAAAGGCAGTGGTAGATAAAGGCAGTGTGTGGAGCTGAATTCCCTCACCTGTTGGCTCTGGGGAAAAGCGAAGCCTTGCCTTCTCTGGGGACTCATCTAGTGTAAGCCAGCCACGCTTGTACCGGTTGAAAGACCACCAGTGGATGAATTGTCTGTCTTGCACACCATCCTGTGCTTGTCTGGTGGCTTGTTGATGGCTTGGAAAAGCATCTTGATCTGAGGTTGGTTAGCGAGTCACCTTGTCCTCATACTCTGTGTTTGGGGTATTCATGCTCTAGCAGTTGTGCTTTAAGAGCTGGATTCCTTGAAATGCTGCTGTTGCAAGTCAATGCTTAGCTGCCTGTGTCTAGTTGTATTAATTACTGAGGACATTCTGTGACATGATTTGACATGGGGTTAATTATCAGCATTGAAGAAAATATTGGTACAAGAAGAACTGAACTAACATCCAGAACAAATGCCAGCTAGACATGCAGACCACAAATATTGATTTTCTTATTATTATTCTTTTACAAAACAAGAGGTCCTGACTGGCAGCCAGGAATAACAAAACCTGTATGTCCTTTGTTCATTACTTAATACTTTCTTCACTACAAAAACTTCAGATATTCCCTTGAGCCAGGAGGGTGGATCCTGATGAATCGAGGAGCTGTAAGACTGGTAGACTCTTGCTGCCTCTGTCATCGAGCAGCCATAAGCCACAGCAAGTCAGCTCCCTTGGCTTCTGTGTTCCTTGGTCAGTCCCAGTGGGGATCACGGTCAGGAGAGTCACTCGGGAGGTCTTCCGGTGTGTCACCCCACTTGTGTGATGTTCTGCGGTTGACCTGCAGCGTGTAAACACCTCCGACTCTGTGGTCATGCAGTTGTTTGCTGCCTTTTGTCTTCAGAAGGCAGTTTGGAAATAGGCTGTGAGAGAAAATGAAGGAATAAATTCAAGACTCTTGTGTCTGGCACATCTCCCCAAAGAGGCCCTGCAAATCCGTGCATGTCCAGGCATGTTTGTGCACAAACAGCAATGACCCGGGCTGTGCAAAGTCTCTTTGTGCATGCACGTGTGTGGTGTTCTGCATTAAAATACAGTTCTGTCTGGAGCGCCAGTTCTTTCTTTGAGCAATTTGAAGTGTCCTGAGTAGTTCTGAGAAATTTGAGTACATTCCTGCTGTCTTGGAGGCTTATAATTGTGAAGGTTGTCAAGACAGAAGAATAGGTCAAACAAAAGCTAGAGGGAAGCCCTTGCAGAGGACAGCCTTCTGATGGCTTGTATGGAGGGAACTTGCTGTTCTTTTTCCAAGGCTAGTGAAACTGTGATTAAATAAATGTTGAGCAAAAATAACAGTTCCTTATCTGGAACTCTGATGTAAATACTCCGTATGCCGTACAAACATGGCACAGAAGGTATTGCCCACTTGCCCCCCATGCTCAGGAGGTGTAGTGAGTTGGAAGCCCTATTTTAAGGTGTTTGAATGACAGAGGTCTCGTGCTCATCCTGCATGGCCCATGACGGGGGTGACGTGGTACTGTGCAACCAGAGAACAAGTGTCTTGATGTAAATTTAGGCTTCACAGTTGTTCTGTGGCTCTGCTTGGCCACAAGCTGAGCCCTTATCATGGATTTACCAGATACAAAAACTCATTCCTGGAGCCAGGCTCAAAATCATACTCAGTTAAATTTTGAAACTGCTAAAAAAAATGAAGGTAGTTCCTGTTTGTCTTTTAAAATCCATTTTCAAGCTCTAATCTGGAGCCGGGAAGATTGGGAATTTATGTAAATGAACAAGACTGCTGACATCCTTCTGCAGTCACAGGGCTCCAGGAGCTAGGCGTTCAAAAGTCCTTTCAGACATTACACGTCTTGTAATGATGCTGTTACAATAAAATGGATAGTCATGCAGACAGATCATCAGTTGCTCCACGTTCATGTTGGTAATACCTTCCTGCGACAGTGGAGCAGTTGTAGAGACACAATTTCTATCAGACAATAGGTTCAAAACAGTGTAGTTTTGGTCCCGAGTCATTTGTCCTGTCTGGAGCCCCCCAGCTTTGCAGACAGAAATAGTAAAATACAACCAATGATCGGAATCACCGTCAAGTTTCTGCAACGCTGCTGGCCTACATAGCCTGGGACAACAACCCTTTCCTAGTAGTGAGGACAGCTTTGCCAGGGCACGGCTGGCCTCGCAAGCCCTGCCCTCCTTTCCTGGATGTGGGAGGCTCCTGTTGCCCCTCCTGCAGTGCCAGTGGCCTGAGAACCAGCTCTCCAGCATTGGGCAAGGACAGGTCAGGTCAGCTGTTGTGTGAGCCATGACATATACACGGAGGTGTATTTCCTGGTGGTTAGAGGTGTCTGGCCTTAGGGTGGTGTGATATTACAAAAATATTTATTGATGTTCATCTGGAATGACCTGCATAACTTGCCCATGTCTTCAGCAGTTGCCAGCTCATCTCAGACATACCCTGATTTCAAACCATCCAATTCCTCCTCTCCTTGCAGAAAATCTCTTGGAGAGAGGAGCACCTTCTAGCAGCCCTCTGCCTTGGGACTGACCGCAGCAGCTTCTTGAAGAAACGTGTTTATTTTTGCATCTCTTCAGATCTGAGGCAGATCCCCCTCCAGCTGACAGAGAGTCTTGTGGATGGCAGCGAGAAAGCCACAGGGCTGGCAGCCAGCCGCAAGCAGCAGGGATGATTGCACGCTCCCTTCGTGCCGTGGGCAGCTGTGCCCGGAGCCCTGGGACGTGGGACCACAGGCAGAGAGGCGGTAGCTCATGGTTGAATTTCCACTCTCTGCTTTGCTTTCCACACACAGTTCTTGCTCAGCTCAGGAGCTGTTGACCTGGTAGCATGTTAATAACACTTCCAGGTGGTGTTTTTTCTCAGTGGTGTTTTCTGTTTTCTTCACAGCGTTCCTGTTGGTCACAGGCAGCAGGGCTGGTTGTAGAGTCCATCCACTGCTCCAGGGCAGCACCAGTGCCTGACCTATGTTTGTCTAGTGTCTCATGAAAAATGCCATCCCTTACGCAACTGCACTGTTGGAGAATTTGCCATGTGTTTTCCTTCTGTTCCACCATCTGTATCTTCTGTCTGATTAAGCTCTTTTGCATCCAGGGCTGACCTTTTGTCCTGTGTCTGCACAGCGCCCAGCACAGCAGAGACCTGTCTCCCGTAGCCAGGGTTCCTGGGCACTGCTGATTAAAAAAAGGTTAATTCTCGGAAAGTCTGGGTTAAAATTTTCTGCTGTGCAGAAAACTGTCTTAACTGTCATAACGATCTCATCCTGCATTGCTATGGGATATCTTGTGTGTCCACATCTTTGGGAGAACAGCTTGGGAAGGACCTCAGTCAAGAAAACAGCTGAGATTCTGGTGTTTTGGGCAATTTGCAAGCTTTGCTGTTGGTACTTAACAGTTGAAACAGTTGGAGGAGAAATAGGCAATTTTCCTGGCATATGCAATGCTACAAAAATGCTCCTGTCTCTCAATAGGCCCTAGCAGTGAAATTTTGCTAGGAATAACCAATAAAAAGTGTGCTGCCATCTTGAGCTCTCGCATTCTGACACCTCGCATCCTTCCCTCTGTGTGCAGTTCATTAATCTTTGCTCAGCTGCTTCAAAACAGGAGCTGGCTGTAGCCCCTGCATCCCCTCTTGCTTGGAGTCCCTGAGCTGCTGAAATCAGGTGTGGTGTTTTGCTGCTTCTTGCAGCAAGGAGGAGCCAGGGAAAGAAATGTAGATACGGACTGGGTTGTGTAAACAGTTCTGGTTCACTTTACATATAGGCTAAGGATTAACCATAGCCAGGTGCTACGAAAAGGGGAAAGTCTTAACCTCAGTTAGCACAGCTATAATTTGGGAGAAGAACAAGGCTTGTAAAGTCAGACCTGTTGCATATGAAGTGTGAGTGCAGACCCAGCTAGTGAAAGGGAGGAGGGAGCATACATGTCTGCAGTGCCATACATGGCGTGAGCTTGGGTGCTAGGCCGGCATCTCCGTTGGTGTCTCTCTGAAGTGCTCTTTAACGGTTTCCTCTTTATTCCTGTGACTTAGATTAGACTACGTATACATTAAAGGTGGTATGTATAGCCGTTCCGTGCTGTGTGATCTTGAAGATGCTTTCATGAGACACAGGATCAACCTCTAGCTCCCACTCCAGGCTGAGGAGGGTGTGGGTGACCATCACCTATTTCTTGCGGGAGATCTCTAGCGCCTGAACTATTGTGTGCACAGAAATTACCCTTGTGTAGGGTTTGATGCGGGATAGCTTGTCCTGATTCCCAAGCCTGCTTGGTTGGATCTCCAAGGCTAGGATGGGACTGAGTGTGCTCCTTAGCAGAGCTTCAGATGTCCTGGAAACTTCTGCCTGAATCTTCAGGCACCTGAATGGCTTAGGTGGGGTTGCTCCCAAGTGCCTTCCTGAATGAAGTCTCTGAAAGGGGCATCTCCTGGGCAGAGGAAGAAGTGAGGTGCTTTAGGTGCTTGTAGTTGCAATGGCACGTACCTGCTGAAGGGATCCAGCAGCCCCTAGAGCAAAGCAGCACCTACTGTCACTGCATTGTGGTAACCTGCAAATTGAGCACCTCCCACAGGGTTCTCTGAGGTTAGAAAGGCTGCAAAAGCCCTGGGCCCATCTGACCGGAGGGACCAGGTCCTGGGCACGTGGCAGGTCTTAGAGTGGGACAGGGGACCTGCCATTATGGTGCATCAGACTTGAAGCTAGTTGAGAGCTTTATCACTGGTGGCTTGTGCCCTTAATTCCTGCTGAGCGTGGAGTCAGCAAGACCTGGAAGAAACGTGTTGCAGCAGCAGCCTGGCCTGCCTCTGTCCAAGGCACCTACAGCCTGCACCCCTCGGGGGACAAAGGACTGTGGTTTCAGCGGTGGGATCCTGAGACACTGACCTGTAGCTGGACAGATGATGTACCCTTTTATTCTCTGTGTGGCATCTTTTTCAGTGTGATGGGCAGGGAGCACCTCTGGCTCCTCTGTGGAAGCGAAGGTGGTGATGGCTGCCAGCCTTGTGCTGGAGTTGGTGATGCTTTCAGGGAGCACGAAGGGGTATCAGGTGTGTGGCCGCCCTTTGGCGCATGCAGCCTAGACTAGTTGGATGCTCTGAGATTATCTACGTTACTAGCCATGATAACATGCAGAGGCTGCAAATTTGCCTTCAGTGAATTGCTTCTCACACCCTTCTTATAATTACCTGCATTGTTGGGGCTTCCTGTGCAAATGGTTCTGTGACCCTGCACGGAAATGCGTGATCATCCACATGGCCATCTGATAGTATCAAGAGAGATGCAGGATAGGGTGGATACTGAAGCTGGAAAAACTAGCCAGCCATGAGGACACACAGCTTTCTGCAGGCTCTGTTAATGCCCAGCAAGTCTGAGTTGACTGTAGTCAAGCTGCCTAACGTATTTATGCTGATAAGTGTTGTCCACTCATGCTCTGGATCTCCAGCCTTTCAGATGCTCTGTCCGGCTGAAGCTTGTACTCTGGGAACATGTGGGAGTGGAGCTCTGCAGAAGGGGGGGGGGGGGGGCACACGCTTCTGGCTGGCTGCTCAAGTTGGGTGCTATGCGTTGGGTGCTTGTGTGCTGGTGCTTCTTGTCACTGTGTCCTTCAGCGTTCCTGAAGAGGCATTGCTGTACTGGTGTCACGTGCAGTGCTGATTTCTGCATAACTCCTTGCTGATTGGGACCTTAGGGGAAAATTGTCTGTATCACAAGGATAACCTGGATGTCCTGGAGCATTGGATAGGGTGAAAAGGAAACATGAGGAACTACATCTTCAGTCATAAAGGCCAAAACAAATATGCCCGAATTTTCCATTAAATCTAAATAATCCTGCTCTGTCTTGCTAGCCCATGGAGTCCTACAGAAGAAAGGTCTAGCAATTCCTAGCAGAGGGATATTTTCCTCTCAGAGGAGACAGAAATGGTGCTCAAAAGCTTTTGTGATCTGGTGATTTTGTACTCTTGTGGCCTCTAAAGAAAGTCCGATCTCTTCCCAAAGCAGTATCTAGCCAAATGCAATTCATAAGCAGTAAGGTTTTATGGAGTGGTTAGAGGAGAAATGCTCAACGTTTGTGGGGAGAAAACACACTTAAAACACATGCACTTATCCTGCCCTACATGGTCCTGGTGGGCCCTGAGAAACGGGCTGCGTGAAGCAGGTAAGGGGAGTCAGGTGCTGCACTGGTCACTGTGCGTGTGGCAGGATGATCCCGTGACAGATCCTGCGATACCCATATCTTGCATTTCTAGGCAGTGCTTAGTCATTGGCCTTCACACCCTGGCTTACCTACTGTGATCCATGAAACTGCTTCCTCTGGGCACTTCAGATGGGTCGTTTTAGGCTGTGAAGCACTTCGCAGAGTAATGGTAATGCAAGGAGGAGCGTAGGTCTGTAGTGTGCCAGGACGAGCACACACACAGCCGTACTGGCCCTGGTACAGCTTCTTCCTCTCCTTTCTGTTCCTTTGAACTGTGGAAAGTGGAGAGCCCTCTGGCAAAGTAGTGAGGGGGGCATTGAAATCCTCCTGTAAACTGAAAGAGCGAAGCTTTTATGTGCTGTTTTGTGTGTGTCAGTAAACATGAACTCCGGAGGAAAATGGGTTAGAAAGTGTGAGAACAACTGCAGAAAAAATCTCGTAGTACGTGGGTCATCTCCTTGCTTAAGTTTTTCTTCCCATTTCCACGACAGGTCTAGAAATACTTTGTCAGGCCAATAGCTGTTGTAGCTACTATGTAGATCTATGATAGTGAAGGAGTCCTCCTTGGCAGGGCGTATCTCTCTTGGACTGAGGCTCTGTGCCAGTGGAACCTGGAACTGCACAACAGGCAGAAGGAAATGGCTAAAACCCAGCCCCAGTTGGAGAATTGTCTCCTCAGGAAGCAGCCAGGAGAGACGGAGAGCCTGAACTTCTAGAGCTGAGACCCTAAAGCTGTGCTGCTGCCCGGCACTGATGCTCATGAGCTGCGTTTGCTTCAGGTAGATTTAGGAACACAGTGTTGTAATCCTTATGGTCTCATTGAAGTCATTTGGTTTCCATGTGTGTTGCCCAGTTTTACCGGGCAGGGTAGCATGTCCCTGCCTTGGGGCATGATTGGGGTGGTAGGAAGCCGTGAAGGGTTGATCACTGAAGCTGACGTCTGGCTGACCATCTCACTGCTGCAAAATGTTCAGAAAAGGCCTGATGAACAGAATTTGCATTTCTTTTGCAATGTCCCTCTTTGTCAGTTTGTGGCTTGCAGGGTGGTTACCTTGTTTTTGCCTGAACTAGCACAGCCAGATGTTTCTAACTTTTTTCCTTTACTTCTTTCTTTCCAGCGGATCGTTGTAAAGAAGTACAGCAGATCCGAGAGCAGCATCCGAACAAAATCCCGGTAAGTTATCATTCTCGCTGTTCTGCATTAGACTTTGTTCTCGTGACCCCTCTGTACTGCTGGATAGCCTCCACCAGCCAGCCACGGAGGTTACAGAACTTTGCTCCCCAGAATCAGCACAGGACACTCTCCATAAGCCTCCAGTGCCTTGTGCGTGCCAGCTGCTCAGTAGCAGACTGCATTCTCAGCAGTGCAAAATACATCTTTCTCTTAAGCCTAGAGGCAAGGAACTGATTCGATCTCAAATCTACTTCCAGGCTAGTGCAGCAGGAGAAAACTCTGAAGTGGCCTTTATTTTTGTTGTTGTTGCAGTAGCTACCTGACTTTTCCTGGATCACCTGGTAAGGACTTCTCTGCATCTGCCCAGAGAAAGATGTGTGAGATGATCTTTGCTGTATTGAAAGCAAAGAGACTCTGTTAAGATAATTCATGCCACAGCCAAATGGTCACACCCGTTCTGTGCTTTCCCAGCACCTGTTGTTGACATGTGTAGGTGAGACTCCATGAATTGCCTCCAGTTCTTCCTGCCCATGTCACACCTAATATGCTGTCTTGCTCTTTGGCTGTGAGTGTGCTTTTGATATCCTAGCTGAATATTTGCTGCTCTTCCTGAGAAGATGGAGAACTTAGAGAAATGATGTGCTCGGGGCTTGCTCATGTTAGTATTTTGCAATAGCATAGCATGTATGATCAAAAAATGGGACGTGTTGCTAGTTCAGCTCACTCTGTGTTGGATGAACATCAGCCTTGTCTTAAAAATGCATACAATCACTCAGTATTCAGCCTTCAAGGCTTAATGTCTCAAACTACTCTTGGCCCATACTAGTCCATTCCTGCCTCACTCTTTTGATTTAACCACAGCATCTTCTAGCAAAAAGAATTCTTTCTCTTCCTTCTCTTCCACCACTACTGTGGTATCCACACGTTGTCAGCTCAGCAGAGCAGGACTTGCCCCTTGCAGCACACTGAATACCAGTATGCCGTACCATCTACACATTTATTGACCACTGCTTTTAACGTGGTTTTCATGGCGTTAGGCTGGCTCTGCATTTCTCCAGAGATGTAGCAGAGCTACTTACAATGCCTTAAGGCTCTGGCAGTAAGGTCAGGCTAGAAATAAGTTGTACATAGGATACACACGCATATATCAAGTGCCTATACACAAATGCATGTTGCCTGAGAAATGAACAGAAGGAGCCAGAGCTCTGCATCCACAAGCAGAATTTTACCGCCATCACTGAAATGTGGTGGGAGAGCTTCCATGGCTGGAGTGCTCTTTGGATTGGGGTCAAACACCACGGGCCCCACGAGAAGGCTTCTGTGTCATCAGGACCTGGCCACTGGTGTGGTTCTCTGGGGAGTTGTGTTTGTGTGGGAGGTTTGGCCATGGCAGAGACCTGAGCCCTCCCATACCTGCTCCCATGACCTCTCTGTTCAGTGCCTCGTTGTCCTTGATAGTGTCCTGAGCGCCAGCACTGTGCGAGGATGAGGGGCCCAGCTAAACACTCAGCTGCTTTGCTTTCCTGGGCTGACAGATACATTCGGCTGCAAGTTTTGCTGGAGCAGTAAAAAGAATCAGGAGGAGAGAAGGGTGTTGAAGGCCTTGGGGGCTCCAGCTGTGTTTGTGTCATTGGTATCTCTAAAGCCCTGGTGCCAATTAGACCCTGACACCAAGTTTGGTGTTCTCTTCTCTTTTACATAGCAAAGTTCCTGCGAGTCACTGCGTGTAGCTTTCGGTGCTAGGGCTGTGAGCAAAGCCTCGCACTGCAAAACGGAGCGTGGTGTGGGGGATAGCTGTGGGTCTGAGCAGTGCAGTGCAGGCACATTGGCTGTAGGAAGGTCTTGGTCTTCTGTGAGAGGCAGGAGCTGTGTTTGCTGAGTGACTGCCTTCCGGTAAGGGGTACTTGGAATTAGCAAAGGGGGTTGAGCCCAGAGGGAGTTAGGGAGATGGCCCAGGTCACACCCTTACTGCTGGCAGAAATCACAGCGAGCTGTGCTGCAGCTGCTGCCCTCTTCTGGCACCTCCAGTTTCCACTCAGAGGCCTTGGGTGAGTCCTCTTTTGCTTTGACAGAGGGCCAGGAGGATTTGCAGAGTGCGTGGTCTGGCTTTGTGCCCACAGAAACGCATTTCTCTCCTGTTTCCATGAGGGTACTTCCAGAGGAGGCTGAGGAAGGGGCTGTGCCACGTACACATGGGGGAACTGTGTGGGGAGAGAGCTGGTGGTGCGTCTGTCTGAGACCACGAGAGACAAAGCAGTAGATAACCTGGACTCTGCCTGAGGCGTGGAGTTCTCTGCTTGTGTTTGAAGGGAAATCACATCCCAGGAGGCCTCACTGGCACGTGTAATAAGGAGATAGGCAGGAGCTAGGGGCTCCCCGTGTTTCCCTGTCCACCTCGTGCCGGGGGCTCCTTTGCTGTCTCTGCATTCCCCAAAGCTGGCTGCACTTCCATGGTAAAAAGTGCTGACCCCAGGAACACACAGCTGTTAGTGAGAAGGGCATGGTTGTGTTGGCAGTGAGGTGCTGCTCACGCTTTGCTCTGCTGGGAAAGAGCAGAGCTGGCTGTGGAGTGGCTCCTCCTTGGGCGGTCAGAGCGAGCAGAGAGCTTCCTGCCTTCTCGCTGGCACCTCCGTCCACAGGCTAAGCAGATGCTCTAGAAATCATCTTCTGCCCTGTTAGAGGATGGACCGAGCTTATGCCTGCCCATCGCCCTCGCCTGCTGTCGGCCCCAGTGCTCTCTTGCTGGAGTCCATTGAACTGGAGCCTGTTGAGGAGCAGCTGCAACCTTTCAGCCACCTCCGGTGAGCCTTGGAGAGTCTAAAATCACTGGGGAACAGCTTGTGCTGAGCAGCAACGGGAACAAACCATTTCCCAAAGCACTTGTCCTGGTTTCGGCTGGGATGAAGCTAATTTTCTTCCCAGTAGCTGCTGTGTTTTGGATTTCGTATGGCATTTCGTACGTGAAGAATGTTGATAATACACTGGTGTGATTAGTTGCTGCTGAGAGACCAAGGACATTTTCCAGCTTCTCAGGTTTTGCCAATGTGCAGGTGCAAAAACCTGGGAGGGGTATGGCCAGTACAGTTGACCCAAACTGGCTGAAGTATTCCATACCATAGACGGCATGCCCAGTATAAGTGGGAGCTGGCCAGGGGCCTTTTAATTTGTTTGGGCCTTTTCGTTTGTTTGGCTGCTCGTTCCCTCGCTCGCTCTCTCTGGAACTTGCAGTTCCAAGATTGCTGCTGGGGAAATTGCTGTTCCGAGATCACTCTGTTTCGCTCTGATCACTGCTCGGGACAGGCTGTATCGGTCATCAGGCGGTGAGAAATTGTGCATTGTTTGTTTTATATATTCCATTATCATTATATTTTATTATTATTATTATTATTAATATATAATATAATTATTATCTTTTTCTTTGCTGTCCTGGTGAACTGTCTTTATCTCAACTCATAAGTTTTCCTTCCTTTCTGATTCTCTCTTCCATCCCACTGGGAAGTGGGGGGAGTGAGCAAGCGACTGCGTGGTATGGGATTAAACCGCGACAGCACTGTAATGCTAAATTCAGCGCGGCCTAACGAATCACGGGCTGTACTGCTGCAGAGGGTGGGTGAGAGGAGAGCCGCCTCTCATGCTGGTGGGGAAGGCTGAGGGTGTGTTTAGGCTGTGCAGAGAGGTCTCCGTTAGGTTACGTGGTAAAAAGTTTATCTGCACACCCACAGAGGAGCACAGAGAGGCAGTGGCAGGTGAGAGCCCAAATAATGACCTGCCTCAGCACAATGGTGGACGGAAGCCCAAATTACAGACTCGGAGGAAGGGACAACCTTCTCTGGGCTCCTGTGAGGGCTGTTGCAGGGAGCTGCAGACCCAGTGTCCAGGGCTAACACGGCACAAGACGGATCAACACCAGAGCACCTTTTGGACTGAGGGGGGGTCACTGTATATATTCCCACTAAAGGACCTCCACCCTGCTCAGCCAGAGGGGGACAGGATGGGGCTGTTGGTGCTGTGTTCGTGTGAGCGCTCCGCATGTCTGTGATCTCTGGCTGGCCATGTATATAGGTACGGATGTGTTACATACATGCATTTGTGTGTGTGTGCCCACTGGGAATCCATTCTCAGCCTTGCTGCTAGTTGGACCTGTGGGCATGGAGCAGTGGCAGCCTTGCCTCTGGCAGGCTGCCAGATCTGGCCCCATTCCCTCCCAAAATCCCTTTCCACCTCTTCAGGCTGGCCCCAGAACCAGGGTTGAGTTTACAAATGCTGCCGGAGCCCCCTCTGCGATGTGACTAGGACCGCAGGCTCTGCCCTAAGCCTTTCCACCTGTGCCCAGCTTGTTATTTCTGGAGTGAGATCTGTGGTGGGTTCCCACTGTGAGAGCAGGTGTCCCACACTGAGGAACCCCCTGGCCTGAGGCAGCAGCTTGGAAGAGGATACGGGAGGTGGCTTTGTATACAAGCCTCATGGCCACAAGGATGTAATATTAGCATTCCATCATGCATTCACCTCCAAAGCTAGACAAGAATGTTTTGTCCCTTGGCCACCTGTTCCTGTAGCTAGATTACCCAAATAGCAGCTCATGTTCTAGAAACAGAAACTCTTGGAGCCGTTTTACATGACAGGCCCTCTGTCTGCTCAGGGCACAAGGCAGCTGCTGCTTTAATAGCCAGGACATCCTTCTTGGCCCATTCTTGGACTAATTGAGAGGCTTTTCTTTGTGGCATGGAACTGGCTGGTAATTAGAGACGTCTGCCTCTGTTCCTGCTAGATGTGAGAAATGAGGCATAGCCCAGGTCTACAGGGCCCTCTCTGCATGTAAAGGTACATGCACAAACAGCGGCTGCGTAGCTGCCCCTTTGTGCAAACTACTGTTAAAAACTCGAGGTCCCACTGTTGCCTGTGTGTTTCCCAGTGGCCAGAGCAACATCCCTGTGTGTGGCTGTTGTGAGTGTCCATCCCCTTGAGCCTATGCATCTCCCTATAGCCAAAAACTCATCTGTCCAAGTAAGACTCAAATTAAGTACAGTAGGATGGTTCTGCTTGTCTTTGTCCTTCCTCTGCCCTCCTCCTGGAGGGAGGAAGGGACATACACAGGTTGGTAAGGGGCATCCTGATGCATGATTTAGTCTGTTGCAGAAAATTGTTCTTTCATCAGGTCCCCATCTTGCAAAAGGGGCTGAAGGAGCAATACCTGGCTTTCCCTGGTCTTTTTCTCTGGTACTCTTGCTCAGTATCAAGAGGAGACATGGCCAATATGAGAATGCATTGGTGGACTCATGGGGGTCTTCACATGCTGCTTGTCCGGCCCTCGGGCTCCCGGGTTCCCCTTGTGTGAGTCTTGTCCAGGACAGGCTTTTCAGAGGGCATTTAGGTGCAGAGCTCTCATCGAGGCGCCTCGCGCCCCTCCCTCATCTGGGAACTGCCTGCAACATAGCTTGGCCCATCCTGGTGGGCCTTGAGATAAGCCCTATAGTCTGAGGAACTCATCAGACATTCCAGCTCACTGGTGACACCAGAGCAGCCTAGCCAGAGGGTCCGATTTGGCTGTGGTGCGGACAGGCAGCAGGAGTTGCATTGCTGCTGCTGATAGAGGCTGGTGTGTCAACAGTTGGTTAAGGGAAAGGCAAATCAACGTTCACAGAGGTTCGCCTGATCCTTTTGGCTCCACAGAGCTATCTTCTGGGGATCCTCATCTCTGCGTGCTGCTCCATCCCTCCCCCATCCAAAGGCATTTGCAGTCTCCCATGTATTGTTGGAAAAGATTTGGGAAAATGATTTATGGGAGCTCCTTGCCTTAGAGTGAAAAATAATGTTCAGTCTCAACTCGGAGAGGGTGATGAACTGATTAGTATACCAGTGTCTTTCTGTGGAGAAAACAGCTAGGTACTGGAGAGATGTAAGAGAGTATCACTGCAATGGGAACGTATTGGGCTTTCTAAGTATTTATTATTACTTATTTTAACTGCCTACCACCTCGTTTCTTAGAGTACAAATAGTACATTTCCAAGCTGGTTTAGAATAGCAATTGTAGCTGTCAGCAGACACTCCTTAACAGAAGAAATTCATTAATTACAATAGCAGGAAAACCGAACAGAAGTTCTTGTTTAGCCATTTCAGAATGTAGGTGTGGTAAGAGCTTTCCCAAGCAAGACCTCTTGCAGGGGAGGACAGGTTGGGCTGTCCCTGTGGTGGCACTGTGCTGAAGTGCCCTGGAAGCTCACCACACAGTTGTGGTGGCACACAGGAAAAGTGGCCGTGGGTTTCTGATCCTTTTTGGAGTCATTGTGTCTGGGTGTTAACATGAGGAGTGGGACTGGCAAGATTCAAACTCTCCCTTTCTGAAGGAATGCCTTGGGTGGCTTTGCAGTGATTTCTAAAAACTGCTTGTTTGGGAATATCTGCAGCTCTTCCTGAGCAAGCACGGTGATGCTGAATGGCAGCAGCCCAGGGTTGTGGCGCAGAAGGGAAGGAAAACGTCTCTTGCTGTGCACCATGAGTTCAGTCCTTAGCTCAAGCCAGCAAAACCTGTGGTTTTGGTCAGTCTGAAAGTGATGTTAAAATATACTTCACTTCTCTTCCGGATCTCCTGCATGTCAGGGGAGGTAGCTAAATCAATCCACTAATGCCTACTGTTCCTCAGCCGTCCAGAGCAGTTGATGCTTTAGTTCACTTCCCTTGGATGCTCTCCACCGTCTGGCTCAGGCAGACAGATGACTCTGCTGAAGAGCTGTCTGCAGCCAACCTGATGGTCGCTGCTCATGGTCTTTTTTTTGTTTTCCTGTGAGGGTGAAGCAAAGTGGGGCCTTACCTCAACTTTTCCACTTGTGCTAGTTTGATTTGTGTTTGACCTTGAGGCCAGTGCTTGGGGCACTGTAAACTGTGGCTAACCCTACCATTGACTTTCTCCCCAGGTCATCATTGAACGCTATAAAGGGGAGAAACAGCTGCCAGTGCTGGACAAGACCAAGTTCCTTGTCCCAGACCATGTCAACATGAGTGAATTGGTCAAAATAATCCGGTGAGTGGGTGGCCCCAGCTGGCATGCTGCGTGAACCTGTCCTCACCCACAGGCCCTGAGCACAGAGTGGTGGGGTGAAGATGAGGCAGAGGCAGCTGCTGAGGGTGGGGATGGGGACATGGCAACCACAGCATCCTTGTGTTGTGGTACAGACTGTTTGGGGGGGCTGAGGAGGGGCAGGTTCTTAGCATCTGGTGAAGGACTGTGACCTCTCCCTCATAGGGACACTCCATGAGCTGATGAGGGAGACTCCAATCCCCTCCTTCTACCCTTCAGCTCAGATGGAAGAGGCCCCTCTGCTTTGCCCTTGCCAGCAGCACTTGGAGAAAGGGGCTTTGCAGAGTCCTGACTCAGGAGGCCTCAGAGCCCCAAGCAGCTCGGCTGGGCTCGTACACGCCATGTCCTGAGAGCGTGGGAGGAGGTCCTAGCTGTGCCGGCCTGGCCCCATGCGAACAGCATTGCTGGAGGGAGGTAGAACTTGCTGTCACAGTGCCTACCCCAGGTGGGTTGACCCAGGCCCTCCTGCTCTTGCCCCCACAGGCGTCGCTTGCAGCTGAATCCCACCCAGGCTTTCTTCCTGCTGGTGAACCAGCACAGCATGGTGAGTGTGTCTACCCCCATCTCTGAGATCTACGAGCAGGAGAAGGACGAGGATGGCTTCCTCTACATGGTCTATGCTTCCCAGGAGACCTTTGGCTACTGAGGCCTGCTGAGAGGTGACAGGTGGAGACAGATGAACTGTGGCGCACAAGCCCCTGTCCTTGGAAGACAACGCAACCAGAGGCTCACAAGAGGGGGACTGTGCTGACCCCCTTTCTCCCCCTCGCTCCCCTTCCCATCGCCCTGTCACCAAAGAGGCTCGTGGCGTGTGTTGGACTTGCACAACCCTTCATCTCTGTGTAGATTAGTCCCACTCCCTCCACGCACACGCACCCACATGCGCACGTACGTACAGACACCCACGTGCGCATGTGGGGCCTCGGCTTCGTCCCCTCCCCGCCCCTCCGTGTACCCTTCAGCTGCTCTCACTGTGCTCTGTGTGTGTGTGTTTGTCGCCTGCTGCCCAAACAGTTCAGCTGGTGATGGAGAGAGGACAGGACGCCGTCGCCTTCCCTTTCAGCACAGGGAGAGCTGCCTCTCTTCCAAGACACCAATAAAGGGCAGGAGGTCTGCAAAAGCAGCAAACAGATGTTACCATTGCTCCCGAGTTTTAATTGATTTTAATTACACTCATATCAGATTCTTGGTGCTACTGAGTAGATGTAGGCGTCTCTATAGGACTGTGGATAATGTATATCCTTTAGATTTATTTTATTGGGGTTTTTGTTTGGGTGTTTTGTTTTTGTTTTTTAGGGATAGATTGGAATGGGGAGAGGGGGTGATTTTTCCTGTATTCTGTAGGTAAATAAATCAGGCTTCATTGCACTTTAAAGCCTAGTAGATATCAGAGTGGAATTTACTTTTAATTTATACAGGTTTGCCGTATATAGTGCTGCTCCTCTGTTGACAGTTGTACCTAGATTGTCTCTGGGTTTTGTTTTGGGTTTTTTAAATAAAATTGATTTCCCTTCTTTCTGTCTCCCCATTGCATGCAATTTTTCAGTCTGAGTGTGGCAAAAAGTTCGCTCAAGGAATGTACCGATTTATATTTGCTATGTTCCCGTTCCTGTTTCTCATGTATTATATCAAAAAAATGTATATGATAAAATCCCACCCAGTTTAATCTATACAAAGGTATATATATAAATATATATATAAAATAAAGATAAATTCAAGTTGTGTCTTGTAGGAATGTTCTGTTCCCATCTCATTTCTCTGTGTTAATCTCCCTAGTATCAAGTAAGAGTGATCCG
The DNA here is from genome assembly GCA_009819775.1 of Phoenicopterus ruber ruber. Lineage (NCBI taxonomy): Eukaryota > Metazoa > Chordata > Aves > Phoenicopteriformes > Phoenicopteridae > Phoenicopterus > Phoenicopterus ruber. Next base: position 2,878,491 of record CM020230.1, on the reverse strand, counting down.
TGTTCCCCCGGTCACTAGTGCATTGTACGCCTGCCCAGGCCTTGGAGCTGCTTAGTCTGAGCTATGGCAAAAGCGGCAGGGGCTGAGGCAAAGCTGGAAGCTCAGTTTGGAGGACAGAGCACTGGATGGTGATGTGGGAAATGTGGTTATCCATGCCCTGCCTGTGACATAGTATTAGGTAAGTCTTGTCCTGTGACCAAGTTTCTTCATCTGGGAAAAAAACAATTGAGGCGGAGGGCATTTGCAAAGTCTCTGCCTTTAAAGGAAACTCTGAGCAGTGCAGGAAATCTCCCTGAGCACTTGGTCAAAACTCTCTTCCAAAGAAAGGCAGGGGCCGATGGCCATTTAGCATTTCAGCATTTCCCTGCCCCTCGGCTTGCTCTACTTGCTTTGCACTGCCCAGCAGAGAAGGGTTTAGATACTGTTTGCCTGAGTTGCAGCTGACTGTCTTGTTTATGTCCTGCGCCTGCAGGGAATCTTCTGTCCAGGGAAGGAGCTGGTGTAAGGGACAGATCCAGCAGAGTGCAGGTGGGCAAGTGCTGAAGAAAGGTGGTGGAAAGTACCCAGCAGAGCACAGGTGAGAACAGTTGCCTCACTGACCCTGGCAGCTGGAGCAGCAATGGGGGTTGCCCCTTGTTAAGCACCAGCCTCGCAGTATCTAAACTCTAGTCCCTGAGCTAAGGTCCCCTCCTGTCCACCTCCCTGTGGGATGAGCTGGTGCTGGTGATGGGGCTGTGCCTTGCTTCAGCAGCCCCACAGCAGCGTCAGCCCTGCTGAGGCTTCTCCCTGTGGGATTTGGTAAAGGAGTAGCAGATGTGCTTAAACACAGTGGGCTGGAGCCCTTGGTGGGGTGTAGGAGTGGAGCTGAGGTGTCCCACTCTCTCCACCATGAATGCAGTCACCTGGAAATGTGCTGATTCCCTTCATCACTATGTGTGACATGTGACCTCAGCCAGCAAAAAGATGCTTTCAAAAGAGCTATGGGAGAGGCAAAACAGCACTGCCTGTGTCCGCATATCTTCAGAGAATAGTTTGGGTTGGAAGGGACCTTTAAAGGGTAGCCTCTAGGGCTACGAAGATGATTAAGCATCTCTCCTGTGGGGAAAGGCTGAGGGAGCTGGGGCTGTTCAGCCTGAGGAAGAGGAGACAGAGAGGGGACCTCATCCAATGCTTATCAATATCTCCAGGGCGGGTGTCAAGAGGATGGGGCCAGACTTCTCAGTGGTGCCCAGTGACAGGACAAGGGGCAACAGGCACAAACTGGAACACGGGAAGTTCCGCCTGAACAGGAGGAAAAACTTCTTCGCTGTGAGGTGCCCAAGGCCTGGCACAGGCTGCCCAGGGAGGGTGTGGAGTCTCCTTCTCTGGAGAGATTCCAACCCGCCTGGACGCGGCCCTGTGCAGCCTGCGCTGGGTGACCCTGCTCTGGCAGAGGCTGGGCTGGGTGGTCTCCAGAGGGCCCTGCCAACCCCCACCATTCTGTGATTCTGTGAAAGGTCATCTAGTCCAACCCCCCTGCAATGAGCAGGGACATCTTCAACATTTCAGAGCACAAGTCCTATGAGGAGCAGCTGAGGGAACTGGGATTGTTTAGCCTGGAGAAAAGGAGGCTGAGGGGAGACCTTCTCGCTCTCTGCAACTCCCTGAAAGGAGGTTGGAGCCAGGGGGGGTCGGTCTCTTCTCCCAAGCAACAGGCGACAGGACAAGGGGAAATAGCCTCAAGTTGTGCCAGGGGAGGTTTAGATTGGATATTCGGAAAAATTTCTTCACTGAAAGGGTTGTCAGGCCCTGGAACAGGCTGCCCAGGGCAGTGGTTGAGTCACCATCCCTGCAGGTATTTAAAAGATGTGTAGATGTGGCGCTTAGAGACATGGTTTAGTGGTGGACTTGGCAGTGATAGGTTTACGGTAGGACTTGATCTTAAAAGTCTTTTCCAGCATAGATGATTTGATTCTATTCTCTTCAAACTAGAGCAGGTTGCTCAGAGCCTCGTCTAGCCTGACCTTGAACGCTTCCAGGGATGGGGCTTCTACCTCCTCTCTGGGCAACCTGTGCCAGTGCTTCACCACTCTCATCATAAAAAATTTCTTCCTTATACCTAGTTGGAATCTCCCCTCTTTTAGTTTAAAACCGTTATCCCTTGTCCTATCACAGCAGGCCCTACTAAAAAGTTTCTCCCCATCTTTCTTATAGGCCCCCTTTAGGTACTGAAAAGCCGCAATAAGGTCTCCCCGGAGCCTTCTCTTCTCCAGGCTGAACAACCCCAACTCTCTCAGCCTGTCCCCATAGCAGAGGGGCTCCAGCCCTCGGACCATCTCCGTGGCCTCCTGTGGCCCCGCTCCAGCAGGTCCGTGTCCTTCCTGTGCTGAGGCCCCAGCGCTGGACGCAGCACTGCAGGGGGGGTCTCACCAGAGCGGGGCAGAGGGGCAGAATCCCCTCCCTCGCCCTGCTGGCCACGCTGCTGGGGATGCAGCCCAGGGTACAGTTGGCTTTCTGGGCTGCAAGTGCACATTGCCGGCTCATGTCCAGCTTTTCATCCACCAGCACCCCCAAGTCCTTCTCGGCACGGATGCACTTGCCTATATTGAAAAAGGGGAAGAAATGACAATCGGGTTACTGCTGGAGCAGCTCCCCTTCAGAATAGCTGCTGTTAAATCACCTTTATTTTTTCTCCCTTTTGCCTCCCATGTGATGTTGGCTTCAAGGTTCAACCACTTCCAGGATCTCTCCTCTGTTCTTCAGGCAGTTCTTTACTGTTCTGCTTTCCTCCACTCTGCCCTTACTTCCCGGTGACTTGTAAATAACAGTGAGTAACAACGGGAGCTCATCCCCATAGCTCCAACGGTACGACAACTGTGCTCATTCTTACAGTCACATTGAGCCTACGCGTTCTGCTGGAGTCCACACTGGCCTGTGGCTTCTAATACCTACAGGTTCTCAAAGGCCTCTGAATGGAAATGCTGCTCTCTTGCCCCTTCCTCCCCACATGGGAGATGACAGTGGACCCTTGCCTTGTCCTCTCTTTCTGCTACCCTTGCGCTAGTGAAGTTCAGGAAGCGCTGTGTGTTTTGATGCAAGCAACTGCTTGTGCATGAGGGCCTGCCTGGGCTTCTCGTGGTCTGATGCCTCTAGGCATTGCTTGACTAGAGAATGAAGTTACACATGCCAGATGGGCTTAAAGGGCTGACCAGAACTGACCGAGCCAGCCACCCTGACCCAGAGCTGAGGCACTGAGCCAAGCAGATTCTGCAGCACAGCTCAAAGCAGGTGCTGGCTGATGATAACTGATGGAACCATCAGGGCAGGAGGAAGCAGAGGTTTCTCTGGGGGCAGAGTAAGCCAGATGAGCCTGGGACAAGGATAGGTAAGGCAGGGCCCCCAGCAAGCAAAGATACAAATGCAATGCTGATCAAGGGGGTGAAGACCTGGAGATGAGCATGAAAGTTTTAGAGGGCACTTTCAGTCCTCTTTTATGCAGCTGCACTACCACAGATATGTACATCCTAATGCCAGTCTGTTAATCTTTAGGCCAAACATTGACACTGTGCAACAGACTTGGGTGCATCTTTGCAGTATACCAAGATTGTGGCAATGTTTAAGATAAACCTGAGTGCTGCAAGCTTCAGAATGTTACACATGACTCATCAGCAACCAGAGCCATGAGACCGTAATGGATCACCTGGTGAATACTAATAGGATCGACTGCAACTGCTGTTAGCTGTCATGGTCCCTTCTTCTTGATAACCACTTCAGAGGCTCCCCACAAGGCTGCTATCAGGGCCACCTCAGCCGCCTTGTCTCCAGGATAAGCAAGCCAAGCTTTCACAGCCAAATCTTACAAGCTCCAGCCCCCTCACCACCTTGGGAATCCAGAAGACTCACTTCAGTTTAGCAACATATACTTCTTGTCATGAGGGATCTAATTACATGCACTATTGCAAATAGGGCAGGAAGTGCTGAGTAAACGGAACCAGACACTGCCCTCCATCCACTGGCCATGCAGCCTGGACTGCTGCCACCATCCTCACTGCCAGAGTACATTGCTCCTGTAACCCCAACAAAGGAGTCGGGGATGGCTGCGGCTGTCCATTAGTGGGAAGCTCCAGGATGAGAAACCGTCAAAGGCCAAGCCTGCGGCACAGCAGGGTAGGGAGGTCCCACGAGAGAGGGGGTTGCTCCCACCGCTCCCCTCTGGGTGAGCCCTGGCACGGGCTGCTTGAACCCGCTCACGTGCACAATGCTGGGCCTCCACAATATACCTGCCTCCCCCCTCCGGAGAGATGAGACCCAAATGAGGTGCAGCAGAGCGGTGCCCAGGTGGAGACACCGCTGTCCATCCTAGCTGCAGCGACAGCAAGTATTCAGGCAGAGCTCCTGGGGGAGCTGGCTCTGAGCAGAAAGGGCCCTGGAAAAAGGATCTCACGGCAATGACCAACATTATCCTTCTCACAATGTGAAAACCAGGCTTGCCAGGACTGGACCCATCCCTCCACTAGCCTGGCAGCCAAGCTTGCTCAATGAGACAAAACTGCTGGCTACTTCTCACCTCCCTCCTTACGACTCCCTGTAAAATTGGGCCTTAGCAGGACAGAGGCTGTAGGGGAGGGAAGCAGAAGAGACCAATTACTGCAGAGAAAATGCCCAGACACAGTCTGGCCTGCCTTGAAGGAAGGTAGGCACACACAAGCGCTCAGGAGTAAACGCTTTATTGCAAGTACCAGGGTGTAAAGTCTGCATTTGCTGCCTGGTGGAGCTGCCCAGGGGCTCTACACCTCTCTTGCCACGCACCTCCTCAGGGCATCGTCCACAAGCCTCCCAAACAACGCCCTCCTTTCCGACACGGGCTGCTGGGGCTCGTCTCAGACACGCTTTACGCGTGCTGACCTGCGCCGTGCTCCTGTCTGGGCAGGTGGTTTCGGCCCCGCCGGAGGGACGGGTTGTCTGGCAAAGTGGGGGCCCATGGAGGGGAGGGTGTCCTCAGCGGGATAGCTCTCCTCTCCATCTCGTCGTGCGGGCGGTTTTGCGACACGCCTCCCAAAATTCAGTTCAGGAGGCGGTGCGGGCCCAGGTTGACAGATCCGCTCTAAGCCAGAGGCAACAGTCCGTCTTGCCGTGGTCCTTCTAGCCAAAGTGTTGGCTAAGGCTGTTGCCTTTGCCTTCGCCTTTTCTCCCTCTACCTTCTCCTTCACTGTGCCAAGAACCTCCGGGACAATGGTTCTGCCATGCCCAGTCTGTTCTGCCTGGCGCTGCTGAACTCGAGAGATGGCATTTTGGAAGCTCTCGCTGACAATCGTGTGACTCAGTTGCAAGACAGCAGCCGCGATTGTATTTGCCAGTGGTTGTAACGCAGGCAACTTTGCTCCCTTGCTTGCTTCCAGGTTCTGCAGTTCAGATGCTCTGGGGAAGCCTTGTCCTTCTTCCACGCCCTGCCTGGAGAAAGGCGTCTGGGATGGCTGCGGCTGTCCCTTGGAGACATTTCCCATGAGAAGCTCCAGGATTTCACAAGATGTGCAGCTGAAGTCTCGCTCCAACTCGGAAGCTGCAAAGGATTCCGAGGGGCAGCAAACACTGGCGACAGCTTCTCTCGTGACTTTGTCAAGGGAAGCCTGTGAAGAGTCTCTCTCAGAAGCTGCTGTTTCAGCTTGCCTCCATTTCTCTTCCTCGCATTTGCCCGCTCGGCTGGCTCCTCCGGCAACGGGCTGCTCCTTCCACCTGGCTGTCGGCCCTGCCTCAGACATGCTGGATGGCAAACGCTTCCCCAAGCTCTCCGACACAGTTGCCCCAAGCTCTTTGGTTGCCAGTCCCGTTTCCTGCCGGCGCTCTGGAGGAGAAGGCTCCGAGGGCTCTGCTCTTTTGGCGCTGCCGCACAATCTTCCTCGGATCCCCACGGCAGCCCTCCTTAAAACGCTGACAGACTCATCCCCAAGAGCCTGTGCCCCCTCCGACACTTCCTGCACCACAGTCTCCGCCACCTCTTCAAGCTTCTGGGCTCTTGGTGCGGGCTGTGGTTCCAACGCAGCTTTGGACACACTGCCTGCAGCGACGCCTGGCTTCCCCTTGGAGTCAGCATCGCTACTGACCCGCCTGGGCAGCTTGGCGCCTTCCTGTCCCAACTCGGGTTGGCAGTAGGCTTGGCCCTCATCCAAAGCTGCTTTCAGTCTTCTGCATCGCCTCGATTTCAGGGAGGTCGTTCTGCTCTTGGCCGGAGGTGGGCAAGATGGTTTTCGAGGCTGCAGCAGCCGCTCTGCCGGGCAAGAAGTGTCGATCGCTGCCCGCAGTTTCGGGGCATCCTTTAATTTGGGCAGCTGTTGCCGAAGCCTTTCCTGAAAGGCGACACCAGGTTGGGGCTCGCGGCTGCCTGGACGAGCGCTCACGCCCGCGCCTGCTGAGGCTTCCCGCGGGCCCAGGCCCGCGCTCTGCTTCAGCCAGGCGACGAGGGGGCAGAAGAGAAGGGCTTCCCTCAGGACTCCGCGTGCTTGCACACGGCCCTCCTGCCTGTGCCCACCCCAGCGCCCTGCGCTAGCTCAGCTGCGAGCCGGGTAGTCCTTTCGCGGCCACAACGCCCGGCCCACCAGCACAGCCCTCCCCTCTCCCGCACTGACCGCCTCCCCGAGATGCGGCAAGTCAAGCCCCAGCCCTGGGCACCGTGCCGCTGACAGGTGCCCGCCAACGCTCAGCTTTGCCTACCTCTTCTCGCCTGAACATTTTCTCTGCCTCCACCTTGAGTGTGGTCAGGTACTGCCGGTACTCGTTGAACTCCTTCAGAGTGCAAACCACCTACGGAGAGGCGAGGGGAGAAATCCCCCAAGCACTGTCAAGCCAGCAACGCAGGCGGCCTTCCCCGCAACAGCCCGAAGCCAGCGGGAGGGGAGCTGCTCCTCTGCCCACACTCCCTCTGCGCTCGGTGGGAACCCTTTTGATCAGCCCGAGGACGTCCAAACCTACTTGGCCATCGCTGGTGACGTAACCCGCTCTCTTCAGCCGCCGGATGTTGTCTTGGCGGTTGTGGTACGCCTGCAGATGCGGGTCATGCAGGCTGTTGTACTCTGTGCGCATTAGGCGACAGTAGGGATCGCCCAGGTCAAAAGAGCAGGAGGGCCGGTGAAGCTGCAAGAGAGATGTTCCCGAGTAGGAACGGGGCAGGAGAGAGCAGCAGAGACGAACGCACTTCCCCGCTCCTCCCGCTCACGGGGTGGCATTGACAAACCTCCCAGGTATAGACTAATTCCTGGCCCACTTCCCACCCAGAGGAAAGAGCTCCCTACTTCAGAGACTCTCCAATGCAGAAGAAACCCTGTGCCTACATCCTCTGTCTGCTGGCTATCAACTAGTGCTGTAGGACGACAAGGAGCTGTTTACTGCGGGGGCGAGAGAGTTGCGCCCAGTGCCGCACCTGTAAGGAGCTAAGCTGAAATGGTGCCCACAGCCCTGTCTTTTCCTCTGGCAATTCCCTCGGACTGCAAAATGGCGTTGCGCTCCCCAGAGGTGCCAAGCTGTCCTTGTGGAAAGGTGAAGGTAGTTTGGAGACCTGACACCAACACTCTTCTCCATCCAGCCCTGGCCAGCCTGGAGCACTGCTAGGGGCAAGTCCTCCTTTCTCTGGGCACCACGGAGCCAGGAGCTTCCCTCGACTCCCCAGCCCCGTCCGACTGAAGGGCTGCAGCTCCTGCTGTAGAGCAGGTGGCCACAAGGACTTCTCTGAACGACGGGGAGCCCGGGAAAGAAGAGAGCTTTTCTACCCCCCCTTTACCTACTTCCTTTACCTTTTCCCCCAACTTCGCCCTGCTGAAGACAGGCTTGGAGCCGGGCAGTACAGGGATCTTGACCCCGAGTGGGAGGTCCAGCAGCCCAGTGGCTCCTTCTCCCAGGTGCTGTCTTCTGTGCCCGAGCTAGGAAGACAGAGACACCCAGGCGCTAGCAGCTCCATAGGCCTCCTGCACGGCCATCGCAAGAAAGGGCACGTCCCCAGGCCCCAGTGCAGCCCCGCTACAGCCCAGGCTCCCCGGCTCAGCCCTCTCCATCGGCCCGCTGCTCACCTCTCTCCTCTTTCCCAGTGCACTCAGCAGTGCGTCTGCCTTTCGGACGCCAGCAGCGAGACGGTGCTCCATGGCTCCTTCCAAGAGTTCTCCTGGCGCTGCGACCCTGCGCTGGCTCCTCTGGCTCCAGAGGCACTCAGCTGCGGCCACCACAGCCGCTATCCCCGCAAGCGGCTTTATATGCCACCGCGCATTGTCGCATCATCGCGTTGCCACGTCGCTGCATTGTTCCATCACTGCGTTGCCGCGCTGCCTTACTGTCGTACGACGGCATTACTGGAAATTGGAGTGACGTTTTATGAGGCCACTGTCAAATTCTGGTTTTCCAACTTCAACTTTTTACAAGTTATCGCTATCCTCAGTCAAAGGATTGAGAACAGATCAGAAAGTGCTCATTGCCATTAGAAAGTAAGATAAAGCTAGAAAGATGCTGAAACTCTTCACTGCTTAATATCACAAAACCAGTTGTCCTAATCATCAGTCTTCCTTAACAAATCAGCCAGCCCCAACCTCGGATGGGAGGAATTATGACCATACTCAGACTGTGGGAAAACAAATATGGACCAATAGACTTGGCATTCAAACGTCTTCACTCTCTCAACTTTCTATGCACCATTACAACTAACTCTAACTGCCCTTATTAAGGATTCCTGGAGACACGGAGTTTATGTTTCAACGCTCTCTTGGTCACCTTTTCCCTCCCAGAGCCGTGGTTTCTGTAGCAACTATGGTCCAACTCTTGAGAGATGTAAAGAGACAGCAGACACACACTTCTGTTCACGCCTCAACATGTGCACAGAGGCATCCAGAGCCACAAACTTACTAATAAAATGATTTACCCATTTAAGACAGAGTACGTGCTTTAGAAAACACCTGAACCACTGCGTGCGAGGCAAAAGCTCCACTAACCAAATACTTTCCAGCTGAAAGCCTGTCAATGTGTCTACATTCAACTTATCCTTGTTTTGAAAAATGACCTGCACTCTTACCATCATGATTAGAATTTCCCAGGGTCCATGGCTCATCTCAATCGAAGTGAGTATCTCCTCCCATTCCTGGTCCAGGAAAGTAAGCATGAGCTAGGAATCCACCTTCTCCATCAAACGGAGTTTAGGGAGGGGCGGAGGGGAAGTTTAACTGCACATGAATTTCCCAGAATTGTAAACTTCAGCTTAAAAAGTGCTGTTCATGGGGTGGGTTTTGTGTGTGCATATAAGAGACTCAAGGCCTATTAAACTTGGCTTGGGCAATATGAAATATCTATGCCATGGAAACAACTTTCAGTCTTCAATGAAACTGGCCCAATTTAATATCGTGATTGACAGAGGAAAGACACTGGAACACATTCAGCGGTAAAACAAGGTATCTGTCACTTGAATGGCACACCACAAGTACGGAAATTGGAAAGTTAAATAACTACTAGTTTGACAATGGCAGCAGCGAAGCCATCTGCCAACCTGCTTCCCGCGGTGACGCATACACTGAAGGTACGTTTTATTTATACGATTCTATACCCGTTTTCCCTAAGGCCCACAAAGGGTTAGAAGCAGGATCTGACTCCCAGACCTTCACATGCAGAAGGTGTCCCTTTACAAGTTGAGTTCAAGGAATGATTATTGCTGGAAGCTTTGAACTAGTCCCCAGAACCAGTCCCTCCTCCCAGTCTCTGCAGTCCCTTACTGGTACTTGAAGAATCCTCCTCCTCCTTTCTCAGAGCTGTGAAGCAACAGAGTGCCCCAGCCCCTGATCCTCTTTCCCTTCACACCATCATCTCTCTTCCTACACATTCTGGCACCTTGCCCACGCGGGTCACTCATATTTCTACCTCTTCACCACAGACTTTCTTTCTGTCTTAGCCTTGCTCACCCCTATCTTCTCCTTAATGTCTACATTCCTAATTTTTACTCCCCTGCCACCTCCTTTTCCCCTCCCTAAAAATTAAAAGGCTATACTTTCAACTGGAGGGGGGGGCAATTTTATTTTGAAGTGACATTCTTATTGTCAGAAACTTCCATTGGCATCACTCGGCAATGGCCTTTCAAAAGCCAAGGGCCTAAATGACTCAAACAAAACACGTCTCTGGGAAACAATCGTCACTACGTAACACTCATTTGGCACCTCGAGCCCACTTCAGCATATTGCATATTGCCTCAGCAGGCCTCAGCCTGGGCAAGAGCAAGAGTCCGACTACACGAGCAAAACCTCGGCAAAAATAAATACTCAGTGAAGTGTTGCAAAGCAGGAGAGGAAGAAAGCGTCACGCCTTTAGACAATGATGTTCCTGCTGCTTTCACGGTTTGTTAAAGAGGACACGAGCGAAGGGCTAGAGCCTTAGATTTCTAAGGGAACAGAAAGGGGCTTACTAGGATTTTCCTGCCAAAATTACATAACTGATGGCTGGGATTTAGGCCTCTTTACTGATCAGTGATTTTCTAATTGAGAACAGACTCTTCAGTTACTCCAGTGCTCTGAAAGTATTCCCCTCCACCATGTTCTGAGAACAAAAGCCTCAACTAGGCATTACAGGGAAAATCCGTTTTTTAAAAGTACTCACAAAATTTGCATACCAAACAAGCACAGACCATTTTTTTCCCCAAACCAAAAGGGGCAGGGAGGGGGCTATACCTGTAGGTTATATGCTTCTGCCTCCACTTTCGTCCCGTTAGTGCACACCGCTTTTTCCTCCGGCTATGGCGTAGGTGGGGATGATCTGGAACTCCACCCTGAGCCTTCTTCATCCACCTGGAAGGGAAGGAAAGATAAAGCAAGCTAACAAAGAGCTTGGAAAAGAGATTCAAAAGAACTCCGGAGGTGACTGGAAGACCTCTGAGGGACAGCCAGTGCAGACACCAAGAAGGGCTCAGTCTTCCCTCTCTCGGGTTCACCCTCTTTGCACAGCGCTGTGCACCCCACCGCTGCTGGCAATCCACACGCCTCAGCACACCCAAAAGAATTCCTTGTTCCTTTTGGAAACACGGATACCAGATCGGGTAGCCCTTATGCTTGACAAGAGCTTAACGATGATAATGCCACAAAAGAGACCCAGATCAAAACTGCAGGTGCGCGGGCACTGGGATCAAACTCTCCTATCACCTGCTCTATCCATTTGGTAAAGTGCTCCTGGGCCAGTAAAAACCCTCCAATTCCCAACTCACTAGATAAGACTGAACAAGTGCCAACACAACCCTCACAGATAACGACTAAGGCTTTCACCTCTAACGACCACAACAGATCCATCTGCGGGTCACAGTCACCAAATTCTGTTAGGTCCTCCCCACAACCCTTGTCTCTCATGTCACTCATGATGTCGGAAACTCTTGCCTCCATGCCCAGGTGAGCTGGAAGAGCAAAGGATGCTGTCCCAATGCCCTGGTTCCGGCTGGGACAGAGTTAATTTTCACAAGAAGCTGGGAGGGGACACAGCCGGGACAGCTGACCTAGCCTGGCCAAAGGGATATTCCACACCATATGACGTCATGCTCAGTATATAAAGTGGGGCCGGGGTCGGGATCACTGCTCGGGAGCGGGCTGGGCATTGGGATCTGGGCGCTGAGCAATTTGTACTGTGAATCGCACGCTCAGTATATTCTATTATTGTTATTGGGTTTTTCTTGGTTTCTCTTCCTTTGCTGTCCTGTTAAACTGTTTTTATCCCAACCCACGAGTTTTGCCTTTCTTTTCCCCGATCCTCCTCCTCATCCCGCTGGGCGGGAGGAGTGAGCCCCAGCTGCCAGCTGGGGCTAAACCATGACACCCTTGCATGGGGATCCACACACTATTGTCAGAGAAGTCAGGTCTCCTCCTCTACCTCCTTTGCCTCCAGCCTGAACAGACCTTTTGCTTATTTCTTGCACCAGCTTGACGGCGGTCAAACACTGGCTCAGGTTGCCCAGAGAAGTGGCAGAGTCTCCATCCTTGGAGGTATTCAAAACCCATCTGGACATGGTCCTGGCAACCTGCTCTGGCTGTCCCTCTTTGAGCAGGGGCGTTGGAGTAGATGGTCTCAAGGTGATCTCTTCCAACTGAAATGATTCTTTGACAGGGAGAAGTAGAGTGCACCCCAGAATACTATCCCGCTTGCTGGTGTGGGCATACTCCAGAGAAATCAGAAGTGGCTCATGGAGGAACACATCTGCCCATCACTGCACGCGGCAGCTGGGGAAAAAGGAGACAGGGATAGAAACAGAGGAACTACAGGCACTGGCCTCCAAAGGGCCCAGCACAGCAACTTTCTGTCCCAGCCACATTCTTTAGGATTTTGCAGTGCAGCCCAGGACAGGAGACCAGAGCCCAGGAAGAACGCAAGCAGTCTCTGGCCACAGCCTCCCCAGCACACGGGCACTGCCCTCAGCCTCCCGCTGGGGCTGCCGCTAGGGACATTGCCCCTGGCATTCTGCAGGCACTTTATGCATTTGATCCACTTACTCTGATGGCAAAGGCAAGCGTCCACTGCGACACAATGCCTTAAGAACACATTGCAGGACATAGGGTACAG